>CM029657.1:32139017-33391958 GCA_017311315.1 Dendrocalamus latiflorus
CTAGAGGTACTAGAGGGGCTGCTCGTGTCCGCTGTGCCGCCAGCGCTCGCCATGCTTCCCGTGCTGGACTGGCCCGAGCACGGCACGATTCGTCGTGCCGGTTTTCTAGGCCCAATCTGGCCCATAGTTCGTGCCGTGCCAGCACGACCCACCATATGGCGCGTCTGTGCCATGCTTAGACCGTGTCAGGCTGGCCGGGCCTTGAGCTGGCCCAAAAAACATGGCCTATCTCCCCCTCTAATCTTGCTTTCTTAAACGAAGAAGACAAGGAAGTGATGACCTCGAAGCGGCTTTTGGTCGACCTAAAACGTAGAGAAGGCGTAAGCGTTCTCTTGCCATGTTGCGCGATGCTCAAAAGGGCTTATTTTGAGCAGCTTATGACTAAAAAAACTGTAGCTGATGGTGGCTTATTTGGCATAATTAAATTTAAAAAATGTAAAAATAGAAAAAATAGGTTAGCCCATCACGGACAGTACAAACAAATACGGAAAAAAAAGAACCGACAAAAAAGCTTAAAAAACAAAAAAAACTAGAAAAAGATGAAATTGTTGAATAGTAAAAAATAAATCAGAAGTTAGAAGCTCAAATCGAAATGAGCTGGTCTAAATTCTGTGTACTGTACTGACCTTTGAGACGAAAGATAGACGATTACAAATTAGCCACGTCTGTGTCATACGTAAGTCAAATCTCCACCAACCACCAACACTTCAGTTTCCCACGCAAAAGCATGCTTATCGGGTTTAAATGATGGATTGTAGATGCTTTAGGAAAGAGAGGCCCTTCTGCTGATGTTCATCTTTTTCTCCCTTTTCTTTTTGACAACATGGCCGGTTATATTCCCACGAGTTTCTTCTGCCAGGTCTTGCTTCCAAATTAATCTCTACATATCGAAACTTCTGACACAGCTCTTGCGTCAGAAAGAGAGAGAGAGAGCGAGAGAGAGAGACCACGACTCCAGAATGAACCATAAGTGAAACCACAAATCTGTAATAAAGCCGGCCCTTAGATTAGCAGCGACCTTATCATACCAATACTATATGGTGCCACTCGATTAGACTAAAATAAATAAATTTATGACTAAAATTATACTGTAACTGACGATGACTTATTTGGCGTAACTAAATTTAAAAAAAATTAAAATAGAAAAAAACAGATTAATCCATTACAGACAATGTAAATAAATACAAAAATGATAAAAAAACTAAAAAACCAAAAAATTATAAAAATATAAAATAAAATAAAAAATAAAAAATAAATCAGAAGTTAAAAGTCCAAATTAAAATGACACGTAGCAGTTAGCAGCACGCAAGAAATGGGACCAAACCAAACAGTTCCATGAAAGCTATTATATAAAGTTCTGTGCTTCGATCATGCAGATGCAGGACGCTTGACACGCCACGGATTTGTATTAGTGGCGACAAAACCACGGTCTTTAGTGCGTCCCTGCTTGACACGCTACGCATATGTATTAGTGGCGACGAAACCAAGGTCTTTATTGCGTCCCTTGCGTGGCTATAGTGTACGGCCAATCTTGTGCAACCCCGGATGGATCAGCTTCTCTGGGCTCTTCCTCTTAATAATAGAGCCAAGTGTTTGGCTATAAATCAAGTTATAAGAGTCAAGTTATACAATAATTTATCTTCTATTTGTCTACAAAAAATTTTTTATTATTATGTGGTACCATGTCTCACATTCTCTTTCCTATTCCTCCTCACATACATTTATTATCTTGGCCCACCACTGCATAAGCTCCCGTACCCAGCTTGTTGCTTGCATGAGAGCCAAGCTCTCATCTCTCTCCTCTCTTCTCTCCTCCACATCAGCAAAAATGCTGACTAGCTTGGCTATAAGACCATTATTGTACTTGCTCTTATCACTGTTAGAATTAATTTTACTCCTTATCACTGTTAGAATTAATTTTAATAATTTATACGTGATTATCGGTGTTATGGTCAAAATCACATGTGAGAAGACACGATCAAAGGCTTGATCGGTGCCGTGGTTGAAGCCACGGTCGAAAGTCTGGCCAGCAGTCCACGGTCGGTGCTCAGGTGTGGTCGAAGCCGTCCTAGAAGCCGTGGTCGAAGCATCGAGATGATGCACCATGGTCAAAGCTTCGAGTTGTTGTGTGTGGTCGGTTACGACCACATTGTGTGTGATCGTTACGACCGGTATGTGGTCGGAGCGACCGCAGTTGGTGTGTGGTCGGAGCGATCGCAGTCTACGAGTGGTCGGAGCGACTGTAGTCTGCGAGTGGTCGGAGTAACTGCAGTTCGTGTGTGGTCGGAAGCGACTGGTGTATGTGGTCGTTACGACCAGTGGTGTGTGCAGTCGGTTACGACCATGTTGTATGTGATTGTAACGACCAGTATGGTAGTCGTAAGTGCTAGGGTCATGGCGCCTGTGTCTGTAGTGGCCATAATTGTAGTGCCGCAGTTGAAGATGAGCGCTGATCGGAGAAGCGCTTGAAGGCAGGCCGTGATCGAGCCCGTGACCGTAGTCGTAGGCGCCATGGTTGTAGGCACTATGGTCATAAGCGACATGGCCGTAGGCGCTATGGTCGTAGCTCCTGCGTGTCTGTGGTCATAACGCAGACGGAGACAAGCTGAGGATGAAGCAGTGATTATGGTCGTGCGGTGATCACTATAGCAGGCATCAGCACGAGTGGGAGTGGATGACGCAGGCCATACTTTGGTTGGTGAACTACCCGGTATGGGCAGGCAGCTTGTCACTGTAGCAGTCGACAGTGGCTGAGCTAAGTGGCATGGGCAGGCGGCGATCACTGTAGTAGTTGTAGATAGGCGACTGAGCTGTGTAGTCAAGCGGCTGAATAGAGTGGGCAGGCAGCAGAGCGATGTGGGCAGTTGGCGCAATAGTTGAGGCTCGTGTCTATATATACCATGTAAGATCAAATAAGTAAACAAAGAGAGTGAAGAAAATAAAAAAATGCCCCAACTCTCTCCGCCTCATACGACTCTGCTCCTTCTCCTCGCCGTCTTGGCACTACTCTGTTCCCCGTCCAATAATAGAGCACTCGGTCTGTCCTCTGTTTTTCACCATAGTCGTAGAAAACTGCGGAGCACTCGTTTGTAGTTTAGGCATGCAGATCCGGAGCCGTTTCCCAACACCTGGTATCAGAGCACAGTGTATGCCCAAACACATACAACATGAGACGATGGCGACCAACGCGCAACAGGTTGTGAAGGAGAGTGGCGGCGTGCCCTTCCACTACCTGATACTGATTTCCTCCAACTACACTACATGGGCGATCAAGATGGAGGCCTTGATGGATGCCCAGGGGATCTGGGAGGCCATCGTTGCACCGATTGGAGTGGTCATAGAGGTGAAGAAGAACAAGTCGGTGGGGGCCTTCATTTGTCAAGCCATATACGAAGACATCCTTCTGCAGGTGACGAAGAAGAAAACAGCCAAGGAGGTGTGGGAATCTCTAAAGGCATGGCTGCAAACTCTGCAAAACAAGTTTGCGGCGTTGCGCATGTAGGAGGGAGTCCATCGATGTCCATGAAGGAGGGAAAGTCCATCGACGACTTTGCCGGGAAGCTGAGAGGGATGGCGAGCAAGTACAGTGCGCTCGGCACAACCCTCAAGGACCCAGCGCTCATGAAGAAGCTGCTCAACTCAGCACCCAATGAAATCCTCCCGATGATCGCCTCAATCGAGCAGTACTCCGATTTGGAGACGATGCCTTTTGAGGAGGCCATAGGGCGGTTGACGGCGTATGAGGAGAGGATCCATTATTGTACCGTCAACATCAACATCGATGGACAGCTCGTCCTCCCTCACACCGAGTGGTCGAAGCAGCAGAAAGGCGACGGCAGGAAGTTGTCAGCAAGCAACAAGGAGGACGAGGAGCACCAGCTTCTCACCAAGGCCAAGTGGGAGACTCAGTCGTCAAAGCAAAATGGCAAGGGCTCCCCCGGTAGCAATAGCAGTGGTGGTGGTCAAAGAAAGTTCGACAAAACAAGGTGATGTGCTATAACTGCCAAGAGTTAGGACACTTCGCATACGAGTATCCTGACAATGGAAAGGAGGTAAAGGCGTTACTCTGTGACATATAGAGTAATGATGAGGCAACCCTTATGTGAATATTCGAGAAGTGTGATGGTGGTGTGAAGCCATCGTCGCCAGGAGTCAATGTTAAGCCGACAATAGAAGTCGGTGTGAAGCCGATGAGCACGCCTCGATGTGAGGCCGAGTGATAGCGGTGTGATGCCGCTGCAAGGGAGAAGTCGGTGTGCGACTGGCAATGTCGACAATAGTGCGAAGCTGCTGTCTGAAGTTTTGACATGTGGTCGATAGCGGTGTGCTGCCACTGCAGGGTGGAGTTGGTGTGAGACTGACAATGCCATCAGCAGTGTGAAGTTTTGACATGTGGTCGATGGCGGTGAGAAACTGCCACAAGGAAGGCTCGGTGTGATACCGACAACAACGATGTTGAGAAGACGTTGGTGAGAGGCCACAACATACGACAAGAAGCTTCTACGTGTGGCAAGAAGATGAGAGTGATCTGTATCAGTGAGTCAAATCATCAAGATTAAGGGAGAGAATGTTGGAATTAATCTTGATGATTTGTATGTGGTCGTCGGTACCAAGGTCGAAGCCACACGCGAGAAGACGTGGTCGAAGGCCTGGTCAGTGCTATGGTCGAAGGTCTGGCCAGCAGTCCACGATCGGTGCACAAGCGTTGTCGAAGTAGTCCCAAAAGCAGTGGTTGAAGCATCAAGATGATGCATCGTGGTTGAAGCTTTGAGTTGTGCGTGGTCGGTTATGACCATGTTGTGTGTGGTCGGAGTGACTATAGTCTGCGAGTGGTCGGTTACGACCATGTTGTGTGTGGTCAAAGCGACCACAGTCTGCGAGTGGTCGCGTGACCGCAATTCGTGTGTGGTCGGAAGCGACTGGTGTGTGTGGTCGTTACTACCAGGTGGTGTGCATAGTCGGTTAAGACCATGATGTGCGTGGTCAGTTACGACCATATTGTGTGTGGTCGTAACGACCAGTATGGTAGTTGTAAGTGTCGGGGTCATGGCGCCTGTATCTGCAGTGGTCGTAGCTGCAGTGCCGCGGTCGAAGACAAACGCTAATCGGAGAAGCATTTGAACGCAGGCTGTGGTCAAGCCCGTGGCCGTGGTCGTAGGTGCCATGGTCATAGGCACCATGGTCGTAAGCGACATGGCCATAAGCGCCATGGTCGTAGCTCCTGCGTGTATGTGGTCGTAATACAGACGGAGACAAGCTAAGGATGGAGCAGTGGTCGTGGTCGTGAAGTGCTCACTGTAGCAGGCGTCAGCACGGGTGGTCGTGGATAACGCAGGCCATACTTTGGTCGTGAACTGCCCGGCGTGGGAGGTGGCTTGTCACTGTAGCAGTCGGCAACGGCTAAGCTAAGTGGCATGAATAGGCGACAATCACTGTAGCAGTCGTAGACAGGCGACTGAGCGGCATGGTCAAGTGACTGAGCAGAGTGGGCAGGCAACAGAGCGATGTGGATAGTCGACGTGGTAGTTGAGGCCCGTGGCTATATATACCATATAAGATCAAATAAGTAAATAGAGAGAGTGAAGAAAAGAAAGAAAAATTATCCTAAACTCTCTCCACCTTATACAACTCTGTTCCTTCTCTGGTTGGAAATACATCTGCATTGGGTACTAATGAGCGACGAAGACTATTCATGCAGGGTTTCCGAAAGGTGGTGCCGGACCGGTGGGAGTTCGCGAACGAGAACTTCCGGCGAGGCGAGCAAGGCCTCCTCTCCGGCATCCGTCGCCGCAAGGCGACGATGCCCCATTCCTCCAAGTCCTGCGGCAGCGGCGTAATCGTCGCGTTCCCTCCGCCACTGCCTCCCTCGTCGGCCACCACGTCCGGCGCCGGCAACGGTCACAGCTCCTCGTCGGCGTCCTCTCCGCCGCGCCCGGACCTTACCAGCGAGAACGAGCAGCTCAAGAAGGACAACCACACGCTGACCGCGGAGCTGGCGCAGGCGCGGCGGCACTGCGAGGAGCTCCTGGGCTTCCTCTCGCGCTTCGTCGACGTCCGGGAGCTCGATCTCCGGCTGCTGATGCAGGAGGACATTCCAGGCGCGGTCGGCTGCGAGCAGTGCCGGGCCGCGGACCAAGAGCAGCACCACGGCTGCGAGGAGAGGAGCGTGAAGCTCTTCGGCGTGCACCTCAAGGACGCCACGAGGAACAGGGCGCCGTGCGAGGAGGCCGCGGCCAGTAAGCGGCCGATCAAGATGATCAGGATCGGCGAGCCGTGGGTCGTCGTGCCGTCCTTGGGGCCGGCGCGGTGCGGCGGCGAGAACTAAGTCCGCAACTGATGCGGGCCGTAGCCGTGACCCGACCCGCCGGCCGGGCAGTGCGCGCTTGTTTGCTTGTATGCGCGTGCATGCATGGCGATCGAGGTTGATGGCAAGAGTGGTTGGATTAACCCTGTGCCTAGGTAAAAATTAAGCAAAACAAATTAAGGACATGAAAGATACGCGTCTAAGAATTGGTTGGGGAATGCTAGAGAAGTAGTAGGAAGATTGGAAGAAGAGTAGGAGTCCATGCTAATCGAAGCGACGCAGCTCGCTCTTGCTGCGTGTTGATCCAATTCAACGTAGAAAGGTCTGGGCTTTGGAGAATGTAGTGTTAGTACTGAGTTCGACGAGGTGGGAAGCTTCATCTTGTTGGGCTATACATGGTAGCTTGAAGTTTTTATCGTGAAAGACAGACTGATTTGTTTTCCCCCATTTATTTTCAGTGTTTAAGAATTAGTACACTTTTCTTTTCCTTTTTGTTCTCCGTCGTAATAGAGGGAAAAGAAAGAAAAAGTACATATTTGTTCTCTGTACTACCAGCTGGTCAGTTCCACTTTCACCCCGCCCTAGCCCGACCTTCCGTGCAGATTTGAGGACTACATCAGTGATGCGTTGAGTTGGTCATGGCTACCTGCTCTATGGCCGACGAATGATTGTTGAAAATAATTTTGTTATTGTGTGTGGTTGTAGCTATGTATTCGATACATTCGAGTACTGTGGTCAGTGTCGAGTACTCTGGTCGTAGTCAAAATACTCAGCGTATCCGAGTATAGTGATCGTAATCGTGTCATTGTATGCCATGTAATGTACAGTGGTCATAGCCAACTACACTCATATGTCGAGTACTGTACTGTAGTCTAGCCACAGTGATTGAAGCCAGCAGTCGACAAGCCGTGGTCGATGCCATGGTCGAAGGCGCAATCGATAAACTGTGGTCGAAGACGCAAACCATGGTCGGTGCCATGGTCGAAGGCGCAAGCCATGGTCAGTGCCATGGTGGAAGGTGCAGTCAACAAGCCGTGGTCGATGCCGCGTTTGAAGGCGTGGTCGATAGTCGGTAGTCGGAACTACCGTGGTCAATAGTCGGTAGTCGTAGTCGGTAGTCGTAGCTACCGTGATCGATGGTCGGCAGTCGTAGCTACCGTGGTCGATGGTTGGCAGTCGAAACTGCTGTGGTCGATGGTCGGTTACGACCACGTTGTACGTGGTCATAACAACCAGGTTGTTGTGTGTAGTCGGTTACAACCACATTGTGTGTGGTCGTAACGACTAGTGTCATGTCTGTGTGCATGGTCGGTTACGACCACATGGTGTGTAGTTGTAACGACCAAGGTCACAGTCATTGGTGTCACTGTCATGGCTCTTGTGTGTCCGTGGTTGAAGCTCTAGTGCAGCGGTCGAAGACAAGCTGAGGATGAAGCCAGCGATCATGGTCGTGTGTCGACTACTGTAGCAGTTGGTAGCGAGCGTCAGCACGAGTGGTTGTGGGTGACGCAGGAAGTCTTTAGTCAGCTACCTACCCGGTACGGGCAAGTAGCTGGTACTGTAGCGGTCGTCATGGGCTGGTCACTGTAGCACTCGGCCGGCGGCTCTGCGAAGCGGCATGGGCAGGCAACTAAGCGGCATAATCGTGAGAAGACGTGAGCAGCTGAGCGAAACGGCATGGGCAGCATGGTCGTCAGCAGCTGTAGCAGTCGTAAGCGGTTGAGCTGAGCGGCGCAACGGAGTCGTAGTGGGTAAGTGGCCAATGTGGGCTATTGTCTTTATATATACCTTGTACACTTGTGAAGTCGAGTGTGAGAGTTTTGGGGAAAATCAGAGTGAATATAGAGTAAGTCATAATCGGCGTTTGTTGTCAGACAAAAAAAGTAGTTCATCTGCTCTGTTTTCGCTCATTCTTCTCCTTGCTCTCACCTACACTTCTCCTCACGTCGGGCCTGGGGCAACAATTGTTATCAGAGCCAAGTTAATCACGTGAGTCAGAAAATCAGGGCTCGCTGATTCCCGTTAGTCGGAGAATTAGAAGTCGTGAGGCTCTCCGTGCGTCGGAGAGGAAGAAGAAGCACAGCTCCATAAGTCAGAGGAAAAGGTCCCTCTATGACTTTCGTTAGTCAAAAAACGTGTCGAGAGGAGGAAGGAGTATGTCTCCGACCGCAACGCAAGGCTCGCTGCGAGTTGGTCCATCCGACTCATAGGTCGTGAAGAGGGAGTGACATTGACGTACTCGTAGCTCACCCGCACGAACTACACGATATGGGCGATGAAGATGCGAGTCACTCTTCAGGCTCAGAATGTGTGGGTGACAGTCGAGCCTGGCATCGCCGAGTACCAGAAGGACTGGTTGGCATTGTACGCCATATACCAGTCCGTGCCGAAGGACGTCATGTCTTCCATCGCTGGGAAAGATACAACGAAGTCAGCGTGGGAGGCAATCAAGACGGCACATATGGGGCACGAGCGCGTGCGTGAAGCTAAGCTCCAGACCCTCAAGAGAGACTTTGAAGGACTAAAGATGGAAGAAGAGGAGTCCATTGAAGACTTCGTCAGTCAGGTGATGTCGGTCATCACCGACATCCGAGCTTTGGGCGACACCACGGTGGATGAAATTGCCATGGTTCGCAGGTTTCTTTGGGCGGCCCCATCGTGATACATGTAGCTCGTGACCTCCATCGAGCAGTGTGTAGACTTGAAGACCCTCACCATTGAAGATCTCGTCGGGAGGTACAAGGCCTACGACGAGTGCGTCCGAACTAGGTTCGGCGACGCGAACCAGAGTGAGCATCTGTTGCTCATGTGCACACAGTGGGAGACCCTCAACAAGGAGAAGAGAGGAGGGTCAAGCAGCATGGGAAAGTGGCCGAGCAGCATGGGCAGGTGGCTAAGCAGCATGGTCGTGATAAGACATGAGCAGCTGAGCGAAGCGACATGGGCAGCATGGTCGTCAGCGGCTGTATTAGTCGTAAGTGACTGAGCTGAGCAGCGCAGCGAAGTCGTAGTGAGTGTGTGGCCAATGTGGCCTATTGTCTATATATACCCTGTACACTTGTGAAGTCGAGTGTGAGAGTTTTGGGGAAATCAAAGTGAATACAGAGAAAATTGTAACTGATGTTTGTTGCCAGACGAAAAAACAATTCGTCTCCTCTATTTCCGCTCATTCTTCTCCTTGCTCTCCCCCTGCGCTTCTCCTCACGTCGGGCTTGGGCCAACATCGATTGCCTCGCTTGCAGCAGCCCAATTCAATGCATGTGAGCTCAGCGCGGCCTGTTGGTGCTCGGAGTCAACAACAAGATTCAATGGTGTTGCTGAGTTCAGTCCGGTCTACACGAGGCAGCTCGGTAGGACAACGCATGGAACAACGGCGGCCGGCGGCACAACGTGCGACACAACAGTAGGTGCAGCTTGTGCACACAGTGAAGGCCAGTGGCACATCCTGGCAGTCGGTTTGGCTGAGAGAGAGGGGGAGGGAGGGAGTTTGGAGGAAGTAGAGATGATCTTGGAATTGGCGATTTTGTGGATTTTTATGGATTTCAGATTTGACCTAATAACTAGAATCTCTTGTGCCTTGATCCAACTATTTGCGAGGATGCGTTGGATGGATCTTTTGTGACTGACATGTGCATGTACGTTTGTGGTGGCTTGCCACGTTAGCGCACTTGCCAATTGCCACCATGGCCATACCTGACATTTTGAGGGCCTGTGCTAAATTTAAAATTAGGCCATATACTTAATAAAAAATGAACTGCCAAAATAAAATATAATCTTTATTTCAAGTTACAATTGTAATACTATTTTCTCTTATGGTAATAGAACTTGAACTATTCACACATATGGCACTGTTGCAACGTTTTTTTTTTCAATTTTGCCCCATAGCACCTGTTTTTGCAAAATAGCCCTATCCCCGAGCTCGAAAGGAGCTTCAGATGACACGTGTCACCTGCCGCGCTACTGTAGCTTGGCAGGAGAGGAGTGACACAGCAGGCGGAGTTGAGGTGCTGCTGAGCTGCACTGGCTCAGCAGGCAGCTTGGCTAGCGGGCAATGCCAGGTGACAAAAAATGTCATGGGTGGAAAAAAACTTGTTGACTCGATTCAAAATTGCTTCAATTATACATGTTAGTTTAGATTTTACTCTAGCTCAACTCGTTAGCTCGCTTCTAAAAATACTTCCCCGTACAAACTACTTGAAAACACATACTTTGATATGCGTTAAGAAATCCTCAAGGTCTAAGATAGCAACATATCATTTATAATATTTTGTCAAGTTGCTCATGGCACCTAGGCCTTGCTCTGCCATGCGGATACAATACATTACACGTCTACTTTTTAGTACATGGGTGAACTAGAGTAAGAACGGGAGCTACTATTACTGGCTGAGCCGAAGTGGGAGTGACTACAGCCTTGGCTGGTTTCTACAATGTTAAGGACGATTGGTGTGCTGGTGCGCCACACACTCTTACGCACACTGCTCCTCAGACGTAGTCCTCCAGTGAATGGTTGGGTCAAAGCAAGGTTGGTGGGGATGATGAGGGGTCTGGTGGGGATGATGGGGGGTCCAGGGGAGCTGGAGTGTGGACCATTGCTGCTACTATAGTTCGCTTGAGCTCAACGACTGCGGCATCCCTCTCACGGTCCATTGTAGCTAGGGCCTTCTCGCACTTAGTGAACTAAGCACGAAGAGTCTCAGCCTGGCTGTAGCTGGTGGTGAGGAGCTAGCGGAGGTCCGAGATCTCCTCTAGAACCTCAGTGTAGGTGGCTCTCAAAGCTCAGGTGAGCTGAACCTGGTAGGTCAGAAGCTGGTCATTCTCGGAGCAGGGACGAACATCTCATCGTAGCATGCCACTTCCAGAGAGGGATGGATAGTAGAAAAATGGGGAGGTTAGTATGGTGGCCTTATGGATCTCGCATAGGCGAGCACAAGCCAAGTGGGGCAACATCCTGAAGGGCATCGATGGAAGTGCTCCTCATGTGCTCTGTGCGAAAGGTCCGGGAAGACTTCCATCATCTAGACCTCCCTGCTCCTTCCTAGGTCTTCCATCCCTTGAAGATGGGATAGTGTCAGTAATGAAGGTATTGTATTAGTTCATGCAATATGTCGGCAAATTCTCCTTTGTCCTCTTCATGGATGAAGTAGTCCCATAGCCATCTGATTCGACCATTTACAGGCCCTGTTCTTTTTGAGCTTTTGGCTTTTCTACATTAACTAGCTTTTTAACGGGGTGTCTTTTCAAGATGAGGTCTACTAGTTAATTGTAGTACATATTGTACTGACTTTATTTATATCGGCAAAAACCTCATGTGAGTTTCTGTTACTCTGTAATCTCTCGCACGAACAACCCAAAAGTCACAAGCCGCAGCTAAAAGTCATAAGTTTCAGCCAAAAAGAACATGCCCACTATTGAACAGGAGGGTATTAGTGGCCAGTCTATAATCGTGTGAGAGCGATACACACACACAGCTGTTTACAATAAATAAACATGGCTACCTACAAAAACACATCCATTAACTAAATATTACTACCTAGCACATTCCATATTACAAAATCGCAATTACGCTAATAAAACACTAACAATATATTAAGCGCGTTTCTCGCATGCGAATGAAGCATACATTTTCTTTCCTTCCACTCACTAGCTACGCTCTCTTCTTTTCTTCCCCTCCCTGGCTGCACTCTCTCTCGGCAGCAATGGGACCATAGGTCGCATTTTATATGCGCGCGAACGCTGCGTAATTAACACACAAATAAAACGAGAATCTAATGCCGTGTCGCGCCGCATCGTGTCATGTTGTTAACATGATTTCCTCGTGTGCTACCGCTGCCCTGTGAGGAATCGGATTTCCTCCTCGCTCGCGCGCCTGTCCGTTGTGCTGCATGTTCGTGTGCCCACGTACCAAGCTGGGCTAGTTCGGCACACGCTGCGCAAGCTCGCCCTTCAATTTATATAAGTTCGTTTTATAGATGCAATATTCGCGGGCATAGTCAACAAAATTCTATATGCAACGATGCATTATGAAAATAATTTAGCTGTTTCATGACTGTAAAATATGGACCGGGCCTGCATTTTCTTAGGAATGAATTTGTAGAGTAAAAATTTAGCAAAGGCAACAACGAGGGAGGAGTGGGGCAAATGGATGTGAATAAGCGACAGTTTTCAGTAAGAAATGAACAGAAAAGCTGCTCACTTACTAGTTTTTACTCTTACTAGTGCAAAGATTAACAAGTAGTCACAGAAGAATGGATAGAAAATGGGGCCTAAATTTTTGGGGCCCCGTGCTGCACATGCCTCTGGTACGGGCTTGCTTGCCTCCAACTCACTGCGCAAACCACCTTGGTTTCTGGTATTGTACGTACGAGTGATTATTTACCCGGTTTTATAGTACATGAGTGAAACCAGAGCAATTCGTAAGTAGATAGCTAAATATATACCTTTTCATTTCCTTTTTTAGCTACGATAACATTCTACTTTGCACCCCCCCTTACTCCTAAGCATCGCTCTTAAGTTGAGGTTGTAAGTTAGACCATATCGTAGTTTAAGGTTGAGATTAGATCCCTTGGATAAGTTAAAAAAGGGTGATACATACTTTTCCAAAAAAAAAAAAAAGCGCGCGGAAGCACTCGGAAATAAAGAGCGATTACTCTCGTAGCAGCAGGCTGGCTTAGGCCTAAGGATGTGGAAATGATGGCCCATGAAGCCCCAAGCCCGAAGCCCAGTGTCTGTTCCCCGCTTCACCGCTTGACACCACCTTCGCGCCCTCAAATTTTCTTATTGTTCCTTTCTTCTTCTTTTTTTAATTTAATTATGCTAAAAAAAAATTACAGCCCCCATGAATCGGACCCTTTCCTCTGGTTTCATCTCGGCGCGGCCGCCCGCCGCCGCCGCCGCCACCGGCTAAGCGCCATTGGAGGCACGGAGGCCTTGAAGTCATCCGGCTCCTTGACGCCACGCATCATCTGGAGCCTCCGCCATCTCTTCCGTCGGTGGGGATGGGAATGGCGAGATCCGGCGGTGAGGAGGTGGCTCGAAGAGGAGGATGCGGTTCTCGTCTGTCGTCTCCAGCTTGCGGATGGGTAAGAACAAGTTAATCCTGAGTAGTTGTGGGAGAATCACCTATATTGTGTTCTACAAAAAAAAAGTGGATGTTGGCCTTCATTTCTGATTCACATGGAGTCAGTAAGGGGCTTGATTAGTAGTATTACACTGGGAGCAGCTCTTCAAGTCTTAATAGATATCTAGTATCTAGCTACGAGTTTTCTTGGAGTTTTGACTAGGATATAGTGTTAAGTACAAAATTTCTAACTAAGACATGCATCTCTCTAATGAATATGGTTATTGCATGTTTTTGATACAGTGAGCAATATTGTTATGTTCCAATCTAAATTTCAAATGTAGAACGTGGTGCTTTACAAATCAGCTTGGATATTGACAATTGTAGCTAGGGTGATTATGTAACAGATGCTTTCCATCAATGGTAGCAGGTCATTACTCCCTCCAATTAAAAAAATCTTGGAATTTGTTTTGACTTTTCACATTCTCCAATATGCAACTTTGGACATTACCTTCTATATTTGTAAAATATTCAGAAGTTTAATATTAATGTTGTCATTTTCATGTGATCAACCCAAACATTTGGAAAGATATCATTTATCAAAGATAAAAAGTTTGACCACACGGTTCCCACAGTGACACGAATTGTTCAATTTTTTGTTCATTATTTGCAAATGCTTTATGAAATGTAAAATGTCATAACCTTTTTATTTAATTTTGGTTAAATTTTATTCTTTCCATGTGTGTAGAAGCTTATGGTCTTGTTTATCTTTATTGCTGACATTCCAGCATGTGACTGTAATCTTCCTTTCAATTAGTTAGTTGGCATTTAACAGTAAATACCATGGTAATATTACTATATTCTTTCTTGAGATCCTTTGTCCACAGTTTTGATGATATTTGGCCCTCTAATTTTAAGAGCCTATATTGTATAACTAGGTGAATAGTTTTTTTAGCAGTGGAGGCAGGAGAGCTCCCTCCATTCCATTAAGCAGTGTTCCCCTAGACGACCGCCTAGCCTATCTAGACGCTAGGCGCTAATCTCCCGTCTTACCCGTCTAGGTGTCCACCTAGCCTGATGAGGCACTAGGCACCGGTCTTCCACCAGACTAGCGCCTAGGGAACACTGCCATTAAGAGGAGGAGAGCAAGGTTACAGACGAATGCACTGTTCCAGTAGTCTGACAAATTGAATTCCCCGACTGCCTGGACCTAAAGCCCACAATCAACTAGATTCTCAAGCCAGCACAGCGGCTGCAAAGAAGGGAAAACAAGAACCGACCAATCGCTACCAACAATACTCACCCGATTCTTAGCGCCCTTCATAGGTGAGTGTGAATATTTATTCTCACATGTCATCAACACTTCTCTCAAATCTTTCTTTGTTTATGCAGATGAATTGGCAATTGTTGTAGGGGTGGCCCAACCCCCCGTGACTGGGCCGTGCAGCTAGTCCAACATGTAATAGGCCCAATAGCGTAGAGGAATATGCCAGTGTAAATATACCAATGTACCCCCATCCTTTGTAAATACTAAGGGGTAGAATGGAGATTTCCCATTCTACCCCACTCATATATATAAACCCCCAGGAGGGGCAAAGGGACACATCCCTCATTCTCACCAACACTCCCACAGGCTTCGCTCTCCTCTTCCTCCTCTACTAGTCCCCTTCTCTCCTGTTTAGCCCGTAGCTACAACAGATGGCGCCGTCCGTGGGGACCGACAAGAAGAGATTTCTCCAGTGTTCAACAAGGGCGACGGCTGTGCGGATCTTTTCTGTTCCTTTCTGTTCCTGGAAGCACACGACGACAGATAAGTAGTCTGTTCGCTACAAGTTTAACCATCTTGACCGTAGAGGGGTATGGGCTTTGTGTGCATACTCTGCTTGATTTTGTAGATGATCCGTTGAATAGATCTGGTTGAACCTCCCAGAGGCAGATGTTGAACAGATCTAATCAAATCGCTCGTTTTGGTGCGCGGAGTGACCTCACGCCAGGACTCCGTCATGGTACCGAGCTTCGCGACGACGTCGGCTCTCGCCACTGGCTTTGCCGTGAGGGACTCCACAATGCCCAGTGCCGGCCTCTGCAATGCTCTGCGACGGCGAGGACGCCCCCACGCCGCGGCCTCCGCTGCGTCTCTCCGCGCCGTCGTGGTCTCCGCATCAAGCCTCCGGAAAGCATCGTCAGGCTCCGCCCGTCCGCGAAAGTTGCCATCCTCTGCGCGAAGCCTTCGCCTTGGCTCCACGAGGGTGTCGCGGGCGAGGTCTCCTCCGAGCTCCGCGTCGGCGCAGTCCAGGCGAGGTCTCCTCCGAGCTCCGCGTCGGCGCAGTCCAGGCGATGTCTCCTCCGAGCTCCGCGTCGGCGCACTCCAGGCGAGGTCTCCTCCGAGCTCCGCGTCGGCGCAGTCCAGGCGAGGTCTCCTCCGAGCTCCGCGTCGGCGCAGTCCAGGCGAGGTCTCCTCCGAGCTCCGCGCCGTACGCCCCGGCGAGGTCTCCTCCGAGCTCCGCATCGGCGCAGTCCAGGTGAGGTCTCCTCCGAGCCCCGCGCCGCACGCCCCGGTGAGGTCTCCTCCGAGCTCCGCGTCGGCGCAGTCCAGGCGAGGTCTTCTCCGAGCTTCGCGTCGGCGCAGTCCAGGCGAGGTCTCCTCCGAGCTCCGCGTTGGCGCAATCCAGGCGAGGTCTCCTCCGAGCTCCGCGTCGGCGCAGTCCAGGTGAGGTCTCCTCCGAGCTCCGCGCCGCACGCCCCGGCGAGGTCTCCTCCGAGCTCCGCGTCGGCGCAGTCCAGGCGAGGTCTCCTCCGAGCTCCGCGCCGCACGCCCCGGCGAGGTCTCCTCCGAGCTCCGCGTCGGCACAGTCCAGGCGAGGTCTCCTCCGAGCTCCGCGTTGGCGCAATCCAGGCGAGGTCTCCTCCGAGCTCCGCGTCGGCGCAGTCCAGGTGAGGTCTCCTCCGAGCTCCGCGCCGCACGCCCCGGCGAGGTCTCCTCCGAGCTCCGCGTCGGCGCAGTCCAGGCGAGGTCTCCTCCGAGCTCCGCGCCGCACGCCCCGGCGAGGTCTCCTCTGAGCTCCGCGTCGGCGCAGTCCAGGCGAGGTCTCCTCCGAGCTCCGTGTCGGCGCAGTCCAGGCGAGGTCTCCTCCGAGCTCCGCGCCGCACGCCCTGGCGAGATCTCCTCCGAGCTCCGCGTCGGCGCAGTCCAGGCGAGGTCTCCTCCAAGCTCCGCGTGGGCGCAGTCCGGGCGAGGTCTCCTACGAGCTCCGCGTGGGCGCAGTTCCGACGAGGTCTCCGAACAAGGCCTCGACATCTGCGGGTTTTGTGCTGCGGGTGTGCCACAGCCCGCGTCGAAGGTTGTTCCGCCTCACCTTCGCACCAAGCCCCGGGACACCTCCCGCGGCTTATGCACAGATGAAGACTACCTCGACGCTCGCTTCACGCAGGACTCCGCAGCCAGAGCATTTGACTCAAGGCGTCGGCCTTGCATCTCACGACGAGGTCCCGCCCGGTACGCACTACATATGATTACGTGTAGGGCTTCATTGCTAGCCCCTGTATTTCTTGTGTGCATGGTTTTTTTAAAAAAAGAGTGACTGTTTATCACTTCATTCGTTGCAACTACGGTTCCATTCTAAGAGCATCCGATGTGGCCATGTTTGCCTCTCCAGTTTTGCCTGTTCTGGCTGCCGTAGCGTCAAACGCTTTTCCAGTTCTGCTTTCTGGACCGTTTCATTGTTGCAAATCTTTGGCCATTTCTTTCGCGCCTCTGTTTTGGCCCCTTTTTGGTTTAAATCGCACGATCGCCTCGAGCGTCGGCGTAGTCTACGGACTTTAAATAAGACGCAGCGGGGGGACGCCTCCGCGCGCGAGTCTACGGACTATAAATAAGACGCAGCGTTGAGCTCAGATTCCGCAAGCACCAGTCTACGGACTTTAAATAAGACGTAGCGTTGAGCTCAGCTTCCGCACGCGCGAGTCTACGGACTATAAATAAGATGTAGCGTTGAGCTCAGCTTCCGCACGCACCAGTCTACGGACTTTAAATAAGACGTAGCGTTGAGCTCAGCTTCCGCACGCGCGAGTCTACGGACTATAAATAAGACGTAGCGTTGAGCTCAGCTTCCGCACGCACCAGTCTACGGACTTTAAATAAGACGTAGCGTTGAGCTCAGCTTCCGCACGCGCGAGTCTACGGACTTTAAATAAGACGTAGCGTTGAGCTCAGTTTCCGCACGCGCGAGTCTACGGACTATAAATAAGACGTAGCGTTGAGCTCAGCTTCCGCACGCACCAGTCTACGGACTTTAAATAAGACGTAGCGTTGAGCTCAGCTTCCGCACGCGCGAGTCTACGGACTATAAATAAGACGTAGCGTTGAGCTCAGCTTCCGCACGCACCAGTCTACGGACTTTAAATAAGACGTAGCGTTGAGCTCAGCTTCCGCACGCGCGAGTCTACGGACTATAAATAAGACGTAGCGTTGAGCTCAGCTTCCGCACACACCAGTCTACGGACTTTAAATAAGACGTAGCGTTGAGCTCAGCTTCCGCACGCACCAGTCTACGGACTCTAAATAAGACGTAGCGTCGAGGTCAGCCTCCGCACGCGCGAGTCTACGGACTATAAATTAAGTCGTGGCGTCGAGATCCGCCTCCGCACGCGCCAGTCTATAGACTCTAAATAAGACATAACGGGGGGACGCCCCCGTGCGCACTCTACGGAGTATAAATAGATATGGATGTTATTCCCACGCACTCTACGGAGTATAAAAATTGCGACAGGGCCGAGGCACTAGGGAGTGCCTCGCTTTAGGCGGCACTTCGCTTGGATATCGCGCCCTTGCGCATGTTGCACGAGGGAGTTAGGGGAACGGCGGCTCCGCCTCCCTGCCTCTGCGTGCGTAGTGCCCTTGGCCTACGCCGCAAGCGCCCGCTCTTCGCGGTCACTCTTTTTGAAGGTAGGGGAACGGCGGCTCCGCCTCCCTATCTCCGCGTGCGTAGTGCCCTCGGCCTACGCCGCAAGCGCCCGCTATTCGCGGGCACTCTTTTTGAAGGTAGGGGAACGGCGGTGTCGCCTCCTTGCCTCCGCGTGCGTAGTGCCCTCGGCCTACGCCGCAAGCGCCCGCTCTTCGCGGGCACTCTTTTTGAAGGTAGGGGAACGGCGGCTCCGCCTCCCTGCCTCCGCGTGCGTAGTGCCCTCGGCCTACGCCGCAAGCACCCGCTCTTCGCGGGCACTCTTTTTGAAGGTAGGGGAACGGCGGCTCCGCCTCCTTGCCTCCGCGTGCGTAGTGCCCTCGGCCTACGCAGCAAGCGCCCGCTCTTCGCGGGCACTCTTTTTGAAGGTAGGGGAACGGCGGTCTCGCCTCCTTGCCTCCGCGTGTGTAGTGCCCTCGGCCTACGCCGCAAGCGCCCGCTCTTCGCGGGCACTCCTTTTTTTTAACAGTGTCGACACGTCTTCGGCGCTCGACCCCGCCGTCCGCCTCGTAGGCATCGCCTCGGCGGGACGGCACGTCTTCGGCGCTCGACGACACGTTTTCGGCGCTCGACGCCACGTCTTCGGCGCTCGACCCCGCCGTCCACCTCGTAGGCATCGCCTCGGCGGGACGGCACGTCTTCGGCACTCGACGACACGTCTTCGGCGCTCGACGACGCCGTCCGCCTCGTAGGCATCGCCTCGGCGGGACGGCACGTCTTCGGCACTCGACTACGCCGTCCGCCTCGTAGGCATCGCCTCGGCGGGACGGCACGGCTTCGGCGCTCGGCTCCGCCGTCCGCCTCGTAGGCATCGCCTAGGCGGGACGGCACGGCTTCGGCGCTCGGTTCCGCCGTCCGCCTCGTAGGCATCGCCTCGGCGGGACAGCACGGCTTCTGCGCTCGACTCCGCCGTCCGCCTCGTAGGCATCGCCTCGGCGGGACGGCACGTCTTTGGCGCTCGACGAAACGTCTTCGGCACTCGACTCCGCCGTCCGCCTCGTAGGCATTGCCTCGGCGGAACGACACGTCTTCGGCGCTCGACGAAACGTCTTCGGCACTCGACTCCGCCGTCCGCCTCGTAGGCATTGCCTCGGCGGAACGGCACGTCTTCGGCGCTCGACGAAACGTCTTCGGCACTCGACGACGTCTTCGACACATCACCGATTTCTTCATAGGCATGGCCTCTAGGGTCTGCGAGCTACCAGTTGCATCGGCACCCTCGCGCTTGCTGTCAGGGAACGGGGGGCTGGTGTGGTTGATCGCGTCAGCTCGCCCATCGGGACCTCAGCGCTTGCTGTCGAGGGAGTACTGTGTAGGGGTGGCCCAACCCCCCGTGACTGGGCCGTGCAGCTAGTCCAACATGTAATAGGCCCAATAGCGTAGAGGAATATGCCAGTGTAAATATACCAATGTACCCCCATCCTTTGTAAATACTAAGGGGTAGAATGGGTGTTGTGGCTACAGACCAAACAGAGAGAGAGATGGTAGTGGAGAGTAATGAAGTTGAGTGTAATGGCCTTGGCCCCTCCTCATGGCTTACTCGCATATATATATACTCATGAGGAGTGCTTTTACAGTTATACCCTTACATCCGGTCATCCCCTCTGGGCAGTTATGTCATTACACAAGGCCTATTCTGGGCCTTATAATCTTCTACCAGGCCTGCTGGGTTTAGGTGGGGGCCACCCCTACGACAGGAGCCTCTCATGGTGAAGGGCTTCACAGGGCCGAAGCCATGTCGTCGAGTCCTTTGGCCCCCTCCGTCCCCTGCGGCCTGTGAATTGCTCCAAGCTTGTGGTTGAGGAGCCTGAAGCTTGCGTCCTGAAGTAGACGCGCGCGCTCCGTCCCCTTCCCCTCGAACGGGTGGCGGCGAAGCCGGCGCCTAGTCGAAGTAGACGCGCGCGCTCCGTCCCCTACCCCTCGAACGGGTGGCGGCGAAGCCGGCGCCTAGTCGAAGTAGACGCGCGCGCTCCGTCCCCTACCGCTCGAACGGGTGGCGGCGAAGCCGGCGCCTAGTCGAAGTAGACGCGCGCGCTCCGTCCCCTACCCCTCGAACGGGTGGCGGCGAAGCCGGAGCCTAGTCGAAGTAGACGCGCGCGCTCCGTCCCCTACCCCTCGAACGGGTGGCGGCGAAGCCGGCGCCTAGTCGAAGTAGACGCGCGCGCTCCGTCCCCTTCCCCTCGAACGGGTGGCGGCGAAGCCGGCGCCTAGTCGAAGTAGACGCGCGCGCTCCGTCCCCTACCCTTCGAACGGGTGGCGACGAAGCCGGCGCCTAGTCGAAGTAGACGCGCGCGCTCCGTCCCCTACCCTTCGAACGGGTGGCGGCGAAGCCGGCGCCTAGTCGAAGTAGACGCGCGCGCTCCGTCCCCTACCCTTCGAACGGGTGGCGGCGAAGCCGGCACCTGGTCGAAGTAGACGCGCGCGCTCCGTCCCCTACGCGTCGAACGGGTGGCGGCGAAGCCGGCGCCTGGTCGAAGTAGACGCGCGCGCTCCGTCCCCTACCCCTCGAACGGGTGGCGGCGAAGCCGGCGCCTGGTCGAAGTAGACGCGCGCGCTCCGTCCCCTACGCTTCGAACGGGTGGCGGCGAAGCCGGCGCCTGGTCGAAGTAGACGCGCGCGCTCCGTCCCCTACCCCTCGAACGGGTGGCGGGGAAGCCGGCGCCTGGTCGAAGTAGACGCGTGCGCTCCGTCCCCTACCCTTCGAACGGGTGGCGGCGAAGCTGGCGCCTGGTCGAAGTAGACGCGCGCGCTCCGTCCCCTACCCTTCGAACGGGTGGCGGCGAAGCTGGCGCTTGGTCGAAGTAGACGCGCGCGCTCCGTCCCCTACCCTTCGAACGGGTGGCGGCGAAGCCGGCGCCTAGTCGAAGTAGACGCGCGCGCTCCGTCCCCTACCCTTCGAACGGGTGGCGGTGAAGCTGACGCCTAGTCGAAGTAGACGCGCGCGCTCCGGGGCTGTTGTGACCTCGTAGCCTTGTAGTGCGCTTTTAATGGCGGCTGGAATTACGCCGACGCCTGGCCTGGCAGAAGTCAGGCTGTCGCGTCGTGCAGTCTGCCATGCTGCGGGTGGGGCACGTGGCGACTCGCGACTGGTGCGTCGTGGGATGTGAGCGGTTGCGTGACCACGGCCGTTCGCCTCGTCCCCCGAGAAGTTGGACGCGTGTTGAAGAGGTAGGGGCGTTGTGCGCTGCCTGGCCACCTACCAGGCGCGGCCTTCTAGGTCCGAGCGGTTCTTCTTTCCAAATCCTGGACAGCCGAATCGCCGGGAATTTGATCCGTCTGTACATTGAGCCCCAGGGCAGGCGAGCGGTCTTTATAAGGTGCTGGTGTTGAGGTGGAGGCGCACTTCCTCGCTTTGCTTTTTGATCTGCCGCTTCGCTTGCGCCCGTGCTAATTGTCACGCCCATTGCTCCCTTGCCTTCTTCTTCTCCTTCCCCTTGTCGTGAAGAGCAATGGCTAGCCACGACGATGGCAGCTACCACCCCCACAGCGGTTCCTTGCCTAGCCGGGGCGAGGGGACCCATCCTTCCTCCGGGTACAAACTGGTGCCGCGGGGGAGCTCGCGCGCCAACAAATTGTGGAAAGCGATGGAGCATTCGGGAGGCTCCTGCTCCCGTGTGCTGGGGAAGAGCCGCATGACGGAGGGGACGCTGCAACGGCTCGTGGACGAGGGGAAGATCATGTATCGCGACGGGGCTCGCTTACCCCGCCGGGACGAGACAGAGCCGAAGCCCGGGCCCCTAGAGGCAATTGTTTTTGTCGCTTTCTTCGATGCCGGCCTTCGGATGCCCTGTACGTTGTTTGTGGGCGAAGTCCTGCGGGCCTACCAGTTGGAGCTAGCCCAGCTGACGCCCCACGCGATACTCCGCCTAGCTGTCTTCACGTGGGCGATGCGGACCGAGGGTTGGCGCCCTAGTGCGAGCCTATTTGCCACCCTGCACGATGCACACTGTCGACCCAGGAAGGTTGGCGAGGCGGCGTCCAACTTCGGCGGTGTGGACTTCGTGCTCCGGGCGTCCTGCGCGACGTTGTTCCCTGTGCAAGCCTCGTCGGGGCAGTGGGTGTCCGGCTGGACGCGGTGGTGGTTCTACTACACCGTGACCGACAAGAGCGGGCTGCAGTGCCGAGGTGGGCCAATCTCGTTCAACAGCACGCCGAGTCTGAAGGCGGAGATTGACGACACGCGAAAGCTACAGAGCCTCGTCGGTGTCGCCCGTCGAATGAGCGTGCGCGACCTGGTCGAGGAGTTCACGATGCATGGGGCGGCGCCACTGTCCTCCCGGGGGAAATATGTCGTGCCAAATGGCCCCGCGGGGACGGGTTCGATCCACCTGTGTCTCGGCTGCTTCCGCCCTCCGCACCTTGTAAGCCGCCCAGCGCGCCATTGCATCTGCTTGGGTTCCGCCTATCTGACGTGATTTCCTGTGCAGTGGCTCGGCTAGAAGATGCGGAGCGCGCAGCTGCGGCGCTCCTCGGCCCGTACACGCTTAAGGAGCACCGGGCTCGCGAGGCCGCGGTCCAGGCGGCCAAACAGGGGCGGATAAACCGCACCTGCGAGGCTGTAGGCATTGCCGTGCCCGAGCGCGTGGTGCTGGAAGAGCTTCCCGTCGGGATTCCAGGCGCTCAGGACGGCGATAGCCCTACGGGGGGCTGTCTTCGCGATGCCGGGCGCGTTCCCCGGCTGCCGTCTGCAACCCGGCATCACCCCCGGCGGCTAGCCCAGCTGAGACGGGGCGTGTGACCGGCGGTGAGCCTGGTCATACTGCTTCGGGGGGGCGCACCACCGCTGATCCCCCGGCGCCTTCTGCCGATGCCCACGAGCCCGTGCTCGGACCCGCGGCCATCGTTGAGCTGGAACCCGTCCACCCGGGGGGTGGCGTCGTTCCTGGCGAGCAGACCGCTGGGGATGGTGCGTTGTCGACCGCCGCGGCCGACGAGGGCGTGCCCCCTACCGAGGAAACCGTGGGGGCGACGGTGGCCGTAGCTGGTTTTGCCGCGGGAGAATCGCCTGTGCCACCGCCGGTGAAACGCCCTCGGACGCAGTCCCCGCCGCCGACGAGGGGTCGATACACTGTTGCGGGGTCTTGCCGCGGGATTACGGCGACTGGCGCGGCCGAGAAGACCCGCTCCTCGACCGCCGAAGCGCCTGCCTCTCCCTGGGCGGCCGACCCGGCGCCACCTCCTACCGTGACAAGGGGCGCAGGAGGTAGGTGTGAGTCCCTCTCCTCTCCTGACTTCGCGAGACTCTCTCCGATCTGCTCGCTCATTCTGCCGACATCAGGCGAGACGACGTCTCCCGTACGTGGCGAAGGATCGAGCTGCGGAGGTGTGCGCGAGGTCGGGAGCCTCGTGCAGGATGCTCCGCAGGTGTCCACTGCTGCTGACGTGGCCGTGGCCGCGATGAATCCCGACGTGTCGGGACCGGGGCTCGCTCGCTCGGACTTCCTCCCTCGCCCGGAGATATTTTGCGACCTCACCGCTGCCGCCGAGCGTGCCGACAATGGCCTCAATCGAGAGGTGCTGTCGTCATGCGCGGGGGACCTCCTGGCGCTCGCGTTGCAGGCCTCCGAGATGAGGGTAAGTACATGCGCTTCAGCTTGTACGGTAGTGTTAGACGCCTGCTGATTTGTTGTTCCTGTCAGACGCTTGCCCTCAGCCGGTCTTTTGACGAGGCCCGCGTTCGGGAGCAGAGGGCTCTGGAAGCCAACCTCCGCGAAGCAAACACTGCTATCGCCGCGAAGGATGAAGAACTTCGCGCGCTGGAGGACGCCCTGGTGGCCACACAAGTTGCAGCCACTGAAGCGCGGGACGCCGCGGCTGGGGAACGCGCTGCCTTCGTGCAGCAGATCTCCGCCCTAGAAGGGGAGAACGCCCAGCTGGCGGAGGCTGCTGCCGAGAACCGCCTCGCCTTGGAAAATGCGTCTGCGTCAGCGTGGCGGGCCATGGAGTCTCTGAATCAGGCCCTTCGGGATCTGTGCGTCCGAGTGCCGGATACTACGCACAGGCCGGAGGCCCTGTCGGAGACGCTTGGGCTGATCGAGGAGGGGGCCGGCGTTGCTCTTTGCGGCGCCAGGACCTTTGGCGAGCACTGCAGCTATGTTGGTGCGTGCTTCGCCCTCGCCCTGCTTCATACTCGTGGGTGTAGGCATACCCATGAGCTAGCTAATCCTCAACTGGATCTGCCCGACCGACCAGAGGTTATGTCGGACGCCATCCGCTCCATTGGGGCTAGCCTGCAGAACTTCCACCAACGGATCTGGGGCCGCTTCGGGGAAGGTGCAGCAAGAGTCGCCGTGCAGCAGACGCTGCATGGTGAGGGGGACCTCCTCCAGTGGCTTGAAGGGGTCCTTCAGCGCCGCGGCGACGACGGCGCGGGCTCGTCCGCACCGCGCCAAGGCTGAGCGGTTGGCCGGGTGGTGCGGGGGGATAATGTATCGGTTCTTACGTATGTGACCATGTAACCCCTTCGCTGTTGCAATGGAACCAAGTAGTACTTTATGCTTGGCGTTACCTGCCGCCGGACGCGGAGGACAGGTGTGCGCGTCTCGCCTATGCTCCGTGAAGTGGCGCATGCGGAGGCAAAACTTGACGCTACGATTTCCTTTATAGTCCGGAGACTCGCGCGTGCGGAGGCGGACCTCGACGCTACGTCTTATTTAGAGTCCGTGGACTATGGCGTGCGGAGCTAGGCTCGACGCTACGTCTTCTTTATAGTCCGGAGACTCGCGCGTGCGGAGCTAGGCTCAACGCTACGTCTTATTTAGAGTCCGTGGACTATTGCGTGCGGAGCTAGGCTCGACGCTACGTCTTCTTTATAGTCCGGAGACTCGCGCGTGCGGGGCTAGGCTCGACGCTACGTCTTATTTAGAGTCCGTGGACTATTGCGTGCGGAGCTAGGCTCGACGCTACGTCTTCTTTATAGTTCGGAGACTCGCGCGTGCGGAGCTAGGCTCGACGCTACGTCTTATTTAGAGTCCGTGGACTATTGCGTGCGGAGCTAGGCTCGACGCTACCTCTTCTTTATAGTCCGGAGACTCGCGCGTGCGGAGTTAGCCTCGACGCTACGTCTTATTTAGAGTCCGTGGACTATTGCGTGCGGAGCTAGGCTCGACGCTACGTCTTCTTTATAGTCCGGAGACTCGCGCGTGCGGAGCTAGGCTCGACGCTACGTCTTATTTAGAGTCCGTGGACTATTGCGTGCGGAGCTAGGCTCGACGCTACGTCTTCTTTATAGTCCGGAGACTCGCGCGTGTGGAGCTAGGCTCGACGCTACGTCTTATTTAGAGTCCGTAGACTATTGCGTGCGGAGCTAGGCTCGACGCTACGTCTTCTTTATAGTCCGGAGACACGCGCGTGCGGAGCTAGGCTCGACGCTACGTCTTATTTAGAGTCCGTGGACTATTGCGTGCGGAGCTAGGCTCGACGCTACGTCTTCTTTATACTCCGTAGAGTGCGCGCGAAGGCGTCCCCCCGCTGCGTCTTATTTATACTCCGTAGAGTGCGTGCGGAGCTAGGCTCGACGCTACGTCTTATTTAGAGTCCGTGGACTATTGCGTGCGGAGCTAGGCTCGACGCTACGTCTTCTTTATAGTCCGGAGACTCGCGCGTGCGGAGCTAGGCTCGACGCTACGTCTTATTTAGAGTCCGTGGACTATTGCGTGCGGAGCTAGGCTCGACGCTACGTCTTCTTTATAGTCCGGAGACTCGCGCGTGCGGAGCTAGGCTCGACGCTACGTCTTATTTAGAGTCCGTGGACTATTGCGTGCGGAGCTAGGCTCGACGCTACGTCTTCTTTATAGTCCGGAGACTCGCGCGTGCGGAGCTAGGCTCGACGCTACGTCTTATTTAGAGTCCGTGGATTATTGCGTGCGGAGCTAGGCTCGACGCTACGTCTTCTTTATAGTCCGAAGACTCGCGGGTGCGGAGCTAGGCTCGACGCTACGTCTTATTTAGAGTCCGTGGACTATTGCGTGCGGAGCTAGGCTCGACGCTACGTCTTCTTTATACTCCGTAGAGTGCGCGCGAAGGCGTCCCCCCGCTGCATCTTATTTATACTCCGTAGAGTGCGTGCGGAGCTAGGCTCGACGCTACGTCTTATTTAGAGTCCGTGGACTATTGCGTGCGGAGCTAGGCTCGACGCTACGTCTTCTTTATAGTCCGGAGACTCGCGCGTGCGGAGCTAGGCTCGACGCTACGTCTTATTTAGAGTCCGTGGACTATTGCGTGCGGAGCTAGGCTCGACGCTACGTCTTCTTTATAGTCCGGAGACTCGCGCGTGCGGAGCTAGGCTCGACGCTACGTCTTATTTAGAGTCCGTGGACTATTGCGTGCGGAGCTAGGCTCGACGCTACGTCTTCTTTATAGTCTGGAGACTCGCGCGTGCGGAGCTAGGCTCGACGCTACGTCTTATTTAGAGTCCGTGGACTATTGCGTGCGGAGCTAGGCTCGACGCTACGTCTTCTTTATAGTCCGGAGACTCGCGTGTGCGGAGCTAGGCTCGACGCTACGTCTTATTTAGAGTCCGTGGACTATTGCGTGCGGAGCTAGGCTCGACGCTACGTCTTCTTTATACTCCGTAGAGTGCGCGCGAAGGCGTCCCCCCGCTGCGTCTTATTTATTCTCCGTAGAGTGCGTGCGGAGCTAGGCTCGACGCTACGTCTTATTTAGAGTCCGTGGACTATTGCATGCGGAGCTAGGCTCGACGCTACGTCTTCTTTATAATCCGGAGACTCGCGCGTGCGGAGCTAGGCTCGACGCTACGTCTTATTTAGAGTCCGTGGACTATTGCGTGCGGAGCTAGGCTCGACGCTACGTCTTCTTTATAGTCCGGAGACTCGCGCGTGCGGAGCTAGGCTCGACGCTACGTCTTATTTAGAGTCCGTGGACTATTGCGTGCGGAGCTAGGCTCGACGCTGCGTCTTCTTTATAGTCCGGAGACTCGCGCGTGCGGAGCTAGGCTCGACGCTACGTCTTATTTAGAGTCCGTGGACTATTGCGTGCGGAGCTAGGCTCGACGCTACGTCTTCTTTATAGTCCGGAGACTCGCGTGTGCGGAGCTAGGCTTGACGCTACGTCTTATTTAGAGTCCGTGGACTATTGCGTGCGGAGCTAGGCTCGACGCTACGTCTTCTTTATACTCCGTAGAGTGCGCGCGAAGGCGTACCCCCGCTGCATCTTATTTATACTCCGTAGAGTGCGTGCGGAGCTAGGCTCGACGCTACGTCTTATTTAGAGTCCGTGGACTATTGCGTGCGGAGCTAGGCTCGACGCTACGTCTTCTTTATAGTCCGGAGACTCGCGCGTGCGGAGCTAGGCTCGACGCTACGTCTTATTTAGAGTCCGTGGACTATTGCGTGCGGAGCTAGGCTCGACGCTACGTCTTCTATATAGTCCGGAGACTCGCGCGTGCGG
Organism: Dendrocalamus latiflorus; assembly: GCA_017311315.1. Lineage (NCBI taxonomy): Eukaryota > Viridiplantae > Streptophyta > Magnoliopsida > Poales > Poaceae > Dendrocalamus > Dendrocalamus latiflorus. The sequence goes on from CM029657.1 coordinate 32,166,748, forward strand.
AGCTAGGCTCGACGCTACGTCTTATTTAGAGTCCGTGGACTATTGCGTGCGGAGCTAGGCTCGACGCTACGTCTTCTTTATAGTCCGGAGACTCGCGCGTGCGGAGCTAGGCTCGACGCTACGTCTTATTTAGAGTCCGTGGACTATTGCGTGCGGAGCTAGGCTCGACGCTACGTCTTATTTATAGTCCGGAGACTCGCGCGTGCGGAGCTAGGCTCGACGCTACGTCTTATTTAGAGTCCGTGGACTATTGCGTGCGGAGCTAGGCTCGACGCTACGTCTTCTTTATAGTCTGGAGACTCGCGCGTGCGGAGCTAGGCTCGACGCTACGTCTTATTTAGAGTCCGTGGACTATTGCGTGCGGAGCTAGGCTCGACGCTACGTCTTCTTTATAGTCCGGAGACTCGCGTGTGCGGAGCTAGGCTCGACGCTACGTCTTATTTAGAGTCCGTGGACTATTGCGTGCGGAGCTAGGCTCGACGCTACGTCTTCTTTATACTCCGTAGAGTGCGCGCGAAGGCGTCCCCCCGCTGCGTCTTATTTATTCTCCGTAGAGTGCGTGCGGAGCTAGGCTCGACGCTACGTCTTATTTAGAGTCCGTGGACTATTGCATGCGGAGCTAGGCTCGACGCTACGTCTTCTTTATAATCCGGAGACTCGCGCGTGCGGAGCTAGGCTCGACGCTACGTCTTATTTAGAGTCCGTGGACTATTGCGTGCGGAGCTAGGCTCGACGCTACGTCTTCTTTATAGTCCGGAGACTCGCGCGTGCGGAGCTAGGCTCGACGCTACGTCTTATTTAGAGTCCGTGGACTATTGCGTGCGGAGCTAGGCTCGACGCTGCGTCTTCTTTATAGTCCGGAGACTCGCGCGTGCGGAGCTAGGCTCGACGCTACGTCTTATTTAGAGTCCGTGGACTATTGCGTGCGGAGCTAGGCTCGACGCTACGTCTTCTTTATAGTCCGGAGACTCGCGTGTGCGGAGCTAGGCTTGACGCTACGTCTTATTTAGAGTCCGTGGACTATTGCGTGCGGAGCTAGGCTCGACGCTACGTCTTCTTTATACTCCGTAGAGTGCGCGCGAAGGCGTACCCCCGCTGCATCTTATTTATACTCCGTAGAGTGCGTGCGGAGCTAGGCTCGACGCTACGTCTTATTTAGAGTCCGTGGACTATTGCGTGCGGAGCTAGGCTCGACGCTACGTCTTCTTTATAGTCCGGAGACTCGCGCGTGCGGAGCTAGGCTCGACGCTACGTCTTATTTAGAGTCCGTGGACTATTGCGTGCGGAGCTAGGCTCGACGCTACGTCTTCTATATAGTCCGGAGACTCGCGCGTGCGGAGCTAGGCTCGACGCTACGTCTTATTTAGAGTCCGTGGACTATTGCGTGCGGAGCTAGGCTCGACGCTACGTCTTCTTTATAGTCCGGAGACTCGCGCGTGCGGAGTTAGGCTCGACGCTACGTCTTATTTAGAGTCCGTGGACTATTGCGTGCGGAGCTAGGCTCGACGCTACGTCTTATTTATAGTCCGGAGACTCGCGCGTGCGGAGCTAGGCTCGACGCTACGTCTTATTTAGAGTCCGTGGACAATTGCGTGCGGAGCTAGGCTCGACGCTACGTCTTCTTTATAGTCCGGAGACTCGCGCGTGCGGAGCTAGGCTCGACGCTACGTCTTATTTAGAGTCCGTGGACTATTGCGTGCGGAGCTAGGCTCGACGCTACGTCTTCTTTATAGTCTGGAGACTCGCGCGTGCGGAGCTAGGCTCGACGCTACGTCTTCTTTATAGTCCGGAGACTCGCGTGTGCGGAGCTAGGCTCGACGCTACGTCTTATTTAGAGTCCGTGGACTATTGCGTGCGGAGCTAGGCTCGACGCTACGTCTTGTTTATACTCCGTAGAGTGCGCGCGAAGGCGTCCCCCCGCTGCGTCTTATTTATTCTCCGTAGAGTGCGTGCGGAGCTAGGCTCGACGCTACGTCTTATTTAGAGTCCGTGGACTATTGCGTGCGGAGCTAGGCTCGACGCTACGTCTTCTTTATAGTCCGGAGACTCGCGCGTGCGGAGCTAGGCTCGACGCTACGTCTTATTTAGAGTCCGTGGACTATTGCGTGCGGAGCTAGGCTCGACGCTACGTCTTCTTTATAGTCCGGAGACTCGCGCGTGCGGAGCTAGGCTCGACGCTACGTCTTATTTAGAGTCCGTGGACTATTGCGTGCGGAGCTAGGCTCGACGCTGCGTCTTCTTTATAGTCCGGAGACTCGCGCGTGCGGAGCTAGGCTCGACGCTACGTCTTATTTAGAGTCCGTGGACTATTGCGTGCGGAGCTAGGCTCGACGCTACGTCTTCTTTATAGTCCGGAGACTCACGTGTGCGGAGCTAGGCTCGACGCTACGTCTTATTTAGAGTCCGTGGACTATTGCGTGCGGAGCTAGGCTCGACGCTACGTCTTCTTTATACTCCGTAGAGTGCGCGCGAAGGCGTACCCCCGCTGCATCTTATTTATACTCCGTAGAGTGCGTGCGGAGCTAGGCTCGACGCTACGTCTTATTTAGAGTCCGTGGACTATTGCGTGCGGAGCTAGGCTCGACGCTACGTCTTCTTTATAGTCCGGAGACTCGCGCGTGCGGAGCTAGGCTCGACGCTACGTCTTATTTAGAGTCCGTGGACTATTGCGTGCGGAGCTAGGCTCGACGCTACGTCTTCTTTATAGTCCGGAGACTCGCGCGTGCGGAGCTAGGCTCGACGCTACGTCTTATTTAGAGTCCGTGGACTATTGCGTGCGGAGCTAGGCTCGACGCTATGTCTTCTTTATAGTCCGGAGACTCGCGCGTGCGGAGCTAGGCTCGACGCTACGTCTTATTTAGAGTCCGTGGACTATTGCGTGCGGAGCTAGGCTCGACGCTACGTCTTCTTTATAGTCCGGAGACTCGCGCGTGCGGAGCTAGGCTCGACGCTACGTCTTATTTAGAGTCCGTGGACTATTGCGTGCGGAGCTAGGCTCGACGCTACGTCTTCTTTATAGTCCGGAGACTCGCGTGTGTGGAGCTAGGCTCGACGCTACGTCTTATTTAGAGTCCGTTGACTATTGCGTGCGGAGCTAGGCTCGACGCTACGTCTTCTTTATACTCCGTAGAGTGCGCGCGAAGGCGTACCCCCGCTGCATCTTATTTATACTCCGTAGAGTGCGTGCGGAGCTAGGCTCGACGCTACGTCTTATTTAGAGTCCGTGGACTATTGCGTGCGGAGCTAGGCTCGACGCTACGTCTTCTTTATAGTCCGGAGACTCGCGCGTGCGGAGCTAGGCTCGACGCTACGTCTTATTTAGAGTCCGTGGACTATTGCGTGCGGAGCTAGGCTCGACGCTACGTCTTCTTTATAGTCCGGAGACTCGCGCGTGCGGAGCTAGGCTCGACGCTACGTCTTATTTAGAGTCCGTGGACTATTGCGTGCGGAGCTAGGCTCGACGCTATGTCTTCTTTATAGTCCGGAGACTCGCGCGTGCGGAGCTAGGCTCGACGCTACGTCTTATTTAGAGTCCGTGGACTATTGCGTGCGGAGCTAGGCTCGACGCTACGTCTTCTTTATAGTCCGGAGACTCGCGCGTGCGGAGCTAGGCTCGACGCTACGTCTTATTTAGAGTCCGTGGACTATTGCGTGCGGAGCTAGGCTCGACGCTACGTCTTCTTTATAGTCCGGAGACTCGCGTGTGTGGAGCTAGGCTCGACGCTACGTCTTATTTAGAGTCCGTTGACTATTGCGTGCGGAGCTAGGCTCGACGCTACGTCTTCTTTATACTCCGTAGAGTGCGCGCGAAGGCGTACCCCCGCTGCATCTTATTTATACTCCGTAGAGTGCGTGCGGAGCTAGGCTCGACGCTACGTCTTATTTAGAGTCCGTGGACTATTGCGTGCGGAGCTAGGCTCGACGCTACGTCTTCTTTATAGTCCGGAGACTCGCGCGTGCGGAGCTAGGCTCGACGCTACGTCTTATTTAGAGTCCGTGGACTATTGCGTGCGGAGCTAGGCTCGACGCTACGTCTTCTTTATAGTCCGGAGACTCGCGCGTGCGGAGCTAGGCTCGACGCTACGTCTTATTTAGAGTCCGTGGACTATTGCGTGCGGAGCTAGGCTCGACGCTACGTCTTCTTTATAGTCCGGAGACTCGCGCGTGCGGAGCTAGGCTCGACGCTACGTCTTATTTAGAGTCCGTGGACTATTGCGTGCGGAGCTAGGCTCGACGCTACGTCTTCTTTATAGTCCGGAGACTCTCGCGTGCGGAGCTAGGCTCGACGCTACGTCTTATTTAGAGTCCGTGGACTATTGCGTGCGGAGCTAGGCTCGACGCTACGTCTTCTTTATAGTCCGGAGACTCTGTGCTGCTTAGCGCGGACAGGGGATGCTCTTGGAACAGCAACCTTTGTTGAACTCCCGTTTGCGCGGGCGAGCATCGCCTAATCAACAGGCCGGTGGCCCTACGCCTACCGTGCTGCTTCTAGGCGTAGTATCGCCGCAACCTGTCCGAGTTCCATGTGTGCCGGAAGGCTTGTCCTTCAAGCGTGGCGAGGCGGTACGCCCCCTTTGGCAATGCCTCCGTTACGATGTACGGGCCTTCCCACTTGGATTCCAGCTTGCCAACGGTTTCTGCCTGAAGCGCCACTCTGAGGACGAGGTCCCCAGGCTTGAACCCCCGCGGGCATATAGAGCGGTCCCGAGTACGCATTGTCTGCCGCGCGTACTTCTCGACGTGGTGGGCTGCGTCTGCCCGTATCCCGTCGAGGAGGTCCAAGGACACACGGCGCTCCTCTTCGGGTGCTTGGACGAGGACCCTTCGCGAGCCGGCCTTAATTTCCTCGGGCGTCATTGCTTCGTCGCCGAAGATGAGCTTGAACGGCGTGAATCCCGTTGGGCGCGTTACCGTTGTGCGAAGCGACCACAAAACGCTGTGAAGCTCGTCTGGCCACTTGCCCTTCGGCAATCCCACCAGGCGCTTTTTGATGGCGGCAGAGATGGCGCCATTCGCCCGTTCGACCGCCCCGTTGGACTGGGGATGCCCTACCGAGGCGAATCGGAGGGTGATGCCCATGCTGTCACAATAATCTTTGAAGAGGGCGGCGTCGAACTGCAGGCCATTGTCGATCGTGAGCTCCCGAGGTACCCCGAAGCGACATATGATGTTTTGCCATAGGAAGCGCTGTATGGCCGCAGAAGTTACTTTGGCCAGAGCGATCGCCTCCGGCCACTTGGAGAAATACTCCAGCGCGACCACCACGAACCGGAGGTCCCCTGGAGCTCGGGCAAGTGGTCCTACTATGTCGAGACCCCAGCGCGCCAGTGGCCAGACCGGGGGGATTGGGTTGAGGCTTGTCGGGGGCCTGCGGATGATGCGCGCCATCCATTGGCACCCTTGGCACCGGCGGACGAGGTCCTGGGCGTCGGTGATGGCAGTCGGCTAGTAGAAGCCTTGTCTGAACGCCTTGCCGACTAATGACCTCGGCGCCAGGTGGGATCCGCATACGCCCGCGTGGATTTCCGCCAAGAGTTCCTTTCCTTCCTCCGTCGAGAGGCAGCGCAGGAGCGGCGCGCAAACCCCCTTCTTGTAAAGCGTCCCTTCAAACACCTGGAAGGACCGTGCGCGGTGCTGCAATCGTCGCAGCTCGGCAGGGTCCTCCGGCTCGGCGAGGCCTTGTAAAAATTTGAAAATGGGCTCCCGCCAATCTCCTGGCCGATCAATGCGGTGGACAAGTGCCGCGTCCTGGTTGTCCTGCGCGATGGCCGCCTTTGCTAACACCTCGTAGAATGCCCCCTCCGGGGGGGGGCAGTTGTTGGCTGGCCGCCTTGGCGAGGGCATCCGCTTGCTCATTCTCCGCTCGAGGGATGGCCTTGACGGTGACACCCAAAAAGTGCCTTTCCCTCGCCCGTACCGCCGCGAGGTACTTGGCCAACTCAGGGTCCTTGGCTTGATATGACTTGTCCACATGGCCGGCCACCAAGCGCGAGTCGGTGCGGACCAACACCCGTCTCGCGCCGGCTGCCTTGAGCTTCGCCAGGCCAAAGAGCAGCGCCTCGTATTCGGCCGTGTTGTTGGTGGCGGGGAAGGCAAGGCGCGCCGAGTACAGCAAACGCTGTCCCTCAGGCGTGACGATCACCGCCCCTACGCCCGCACCGGCGACGCTGTAAGCTCCGTCGATTGTAAGCGTCCAGACGGGGTCATCGTGCGCCCGGCCGGGTTGGGCCGGCGGGGTCCATTCGGCGAGGAAATCCGCCAGGACTTGGGATTTAATTGCCGTTCGCGAAGCATACGTCAAGGAGAAGGGAGCGAGCTCGGCGGCCCATTTACCGATACGCCCTGTGGACTCCTTGTTGTGTAGCATCTCGGCCAGGGGGAATGAGAAAGGCACAGTGATCGGGTGAGCCAGAAAATAATGCCGAAGCTTCCGGGAGGCCATGACCAGCGCGTAGGCGAGCTTCTCCAGCTCCGTGTATCTTGTATTGGCGCCTTGAAGGGCTTCGGAGACAAAGTAGACAGGCCGCTGCATGGCGCCTTCCTCTAAGACGAGGACGGCACTGACCGCGGTGGCTGATGCAGCCAGATAGAGCAGGAGGGGAGCCTCTGGTGCTGGGGCGACCAGAGTGGGGAGGCTTGCCAGGTGCTGCTTGAGCTCGTTGAAGGCCTTTGCGCAGTCTCCGTCCCAACGAAACCCCTCGCACCCGCGGAGTGTCTTGAAAAACGGCAGGCCCCGCTCCGCCGCCCTGGATAGGAAGCGGCTTAATGCTGCCATGCGGCCCGCCAGCCTCTGGACCTCCCTCGTTGTCTTGGGCGGCTCCATACCCAGAATAGCGTCTACTTTGTCGGGGTTCGCCTGGATGCCCCGCCCAGACATGAGGAAACCGAGGAGTTTGCCCGCCTGTACCTCGAAGACACATTTGTCGGGGTTGAGCTTGATGCCCGCCTTCCGGAGGTTGTCGAAGGTCTCCTGGAGGTCCCGACCGTGTAGAGCAAGTTGCCGAGTTTTGACCACCACGTCATCGACATATGCTTCGACGTTCCTCCCGAGCTGGGCGGCCAGGGCAATGGCGACGAGGCGGGTGAAGGTAGCGCCTGCGTTCTTCAAGCCAAAGGGCATTCTGACAAAGCAGAACGTCCCAAGTGGTGTGATGAAACTGGTCTTCTCCTCGTCGTCTTCGGCCATGTATACCTGGTGGTAGCCAGAATAGGCGTCCAGGAAACTCATGAGTTCGCACCCAGCAGTGGCGTCAACCAGCTGATCGATGCGCGGCAAGGGGTAGTTATCCTTCGGGCACGCCTTGTTGAGTGCCGTGAAGTCGATGCACATGCGCCAGGCCCCGCTGGCCTTTTTGACTAGCACCGGGTTAGCGAGCCATTCTGGATGGTGGACCTCGCGGATGACCCCGGCGCGAAGAAGCTTCGCCACCTCCGCTTTGGCCGCCTGCTGCCGATCCATCGACATACGCCGGAGCCTTTGCTTGACCGGCTTGGCGTCGGGGCGGACCGCCAAACGATGCTGGATTCGCGCGATCCACGCCCTTGATGTCCTCCGGGGACCATGCGAAGACGTCCACGTTGTTCTGAAGCACCCGGAGCAGCTCCCGTTCGACCCCCGGTGGGAGCCCCTCACCAATGGAGACAAACTGCCCCTCCGCCTGGAGCGGCACCTTCTTGACGCCGCCTTCGGGCCGAGGCTTGGGCGTCCACCCGGGGGCGGAGGGCCCAGCACCGGGCGCGCCGGAGAGGGCATGCACTGGGCGATGCGAGACGCGGCTGCCGCCTTCGGCACGTCTTGCCAGGTCCTGGTCGCCGAAGATGGTGATGACACCCTCCGGGCCCGGGAGCTTTACACACAAGAAGGCGTGGTGCGGGATTGCCTCGAAAGAGTTGATGGCGGGTCGCCCCAGTATGGCGTTGTAGGGGTGCTGGATATCTACGACGTCAAAGGTGACATGCTCGGTCCGGATGTTACCTTTGTTGCCCTCCTGACGGAAGGTGACAGGAAGGGAAACGTGCCCCAGGGCCAGCAGCGGTTGACCCCCGAAGCCTTGAAGTGGAGCTCCCGGCTGCTCTAGCTGGCTTCGGGGGATTGCCATGCGGTCGAGGGCGTCTGCGAATAAGATGTTCGCGGAGCTTCCCCCGTCGACAAGGACGCGCTTGACTTCGCAGCATGCTATGTGGGCCTGGATGACTAGAGGGTCTTGGTGGGGGTACTCCACGCCCCTAGCGTCGTTCAAGTCGAAGGTGATGTTGCGAGGTGGCATCCACATCTGCGGCTGCTCCCCAGGGGTTTTTGAGGAAGAGCCTCCGGTGATGACGTTGACGGTGTGATGCTGTGCGCCCTCCGCTGCGGTGGCCCGTGTGGGGCTATCCCTTGGGTGCCCCACATGGGCTTCGGCGGGGGGCCGAGAAGGCGGAGACCGAGATCCGGCCGTCACCCTCCGCAGCTCCATCACCGCGATGCATGCCCTTGTGTAATGATCGCCGTAGCCGTGTACCTCGCACCACTTACCATAGCGCAGAAGCTCCTGCTCTGCGCGGGGTTGGCTGGGGTAGTCAAATCCACCCTCCGATCCCCGGACTCCCCTCCGCGAGGCGGGGTCGGGTCCTTGGCGGGTGCTCTTGGTGGCGAGGACGTGATGGGCCGTCTGCGACCGGCGCTGGCGGCGCCGAGGTTTGGGCCTACACCGTGCCGAGCCTTCCTGTACTCCGTCCTCACCGCCTCGGGGAGGGCTGCCTCGGGGCTCTCGGCTACGGCCCGGCTTCGAGGAGAGGCCACCCGCCCCGACCTCGCGCGGGGGCCACTCCTCGCGGACGAGGCCGAGAGCGGTGATGCTGCGTCTTCGCGCATCCTCCTCCGCCCGCGCGTACTCGTCCATTTTGTCGAAGAGCTTGGCCACTGTCGTAATTGGCCTCCGCGCGTTGTATTCGGCCATCGGGCCCGGGCGAAGGCCCTGTATGGCTGCATTAACGACTGTGATTTCATTAACATCATGTACCTGGCTTCGAATTTTGGCGAAGCGCTTGAAGTAGTCCCGGAGCGTCTCCGAGGGTCCTTGCTTCACAGCGAAGAGTTGGTCCGCCTCGATTCGCTCGAGATGATACCCTTGAAAGTTGGAACGAAGCCGGTCGCGAAGCTGCTCCCACGCATAGATGGAGCCGGGCTCTATGGTAAAAAACCAAGAGAGCGCCGCTCCGTGCAGTGCGAGGGGGAGTCCCTTCGCCTTCGTGGTGTCGTCTCCGCCCGCGGCCTCGATCGCGGTTTCGTACACGCGCACTAACTCGCGAGGATCCGTGTCGCCTTTATACGAGTCGATGGCGCTAGGGAACTTGAAGTCTTCGGGTCATGCCGCCTGCTGCAGCCCCGCCGAGAGCGGGGACTCCGGATCCACGCGTCGCAGCGGCACGCGGCTGGACGCGGGGGCTTCGCGACTGTCCGCCCTTTCCGGCGCGGGCTCGGACGTGGTTACTGGCGCAGCCGGCTGACTCCGAGCCTCTTGTATATCTCTGACGGCTCCGCGAAGGGCCCCCAGCTCCCGTTGGAACGCGTTGAGGGCCGCCAGCAGGGCGCTTTCCATCCCCGGTGGGGTGGCGGCGACGGGGTCGGCTGTCGTTGCGTCGGCGGGGTCGGTTGTCGCCGCACCCGTGTCGACGTCTTGGACCTCGGGGTCCGTCCTCGGAACGCTAGCGGTGGGGTTGATCGTCGCGGTGCTGGTGACGAGGTTGGTCGCCGCCACGCGAACGTCGACGTCTTCGGCCGCCGCGACTGCATCGCCACCCGCGTCCGCCGCTGTCGACGGCGAAGCCCTGGTACTCCTACGGCGCTCCGGCCCGGCCGCCTTCTTTCCCCTCGCCGCGGCTGAGGAAGCTTTTTTCGGTGCCATCTTTTTCTTCGGTCTTCAGGCTTGTCTTCGTCCTCCCCACGGACGGCGCCAACTGTTGTGGCTACAGACCAAACAGAGAGAGAGAGATGGTAGTGGAGAGTAATGAAGTTGAGTGTAATGGCCTTGGCCCCTCCCCATGGCTTACTCGCATATATATATATACTCATGAGGAGTGCTTTTACAGTTATACCCTTACATCCGGTCATCCCCTCTGGGGCAGTTATGTCATTACACAAGGCCTATTCTGGGCCTTATAATCTTCTACCGGGCCTGCTGGGTTTAGGTGGGGGCCACCCCTACGACAATGGGGATTTCCCATTCTACCCCACTCATATATATAAACCCCCAGGAGGGGCAAAGGGACACATCCCTCATTCTCACCAACACTCCCACAGGCTTCGCTCTCCTCTTCCTCCTCTACTAGTCCCCTTCTCTCCTATTTAGCCCGTAGCTACAACAGCAATGATTGAATATTTCATTTGTATTTTGTCTGGGTGCTATTCCAGTTGTTGTTAGTGCCCCTAAATATTCAGGACTTATCTCCAGCTGAAGGTATAATGTTGCTTCAGTTGCCCAGACAATGAAAAAAACTTGGAACAAATTCTGATGCTGCTACTCCATCTTTGAGGTTAGGGTCAAATGCTCCGTTCCCATTTAATAGAAATATTTCCACCATCCGAGTGTAGAATTGCTCTTTAATTATCTCCACTGTTATGCACTAAACAGTTCCCATGTCGAATAACTTCCTTTGTATGCAATATGAACGTACCGAGGTAATTTTATTCTTGCATGTAAGGCATTCAATTTTTGCTCTTTTCAAAATCCATATTCTACTGGCATGCCTTATCAAGGGCCCATCCAACTGTAAAGTAAACAGCAAACTCTCCTATCTGATTGCTGATCAAATTTCATTTCCTTTTTTGGGTAGCGGAGAACTGTTTTGTTGGTTCTTAGGTTATGAGTTATGACAAGGAGATTTAACATTATGTAGCTTTTGATGTTGCTGTAACCAATATGTTTTTTTGTACATTCTTCAGAATGTGGGAGATATGAGTTACTTTTGCACAACGGCACACGTGGAAACATTTTTCTAAAATTATGTGTCTTTCTCTGTTGATTAGATTAGATATTACTATCTTTTTTCACTGTTTCTGATATCCATTTATTTTTCTTTTGTCATTATTTAGTCTATTATCTCAAATTGATATGACTGAAAGTTACAGTAAGTTGAGCTGGTCTTCTTCACCTTTGTCTTGGTTGCTCTTTAAATTTTATGTATGATGGTATTCTGTAAGGTCTTCAAAATTTTAACCAAACTACTAAATTTTTTGTGGCTACATGCCATGTGCTGAAATTATTGTTTACACGCATTGTTTACACACGTAAACAGTATCTATGGTACTGTAGCAGCCACGCAAGACATGATTTAATTAGTTAAGATATAGATAAGAATAATTAGATTTCTTATTAGATGAATTTACTACTTTATAAATATATTCTATTTATTAGAGATAAAGATTACTTCTTTAAGGTGAAGTCAAGTTATTTCTACAAAAGAGAGCATGTATCTATTATCATCAAGCAATGAATAATGAAAATTATTCCCAAATCTCCGATTCCTAGCTCTTGTCAATCTCCTAGACTGGGTACTCTAGATTCATTCCTCTCCTGCAATCGGTGTCCTTTTTTGTCTAGCGCTAGCGCCGTTCTATCTCAAATCGTCATCGTCCGACCTTCTTCCGATGGATGTTTATCCCATTATAAACTAAAGTTCATGACACCGCACCCAGGGGAACTCTGTCAAGGTACCTCTTGCATATACTTTGTATATCATGATTTCTATTGATACCAGATTTCAAGGCTTCGTCTGTTGGTGAAGTATGATCGTCCATTTATTTTTGGTTTTATTTTCATCCCAGCAGCTCTGAATGCATATTTCTGCCAATATCCATGAAAAAGAGCGGATCGAGCTCTTCAAAGTTTCAGAATTGCCTATGCAGTCGTTCCAGCAGAACGTCCGTGCTTGTTAGAGAGAGGCAGGCTAACCGCTAAAGGCATAGAGAACTTATCCAAGGTATGAAAAATATTGTCCTGGTTCTCCTGCAATTTACTATTCACACTTGATGAACTGCGGAAGATTTTCGCCCTTGTTGTTAGTCGTACAACACTCCTGTTTTGCTCCTTTTTCCCAGTAAGGTGTATATGTTACTCGGCTTACCGCTAAATATTATGTTGTGTAAGTTGTCTTGTGTTGTGACGTTAGAGTTTACTGGAGCACCCGCTGGACGCTTGACAGTGGCCTACATATTTGTGATTGGTTTGTCTGATCTACTTTGGTACTACTAGTACTTATTTCTATTTGCACAACACAGATTTTTTTTTAGATAAAGGATATAAAATCCGGCCTCTATATCCACTTGGGATATATACAGCCAAAAGTTACACGAGCTCTTAGGCTCAAAACCTCAACACTGAGGAGTACACAACCGCAAGAAAGAGAGCTTAAGGACTAAGAAAAAACTAGAAAGACTAAGCTTCAGGATTTTTTCTCCATCCTTGCTTTCAACCAATCCCTAAACTCCTCCAACTGAGCCACCCCAACTCCGGTCTATTTTGCGTGAAGATGAACCTCCAAGGCAGCGCCTCCAAGAGGCGACGAGGGTCGCCGACGCCGCCCGCCTCACCGAGACAAGGCTTTCACCTGGAGAACAGAGTACATGAGGGCTATGAAGTGCCATGACAACCCTTCAGGAAGGAAAATGGCGTCCAAAGGTGTCATAGTTGTCGAGACCGGTAGGAACACCGGCAAGGCTTTCGCCAGCACATCCACAGCAACCCACGCACTAGCCACACACAAAAAAGACCGCCACCAGCACACCGGGTTCCACACGCCTCAAGGCCATGGCATAGCCATCCTTGAACTCCACGACGAACCGCTTCCCGCCCGAGCACCGCCGCGCCATGGATACCCCGACGCCTTGGCAGCATGAGCCAGTATTCCCGTCGGCATCTCTCCATTCTTCTTTCTGCAGAAGCTGCAGTTGCAGATGCCCCTGCACTTGGGGCAAGTCCAGGCCTCCTGCTGCGCCACCTCCTCAGCAATCTCGCCATACCTGTTAAGCAGGCACTTCTGGCAATACTTGACTGGGCACGGCCCCTTCTTCTTGAGCTGCTTGCAAGCAACCGCGAAATCTCTGGTTTTTTTACGGCACTGGTGGCAGGTCTTCCCGTTCTCCGGATCATAGATCCGGCAGCCGACAGAACGGACTCCGGGAGACGAGTTGCGCTTCTTGGGCTTCGCCGCCTTGACATCCTCACCGCCGGCACCGTTCCTCTCCGGGGAGCCAGCCACCGCGGTTTCCGTGGAAGCCGTCGCCGGGGGGAGAAGCCGACGCGGGCGGGCGCGGCACGGCGAGCGGAGCCGGGAGACGTCGGCGCGGGCGGGCGCGGCACGGCGGGCGGAGCCGACTGAAGGCGACCCGCCACAGCCAAACTCATGCCCGCCGCCGCCCGGTCTTCCCCACCGGCGACGCCGCAACGGCACCAGCGGGGCCGCCCGAATCCACCGCCGACCACTCGGCACCACCCGCTGGCAACGGCCACCGAGCCCGCTCCTTGCCGTCGAGGCGACCCGAATCCGCCCGGCCTTCCAAATCCCTCAGCGCCGACGCGCCCGATGCCGCACACCGGCCGCCTCCGTTCGGCCTAACCCTCCATGGGCGCCAACAAACACGCACGAAACCACCGCAAACGCGCCCGAGGCCGCCTCCGCGCGCCACCAGCCTCCGCAGCGACGACACACCCCAGGTCGCCCGCCACCTCTCCACCCCACAGATCTGGGCTGAGAGACGCCAGATCCGGCCACCAGGCCGCCGGATCCGCCGCCGGCGAGGGGATCCGCAGCCAGGGATCGCTCCGGCGACGGCGAGGATGCGGGAGCCGGGTAGGGGGAGGGCTGCCCACTGCCGACTGAGGGGAGAGGACCGAGAGGAGGAAAAACGCCCCGCCGCTGCCCTCCTTGCGGCCACCGACGACCGGTGGCGCGCTCCGGCGACGGCGAGAAGGGGAGATTCAGGCAGGAAGGTGAGAAGGCGAGAAGGCGATCTAGATGAGAAGGGGAGAAGGCGAGAAGGCCCTGCACAACACAGATTTGACATATAACTTATAGGAGCGTTGAAGTCTGCGGTGCTTTCTAAATTTAGATCCTTCGACCATGTTATCATCCTATGGAAGGAAGGGTGGCAGGCCATCAAATATTAGAGTTGGCTTAAACAATAGAGAATTCATCCAGTTAGCTTTGCTCGTCGACAGGTGTTATACAAATTCAGATTTAGAGGTGATTTGACATATAGAAGGATTGATAATCACTAAGTGCTATATAAATCCAAGTCGACCCTACTTATCAACAAGTTCTATATACATCTAGATATAAAGATGATTATGACTTTGCAAATATATTGCTGAAAATTCATGTGCAAAAGCAAAACATGAACCCTTTTTTCGTATAACTGGTACTGCCAGTTTTCGTGATGTAGTATTCTGGTCCCGCATTTGTATATAATAATCTTGATGTTTTATGTTGCATTACATTCTTGCTCGTACTGCCGCACAGATCAGTCATCATGCAAAAGGACAGATACAGTTAAGAAAGGAGTGTCATGGGAAATCTATTAGTCACCGTATTGGCTATCGACATATGGTGTTGCCAATGGAAAACCAACAAATAGTGTCGAGAAGGATACATGTCGTGGCATCTCTTTCAATTTTGCAATATTTTCATCATGATTTTTAGTCTAATAAATAGAGATTATTGAGAGAAACCAAAAACTAAAAACCGCTAAAAAACCAAAAGGCAAGAGCGGATCGAGCACTGCACGCCATGCCAGCCAGCTTACACACCCAACATATATCACACAGCAACCGAGCCACATTTTCTGCGCGTCTTGCTCGCGCCTTAGCCGGCGTTGGACGGTTGGAACCCGGTGCTCCGTCCCTCTCAGAAAACGCACTCGACTCTCCGAGCCACACAATGCATTGCCCAACGCCGACGAGACGACACGCGCGCGATCACGGCCCCAGGCAATGCATTGCCAGCCAGCCAGTGGCGCGATGACAAGGGGACAGCCAACCCTGCACGTACCCTTGCGCGGAATTTTTTGTACGGATAATCCGTTTTTTATTCGAAAATACATAAATATACCCGCGACAAAATTTTTTACAAAAATAATCTCCAGTCGCCACCCCATTGGGCGACTGCTACCTTTCGCCCAACCGGGAGGCGACATTTAGGGAATCTGTGTACCGTTGGGCGACTACTGCAATCGCTGTACGGTTGAGCGACTTCGATTGAAGTCGCCCAACCGTTGAGCGACTGCAATTGCAGTCGCCCAACCGTAGGGCGACTGCAATTATGCCGCCCACTAACCCCGAGCACATTCCCCTCGTTCTGCCATTCTACTCATTCATTCTGCCCAGAGAGAAGAGAGGAGGAAGAGGAAGAAAAGAAGAGGAGAAGAGAGGGAGGAGGGGAAGAAAAGGAGGTGAGGAGAGAAGAGAAGTCGAAGCTATTCAATCGATTTGGATCCAGGTATTTTTTTTAATTATGTTGTATTTACAGTCTTCAACTCCCATGTTATTTGACATGTCGTAAATTTCAATCATACATGTAGGCATACATCATTAATGGCCAGTACTACATTGAGAGTGTATTATGGTGTTGGAATCATTCGTGATGGTCCGACTGGTGTGGATTTGAGCGATTTTCCGCAAGTCACTCTCGTACTTCCGGATGACGAGAATGCTCAAATGACAGATGTGCAGCATTGGCTGACCCAGAGTTTTTCATTGGACCCCGAGGTGTGCAGCGTCGTTGTGCAAGGGCTTTGGAGCCGGTCTTCCACTGACATCAGATGGGAGTTGAAGACATTGGTGCGCTCTGGTTCGTGGAAGGGCTTTGTGCAAGGGTGCCGGCGCCGTGGATACGAGTGTGTCCTGCTTGTGCAACCGTGCTCACTACAAGCAGCTGCGCAAGCTCGTGCGTCCGCCTATGCTTCGGGGGGTGCTAGCACCTCGGGCGGGCCGCACGTCGGTGGAGCTGATGAAGTTGCTCGTGATGAAGGCGATGCGGTACACGGAGGAGAGTTAAGGCCGTCAAGCTATACAGAGGGAACTGGGCAAGCCGATGCGGTACATGGAGGAGAGTTACAGCTGTCAAGCTATAGAGAGGGAACTGGGCAAGCTGATGAAGGAGAGCATAATGAGTATATCGTGCATCAGATGGAATCTGATGACCAGAGGGCATGGGATGAAGAGCAAGCTGTAGAGGACGACGAGGAGGACAGTTCCGATGATGAAGAAGTTCCTATCCCCGAAGAATGGAACCAGTATAATGCGGAGGGTGTTTCCGCACATGATGAGCATGAATCGCCATGGGAGTATCATCAAACAGAGGTTCGGGTGCATGCTATGTTTGCTGACAAGGAAGCGCTGCAGGATGCCATCAAACTTTGGGCCCTTTCAATGCAACGGACATTTCGCGTCGTCAAATCAAGCCAGGAGCAGTACACTGTGAAGTGCGAGCAGACTGGTTGTCCTTTTAGGGTGCACGCACGTAGACCCAAGTATGAGACTCATTGGATTGTGTCCAAGGTGGAGCCGCACTCCTGCATTGTAAACACAGTCTTGGCGAGGCATCGTAACCTGACGTCCGGATTTATCGCCAATTTGATGTATGGGGAGATAGTGGAGAAGAAAGATGTTGCGGCCACACATATTATGCTAGCTATTGAGAATAAATTCAAGTATAAGATTAGCTACGCGAAGGCGTGGCGTGCGAAGCAAAAGGCGTTGGAAAAACGTTTTGGCACTTTCGAAGCGGCGTACGACAACCTTCCTCGTATGCTTAAGGTGTTGCAGCAAAGGAACCCCGGCACGTACATCGCGGTGCACGACAAGCCGTCCATAAGTCCACCGGGATTTGCAGTGTTGCAGAGAGCATTCTTTGCATTTGGTGCTAGCATTGAAGCATTCAGACACATGCTGCCAGTTATCTCAATAGATGGGACCTTCTTGACAGGCAAATACAAAGGGCAGCTCCTGACGGCCATAGGCGTTGACGGTAACAATCAAATATTGCCGCTGTCCATTGCATTTGTGGAGAGTGAGAATTATGAGAGCTGGCTGTGGTTTCTGAGACATGTGAGGGGTGGAGTTGTAGGCACCCGACCTGGTGTGTGCATAGGGCTGGACGAAAAACTCGAAGCTCGTTAGCTCGCTCGGCTCGTGGCTGGCTCGGCTCGGCTCGACTCGGCTCGTTAGGATAACGAGCCGAGCCGAGCCAAGATTTTAGCTCGTTAGCTATAACGAGCCAACTCGAGCCAGCTCGCGAGCCGCTCACGAGCCAAACGAGCCATGCTTCCAGGAATTTAGATATGCATATGCTGCTTCTATGGACCTAATTTGTACTCTATTGCATGTGTTAATGTGTAAATTTGTACTCTATTGTACCCAAACGAGCCATGCATGTGTTAATTTGTACTCTATTATACCCAAACGAGCCAAACGAGCCTAACGAGCCAAACGAGCCAAACTTCCATGGATGAATATATGATGGAGATATTTTTTGGCCCTGGCTCACGAGCCAAACGAGCTAACTCGAGCTTTTTGTCGAGCCGAGCCGAGCTGGCTTTTTAGCTCGTTAGTTATAACGAGCCAGCTCGAGCCAGCTCGTTATCCTACCGAGCCAGACCGAGCCGAGCCGAGCCGAGCCGAGCCAGCTCGTTATCCAGCCCTATGTGTGCATAATCCATGATCGCCACGCCGGTATTATAAAGGCGATACGAAAACTTCAGGAAGACCCTGAGGAGACCTCTTTTTGGCCGGACATGAGAAACCGGTGGTGCAGTCGTCACTTAGGGGCAAACTTTTTCAAGCAATTCCCGAAACAATCTTTGATGAAGCTATTCAAGAGGCTGGCTAGGCAGAACCAGCAGAGAAAATTTGATGCTTTATGGGGGTTGTTGGATGAGCACACCAGGAAGAACGTCGACGAGAGGAGCAATGGGCCGGTCACTCCTGGGGAGGCACAACCGCAATGCTTGCCAGCAATCGATGAGTCTAACCCAAGTGGTTCAAGAAGGAGGAGCGCGCGAAACATCAAGTGCTTCTCGCAGTGGATCGAGGGGGAACAATTGGAGAAGTGGTCGCTGTTGCACGACACGGATGGCGCAAGGTACGGAATAATGACAACTAACCTTGCCGAGGTGTACAATTGGGTTCTCAGGGGTCTCCGTTCTCAGCCCCTTGTCGCCATCGTGGAAGGTGTTCTTCACAGCACAATCCGCTACTTCAGGGAGAGGCACGCGAGTGCCGCGCTTCATGCGGCCAATCCCGGAGCCCAGTATTCGTCAAAAATTACTGCGTACATGGAGGCGAAGGCACAGAAGGGTCAATTGCACACAGTGCATGTCATGGGCAACAGGGAGCATCGTTTCGAGGTGGTACTCCGTGATAGAGCCGGATTTGGGACATCTCGTTCACTTGTTACTCACGATGTATGCCTTGGAGATCATGCAAACGAACCTAGCTGCACATGCAACAAGCTTAAGTTGTTACACAGGCCATGCTCTCATGTCCTCGCTGCATGCGGGACCGTGCGCATGGATCCTTCTAACTTCATGTCCGAGTACTTTTTCAAGGAGAGAATACTGCAAGCTTGGTGTGGGGAGCTCCGGGGGTTCAGGGCAGTGGGAAACTTCGCCACTTTGGACATTTCAGCGAGGACCTGGGTTCCGGATATTAACATGCTGAAGGGTGGGAAGGGTCGGCGACAGAGCCGACGTATTAGAAATGACATGGACGTATCACAAGCTGGAACATCTGGTGCACGTTGTGGGCGATGCGGTCAGGAGGGGCACACAGCTAGACGATGCAATGCATTTCCGGATCAGTAGTTGGTGTTGTAATGCATGCTAAAATTCATGTACCAGTTGTAAACCTTGTATGTTACATCCCTTTTCTGTAATGCACTTATTTCGTTGAACTTAATGTTTCCCTTTTAAGTATTGCAATTTATTGGTGGCTACGAATCCACTTTTATTACGAAACTACAGGCTCTAAAGTGCCTACATAGAGTAATTTATTGCGAGATGACAAAAGATGCCAGCTTTGCCCAGTCACGCACTTACAACACGAAACAACACATACATTGCACTTGCAGGATCTATGGAAAGTACTACACCCAACAATTTTACTAAACACAACAGTCCTACCGCCACAGCATCAACACATCAACAACTACATGAAATAAAATACGACACAACCATAACCCTCGTTACCTACACGCCAAACGAGCCTCGTGGCACCCACATGGAGAATTGCTGAGGGGGCCGCCTCGGACGTGGCTGGCCGTCGTGGGAGTGGCATGCACATATGCAGCTCGGGTTCGCGCAGCAACATGTGGGATCGTAAGAGCTTCCTATATTCACGACCTCCTCGTTGCCCCTCTCGCGTTGCATCTGTTCGCGGAGGTCGTTGTTCTCCTCAGTCAGACTCTCCATTCGGTTCTCCAAGTCCCATATTCGATCCCATAATGTACCCACATAACGATCAACATACCGTTCATGAGGAGGGTCGATCCAGCGGGAGAAGTCGCATTTTGCAATCTGCAAAAAAAAGGACGGTAAACTTCGCGGGTCCATAAGCAATATAAGAATGTAATATTACTATTTTGTACCCCGTAGCGTGAGCATCGGAAGAAACGTCGCCCGCCATCGTTCGGGGAATCTAAGATCTGGACGACCGCGTACTCATTGTGTCTGCATTTCAGCCACGCTGGTTGAGCACGCCGACTTGATATCAATCGGTACTGTGGACCGAACATATCCCTCCTTTCTAAGGGAATGTCGTCCTTCGGTGACCCAAATCCCACTGGCCCCTCGGCTTCCGACATGATATGTTTCACCACGAAAGAGATGGTTCTTCTTTGTTCGATTTACAATGTCATGAGACCCCAACCGTGCTACTTATAGCAACACGGAGGGATATTTAATGCTACACTGGCCTCTGAAAAGCCTACATAGAGACATTTATTGCTACACTGGCCTCTGAAAAGGCTACATAGACTGGCCTCTGAAAAGCCTACATAGACTGGCCTCTGAAAAGCCTACATACACTGGGCTCTGAAAAGCCTACATAGACTGGCCTCTAAAAAGCCTACATAGACTGGCCTCTAAAAAGCCTACATAGACTGGCCTCTGAAAAGCCTACATACACTGGGCTCTGAAAAGCCTACATAGACTGGCCTCTGAAAAGGCTACATAGACTGGCCTCTGAAAAGCCTACATAGACTGGCCTCTGAAAAGCCTACATACACTGGCCTCTGAAAAGCCTACATACACTGGCCTCTGAAAAGCCTACATACACTGGCCTCTGAAAAGCCTACGGAGGGACATTTATTGCTACACTGGCCTCTGAAAAGCCTGAAAAAGCAAAAAGATTCATATGTACTCTCCATGGACTATGCCCACTCACCAGTTCACCTGCCTACATAAAGGCATCCCATGTATTACATACCACAACACAACCTCCTCCTCAAGCCATCACAATACTACTACACAACAATGTCTTCCTGGAGGTCCGACCCTTTTGGAGTGCCGGAGTGGCATGAGCGTCCGAAGTGCCATTGCGGTTTTAGGACGATGTTGTGCGTCTGCACGGATCCACTACCACGAGCCAACTACGGCCGTAGGTACTTCAAATGTCCAGACATGGATGACGACTTCGTGGTAACGACGACAACTAAATCCTTTGTTTCTCGTTATCGTTCTTCAACTTTATCCATGACATCTACCACGACACACATAGGCTTGCAAGTTCATCGAATGGGTGGATCGGGTGCCGCCGGCATGGCCACGGAACCCTCGCGAGGTGGAAAACAAAGGACAATACCTTGTCAAGATGGATCAGGCTCGCGAGGTGGAACGACAAATGCGGCATGAGCAAGAGCGTCGCGTGAGGGTAGACCAAATCCGTCTTAAGGG
The DNA here is from genome assembly GCA_017311315.1 of Dendrocalamus latiflorus. NCBI lineage: Eukaryota > Viridiplantae > Streptophyta > Magnoliopsida > Poales > Poaceae > Dendrocalamus > Dendrocalamus latiflorus. The sequence continues at coordinate 32,187,674 of CM029657.1, forward strand.
CAAGGAGGATGAGCTGCAAAGGAGGCGGGAGAAGTTAAGTTCGCGTGAAGCAGCCATCAAGCGTCAGGAGGAAGAGCTTCAAGCTCGTGAGGCAGCTCTCAAGACCAAGACTGACAGGAAGAAAGATGCAGCAGAGCCATCTTCAGGGCGCGACAAAAAGGGCAAACAACCACGCTACACCCAGTAGACAAAATGTAATATTCCCTAAGGCATGTTACGACTAGCGGTGGAGTTCTGAACATTACAACTACAGAGTTCCACACATGCCACTGGTCACATCACTTATCACTTTATGTATCGACCGTTCTTCGGTCAATCCTGCCTAAAAAAATTTACCAAATTTTTTTTTGCATCTACAACTTACATTGAACATAAACTTCTATTACAACTTTATCTGATTTTTACGCAGTTTATAACTAAAAAATTGACAAAACATACAAAAATCACGCGGATTGCAAACCCTTAAAACATACCAATGTATATATCAAACGTTCTACAGTCAATTGTACTTACAAAAAATTTCTCAAAATTTTAAACGCACCTACAACATACAATAAACATAAACTTTTATTACAACTATACCATATTTTTTTCCAGTTTAAAACTACAAAATTGATAAAACTCTACAAATTCACGGGGACTGAGTAAAGTCGCCCATCCACTGGGCGACTGCAATTGAAGTCGCCCAACGGTTGGGCGACTGCAATCAAAGTCGCTCAACCGTACAGCGATTGCAGTAGTCGCCCAACGGTACACAGATTCCCTAAATGTCGCCTCCCGGTTGGGCGAAAAATAGCAGTCGCCCAATGGGGTGGCGACTGGAGATTATTTTTGTAAAAAATTTTGTCGCGGGTATATTTATGTATTTCCGAATAAAAAACGGATTATCCGTACAAAAAATTCCCCTTGCGCGCGCAAAGTTATCATGCCGCTCGAACGATCTGCCGGTGCAACGTAGGATGGGAATGTGGCTGAGAACGGAAGCCGAACCACCCCTCCTGCTCCGTGCGCCCGTCGTGAGCGATGGGCTGTGTCCAGAAAAGCATGAACACAGACTTACAAGGGAAGAAAGCACAGTTTATATCAGATTATGAACTATTGTGGGCTATGGCGGACTAAGCCTCCTGTGGTATAAATTAGGTATCCGGGACAAATATGTAATTCAAGTATAAATATATACCATCAATCTTTTATAACTCTAATCGTGATAAGAAACTTTTCATACGGATGGAATCGTCACGATACGGTTTCTGAGAATATAGATATTGCCGAACCTCGTATATAAATCTTTGTATCTCTTGCATACTCTTGTGCTTTATGTGACGCCAATCTCTAACACAAGTACTGCAGTCGATCGGTCACGTGTGAGCTGGACGCTACCAGCTTGTCGCGGAATGGGGTGGGAGTTGGACGCAAACTCACTCGACAGCGGCGACGTCCATCCGAACTAGAGCGCTGGGGTTGGTGTGACCCGGCGCACAGTGGTTTCTTGCTCGGTTTGGTGCTGAATAGGGTGGGATAGGCCGGGGCACTTACAGTATGTGGCGTGTGGGCGCTGAGAGAGTAGTATGTACTAGTAGCATTGAGTTGGCGTCGTGGGGGACGCGAACGCTTGGGATCGAGTTGGGAACCGGCATCCTCGTGCTCCGTTTGTCTGAAGGGAGCTTGTCAATTGCGCTCTTTATAGGATCTGTATAACAATAGAGAGAGGATAAATAGTGCCTTCAATTTTTTTAAATATTAGTTAATTCTTTACTTCATTAGCTATGAGAAATTATGAAGATCAAGAACCCAAAATTCTAAAACCACTCGGTGCTATAATAATTTCAGCCCTGTGACCAGTAAATGCAGCACTATTCAAAAACAAAAATTCATGAAACTTTTGATTCGTCGATTCACAAGACTTAAAGCTTGAACTAAAACTAGATCATGATCTTAACAATCTATTCTAATAAAAGTCTTAAAAGAACTTGAGAGAATTAGAATATTTTGATTTGTGAAGCTCTGCTGCACCAAAATCAGGCTAAAATATAAAATTGAGCTAACTTTCAAACTAAACCTGCAAATCACTTAAAATTTTGTATACACCTTTTCTAGAATATTAGAAACCTATTTCAATCAACGATTAGAAAAATCATTGTCAAAATTCTGATATTTTTCCGTTTGAAAGAAAGTTGCACAAAAAAAGGGGCAAAAACAAAAACGGTGAATATGACTTGTTCGTGGATGGATAATGGTTAAGATGGCTATAAATGTGTTTCTACATATCTTAACAAGCAAGAACACTAAAGAAATCGAGATAGAAACAACTGGATCAAGAAATCATTTAAAGAGACAAAAAAAGCAAAAACCTGGTTTCTTTATGAAATTGTCATATAAGAGTCTAGATGGGTGAAGATTGATTTCTAGGGATTATCTCTATCTCTTACACGTTTTTGGTACAACAAGATCAAGAAGAGGGGAGAGAGGAGGAAAAACTAACCAAATTAAGAGCAAATCAATTAATACAAGAGATATTTATAGAGATGAACAAATATTGATGTATTACTACTTAAGAATAAAAGTTTTACAGTCACTCTGCCTGGAGGACAACAGAGCACACTGCATTATGCAACTTCTATCAAACCCTAATCCTAAAACTCATGAACAATTGGTCTCAAGAGAGAATGATTGGATGGTTAAGTACAAGTCTTCATCCCAACTTGTTAAATAGATGGGCTAGCTAACAGGGGCGGACCCAGCAGTGGGTCAGGTGGGGCGCCAGCCACCCTACCACTGGTTGACTGTGTGTACCTCCCCCCCAGCTCCACGCTATCCATATGAATGACCTTGTCGGGCTTAAAAAGCCTTTGCATGATGAGGAAGCTTGTATTTGTAGCAGTGATTATAAACCACAACGACATCTTGACTTTTGGCGTGGAGCCTCTCTCCCTCTCATGTCTACAAGTCTACAGCTCTACAAGGGTCGAGCACGAGCTTCGAGTACTGGCCGCTAATTTCAGGGACTTAGCCAACCCAATACTCAAATATCGATGGACAATAGTTGACCTCCGAAAATAAAGAAATCCCAATGGTTGAGATATTTCGCATGTTGCAAATCTATACTAGTAGTTTTTGACATGGATTATGTAATGGGTTGTAGGTGTGTGTGCAATTATTTCATACTAGCTCAGGGTTGTGCAGAATAAAGCAAATACAGATTTAAATAATGGTTATATGGCAATACTAACAATAATCTGTTAGGCGAAAAGGTAATATTTTTGCAACGATTTTTTTTCGCAAAAATGAATATTTAACTATATAATTCAATAAATAATTTCCTATTTTAAGGTATGTTTACCAAAATTTAGTTTAAACTACTGACCACACAGTTCTATTTGGATCGCATGACGGCCGCCGTTTTCTTCTCCACACCGTAGAGTTAGCACCGCTGCCCTCCTTCAACAAAATATGATGTATATCATGGTTTTCAAAATAGCCCGTAATAGCCACAATAACGTTTTTCTATCTCTCACCAGCAATGCAGTAGGCTACCATAGGTCGGCAACTCGGCAATCGGCAAACTGATCAGCAAATCCTATTAGCCTCCCCTAAATTTTGATCCTAGGTCCGCCATTGCTAGCTAGTCCTTACTAACCTTTTGTGAATACTGTCCACTTAGCACATATGGGGAAAACCCGATAACTCCACATACATGAGTTTTAACTCATACGTTACACTTATGCACACTTTTCAAAGCATATAAATTTGAATCTGCTAAGTCCTTAGCCTTGATCCAACTTGATTTTCTCAGTTTTTCTTTGACCTAAACCGCTCTTCCAAATGCCGCGGTTTTGCTCCGAAGGTAGTTTCTGGCATTTTGGTCAAATTACCAAAATACCTTTTTTGACCCTGTCATCTCCTTCCATTGCAACCAATCGTCATACTTGCCACATATAGGTGCACCACTAGCTTGATGCGTCAGCAAGTCTCTCTCATTCCGGTTCCATCAAATTACGTCTCATTTGGACCAACCAAGCCATATGGTGCAATCCGTTGCTTGAAGTTTCTTTCAATATTTCTCGCCTTTTTTGTGCCATGCTTGAACTCATCCGTCTCACCCCGCATCCTTGATCGTTCTAGACCTCACCTCATCTATAAGCGTAGCCCTGTTCTTCATTATTGACCATAGTTGACCTCAAACGACCTTGGACATCCAAAAACAAAGGCTAGGTTCGGCACAGCTTAGGCTTTTGTGCTTTGGTATAGTAACTAACTTTCAAACGGTGTGTTTTTTCACGACGGGGTCTATAAGTCAATTGTAGTAGACATTGTACTGATTTCAGTTATACTGATTAAAATCGCATGTGACTATCACTCTCTTTGTAATCTCTCTCGCAAACAACTAGAATTCAAAAAACTATAAGGCACAGTCTAAAAGAACCCACCCAAAGAAATTATTTTCGGGTATAAGTTCTTCACAACTTAACCCACATTAACAATAACATGTCGCATACAACCTATATCCACCGATCTAGGCCACCAAATCATCCTATGACTCAAAATTTCTAAAATCCACCATTTTTGCAAATTGTTTAGAAAATATATGAATATGTAAATTTTCACTTCTCTAAAATGACAATAGTTCATCACGATAAAGCCATGAACTTTGTCAGATAGTGCTTCACCCTTGCAACTGTTTTGCATGCTCATGGGGATGCTTGTTTGTTTGAGCATAGCATCTATTTTTGCACCTTGCGTTCATGCGTGTATGCTGCTTTGGCCGAATGCAAGGAATGCTGGCGAAAATTCGTTATGCGTGAGATGTGCAAGAAGGATGCGGGCGTTCAGAACTTAAAAAAGGAGAGTGAGATTTGCACGGTTCAGCCAGGCAACGGCCCTACGGCATGGGTGGATGGATGATTCTTGCCCTCTCTTTTTAATCGAGAAATGTACACGTAATTGTGGGAACAAAGGGGAGCCAAACAGCAGCAATGGCAAAATAACGTAGATAGCTAGTTATTTTGGGTGAAATAAACACATAGCATGCATTTTCTTCTTCATCATCCGAGAAAGTAAAAAAAAATGCCATTTCTTCTTCTCTGACTAAACATTGAAGAGAAGGGCAAGAAAAGAAGGAAGCTCTCTAGCTATCTACGTTAAATGCCTAATCAATTACTCCGTCGTTGTCATTACCATCATTCTGGCAACCCTTTCTATCCACGCTGACACTGTTTTCTCTCCATAATTTGGCGAGCAGGCCATGCTTGGGAACAGGGAATGGGCTGTACTCGACCTCGCCACTGGATCCAACGATCTCCCACCTGCAAAATCAAGCATGAACACATCAACCAGTACTCCAATTTCTGAACTAACACCTCAGCTGTCGCTATGGCAGTGATCAGTAGCAGCACTACTCCATATAGGAGTAGGAGCTGTGCAAAGACAGTGAAGTGCCCCACAGGCTTATGGAATGACCAATGCATAGGAGTAGGGGCTGTGCAAAGACAGTGAAGGACCCCACAGGTTTATGGTACGATCGATGCATATTGGAGTATATATCTTGTGGAATCTGGCGCTGGGAGAAGTGTCCAATGAAGTGGCACCAGGCACCAGCCATGGGGCCTCTGGTCCAAAAGGACAAGGGGGGATATATGGCGAATCCACGAACCTGTAGGCGGTGCCCAGGTGGTGGATGAGGACGAGCATCTCGAGCTTCGCCAGCTCGTTCCCCGGGCACGCGTGCACGCCGTTCCCAAATGGCACGAAGGTGTTCGGCCGCGGCGCCACCTGCATATGCATTCAGAACCAGAACGAATTCAGAAGAGTTTCAGTTTTGAGGCTATGCACGGATGTTGGTATTTGGTGCGGCTGTTAGCCTGTTATGGGAAATAAAGACAGCTTCAAATCTTCTAGATAAAGTTTGCGTCAACAATGGTGGGTTGGATTTCCATGATCCATCGCACTGTGGATTGTGTGGTTTGTCCAATGGTTATGAGGCAGTCCCCATTGGTTGCGACAGATGGTAGTGTATTTGGCCATATACTAGCTAGTCACTCCCATTCTCTAGTTGTATGTACATTGCTGCATATAGGAGTATGTTTCGAAAGGAAACTGTAATATTTCATTCGACCTTAGGTGTAGATTCAACTAATGAATAAGATCGGTCTGAATTATTTCTGAAACTGAACATACATACATATTTTGTTATTCTTCATGAACAACTGAAAAACCACTAGTCAATTACACATCACCAAAATTTTATTAGCAAATAGACTATGTGCGACTACAGATTCACTAAGGAGTACGTGACTGCTAATTTCGTTATGGGAATAGTATTGTAGTATTGAGTTGAATATATTGACCAACGAAGAGAATTTAACGCATCGAAAGGAACAATTTGCAGTTTCTTCAGACGCATCCACATCAAGCATTGCAGCGAGGAGACCCATACCTTGAATCTAGAAGGGTCGAACTTTTGTGGATCCTGGAAGTACTCCGGGTTGTGATGGGTGTTCCTGAAGAGCGGCATCACCTTCCACCCCTTGGGTATAAGGAACCCTACACGCCAAGGAAAAATAACGGTCGCATCGTCAGAATAAATAACACCCAATTTATCTTTACTACTTAAAAAAATTAATGAGTGATATATTCTTTCCCCACCCTCTCCTCCTCCCAAAACAATTCACACCGCCATGTGGGCCTCCTCCGTTGTGCAATATCTTAAACTCGTGCTCCTCTTCATTTTGTGGATAAGCATCACTCCTTTTCACTCGCACACACGGTAACAAATTCTCAAACAACTGCTAACAAACTCAACCTAAATCCCATTGTGATCCTTCTTGCTCAATCCCCTGGCCTCACCATGTTGTTGCGATCCGGGCACGAGATGGTGGCTTACCCATTTCTGCTGTGTTGACGCTCTAATTATGAGGCAGCGGCAAGGATTCTAGGCCCCAAATGGAGGTGCATCGAGCCTACAGCCCCTCATCTCATCATTAAGCCAGAAACTGGCTGCGTACATATTGATCCCTCTCCCATCCATCCTTGATCGATTCATCCGCTATTAATTATGCCTCCTTGCGCACATGTGAGTGCTTAACCTAACCTAATCCCATGATTTGGTAATTACTCCTAGCTAATTGGATGAATTGGACTGCAGCTCACTCCGACAAGCCAAGGCTGGTGACGCAGTCTCAGCCCGATTCCAGCCCCACCACACTGTTCTGGTCGACGCGTAGGGGGATGATAGCTTTGATGAAGATGCAAAAGCCTCGGGGACTGTCCGGTTCCCTTTTCTCCCATCATAATTAGTTGCTCGTCTATGTAGTGAATTAGTGGCAGTGGACTGCTACATCAACAAGCGTCAGGCAAAAGTTTAGATCTGGCCCTAGCTAAATCACTCCTCTATTAATTTTTCATTCTACTATCAGTAACTTCAGCAATTGCTACATGCTAATCCTATCTCCTTAATTGGGCCTCCTCGAACTCTCCTTGTTTGGTCAAATTAATTAGCATATTTCTTCCATGGGCAAAGCTGTAAGCTATATATGTGTGTGCATTGTAAGCTATATTCCAGAAGTTTTTTTGGAAATTTTCGTGACTTTTTTTAGTTTGAGTGCATGATAAATGTATTATAAGGATAAGTGCATAATAGTTTTTACCTTGTAATTGACATTTAACACTTGCGCCACACATCCTACTATTCTCTACTAAAGCAGAAAAAAGTTCGTAAAGAACCATAATGGCTCTTGCACTTCTTTACTATATTTAGTTCAAATTTTCCAATGTGTTATATCATCATTTGGCAAGGAACAAGTTCTGCTTAGATCTTTAATTGTTCTCCGTTATGGCCGGAATGGTACATTTATTAGATGCAATTTTTATTGACTTGAGTCTTTAGTTTGCTGTGTTTTCACAGAACACTACTACGTAACATAATAAAATTTGTTGTATAATATTCCGACACTCAGCTAGTATACGATGTAAAGAGGAGAACTAGACATGCGGCTCTACGGTTACGTAGCTCCACGTCTACAGCACGTGCGCGCGTGCGTACCTTTGTATTCCACGTCAGCCACAGCCTCCCTGAACGTGAACGAGATGATGCTCGCCATCCTTAAGCTCTCCAAAATCACCTGGACGGCGGATGAGATGGGAACAAGAAACGGTGCCATCAGTAACCACAAAAAGGCACGGGAATCGCATAAAAAATCGAGGAATTTTTACTCGTCCCGCCGCGCGCGCGTCGAAACTCTTAAAGCTCTTGTATGGTACGCACCCTATGCGTTAGCGCCATGCTCCTCGTCTGCGCCCACGTCAGTGGCCGCTTGCCGCCGTCGTTCGCCTCGTGGATCGCCATCTGCTCCGCCCTGACGGCCTCGAGAAGCTTGGGGTGGTCGTGGAGGTACTTGACGATCCAGGTGAGCACGCTGGCCGTCGTGTCCTGCGCGGCGAAAAGCACACCGATGACGTTGTCGGCGATCTGTTCGTCGGTGAGGAGCGCGCCGTCGTCGCCCCGCGACTGCATGAGGCAGCCGAGGAGGTCGCTGCCAGGCTCGCCACGCGCCCGCCGCTCACGAATGACGTCGCTCAGCACGCCGTGCAGCCGCCGCCTCGCCTACAGTTAATTAAGCCGAACAGAATTCGGACACACGTCATATATGAGTACTGTTGCTGCGAAGACGTACAAGAACGTGAAGAAGGCACTGGACTATGTATGTACTATTTCTATTTGTGCCGTCACGTGCCCGGCTGTCGCTTGCTTACCTGGATTGCCTTGTAGTAGAGCGTCCCGGGGAAGCTGTTGGGGAAGGAGTTGTAGCCCTTCTCCACGACGGCGTAACTCTGCCTCAGCTCCGCTTTCCGCCGCTCGTCCAGCCGGCCGCCGAAGATCGTCACGATGCCGACATCGAACGAGAGCTGGAAGAAAGAAGCGCAGCAAATTAACATATCCAGGAACCAATCCTACATTACCGACATCACTCATGCACGCCTATTACACGCGCTCGCGCGTCTGGAAACCGCGTGCGCGCGCGCTTACCCTCTTCATGGCGTGGAACGTGCTCGTGACGTTGCCGTCACAGGACGCGAGCGTGGACCTCACGGCGGCCTCGACGTTGGGCACGAGCGCGCGCAGCGCCTCGGGGCCGAGCGGGCCCTGCACGAGCCTGCGCAGGCGGATGTGGTAGTCGCCCTGGTGGAAGAAGAGCGCCCACGGCCCGATCATGCGCTCCTTGCTCCGCGGGTACGTCGGCTTGAACAGGTGCGCCTGCGTCACCAGCACGAACCGCGCCGCCTCCGGGCTCGCCAGCATCACGCACGGGCAACCCAGAAGGCGCGTCTTGAAGATCTCACCATACCTGCACAAGCCATACATGCACAAGCACGCCGCAACTCCGGTCGTTGGTAGCTTCTTCCCATGCATCAAAAGCTAACAAGATGCATGTGCATATATGTTGCAGGTCGTTGCAACTTGCAAAAGGTTTGTAGAGCGACAAGATGAAGGATGTGATTGACTAGTCACCAACAAACCTCTTCTGTTTGGAGGCGAAGAAGACGTTGGGGTCTTGGGAGTAGAGCTGAAGGGTCTCGCCGATGTAAGGCCAGCCCATGGAGCCAGGGGGCAGCTTGACGGCGTGCTCCTGGTCATAGCCATGGCCTTTCCTCTTCTGCCGGTTTGCGTAACGGACGTAGGACACGATGGCTAGACAAATGAAGATGCACATGAGGACGAAGAAGGCCATCCAAATCATCCTTGAGAAGGATCACTTAGACCTGTTTGTTCTGAACTCGCTGTTTTTTTAGTTGGTGTGTGCTTTTGTTTGTCTGTGCTAAAAAATGCGCTGCTGCTAGGAGAGGGGGAGGGAGAGAGCTGTGAGGAGAGGGAAGAGAGGGGATGGAAAGCGTGGGAAGGCCTTGCATGGTATTTATAGAGGGAGCGCGTGGCAGAGAAAGTGTAATATTCCAAACCGGTTTAGGCCTAACCTTATTCTAGATAGGCCACACATATATAGCAACTCGCTTATATTTTTGGCCTCGCTTTACGCAAAACGGTTAACCGGAGGTTGCTACCATTGGAGGCCCTATGCTTATATGTTAGTGGTTCTCATGCTAAACTAGCAAGGTGGGACCAACCCATATCCTCATGTGCACACACACACATATAGATCATCTAGATAGGCCACGCATACATAGCAACTCGCTTATATTTTCGTCCTCGCTTTGCGCAAAACGGTTAACCGGAGGTTGCTACCATTGGAGGCCCTAGGCTTATATGTTAGTGGTTCTCAAGTTAAACTAGTAAGGTGTAACATCCTGAAAATTTGAATTCGAAAATATAAAGTTTTTGAATTTCTTTTTGCGCATGTGGTTTATTTGAATTTGGAGTTTATGGGATTTAACTGAAAAATGTGGTGAAGGTTCCAAACAGTTAAAAAGGACCAAGAGGAAACAAGCATGTTTAAATAATAGGAAATTTAAAATTTAAATAAGAATCTGAAAAGGTGATCCATAAAAGTAAGAAAGAAATTTGATTTAGAACATAAAATATTATTTTTGAAAATAATGGCATGAAAAACAATGGAAGCAAGTAAAGTAAATACCAACATTAGTTGGAAATATTTTTATTAAGTCCAAAATGTCATCAGAAGCTTCTGTGAATTTTTCTGGAATTTTTGGATGTATTTTCATATTTTCTGAGCTTATTGGGATTTTCTGGCAATTTCTAAAAGCTAAAATCAAAATCCAGAAAAATTAAAAACTCAACTCACCCTCCGGCCGCCACTTGGACCGCCAGGATCAGCCCACGTCGCCCGAGCGATCCCGCCTTTCCCCTTCCCCTGCTCGCCACGTGGTCGGCCGCGATTCCCTCTTCCCCACGCCCCGGCCCATCTGGCCCATCCGCCTCTCGCACCTCTCTCGGCCGTCCAATCGCCCCGGCACGATCTCCTCCGTTCCCGCACACTTAACCGTGTCAGCCGCCCGATCAGCCTTCCCCGCCACGCGGTTTCATCCGGGCCGTTGCGTTTCCCCCTCCCCTCTCCCGCTGACCGATGGGCCCGCCCTGTCAGGGTCTTCTTCCTCCTCCCCCGTCTCTTTCTCTCTGCGCGGAGGACAGCGTCCTCGCTCCCCGTGGCACACATGCGCCCGGGAGCGGCCGCCCGTTGCCTGATGCGTCCTCTCGCGTGCGCGGCGCAAAAGGCTGCCCGGGTGGGCACGCGTGCCAGCCGGATTCCCGCTGCAGCCGAGCCGCCTGCCATCGCCGTCTGCCGACACGACCACTCGGGCGGGAGCGCCGTTGCCAGCCTCCCCTCGTCGCCTATAAAACCCGAAGCCACCTCCAGATGCATCGCCACGCCTCACTCTTCACCCTGCCGAAGGTAATTGAGCACCTGTGCACTATAGCCATCGGGAGCCCGTTCTTCCCCAACTCCGGCGAGTGCACCTCCCCGCTGTTCCACAGCACTAGAGCCCGATTCCCTTCACCCAAACCACCTCCGGAGCGTCGCGGAACTTCCCTGACCCTCACCCGAGCTTCCCGTCGCCTGTCGTTCGCTGTCACCGAGAGCCTCCCCGGCCGCCGCCGCACGACGCCAACCCACCTCCGAGCCTCCTCGGTCCCTACTGACCACGCCCTCAACTTCCCTGAAGCTCCAGGAACGCATTTTGCCCCTCCCCCGGACCTCCCCGACCGTACCTCGCCGCCGGCAACGTGCCCTCACCACCATCCCCGACTTCCTCTGCCCGGCCCCCTCAGCGAGCTACCTCAAAAGGTATTATTACCCTTATAGGGTAAGAAACTCCGTGATGGCCACTTGGTAGCAGCGCTCGTCTCTTCCCCCCTGTTTCCTCGGCCGCGCGCATTCGAGCCCCCGGCTCCGCAGCGCGCCGAGGTCGAACTTTCTTTTATTTCCGCCTGACAGGTGGGTCCCACCTGTCAGTGGGGGTCAGGCCGAGCGGCCCGCTGACCATTGGGCCCCACCAGGCAGTGGCACACTGACATGCGGACCCCACAAAATAGTAGGCGGCCCACATGTCAGAGACTCAGTACTTAAAGAAATAAAATAAAAAGAAAATGAATTAAAAACTCCAGTGGACCCACGTGTCAGAATTTTCCATTTTCTGGCATTTCATAGAACTGAGATTTTCAAATGGGCATAACTTATTCATTTTGACTCCAAATTAAGTGAAACAAATTTCTAAATTTGTCTAAATTCAAGATCTATCTAATGAAATCCGAACCATGATTTTTGGAGTTCATGTGAATTTTTGGTGATAATTTGAGTGATTGGTTGCTTTTCCTTTATTGGGTATTTCGCACGATTAAATAGCATACGAGGCTCAAGAAGAGGAGGTTGAGGCAGCCAACTTAGAAGCTTCAGAAGACCAGGATCAAGATCCCCGTGAACCAGGCGAGTTAACACTTTGATCATTTTTAACCTATGATTTTGCAAAGTTAATTTCTTTTAAATTATCAACATGCATGCTGTTATTTTATGTGAAAAAATATGTTCATTTCCAGAAATGGTAGTTATACACCTAATATAATGCTTGCTAATAATGATCCGTTGAAATGCTTGGACATGTGAACCTTGTCGCCTTAGCAAAGTTTATATTATCATAGATTTTACCAGTAAGTCCAAATAAATATTATGTTGCTTAGTATTGCTAGATAAAACGGGGTACATAGCTGCCCCAAAAACAACACTTGCAAAGTATGATATGCTTTGGGGCAGTCATGGATGGAACGACTGTAGTAAGTGGACATAATATTTTCTACCTCTAAAAAATCCTAAAATTGCTTAAACACCTGGATGGATGGTTTGGGGGTTGGTATGTGGTGCAGTGATTGCACAAAAGGTGAAATGTGGTAGAACCATCCGGGTAACCCTAAGGACTGAATCTTGTCATGTCACCCCGTGTATAACAAGCACAACCGCAAGCTGGTAAAGTGTAGGCAGGGCTAACTAATTTGCATCGACTTAGTAAGAGTTGCGCCGGTATGACCACGGGCGGGTAGAGGATGGCCACATCCTCCGACGTGACGGCGCAAGAGGGGGCTTCTGGAAGGGTGGTCGTACCCCGAAGGAAGTGGAAACCTTAGCGGACGTAACTCTGCTAGGAAAAATGCATTGTAAAGGTCCTGTGATAGTCTACTCAACCGCATGGCTAAGGAATCATGTGGGGCAACGAGTCGACTTATCTCTTGTGGGTAAAGTGTGCAAACTCTGCAGAGTCAAAACTATTCGAATAGCCGTGCCCACGGTCAAGGGCAGACATGGGAACTTAACTAGATATAGTTCTATTTCAAAAATCTTGGTGGGTGATAATGAAAATGTGTAGGACTGCTGATGGTCCTAGTTTGGAATTGTCCTGGGTGTCGTCCCAGTGGTAAGCTAAGCGGCTATAACGCTGAAATATGTATGTGATACAGATGCCATGTAACGGTGGATGGAATATGTGTCAATTATAAGATCAACTTACTTTACAAATAAGTTTTGAGTTTAAAATTGCTAGGTCTTAAGGAATTTTTAAGTAATTGTATTCAAAAGCACTCTTCGCAAAATAAAATAAGTCCGAGCCATCCTTTGATAAGCCATACATGTTAAATATTGTATTCTGTGTGTTGGCTCGTGGAGCACGGGGTTGGAGTGCTCACACTCGCTTTTGCGACAAAATTCAGAAACAGGAACTCAAGGACATTACGCCTATGAGCAGGCCCCTACCAACGTTGCTGGAAGCAAAGGCGATAACTAAGGCGTAGGCCACGATGGTTAGACATAGACAAGTGGACCCTTGGCTTTGTGTACACATATGTTACTAGTTCACCGATGACATAGGGTTTACTTTTGCTATTATTTCCGCTGCATTTATGTAATGAAGACACTTGGCCAAAGCGGCCCTTTTGTAAACATTCACCCGATGTGGTGTATTTCAAATGTTGTAATATTATGCGATGTATGACATGATCCTCTGACACTATTTGTAACGCCCTAAGGTCCAAACCGGCTTAGACCTAACCCATTCTGGATAGGCCACGCACACGTAACAATCTGTTTGCACTTTCGTCCTTGCTTCGCGTAAAATGATCAACCGAAGGTTACTACCATTGGAGACTCTAGACTTATATGTTAGTGATTCTCAAGCTAAACTAGCAAAGTGGGACTAACCTATATATTTATGTGCACACACACATATAGGTCATCATGGGCCTAATTTGACATGGGCTGAGGTGTTACAGAAAGTGAGGGACTTTTCTTTTCAGCTTTTAAAAACTAATTTTTATTTTTTTATAGTAACTAGTTTTCAAACGGAGTGTTTTTTAAGATGGGATCTACAAGTTGATTACAGTACACATTGTAGCGATTTTATTTATATCGGCCAAAACCGCATGCGAGTTTCTATTACTTCATACTCTCTCTCACGAATAGCCTAAAAGTCATAAGCCGTAACTAAAAGGCATAAGCTGAAACCAAAAAGAACAGGACTAGGCTTGCAGTAGGTCTCTCAATGGGAAATGTTAAAAATGAGATGATGAAATATGCATGTAGGAAGATAAGTACTAGTACTGATTAAGCATATGCTTGTAGGTAGGGGTGAAAACGGATCGGATAGTTTCTGATCGATCCGGATGAAAACGAATACGGATTGTGTTGGATCAGATTTTCTTTGAATAATTCTCGGATTGGAAACAAATATGGATTTTTTTGTCGGAAACAAATACGAATACAGTAGGCCTGATATCCAACGAATACGAATACAAATACGGATTATCTGGATAATACGAATCTGGATATCCGAGATTTCAGCCGAACATTGCCCAGCCCAAGTCAGCCTCTCTCATCTCCCCTGCCACCAGTCCACTAGCAAATATTTATGTTTATTAAAAATAAATTTAGTATTGTCAGTAGATTAAAATTTGTACTGATTAAATTGATGTACTGCCGTTTAAATCATTATGATGTAAATTTGAATTCTTAATTAATTTATTAGTCACATGTAAATGGTAGAAATCCATTAAGAATTATTTAGGACTTTAGAGAAAATTAACTGCCATTTGAAGATTTAAAATCTGTACAATGGTATGACCATTATGGTTAAAAATACTTATACTTGTTTAGATTTCATTAATGTTTTGACAAGGTAAACTATTTATGTGTTTTCATTGATTTTGAATGTATAGTTTAAGAGGTTTTCATGTTCCGATAAATATTCGTGACCGTATTCATTTTGATTCGTATTCGCTCTGTATCTGTATTCGATATTTTTTGTATTTGTATTTGTATCCAAGGTATCCGTATTCGTATCTGCATCCGAGAAAAAATATGAAAACAAATATGGTAGAAGCATTATCTATCCGTATTCGATCCGTTTGTATCCCTACTTGTAGGCACAATTTTCACCTATGATTTTTGGATTGATTCGATCTTGCATTGCCCAATAAATGAGCTTACAAGGACAATTTTGCATGGCACCAGTGTGGGAGTGGAACATTCCCAATTAAATGATGTTCTTATCAGGATTATGTAAATTAAGAGTTATCTTTTCTTTGAGAGATTATATAAGACTTATCCAGAGTTGCCTAGAGCACTTATCTAAGTATATGGTAGAAACAAAATTGAACATCTCACCTATGAAATGTAAGTTTACTTCCGTACAGCTATCTGTGTACAAGGTGACTGGTATTTTATAAGTATGAGCCACATTTTTTATCCACTGGATTGAAATCAGAATCATACACGTATGCATCTGGCAACTTACAAAATAGTAAAACAATACTTTTATAAGTTTGACATCCATCGACATAAGATGGTCTATGTAAAAGGACAGTCAGACAGTATCTCCAATGCTCCATGATACATGTCATTCATTTGGTGGATATGTGGTGTTAATGCAACATAATGGAGTTTCGATTAGGTCCTATTTGGAGCACGAGAATTGATGAGCGACTTTGATAGGGATATTGTTCCTATAATATTCCTAAAAATATTTCTGCTTATATTTCAGGCGAGAAGCTTAGCTGTTTTTCTCGTCGACATTGGCAAAATGCGCCTGATCTCCATTCACCAGTATCTACGCGTAGATTATAATAATACTAGCCTCATAGTCACGGCGGCACGCCGCGCCAGCCACCGTGTGTACCGAAGTAAAAGAGGCGATAATTCGTGAGGAGTTTCTAAAAAAAATCGAAGGCATATGCGTATTTTCAAAAAAGTCAAATGTCTTTTTTGTAAAAATTGAGGACCTGTACGTAACTAAACGAGGACCCGTACGTAATTTAGAAAACCGCGGGGCGCTATCCTACAAAGTATACAAAATTTCGGTGAAGTGGATGGGTGTTTTTAAAAAAAACGGTTTTAAAAAAACTGGCAGGGACCTTTTCGCGAGAACGACCTTTACGTAATTTCGGAAAAATGCAGAGGTTTTTTCGCAAAAAGGGTCCCCCGATCGTGCCGAGATTCCCCTGTCACGCGCTGGCCGGAGGGCGCGCAGGGGCGACGTGGCGGGGCTCTCCGCGCGGCAATCCCCGGGAAATAATATGGCTTTAGATTCACCGGTAAGTCCCTGCCCGCCCGTGGGACCCACACGTCAGCCGCACACACGGCGTATCTACGCGAGATTGGGTCGGCCAGGTGGTGGCTCCCGAGAGTCCCAGACGGGCGTGCGGGGCCCACGGATCTGGTTCGGGTCGACGTCGCGGCCAGCTCGAGACAGTTCTGTGCAGCCTCCTCGCGCGCGGGGAGGGAGGACACTGCACGGTTGCCTCCGCGCGCGGCCGCCGGCACCGCCGGTTTCTGCTTCGAGAAGCCAACAGCTTGCGCCTCGCAGCACCCCATCAGCAGCGCACACATGATTATCATCGCCAGTAGATGCGTGATGTGCCCTGCAAATTGACTCGAAACCATGCACGCACGGCATCCCATATGGGGGATCGGGAGAACTGCTTGCAACGGATCAGCTATTTGGATCGAAGGTGCTTTCTTCTTTACAAAGCAGTGTGCAAGTTGTGTTTGTCAAATGCTCACAAATTGCAGCAAGGAGAATGTGGTCATTGGACGCAAATAGAAGGATGCAGGTGGTTAGTTGCATGGTCTCTTTTGCCTGATCGTGGCCTTTTCCTTGTCCATAGTTTCATAATTTAGGAAGCTTTCGGTTAAAATAGCCATCAGACAATAAAAGGGAGAGAGATTGTCCTGACGATGGGCAAAGATGATTATTGAGATTTGCCTAGACTCGAGCAAATTCGGCCTGGCTCCACTTGGGTCCTAGGACAAGTTCACATATCTCCATTCTCCAGTGCCTGCATGCGGTTCCGTTCGATCAGATTGATTCTACCGATTAGTAATGGAGACTGAAAGTTCAGGTACTATATATTATTCAATTTCAACTAGGAGTCGGCTTCTAACTCAACTATTCGCAAAGTGGCTGCTCTCAGTGTCATACCCATCACTGCGTCGACGAGTTGATGCTCTTGTCCGCGCGACCGTTTTCACGGCGCGTCAAAAACAAACATTAAAGAACCTAGGAGTGGCTTCCGTTTCAGATGAGCAGTGCAGAGAGTAGAATTT
Organism: Dendrocalamus latiflorus; assembly: GCA_017311315.1. Classification (NCBI taxonomy): domain Eukaryota; kingdom Viridiplantae; phylum Streptophyta; class Magnoliopsida; order Poales; family Poaceae; genus Dendrocalamus; species Dendrocalamus latiflorus. Next base: position 32,205,223 of record CM029657.1, read on the forward strand.
GGAGGCCAAGCATATACTGCTTCGAGAAAAACATAGATTTGGAACATCTGATGTTATTGATGCTTACATATATAACAGGACAAGACAAGCAATGGCTTTCCGACTGTGATACTTGCTTCTCGACATGGCTGCATTGCTGACTAAGATGATGGTAACATCTAGATGTACTTAGTGCTTGCTCCATTACTGGTGCTACTTGAGCTATAGTCTAGCTATAGTTTATACTCACAATTTTGTTTGATTTGTTACTCCAATATAAAAGATATATGTTGGACCGATATCGGTAATAAGAGGGGTGGATTATTCTTGAATTTTTTTTCCTTGATGGTATTTAAAATCTTCACTCAAATGACTATAAAAATCATCAAGTTTAAATTACATCAACTATGCTTAATAAAACAAAGTTAAAGACCTAAACTAATAAAATCTGAAACATTCAGCACAAGGCTGGTCAGACCGCTATAGATGGGCCGGTCTGACTGCCAGACCGGTTTGACCACAGGTCTAGGGCTAGTCAGACTGGTCTTCTATTCCCAAATTTAAAAATATCTCAGGTCAAAACTCAAATATAAAGAATTTGCTCAAATATCATCCAAATATTTACAAATTTTGTATAAAACTTATTCAAGGTATTAAGAATCTAAACCAATTAAGAATCACAAAGTTCTTGGTTCAGGTTCACTAAATTGAAGAAAATCAAATTTAGGTCTCAAAAACACCTAAACCCTAAAATCCAAATTATTTCTTACTTGAACAGTTTTTAATCAAGAGGATGATCTAAATCTGCTTTTACATGTTATAGCAAACTAATCTAGGTATGGATTCTGGCTAAAACTATCTAGACTATGAAAACCCAACTTTGAGCAAAATCAGGCTTGATCTCGAATATTGCTATATGAGTGATTTAGATAGGTGAAGATTGATAAACTAGACTCATCATATATATTTTACTCATCATGGATTACAACAAGATCAAAAGAGGATAAAAACACCAAAAACCAAGTCAAATCAAGATTCCAACACTCGAGTAAAGAGGGAAAAGACTTAGACGAATTTTGAATATCTATTAATACTTGGAGATGAATATTTACAGCTACTCACAAAGCGTAAAGATGACAAAAACCTTAAGCATAAGAGTTGTTGGTAAACGGGTAGGCTATCCTAGTACAGATTAAAATTTTCTACCGTGTAAACCAGAAAGCCATGTAAGAGATTATGGATCGTTACCACTAGACACGCAGTGCAGTGGAAATAGATTTGAAGGAGCCGGTTCAACGTAGCATGCGTTAGTGTAGTGGAACTAGTTGATCGTTCTCTAGCTAACTGTCTTCTCCTCATGATCATCCTGATCAGCACCACAGTCACAGCAGTACCTCTACCGAGGTCCGCACATCCAGAGATGGAACACGGTGCATCGGTGTGCTAGCACTGGCGCACAAAGCAGGGGTTTTGAGAGGTAATGGCTAGAGTTCCGATGGGTATGTCTCGGGATGCCTCCTTAGCCCCATGCCTCTTTTAATATATATCCTCTAATCAGATCCTTATCCGATATAATTAGATATCATATCCAACTCGAAAAGCTTTTGACTGAATTTTTATCCAATATGAGAAAAGATCGTATTCCACTTGGAGAGCCTCCGACTGAATCTAATACGAGTAGAGATTGTATCACACTCAGAGTCTATCATTTGGACCCTTATCATTTCAGTCCATTAGGTGTGCGATCCTGTACGTTTATGTATATTTGGCCATGGATTGAAAACTCCCGAATATACATAAAGATCATATTGGATGAACCTATATGTGCTTATGTACCGATCCCTTTGTTTCATGATATTAGATCGAGCTCAAGGCGAGAAGCATATCATCCTATGATAGTTCAATCCTTTACTCGAATCCATAGTGGATTATTCAGTCTGTGATTAACTTGTCAACCACATTCAGTATGGCCATGCATTTTCTTAATCCAATCACATTGAGGGGCTTAGAGATATCTCTCCCGTTATATACGAGGGGCAAATTCCATTATGATCACTCGCATTTCTCCGCATGTTTTATAGTAAACCTGGAAACTATCTTTATGACTACCTAGTTACGAAGTAGTGTTTGGCAACCCCTAAGTAAACTGCTACACATGTAGGAAACTACGATGATCTCATATCAAAGGATCCTACATACACTATATATGAGATCAATTGATAATATTTAAGAATATAATAATTCTCACAGTGTCTCATGTTAGGTCAATCTAATAACATGTTTTCTAACATGTGTCTATATTATTGATTTGGTATCCCCATATCCATGATCAATAAAATATGGTCATTAATCAGTACATGTATTGATCTATAAATCGTAATTGTTTTATATAATGATGTAAGATCAAGGATAATTTAGAATAACATCAAAACATGAATTAAAAAATTCCATGAACAAGTCACGTACTTGTTGATCAATATGAAAGAGATTTATTCAAGGAACAAAATAATGTATTATTCAAAAGATCATAAATATAAAAATGATACAATCATCTCCATAATCGCCTCTAGGGCATGTCACTAACAAGAGCCAAAACTCACCTATCAAAAGTTCTCTCCAAGAACCCTAACTCTTCTCTACTTGGCTTAGCTCCTAAGCGAACTCATCTCCATCATTTTATAGTGGAGGCTTACAGAAAATCCTAACCAACACCTCTAATTGGGTTTTATCCAATCTTACATGGGCTAACCCGTTAACCTAATACGATATTGAGTTTTACACTCACACATGCATGCTCCTCAAAGCGTGACATGCATCTGGCTCCAATAGCTTGAATTCACCATTCCATGTCCTCCGTTAAGACTCCTTGACCTAATTCACTTAGGTCACTACCATGGTTTTACACACCACTACTTTTCGGTATTGAAAAATTTACCAAAATACCCCTCTACCATTCTTCCACAAAGCTTTGTGCTTTCTTTGCCTTGAAACAATCCTGTGCTTTATCTTCAACTCCATGTGACCCCAATGAATTGCTGTCAAGCCTTTCATGCTTCCGGACCCCACTGAATTGTCTTCACTTGCAAATGAACTTAAGTCAATTAGCGTGCCACATGCCTCTCCATGCACCATGATAACACTTGGCTTTCTTGATCATTCTAGACCTCAGCTCCTCCCTGAGTATAATCCTGATCCACATTGTCTTTCTTTGTCCATCATATTATCACCAGTAGCTCCCACTTTGGTTTCTTATCTTCGTAACTTGTAACCACTATGCTAGTCTCAGTCATCTTCTGATGGCACCTCAATCGTTCTGGACCTTAGTTCCCCTAGTTTAGTCTCGATCCTTGACCACTCTAGACCTAAGTTCTCCTAACTTAGTCTCTGTCCCGTCTGCCTTACCATGACCTAATCCCGAAGTCCTACAACCAACATTAACAAGTAAACCGTCATGTAGCACCGTAGGACACAAAATCATTAATTAATACAATCGATGAACCAAGAACACTTATTGACGAGGATATAATATTCCTCTAATTATTATATCATCCTCCGAGTATACCCCTTATCAATAAGGGAGAGATTTCTCAGGACAGTCGTAAGTCCTCCTACGACCAGATGGTCGTAAGTCCTACAACCTCATGGCCGTAAGTTCTTCTACGATTACACAGTTGTAAGTTACTTTATAATCACCTTGTGGTCTTGGGTCTTCCTACGACTTGTCTAACGACGACCTACTACATCGTAGGGTCATCCGACAAGGCAGTTAGAATGTGCGTTTATTCTTAATAACCACCAACGATCTCTCTAACAACAACCATCGCATGGTGAATGGGCCATTACAACTCTCTGATAGTAACTTCCTTCAGACGGTTATCATCCGAAGCGTTGATGCGCCTTTTGGCATGTGACAATAGCCACCGCTTCGTCGACTATATAAAGGTTGATGTCGGAGAGGAAGGGATTAAAATACATTGGATTAGGAGATACTGCTAGGCATTTCACATTATTCTCAGTTGTAAAGATCATTCTGAGCAATAGCTACACGGAACGTAGGGTTATTATTTTCCCAAGAGAAGGCCTGAACCTGTATAAAAATTCTTGTGTTCTACTCTGCATGATTATACACCGAGCCTTTTAGAGTTTCCCTGAATCCAAATAAATCATACGTAAGATCGATATTAGAACATCGACAGTTGGCGCTGTTCGTGGGGATTATTCTTCCAAGACTCCGGTAATTTTCTCATCGGTAAGTTCTCTTTGTTCTGATGTCCTCATGGCAGGGGAGTGGAATGAGAAGAACTGGTTTGACTTGGCCGACTACGTGGATACGAACATGGATGCCTGCTACGACTATGAGCAAATGATGCTTGCTTCTGACGGTGAGGGTGTCCATGGAGATCCATCTCGAGATCATGGAGACCATACCGGGGGAAAGGCTTAGGAGGGATCCATATCCCCCACAGCAGTACGCCGAACAGAGGAGCCACTTCCCCGAAATGGCAAGGGTCAATCTGACCATAAGCAGGGCTCACAACACAACAATGGACCTACCTCCCAGTGTTTGAGTCCCCCGACGATCGTCCAGGCAATTTCAGCAAGCCCTGGAATCGAAAATTCCGGGGATCCATAATCAACTGGTGGTCATAACTCTCCAGTGGAATCTTAAAAAGTATGGGTGGGCTCCCTGCGAGTTCGCCCATACTTTCACAGGGTACAGATCCAACAGGAGATAGTTATAACCCATAATTCCCCTACCTAGAGGGGTTTACTTCAGACCACCACGCAATCTCGCTGGACGATTCATTAAACGAGGGGTCCTCCATCAGAAAAAGAGATTCTAGATAGAAGGCCATTGCCCTCCCCGTAGATTCTGATCACTCTCTTGGAAGAAGGCCTCCGGTTGCTCCCGGCCGATCACATACTGCCTCCCCTCGTGAGGATGGCGAGGAGATCTCTAGTGATGAACGAGGTTAGTTCTCTGATGAGCGTGGGAGAAATCCTAGAAATAATTGCTCTCCTTTAAGACGGCCTCATCCAGATGCTGAGATTGAGGATCCCGAGACAGCTCGAAGAAGGTGACTGGCTGCCCAAAGAATCCCAAGGTCATTTTCCGCTTCCTTGTATTAATCAATTGGTTGACTCAACTATTGGTTATGAAATGTTAATATTTCTAAATGCATATTCTAGTTATCACTAGATTAGTATGTCTTCAGAAGATGAAGAGAAGACCGCATTTATCACGCCATTTGGAGTGTTTTGCTATGCCAAAATGCCATTTGGCCTGAAAAATGTCTGTGCAATTAAAACTTATACATCAAATGGGTCAAAATCTGGAAGCCTGTCTTGATGATGTAGTCATCAAAAGTATCAAATGACTTAATCATATTTCGGACCTGCAGGAGACTTTTGACAACCTTAGAAAACATCGCTTGAAACTCAACCCTAAGAAGTGTGTGTTCAGAGTTTCTTCAAAACAGTTGCTCAGATTCCTTATTTTAGCAAGAGGTATTGAAACAAATCCTAAAAAGATCAAGGCCATCAAGCAGATGCACCCTCCGACCATGAAGAAAAAAGTTCAAAAACTCACTGTCTACATTGTGGTTTTGAGTCATGAAGCCTTCAATGATGTCAAGAGATATCTTACGAGTGCTCCTATTCTGGTTTCTTTGAAGCCAGGTGAGACACTCTTAGTATATCTTTCCGCCACACCAAAGGCAGTAAGTGTTGTACTCGTTGCAGAACACGAGGGTATTCAGCGACCAGTATACTATATAAGCGAAGTCTTACATGGGCCTAACGAGCGCTAGCCTCAGGTCTAAAAACTCTTATATGCCATCCTCATGTGTTCGAGGAAGCTAAGGTATTATTTTTAGGAGCACAAAATTACTGTGCTATCTTAGTTTTCCGTAGGAGAGGTCCTCCAAAATAGGGAAACAGCAGGGCGCATGGCAAAATGGTCAGTAGAACTTGGGAAGTTTGACCTCTATTTCGTGTCCCGAACGACCATTAAATCCCAGATCTTGGCAGACTTTGTCGTCGAATGGACAAATCTTGAAACTGTTTAGGAATCCCAACAGTACGATTCCCACAACTAGTGGAGGATGTACTTCGATGGTTCACTTTAAAGTATGTGGCTCAGGGGCTGGGGTGGTCCTGGAATCTCCCGCATGAGATATCTTAAAGTATGTCATCCAATTATTCTTTCTAGCCACTAATAATGTGGCTAAGTATGAAGATTTTTTGGATGGCATACGAGCCACTAAAGCGCTTGAGATTTATTGACTACTTGTGAGAGGAGACTCTCAATTAGTCATGAATCAGATCGGCAAAAAATATCAATACTCGAGTTCAACCATGCCTCAGTACCTGTTGGAAGTCCAAAAGCTTGAGAAGCACTTTTTTGGTTTTGAGTTACAGTATATGCCTCAGAAGGATAACTTTCTCGCGGACCAGTTGGCACGAATAGCTTCTTCCTAACTATAAGTACCACCAGGAGTCTTATTGGAGCAACTCTAGAAGCCGTCTCTGGTTGAAGCACCAGAGACAACTCCTAATGAGATAGCCTCCATAAAGAACGAGGATACCTGAATGGCTCCCATCTACGAGTATCTGTAGAAGGGTTCTGTACCCGATGACGATCTCGAAGCAGATCATCTCTCCCATAAGGACAAAATATATACTTTAGTCGATGGAGTACTCTATAAATGAAGTACTCAAAGGGTTCTCATGTGATACATATCACAGAAAGAAGGATTGCTACTCCGTAACGACATACACAGGGGTATTTGTGGAGCACACACCTCTTACAGAATGCTAGTCAGAAAGGCCTTTTGACAAGGTTTGTACTAGCCAATAGCCCTCAATGACGCCAAAGAGCTAGTTAAGAAGTGCGTACAATGCCAGTTTCATAGTAGGAAAATACACCAACTGACTCAGGCTCTTCAAACAATTCCTCTCTCGTGGCCTTTTGTGACCTGGAGGCTTGACATCCTAGGACCGTTCCCACGAGCACCAGGGGGATTTGAGTTCCTTTTCGTTGTTATTGACACATTCACAAAATGGATTGAGGCCAAACCTGTGACGGGGATCACAGCGGAAGCCGCAAAAAGGTTCATGATGAGAGGCATGATTACTCCATTTGGAGTACCAAGTCGAATAATTACAGATAATGGTAAGCAATTTTCTAGTGCAAAATTTTAAGAATTTTGCGATGAATTGGGTACCAAACGTTGCTATGCCTTAGTCACCCATCCTCAAAGCAATAGGGCAGTCGAGCATGCGAATGGCCAGATAATGCAAGGAATCAAGACTTGAGTCTTTAACTAGCTTGTGAAGCACTCGGGGGCTTAGGTACAGGAACTTCCTTTAGTATTATGGGCAATTCGCATGGCTCCTAGTCAGGAGACAGGAGAGACTCCATTGTTTTGGTTTTTGGGGCTAAAGCCATGCTTCCTTCGGAACTAAAGATCCGGTTAACAAGAGTCCAGAACTTCAACGACTCCAACCACGAGTAACTCCGAGCAGATGATATCAACCTACTCAAAGAGAAGAGGAATCAAGCCTTAATCCAATCAGCAGTCTATTAGTAAGCCATGCATAAGTACTACGATCGTAAGGTCCAATCTCGTAGTTTTGCTATTGGTGACTTGATATTGAGGAAAATCATATGCCAGTCTAATTGGAACAAACTTCCCCCAAGTGGGAATGCCCTTACATTGTGGTTGAAGTCACACGACCAGGCTCTGTACGACTTGTTATGGAGGATAGTCAGATTCTCTCAAACTCTTAGACCATAGACCAATTAAATTTTATGTGTAAATATTTCTAGTCTTTCAAAAAAGCTTTCAGTTTGTTCAAATCTTTGTTGTATGTTCAATAGAGTTTTTTATGTCTATTTAACCACTTCTAGTACATCCAATTTGTTTAATTGGTTAGAGAAGGGAATACTACTAGTCGAACTCTCCTAGTGATGAACCATTCTTGACTCCTGTTATCAGCATAAAACAATTGTGTTGTCTACAAAAACATTGAAAAGACGTATAAGAAGAATTCTGAGTCTTTATCTTCTTATCGTTTATATCTTCGACTAGATTAACCTGGTCAAAGGGAAGTAACATCACCTAGTCGAAGTCTTTCCTCTCTGCACAAGGTCCTGCCCACTAGAATGAACTTTCTAGCATTGACTTATTCCTAACTTTTGCTGCCAGAACATGACAATCGAATTCGACAATGATGGTCGATAACTACTCTTCTATCTGTATACTTTGCTTTGTACCATTTACTTAGATTATTCATATAAACTAAGTAAATAGTCAGGGACTAGAATAGAGTTATTCATATAATTTTATTTCTTAGTTGTAAATTCTATTTCTTTCATTTTCAATTATGTGTTAGAGTACTAACTGCTCAATAAGATGAATTACAGGAAAGGAACAAAGTCTTTTCATCATCCAAAGTTAAGTCTTTACAAAGTTATCATTTACAAACTACTCTGAAGAAGTGGAGTCAAGTTGCATCTCCTCTATGATCTTTTGACTAAAGGGTTTAGCTTCCTCGATCAGACGCGCTGCCTCTCCTTCAGAGCAGCCGAAGTCGTGGTCAAATAGTCGAAAGATGAGGTTCAAGTTACATGCCTTGAGTTTTGCTAAAGCATAGCTTACAGCACCTTTAACTACCTCCCGAATCAACTCAGCCTGGTCGGTCTTGAGAGTAGATAGATGCTTCTCTAAAGTCTTCACTTGTAGTCCGATCATACTCACATGAGCGGTTATGATGTCCTCGAAAAGACCCATTTTCTCCGTACCAAACCCACCGAGTAGATTGTTGAGAAGTACAATGTTGTCGTGAAGGATTACCTTCATCGACTTTGTTTCCTCTTGACTATGAGTCGAGGCTTCTGAGAGATGCTTTATTTTGATCACAGCTTCTGCAAACAGAAGACGAGTGGTCAAGGAAATACTTATCATAGGACTGGTTAGTAGAACTGGTCGAAGGTGAAGCTTTTCTTACCGGCTAGTCTCTTTATTGATATGAGCAAGTTCTCTAATCACCTTGTTCTTGTCTTCGACCTTAGTTTGGGACTTACTCGCTTCAACCTCTTTTTCTATTAAAAAAAGAGTAAGAGGAACACCAGAAGGACAATTGAATAAATAGACTTAAGTTCAGAAGTTACAATTTATTTTCTCTTGCAATGCACTAATTACATAATTAGCCTTCATAATGGTTATCGATTGGAATTCATTAATTTCTCTATTTGAAGTTCGTATGCCTTTACAACTCAAGCAAAACTATCTTATTGTCCAAGCTCATTTCTGGTCAATAAGGGCCGAAAAGGCCTTGCTTTCGACTGCTATTTGTCTTCAACTTCACTTTCTCAAGTAAGTTATTTTCATTTGAAGTTGGGGGGCTAGATAATGAGGATATAATAATCCTCTAATTATTACATCATCCTCCGAGTATACCCTTATCAATAAGGGAGAGATTTCTCAAGACGGTTGTAAGTCCTTTTATGACCGCATGGTCATAAGTTATTCTACGACAGGATGATCATAAGTCCTCCTACAACAGCATAGTCGTAAGTGCTTTTACGACCGTATGGTCATAAATCCTTCTACGACCACACAGTTGTAAGTTACCCTGTAATCACCTTGTGGTCGTAGGTCTTCCTACGACTAGTCTAATGACGTCCTACTACATCGTAGGGTCATCTGACAAGGTGGATAGAACTTGCGTTTATTCTTAATAACTGCCCACGATCTCTCTCACAATAACCGTTGTATGGCGAACGGGCCACTATGTCTCTCTGACAGTAACTTCCGTCAGACAGTTATCATCCAAAGTGTTGAGACGTCTTTTGGCATGGGACAATGGCTACCGCTTCGTCGACTATATAAAGGTTTTTGTCGGAGAGGAAGGAGTCGAAAGACATTGGATCAGGAGATAGTGCTAGGCATTTCACATTATTCTTATTTGTAAAGATCATTCTGAGCAATAACTACACAGGACGTAGAGTTATTATTCTCCTAGGAGAAGGCTCAAATCTGTATAAAAATTCATGTGTCTCTACTCTATATGATCATACACCAAGTCTTCTAGAGTTTCTCCGAATCCAAAGAAATCATACGTAAGATCGATATTAGAACATCGACACTTACCTTCACAACAAGGCATCTCTATATGTTTTAACACGAAGTCTGTAGTAACCAATGACTAACCATTACATCTTCACAAATTTAGACTCTCCTGAATTGTCTTTACGTACAACGGCCTTATCACTCGGTGCACCAATTTACCTCTTCATGATCCTTGTTTTTCCTATGCTTCCTGCTTGAGTCATGTAGCCTCCCCAGATTTACACGACTATATGAACCTCAGCTCTCCCGCCTAGTATTGGTCCTTTGCCGTCAACCGCTAATGTTCTCCATGCCAGCGCATATCCAAAGACCAAGCGATCATCTTGAGCATAAATTCCATGCACTCTACTCACGTAAGTTATACCAATGTATCATACAACTCAACACAATCAAATAACGGCACACATGTCGTGCACACATTCAAACAACTTAAAAACACTTCTCACTGTTCTCTGGCCGCAGCCACTAATCTGACTGCTCTCTCCATGGTGGTCGGACCGCCTCGGTCAGACTGCATTTTCAATGCTGGTCACACCGCTCAACTCGATTTGGACGATCACCAATCAATGGCCAATCTGACCGCTGCCCAACTCTAAAACACGCTCTCTAGAAAAAAAAACAACCACAAACTAGAATCCGGTCACATTACGCTGACAGTCAGACCGCCAACTTGAGTCTGATCACACCGGACTGGCGGTCAGACCACCAACCACCGGTCGGTCCGACCTTTCTTGACTAAAAGGAAAAATTGAATTTTGCTTACTTTTCAAAAATGAAACTCAAACTTTGACATCTCTTACACAATAAAGTCAAATACTTATCATACATTATGAGTAACCTCCACATGGTATTACAATGAAATGACGATTACCCTTGTGGTAGGTCGCACCAACATGTAGTTTACTTGGCATCCAGAAACGAAGAGAATAAAGTTTGCTCTGCATGATCATATGTTCAGTTTTTTTTGTACGTGTCTCCGGCATCACCACATGATCAAAGCAAGCATCATTTACGCTCGGCTCCTATCAAAAATAAGTTTTGAAAGGACGGCATTGATTCAGGAACCTTTCCATGATTACTGCTCTTATTTAAATCTTCATGCAAGTTGCATTCGTCTAAATATAATACTGCATATATGAATGTCGAAAGGAACTGCTTCACGTGAATGAAGCTTTAATTCTGACAAGCGAAAGATGTGGGGAAGGGGAATGAACAGTTGTGTTGATCGGAGCCATAAATCTTGCAAAACCAGCCACTTCCAAAGTCGACCTTAAGCTGGATTGAATTCTAGACCATTTCTCTCATCTCGTCAGTAGACAGGAAACTACGGTCGAGTCCGGTTTGACACTTGAGCCTTCTGATCTCGCACTAACAGAAACCGGACAAACTGAACAAGCTAGCTCAATTAAAATACCCTACCATCGAAATTAAGGGTAAAATATAGATTGATCAGGATCAATCTCGGGTTCCATGTGCATGTCAGCCGAGATCGAGAAGGAAGCATCCAAACCCAAACTTGACTAATACTAGCTCTCTTTCTCCGGAAAGCATAGTGCATAGTACCTGAGATTTCGACGCGGCGCGGGCGTGATCCGCCGTGCCGCCTCCCGCTGATGGGCACGAGCTCGAGGTGGCCCTTTCAGGCCATCAGGCTAGTACTGCACATCCCTGTAACGCGATAACTACAGTAACTTGGATGCGTGCACCTACGTCGTTCTCGGCCGGTGGTTCCCCGCCGGTCGCGCCGACGTAGCTTTCGCGGAGATCCGCTCGGTCGGACCGTTTGAGGTTGATCTAGAACCGGCCGTGCTCGCTCGATCGCGCGCTCTGCGCGTCGCAATATTTATCGCGGATTGTGTGGCCGTCGTGGGCTCCCGAGTCACGATCACACGCCCCGGTGCGTGCCAGTGAACGCCCTGGTCGTCATGGCATCGCGGTTTCGGCAACCAACCAGAAAACCGCGCGCGCGCGCGTAAGCCCATTGTTGAGGAACCCTCTCCGCAGGGATTCCTCTTTGATAAAAACTACTGAATTGAATGAATGTGAATTGGATGTATATTATGTTAATCTTTTTGTTTTAGAGGGTATGGCTAGTATTTCCTAAAGCTAACCAACAAACAGAAATATATTTAAAAATAGAAAATAATATCACAGATGGTTTTAAATCGTAATATTATTTTCTATTCCACACAGACAGTTTTTACTATAAATCGTCTGTGATATATGATGTATCATTTTGTAGTTGAAATCATCTGTGATACATCAAATATCACAGGCAGTTTCTGTTAGGTCTAGGTTTTTCTTTAGGATCTCCTAGGTTAGATCTAGCGGGGTTCATCTCTAGTTCGGGTTCTTGAGAGTTACCGAGAGGGAGAGAGGGGTACTAACCATCCGTGGTCTTGGCTGCGGGTGCAGAGGCGTCCGCCATGGAGTCGGTGGAGTCGGGAGTCGGCGTTGGTGAAGTCCGGTGCCGGCGCTGTCCAGGGGCGGCGTGGCAGTGGTGCTTCCCGTACGCCGGCGACGGCGCTGTCCAGGGGCGGCGTGGCAGTGGTGCTTCCCGTCACTGGCTGCGCCCCCTCGCTAGATCGGATTAGGGTTTTCGGTGGGGTGGTGCTGGCTCCGTTCAACCTCGTTAAAAGAGCCGCCGGCCCCCCACCTTTATATATGGCGCAGTGTGACAGGGGCCCACCAACCATTAGGGTTGGGCGCCCCCGATCAGGGCGCGAGCTCAAGGCCCGGTAGGCCGTTGGGCCTACCGGGGTGGAGATCATCCTATCATTCTCCCCCTTGATCTCAACTTATATTCTGAACTCTATACTTATCACTCATTGTTTTCCTCATTCCTTCACAGATCAATGCATAGAGCGTGCCTCATCGTCACAGTCTTATGCCATTAGATTCAACAGCCACAATGTACTTCTCTGTTTTGAAATGAACTCTCAACTGGGCCCTTATTGTCCAGGAATCATAGGCTTTCCCGTAAACCCATGCCGGCTAAATGTTCTCTGAACACATTGGGTGGTAAGCCTTTTGTGAGCGGATCCGCGAGCATCTTTTCTGTCCTTATATGCTCAAGACTGATTATATGATCCCGGACTTTATCTTTCACAACATAATACTTTATGTCAATGTGTTTGGCAGCACCACTTGACTTATTGTTGTGAGCATAACATACTGCTGGTTCATTATCGCAGTATAACTTTAGTGGCTTATGTATGTCATCTACCACTTTCAACCCGGGTATGAATTTCTTTAGCCAATTCACCTGCCCCGTGGCCTCATAACATGCTACAAACTCGGCATACATTGTGGATGATGTAGTGACGGTTTGTTTTGAGCTTTTCCACGATATAGCTCCTCCTGCGAGAGTGAATACATATCCGGATGTCGACTTTCTATCATCTCCCGCATAATCAGAATCTGTATACCCCACTATATGGAGTGAATCTGATCTTCTGTATGTCATCATGAGGCCTTTTGTTCCTTGCAAATAACGCAAGACTTTCTTTACTAATTTCCAATGTTCTATTCCAGGATTGCTCTGGAATCTACCAAGTAACCCGGTGACAAACGCTAAGTCAGGGCGCGTACACACTTGAGCATACTGTAAGCTTCCGACAGCTGAAGCATATGGAACCGCTTTCATTTGATCGATCTCATATTGGTTCCTGGGGCATTGAAATTCCCCATATCTGTCGCCCTTGACTATAGGAGCAGGTGAAGGCTTACAATTTTGCATACTATATTTCTTTAGAACCTTTTCTAAGTATGCCTTTTGAGATAAACCTAAAACCCCCTTAGTTCTATCTCGGTGAATCTCTATTCCCAGAACGAACGAAGCTTCACCAAGATCCTTCATATCAAAATTCGAGGACAAGAACTTCTTGGTCTCTTGTAATAGGCTAACATCACTACTAGCAAGTAAGATGTCATCCACATACAGGATTAGGAAAATGTATTTCCCATTCTTAAACTTTGCATACACGCAATTGTCCTCTACATTCTCCTTAAACCCAAAACTTCTTATTGTACTATCAAACTTCAAGTACCACTGCCTTGATGCTTGTTTTAATCCGTAAATGGATTTCTTCAGGCGGCATCCCATACGTTCTTTTCCTTCCACAACAAAACCTTTCGGTTGTGCCATGTAAACGTTTTCCTCCAAATCCCCATTTAGGAACGCCGTCTTTACATCCATCTGATGCAATTCTAAATCATAATGAGCTACAAGCGCCATTATGATTCTAAAAGAATCTTTACACGAGACTGGAGAAAATGTCTCATTGTAATCTATACCTTCTCTTTGCGTAAAGCCCTTTGCCACAAGTCGCGCTTTAAATCTTTCTATATTCCCTCTAGAGTCATGTTTTGTTTTGTAGACCCATTTACAGCCTACTGTCTTGGCTCCTTTAGGAATAGTTTCTAAGTCCCAAACACCGTTGGTGCTCATTGACTTCATTTCATCCTGCATAGCTTCAAGCCACTTGGATGAATGAGCGCTTCTCATGGCTTCTTCAAAAGAGGTGGGATCACCCTCCATTTGAAAAACCTCAGTTTCATAGATTTCGTAATCATTAGGGATAGCTGATCTTCTGGCTCTTTGAGACCTTCTGAGTCCCTCGCCAGTTGACGCTTGTTCTGTGTGAGGCTGTTGTAGTTCTTCCTCTTGGGTGACAATGGGTTCTATGGGATCCTGAAGGACAGGTTCCTCATGTTCACTCATCGTTCCCACAGGAGAACTGACAACAGGTGCTGTCACTACAGTGTCTGGCACTGTTGGTGTAGCAACAACAGGTAGCGTGAAAAATGGTTCCTGAACCATCGGAGTGGGCACATGTACCCGCTTTTCCTCTAGGTTAATTTCTCGTGCTACTCTGCTCCCCCTGATCATCTCATCCTCCAAGAAGACAGCATGTCTTGTTTCTACAAACTTCGTATGTCTGTCAGGACAATAGAAGCGATAACCCTTCGATTTTTCTGGATAGCCAATAAAATGGCAGCTGACTGTCTTGGGATCTAGCTTCCCTATGTTTGGGTTAAAAACTTTAGCCTCAGCAGGACAACCCCACACACGTAAATAGTTAAGTGAGGGTTCTCTTCCCGTCCACAACTCATACGGTGTTTTGGGTACCGACTTGCTTGGTACTCGATTAAGAATATGAATGGCGGTTTTTAACGCCTCCATCCATAAACTTATCGGTAGCGTGGAGTAACTTATCATACTTCTCACCATATCCATTAAGGTACGGTTGCGTCTTTCAGCCACTCCATTCTGCTGAGGTTCGCCCGGTGTAGAGTACTGGGCAACTATGCCATTTTCCTGTAAGAACCTTGCAAAAGGTCCAGGAACTTGGCCATACGGGGTGTGCCGACCGTAGTACTCCCCCCCACGGTCGGATCTTACTATCTTAATTTTTGAATTGTGCTGATTTTCTACTTCAGCCTTAAATATCTTAAATTTATCCAATGCTTCTGATCTTTCTTTAATTGGATAAATGTAGCCATAACGCGAATAGTCATCTGTGAATGTTATAAATGAATCATAACCATCCACACTTATCACAGGAAATGGACCACAGATATCTGTGTGAATTATTTCTAAAATTCCTGCGCTTCGTTTGGCGTCTTTCTTTATTTTCTTAACATATTTTCCTTTTATGCAATCAATACATTGTTCTAAATCTGAAAATTCTAATGGCGGAAGAAGTGTTTTCTTAATCAATCGTTCTATTCTCCCCCTCGAAATATGGCCTAAACGACAATGCCATAATTTCGACGATGCATCATGATTTATCTTCCGCTTTTTACTTTCATTCACAGACGAAGAGGTATTCTCATTCTCAATGGTCATATGATTCACATTCTCAGAAAGTGATAATAAATAAAGCTTGTCTTGTCGGAAGGCAAGACCAACACATTTATTATTAAACACAAGTCTGCATTTGCCATCACCAAAATGGCAATCATAACCATCATCATCTAATTTCGACACACTTATTAAGTTTCTGCGCAAAGAGGGTACATAAAGAACATCTGAAAGCCTAAGTACAAAACCATCATGAAATTCTAAAGAGAGATCTCCAATGGCCTCGACTTCGGCTTCAATTCCATTCGCAACTTTAATTGTTCTTTCTCCTCTTTGTAGGGTCCTCCTCGTATGGAATCCCTGTAATGAATTAGCAACATGAACAGTTGCACCTGAGTCAATCCACCAAGTAGATTTTTCATAACTTAAATACAAGGATTCATCTATAAATGTAATGACATCATTACCATTCTTCAACAGATGCTTCAGGAACTCTGGGCAGTCCCTCTGGTAGTGACCTGCCTTCTTCTTGCAAAATTTGCAGGTGTCCTTGTCTACTGTAAAATTGTTGGGCTTATTAAACTGGGGAGCCTTTCCCTGTGACTTAGAAGAGGAGCTACTTTCCCACTGAGGTTTCCCTTGTGGTTTGGCATTAAAGTTCTTTCTTTTGTTGTTCTTCACAAGGTTTGCAAAGTCACCCTGTGAGGTTTTAAGCCTCTCCTCTTCTTGCACACACATTGCAATGAGCTTTTCTATGTCCCATTTGTCGGGCTGCATGTTGTAATTAACAACAAAAGTGTCAAATTCTTTTGGCAGAGAAGCAAAAATCAAATGAATTAGAAACTCATCCTTGAGCCCCATATCCATTGAATTTAGCTTAGCTGCCGTTGTGCTCATCTTTAATATGTGTTCTCTTATTCCACCACTAGAGTATCTCTCATTCACTAGTTTCTTAATCAGCGTACTTGCTGTAGCCTTTGAAGAGCCAGTAAACTGATTCTTCACTTTCTGTAGATACTCTGTGGCAGTGTCACAGTCTGGGATAGATCCCCTTATTGGATCTGCAATAGTGGCCTTAGCCACCATCAAGCACTTGCGGTTCGAGATGTCCCATTTCTTTTTCTCAAGATCATATTTCATTCTGACTTCTGCATGATCACGCTTTCGGGCAGTGAAATCAGCATCAGTCTCATTTTCTTCCCTCACCGGGTCCACTGGCTCAGTAGGACACGGAGAGGTGAGGGCTAAGTCATTCTCGGACAGCGCAAGTGCTAAATCATACTTTTCTCGCCAGACCCGATAATTGTTCCCATCAAGTGCCGGGATGTGCGAGATGTATGCCATTGGGTTGAGTCCTGAAACAGTGTCAGAAAAATGAGGAAACATAATAATATAATAATTGCATGCCTTGATTTAACGTTGGTCAAAATTAAAACATGCAAAAATTCTTGTACACTAATTCTACATCACCGTTGGGCAGAAGATAGAATTAATGCATACATTCATAAATAAATCAATTTATAATATTGCTATCATCAACTTTGGTCAGAAAATAGCAAAATTATAAACATGAACTGTAAATAAACTATTCCTCTAATTTTAATTTTCCCGTTGGTTCCAATTAAAATTAGAGAAAAACATAAAATTTAACTTTTGCAGCGGAAACTGTAATTATTCTAAAAATAATTCAATATTCAGAAGCATTATACTGTAAACATCAATCTCTGGAAAAATTAACACGTTGGTGCAAAAAATTACAGAGATTTTGGTGCAAATTTCATTGAAATACACTCAAAAATGCTTCTGAAATTAAATAAAACTCATTTTACTGTTCATCCGGCCAATTTGGCCTGCTCGGCCTGGCCCACGGCCCACGGGAGCCTGTCCGCGCGGCCTCACGTGCCCGGCCCGCTCGGCCGGCCTCTCCACGCGCGCGCGCTCGCGAGCCCGCTCGGCCTGCCCCTTCGCGGCCTTGGCGGCCTCTCGGCCGGCTCCCTCGCGCAGCCTCGCGCGCGGACGCGCTCGCGCCCGCGGCCTGCCCGCACACCCGGCCGAACGCGCGCACGCGCGCGCACGCGCCGTTCTCCCCGCGCCCAGGCCGCAACCTGGGCCTGGGCCGCGAAAACGCCTCCCCGCCTGGGCCGAATCTCGCCCGCGTGCGCTCGGCGCTGTCTCAGCCGTCGGATGCGATCCGACGGCTGCGCGACGATCTCGCCCGATCAAAACGCGCCGCGCGGACGCCCCCCGAAACCCTAATCATTCGGCCTCCCCTCTCTCACCCTCGCACCCGAGAGCGACCGCGAAGCGGCGGCGGCGGCGACTTCGTCCACGCCGCCGGAGAGGAAGAAAAAAGCCGGCGCCGCCGCGGGCCCTCTCGCCGGCGTGCGCGCTCCCCTGGGAGGGAGCGCGCCGCCGTCGAGCGGCTCCGTGTCGGTGCCCTTCCGAGCGCGCACGCTCGGGTCTGACGCCGGCGCCGACGGTGGCTAGAACATGGAGCGCCGGCGAGCCCAAGGCTCGGCCGATCCCCCAACGCCAGCGACGACGACGGCGGCTCCGGTAAGTACCCGGTTTCTTTTCTAGGGTTAGGGTTCGGGTAGGGTTAGGGTTCTTCTTTCCCCCTTTTTCTTTCTTTTCTTTTCCCCATCTCAGATCTACGCCTAGAGGCTCTGATACCATTGTTAGGTCTAGGTTTTTCTTTAGGATCTCCTAGGTTAGATCTAGCGGGGTTCATCTCTAGTTCGGGTTCTTGAGAGTTACCGAGAGGGAGAGAGGGGTACTAACCATCCGTGGTCTTGGCTGCGGGTGCAGAGGCGTCCGCCATGGAGTCGGTGGAGTCGGGAGTCGGCGTTGGTGAAGTCCGGTGCCGGCGCTGTCCAGGGGCGGCGTGGCAGTGGTGCTTCCCGTACGCCGGCGACGGCGCTGTCCAGGGGCGGCGTGGCAGTGGTGCTTCCCGTCACTGGCTGCGCCCCCTCGCTAGATCGGATTAGGGTTTTCGGTGGGGTGGTGCTGGCTCCGTTCAACCTCGTTAAAAGAGCCGCCGGCCCCCCACCTTTATATATGGCGCAGTGTGACAGGGGCCCACCAACCATTAGGGTTGGGCGCCCCCGATCAGGGCGCGAGCTCAAGGCCCGGTAGGCCGTTGGGCCTACCGGGGTGGAGATCATCCTATCAGTTTCTACTAAAAATCATCTGTGATAGTCAACTATCACAAACGGTTTGTTGTTGAAACCATCTGTAATGGTTGCATCACAGACGGTTCGAAAGCCGTCTGTGATGACCTTGTGTCATTACTGACCCATAAACTTAGACGACTCACAAAACCGTCTATGATGACATTTTTGAACTGTCTATGATGACCTTTTCTGCAATAGTGAGAGTAGTTACTAAACCAAATTTGACAAGTCAAAACTGGTGGTCGAACAATTTCTATATCATTTACTCAGCATATGGCTCTAGTCCTTCTTTCTCCCAAATGAGGCCAACAATCATATGCCTGTGCATTACAGCACAATACCACCAATTCATATCCAAGTCTCCACTTCAGGGTAAGGTGGTGGACTCTAACTGCCTAATAGCTTTCCACAAGCTATCTTTAACCCTAATATCATTTTAAAATATATCGGTAAAACACCAAAACAATCTTAGTAGTGTAGAAAAAACATTCGATTGTCTAGTCTAATGATACTTAATTATATAATAATTTATTATTATTAAGGTCGTCAAGGTCAATATACCTTCAAGTAAAACATGACTTTTTCAGTGGTAGGACTTAACTGATTATCATGTCATTCTAAATTATTATATTAAATAAAATAACAGTACACAAATAATAGTAATAAAAGTACTGATAATTAAATAGTAATGTAGGAACAACATGATCAAAAATATGTGATTTGTCTTCTTGCTCAAATTCTTCAACTGGTGCTAAGTATCATGCGTCTTGATCTGCTCCTAGGACCAACGGCTGAGTGGATCCGGGTGCTATCACAAAAAGATAAACAAATAACTCCATGCTCAAAAAATTCTAAGCTAGGAAAATAAAAGAAAATAAAAAGAAGTAAAATCCAGAAAAAGCTGAACATAGGTGGGTTTAGGTGGCTAGGGTTTTAACGGGGTCTGGTTGAGTTTAACAGAGCCAAGAATGGTTTAAACAGGCTCAAAATGATCGAAATAGATATAAATATGCTAAATAGGTTTTGGTAAATAGTAACAAATTGGACAAATAGTAATGGGTTGGCTCTATTCCTAGTTGCTCGGGTTATGTGAACAGTAATGGGTTAGGTCAGTTTCAATGGGCTGCACAGAGTTGGGCTTAGACATGAATAGTGATGGGTTGGGTTTGAAAAGTGCTGGCCTTTCATTGTTGGGCTTGGTTTATTCAGCTTATTGGCCTTGGGTTGACTTAGCCAGCCCAGTTGCATGCCCTGGCAGGCACAAAGCCAAGCCTACTCAGCTTCAATCTCGTGCCATGGCTGCTGAGTAGAGTGAGCGATGGCGAGGCCAAGTGGACAGTGGCGGTGGCTATCGGTGGCGAGCGATGGTGCGAAGAGAGCTAGTGGGACATAAGAGTTCCATTTTTAGCATGTGCAAGGGTAGAGGTGTATCAGAGAAGGCTGATGGCATAGGAGCTTGTCGGAGCAGGACCACGGCACGGTGGCACTCTGGTGGGGTTCTCGCAAAATTGAAGGTGGCTTTAGCTTCTATGGCACATGGTAAGGCTAGCAGTGGTGGTGGTTTGTGTTAGCTCGGCCTGTGCGTGGTTATCCACGTCAACCGTGCTTGGCTAGCGGTGGTGCATGGTGCTGGCTATCTAGGGATGGCGAGAGGTGTTGGTGTGGTTGGGGTGTTCTACAGGTGCTGTGGCGAAGAGGAATCAGGTTATAATCAAGGCTAAATGAAAAACCATGTTTTGGGCTCACTAGCATGGACACAGCGGCAGTGGCGGTTCTTGGTCAAAGTTGGAAAAGAAAGCTTTTGGGTGTGCAATTTGTTGGCAAAGTGAGACGGCTAGTAGCTCGACTCAGCTTTATATGGCTTCAAAGGCGGTGGCAATAGTGGGGTGTCCATGGTGAAGGCAGCATGTGGATGGTGGTGCCGGCAGTCGAGGCTCTTCAGTGAGGATGGTTGTCGTGCTGGCAAAGGCGGTGGCTTCTCACTAGCGTAGGCATGCTTGCTGGTGAGGTGGGTTATGGTGTCGGCACATGTCGAGCAGGTGTGCATAAGGCAGCAATGGCGAGGTCAGCAACGACAAGTTGGCAGCATGTGGCTAGGAGGCGAGATGATGGCCATTTAAGGCTCAATCGGTGATGTGGCGTTTGTTGTGCGAGGGAAGGAGGAGTAAAGCCAAAAGGCGGTAGAGTAGAGAGGAAGTGGAAAGCCGAAAAGGGAAAAAGAAAACTCAAGAAAGTTTTTCCAATTTGGCAAGAAATCAAATTCAAGCGAAATCTAAAAATAAATAATAAATTTTGAAGTTTTATGGTCATTTCATGCATCTGCGTCAAATTGTGCATTCGGCGGCCACGTGTGGTGGGGGCACCCTGTCGCGCCACATAGCCAGATCGCTGAGTATGAATTGAGAATGACAAGCGCCGAGTTCTAGTGATCAAATTTTGTCTTCGTTTCTTCAATGTGCGTATAGTATGTATCCGTGCAAAACATGCATTCAGTGAAGATGAACGTAGGAACCACCTTGTGGGTGGTGAAGTTCTATAGATATACGACTCTATCCATCAGAGTTTAAAACCCGATATCCATCTTTACATAAACGTATGCGCGTTTCAGTAAAAATATTGTGATTTCATAGATTTATCTCTAGTCTTCTATGTCTAGGTGTATACTAAGGGGGTGTAGTCGTGTATGTGCACGTATGGCGTGTGTGCATATAGGTCTACCTTCTAATCAAAAAAAGATGAATGCAATAGATGTAGCATGAATCTGAGCTATCAGGTCGTTTAACATAAAACTGCTGCTGATCCCAATCTCTTAAGCATGTCATGTATATCATTGTGAATCTCTTAAGCATGTCATGTGAAACATCCTAAAAATTCAAAAGTTTGAATTTTCATTTGAATTTGCTTTGAACTCCTAAACCTTCCTAAGTTAGCAACCTATTCTGAAAACTCCTAAACCTTCTCTGTTATCTCCTTTAGTTGGCACCTTCCTCCTCTATGCCATCCCCCGTGTATCGCCAAGCCCACTTGGCCATTCACCTGCATTCTCCATCGCTGCTCCTCAGATCCACTCAATGTCATCTCTAGGGCCACGTTGCCAACGTCGTAGATTGTGCATTGAAGAGCCATTGCCTTGGTGCTGACCTCACCCTGTCTTGCTTCGCGCCCAGTGCTGATCACTAAGCTCCACAGCATTTTGGCGCACCGTGAAGCCGACGTGTGTGGCAACACCATGCTGCCTTCATCAATGCACGCCTATGTGCCAGTGATAGCCACCGTCCTTACTGCCTCCTCGCGTGCGCTGGCTTACCCCACCACAAACATACGCCAAAGCCACCGAGCCATCCCTACTACTCCCACCACCTCTTCACCCCCCCCCCCCTTTAAATCTTCACCGATCACTCCTAGTAGCCCACATTGCACTCAATTCCATTGCTAGCACACTCTCACAACCGCCATCGCACTGCATCACCGCCACCAACCTCCCCTGAGCCGATGAGCTCCCAAGGCCAATATTTTGCTTCGACTAGCCATTAGCCAATTAACGGCCACAATATCATCACTAGACCACCACGAATCCATGGCCATCTTCGTTGAACCTCCTATTGACCCTAATCTCACCAACGTCACTCACTGCCACCATGCGGAGCACCTCCTCAAGGACAGCCCAACGTGGGCCCCGAATAGCCTTCGCCATCCTCATTTCCATATGCCATAGATGCTCAAAAATTGAGACATCTCACAGGAAAACCGCCCAACCACCGCCGTGCCATGAAAACGTGCAAAGAACCTCCTCTCACCATCGGCCACCACCCTCGATTCCTGAGCCCCTCAAAGCCCGAAAATGGAATCTCCGCATCAAGTAGAGCCTAACCATGCCCTTGGTTGCCATCGATGAGCCTTGCCAGCATCCAATAGTGGCTGTTGTTGTGTTCACTCTGTTTGGTGAACAGTGGCGACTGATTGAAGAAGATGACGCACTATGCGTCTTGGGCCAGAATGATTTGGCCCAATGGCCAGGATCTTGATTCAGGCCGAGCCCACACTGAAGCATTTTACTGCTCAAAACCCGATCCACATCCTTTTAAAACTCGACCCAAATACAATTTAGAACCTGTTACTATGATAAACCTGATTCGCTGTAAATAGTACTAAATATAGTACTATTCACCAGAAAGTCCAATATCATATTTATACTTATTTTGATCGCTTCGAGCCCGTTTAAACCATTTTCAACTCTGTTTGCCAGCCTAGACTTTTACAGAAACCAAACCTAACCTTTAATGGATTTTATTAAATTTTACTTCTTTTTATTTTATTTATTTCTGAGCTTGATTTGTCTCAAGCACAAACTTATGTTGTTTTAATTGTTTGCACTAACTTCCGACTTCTCTGAGTCCACAGCGTAAGGACCTGATCTAGACGCCGAAGCCTTCAAGCCAATAGAATATTTTGAGCAGTAAGGCAAGCTACATGTTTTTGATTATATTGAACCCACACTGTTTAAATTAATTATTTACAATACTTCTATTACTGTTATTTACGCACTAATATTTACTTACAATAATTGTTTAGAATGACATGATAATTTGTTATGTCCTACCACTAGAAGATGCCATGATTAATTTGAGACCATAATCACCTTGACAAGCCTTAGTAACATTAAATTGCTATATAACTAATTAAATGTAGATTAGTTGAATTAAAATATTTATGCTACTAACTAACATTGGTATTTTGCTGATAAATTCATAAAAATTATACTAGGGTTAAAGATTGATCGTGGAAACCCACAAGATGGTTGGAGTCCATGACCTTACCCTAGGGAGGAGGTTTGGATCGGATTGGTGGCAGCGTCATAGAGCACTGGGTTATTGGTTTGTGGATGGCTGCCTCATTGGTGAAAGTTAAGAACTAAAACCTTATGCTGAGTAAAAGACACATAAATCGCTCAGCTACAAATTTTAACTTATCAAGCCTGGTCTAATAACTACTTAAATCAATTGAACATCTATTGGAGAGTACACTGTTCTAGGGAGGGAACAACCCACAAACAATGGGGTGGTTTGGAAGGGAGTCTTCTATACTTAACAACGGTAGGTCCAATCATTCAGGTTGCTAATTCTATTTCAGGAATCCCAACACTGTGAGATCCATAACCTACCGGATAGACACTAGTAAAATACCTTGTTTTCTCAACCCAGTCGCACGCTATCTAAAGCGTGTATATTGCATGACATTAAGAGTTTGAGAAATATTATGGGTAAAGTTGGGAAACTCTACAGAGTATGACAAATAATATTTGAATACACCGTGCTTCTATTATATGAAGTTGTGTTTAATAGGTGATTTCACTAGCAAGGTATAAGTAGCTTTTATCATATGTTAACCGAGTAATTCAACATGTTGACACCCCCATCTTCTTTAAGAAATTAATGCTTATTTGTTTTATGCTAAAAAATGGTTACAAATGAAATTGCATCCACAAACACATTAACAAATCATTATATTCCCATCACTTGAGAATTCAGGCAACTAGTTAAATAGGATTTCCCCTTATGACTTGTTGGGTATAGTTATACTCATTACTTAGTAAACAAATAACAGAAGAGCCTTGGGATGAATAAGGAAACCGATGATGAAAAACTTGAAGAATCAGTGTAGATGATAAGTGGTTCTGAGTCTCTTCCTCGCTGAGACACGTCTGTGGAATTCTTTTATATTGTAATATAACATTGGACCTGAACGCCCCATTGTAGTGAAAACCTGGTTATTATGCCGTACTTTTGTAATAAAGTTTGGTTATTAAATTGTACGTATGTATTGGTATAATGCTCACTCTTGTACAGTACTCTGCAACTTAACAGTTCTAAGCAGTTGCAAAAATTTCTAATGGTCCCAAAAACAAGGGCGCTACATCATGGATATCGTCGTGTGCGTGCATGAGAAACAGCATGGTATGGAGCTAGCTGTCTCTGCCTTCTCCGACAGTACACTGTGCACCACCAGCAATCACGGAAATGTTCCGAACGCGATCGATGGCGCCAAACGAACAATTGCGATCTCCGGATAAAGCGGCCAACCTTGGCAGATTTTAATATCCATCACATCCACGCGGCTGGACAACAATATCCGCATTGGCACATATCGATCGATCTGAACTTGACAGCCAAAAAGCAAAGAGCCAAGAACGCCAAAGCTGGAGGAGAGAAGAAGAAAAGCAGTGACGGGCAGAACGGCAGATAAGTAGACAACCACACCGCAGCAGAATCCAACAAAGGCCGGCCGGTCGTTCGAATCTGGAGAAGGACCCCGTTCTGATCGATCGAATCCTTGTCGTAGGCGTAGGGCAGAAGCAGCGTTCTCTAGAATTCGTCTGCGTGGCTGTACTGTACGGCTCAGCTTGCTCTCACAAAGCTTTTATTCTTTTCTTTCATGGAGCGCCAAGTTTCTACATGGGTTAGAAAAACGCATTCTTGAGCTGTAGGTCGAAGTAGAAATAGTTGTTACCCGTTCACAGCCACAATTCCTAGCATTGTATGCAAGGACGCCAGGTAAGTGGGACATGTACGCTTGTAGTAGAACATTACTGCCAAGTGCCAACAAATGCATCAGGACAAATGTACACTGCGATCAAGGTTTCGCACTCGCACTCCACGTAGCAGGCGTCCTGGCCCTTAAAAGCCAATGTCGCTTTGCGGTTGGGGCTTTCTTTTATGGCTATGGTTTATAACTTTTAACTAAAATATTTGAATTTTAGTTATTTATGATAAAAATTATAGAGAGATGCTTGATTGTGATTTTAGATGGTATAGATTTTAGTCTTTTAACATATACTACAATTAACTTGTAGAATTCGTTTTAAAAATACTTCGTTTAAAAGTTAGATATTATAGTAAAAATTAAAAGCCGATTTTAAAAGCAACAAAAAAAGCCCTGAAACTGGTGCTCTCGATCCTGACGTGGAGTCGCCATGACAGGGGATCCCGAGGAGGATGCCGCTAAGATCTGCGCGCGTCTGAATCCGACGCAGATTGTCCTCGCCTCGGTGTGGCGCCTCGTGTTCGTTCGGGTGCGTGCATACACAGTGGTTAATCATTTCGGTGGTGGCGCACCAGAGATGGTCTTTCTTCTTGCAGTACCACCGCGAGTGACTGCGAGATGTTTGCATTAGCAAGGACTAGTAGAGCTTTCAGTGAAGTTACTGGCTTAAGATAAAATGAGTTCCGGAAAGGTTACGGAATCTGACGACAGATCGTGTGTACCGGCTTTTGACGACCAAGTGGTTGGTTTCGAAAGATTGGATGATGGCAGTCGTTAACTGGTCTTCCAAGAATGTGACACAACCAACAGCAGCAGCGAGAACAACTTCACCGCTATTTGTCTGGTAATTGGAAACATGTAAGGGTGTATATAATGGTACATATTAACTGTCTGTAAACATATGTTATGTAGAAGTTTAGGTAATATAGCAGAGAGAGAAAGATGTTATGTACTATTTAACAGACGATCTTATAAACGACTTTTTACTGTCTACACCATTGTATAAACAACACATTGTATATGTTGTCTTTAGTTCTGTCTATAAATGATATGGATATGTATTATAGACTATCACTGTCTATAGCATTATAGATGCTCCAATCGTCACCATGTAACCGGTGGCTAGCTTAATCACTAATGTGGCACCCACGGTTTATGGCTGAACACTACTATTTGCATTCCACTAAAGGCATGTACAATGGTACATGTCAGCTGTTTGTAAACGTATGACACATAGAATTTTGGGTGATGTAGAAGAGAGATAAAGATGTACAATGGTATATGTTAGCTGTTTGTAAACGTATGGCACGCAGAATTTTGAGTGATGTAGAGGAGAGAGAAAGCTGTTGTCTATTATTTAACAGACGGTCTTATAGACAACTTTTACTGTCTATATCATTGTATAAATAACTATATAGATAACACATTAATTGCATGAGGTTATTATTGGCAACTATATAGACAACACATTGGAATTTTTTAAAAAATAATATATGTTTTATTTCGAATTACAGTAACATACTTGCTTTTTATTTTGCACTTTTGACCTCATGTCGTCCAGCCGTTGAGCGACTTGGATTAGTCGACCAATGGTTGAGTGACACATGGCCAAGTCGCTCGACCGTTGAGCGACTAGGCCCAAATCGCTCAACCGTTAGGCGACTTGACCCTTGTCGCTGTACTATTAGACGATATCGAGCCAACTCTTTATCTTATCGAGTTTTTTAAAAAAAATTGACATAGTTTGATTTAATATTATTTTACTCATAATTTAAAAGTATTTTTAGAAACGAGCTAACGAGCCGAGCCGAGCTAGAGCAAAATTTAAAATTTATTTAAAATCAACTTATTTTAATATTTAATCAATTAACAAGTATAATTAAAATAATTTTATACCGAACCAATGATCTGTACTATCGGGCTTTTTTATCACCCCTAGACGACTGGCATCAAAATCAAGAAAAGACCCACCTCTACCGTGCAGTCCCTCACAAACCCCCAAAACTCACATCAAAAACTCACTCAGGGGAAGAAAAGGACATGCAACCCCCTCACCTTGGGCACCCAATCCAGTGCGCTGCACGGCTAAGGGCCTGTTTGGTTCACATACGAGTAGAGTCTGGCTCATATCTGAGAGCTAGGTTCTTGTGGGACAGGTTGAGCGCATGCAACGCTGTCGTGTTTGGTTCACGTACGAGTAGAGCCTGGCTGAGAAGAGATATTGTTTGGTTGCCTGTACGAAGATATGTTGCATGAGATAAAAATAATATAAGATTATGATTATGATTATGAAGATATGTTATATGAGATGTTCGTATCTTATTATATCTTAAACTTCTTCAAAACACGTTAATAATACTTGATATTTACTAATATACACTAATAACGTCATCAACTGACTAATCACCTGCATCCCGCGAGCCTGGCTCCCCAGAAACGCCCGATTCCCACGTTTCTCCAGAGCCTGGCTGCGGGGGGAATCTTGCATGAGCAGAGCCAGGCTGAACCCAGCGACCAGGCAACCAAACAAGGAGACCCTGCATCCGGTCAGCCTGGTTCAACCGGATGCAGGCAACCAAACAGGCCCTTAACGGCCGGTGCTCTTGCCGATAACCAAAGTGCCGGCACCAGAGCAAGATCGCAGTGAGGCAATGAGAGATAGTACGGGGTTATATACGGGAGGGGAGGAGTGCGAAGGATTCGAGGAGGTTAGTGTTGGACTCCCCCCATTTCTAACGAAGCGCGCTCCGGGTGACGACGACGAATGGAATAGGAGATGGTGAGCTGGTTGCTCAATGCTACAGTGATAAGAACAAGTAGTGATATGGACTAGTTGTCTAATCGTTAGGTGATTTGACCACATATCGCTTAACAGTTGGGTGATTTGGACTTACATATCGCTTAACGGTTGAGTGACTAATTCAAGTTATCTAACGGTTTGGCGGTTGAGACAAAAGTGTAAAAAAGTCGTATGTATATTTTTGAAATTTCGAATAAAAATAGTTATTAAAAAATCCTAATATATTAGATGTGTTGTCTTTAGTTCTATTTATAGATAATATAGATATGTAATACTATTGTTGTGTATATTATTGTACATGCTCTAACTATAAATTAAATATTTTACATTACAAATTTACAACGGACACACACAGATTCATACCACCGCGTGCGCGCACACTTAGACCTACGAAAGCTACGGACAAACCCACAACCAAGTTGAGCATAGATGCGTAGGTATGCGTATTCCCTCCGTACCTCGCCTGTGTTCTAGGAAACAATTTGTGGGCCTAATTCTAGAGCTAGGGAATCTTTCCCGTTGTATGCAGTTTTACTTGTGCGCCCAATTATTGTTTCAAAAAACATTTTCCTCGGCCTGATTCAAGATCCGGGCCGACATGAGAATATGTGCTCTTTCCAGCCCAATAGAAGTGGTACAAATTCGAATAATAAATTCTACAGATAATGCTTATCCTGGACCGGCCTACATGCAACCTCCGGCCTATCAAGAGCTAATCGTCGAGCAATAATTTCGTCCTAAATGCGACCAGATCGAAGTCAAACATACAGAGCTTATCCGGATAAGAGGCAACCCCGTAACATCCCAAATTTTATCTAATTTTAAAATCACATAAATTTTTATATTTCCATATTTAGAGTTTGATCAAACTTTTCGAGAGAATTCAAAATCAAAAATTGGAATTCAACATTTCAACTAAATTTCAAAACCTTTCCCCTCCCCTTCTCTTAGCTGGGCCCAAACCCAGTCCAATTAACCAATTTTTCCCTCTTTCTTTCTCCTTCCTCCTTAGGCCCAAGCGCTAACGCCAGCCTATTTCCTTCTCCCTCTTCCTTTCCTTTTCCTCCTTCCGTTGGCCCACCTCTGTGCAGCCTAGAACCTAACCAGCCCAGCACTACCACCTCCCTCTCGCTCTCATTGTCGATGGGCCCTAGCCCCACTGGCAGCATGGGAGTAGAAGCATGTGCTTCTTCCCCATGCCATCTCGCTCTCGTGCTCTGCTGCCCGTAGTACCGTACGCATGCGGGCCGCGTGGTGCAGAACGGACGCAACACCATCATCACCCTACTGCGCCCCTGTCAGTTCTTGAGCACACCCCATTGTGACCTCGTCAACCCTTGCCCTATCCCATCAAGGCCAAGTTCATGTGCGCTCGTTCGCGAGATATCAAGCCGATACCTTCTCCGCATCACCGCACCCATTCTTCCTCTCCTCTCTATTTAAGCGAAGCTTGAGCATGTCATCTCCTTTGCCTTTTCTCTCTTTGCATTTTCCCCCAACTTTCCCTGCCTCTCCACTCCAGGTGGAGGGGAGTTTGGTCGTGCGAGCTCATCTTATCCAACTTTGGCCGTCGGCTTCTCTAGTCGATTCTGACTGTTGGGGTAAGCTTCCACCCTCATCTTCTAGTGCTTTGAGATCTCCTTGACCTTCTCTTCCCAATGCCCACCATGTCCATGCTTATTTCCCCACAGGGAGGATGGAGCACTGTTGTCGTCCGTCGAGCAGGCCGGAGTGCCCACACAACTTCGCCACCATTCCGCTTGATTGGGTGAACTTCAACCATGGCGCCCATGTCCATTGTGTTCGCCTTCGCATCCTGTCTCTAATGCACACCTCCATTTTCCTTGCCATGGTCCAGAGACACCGGGCACGTCTTTGTCCCTGTCATTATCCCGGAGCACGCGTAGACCTCATCGCCGTGACCTTCCTCCCTCGCTTGGATCCCGGGTAAGCCCTCGCATTCCCAATCTCCCCCTCAATGTTAAACTTGGTAGGATAGCCACTCTAGTGCATAGTTGACCATAGAGCACCACCTCGTCGGACCTTGCTGTGCCACATAGGCCGCCATGGATAGCTCACCACACCACACAAATCCAAGCGCCATGGACACCGTAGCTTCGTTGTAGCTTTATAGATGATAAATCCAGCTTCAATTTGGAGGATAAGGCCTTGTTTCTTAGTCGTCACATTGGCAGCGCCATCATAACCTCGTCCCTCATCGTCAGCCCATCTCCGATAACCATAATTCCCCAAACCAGTCCTTGTAGCCTTGCAAGTGTCTCCCTAGGCTTGTTTGTGGTCGGTTTCTGCTTCACTCCACTGTTGTACAGACACCATTGCATGGCCGAAGCAACCTCGCATCCAACGTTGTCGCACATGACTCTAGTGCATCTCCACGGTCACCACCACCCCTGTTGACTCCGCAGAGACCCGACAACCCATTTTGGCCCTTAGTCATGCCCCTCCGCTTTTTCCTCGCTACCAGCAACTTCAGCAATGAGCTTAGCCATACCACCGTCGCCTCTCTCCGTTTCTCTCAATGACAGGTAGCCCCACAGCGATTAGCTTTAATTAGGTGATTACTATTTCATTAGAAGTAATGTTAGTATGACATGTGGGCCCATTGCAATGTTACTAACATTAGTAATGTTAGTATCTATTCTAAGTATAGATACTATGGTTTTCTCATGTCTTCCCATGATTTTAATACTGATAAAGAATGTTAAGTGGTGGAACGATTAACATAAAAGGGCTAAGTTTGGCCCATCTCTTCCTCGAAAGGTCCATCTCTAATAAATTATTACTTGTACTTTGATTTTTGTGTTTTCTTAGTTCCAGTGCGTGGTGGGTTTTATCTAATATTGCGAAAATATAGAATACTTAATTATCAGATAGGGTTAAGTACTGGCAGATATATCAAGTTTAAACTAGATCCTGAAATTCTAAAACAAAATAGCGTCTAAACACCCTTAAGGCAATAAGGCGTTGTTTGCAATGCAAAAATTTTACAGGAAACAATTTAATTCTTGTAGAAAGCAACGAAAATTTCTGTGTTTTAAATAGGATCTAAATATATGAAAGAAAAAACTGTGGGTTGACAAAAAGGTCTGCGCGGTGGGCTCAGGATAAGTTGGATGTACGCGTGTAGGAATTTATGCATAGATAGATGGTGGACCACCACTACGGACTACCCCACGACCTTGAACTACGCTTACAAATGTCAGCATGATGGCTACATCACATCCACTTATGGACTGGGCTATCCCAGCAACACATATCTGGGATCGTCCGGAGGAAAACGAAACAAGCACGTACAGCCAATGTTTAGCAACGTACAGCCGGTGTAACATGAACACCAGACGTTACACTCATGTGTGAGAGAGAGAGCGCGAGAGATGGCTGCCAGTGTTTTGGCTCCGCTCGGTTAGGCTGAAAAACAATAACTTATGGCTGAAATTATACTGTAGCTAGCTAAAATTACACTGTAAGTGAATGTTGTTGTAACTGAATGTGGCTTATTTGGCGTAATTAAATTTAAAAAAATCTAAAAAAATAGAAAAATTATGTTAGCTCATCATGCACAACGCAGACGAATACGAAAAAAAGGAACCAACAAAAAAGTTCAAATAAACTAAAAGTTTATAAAAAAACAAAATTTATAAATAGTGAAAAATAAGTCAAAAGTCAGAAGTTTAAGTCGAAAACGAGGAGGATGTTTGTTAGCGCGGGAGCCAAACCAGAGCTTTGGTTTCTGTTTTTCTGACACTAGCCTGTTTGGGACTGCTCCGCTCCAGCTTTTTCAACTCTGCTCCAAACTTGTCTAGACAAACGGGTCCAACTCCAAAAACTCTGCTCCAAGAAAAATGTGGAGTTGAAGGCCTACTCCACGTTTTTTCTGGAGCTCCTCAAGAGGTACTCCAGGAACTAAAGTTTTGTATCTCCTCATAAAGTTGGGGGAAAATTACCCACCACTGCCATTACACAGTTCCTCTCCTCCATACCGATTCGATTTCTTTTCCTTCTCCTCCACACCCACCCGCACGACTCCTCTCCTCCCCACCCACCCGCGCCGCCCCTCTTCCGCCGCCACCGCAAGCCCCCGACGCCTCTCCCCCTCCTCCTCCTCCGCGCCGGGATCTCCTCCTCCCGCATGCTCCCACAGCAGCCAGAGCTCTCCCTGCCCCCATCCTCCCGGCTCCCCGTGCCAGTTGTGCTCCGTCGCCGCCATGGCGCTCTCCAAGCCCCTTCTCTCCCGCTTCCTCCCCTTTCCCCTTCGCCTCCCCATCCGCTTCCTCTGCCTCGCCACCCCCACTGACAGCCCGCAGGCCCCCATGGACGCCACCGCCGAGCGCCGCCTCCGCAAGCGTCGCCTCCGCGTGGAGCCCCCCAACTCCCGCGGCCTGACACCCCAGCGCGTCCCCGGCGGGCCCCGCCCCGGCTCCAACCCCAACGCCCCAAGCTCCCCGAGCCCGCCTCCGTCCTCTCCGGTAAGCGCCTCGACCTCCACCGCCGCATCCTCGTGCTCGTCCGCGAGAACGACCTCGACGAGGCCGCGCTCCTCACCCGCCACTCCATCTACTCCAACTGCCGCCCCACCGTCTTCACCTGCAACGCCGTCCTCGCCGCGCTCCTCCGCCAGGCGCGCTACGCCGACCTCCTCTCGCTCCACCGCTTCGTCACCCAGGCTTCCGTCGCGCCCACCGTCGCCACGCACAACCTCCTTCTCCAGGCCTACTGCGACGAGGCCATGGATTGCTACGCAGAGGTGCTTGAGGAGGGATCAAAGGTGAGGTTTGGTGCGGTGAGTTACAACATGGTGCTCGATGCGCTTG
Source organism: Dendrocalamus latiflorus (assembly GCA_017311315.1). Lineage (NCBI taxonomy): Eukaryota > Viridiplantae > Streptophyta > Magnoliopsida > Poales > Poaceae > Dendrocalamus > Dendrocalamus latiflorus. Next base: position 32,238,489 of record CM029657.1, read on the forward strand.
GGAGGAACGGGAAGCTGGATGACGCACTCCAGCTGTTCGACAGAATGTGCAGGGAGCATGACCCGCCCAGGAGGATTGCTGTTAATCTGGGGAGTTTTAATGTGATGGTGGATGCGTACTGCCGTGCTGAAAAGTTCCAGGATGCGATCGAGGTATTTGAAAAAATGGGTGAGAAGAGGTGTGCGCCGGATGCACTCTCGTATAATAGTCTGATTGACTGGCTAGGGAAGAACAAGCTTGTTGGGGAGGCGGAAGGACTGTACAAGGAGATGGGCGAGCTTGGTGTTAACCCTGATGAGTACACTTATGTCTTGCTCATTGAGTCCTGCTTCAAGGTGGGTAGGGTGGATGATGCTGTTGATTACTTCAATAAGATGTTTGATGCTGGCCTGAGGCCCAATGCCAATGCATTTAACAAAGTTATAGGTGGCTTGGTGAAGGTTGATAGGCTTGATGAGGCACAGTGGTTATTTGATCAGATGCCTGAAAAGGAGGTCAAGCCAAACATTGCTAGCGGTATCATCATTGTTCTTTATATCAGATTGTGGGTGATCAAAAGTACCATAACCTGTCTGCTATTTGTGCTTGGTGTAAATAAAAAAAACTTGTGAAAAATTGAAGTCATAGCCTGGATGTATCAGTGATGTGCATAAATTATTTTCTGTTACAAGGTTTGTTATTTGTTAAAGTGAGTTGTATGTAAAATTGCTTGTATTGACTTGAGAATGGAGTTTTTTATGCATTCCGTGATGAGTTGGCAACCGCTATTATAATATTTGTTTTTTGGTTTTCTCGAATAAATTAATTGCGATTATAATATTTTATATCATATTTCAATTGGCAACAAAAAAATTCAGTTACATATGCTCCGCAGACATTAAATCATACACCAAATATCATTCAGGGGCACATTGGACCTTTCTCAGGGAAACCTCATATTCCTAGAGCTGGAGCTAGCTGCGTACCAAACAGGACCACCTGCTCCAGAAACTCCACAGTGGAACTGCTCTATAGTGGAGTTAGTGAAGCAGAGCAGTCCCAAACAGGCATGCCATCAAAACAGCCCAACGATCGACGGACCACCCGGCCAATACTCGCACCCAACACGAAACAGACGTCACAAACCGAAGCCGCACGCACCCAAAAGGCGCCCCCGGCAACGGCCCACCCACACGGCCATACTCTGCTCGCTGCGTCCCGGCGCTGCACGCGATCCAAGGTTGCACGACGCAGATCACACTCCTTTTTATCTCCTTTTATAAATGAGCGCAGCTCGTACGTCGCAGTAGCCGCTATACGTACGTATACCACCAACGATATGCGGTTCCTCTTCTCGTTGGGAGCGACGGAGCTTATCCGTTAGACCCAATTCGGGGCCAGTGTCCGCCGGGCTGCACCTATAAATTCTTCCCGTGCACGAGCATGGCGCTCCACACACAGCTCAAGTAGCAGAGAGATCTCTTGGGTTCGACCGAGTCACTAGCTAGCAAAAGCAGAGAGTAGAAGCGAAATAACAAGGCAACAAGAAGACAGGCAAATGGGGAAACACTTGGCCACAATGTGCAGCCTCCTAGTCTTCGTGTCACTTTGCTTGGGATCCCACTTGGCCCAAGCTCAGGTCCTCTTCCAGGTACTAATCACGTTATGCGACATGGCAATGCGACATTGTCAGGTGAGATCAGCTCTAAACGTGCATGTTGATGCAGGGGTTCAACTGGGAGTCGTGGAAGAAGCAAGGCGGGTGGTACAACTTCCTCAAAGGGCGAGTCGACGACATCGCCGCGTCCGGGGTCACGCACGTCTGGCTCCCGCCGCCGTCGCACTCCGTCGCGCCGCAGGGGTACATGCCGGGCCGGCTCTACGACCTGAACGCGTCCAAGTACGGCACCGAGGCGGAGCTCAAGTCGCTCATCGCAGCCTTCCACGCCAGGGGCATCCAGTGCGTCGCCGACGTCGTCATCAACCACCGGTGCGCGGACTACAAGGACAGCCGCGGCATCTACTGCGTCTTCGAGGGCGGCACCCCGGACAGCCGCCTCGACTGGGGCCCCGACATGATCTGCTGCGACGACACGCAGTACTCCAACGGCCGCGGCCACCGCGACACCGGCGCGGACTTCGGCGCGGCGCCCGACATTGACCACCTCAACCCGCGCGTCCAGCGGGAGCTCTCCGACTGGCTCAACTGGCTCAAGTCCGACCTCGGCTTCGAGGGCTGGCGCCTCGACTTCGCCAAGGGCTACTCGGCGGCCGTCGCCAAGACGTACGTCGATAACACCAGGCCGAGCTTCGTCGTCGCGGAGATATGGAGCTCCCTGCACTACGACGGTAACGGCGAGCCGTCGCGCAACCAGGACGCGGATAGGCAGGAGCTGGTGAACTGGGCGCAGACCGTCGGTGGCCCGGCCACGGCGTTCGACTTCACGACCAAGGGCGTGCTGCAGGCGGCGGTGCAGGGCGAGCCGGCGAGCTGTGGCGGATGAAGGATGGCAACGGCAAGGCGCCGGGGATGATCGGGTGGCTGCCGGAGAAGGCCGTCACGTTCGTGACAACCACGACACCGGCTCCACCCAGAAATCGTGGCCCTTCCCCTCTGACAAGGTCATGCAGGGCTACGCCTACATCCTTACCCACCCAGGAGTTCCCTGCATCGTAAGTACTCTGTTGCACCATGGCCAAGGCCAACTATCTTAACTAGATGTTCCATTTTACAGTTTCTGGCAGTTACAATTGTCATGCTCTAACAATTAGCGTTATGTTGTTAACTCTGTGTACAGTTCTACGACCACGTATTTGACTGGAACCTGAAGCAGGAGATCAGCGCATTGGCTGCAATCAGGTCAAGAAATGGGATTCATCCGGGGAGCAAGCTGAATATCCTTGCTGCCGATGGAGACCTCTATGTCGCGATGATTGATGACAAAGTTATCGCCAAGATTGGGTCACGGTACGGTGTTGGGAGCTTGATCCCGTCGGACTTCCATGTCGTTGCGCATGGCAACAGCTACTGCGTTTGGGAGAAGAGTGGCCTCAGAGTCCCAGCGGGGCGGCATCACTAGGCCAAAGTATACCTTCTTTCAGGACTATTTGTGCCTGGAATAAGAGATTTAAATTATATTGATAAATAACCGGAATACACTTGTACGACATTTCTTTCAGTTGACTTATTGAAAGAAGATTCGATGTTTAGATGTATTTTGTTCGCTTGGGGAATTTTGTATCCTCTAGAAATGAAGACGGTTTATTTCTGAAACTCCTGTGATGTTAAATACTATTACTTCAACCAGTTGGAGAATGCACACACGGGTAATTCCCTTTTATAGCTATTTCCGCAAGATCCAGACGAAGCTCTCAATGCTGTGACAAAACAAAACCTGTAAAAAATCACTATGCAGGCTCAGGCGCTCAGCTCCGTGATCACCATCAAATAGTGGGAGAAAAAGTAAACCATCAAATTAACTTACTGAAATAATCTAGCGAATTTTGGGAAGGTTAAGAGGGCGACCGCGGAACAGAACGGCTTTAGAGCAACTCAAGAGATTAGCCAAAAAAAATATCTAAATTTAGTGATTTAGCTATTTTCTAAAATGAATCTCACCCAAAAAAACAAGACTACTCCAACAGGCTATCTAAACTAGAGGACGCGCGGTGGGTCGCGTACGCGCGGGAATGGGGCGCAACGTGCGGGAAGGAAACGCCGACCGCGCCAAGAGGTTGGATGGTGAGCGAGGTAGGCTATCCAAAAATAGAGAGCGAAGGAGGAGTGATGGAGAGCTACTAAATTTGGAGAGTCATTTACAGAGTCTATTTGAGACGTTTTTTCTCCAATAATAGCCAAATTTACCTTTAGAAAATGATTTAGCTCTTCTCTTGGAGTTGCTCTTAGGCTTGTACAAAGGAACGGTGCGAATTTTATCCCTAGCTTTCCCAAATGACGGCAAGGATTATTTAATCAGATAAGGGAAGTAGGGAACAGTATTACAAAGGAATCCCATCTGCCATGCAATCCCACACACTGTTCTTTTTAGCTATTCCACGACTTTTATCTTTTAACTTCTTTTAGTAATCACTATTCACTAGACTAACTAGTGGATGGCCTACACATTTGTGTGGCTAAACTTGTTTCAAAATTCATAGTGTCAAATAATATAACTTAGATAATTGAAAATATATTTACATATCTTGTAAGCTGATTATATTTTTAAGACAACGTAAAAATTGAATATAGCAATAAAACATTGAACGAAAGTACAACTTGAGAAATATAATTGAAGTACGAGCTTTGATTGAAGAAAATTATTAAGAATAATAACTTATAGGGTTATTAGAAATGTAACCACTCTCCATTATGTATGTCTCTATTCTTCCCTCATTAGTTACTCTTTCTCAAAATGTATGCATGTTGTATGCACATGCACATCTATTTAATCTCAAATAATATGTTGATTATATGTGCGGTAAATTATCTTATTAGTTTACATAGTATTATAGCACCTTGCTTACGCATATACCGATACACCATAATCAACCTACCTTGAGCTTATATTCCCTCACACCCTGGCTGCACCACCGAACCGTGTGTCTTCTATTACTTGTCGCCGCCACAACTTTTTTACTATAATCTCCAACAGCAAGCCCAATTCTTGATTGATCCCTGTCAACTGCTACCCCTTCTAATACAATATCATACCAGTTATCTTCTACTTCTCTCTAATTATTGCTAATTGCTGACCATTGTGACATCAAACACCATACACATGCAACCATCATCATTCCCTGCCGGGGACACCCATTACACTCTCTCTAGTGGCCCTAGGCCTATTTGCTATGGCTGCGCCATCTCTACTCCGAGCTCTTTGCTCCTCTACTTCTATACAGCTGTGTTTCTATTCGTGCGGATGCATGATGTTTATGACTTCTTCACTAACCGCGGTGACTTCTTATCTTTACTGATGCCAGCATATCTGTTTTAATCATTATCTAACGATATGGAGAATCTTCTGACCATCGATGGTGGTGTCATTGCAGTCACCAATGATGGCATGATCCTAGCTACCCAATGGCCCCATATCGTCCATAGCTCATCTTCAATGCAAAACTCCATCTCCTCTCCACCAGGGCTTCCACTTCATCAAGTTTGTTTGGTCACAGACTTCTTCAACAACGCTGATGCTTACTACTCATCATCGTAGCCCTTTTGACTCTGGCTTTTCTCTTCAAAAGCTCCAGCGAGCATCACAGTATTGTTCTCGTCAAATAACAAAGGTGAGAAACACGACATTTCTCTCATCTCCACTGCTACCCACCTTGGCTCTTCGCTTCAGCGTGGGTCAATATCTTCTCGTAGGACAAATCAACACATTGCACTCTTTCGTGATCTCCTTTGACACCGTTCTTGCTATTCTCTTTATAACTTTTATATTTATTCAAAGTTTTAGTTATTTTTATTGGATTTCATATACCAATTAAATTGCTAATTTTATTTAATTTATTCCAATTTTAACTAAGTGGGGACCATGGGCATGGAATACTCAAATCATCGTATGTGTTCTGTATTAGTCCCATGATCAGTGGCTAGTACCCACATTTACAATATTGAGATCACATTCATACATATCAGAAATAAATTTACAACAAAAGGGACGAATAGATAAGGTCATAAGCGATGAGAGATAAAGTTTACAACATATGGCTGACCTGCCAAATAAATATCAGAGTTAAGAGTAAATCACAGCGGATGACAAGTAAATAAGTAAAAGCATTCAGCGGTATACCACCATAGCCCATAGGCAACCGACTGGAGTTAGATCCTAGAAAGACCTATCATTGAATTCCCTTGTGCCGGGGGCAAAGTATGCATTGTCATGCACGTATAAGTTGAATACATTGTGTACTCAACAAAACTTATAGTGTATCATAAAATTATACATACATGCAAGGCTATCAAAGGATGAGGCTCTATGCTAAGTTATTTTTAGCATGAAGCAAATTTTGTTTGCAATATCAATAAGTAATAATTTGCAAATGGTATTATAAAGAGCATTTGACATGTAATGAAATAACATTTATATAACTTTGATAACAATAAATCACATCCATTCGTTGCCCTCCTCGGCTGTGAACATCACACAATTCTCACCCATGAGCATGGAATATGGAAGACACATTCATACCACCTTATCATGTTCAATTAAACTATTTTGAAAATGAAAACTATACCCATTGTGGCTGCAACAGAACGATGCGGCTCAATTTCTCGTCGTGAAACATGAGGCACAGAAGAAGATAAGGGGGAAGAGATGTGTCACCTTGAGGTGATGGGATGGCAGGGGTTGGAAGTAGTAGAGAGAAATAGTGAGCGCGGTGTTAGAAAACGAGGGCAACACGGCCATGGCGGAGCTAGCGCAGGTGCATGGAGATGGAAGACAAACCCTGCCAGCGAGCCCGGCGCATCAGCGAGCAAAGAGAGGCGGCCTGACGGGTGGGGTCCGATCCCACTTGTCAGCGTTGAGACTCTAAGCGATAGAGAGAAGGCGTAAAATAATGAAATACGTATTCACAACTGGGAGGACGAAATGGGTTAAGTGAAGAAAGCAGTTTCACTCGGCTGACGTCTTTGAGGAATTTTAAACCTAATAAATGGGCTCCAAAAATTATAAAAAATTTTGGAGTCTCCTGACATAGTGTGGATTATTGTATAATTTTTCAGAATTTTATATTCTCTAGATTTTTCTAAAACATTCTAGGAAGGCTACTGTCCCATATAAAGTCGGCTTCTAATTTAATTAACTTCTTAGATCTTGTTCAAAATTACTCAAATATTTATTTCCAGTGCCATGATCGTATTTATGAGTTTTTAGGATGATTTCCGTGATATATTTCCTCACACCATCTTTTAGATTTACATTTGAATTCAATTTGATTTACATCTAATGCATATTTCCTTTCCAAAAGTTTTGTGTTTGCAATTGATGGGTCCAAGGAAACTCCAATAAAGGCCAGGAAAACTAAATGCATGCAAAAAATTTTAAATTACCCTCACTTTTATATTTTTTAGGATTTCAGGATGTTACAAATTATTTAGGGGTTTTATTTAAAATTCGTATGGAAATCAAATTACAAATTTAATTTTTTATTTAAAATTTCAAATATTTTTTGTGGAATTCATATACAAATCCAATTCTTATTTTTTCAATTTTTATTCAATTATAGTTATTTAAGGATTTACCTTGGAATTCATATTGAAATAAAATTGTTAGCTTTATTTTACTTTATTCAAAATTGCAGTTATTTTTATTGGAGCGGAAATCTGACGAAGTCCGAAAATCTTTCCCGCTCTATCTTTAAAGAGCTACTAGATCTGTAATTTGGGTTTATTAGGCAAAATTTTCTAGTAATTTGGAGGTTTATTAGGCAAAATTCGGTTTCGGGCTCAAAAATCCATTTTTATGTTGGATTTATTCATCATATATCCTCCCCTTAGATGGAAATTCAGGATTTACCCTCCTGACCCACATGTCAGTGACTTATGATGATCCCACATATCATTGAGGTGGGAGTATAAATCCTGAATTCCCAAAATAAAGAGAGGGTATATGATCAACTTTCCCTTTTATGTTTGGACACGTTCGTCCTCACTCCCGAAAGAAATGAACTCCCTATTCCTCTTTTCCTCGAATACTCATTTCGCTCCAATTACAAATTCCAATCCTTCCCCTTATCTCAATCTGATTCGACACCTCACACACTGGCGGCGATCGGAGGCGGCAGCGGCTGAGACGACCGGAGGGAGTAACGGAGATGGCACTGGAACCAGCGACTACCAGCGGAGACCGTCCGGGAAGCGTCGACTTGCGGCGCCGACCCTCAAGGCGGCGGAGACGGTCGGGTGGCGGTACCAGCGCCGGCTACGCTCGGGAGGCGGCGGCTGGTGGTAGAGACGGCCGAGGAGGCGTGGCTAGCGGCGCGAAGGTCGGTGAAGTGGCGGCGCCGGCTTGACATTGGAGCTGTGTCTTTGGCCCGGGTGCTCCGGCTCCTGCCGAAGCCTGGAACCGGGCCAAACAGGGCCCTAGTCCCGTGGAACAGTGGCAACGCCATATCCCAAAAATAGCCGAAAATTTATCTTTGGTGCACTTGAGGATCTCCATGCTTGGGGCGCGGTATTGCCTCCCCACCACTTCATGCCTTTCACCGCCCCTCCTCTCTCCATCCCGAACTCCAATCTCATTCTTTCTCCTTCCATTGAGGAACTGCTTGCTATGAAGGGAAAGGAAGAAAAGGGAGTCACGTGAGGTACTGTAATGTCATCTGTTCCCTACTTTTTTCGGTTGATTGGTTTGCTTTGCTCGTTGTACTTTGTTGTTACAGCGTGACCTGCATCTATTCAATTTGGGCAGAAATTGCTTGTATTTATCCACCTGGATGACGAGAACTTTTTTTGTTTTGCAACTGGAGTCGAATTTTCTCTTCCTGGAAAAATACCAAATTGTTGCAAGAACCATGTGAAATTAACTATCTTGGTAGCAATTCGAAGCGCAAGGAAGATTGTGAAACGGTTGAAATTCATTGTTCATGTGTTATCAAAATCGCACTGTTATTTTGTACGCGAGATAGTACATTGTACGAATTGATACTTTCCAAACCATAAGCTTGTGTACATTGTTGTACTACCACGATTGTATGTACATAGATGCACAAGTCAGATGCATGCCAGTTGCCAGAGTAGTCCTAAAAAATTTATTGCAGCTATCAGTTTTAGGAAGTAGGATCTTCAGTATCCGGAAAATCGTGGCTAATCTCGAGTTTGTGGAGATGCATAGCTTACATCATGCTTTGATGATCTGGTCTATATGAATATTAAATGGCTCGTCCTGCCAGTGCGCAATCCCTGACAACTTGGCTAAAATTTGAATATTGTGCATTGTTGTTAGCACAGATGACAATACAACTAATTTGGTCAAGTCTATTTCTGTAAATATTATAAGCAATGCATATGGAAATTTTCTGCTAGAGCTCAACTCCTCGTCTTGTTAAGAAAATTTACATGCATTTACATGCTAGAGCTCAACTCCTCGTCAACTCATATGAATGCTTAAAAATGTTTCCTTTCTAGATCAACACATCTCTTTCTTGCTGTCAGGAAAACAATGTTAACCTACCTCGTATGATATTGGTAATTGTCATGACTCATGAGTGGGAATGTGTAACAGTGTTCTCTTTCCTTTTAACTAACATGGTAATTACTTGCCAGGTACCCAGCAGTAACTCTATCCATGGCAATTATTTGAACTCGGTATTTGGTAATATCCTGCATGCCGCAGAATGGAAGGTCTGAATGTTGAAGGGGTGCCACAAGTATCTGTTGCTCCTAACTCTGTCGATTTACTGGCAAGCTCGACTGATTCAGAGCCTATTGTTTCATTTGATTTTCCTGGAAGTTCCTCAGCAGGTCATACTAGACATTTAAGTGAAGATTTAAGTTCCCTTACAATTAATGATTTACGTGTAAACAACATTGAGGAGAATTGCCATAACCAGTTTGAAGGGAAGGGAATAAGTTGCCATGGTCACACTAGATATTTTAGTGAAGATTTAAGTTCCCTTGCAATTAATGATTTACGTACAAACAAAGTGGAGAATTGCTATAACGAGCTTGAAGGGAAGGGAATAAGTGGCCACAACTCAGCGGAAAGAAACATTTTTAAGGCAGCAGAGATTGCCGAACGCTTCATTCAGGCTATAGATAATAGAGTCCTTGTAGACACCACAGCACCAATCGAATCTGTTAAAGATGCTGTAAGCAAATTCGGAGGGATTCTTGACTGGAAAGAGGTGATGTCTATTTCTTCTGAAATGTTTTTCATAAATCTTATTGCCTTGTTTTGGTGCAGTAGATTTCAACTTATAACGACTTTCCATTCCAACCATTTTGTGCAGAGACGCAAACATGTCCAACTTGCGCTTGACAAGGTGCAGGAAGGTGCTCCTGAGTACCTGAGAAGAGTGGAAGTTGCAGAAGTAGAGAAAAGCATAGTTCTGCAGGAGCTGTGTTGCACCAGGCGGATCATAGAAGGGCTCAAGTTAAGCTTGGAAAAAGCACAGACTGAGGCAGTGCAAGCGCAGCAAGATTCAGAGCTTGCTGAGATACGGTTCAAAGAGATACAACAGGGCATTGCTCGCAGAGAGAGTGCTGCAGCAAAGGCAGAGATTGAGCTCGCCAAAGAACGCCACGTGACTGCCTTAGCGGACTTGCAGTCAGTGAAAGAGGAGCTAGAGCAACTACAGAAGGAGTACACATCTTTAATTGCTCAAAAGGACAATGCTGAGACAAAAGCACGTGAATCCACCGCTGTGTCGCGGGAGATTGAGAAGACTGTCAAGGAGCTCATGCTCGAGCTCATCTCATTGAAAGAGTCGCTGACCTCTTCACACGCTGCCCATATTATAGCAGAGGAGAGAAGAATAAATGTGGCTTTGGCGTATCAGCAAGAAAAGGTGATTTGGCAGAATGAGCTGAAGCAAGATGATGAGGAGGTTCAAAAGCTGAGTGATGAGCTGTCGGCTAATAAAGATCTTGAGTCCAAGCTAGAAGCTGCCTCTGCGTTGCTGGTGAATCTGCGAGATGTGTTCTCTGCTTATGTGGGAGGGGCAGTGGCAACTGAGGCTGGAGAGGAAGAAAGACCAATGGTTAGTGTTCGGGTGACGCTGGCAAAGACCAGGAAGGAGCTTGAGGATATGAGGACAGACATTGAAAAGGCCAAGGATGAGGTGAAAGGGCTGTGGAATGCTGCTGCTACATTGCGAGCTGATTTAGAGAAGGAGAAGACAGCCCTCACAGCATTGACGCAGAAAGAGCACCTTGCATCCATTTCTGTCTCATCTCTCCAGGAAGAACTGAACAGGATGACGTTTGAGCTCACCGTGGTGCAGGAGAGAACAAAAGCAGCTGCGATGCCTGTAGAGCTACAGCAGGCAACTCAAGAAGCGGAACAAGCCAAGGCGAAGGCTCAGTTTGGCCGCAATGACGTGGCAAAGGCTAGGGAAGAGGCGGACCGAGCCAAGGCAGAGGTCAACGTTGTCCAGTTGAGGCTAGAAGCAGCGTCGAGGGAGATACTTGCGGTTAATGCATCACAAGAAATTGCAATGGCCTCAGCAAATGCACTGCAAGAATACAAACAGGAAGCAGACGTAGAACCCCAAGCTGACCGAAGAAGCAACAGCAATGTGATGTTGTCACTTGAAGAGTATGATGTGTTGAACAAGAGAGCGCGGGAAGCCGAGGACCTCGCCAAGAAGCGGGTCATCAAGGCGGTTGAGAAGATCAAGGAGGCGAAGGAGGCAGAGGCGAGGAGCTTGGATAGGTTGGCTCAGCTGACCAAGCAGATTGATGATAGGAGAATTGCGCTGAGGGCGGCGCAGGAGAAAGCCAATGCCGCACAGGATGGCAAGTTAACCATGGAGAACGAGCTGAGGAAGAGGAGAGCCAAACATGAGGAACAGCGGAAGGCGGGTGAGGCGGCTCTAGCCATTGCTGAAATCTCCAGTCTCAGGAACGCGTCATGCTCTTTTGACGCATCAGGATCATCTGCTTCCAATCCTCGTATGCACGGAGCGCGCCTACCTAGAGCTGACACTATAGCAACAACTACGATAGCAGAGTCAAAGCCGCGGAAGTCGTTCTTCCCACGGTCCATAGTGACGATGTTCATGTCGAGGAGGAAGACACATTTGAAGTGACCCTCCTTTTCATTAGTAGTTTGCTAATTTCTTTTGCAGTGATTCTTTTGTACATGTACCAAGTAGGTTACAAAATTTTGTCTCCACAATTGTAATTACTAGTCATCGACCCCCGTGCACCTGCCCGGAATTGTGTATAAGAGATTATTATATATTTCCAGAAGGAGATGGCTATGGTACATACGACATGTAGCTACAAAAAAGTTTTAAAGCTTTTCCTCTCTCACTATTAATTTTTGTACTTTCTACCACTCCTTTGTAGGATGATTAGTGGATGATTGAAAAAGTATATGCAAAGTGCATAATATACATATCATATACTATAGTCACTCTCTTTATATTTGTTTAGCCTTATAATTCCTTTAATTACTACTTTTTTTTTGCAATGTTTGTCTAAGCCCACCATGGGTACATACCAAGAAGGTACCAACTCTAAGAAATACTTAATAATATTGGATCCTCTGAAAAAAAAAGTTAATGATTTGGGTCGTATCGCTCAACCCGTGCACCTGCATGGGATTGCTTATAAGAGATTATTATATATATTCATAGAAGGAGATGGCTATGATACATGTAACTTTTAGTTAAAAAAGTTTTAAAGCTTTTTCCCCCTCACTATTAATTTTTGCACTTTCCACCACTCCGCCTTTAGGATGATTAGTGCATGATTAAAAAAGTGTATGTAAAGTGCATAATCGACATACACATGTATCATAGTTCACTCTCTTTATATTTGTTTAACATTATTATTCCTTTAATTACCAACTTTTTTTTGTAAGGTTTGCCTAAGCCTACCATGCACACATATAAAAAAGGCACCAAATCTAAAAAAAATACTTAATGATATTGGATCCTCTAAAAAAGTTAACGACTTGGACCATACAAACTGTTTTTAAATTGTATATTACAACCACTTAGACTATTTTCCTCAATGAACCTATATTGTGAAACAATATTTTCCAAGAAAATGGACTAATATTGCAAAACAAAGGGACTACTACAACATTATCTTTTTTATATACTACTAGTCATCAACCCGTGCGCCTGCATGGGCAAGCAATTTTAGAAATATTTTATATATCTATATTTGTGCAAATTCAAAGATTCATTATATTCTCGTAAAAAATTTTAAGCATTCTTACTCTTTTTTAACAGTGTATTGTTATACATATTTAATTAATGATTATTACTGTCATTGAACAATTATGGATTTTACGGGTATCTCGGGTGCAAGCACCCGTAGTCGCCGTATGTGTTCCGTACTAGTCTCATGATCAGTATCTAGTACATATATTCACATCATTGAGCTCACATCGATACACATCGTACGTAAATAGATTACAACAACATCGTACGGCAGCAAGGCTTATTTCTATTTGATTTTTGGGGAGGAGCGAGGGGCGGAACTAGGAATTAGAGGTGAGAGAAACCGAATAAGCTATATAATAAAATTATATCCTATGTGGACACTATAGGGTAAAAATATAGATAAAATTTTATGTATCACAAGAAAAGATATAGTGATAAATCCTGCCAGTCCCCCTCCCTCCGCCTCTGAGAGGAACCATTAGCTGACAGTAGTGATTTGGTCCATCACCTACAGGACCTGTTCTTTTTGGCTGCGGCTTATGGCTTTTGGCTGCGGCTTATGACTTTTAGGCTGTTTGTATGAGAGATTACAGAGTAACAGAAACTCACGTGTGGTTTTTGCCAATATAAATGAAATCAGTAAAGTATGTACTATAATTAACTAGTAGGTTCTATCTTGAAAAAAATACTCCGTTTAAAAGCTAGTTACTGTAGAAAAGCCGAAAAGCAGCTTTTAGAAGCTGAAAAGAACAGGGTCACAGCCTAGGTGTTCTCCAGAAGAAATGACCTACCACATAGGATTCGACCCAGATTAGGATGATGGAAATCTGCTTAAAATCGGCCTATATTCCAAATGCATGGCCATAGTAGACTGCACAAAATTAATGCCGCGCTAATAAAATCCCGGTCGGCCTAGGCCCAGATTTTGTTCGGGCCTAAGAGCATCTCCAAGAGATGCCCAATAAATTCACACCCTAAAACTCTTTTTACAGATCCTAATCACGATATAAGGTCACAAAATAATCATTCCCTCCAACAGATACCCTAAACCAGAAAAACAGTATTGGGAGTCTAGATCATCCTCTATAAGTAGAGAACGAGAGCCTATTTTTTGGGTGTGTTCTATTTTTAGGAGTCTATTTGGGAATCTGTTGAAGCTACTTTTTACCCTTCAACTCTAAAATTTAAATATTAAGAGCCATATAGAGTATCTCTTGGAGATGCTCTAAGGTGGTGATCAGTTGGGCTTTTTTTGGGGGCTTATAGCTGAAAACACTATACCTGGCTGAAAAAAATACTGTAGCTGACAGAGGCTTATTTAGCATAATTAAATTTAAAAAAGTTAAAAATATAAAAAAAATATGTTAGCCCATTATGTATAATACAAACACATATTGGAAAAAAAGAACCGGCAAAAAAGCTCAACAAAAAGCCAAAAGTTCAGAAAAAGACGAAATTTATAAATAGTGAAAAATAAGCCGGAAGCCAGAAGTCGAAGCCCAACCGATCGGGGCAAATACTGGCACGTTCTTTTCCAAAAAAAAGAAAGAAAGAAAAATATGCTGTAGGATTGGGTCGCGTTGCACACGAAAACAAAAAAAAAATAGAGAAACACACAATGTAGTACAGACAGACACGATGGTGTGTGGTACAACCCTATTCCCGTACAATATTCACCACACCTGCACTGCACTGACACGCATCAAGTAACTGCAACTCCGCACGAACATAGCAGCAACAAGGGAGTACCTATAGGCGAGTCCCATCGGCGCGGAAACTAGCCTTGCCAGCGTTGATCCGTTGATCTTCAATCTCTCCCGTGTTAGCGTCAGAGATTCTTATGTCACATAGGACCCAACCCATTAGATCATGTCAAATGTGTCGTTTCTGATGGCACCGACGAAGGGTTTATGGTCTGGTGGAGCAACGTTTCAGGTTGGATAGTGCATCATGATTAATATTTATTATATATAAGGTATTTTTTAAAATTTTACAATAGACCTTTGATCTTAGGCCTAAGGCTGAATTCAGGTAGCTCTGGCCAGGGGCGGACCCAGGACAAAATCCGAGAGGGGGCACACCCACAAAGCCTTGCCATTTTGGGCTTCCAAAGACAACGAATGGGCCTCTACATCTATTATATCACAGATGAGTGAGGGCCTTTTAGTTGGGCTGAGTGGGGGTACTAGCATTAAATCTTAGGCTATATACCTGGGCTCCTGTGAATTGAGTGGCGGCCTGAGCCCTCACTCGGGCCTCTTTGGGTCCGCCCCTGGGGCCTCTGACCCTGAATCCGCCACTGGTCTAGTATGTACCAATCGTTGCCACGTTCAACTGACCGACCACCTGGACGCCTCGTACAGCGTGGCAAGGCAGCGAGCCTGCCACGCCACGACCACGGGCTGCAAGCCAGCAACTCATGGAAAGTATACTAAAGTCTAAAATCCGCGTGAAACGAAACAGAGATCGGCTACCGTTGTGCCTTGCCCCCCGGCAAACGTGTGGCCTCAGGTTCGTTGGGCAGTCGATCCAAGCACGTCCTACGAAAGAATCAAACGCCAACCAGCTGAAACCCTATACTGGAGAAGAAGAATATAAAGATTTCAGCTAGCTAGATTGGTACAAGCAAGCAAGGAACAAGCATCCACCACGTCCACGGAGAACACCAGACGCAACGAATAATCCCAGCCAGCTTTGAGCTCCTGACCCCGTCCCTATCCCAATGACCAAATCCTTTCCATCCAAGCAAACGCAAATGGCACTTCAGAAGCCAAACCCAGCATTAAAACCAGCCTGTTTGATCGCTCAGAAGACTAGTCTAGTCCCCGGCCGGTTCTTTCTACGCTGCTAAAATATCCAGTGCTCAAGCCTTTTTTATGCCCGGCTGTAACACAGCTCTGGCACTTGGAACAGGTCCTGCACATCTGAACATGTGGCCGCCAACCACTGAAGAATTTCGACGACAAGAAAACTTCTGAAGAAACTGACGCCCAAGCAAAACAAAACAAAAGTCGTAAGCCAGCAACTAGAGTTGTCGAGTCGTTGCAGCTCATTGCATCCTCGTTGCCTCCTCCCTTCCGGTCCAAATCTGCCTCTTGGGGGTGCTGCACCATTGGAGCATCGCCGATGATCCCCTTATCTCTCCTCGCCGTCGCCCTCGTCTTCCTCATCGGCGGCGCCGATGCCCTGTCAGGTAAAGTTTACCTCAGTTCTTTCTTGTCACAGCACTATGTACTTGAGCAGTTAGCTAAAGCTATCTGAATTTATTCACAGGGTACCAGATAAGTTGTGGCGCGAAGTCCGACAAGGTGGTCGGGAACGTGACATGGATTCCGGACGGCCGGTTCATCAGCGTCGGCAACGTCTCCGACCTCCCGTTCCGGGGCATGATGCCGATGCTCTCCTCGCTCCGGTACTTCCCGGACACGTCAGCCAGGAAGTACTGCTACGTGATCCCCGCGGAGAAGGATGCCAAGTACCTGGTCCGGACGACGTATTACTACGGAGGGTTCGACGGCGGCAAGGCGCCGCCGGTGTTCGACCAGATCATCGAGGGCACGAGGTGGAGCGAGGTGGACACGGCCGGGGACTACGCCAGGGGCCGCGCGACGTATTACGAGGCCGTGGTGCTCGCCACGGGCAAGGAGGTCAGCGTGTGCCTCGCCAGGAACGGCGCCACCACGTCCAGCCCCTTCATCTCCGCGCTCGAGGTCGTGCCATTGGAGGACTCCGTGTACAACTCCACCGACTTCGCCGCCTACGCCCTTAGCACCATCGCGCGCCACAGCTTTGGCCACGACGGCTCGATCGTCAGGTGAGACAAGAAGAACCAGACACCATCCATGTCACACTGCTATTGTTTGCTACAGATTCAGTGCGTGCTTTACCTGATCATGTGCAATGTCTGCGCAAATTTACTAGCTATCCAGGTGATCGTTTCAACCGGTACTGGGAGCCGTACAACGACGGGAGGAGCCCGATGGTGGAGAGCCAGGCTAGCGTGGCGCCGGCGGGGTTCTGGAACAAGCCCCCGGAGGACGTGTTCCGGCGAGGCGTAACGGCCAGCCGAGGCAAGAGCCTGGAGCTACAGTGGCCGCCGACGCCGCTCCCCGCGGCGAGCTACTACCTGGCGCTCTACTTCCAGGACAACCGGACGCCGAGCCCGCTCAGCTGGAGAATCTTCGACGTCGCGGTCAACGGCGAGACATTCTTCGCCGGCCTGAATGTCTCGACGGCGGGCTCGATGCTGTATGGCGCCAAGTGGCCGCTCTCCGGACGGACGAATATCACGCTGACGCCTGCGCCTGGTTCGCCCGTTGGGCCGGTGATCAATGCGGCCGAGCTCATGATGGTTGTTCCGCTTGGAGGGAGGACTCATCCTAGAGATGGTAACTTAAAATCAGTGCAGCTCTCATGGATCATGGCTAATTCAGTGTTTGCTCACAAGAACTGGGTAAATCATCGTCTTGTATGGTGTCCCTGCAGTTATCGGCATGGAGGCGTTTGCGAGAGGTTTCGACAACCCACCATCGGACTGGAGTGGTGATCCTTGCTTGCCTCAGGGGAACTCATGGACTGGTGTCACCTGCACCCAAGAACCACTTGCTCGAGTAATTGCCCTGTAAGTTACTAGTTAGATAACAATGGAACTACAGAGACAAATTGTGCAAACAATATAAGTGTGTTCTTTTCTTTATTTCTGTACTGCAGTAACCTCACAAATTTCAATGTTGGAGGGTCAATATCTGATCACATTGCCAATCTGACTGCAATCTCGAGCATGTAAGCTTCTTGAAACAAGCTGATGTTACATGCTAAGTGAAAAAAATATGTGTTTAATCGGAGTAATGGTGATTGCAGTTGGCTTGCGGGGAACAATCTGACAGGACCAATTCCAGATCTGAGCCCCCTACATCATTTGGCATCTTTGTAAGTACTAACATACGAATTCATTAGTGCTCAATGATCTTTTAGGAAGTTTAAAATTACTACGCAATAAACTGAAGATGTTGGTTGTTCCATTTGGCTAATCTGGTTGCATTTCTGATCTGAAGGCACCTGGAGAACAATCGATTGACAGGGCCGATTCCTCCATCTCTGGGAAACCTTCCAAGACTTCAAGAACTGTAAGTGGCTTCATGTTGCCCCATTATCCAGTTATAATGTTGTTATCTTGACATGTTGCAGTTGAGTTCACCGCTATTTACGACTAATTGAATTCTTGTTTCACAGGTTTGTGCAGAATAATAATTTACAAGGCATGATTCCAAGCAGCCTCAAGAGCAGAACGGACATTAGGTTCCAGTGAGTGATCACGAACGTTGTATTCTCTTACTTCCTGCAGTGAATGACGAAGAGTTTCTCTTACTTTGACAGGTATACACCTGGGAATAACCTTAGCTAACAAGGAAAAGAGATTTGTTCAGATTACCAAATGTTCATGGGATAATGAGACGTCATCGACAGACAAGTGAGAACAGTACAGTGAAGATGAGAACGCGCATATCTGACTAGCAATCGTACATCATGGTGTTTCTTAATTTTTCCTCTCTTTTTTGGTATTGCCAATGTTCTGCTCTTTCTTTGCTTTTTTTCTTTTTGGCTGACAAAATTGTTCTTATATATGTACTTTTACCCTACGAACTGTGTGGTACTTAATTCAATTTATTTATCTGTATGTAAAGATGTAAATTTGTTACATAGGAAAACAAGAATACTAATTAGACTTTCACTTTACGACCAGAAATCTATCCAATTTTCTTCGAGTGGAAATTCTACTCAAGTTCCTTTTTAGAGGAAAATTCTTCCCAAATTCAGCATGCCGTGCAATTCAGCCCGGAAAAGTTCCCAGGCCCATATCCATTCAGCCCAGCCCATTGACCGGCTCATCCCCTCGCAAGATCTCCCTCGCGTCTCGCCTATACTCATTTGCCCATTTTATTATGGGAGTGTCTAACATCACTTAATTATTTACTTCTTAATTATCATTTAAATTTATAATTTTTAGATTAAAAATTAAAAGACTCTTATTTTTAAAGATGATAGATTTTTTTTTAAGAAAGAGGGGATAGAATTTAAGAGAAATGGGGAGAATTTATGGCTATTAGATCTCTAATCTAATGGTTCTAAATCTGAATAATAACTAAAAAAATATCCGGATGATGTTCAGCGAAAAAAAAAACAACCTTTTATTATCTCCTCCGCCCTCGCGCGCTCATCGCCACATCGCCCGCTTCCTCGTCGCTCCCACTCCCGCCTCGTCGCCGGCGATGACCTCTGTTTCCCAAACGCAAACCCCACCCCCGTCCCCATGACTTCCGCAAACCCCACCACGCTCCTCTCCTCACGCCTGAACCCCTCCCTCCCCCTCCCCCGCCGCCACCGGTGCCCCAACAACCTGCCACCGCCGGCTGCCGCAAACACCACCGGTGCCGCCTCGCCGACGGACTGGTTCCAGCCTCGCCGCCAGCCCGACGCGGATCCCTCTACCTCCGGTGGCCGCGTCGCGGCGCGAGACCCCGGTGTGCGCGTCAAGGCCAAGGAGGATGCTGAGGAGAAGAAGAAGAAAGGGGGAAGGAGGAGGAGGTGGTGGGACTGGTGGTCCGGGGACAGGGAGAGCTACCTGGTCGACGACGCGGAGCCGCTCCCGATCCCCCTGACCATTCCGGACACCGAGCCGATGTCGCGGGAGGAGCTCGACCGCCGCCTCAGCTGCGACGTGGAGATCGAGGTGGGTGGGTTGCGGTGCAAGCGTGAGTTTGTCGCGAGTTGAGCCTGGGTTTGGTGATAATTTTGGGATGTGTGTTTGTGTGGCTTTGGATTGAAGGATTGCAAAACTGTTTCGTACGAGTGGACGGGAAAGTGCCGGAGCTGCCAGGGGACAGGGCTGGTGAGCTACTTCAGGGAGAAGGGGAGGGAGACCATCTGCAAGTGCGTGCCTTGCGCCGGCATCGGTGAGATGTCTTGCTCTTTCTTTCCTTACCTTACCTTACCTCGTATTGTCGTTATTGTTAGGAGAAACTTAGAGAGAACACTAGGAAAGGGAAGTAGAGGTACCAAATGCACCCAGATCCTTTTGCCAGGGAAGTTGCTATTGCGATCGTGGGAAGTGACGGAGCTTGAATTAAGGTTTGCACTTTGCGACAAGGTGTGAGGTGGTTGTGAACTTGTCATGAATTCTTAGTTTAGAAAGATAATTTACACTACAACCTTGATCTGCAGTAAATATGTTACTGGTGGGGGCACATTGTGGTTATAAAATGCCAGCATTAACATGTGTTGAACCTCAATGTCAAAGTTTTTAGTGCAGCTTCTGCCATTTGCAAAAATCAATATTGTAAATAACTAAGGATTTTGATAAACATCATCCGGATATTTTCTTTCAAATAATTATCCAAATTTCTCACCTTTGGATGTGCACGAAGATTCTTGTGCTACCACCTCCACCTTCTTCTCCGGCGACCCCTTCTTCCTCCTCGCCGACGAGCCTGAGGGGAGAATCCCCCCTCGCGCCTAAGGTTTACCATTCCCCCTGGGCATAGAGGGAGGCCAGGGGCGGTGGCCCAGCAGTGGGTGGCAGTGGGGGCGATGGGTGGGATAGGAGGGTGGTGGACGGTACTAGCTATTAAGTTGGACGGGGGTGTCACGATGGGGAGGGGTAGGGGGCAGCACGGTGAGACGATGAGGGCGCCGCTGGCCGATAGTGGTGGAGGGGACGTGGGGTGGCGGTGGGAGGCGCGCGGAGTTGCTCCGGCGAGCAAGGAGGAGGCTGTGGGAGGGTCTCATCGCCAGCGACGAGGAGGGGGTGGCGCAGGTTGGCAGACGGCGCGGAGGGAGCAGTGCGGGGTGGGATAGGGTTAGGGTTAGATGGGATTATATAGTAAGGGAGGAAAAGATGAGGACCTTTGGATCTTAATCTAAGGGTTACAAAATTTAGATGATTGTTTGAAAGAAAACATCCGGGTAATTACTAGACACACCCACTAACTAAATATCTTTGATATGGCACCAAATTCATGATATACCGTGGATATAACCCTCCGTTATTAAATGATTTTAAAAAACTCAGATTTAGAATTGGACCACCAATCTTCTCTGTTGCTCTGGTCTCCCTTTTCTTTGGTGTATACCTTGGGGTGCCAAGCACAATAAAATAAAATCGCAACTTTTTTTGATGGTAGGCATGAGGACAAATTATGAATTTTGTGGGAATAAATTGCAGCAATTAATTGATTTTGTGGTGCTCAAGAGTTGACTAAGGAATCATGAGAAAACATGTGATACTCCAACAATTGGTGCATAATAAACATATACTCCCTCAGCCTTGATATTCATGAGAGCTCAAATATGACAGGTGAATCTGAATTAAGCATGTTAATTGCAGATGCTAGTGAAGTAGCAATAATGATGATAGCTTATGTTAACGATTAAAAAGTAAACGAGGCAGTGGATTTTGGGTGAGATGAGGTACTGCATAAACTACATACAGTGCGACAAATATGTAGCTCTTGACATGTGCAGATGAACAACAACGGGAGAGCTAGGACTTCTATTAACCTAGAATCCAATGCTATAGTAGGGATGGCCCCCACCTAAACCCGTCCGATCTGTTAAGGGCTAAAAGGTACAGTGGGATATGTATGCCTCTTTACATAGTGCACAACTGTGAGGGTATTGTTGTAATCAGGTCTTATGGTCATATATGTATGTACACTGGCCATGGAGAACGGCTAAAGCTAGTTCGTTTCTCGTAAGCACTCTACTACTCTCCTAACTTACTGTTTGACCCGTAGCCACAACAAATGCATTAGTGTCTCTAGTCTGTTCAGGAATAGCTGGATTGATAAACTATCTGATTTAAATTTAACCATGTGATGTGCCCACTTCACATGTACCAAGGATATATCAAGATTCCCACAAAAAAAATCACTGGCCTGTTTGGATAAGGGGCAATTTTGAGAATTTTCAGAAAAGTCCCCACATCCAAACACCCCAATACATGTGAGAGATTGTTGAACATGGATCCTAGCCAGCGGATGTGAATGACTGGCTGCTTAAGTTGAGGGGACTAAGGGCTTGCTTGTTTGATCTGAAGCTTGAAAATGCATTAGATATTGGAGTTAACTGTAAGGGCGTGGTATTAAAAACTAATAACAAGCAACGTTAGTACTGCAATCTGACCTGATGGTTGGCTGATGCTGCCAAGTTGTGTAGGCCTTTTTGTCATGGAAAAGTAAATAGCCTGAGCCAACCAGATCTTCCAGGAGAGCTTGGGGATTAACTTTTTAAAATTGGGATCTTGACATCTTATTAATATCATGGTGCTTGCTACTGCATTCAGTGTTCGTTCCTTCTGGGAGATGTTATGTGCTGACTTCTTTTTGTGCCTGTTGGACGGGCATTTTATTTATTCTGTAGGTTATGTTCAGAAAATTACATATCGCGAGCACATTGAAAAGATGGACGAGTTGGACAATGGGAAACCGCCATAATTTGGTGGCCCTGTCCGTTTGACAGTTGTAATTTTATTAATTGGTGCTGGATAGATTGTATTCACAACCTTCGACGGTTTAACCTGTGATTCTTTCCACTACACAATCTGTGTCTCAGGCACGGTACATGATGGGATACCATTCTTTAAGCGTTGTAAGCTACTATCTTCCTAGCAATTGTACCCTTTTGTTCTTCACTGACAGATATATGACCATGATTCATAAAGAAAAGGACATAATAAATTTCGAGGGAGCACTTGTCTCAGTTTTTAAAGAACTGGCCTGTATTACCCCGAGCAGCCACAGATAGGTTCTTCCTTTGCATGTTCCTTTTTCCCTCCTTTCTGTTTTGAGGTTGCCTATAGTGCAAGCTCTAGAGGAAAATCCCAAATTCTGAAACTTTCTGCAGCTGTCAGGCATCTGTGTTCTGGCTTACCTTTATTCTGGACACAGAACCTAAAATGGTCTATAAACTTTCATGAAGGGCGCACAGAAGCTGCCTGGACAGATCAATTAAGACTTCATCATCTCTGCCTAGCTAGTTGCCGAAAATCAGCTGCAAAATGTCGCATCTGAACGTTTTTGACCTTGAAGGACAATCTAGCAAAGCTCAGCTTCAAGGCTGGCCGGCCAACCGGACGGCTGCTGTCCACCCCGGATCGGCAGTCCTCCGACTTGATGAAGATCTACAAGCCTGACGGCGACGACATGAAGAGAGTGTTCAACAAGATCGCAGGCGAGCCCGGCCGGGTCTCCAGGAACGATCTCCAGGCGCTCTTGGAGAGGTTCGGAAAAGCCGACGCTGCCGATGAGGAGAGGCGGATGGTCTGCGTCGCAGACTACAAGAAGGACGGCTACATGTATTTCGAGGAGTACATGGAGGTGCACAGGAGCGGCGTGCAGCTGGGGACATACGCCGGGAGTTCTTCGTGTTCGACGAGGACGAGGACAGGATCAGCGCCGAGGAGGTCATGGAGGTGCTGCGCAAGCTGGGGACAGTGCAGCTTGGAGTTGTAGGACCAATATAGCAACAGAGAAGATGAATAATGCTTTAAAAAAATATTTTTAAGTATTTGTCAATCTTTACTCTACCAACTATGAGAATCTACGAAGATCGCAGATCAATTACCACATGAAACTTCAAGCAAAACTGACCAGAACAACTCTTAACGTGTCTGGAGGTCAGAACGGATGAACAGTAATAGGTTAGACCGCTATAGTACTTTTATGGGAATAATAATTTCAGCACTATTTCAAAATTAAAAATACATGAAACTTTTGGTCCGTATATCCAAATGACATGAAACTTGGCATGCACTTTAAATCATTGTCAAAATTGTGATTTTTTTCAATTTGAAGAAATGTTACATCAAAACCAGGCAAAAACTAAAAACGGTGAATATGACTTACTCATAGGTGGATGATGGCCAATAAGGTTATAAATGTGTTCCCACATATCACAACAAACGAGAACACCAAAGAAATCACGACAAAAAAAATAGCTGGATCAAGAAATCACTGGGAGAAGTTAAAAAGAGTAAAAACTCTTTTCTTATACGCAGGAAATGAGATTTTTTTATTTTTACTACAAATTAATAAGCCAGGGCTTGGTGAGGTAAAAAAAGAGCAAAAAACGGGCAATTTCAAGAACTGATCAATCAGGTGCCTAGATAGATGGGGATTGATTTTTAGAGTTCATCTCTATTTCTTACACGTCCGTACTACAGCAAGATCAAGAACGGGAGAGAAGATCAAAACCAACCAAATCAAGACCAAAATCAACCTACATAAGAGGGATCTATGGAGATAAATAAAGTTAATATATTGCTACTTAAGAATTAAGGTGTTAAAGCCACTCCACCTGGAAAATAAAAGTGCACACCACACCATTCACACTTCTCAAACCTTAAACATAAAACACTTGGCTTCAAAAAATTTGGATGGTTAACTAACAAGTTTCCATCTTATCCTGTTAAATAGATATGCAAAAAATACCTATCTAACCTTAGTGGATACTATCCACTTAGAACAAATGGAGGAACCCGTTAACCTCACATAACATACGTTTTACTCACACTCTACACTTATGCACATTTTCCAAATCCAATTTCGGTTCTTTGGGCCATCCAAACAGAAGATATTCATCTAGTCCAATTACAATTCCTGAATGTCCTCCTCAATTCCAACATCCAAACGGGGTTGTAGGGTTCGTTTGGTTTGCGGAATTGAATTTGACTAGTGGAAATAGAGTGCCAATTCAATTTCAAGTGGAAATGGAAATGGACTGCAATTCAAATTCTTTTGTTTGGTTAGCAAGGAAAGTGTTTAATGGAAATTGGATCTAAATCAATTCCAATTGATGTTTGGTTGCACGCTTTGAGAATCCAAATGTCACCAGCATACCTGCAACGATGGAGGTTAGAGGCGGTGGTTGTCAAGGACCTGCCACCGTCGGCAGTGGTTGTTGGGAACCCAGTGGATCTCAACGGTGCCTACAGCAATGGTGATTGACAGGGATAGCGGCGGTGGATCTCGACCAGGTTGTGTTGGAGATGAGGAAGAAGAGGAAGCGGTGGCAGCCGCGGCAGTGGATCTTGATGGGGCTGGCGACAACGGATCTTAGTCGGGCTACACCAGAGATAAGGAAGTAGAGGAAGAGTTGGTGGAGTTGGTCGTCAGGGATCCAGTGGCAACGATGACGATAGAGGTTGTTGGGGCCGCGCGGCGGCCCGACGGTAATGGAGGTCAATGTGCTAGCCATGGTAGATATCGACAATGCGCTCGAAAAAACAGGACTCCAATTTCACCCGATTCAGATAGAAATGGCTCTGAATAGTGGGAGTCCCCCTTTGGTTACGCTCCAATTTAGATGGAAATAAGGCTCAATTTCAATTCCAATTCTAAAGACATCTAAACAATATATATTCAAAAGGTTGAATTTCAATTCTCTAATTGCAGACCCAATTCCGCAAACCAAAGGGTGTTAAGGAAGTTAGTACTTCGCTAGAAACGTGAAAGTATACACGACTACGTGCAGTAACGCAGAAAAACTTTGGAATCCTATTCCATCTCTTGCATGCTTATCTGGTAAGATTTTTGAAGCGCCAGCTAAGAGTTCCCCTTGAAGATTCCCACACTGTGTGCCGGTATGGCTGGGTTTGGCCATGTTTATTTTTAGCTTATGTTCATACTATCTATAATAACTAGTTTTTAAATAGTGTATTTTTTTAAGACAAAATCAATAGAAAGATTATAGTAAAAAGTATATTGAGTTCAACTGTACCGGCCAAAATCGTATGCGACTATTTTTCTGTGTGTACTACCTCTTACGAATAACTAGAATTTAAATATTTAAACGATAAATCATAAGCTATCAGTCTAAAAAACCCACCGTTTATCTAGCTTAATTTGGCTGTACGATTCTACTCGATCCATGTCGCCTACTCAAATGCATCCAGAGCCACCTTGTCTTTCCTTCCTAGTCCACGTGCTGCAGATTCTTGATTCGTTCAAACGTGAATGCTAATATAGCGAGCTTAATCCAACCGACGGTATATTCTTGGTTCCACGAAACTTCATGATGGCTATGTCTTGGGGCTCTCCATCCAATATTTACCTGCAACCAAATCACCAAATAAGCTAAGCAGCTTAGTCGAGCGACAAGTGCTACTTTAGCTGTCAAGGTAGCAATGGTGTAAATGGATCGGTGCAGATTGGATAATGCCTGCTTTGTTTGAAGGATAAACACACTTCTAGGTCTGGATGTCTACTGTCCTGATGCCATCCTATGTCGTGCTCCAAAGTGCTTTTTTAAGTGACTTATGACTGAAAGCACTGTAATTGACTGAAAACACTGTAGCTGATGAGGTCTTATTTAGCATAATTAAATTTAAAAAATTTAAAAATAGAAAAAACATATTAGTACATTTCGTATAATGCAAACAAATACAAAAAAGAACCGGTAAAAAAGCTTTAAAAAACCAAAAGTACAGAAAAAATGAAATTTATGAATAGTATAAAATAAATCAGAAACTCAAGCCGAAACGAACGGGCCTAGTTTGTTCTGCTTTGAAATGTACAAAATCAATCCCTCAACGTTCAGACGTCAAATCTAAGTTTGTCTGCTGCTCGCTAATCGTTATAAATAGAAAAACGAAAATGAATCACAACATATATGAAGTGGAGTCATTGCTACATGGAGCTGAATAGTTCCTATGTATTAAACATGGGGGGAATGCCTGAGCAATGTCTCCATCCATGTGTCTTGACTCGCTATTGTAGGGCTGCTCCCTGATAATTAGTGCACTCAGATAGCGTTAAACACATTTAATTACCATTAACCACACTGATTAGCACTAACAATAATTGATTAGTGCTAATTGAAGCACTAAACTAAGGCCAGTCTCAGTGGGAGTTTCATCTGCATTTAATAGGCTGCCACATAGGCATTTTTGATGATATGACAACATTTTTAAGAAGAGAGAGAAGAAGTGAGTTTCATCTAGATGAAACTCTCTTGGCACGACTACCAACTCTATATGAGTCATGAAATTAAATGTCTATGAAACAATAAAATGAAACTATGCATTGAGGATGGATGTTTCATCCATATTTCATTTCATTTTACATGATGTGGCAGTCTTGGAAACAACGTCATGAAACTCTAAGGGCATCTCCGATGGTTATAGCTAGCAACTAACTATAAGACTTCCACATCATTTATATAGTACACACTAAAGCTAGCATTCTAAAGAACTATCTATAAAGATAGCTATTTGATGCTTACATGCACACACAGAATTTATAGAGACTGCCTCGTTTGGCGTTATAGACTAGTGCTTAAGGAAGAGCTGGCTCGGTTTTTTTTGCATACTCTCTTTCCTCCACATAGGATATATGCTGATGTGTACATGCATATAGCTAGCTGACTCAGACCATTGGAGATGCCCTAAGGATAGCTATTTGATGCTTACATGCACACACAGAATTTATAGAGGCTGCCTCATTTGGCGTTATAGACTAGTGCTTAAGGAAGAGCTGACTCGATTTTTTTTGCATACTCTCTTTCCTCCACATAGGATATATGCTGATGTGTACATGCATATAGCTAGCTGACTCAGACCATTGGAGATGCCCCTAAGGCCAGTCTCAATGCATTGTTTCATGGCTCTGTTTCCAATACTAATAGTCTTGGAAACTGAAACATGAAACCACCTCTCTCAATGAGATAGTTTCATTTCACTATTTCATAGACTTGTTGTAGCATTTAATTCTTGGTTTTTGTTGTGATCAAATATGTTAGATGACTTTGTAGCCGCTTGTGTTCAAATATCATGTACGGCTGGATCAACCAAAACGCACACGCATAGTCTATCGGCCAAATAAACTTGATCAACTATATATAATATATTAATTAATTGCAGTACTCATGAACGCACCCACATAGTCTATCTCAGGCCAAATAAGCATAGTATAATATATTAATTAATTACAATACCCATGAACGCACTCAGCATATATAAAAACGCTACACATATATAAAAACAATTACATATATTGTATCTCAAACTGCAGATACATTTCGGGTGCGACCAAACTTATTTCAAATATGTTCCACCAAATCCTTCTTAAGCCGGAAATGAGTCGATCGATCTCGAATATCACTATCTTTTTCTAAAACTCTGTCAAACGACATAACATATTGATCAGGAGAGAATTCCGGTTCTTCAATAGTCGCTGAACTAGGAGCCACATTCAGATCTAGATTTTCTTCAATGTCCTCTTCCTTTTCATCTTCAACTATCATATTGTGAAGTATGATGCAAGCTAGCACAACATCATTGAGTTGATCTCGGTCATATAGACGAGCTGGTCGTTTTAAAATGGAAAATCGACGACGCAATACACCGAAGGCTCTTTCAATATCCTTTCTTGCCCCTTCTTGGTGCTCTGCATACAACTTGTCCTTGTCAGTGATGGGCATAAGTATTGACTTCACAAATACAGCCCATTCAGGGTATATTCCATCAGCAAGATAGTACCCTATGTTATGTTGATTCCCATTGACCATGTATTGGACTCTAGGAGCCTGTCCTTTTAGCTCATTAATAAATAGAGTAGATTGCTTCAAAACATTAATATCATTGTTAGAACCCACAACTCCAAAGAACGCATGCCAAATCCAAAGATCATGTGATGCAACGGCCTCAAGAATCATCGTCGGCACTTTCTGATCACCACGAGTGAACTGACCCTTCCATGCATTTGGGCATCTTTCCCATTGCCAATGCATGCAGTCAATGCTGCCGAACATACCAGGAAAACCTCGTCTCTCACCAAGTTTGAGTAGACGCTCAGTATCCTCCACAGTGGGGCGCCTCAAATACCGATCACCAAATACATCTCTAACACCTTTGACAAAATTCCTCATTGGCTCCATTGCAGTAGTCTCTCCAATCTTCAAGTATTCATCTAGTTCATCTACAACACTACCAGTAGCCAATTGACGAATAGTTGCAGTACACTTCTGCAGTGGACTGAGCCCTTGCCGATTAACGGCATCCACCCTTGGAGTAAAGTAATTAGACCATTGGCCTAAGGCCTCGACGATGCGGAGAAAAAGTGGCCTAGACATACGAAATCTTCGACGAAAAATTTTGGAAGGATAGAGAGGACTTTCTGAGAAATAATCATTTACTAGTTTCTGATTAGACTTCACTGATTACATCATCTAGGATCTCATCCTCAGCAATGAACTCGTCTAACGAGTACAGAGGATTTTGACTTCCATCAGTTGAGGTAGGATTCTCATGTTCCTCAGACATCTTCGTGGATCGGCAAAACAGTGAAGAAAAGGGTGAGGCCAAGAGTCGATGCAGAATAAGGAAAAGAAATATAGAAAGTTTAAAGAAATTAAGATACCTCAAAGCTGTGCACAACAATGCATCACGAGATAGCAAAAGAATGAGGAAGAGAAGGCCTTTGTGTGAGAGGAAAAGAGAAGGCCACC
The DNA here is from genome assembly GCA_017311315.1 of Dendrocalamus latiflorus. Lineage (NCBI taxonomy): Eukaryota > Viridiplantae > Streptophyta > Magnoliopsida > Poales > Poaceae > Dendrocalamus > Dendrocalamus latiflorus. The sequence goes on from CM029657.1 coordinate 32,267,814, forward strand.
ATGTGCATATATATAGGTATACATGTAGCAGTTTTCACAATTAATAAATGTGAAACTGACATTCAGTTTTCACACGCACCACTACACATTTACATTAAGTTTTCACACACACGCACCAGTTGTCAAACAGCAGAAGTTTTCACACGCAGTAGAAACTGACATGATAAATATAGCATTCACATTCACATTCACAAACTGCAGTAGAAACTGCATTCACATATAGCAGTTTAGATAACTGGAACAGATAAATTCTCAAATTAAGATAACTGGAACATATAGATAACTAATTAAGATGAATTCTCACTGGAACTAAGATAGATAACTAAGATGAATTCTCACTGGAACTAAGATAACTAAGATGAATTCTCATTGGAATTAAGATAGATTACTGCACCCATGGCAAAAGATGACAGATAACTGGAACAGATAAATTCTCACTGTATTGACGATGATGATTCAAATATCACTGCATATAAATTCTCACTACAGACTGGCAGCAAACAGGTGCACCCTGCATAAACGAAATTAATTGACGATGAGCATTCAAACATGTTTACATGTGCACCCAACAAATAAATACTCAAAACTAACCTTAGTCAGAAAACAACTTTTCCTCAATCTTATGTATTGCTCTGTCTCGGTTAGCCTTTTGATTTTCAGACATTTGACTTGTATCTTGATTAAGCAGGGAATTATAAACCTCAAACATCTTTGCTTCCTTTTGCTCCTTTGCAGCCTTCAAATTTGCATTTGATATCTGAATCTGTGCTTCTGTCACCTTTTCGCGCTCCAACTTGCGATCTTGCTGCACCTTGACAATTTTCTCAATGTTGTCACCAAGAATGACAATTCCTTCCATAACATTTTCCTTCTTGCGCCTTCCATTACGCTCGGCCTTTGCTGCTTCCCTACCAGTGGGACGTGATTGTTCATCTGGAACATCAACTATTTCACTCTTGTTTTTCTCTTTCTCTTGAAATTGTGCGCACCATTTCGGCTCATCTTTTAGTATCCTCCACCAATGCACCAGCGAGAATGGCTTTCCATACCTTTTTCATACATCTTCTGTGCCTCATTCTCCAGCATGTCGTCGGAGTATCCACTTGTATTCACATTAGTTACCGTAGTCCAATAGCCATTGAAATCACTGATCGATGTCTTCAGGCGTGACCAGTGAACCTTCAATTGGTTTATTTCCCTTGTACGCTTCCCATTCCCATTCTTGTTAAACTCATCAGTGACTTCCTTCCAGAATGTATCACATTTCTTGTCATTTCCCTTAACTGGGTCTTTAGAAGCATTCAACCAAGAACTGGCCTACAAAATACAAAATAAGAAAATATAAAAAAAATCAAGTATTGTACCAAGCATTGGCCTACAAAATGCAAAATAAAAAAACTGATAAGTGATTACCAGTCTCTCTTCCTCTTCATGACTCCAATATCTTTTCTTTGCTGGCCTATTTGCCTCACCGTTGTCCTCTTCATCAATGTCAATATTCACCGTCTCATTTGTTGAAGTGCCTTGTTTCACAGCTTGCGATGTTGCTGTTCCATAGGCACTTGGTGGTGGTGGTGGTGGAGATATTGGGTTGAAGCTCATAGCCTGACCAACCAAATGAAAATTTTCTCCTTGCAGTTGTGGCTGCGGCGGATATTGTGGTCGCTGAAGAAAATTTGGAAAACCTCCTGGTGGATAAACCCTGACATTTTCACACAATTAGACCTTTTGGTTAGTGTACAGATTTTGCATCCCATGCTAGAACTTTTAGCAGTCACCCAATAATCAAGGCAAGCTCCAATGCGGGCTGAATTTGCATTATACAGTCTTTTTGAAACTCACAAAGCAGCTCAGCGCATATACTGTCAGTCAGCACTAGTGTTACTCAAAGTTCGCTCAGGAAGGAAAAAGGACATAATCTAAAAGATTGTTTTAACCACTTCAAAAAAACCAGGAAATCTGTATGATTAAGGCTGCAAGTGCACATGCATGTGACCAATCTTATAGCATACATGGCTGTAGAACCAAACAAAGATTTGGTAGGACCTCTGTAAATTTAGGACATTTTAGATACTATCGCCCACATACAGGCAGGCAAGTGCGAACACGTATTCACAATAACACAAGTGCAATATATGACGGCAGGCAACATAGCATCACTTGTATTTAGTTCAACCACTTGCAGGCATCAAAATCAACTACTTCAAGGCATCTGTAAACATCATTTGAACTAATTGCACAAATCGAAATCAACTACTTGCATAGATCGAAATCAACACCTACCATGGATTTGGGGCTTGCTGGTTTCCATGTTGAGATATAAAATTTGGGGGTATGGCCCCCCATCCTGCTCCTTGCAGTGGCCGTGGCGGCACAGCAGGGGAAGAAGTCAGCACACCAGGGGCAGAACTCGGCGGCGGCGGAACTAGTGGTGGCGCTAGGGCGGAAGATGGCGGCGGCGGCACCGGTGACGAAGATGGAGGAGGAGGCGGCGGCGGCGGTGACGCCGTCTTCATGCCCAACCGCTTGCCCCCGCGTCCTTTCCCTCCTCTGCCGGATGTGCGCCGCCCAGAGCTCTCATGGTGCGCCGGATCCATCGGCGCTGCTCGGATGAATCGGAACCGCTCGGAGCTGCTTGGGAGTAGGGGCCTAGAAGCAATGGTCGTAGATGGAGGGGGCGGGAACGATTTGGCGGAGGCGGGAGAGGGCGGGAAGGATGCCGAAGGAGGCGGGAATCGGGGCGGAGCCGCGCGCCTGGAGCGAGCCCGGCCGCACGGGATCGATGAAAGAAACTCCCCCCCTCAACGCGAGTTTCATACGCTTTCCGATGACTTGGTTACGGTGCCCAAACGTTTCGTCCCCATGAAATGTTTTCATTCTCTCTCCTTCTCAAATCATGCAACGATTCCATTTTTGCTGATGTGTCACCTTATTTAATGTGCATGAAACCCCCATAACATCCCCATTGAGACTGGCCTAAGGCACTGCTACTGTAGCATTGTTCCCATTAATTAGTGCACTTAATTAGCATTAAACACACTTAACGCACTGATTAGCACTAATATAGTCCCTATATTAAACGTGGGGAATGCCTAGGCAATGCCCCCATCCACGTGTCTTGGCTCGCTACTGTAGCATCGTTCCTCAATAATTAGTGCACTCAGTTAGCGTTAAACACACTTAATTAGCGTTAAGTGCACTAGTTAGCACTAACAGTAATTGATTAGTGCTAATTGAAACACTAAACTAAGGCCATTCTCAGTGGAAAGTTTCATGACGTTATTTCCAAGACTGTCACATCATGTAAAATGAAATGAAACATGGATGAAATATCCATCCTCAATGCATAGTTTCATTCTATTGTTTCATAGACATTTAATTTCATGACTCATATAGAGTTGGTAATCGTGCCAAGAGAGTTTCATCTAGATGAAACTCACTTCTTCTCTCTCTTCTTAAAAATATTGCTATATCATCAAAAATACCTATGTGGCAGCCTATTAAATGTAGATGAAACTCCCACTGAGACTGGCCTAAGGCACTGCTACTGTAGCACTGTTCCCATTAATTAGCCCACTTAGTGTTAAACGTACTGATTAGCAATAATAGTAATTAATTAAAATTCAGAATTTATAAGCGAGCATTTGTTGTCCGAATAAGCTAAAAATTTTATACAAAACTTTCACTTGAACAGCTGACATGCCATAGAAATTTGCCACTTGAATTCATTCCGTACCGCACAACAAAAATAATCAAAGCCAATGCACACGTTTTTCCCTACACCATTCATCTCCGCAAACCATATCAGTGAGCATTTGTTGTCCAAATGAGTTAAAAATTTAACATAGGATTTTTACTCAAACCGCTTACATGGCATAGAAATTCACCGTTGGAATTCATTCCGTACTATGCAACAAAAAAATGAAATTCAACATATGTGTTGTTCCCTACGCTGTCCATCTCTGCTTAGCCGCGGGCCGCCCGACCTTCCGAGCTACAATAGTATGGTGGATAGCACATGTCGTCTACCACACCTTTCGAGCTGGGAGAAGAATTCATTTTTTCAATAATGAGTGATCGGCATCTATTTTTTTAAGAAAAAAGGCGCTACATGGTTATATATATAAATAACCCGCTCTTTTGCTTCAGTACATGGTAGCTAGCATGGCACCACGCTTCCACTGCAGTTAGCTGCGTGTGGCGCCGAATCACCTTCATCGTATGACATGGCATTACCCTCTCTCAGTATATGTTCTAAAAAGGAGCGGTTGTCTCTTCTAAAGTAGAAGCACCGAAATGATCCAGAAGGGAAATGGAGGGATTAACCCTGCTCAGTTGGGCTGGAAAGTTGTGGCTTATGGCTGAAAATGCACTGTAGCTGGCTAAAATTTTACTGTAGTTGAAGGTGATTTATTCGGCGTAATTATATTTAAAAAAAAGTAAAAATAGAAAAAATATGTTAGCTCATCTCGGACAACACAAACAAATACGGAGAAAAAAGAACCGGCAAAAAGCGAAAAAAATTTAGAAAAAGACAAAATTTATGAATAGTGAAAAATAAGCCAGAAGCTGAAGCTGAAACAAGCGAGACATAAAAGTGTAATTATCTATGTTCTAATCCAAATTTAGATCAAATTCAGGTATGGCTCAGATCAATAATTCCAACAGAGACCTGATAAATACTGGAGATCAAATGGATAGGGATGCATATATTTGCCCCATCCTTGTCTTGTTTTTACGGATACCTGGAGGTCGCGCATATATAAGAGCTGTTAGAGTGATCTCAGGGCTTTGGCCCAACGGCCAAAGCCCACCCCTTGACCGTGCCCTGATCGGGGGCGCCCAGCCCGTTTGGCTGGTGGGCCCCTGTCGCCAGCGCTATAAATACAGAGGTGGGGGCCGAGCGGCACGCATCACGAGGTTGACCGCGCCGCCGTCACCCCACCGACAAACCCTAGACCGATCAGTTAGAGGGGGCGCTGAAGTGACGGGAAGTTCCACCGCCGGTCCACCGCCGCCAGGGAGTCGCCGCCGTCCGGGACGCGCCGCCGCCAAGGAGCTCCACGCCCTTCCCCGACCGTCGCTGCCCGTGCGCAGATCTCCACCGCCGAACCCGAGATGGCCTCCTCCTCCTCCACGCAGTCGGAAGGTTGGTACCCCTCTCTCCCTCTCTCGGTAGAACACCAAGAACCCTAGAGAAAAGAAGCCCCACTAGATCTACCCTAGGAGATCCTAGATCTACAGATTTACATTGGTATCAGAGCGTACTAGGCTTAGATCTAGACGGAGGAAAAAGAAAAGAAAGAAATAGGGGGGAACGAAGAACCCTAACCCGAACCCTAACCCTAGAAAAGAAAAGACCGGGACTTACCGGGGACCGCCGTCGTCGTCGCTGGCGTGCGGGAGATCGGCCGAGCCTTGGGCTCGCCGGCGCTCCACGTGCAGGCCGCCGTCGACGCGCGGGACAGATCGGGCGCCGACACGGAGCCGCTCGACGGCGGCGCGCTCCCTCTAAGGGGAGCGCGCACGCCGCCGAGAGGGCCCATGGCGGCGCCGGTTGCCGTCTTCTTCTCCGGCGGCGTGGACGTGGTCGCCGTCGCCGCCGCTTCGCGGTCGCTCTCGGGTGCGAGGGTGAGAGAGGGGAGGCAGAAATGAATTAGGGTTTTCGGGGGCGTCCGCCGCGCGCCGTTTTGATCGGGCGAGATCGCCGCGCGGCCGTCGGATCCGATCGAGCAGCTGTGATCGCCCCGAGCGCTCGCGGGCGAGTTTCGGCCCAGGCGGGCGAAGGAAATCCCGGCCCAGGCCCAGGTTGCGCGCGAGATCGCGCTGCCGCGAGGAGCGAGAGCCGTCGGATGCGAATCCGACGGCTGACGGGGCGCGGGGCGACGCGGTGTCCGCGCGCGCGTGCGCGCGTGAGGCGCGCGAGAGGGCAGGCCACGCGTGCGTGAGGCCGAGGGCGCGGGCGCGCACGAGAGACGGCCAAGCAGGCCGCCGTGGGCCGCGGGCGCGTCGCGTCCGCACGCGGGAGAGCGCAGGCCGAGCGAGCTGGCTGGGCCGCGGCCGCGTGGAACAGGCCGAATGGCCATTTTGCACAGTAAAACCCGAAAAAGAATGTTTATTAATTTTCAGAAGCATTTCCTAGATGAATTTGATTGAAATTTGATCCAAATCTCTGTAAATTTTTGCACCAACGTGTATATTTTTTCAGAGACTAAATGTTTACAGTATAATGCTTCTGAATATTGAATTATTTTAGAATAATTACAGTTTCCGCTGCAAAAGTTAATATTGATTGTTTTTCATTATTAAATTCGAACCAACGGGAGAATTTAATTTTGGAAAAATAGATAAAAAATTTCCAGAGATTTATGATATTGTTATTTTCTGACCAACGTTGTTAATAACAGTATTATAAATTTTTAATGTTGATTTCATGCATTATTTCTATTTCTGCCCAACGGTGATGTAGATTTAATGTATGATAGAATTGTTTTTAAATTGTATGTCGTATTTTTTGACCAACGTTGAAAATAAGGCATATGATTTTGATGTTACGTTCTCACTGTATTTGAAATATTTTTTCAGGAGGATACAACTTAATGAGTTGTATTAGAGAAATCCCCACTCTCAAAGGTGATAATTATGGAGAGTGGAAGAAAAAGTTAGATTTAGCTTTTATCTTGGCTGAGGTGGACTGGGTCCTCACTACAGCACGTCCCACTGAGCCTTTGGCGCCAGTGAGGGAACAGAATGAGGATGACACTGCATGGCAGAAAAGACAGAGGGATCATGCTCCCTTACAGATGTCTTATGATCTTGATCATAAGAAATGGACCACAGCCAACAAGAAATGTATGGCTGTGATAAAGAACACAATTGAGCCTGCTATTCTGGGCTCAATTGCAGAGTGTGACACTGTCACTGAATACCTTGACAAAATAAAGAGTCAGTTCACTGGCTCTTCAAAGACTTATGCTACACAGCTGATTAAGCAGCTGGTAACAGAGAGGTATTCTGGCGGTGGCAATGGCATAAGAGAGCACATTCTTAGAATGAGCAACTTGGCATCTAAACTTAAACCGATGGATTTGGCTCTCAAGGATGAGTTCCTTATTCATTTGGTTTTTGCTTCTTTGCCAAAAGAGTTTGACACTTTTGTTGTCAACTATAATATGCAGCCCGAGAAATGGGACATGGAAAAGTGCATAGCCATGTGCGTGCAAGAGGAGGAAAGAATCAAAACCTCACATGGTGGTTCTATCAACTTTGTGAGGGAAAACAAGAAAAAGAATTACAACAGTAACCCCTTCTCAAAGAACAAGGGCAAAGCCTCTGTACATCAGCCTCAACAGAATAAATTTGCTGTAGACAAAGACCAGTGCCTTCACTGCAAGAAGACGGGACACTACAAGAAGGATTGTCCTGACTACTTAAAGATGATAATGGCTAAGAAAGGTGAGAATATTATTACCTTTATAAATGAATGCCTGTATGTACAATATTCGAAATCCACTTGGTGGATTGACTCAGGAGCAACTGTTCATGTGGCTAATTCTTTACAGGGATTCCGTTCGACGAGGACTACGCAAAGAAAAGAAAGATGCGTTAAAGTCGCAAATGGAGTCGAAGCTGAAGTTGAAGCCGTTGGCGATCTTTCATTAGAATTAGCTAATGGCTCCACTCTTTTACTTAGAGATGTCCTTTTTGTACCCTCTTTACAGAGGAATTTGATTAGTGTGTCAAATTTGGACAAAGATGGTTATGATTGCAATTTTGGAAATGGCAAGTGCGAAATAATGTTTAATAAAGAATGTGTTGGTATTGCCATATTACAGAATGAGCTTTATTTGTTATCATTATGTGATGATGTGAATGTCGTATGCGATAATGAGAACGTTGCGTGCGAGAAAGTGATTGAATCCTCGTCTATGAATGTAAACAGAAAACGAAAGAGAACTCTAGATGAGTCGTCGAAATTATGGCACTGTCGTTTAGGCCATATTTTGAGGGGGAGAATAGAAAGACTAGTAAAGAATGATATTCTTCCTCCATTAGAGTTCTCAGACTTAGAACAATGCAGAGAATGCATTAAAGGAAAATATGTAAAGAAAATTAAAAAAGACGCTAAAAGAAGCACAGGAGTTCTACAAATTATTCACACAGATATTTGTGGACCTTTTCCTGTGAAAAGTGTGGATGGATATGACTCGTTCATAACATTCACAGATGATTACTCCCGTTATGGATATATTTATCCAATCAAAGAAAGAAATGAAGTCTTGGATAAATTCAAGATATTTAAGGCTGAAATTGAAAACCAACACGATTTAAAGATTAAAATAGTCCGATCTGATCGTGGGGGGGAGTACTACGGTCGACACACCCCATATGGACAAGTTCCTGGACCTTTTGCAAGGTTTTTACAGGAAAATGGAATAGTGGCCCAGTATTCTATGCCGGGCGAACCTCAGCAAAATGGAGTAGCTGAAAGACGCAACCGTACCCTGATGGATATGGTGCGAAGTATGATGAGCTACTCCACACTCCCATTGAGTTTATGGATGGAGGCGTTGAAAACCGCCATTCATATTCTCAACAGAGTGCCTAGTAAGTCGGTGCCCAAAACACCGTACGAGTTGTGGACAGGAAGAGTTCCCTCACTAAACCACTTACGTGTGTGGGGGAGTCCTGCTGAGGCTAAAGTATTTAACCCAAACCTTGGGAAACTTGATCCCAAAACAGTAAGTTGTCATTTCATTGGCTACCCTGAAAAGTCAAAAGGTTATCGTTTCTACTGTCCAGACAGATATACAAAGTTTGTAGAAACGAGACACGCTGTCTTCTTAGAGGATGAGATGATGAGGGGGAGCATGGTAGCTCGAGAAATTGACCTTGAAGAGAAGCGGGTGTATGCGCCCACTCTGATGATTCAAGAGCCATTCTTCACACTACCTGCTGTCGCTGCACCGACGGTGCAAGACACTGTGGTGCCAGCACCTGTTATTGTTCCTCCCGTGGCAACAATGAATGAGAATGAAGAACTTGTTCTTCAGGATCATATAGAACCTATTGCCACAGATGAGGGGGAGCAACAGCAGCCTCAAACAGTAGATGTACCAAATGAGGAGGCCCCGAGGAGGTCTCAAAGAGTAAGAAGATCAGCTATTTCTGATGATTATCAGATTTATCATACAGAGGAATTTCAAATGGAGGATGATCCCACCTCATTTGAAGATGCCATGAGAAGCGAAAATTCCTCAAAATGGCTTGAGGCCATGGAAGAGGAAATGAGGTCCATGAAGACTAATAAAGTCTGGGACTTAGAAATTATTCCTAAAGGAGCCAAAACAGTAGGCTGTAAATGGGTCTACAAGACTAAACATGACTCCCAAGGGAATGTAGAAAGACATAAAGCGCGACTTGTGGCAAAAGGCTTTACGCAAAGAGAAGGGATTGATTACAATGAGACATTTTCTCCAGTATCATGTAAAGATTCCTTCAGAATCATAATGGCATTAGTAGCACATTATGATTTAGAGTTACATCAGATGGATGTAAAGACGGCATTTCTTAATGGGGATTTGGAGGAAAATGTTTACATGGCACAACCGAAAGGTTTTGTCGTGGAAGGAAATGAAAGAATGGGATGCCGCCTAAAGAAATCGATTTATGGGTTAAATCAAGCTTCAAGACAGTGGTACTTGAAGTTTGACAGTACAATAAGAAAATTTGGGTTTAAAGAGAATGTTGAGGACAACTGTGTTTATGCAAAGTTTAAAGATGGGAAGTTTATCTTCCTAATCCTGTATGTGGATGATATCCTACTAGCTAGTAGTGATGTTAGTCTGCTACTGGAAACAAAGAAGTTTTTGTCCTCAAACTTCGATATGAAAGATCTTGGTGAAGCTTCATTCGTTCTAGGGATCGAAATTCACCGAGATAGAAACAAAGGGGTATTGGGACTGTCACAAAAGGCATACATAGAGAAATTCTTAAAGAAATTTGGTATGCATAAATGTAGTCCATCACCTGCACCTATAGTCAAGGGCGACAGATATGGGGATTTTCAATGCCCCAGGAACCAGTATGAGATCGATCAAATGAAAGCGGTTCCATATGCTTCAGCTGTCGGAAGCTTACAGTATGCTCAAGTATGCACACGCCCTGACTTAGCATTTGTTACCGGGTTACTTGGCAGATTCCAGAGCAATCCTGGAATAGAACATTGGAAATTGATAAAGAAAGTCTTGCGTTATTTGCAAGGAACAAAAGGCCTCATGATGACATACAGAAGATCAGATTTACTCCATATAGTGGGGTATACAGATTCTGATTTTGCGGGAGATGATAGAAAGTCTACATCCGGATATGTATTCACTCTCGCTGGAGGAGCTATATCGTGGAAAAGCTCAAAGCAAACCGTCACTACATCGTCCACAATGTATGCCGAGTTTGTAGCATGTTATGAGGCTACGGGGCAGGTGAACTGGCTAAAGAAGTTCATACCCGGTTTAAAAGTGGTTGACGACATCAATAGACCACTTAAGTTGTACTGCGATAATGAACCCGCAGTAACGTATGCCCACAACAATAAGTCAAGTGGTGCTGCCAAACACATTGACAAAAAGTACTATGTTGTGAAAGATAAAGTTCGGGATCAAATTATAAGTCTAGAGCATATAAGTACCGCAAAGATGTTAGCGGATCCGCTTACTAAAGGCTTACCACCCAACGTGTTCAGAGAACATGTAGCCGGCATGGGTTTAAGGGAAAGCCTATGATTCCTGGACTAAAAGATGGCCCAAAGATTAAAGTAACTGTTTCAGAACAGAGAGGTGTATTGTAACTGTTGAATCTATCGGCGATTGACCGTGACGATGAGACATGTTCTATGCACTAATCTGTGATGGAATGTGTAAAGTCAAAAGTAATTAAAGATAAAGTATAGATTGAGATCAAGGGGGAGAATGTTAGAGTGATCTCAGGGCTTTGGCCCAACGGCCAAAGCCCACCCCTTGACCGCGCCCTGATCGGGGGCGCCCAGCCCGTTTGGCTGGTGGGCCCCTGTCGCCAGCGCTATAAATACAGAGGTGGGGGCCGGGCGGCACGCATCACGAGGTTGACCGCGCTGCCGTCACCCCACCGACAAACCCTAGACTGATCAGTTAGAGGGGGCGCTGAAGCGACGGGAAGTTCCACCGCCGGTCCACCGCCGCCAGGGAGTCGCCGCCGTCCGGGACGCGCCGCCGCCAAGGAGCTCCACGCCCTTCCCCGACCGTCGCTGCCCGTGCGCAGATCTCCACCGCCGAACCCGAGATGGCCTCCTCCTCCTCCACGCAGTCGGAAGGTTGGTACCCCTCTCTCCCTCTCTCGGTAGAACACCAAGAACCCTAGAGAAAAGAAGCCCCACTAGATCTACCCTAGGAGATCCTAGATCTACAGATTTACAAGAGCAACCAGGGTAAAGGCATTTGGACTCATCCACTCGGACAAAAATAATGGATATACCTGCCTAAGTGAAACACACACACACAAAACTCAATCACCTCTTCGCTTGCATAACCTTCGACGATGCTGCCCTCCGGCCGAGAACGATTCCGTACGTAGGACTTGAGAATTCCCATGAACCTCTCAAATGGGTACATGCTGCGTAGGAATACGGGCCCGCACATTTTTATCTCCCACACAACGTGAACAATGAGATGGACCATGATATCGAAAAACAAAGGAGGGAAATACATTTCAATGTGACATAGAGTCATCACCACCTCGTCCTGCATAGCATCTAGTCCTTCGGGATCGATGACCTTCTGAGCAATTGTGTTAAAGAAATAACATAGCCTCATGATTGTCTCTCGGACTTTGATCGGCAAAATATTTCTAATTGCAATAGGGAGCATCTGTGTCATCAGCACATGACAATCATGAGACTTCATGCCATTTAACTTCAAATCTTGCATCGAAACAAGTTTCTTCACGTTGCCGGAGTAACCAGACGGAACTTTCACACCATGCAAGCACTGGCACAGTTCTGTTTTCTCAGCCTTGGACAGAGTGTAACACGCAGGAGGAAGGTACGTTCGTCCATTATCAGTGCTTGTCGGTGCTAACTCAGGCCTGATGTCCATGTCAGCCAAGTCAAGCCGTGCGTTGACACCGTCCTTTGTTTTATCACGGATGTTCAGTAAGAGACCAATCAAGCTGTCGCACACATTCTTTTCTACGTGCATGACGTCGATGCAGTGCCGAACATCTAGGTACTCCCAATAAGGTAAGTCCCAAAATATTGATCTCTTCTTCCAGGTGTTCTTCTCATGAGCCCTCAATTTACGTCCCTTTCCGAGGACAACATCTAAATCCTTAACCATATCATAAACCTCGCGTCCCCTTAAATGCCTTGGAGCTGAACCATCTTCCTTCTCTCCGTCAAATTGTTTCTTCATCTTGCGGTATGGGTGAGCCCTCCGAAGGAACCGGCGGTGACGCATGTAGACGGTTTTGCGTGAGTGTCTCAGCCACACACTCTCGGTACCATCTAAACAGTGAGTACAAGCTTTGGCACCTTTTGTACTATGGCCCGATAGGTTACCAAGGGCAGAATAATCATTTATGGTGCAGAACAATAAGGAGCGCAGAGTGAAGTTCTCTCGTTTGTACGCATCCCATACCTGTACCCCTTCGTTCCACATTACTTTTAGATCTTCCACCAACGGTGCTAGGAACACATCGATATCATTCCCAGGTTGTTTTGGCCCTTGGATAAGTATCAACAGCAAAATATACTTTCGCTTCATACACAACCAAGGAGGAAGGTTATAGATGCAGAGAGTCACGGGCCATGTGCTATGTCGGCTGCTCATGCTACTGAAAGGATTCATTCCATCTGTACTCAATCCAAACCTTATATTCCTTGGTTCTGCACCGAACTCTGCAAAACTCCTATCGATGTTTCTCCACTGCGCGGAATCAGCAAGGTGTCTTATCATTCCATCCTTCTTGCGCTCCTCTGAGTGCCAACGCAGCAGTTTTGCCTCCTTTGGATTTGCAAAAAACATTTTCAAACGGGGAATTATAGGAAAATACCATGTCACCTTAGCAGGAGGTCCTTTCTTCGCCTCTGTTCCCTCGCCATCAACTGATTGATTGTTACGTTTGTATCGGGATGCGTTGCACACCGGACATACATGCATGTTTGCATACTCTTTACGGTAGAGGATACAATCGTTCGGGCATGCATGTATTCTTTCTACTTCCATTCCCAACGGACAAAAAACCTTCTTGGCTTTATACGTGGTTTTAGGCAACTCATTTCCCTCCGGAAGCATGTCCGCTAAAAGACCTAGCAGCGCCGTGAAACTCTTGTCCGACCAACCGTTGCTTGCCTTCAATTTCAACAGTTCAAGCACGGCCGACAACCTCGTGTACTTGCATCCCGTGTACAAAGGTTTCTCTGAGTCCTCCATCAAGCCACGGAATTTAACATACTCTCTCTCATCATAGTTCTCTTCAACATCGCGAAGCATCTGATCCAGATTATCATCGTGCAACCTATCCGAATCCGACCCACAATCGACATCAGCCGGCGGCATGTCATTCAGTTCACAGGCGATGTCATCCGGGGGCATATCATTCACTTCACCGGCGATGTCATCCGGCGGCATATGATCATTCACTTCGCCATGACTGGTCCAACACGTATAATCCTTTTTGAAACCCCTCCGAATCAAGTGCGATTCAATTTGCCCTCGGTTCTTAAACATCTTCACATTCTCGCAGTCAGTGCATGGACAGCACATATATATCGCCCCCTTATTCAACATATCCTCCTCGGCAGCTCTTATAAAAGCAGAAACACCATTAATGTACTCTTCACTCACACGGCTCGCGGCATACATCCAGCTTCGGTCCTACGTTACGTACATATATAACAACTTAGTATTAAAATCTAGATTAACTAATTATAACTACATATATACCGGCCACATTTATTATATTGAGACTTTATTTGCTAGATTCATATTACAAACACAACAGCTATTATATAACCAACAATTTTGCAAATTAACCATCTTCAATAACCACTCATGGATTACTTAGAACTAAATTGTAATGCAATTAAAGAAAAAATAAATTGCATTACTAACCATATCTAGAACAACCAGCAAAGTATGAATCTTCAAAGCTCAATCTCTGCCTCTTCCCACCAAATTAACAAGGCCTGAAATCGCCTAGCTTCCTCCCGAGTGAAAAAGTGCGCAGCAGTGGCTAGATCTGGATCGAAATGAAGACAGATGCGGTCTGAGCAGCGCAATAAATGCCTACTGACATTATCACAGATGGTTTTTAATAAAAAACCGTCTGTGAATTATCACAGACGGTTTTTAATTATTAACCGTCTGTGATAACAAGGTTATCACAGACGGTTTTTATTTAAAAACTGTCTGTGATAATCTGGGATTATCACAGACGGTTTTTAATACAGACCGTCTATGATACAAACGTATCACAGACGGTTTATAGTTAATAACCGTCTGTGATAATCCATTTTCCCGCCACAAATACCACAGACGTCCTCCAAATTACAACCGTCTGTAATAGTGCTCATTAGAGACGGTTTCACAAAACCGTCTGTGATGAGGCGTCTACTATTAGGCTTTCTGTAGTAGTGATCTCTTTTTCCTTTTCTTCCCCATACCCGCATGCACCAATCATCAGTGATCGTTCGTTGCTCTCTCCACATCTATCAGAAAGCTACGCTCCCCCTACCACCTTCTCAATCTCCATCTCTTTCTCTCCCTCTCCCATTGGGGGTGATGAGGTGAGGCGAGCTCTGCCTTTTGGTGGGGAGTTTAATTGGAGTGGAGTGAGCCCACCGACAGCCTTGGCAGGGATGGCTGCTACTGCGGCGACAGTGGCGGTGAAGAGGTGTATGAACACAATATTTTGATTTTACGTGTGCAACATTTTAATTTTATGTGTGCAATATTTTGATTTTATGTGTACAATATTGATATTTTTTATCATTTTTTTACTGCATATATGGCCGATAAATATTGCATACATGTCCGAGAAATATTGCAACCGACCGTACAGATCTAGTGTTCGGATCTAACGTCCGGACGCTAGTAAATCCCGTGAACTTATCAAATTGAAGCACTTCCGATCGACGACAAATCTTCTGTTGATGACGAAAACACTTTCTTTTTTTTTGGAAGGAACAACCTACACTTTTGTGTCTGTTACTAATTAACGTTTCAATAGTTTGAATGCTCGTATGCTAAAAACTTTTATTTGTTAAGGAAGAGAGATAAACTAGATAAAGCTAATTAGAGCATTAAAGAGTTTTGCAACTCCTATTTAGAAACATACATAAACGGATGAATGAACATGGACGTATGCCATAACGAATTGGAGAGTGAGACCCTTTAATCTTGGGCTTTAATTAGTTTCCCAGTTGATGCTTGCCAAAGGTCGCGGAAGGCGAAAACCATTTGCAGTGCCTGACGTGGGGATGAAAACCAAAGCTAGCGAAAATAAATCGTAGTACTGCTTCTGTTTTCAAATAGACGTCGTTCTTCCCAAAAACAAATGTCGGTTGTATAATGCATATAGTCAAAATTTTAAAACTTTGGTCACTAATTAATATACGAAAAACTATTTAGATTTATCACATGAAAATGATATTAGTAGATTTTTTATCAATAGTACTTCTATATCATTATATATTTATTAGCAAAACACCAAGATCGGAGAACTGGATGGAATTCATCTGTTTCATTAAAGTTAAAACTACAAAGTAGCCAAAATTTTGTGTATCTCAAATTGAATTTTAAGCTTACATACATCAAGTTGAATTCTTACTTGATATTTCCTTCAAGGCTGCAACATGAGAAAAATGATAAACATATATAGGATTGGAGAAGTTTAGACACGAGTACAATAATGCAGGCCTAATCTTGGCATCCTATTCCATCTTCTAAAAACTGTGAGACCATGTAGATGTCACTCCATATTGTGTGATGACTGATGAGTATTCAATTTTGTTTGTGCTTCGTTGTCGAAGTTTGAGTTTGATTTTGTGTCATTTGCTCTTTAGTTTTACTGTTAAGTAGGCAACGGTCTGACCGACCCAGTGAGGCCATCTGACTATTGTGTTGGAGCGGTCTAATCGGCCGTAGGCGGCGGTGTGACCGAGTGTGAGAGCAATCCGATCAAAAATGCAGTGTGAACAATTTCTAGTTAGTGGTAGCTTTATTCTAGAGAGTTGCTTGTTGCGTTGCGATGAGTTTTTTAGAGCAGTATGACCAACGATGTAATGGTGGTCCAACCGGAGGTCATCGAGAAGTCTGGTCGACAT
Organism: Dendrocalamus latiflorus; assembly: GCA_017311315.1. Lineage (NCBI taxonomy): Eukaryota > Viridiplantae > Streptophyta > Magnoliopsida > Poales > Poaceae > Dendrocalamus > Dendrocalamus latiflorus. The sequence continues at coordinate 32,284,171 of CM029657.1, forward strand.
GTTGTTGTAGTCATACCGGCTCTCTGTTACCGGGATGTAGGTCAAAGGGATGTCCGGTCATGAAGGGCGTAACGGGGAGCATCGTGAGAGGAATCAGACGTCAGTGTCGGCAAAATACCAAAAGATGAGTCTGGTGAAAAACAAGGATGTCTAGAGTAGTGCACCCCAGAGAAACGAGACAGTGGTGCTGTAGGAGGAAGAGGCGGTGTTGCAGAAGGCAACATAGGAGGGGAAGGTATAGAAGGAACCACAGGAGACAGGCTGGAGGAAGGTTGTGAAAGAGAAGAAATGGGTGAAGAGTCAAGGAGAGACAACCAGGAGATCGTCTCAATGGTGGAAGCAGTACGAGGAGCTGAATTTTGATAGAAGAAAGGTCGAGATTCATCAAAGACAACGTCTCGTGAGATCCTAATCCGTCGAGCAGAAGGATCATAGCAGCGATAAACCTTATGCTCAGAACTGTACCCAAGGAACACACACTCAACTGACTGGGCTGACAGTTTGGTGCACTCACGAGGCTGCGGCAGGACAAAACAGGTGCAGCCAAAAACATGAAGGTGACTGTACTGGGGGACTCTAGAGTAGAGACGCTCTATAGGACTGACATCCTTAAGAGCAGTGGAAGGCTTCATATGGTTGAAATATGCAGCCGTAGAAACAGCCTCCGCCCAGAACTGTGGTGGAACGTGAGAAGAAAGAAGAAGAGTGCGAGCAGTCTCAAGTAGATGATGATGCTTGCGTTCAGCCACTCCATTCTGAGCATGGGCACTAGGACAAGAAGACTGGTAAAGAGTGCCCTGCTCAAAAAGAAATTGCCTGAAAGCATCAGAACAGTATTCTCCAGCAAAATCACAGTGAAAAGTATAGATAGAGGACTCAAACTGAGTACGAACCATCGTGGCAAAGCTACGATAGATCGCAAGAAACTGACCACGATTAGACATAGGGAAAAACCAAGTGAAACGGGAATAATCATCAATGAAAATTACATAGAATTTATACCCGCCTTTTGAGATAATAGGCGCAGGTTCCCATACATCTGAATGAACTAAATCAAAAGGATGAGAAGACATGGACTCACTAAAATGATAAGAAAGTTGTCGCTGCTTGCCCAGCTTACAACCCTAACAAAACATTAACGTGTCAATAGTAACACATCCAAGAACACCCTGATGAACTCACAGGTGTCCTAAATGATGATGCCACTACGCAAAAGCCCCAGAGGTGGTGGCAGTAGTGGCGGTAGAGGAAGACGTAGCAGGAGCAACTGAAGTAGACGGAAGGTGGAGACGGTCGAGAATGTAGAGACCCTAACGATCCCTACGGCTCCAGCCAATCCCAAGTACCATTCCTGTCTGTCGATCCTGGACGAAACAGGTGTGAGAGTCAAAAACAACCCTGCAACCAAGATCAGTGAGCTGTCCCACTGAAAGCAGCTGCATGGTAAGCTGGGAAACATGAGAAACAACTGGGACAGAAAAGTCAGTAGACAAAAGAATGCCCTGACAGCTGATAGACAAGGAAGTATCGTTAGCTGTCTGAATAGTGATAGGAAAAGCAGGAGGTCCTACTGAAGTGAGAGATGTGGAGTCCGGTGTCATATGAAAAGAAGCGCCAGAATCTAGAATCCAAGAGGTACCTGAAGGAGACGTCTAAGCTAAACTGGCAGAACCTGCTGAGCTGTGAGAGAGCAGTTGAAGCAGAGCCTGACAGAGCTACTGAACAGAGTCACCTTTCTAAGCAGAAACTGATGAGCTAGTCTGTCCTCCTGTGAAGGAATGGCCTCCCTGCCCCCCTTTTGTCGCCCACCCCCACGTGCCTTGTTCCGCTTTTTTCGCACCGCACAACTCTGGTAGTCGTGCCCGAAGTTCTTGCAGTAGTTACACTAAACTCTAATTGGTGTGAGAATAGGGGCGGAGACAGGCACCTGGGGAGAGGTCGTAGTCGAAATAGATACCAGTGTCGTAGTCCGAGAAGGGGCAACAAGCACAGTCAGAACAGATTGTGATGCTAACCCGAGACAAAGCTCTTCAGCCCGAAGCATCGAAAGTGCCTCTATAACGGTCGGGCGTGGAGAGCAGCTCAGCAGCTGAGCTCTGATAGGCTCAAACTCTGGGCGAAGACGGCAGACGAAGTCATAAAGATGAAGGCGATCATGATCCGCCTTCTGCACTTTGTGACACTCCTGACAAAGTGGAGAGGCCAGCTCATATCTAGCGCCAGAGACTTGCCAGGGCCTGAAAGAAGTCAACAGAAGAATCTCCCTGGCAATGCATCTCCAACTCACGCTGAAGCGAAAAGAACTGAGCATCACTGCTCTACAAGTATCGCTTATGCAAGTACACCCAGATCTGTCAAGTTGACCGTAGACCAACAACACGGGCCTCGTTAGCACACCAGCACTCGAAAGCATCAATGGCATACTAAAAAGCCTCATCAGCAGCGTCAGTAGCAGCCTTTGCCTCCTTCTTGGCAGCCTCATCTGCTCCAGGAGGTGCAGAAGTAGATTGCCTAGGAGGAGGCTGAACCGGCGATGGTGGAGAAGGGCGTACATCGGTGATATGTCCCCAAAGGCAGAGACCATTAAGCATGATCTCCATGAGAGAAGACCATAACCTGCAGTTCATTCTATGGAGCTTTGTTCCTGAGAATGGGATCGTAGCAGATGGAATGGAAGCCATCGGTAGGCAGCGCTGAACGGCGTGGCGACGAAGGCAATGAAGTCTAACAGGCGGCGCTAGACGATGCGGCGGTTAGAACAACGTTATATCTCTTTTTTTCTTTTTTCTTTTTTTCTTTTTCTATCTTTTTTTTCTTTATTTTTTTACAAAACTACAAAAGAACTAACAAGTCGCTCAGGTCGCTCACTCGCTCACTTCTTCGCATCGGCCGAAGAGGGCGGCGGAGCAGGAGACCGGCAGAGCGGCGGCCCGGCGGCGACGACGGCAACGATGGATCAGCGCTTGGAAGTGCCTGATCTAGCCAAATCTAGCGGCGGCTCGGGCGACGACGGCCCGGGCGGCGGCGGCTGCTCGAGCAGAGGTGGCCCGGGAAGCGCCAATCTAGCTGGATCCGGCGGCGGCACGGGCAGAGGTGGCTCGGGAAGCGCTGGATCTAGCAACGGCCAAATCTGGCGGCGACTCGGGTGACGACGGCCTGAGCGGCAGTGGCGGCGGCTCGAACAGAGGTGGCCTGGGCGGCGGCGGCTCGAGCGGAGACAGCCTAAGCGACAGTGAATAGAAATTCACTTAATCCAGATGAATGATGGGAGCATGGTGAATACAAATCCTTTGACCATCTTGATTAAAGTATCTTCACTTAAAACAAGTATTTACTTATAACAATGTTATCATCAATTTCATCAAATAAATTCACTTAATCCAGATGAATGATGGGAGCATGGTGAATAGAAATGTAGTAGGCTCAACTGAAGGAGTAGGTAACTTACAGTGTAAATATCTGGTGGGCAAAGGGTGTCCGTGGGAAGAGTAAAGAGGAAGGTTGGGACCCTCTGCATGTGGATATAATCTAAGGACTTAATCACTTTCACTCGTATAATAGGGTGTATCTATCGTATCGACCATGTTCCCGTCTAGGACGGGTAAAATTAGTACCTCTATCATATTATTATAAACTCCACAATGGGTATATAGATTTATCTAGGAAATTTCATAGGCAAGGTATCAATTGAACTCAGGGCCATAAAGGAAGCCTGATACCTATATTTAGCATAGTGGAGTGTCATAAAGGAAGCCTGATACCTATATTTAGCATAGTAGAGTGTCAGGTGAAGGTGAGTCCAGCTCGACCAACGACTAGTTCATAGTCGGATGGGTGTCAGGTGAGGGTAAGAGACTGCCCCGAACCAGTGGCTATGAATAGCCGGATGGAGGTATAATATACGGAAATAGAGGAAAATATTCTGTACTCTGATTTGGGTATTGCATATAAGAAAATACAAAGAATCATTCGCTATAAAAATCAAAGTAACTATGGGTAAAGTGGTACAAGCATACGCAGTGCTATGCAAATGATGAATTCATATTTGTCTCCTAAGTGGGAGGCTATGGGGACCATATAGGGTTCTATCTTGTCATGTGAGTGATTAATAGATTTTTAAATTTAAAAATCTAAAATTCTTCTCCAACCTAGAAATACTTATTTTCGAGATAATGTGATATGAAATAGAATCCATCCATATATGCTGGTAAATGTTCATATAGTTGCATATTTACTATTAATGCTTGTTGAGTTCCTTTATACCCACCCTTGCTATTATTATTCTTTGTTAGAAAACTAGTTTGTCCGAAGATCTATCCAATACAGACGATGCCTACGCGGAGGGTAGCTATGCTGAGGGGGTGGAGTTGATGCTGAGTATGACGCGTATAAAGGGGATGCCCTATATGAGATGTGGGACGAGTAACCGGTTCCTAGTAGATCGTAGTAGGAACTCAGGGTATACTAGTATGCTTATATATGTAACTTTAGTATTTGTGTAATTATTGGTTAGAAATACTTCTGTCCCTAGTGGTATTGTAATAGTTAGGTAACTATTTAGCATTGTTAAACATTTTAGCCCTATGTGGTAATGCTATTGTAATATTATAAAACTAACTCTAATTATTATTCTGTTGTAATACTCTGATATGACTTATTAGTTAATAAAAGATTTATTTTATTTTATCATATAATAATCACGTACTGGTACTTATTATCTAATATAGTAATAACACCGATAGTCACATCGTGCCCGATTTTCCATCGTAGAAATCGAATTCCCCTTTGCAGATTCGCACGTTATCCGGCCGCTCTTAGCTTGTGTAGCTTACGCGAGCCTATTTCCACGTCTACCCAAAGGCATCTACAACTTTCTTTCTTTTCAGCCACTTGATGAAGATTCTTGCTCCATTGTGCACGCTGACCTAGAATGCCCAATGAAACCGGCGATATATATTCTTGGACCTGGAGGTGAACTATTTGTCAACAACCAAAATCTAGAGAGAATAAGCTACTACGTACAAGCGTGCTACATAAACTAAGGATATGTTCGTATGACTTTTACCGGTAATTTTTTGCTATGACGAATAAATAATAGTAACTGATAGAAGCGGCTGATTGAACTAGACCGTTCGAATTGATTTGTGGCTTTTTGCTAAGTACTTTATATAAGATAGATGGTATAACTAAAGATACTATCACATTCGGACCATCATACGACTTATGGAATTATGATATAATAAAATATAAAATGCATTATAACATGTGAAAACGCAAAGTAATAACTGAAAAATAGTAGTAACCGGTGGAAATAACTTATAGAAGTTGGAACATTCATATTGATTTTAACCTCTCTAAGCATAAGCTAGAAATTAAAACCAATAGAACGGAGCCTAAGCCGCCCAAGGATGCTACGTAAGGCAGCAATCGTGAAAAACATAATAAGCTGACGGTTTCTGCCGTATATTGACATATTTTAAGCCGTGCGGTGCAGACCTTTGTTTATATAAGAGCAATAGGGCGAACACGCTGCTGCACATTCAGAGACACATACACGGTCGTCACAGAGGATTGATTGTGCTGGTTGATCGGAGGAAATTAAGGAGGCCGGAGAGGTTGTGATCGATGGCGATGTGGAACGTGACGGTGGCGACGACGACGCAGTCGCTGGACGGGGACATGACGGTGGACGAGTTCAAGGAGTGGCTTCAACGAGTTCAAGGATCGTTCAAGGAGGTTCGACGACGTCGACCGTGACGGGCGCATCAGCCGCGACGAGCTGCGCCGCGCGCCATCCGCGCGCGGTTCACGGGGTGGAAGAGCAGGCGCGGCATCAGCTACGCCGACGCGGATGGCGACGGCTACATCGACGAGAGCGAGGTGGACGGCCTCATCGAGTACGCGCAGATGAGCCTCGGCCTCAGGATCGTCGCCTACTAGGGCTAGCACGCTCCATGCACCATGCATGTAGCTCCTGTAACGCCCCCGTTTCTAGGGGTGCGTACGGACACGGCATTCTACAACTATTCACGCATGAATAGTTATGAAGTGCCGCGCAAGAGTATACCATTGCATGCTTACAACAAATGTCCAGCATATAATTCACATAAGGATTAAAATCCAGTTTTCAACAGCGGGGCGTGCAAGCCCAAAGTATATTTACATTACAGAAGCTCCAAGATCCGCTTGAGCGCGGCCAAGACCAAAAGCCACGGGTCCTCGTCGAAGAAGCGATCCTCAGGGGCATCCTTGACGGGGAAATCTTCACCTTCGTCTTGATCCTCTAAAGAGGGGATTAAGCAAGCCGTGAGCCAAACAACCGGCTCAGCAAGTCCCAAAGGGACTCTAAATTACTACATGCACGGATTAACAAAGGAAGGGAGTATACTTGGTTTATTAACTTTGGGTGGATGCAGTTTTATTTGCAAATATTTTGGTAAAACGGACCCAAACTACTCCTTAAGATCTCAGGGGGTTTTTCATGAAAATTTAATTAACCAACTAATCAAGTTGAAGCATGAACAAAAACTACTTAAGCTTCGCTACTGGAATCACCCAAGTGACACAGCTCCATTAACCGGGAGCACATCGTATTCGAATACCATTATTTTGACTCTGCAGAGTTTGCTCAGCTTTACCCACACGATTTCTTAACTTCCGCGTCCGGGTTAAGAAAGTCAGGTCGTTTCACTGCTCAATTCTTTATATAGGCTCTACCCGGTAGAATTCACTCGGGTCTGGCACAGGAAAACAAGGAAACAAACGTCCGCTTCGAGTGAACTCAACCGTTGTTAGGCACCCGCAGCACGGCCTGCCTAACCTTGTTACTCAATCACCTACTTCTCAACACCTGTAGAGTTTCAATCGAGTTGAGCAGCTACTAAACCAGTGTTGACAAGTCAACTCCTGTGGTTGAGCGGTCACCATGTCATTTGCTCAGCGTAAGGGTCTGGTCCTTATATTTCCTCCGGAGTCCGCAACCCCGGTCAGGTCCGCGACCTTACAACCTAGGGTAAGAGGTGGGCGAAGACCGTCTCGCGGCTCCTTCCCCAACCCTTACCCTATTCTGCACGTCGACAATCTCCGCCCTAGGGCACGGTGTCCCATACCACCCTGCCCTAGAGTCGGGTTTTCCAAATTCTATTGGCCCGCAGTCGCAACCTTATTAGTGTAAGACTTTGAGTGATAATAATAATCTACGAGCATCTAGATTAACAGATAATTATTTCTAGGGTTACAAAGGCATGGCTACAAGATTAACATGGCATTTGTCGGTGGTAGGTTTATCTACATAACATGTCATTCTAAACATTTTATTTTACTTTGAACTAACATTTCAGAACTAGCTTAATGCAAATAGCATAATAACATAATTAAATGGCATGAGATACAACATGATCAAAGGATTTGGGATTTGCCGTCAATCCGGATGATCTCAGCTAGCTCGAACGAAGACACACCGGGATCCTGAGTCTGCACTTGCACCTCCGAAAACTCCGACACTAACGCAACACATAAAATAATTAAATCCAGCTTGAGACTAATCAAGCGAGGGAAAATAAATTATTTAAAAAGGAGTAAAATACTTAAATCTCTAAATGGGGAATTTTTGGAATTTATCTGGGATGAATTTGGGGAAAAGGAGGCCAAAAATGGATTCAAGATATTTTTCTGAGCAAAGTGGTGAAATTTAGGAATTTTTGGGATTTTCTGTGATTTTCTAGAATTTATTTTAGCTTTTCTGGATTTTGGAAATTCGAAAAGTCACTGGAAAATCAGTGTGAACAGTAGACGGCCGGCCCGTTGCTAGAGTGCGGTCCAACCGGGAATTCGGCCCGCGTGGCTCACGCGGCCCACAGCGCGCGCGGCGTGGTGAAGCAGGCCGAGGGGAGCGGCCCACTCCCGCGCGCCTACGCGGCCCCGATGGGTGACACGCGGCTTGGGGCGAACGAGCGAGATGGCGCGTGGACGGACGGACGGATTGGAGAGGGGTGGCGATCGGGCGGCAGCGACGCGAAGGAAACGAGCGAAAGGGTACGGTGGAATTGGACGGACAAGGTTAGAAGGCACGGGAGGAAGTGGACGGCATGGAGGCGGCCACGTCGGTCGTCTTCCTCCTCCGGATGCTACGGCACCTTCGGGACAGGGCCACGGCGGCGATGGCGGTCCGGGCGCAAGGAAGGTCGTCGGCGGCGACCGAGGGCACTGGCGGGTAGGTCTCCGAGAGGGGAACCCATTTTGGGCAGTTGGAGGGCGAGGGAACCAGAGGGGACGGCAGGAGGGAGAAGGGGAAGTTTCGGCTTTTTGGCGGTGAGGGAGGTTATCAGCGGTGAGAGGGCCCAATCGGCAGTGGATACACGGCCAGGGGAGGGTGAGGCTTACATTGGTGGTGGAGACGGGAGCTGCGGAGCTGCGGGGTAGCTTGGCCACGGTGAGGTGGTTTCCGCCGGTGAGGAGCTGCGACGGCGGAGTTGCACAGGCGATCCCCTGTCCAAAAGAGCCCACCAACGTGGTTAGCACACCGAGGAGGTGCTCTGGGCGAAAGTAATTGAAGAAAGAGGGAGAGGAGAGGGAGATCGGCTCCCCGAGGTCGCCGGCTCACAGGGCGGCAACGGCGGAGCTACGGGTGGCGAGGCTTTGATCCGAAGCTTGGGGAGCTACTAGGGAGCAAGGGGAGTGCAATGCGGGGTCTGGCGGAATTTAAAGGAGAGCGGAGGGTGTTGGCGTCGGGAGGGCAGGTCAGGGTGACGCTCGAGCTGTACTGGCGAGGTGTGGGCAGGCGGACGGAGCTGCAGACGGCTTTGGGAAGTGACAGGGGTGGGAGAGGCGTCGTGTCTGAGCTACGGAGCGGCGTCACCGCCAGCTAATGCACGGGAGCAGGTGAGCGAGCAGGGAATGGGCAATGGCACGGCAGTGCTTGCGGGGGAAGGGAGGAGAAGGGGGAGGCTGGCAGGTGGGGACCACGGGGAGGCGATGGTGACGCGTGGCGCGGGGCGAGGCTGCCTTCGGACCGAGTGACGTCGAGGCTCTGCGGCCTTCGGACCGGAGGGCGGCGAGGTGGCGCGGGCGCGGAGCGGGCGCAGAGGCGGTGCGGGAGCGGGCGCGGGCGCCAGCGCGAGCGCGAGGGAGGAGGCGGGGAACGGGGAAAGGTGCCAGCGGAGGGAGGGAGCGAAGAGGGGCGCCGAAGCGAGGAGAAGGCGGGAAGAGGCGGGGCGCCAAGGAGAAGGGGAGGCGCCTGGCCGAAAAAGGAAAGCGGTAGCGGGGAGACTTTCCCAAAAGGGAAAGTTTCCGAATTTCACTCAAAATTCAACAAAAACAAAATAAAATTTTTCTGGTTTGAATTTTTGGGGACTTTTCAGCTCCCTGCTAAAATAAGGTCTCGGTCGATCGCTTGTTACTTGGACTTGCCTTCTTGTGTACTTAATTAATTTACAATGTGTACGGTTGTGATCTATGATGTACTGTTGTGTATGGCGCACACGACCGGCCGGCAGGCTCGCCTTGCCTAGCTTGCGCCATGGGTGCCGTTGATGTTAATTTGCGCTCTTGAGAGAATTTGACAGTGTGTTCGCGACCCTCAGGTGCCTGTTTAATCCCGAGGCGTGTAAAAATCAATCTGTGTCGTCTTACGTTTTTCTCATGGCATGCAATCGAGCTAACGATATCGATCGATCGAGTATGCTGGAAGCAAATTACGGATTTTTACACGGGAACTTCTTCGGTCGATGCAGCAAATTAACCTGTCAAGTCTGGTAAGCAGCAGCTGCTGCTGCTGCTTCACTTCACCTAGTTTCATCTTATTAGGGGTGTATAGTATAAGTAAAACTTAGAACCAAAAAAATACATGTTTCGCTTTGGCTTAGATGAAAATAAAAGCTATGCAATAAAAGGATCAATAACAAAAGGCTAGGTTCTTCATAAATTGGTTAACCAGGGCAGAAAGTCTGAAACTTGAGGGCTCGTTTGGAATATGTTTTTTTCCAATATTCTATTATATTATTAAAGCAACAGAAAAATAAACCACCACAGTCACTCTTAAATGATAGAAATTACCATGTTAATCAGCTTAAAAAAAGAAAGAACTATACCATTGATCGTGATAGGTCTAGATTATAACAGATCAGATTAAAAGAAAGAGTCTATATCAAGTACAATATGAATAAAAAAGATTTAGAATAAAAATAAAAATATCAATTTGACTTCCATATAAATTCCTAAGTAAAATCATTAAATAAATATAATTCAGAATAAAAAATAAAATAAAATTAGAACGTTGTTTTCTATACGAATTTTAAAGTAAAATCCCTAAATAACTATACTTTAGAATAAAAATTTTAAAGAAAAATTGGCAATTTAATTTCCATACTAATTCCTAAGTAAAATTCCTAAATAAATATAATTTAGAATAAAAAATAAAATTAGTAATTTGATTTCAATACAAATTCAAAAGTAAAGTCTCTAAATAACTGTAATTCAGAAAAAAAAATTAAAGAAAAAAATTAGAAATTTGATTTTTTGCAAATTCCAAAAAAATAAAAAATTAGAATAAAAAAATTGTGAACTAATTTATATATGAATTTCACAGTAAAATCCCTAAATAACTAAAATTTAGAATAAATTAAATAAAATTAGTAGTTTGATTTATATACGAACTTCAATAAAAATAATTGAAATTTTGAAGAAAAAAATTATAACAATGATAACACGAATGGTGTTGGAGCAGACCACGAAAGAGTGCAATGGCATCGAGCTATCTTATAATAAGATATTGATCCACAGGGAAGCGAAAAGCTGAGGTGGCAACGAAGGAGGTGAGGACAATGTCGTGCTGCTCACCTTAGCTACTCGACAAGGACAATATAGTTCTGCTAGCTGGAGCCATTGAAGAGAAAGGCCAGAGTCAAATGAGTTACAAGTGGTGACGATGAGCGATGAGCATTGGTGTTGTTAGTGGCCAAAGAAGCTCAATGATAGGAAAGCTGTGGTAGAGAGGAGATGAAATTTTGCATTGAAGACTAGCTATAAATGATATGAGGCCATTAGGTAGCTGGAGCGTGCCATCGTCGGTGAAGGGCACGATGTCACCAGTGATGGCAAGAAGGTTCAACGTATCATTAGACAATGACTAAAGCATACATGTTAGCATTAGTGAAGATGGAAAGTCGCCACGATTAGTAAGAAAGCTACAGCGTTGAGTTGCCCAACATTGAAGAAGAGGAACAACCGATGCAGGAGAAGAGGACATCTAGTATGTATAATATCATGCAAGTGTATATACATGTATGTATCTATATGAAGCACGAGGGCGTATAGAAGTAGAGAAGCAAGGGTAGAGATGATGTAGCCATAGAAAATAGGCTTAGGGCCACTAAAGAGAGTGTGATGGGTGTCCCCGATAGGGATCGTGGTTGTACGTGTATGCGTGTTTGATGTCACAATAGTCAACATCAAGTAATAATTGGAAAGAAGTAGAAGATAATTATGTAGTAGAGTATTGCATTGGAAGTGATAGCAGCTGAGAAGGATCAATTAAGAATTAGGCTTGTTGTTGGAGGTTAAAGCAGAAAAGCTATGGCGGCGAAAAGAGATAGAATACACACATCTCAGTGGGGTATCTGTTGTATGAAGATAATTTCAAGGTAGGTCCTATATGGTGCATTGGTGTATGCGTGAGAAATACACTAATAAGATAATTTGCCACTCACATAATCAGTGTATTGCTTGAAATTAAATAGAGGTACATATGCTTGCATACATTTTAGAAAAGTGCAAATAATAGAGGAAGAATAAGGGCATGCATCTACATCCATTCATGATGTAGAGTGGTTACGTTTCTAAGAACCCTAACAACTCATTATGCTTAATGATTTTCTTCAATCAAAGCTCATACTTTAATTATGTTTCTGAATTTGTATTTTTCTTTGAGCTTCAATATTGTCATGTCCAATGTTTATGATGTCTTAAAATTTTAAATAGCCTATAAGATATATAAATATATTCTCAAATATCTAAGTTATATCACTTGACACTATAAACTTTGAAACAAATCTAGCCGCACAAATGCATAATCATCTTGCCAAGATTGTCAGTATTGCGACACATATCATAGTATCGTATGTTCCTACCCGAGGCAGATGATATGGATCGCAATATGAATCGAAATTAGGTAGTATCGCAGTGGGATCGCGATCCTACTCATAGAATCGTTAGATCGGGTTCGCAGTGGGATCGTGATATTAACAACAAACTATATTAGAATATAAAATTTGATATTACCTATTGCTAGTTTAAGTTGCACTCATTTAATTTGCTTTGCTTTGTTGTTTACATGTTGTTCTATGGTAAGTCTATGGTAAACAAAGTATTATCTTTGATATATTGCATTTTTAGATTATTAGTTTGTTAAAAATAATTAAATAAGTTTCAAAAATCAACCTTAATTCAATATAACATGGATAAGTGTACTCAAATTACAAAATCAAATTCAAAAGATGTACTATAGACTTACATGTTTAGAAATATAATTTAACTTTTGTATAAAATATATACAGTTTTAAAATTTTGATAGAATCATGATTCTACGATCCAATCCTATCAGACGAAAAATGTTCTTACCTGGTACCAATGATCTTACCTGGTACCACGATCCTGACAAACATGCATCTTGCTTGCTTCAATACTAATTGAACAGTTTTATATGAAATTCCTGCATCCAAATGAACCTCAGTGACTTCCTCTTTAGAAAAAAATCCGAATCCTGCATCAGCTAAAAAGCTCTGAATCGGACCGTAAGTTGTCCTTGTTCCTGGGCTAACAGACATCACATCACGCAAGGCCCACATATCGAGTTGAGCCCTATACAACCCATGGCTCTGCCATGATCGTTTACCTGGAGGAGCCTGATCAACTACGAATTAATGGACAGCCCAACTGACAAATTGGCCCAAAGTCTAAACTTTGGAACAGGGCCGCAGTCTGAAAACAACATTGAGACCACCCCATATATATATATGTGCCAAATGAGGGAGCTTATGTAAGCCTAGTATCAACCCATATTGACCCAAAATACTATTTGGGTCTCCCGTGCGGTTGTCCATACTACATAGACACCTAAGTACGTGCCCTTCTCCTCTACAAGTCCAAAGAAAATGGTGCCCTTGTTTACACAGTTACATTATATTCTTACAGTATTTTCTAGATGCATTGAACGATTAGTATTTTCTGTTAAATTCATGTGAAATTTGTGTATTCCTATCAGCTCCATATAAGCAATACTTAGCTGCCTGGACGGCTGGATCAACTACTGACGCCCAAAGGCTGGAGTTGTAAATGTTCTCGGTGCCTTCCTATCATATTTAGGCCCTGTTTGGATCAGTTTCAGATTCTTAAAAACCAGCTATTACTTCTAGTTTTTAAAAGCTAGTTTCTAAGCAAAAACTGGTGGGGTGTTTGGATCTCCTAGTTTTTAAAAGCTAGTTTCATTTATGATTGGTACTAATAGACTATTATACCCTTACATTTATTGCTCTTGAACAGCACATTAAACAGCCATGCGTGGTCTTTAATGAGGGTAAATAGGTATTTGTGCAAAAAAACTGGCAAAAGCTGAGTATCAACAGCTTCTTGGTTTTTAAGAATCTGGGTAGGTAGATTTTAAAAACTGCCCAAAAAACTGGTCTGTTTGGATCTCACCCAGTTTCCAAAAGTCAGATTCTTAAAATCTGAGTGGATCCAAACAGGACCTTAACAGTTTGAATAAACCACCGATTACCAAACATGTCACTCCGCTCACACCTAGTAAGGCCATGAGACAGCCATATTGTCGTCTTGCCTACGGCCCTCCATGCAAAACAACCGCCCTAGCTTTTGTAAGTAATCGACCTAGGGTTGCATTTACTCAATTGACTATTGGACTGTTGACCACACCGTCTGGTGGCCCGTGCATGCATGGCCCCACCGTTTCTCTTTTTTTCCCCCTCTCCTTGTTCCCCAAACAAGACATGAATGCATGTGACCAAGCACAGCTCTTTGCACTCCCAGAACGGATTAACGGGATAAACTAGAACCAAACCCAGTGACGCTTTTGAGCTTACTGGAGAACATCGCACTCAAGCCTCCCTAATTAGGTCTCCAAACGTAAACTGGCTATAGGTCGGCCTAATCATACACACATTCCCAAAGGCAGAGGTGATATGCGTTGCTCGGTCGCATGCACAGTTCCCAGTTTCCACTTTGCCCCCAGGATTGGAGACCAACTGAACTCACCCTTACCAAGGAGGAGACGCATGCAGCAGCATCCCCTCCATATTTTACTTGAGGCAGGCAGCTATGTGGAGTATTATACCATCAGCTTGTGGGTTAACTTTGACCGTCACTTGGAGCTTTTGCATGGAGCCTAGTTGGTACTTCTCTTTACACGACAGCTGCCTACCCATGATTGGCTGTTATTTTTACTTGAAATAAGGCTTCGCTTTCTGATGCTGTTTTGCCTCTTTTGTTGGTGGTTTTTCTGCTTATCAACTCCGCTCCTGCGTTTAGGTAGTTTGGAGAAAGTTTCCTTATTGTTCATGGGAGTGTTCTTGATCTGGGATTTGTAATCTGACATTTCAGCATTTCTACTCCTTTCTGAAACTCTTTGCACCGCTTCTAATATAAACCTAGAATAGACCCTTTTCATTTGGTCTAAGAAAAAAGGCGAAATTCGTAGTATAAGAAATTTTATAATATAGTGTATATACATAAGGAATTTTCATAGGTATTACCTATTAACACGTCTGATCCGAATATGTTCAATCAATTTTTTTCCAAGATGCTTAAACATGTGTTTAGAAGTGAGAGTGTGTGCCATATGCTCAAGCACCTATTTAGGCCAGTCTCAGTGGGGGTTTCATGGAGTTTCATGGGCATTAAATACGCTGACATGGCACTGTATTGATGAAGAGAGAGATGATAAAAGTTTCATGGGAGTAGAGAGAGTTTCATGGGGATGAAACTCTTCTGCACTGTTTCCAAAATATGGATGTGTTGGAAACTGGGACATGAAACCTTCACTGAGACTGGCCTTAGAAATTCAACCCTCCAATGCAAACCTCTTCTTAAAGGTGGTTACATTCTCCCAAAAACTCACGAGCACCCATCTGGCACCAATGCTTAATTAAGCATTGATGCTTAAGTTTTGGCACATTCTCTCCTTGACCGCTCACCGTTCCAAAACAAAAAAACAACCCACTGCCAAGAACTCAAATTGACCTAGCTTCTAATCTACTAAACCAAAAGTCTTGAAACCGGGCACGTAGCTTTCTCAGGGTCCTACGAACCTATTCCATCAATGAATCGATAAGCTACTCAACAAACATTTGACCTTTGTCCAAAACAAGGCAGATCACAACAAAACCAGGCAAACCGGGGCAAAAACTAATAACTTACCGTATGGATACCTAAATATATGGGATCTAGCCTCTAGGAGATTCTTCCATATCCAAACATACTTGGGAATCAACAATATCAAGGAGAGAGAAAATTCAAATGAGAAAATCAAGTAAATTAAAAGCACAAGGAGAAATATATGGCAAAACTCACTTAGATAAAATTTGAATCTTCTCTCACTTATAAATGGATGTTTAAAGCCACTCCACTCTTCAAGGATAGAGCTCCACTCCACAAAGCACACACACACAAAGTTTTCTCTTAGAAACTCTAACCCTAACTCTCAAATGCTTAGCTAAGACTCCCCTAAGGTTAGCACCTAAGCCACACCATACATGGGCTAACCCGTTAACCCAACACCATACCAAGTTTTACATACACACGCTTTCAAAGCGGCTCATCCAAAGAGCTCCGTTAGCCCACAATACCAATTTAATCCCTCAAAGCATCTTTGTATACTTTGACATGCAATCTATAGTGCCCAAGGACTAACTATTATGTCTTCATGTATTTGGACTCCCCTAAACCATTTTTACGTATGTCGGCCTAATCACTTGACACACCACATGCACCAACTGGCCTCATTCGATCCTCATCTCTTCTATGCTTTACGTTTGACACACATAGCATCATCCAGACTTACCTGACCACACGAACCTCAGCTCTCCTACCTAGTCCTGGTCTATTACCGTTGACAGCTACCGCTAGCCAATCAATTTTACATATTCAAAGACCAAGCAATCAGATTCTGAGTATAAGTTTCATGCACTTGATTCATATTAGTCAAACCATGCATCATGTAATACAATACACCCATCAAATAGCACCCATGCCATGCAAACATTCAAACCACTCAATTCAACCCTAAACCTACAGGGCTAGTCTGACCACTGGCCACAAGCCAATCAAACCACCCAACTCTCCTCAAACTTACCCCAGTAATAAGGGACTGGTTTGACCACTGGCCCAATGCCGTTCAAACCGGTCCAATGTGATCATCGGCAATAGGTTGGTCAGACCGTTTAAAAGCACTAGAAAAGACTCTTTCCAAAATTTTAGTTAATCTCTGTCTAGTTAGAGCTAAGAATGCCAAATTGAGCGATACCTAGTGCAAACACATCCTCAAACATGCCTACACAAATGTTTGGTGACCATTTTTCAAAAAGGCATATGGCCGTTCTGACCACTCCATAGCTGTTGGTCCGACGGTCTGAACACTCCATAGCCGCTAGCCCGACCAGTTAACTCCTAGCAACAATTCTGAAAACGGAAAAGCTTCAAAACCAAACTCAAAACTTGATAGAACTTGCACATTAAAGATAAGCACTCATCATACACATGGAATGACCTACACATGGTCTCACAATTAGAGATACCGCACATGGGAAGTTGAGATATACAAGGAATGCAGATTCACTAGTATTCTTTAAAGATTTAATTCAAGAACTACTTTCTAAAGGTAATATTTATGAGAAACTAGATATTTTTCGATTAAGAAGAAAATAGACACCCAATTCGCGTGGGCACACCTTCTACCGTTCAAGAACTATGGGCATGTTTGGCAACGGCTGCGGCTTATAGCTTTTGGCTGAAATTTTTGAATTTTAGCTGTTTACGGTACAGATTACGAAGAGACAGATACTCATTTGCGATTTTGGCTGGTACAGATGTTGGGCTTTTAACGTGTAGATCGTTTAACTTTTAGACCCCATCTTGAGAAAATACTCCGTTTAAAAGTTAGGTACTGTAATAAAAGCCAAAAACCATTAGCTTCGGAGGAAAAAAACATGACCCATACTTCCTTGTCATGGCGTCGCTGAACTACCGTGGCGTATCCAGATCCCACCTTATCACCTGGTCTTGCAACGGCAGCCATGGGCCGGTTGCCATTGTACGCGGCCTTATCCCCTGTGCTCTTACAACCTCACCCGGTTGCCATTGGACGGTCAAACTGCACCCCAACTGACCGGTGCAGCTACAACACACACACCACTGCCAGTCAGCCAGGATCGGATTAGCCTTGCCTACGCATTCAGCAACTTTAGGGGCCTGAAGTAAAAGCTGGGGGATCTAGCTAGGGAGCTCCGGTCCAGTCCAACCGCAACCTTTCAAATAGTCAAATCCTACCTCGCTCTACTGCCTAGCTAGCTAGCACTGTCGCCCGTGTCGCCAATGCACACAAAAGCTTCGCAGTTGCAGCAGCCTAAAGGCACAGAAAAGAGAGCTAGCTCTGCATCTGCATGCGTGTGTACGTTCGTGCTCCATTTGAGTCAGTACGTAGCTGCATGCAGCAGCTCAGCTCACTCCACTGGCTGCTGCTGATCGATCGAGGAGCTAGCCAGCCACCCATACCAATGCATAGGCATCATCGATCAGTGGATTCAAATCCAATTCAATGCAATCATCGTCTCCCTTTCACTTGTTTAGGGCGTCCGCAATGGTAATAGCTAGTACTAGCTATATAGTCAGCTGACGTAGAGGTGAGAGACAAAAGCAAAGACTATTTTATACTGTTGGACCCACATGCTCCTCTCTCATGTTCTTGGACTACGTGAAATAGATCAGCTATTTGCTCGTCGCTAGTGACTACTCTCTCTCCTACTTTTTCCTTACCATATCAGATCTAGCTAACTAAATAGCCAGCTGTTGGAGACGCCCTTATGCGCGAAACCAGCGCCCTGTGGACGTTCTGGAAAGTGCTGTTTCCGATGCGGTTTTTATTGCTCCGAGCTGCCCATGCATAAATGCCGCAGCGCAGCCCAGGCGAACACGGGAACCCAGAAAAGGCTGGGCTTGAGCAAATTTACCGTTATTTACGTGGAAAGTCGCACCGATTCTCGCAACGCAGCAGGCGTCGTCGCATGCCAGAACGTCGATTCCAACCAGGCCATCTCAGGCCAGTAGTTTATCGTCTCTGTTTTTTTCCTTCTTAACATTAAAAATGCTGGTCTTATTGACCTGGTACTGGCCGGTACGACTGTGGCAGTAGTACTCCACAGACGTTCCAGGCTAGGGATGATACTTTCCGGACGGTGTAATTAATCTATTACTAACTTAACAATGGAGAGCAAACCTGCCACACCAGTTTACCCAGGAGACCGTTTGTCTGATGCTTCACGTGGCGAAATATTTCGTCGGACCGAAGATAGCTATGAGCTGTAAAAATTATGATAGGAAGCCTACATACAACTCAGCTAATCAGGAAAACTAAAATTCAGAACAATAAATAGTAATTACCTTGGTAGTATTGCCCAGTACCGCTACAGTACTTACAGTACCACTGCTACAATAATTTCAAGATAAACAGTAGATCAGCCCAATTTTAAAACCAAGAATCCATATAACTTTTGATCCGTAAATCTAAATTATTTGAAACGTGGCATGCACATTCTCTAGGATGTCAAGAACGTATTCCAATCAGTGGCCAAGAGAATTATTGCTAAAGTTTCGACCATTTTTCGTTTGAAGGAATGTTGCACCAAAATCGAGCAAAAACTGGTGAATACGACTTGCTCATGGGTGGATGATGGCTAAAATGGTTTTAGATGTATTTTCACATGTCATATTAAGCTAAACAACTGAAAAAATCAAGTCAAAAACCCTTAAATCATGAAAACACTTGTTGAGACCAAAATCAAGGAAAAACGGTTTCTTTGTTAACGTGCTATCCAGGTGATTAGATGATGGAGACTAGTTTTCATAGGTTATCTCCATCTGTTATACATTCTTGGCGTAACAAGATCACGATGAGGAAAAAGAAGATATCAAAACCAATCAAATCAAGAGCAAATTAATCAATATATGAAATATCCATGGAGATAAATAAAAATTGATGTATTGCTACTTGAGTAGAAAAATTTTATAGCCACTCCATCTTGAAAGATAGAGAGCACACTAAGCACTTAACTCTCAAACACTAACCCTAAACAAGAGAGCACAAGAGATAAAGATTGGATAGTTAACCATGCATAAGTCTTTATCCCAATCCCTTAAATAGATGGGTTAGTCGGTCATATTTAACTCTTAGTGGATACTATTCAATTAACACAATGGAGAAAACCCGATAACCCCACACATAGGTTTTAACTCATACATCACACTAATGCACGCTTTTCAAAGAGCATAAGCCCCAAATTTACTAAGTCCTAAGTTTTTATCCATCTTAATCAAATCAGTTTCTTCTTGATCTAAACCAGTTTCCCAAACATTATGATTTTGATTCAATATAGTTTTCAGTATTTTAGCCAAACTACCAAAATACCCTTTATTAACTCGGTCTTCATTTTTCATTGTAAGTAATCACCATAATTGCCACGTGCAGGTGCACCACGGGTTTGCCATATGTCGGTAAGTCTCTCTCGTTCTGGTTCCACTGGATCACACCTCACTTAGACCGACTAAGCCACATGGTGCAAACCCACCGTTCGAACTTCCCTTCAATATTTTCCACCTTTCACGTACCATGCTCGAGCTCATCATCTCACCCGGTATCCTTGATCGTTCTAGGCCTCAGGTTCTCCGTGAGCGTAGCCCCGATCATCGTCGTTAACCATGGTTGACTCCAAGCAACCCTGCACATCTAAAGACGAATAAATCATTTTTGGGCACAGGTTCTTTATAACCTGACTCACGTTAGTGAAAACATGCTTCATACAATATTAATGTACTGACCTAGGCCAACCCAAACCAATCTATGACTCAATTTCCTAAAATCCTAAATTATTTACTTAGGTCGGTATTACCGCTCCCACAGGCTGATGCTACCGCATCTTGCACCTTGCAATTTGAGCTCTCTAGAAAATAACTACTGCCAAGTAAAAATCAGAACTATCGCTGAGCGATATGACCGGCACCACGCTACGGTACTACCGCACAACGGTATGACCGGCACTAAGTTGCGGTCATACCGTTTTCTAGAAAAAATTCAAAAAGCGATCCAGACAAAATACAATCAAACAAAATAAAATAACTACTTTATAAAACTTGCAATGATTCATCACAATTTTATCCTAAAACTTCTCACGTGTTCCTTCATAGTAGCTAGTCATTGCCTTGCATGCTAGCTTGTTACCACATTCAGACCAGAGAGAGAGAGATCAGATGGCCTCGAGCCTATGATACCTTCTCTTCGATGAGGCACTGACCAGTTAATGCTTAGCTTGGTTACCCTAGCTAGATGCTACCAAATCTATAAGCTACTCTAGATTGTATAGTATCCGATACCCGGGATGATCTGCATGGGTAGGTATATACAGTGGCCGGGATCATTAGTGAAACAACCCAGAATTCAAAAAGATTTTGAATATCACTGAATTTTGTTTTCATTTGAATCTTGACCCAATTTAGTACCTTTCCCAACCTTCTATGCTTTCCCTAGGAATCTATGCCATTACTGGCCATTTGTGCAAAGTCCAGGCCATCGGCCACTATTCATCATCCGGCAAGATATCTCGCCTTGTTACCACCGCAATGCTCCATCGTTCACACCATTTGGACAATACCGCCTCACCAGTCCAACTTGTCGTACGTCTTGGCTGTAGCACCTTTGACACCCCTGGCACTCCTTATTTGAGCTTGGCCGCGCGCCGGAGCAACTGCCGTGATTGGATTTGTCACCAGTGCCAACTCCTCATGGCCGACCTCACACGCCCACACCATTTGACTGCTGCAACTCGCCAGCCGAGGAGCACGCGAACCTTGATGCCACGCCACTGCCCGAAAGCTCCAGAGTCGTCTCTCGCCCAAGCCACATGCCGTTGCCATACCCACAACACCACTGCTCTAAACTGCCTTAACCGGCTATAAAAGGGGTCGCGAGGTCCTCCCATACCCTGCCATGGCAACCAATAACCCTCCCCAAGCCCGGCATCTCTAGTGTCGGCCAATTTTCGCCACCATTGTCAGAGTTATTTTGGTAAGCCCATATCTCAATTCTTGTGATCCCCTTTGTTATTCTTCAATTCCACCTATATTTAGCTCCCTGGCCCCCCACAAATCCCACCAAAGCTTCGCCATAGCTTGCCTAACCCCGTAGTTCACCGGTGGCGTTCACCATCACACAGCCGCACCTCCTCACTGTGGCCAGCACGCCACAGACCTCCTCAGCCTGGACCACCACCACCCGAGCCACCCTTACGACCCCAAGATGGTTAAAAAGTAGCCAATTTCAAGGATAAGTCTCTCTGTAGCATAGAAGCCATAGAAATCCGTCACAAGTTCTTCACCAACATTGGCCTTCTACAGATCCTTTCAAGCTAAGCCAAGCCCTAAAATGGGTTCCCCTTAGTCCTAGGATTTCATCCATGGACTCGGTTTCCGTCAGAGTTAACCATAGCGTTGGGAATCATCGTCGCAAAAAATACTCTATTCGGCTACTACAGTGACGATTGGGAGGAGGGAGATGAACAGTGCCCGGCCCAGTACTGTAGCATCTGACCCGTTAGCGAACAGTAGCCGACCCGGTATGAACTGTAAATGATCTGGTGAATAGTAAAAACCCCATAGTGAACAGTACCGGAACCGCTGTGAACAGTGCAGACCGCAATGAATAGTAGACACCCGTTACTGTTCATCCAAAAATTCGAAAAACATATTTATAGTCATTTTAACTGTTTTGCCCCTGCAAAGTCAAATTTCTACTCCCTTTTGGTCAAATTAGAACCAATAAGATCCTAACTAGCTCAAACACCATTTCAAATCCAAAATTCAAATACTCTTTAAACCATCTTTATTCACCGAGACCCTAAAAATATCTATGCACCCATTTTGATCATTTTGAATCATCTACTTATTTCTCAGCTCCATTTTCCCATATCGAACATCGATAATACTCAAAACCACTAAAACACATTTCCAAACCCTAATACGGTCCAAACTCTTATCGTTCGCCGAAATCCTAAAAACACATATGCCCTTTTTATCGTCTTGAGCTCGTCTACATCTTTCCAACCTCGCTCTACCACCGTAGACTCTGGTAAAGCTCTAAACAACCCAGATAAATATCCCAACCCAAAAATCCGATACCATCCACACATTCAGCCATTCACCAAAATCCATACAATGCCTATATACATCTTCGATCATCTCGAACCCACCTAACCTAATTCCAATCATGTTGAACCAAACCACCTACCTACCTTCTTTATGTCCTTTGGTTATTTAATTGTATTTTATTCCCAGCTTGCATTCTGCAAAGCAAGAACTCATTTGTATTTGTCTTCCACGCTAGTACTCGAACCACACGAGTTGGTCAACAGAAGGACTACAAGAGCAATTAAAGAAGTCGATATCCAATCCAAAGACTACAGTAAAGATAACCAGAGGCTATGGATAAAGAGGCAAGTCACATATTTTTGATTATATTGAACCTACATTCCTTTAATTATTTATTTATCAGTACTTTCATTATGTTATTTACAAGTTAATTCATGTACAATAACTATTTAGAATGATATGATATTAGTTATGTCCTACCACCTGAAAAGCCCAGTTCAAATTGATGGCCATATTCGCCTTGACAAGACTTAGTAATGTTAAATATATTAATGCTGTAATCATGGTAGTCTAGAAACTCTAAAAATTTTCCTGCTATTAAAAGATTTGGCATTTGTTGGTCAAATTTTGGAAAATGGTCTAGGATAAGCAAGGATCGCTGGTGGCCTTAGAGTGGGCCGGATCCCATGACCTTATCCTAAGGTGGAGGCATTGGGTGTGGATTGGTGGCAGTGTCGCGGGCGCTGAATATGGGTTTGTGGGAGGAGTTTGCCTTAGTAAAAATATAAGGACTAGATCGTTATGCTGAGTAAAGAACACAGTGATTGCCCAACCATAAGCGTTGATTCGTCAAACCTGGTCTAGTAGCTGCTCTAATTCGATTGAACCTCTACACGGGCGGCAGGAGGCCAAGTGTGAGTCCATATGAGAGGGGCTGAGTGGGTCCGTATGGAAGGTGGTTATCCACACAGCGGTAGGGCTGAGACAAGTTGGGCAGGCCCGAGGGGTCCCCTGAGCTTGTTGAGGAAGCTTATCGGGTGTAGGCTATATAAAGAATTGAGTAGTGAAAAGCCTTATTTTCTTGAACCCGGACGCAGGAGTTAAGAGATCTTGTGGGTAAAGTTGAGCAGCTCTGTAGAGTCATGATTAGTAGTATTCGAATACGCCATGCTTCCGGTAAATGAAGATATGTTTAATGGGTGAATCTAACAGCGAAACATAAGTAGATTTGGAAATGTTGAAGTCTGATAATCAAGTTTTGAGACCCCAATTCCTTCAAAAGTTATTGTTCTTTTGTGTTTAAAAGTGTTTACAAATAAAATTGCATCCACAACTACTTAATCAAACCCATATATCCCCATCCTTTGAGATCCTGACAAGTAGTTATATAGCATTTCCCCATGTGACTTTTGAGTACGGTTGGTTGTACTCAATTTTGCTTTATTTACCCTCCAACACAGAGATAAGAAGAAGGAAGGATGTTACAAGTTTTCGTGTTAGAATTACGCCTGCACTCAAGCGCTCCTGTGGAGTTTTCTTTGGTTCTTATGATTGTAAGTTAAGTTTTTGGTTTGGACGTCCTTAAAATTGTTAAAATTGACTGTTAAGTCTTATTTTAATCAAATTAACTTCTTTTAAATGTTTGTGAGTAGGTATGATACTTTTTCTGTCCGTAACTGAACTCTTAGACTGTTACGAAAGATAATGACGCTCCTGTGTCTAAACACAGGGGCGTTACAATTAGTCACCGTACACCTAGCTACACCATGCATGAAAGATTCATACCTACAGGGTGGCCAATACGTACGGGAAGTGTCCTAGATGCCGACACAAATCATATGGCACTCAAAGGCTAGCTGATACGGCCCACGTTTCCTATATGCTGTGCTGGTGTGCAAGCATATATGATGGTGAGGCATGACATGAAAGAGGCAAGAGGGCCCAGCTAGCTAGGCGAGCCAATCAATCGTGCGTCGTCGACGTGCCATTCGCGTGCGTGCCGCTGCGAGATCTCAAACATTGCGAAAGGACGGCCCCGGGAAAGTAAAATCAGTAGACCCCTCTCCAGATGCTACCATATGGCTTGAATTGTCTATGTCTTTATTCTTTTCTAATTTTAAAAGCTATTTTTTAACTTTTCTACAGTAACTAATTTTTAAACAGATTATCTTTTAAGATATAG
The DNA here is from genome assembly GCA_017311315.1 of Dendrocalamus latiflorus. Taxonomy (NCBI): domain Eukaryota; kingdom Viridiplantae; phylum Streptophyta; class Magnoliopsida; order Poales; family Poaceae; genus Dendrocalamus; species Dendrocalamus latiflorus. Next base: position 32,308,772 of record CM029657.1, read on the forward strand.
TCTACTAGTTAATTGTAATGCATATTTTACTGACTTCATTTATATTTGGCAAAAACCGTACGTGAGTTTCTGTTACTATGTAATATCTCATACAAACAGCTCAAATGTCATAAACCGCAACCAAAAACTACAAGCCGCAGTAAAAAAACAGACCCTGTATATGGCAGTATCTGGGAGAGGTGTCTCTCCCTCCCCCATAGAAACGTCATGGATTCCGTGCGTTGCGCTTCCCTCAAGCTCTCCGGTTTTTCAGGTGCATGGTAGACGCCACTTTTAAACGGAGGCTCAACAGCGTCCGAAACGTAAATACGTGATGTCCCGCTGAATAGATGCGCATGCGTACCATCTGCAGACACACTCATTGAGGAAGAGTACCCTCGAGAGTAAGGCCCTGTTTGGATCAGTTTCATATTCTTAAAAACCAGCTATTACTTCTAGTTTTTAAAAGCTGATTTTTAAGCAAAAACTGATGGGGTGTTTGGATCCCCTAGTTTTTAAAAGCTGATTTCATTTATGATTGGTGCTAATAGACTATTATACCCTTGCATTTATTGCTCTTGAACAGCACATTAAACAGCCATGCGTGGTCTTTAATGAGGGTAAATGGGTATTTGTGCAAAAAAACTGGCAAAAGCTGGGTATCAACAGCTTCTTAGTTTTTAAGAATCTGGGTAGGTAGATTTTAAAAACTGCCCCAAAAACTGGTCTGTTTGGATCCCACCTAGTTTCCAAAAGCCAGATTCTTAAAATCTGGGTGGATCCAAACAGGCCCTAAGAAGCCATGCAGTCTGTCGATCTCAAGGATTGAACAATGGCCGGAGTGGCGTGCCACCACGCACCCTCCGCTGGAGCCAACGCTCAGGTCTCAGCTCTTCGCCCTTTCGAGATAGGTCTTCGGGCATGCGATTCTTGACAGGGGAAAGAAACGGGAAAAACCGGTTCGAAGTATGTGCTTCGTGCTTACAGTACGTCGCTGTTATTCAGGGCACAGTGATCCCGTCTTCGCCTTTTACGTAGCCATTTATTCTTCCCAATCTGACCAGGGACCAAGAGTTAAAAGCACCACGCATTTGTCCCTGTTCGTACGTACGTACCACTAGTACGAGCCAGCGGGGCCCATGGACTGTCCAGTCCATCTGGTTTGAATATCGGGTCAATCGGCCGGCCGCGCTTATCTGTACGCGAAGTGGATTTGCAACAGTACTTGAGACATTAGCCGACAGCGTGGCTAAGACCATGGACTTACCTTAGCTGTTTAGAGCAACTCCAGCAGGGCCCCTACTTGAGCCCTCAAACCTCATATTTGAGGGCTTGAGGCAAAAATGCAACTCCAGCAGGGCCCCTACTAGAGCCCTCAAATTTGAGGAGCCCCTCAAATCACCCTCCCACCCCTCATTCCTAGTGGCTCCCCCTCCACCCCTCATTTTCCTGTTTTTTTCCCGCACCGTGAAACTTCCCCCGCTCCCCCCCTGCATCTTTCCCCGCCCGCCTGCATCTTTCCTCGCCCGCCCGCCTCCTCCGCCTCCCTCGCCCGCCCGCCTCCCTCGCCGTCCGCCTCCGCCTCCGCCCCTTCCCCGCCTCCTCCGCCTCCCTCGCCCGCCCGCCTCCTCCGCCTCCCTCGCCCGCCCGCCTCCTCCGCTTCCCCGCCCGCCCACCTCCCTCGCCGCCTCCGCCCCTCCACCGCCCCTTCCCCGGCGCCTCCGCCCCCTCCACCGCCCCCTTCCCCTTCCCCGGCGCCTCCGTCCCCTCCACCGCCGCCTCCGCCCCTCCCTCCCACTCCGCCAGTCCGCCTCCCTCCTTGCTTCTTCCCCCGCCGCCGCGCCCTCCCCTGCCGTCCCCGCCTCCCCCGCCGCCCCCTTCCCCTCCCCCGCCGCCCCCCTTCCCCTTCCCCGGCGCCTCCGCCCCCTCCACTGCAAGATCCGACACCCGCCCCTCCCCCGCCGCCCCCTTCCCCGGGCAGCCGAGGCGACGCCAGATGGCGCGTGGAGGCGGCTACGGCGGCGCCGTTCGGGGCGGCCCAGTAGGCGGCGACGCGGTGCGTTGGAGTTGGACTGAGGGAGAGGGAGAGAATGAGGACGGCCGCGGACGGCTTCGGCCAGCCGCTGAAGGACGCCGTCGTCGCGCACCTCCGCGCCCACCTCGCCGTCGCGGACGTCGTCGACCTCGGCGTCGACAAGTACTACTCCGCCGCCGCCGCTGTAGCCCGCCACGTCGCCTCCTCCTCCGACCCTGCCATCGAGGCCCGCGGCGTCGTCGTCTGCGGCACCGGCGCGGGCGTCGCCATCTCCGTCAACACCCGCTCCATCAACGCCCGCAACGTCCTCGCCCTCTCCGACATGGCCACGCCGCCCGACGCCGCCGCCGCCATCGCCGACACCTGGCTCGCCACCCCCTTCCGCGCCCCATGCCCCGCCTCTGGCGACGCCATCTGCCTGCGCCATCTGCTGCCTGAGGAGAATGAGTGGGTCCCATATGTCAGTTGGAGTGGAATGGATTTGAGGGCTTAAATTTGAGGGGTGCTGTTGGAGTACATGCAAAAAAACAGGGCCCTCAAAAGTAGGGGGAGCCCTCAAATGAAAAGTAGGGGCCCTGTTTTGAGTAATACTGCTGGAGTTGCTCTTAAACTTTAGTATGTAAGACACGAGATGATATAAAGAGAAAAAAAAAGCATAGAGGATTAGATCGTCTCTTATGCAATAGTCGACTATAATATAAGAAATAAGATATATTATATCATAGAGAAACAAAAATAATTTATTATAGAATCTATATTTAATATTATCTATATATGATACGAATAATATTATATGGAACTATTGTTTGTAGAGGCATGCAATAGTTAATTGTCCAGTACCTACGATATGACGACAAACGAGTTCACTATAGCCACGTTGCATCCACACCCACTAGCTAAGCCACGTGCTGTACGTAGCCCGGCCGGCCGGCCACAGCTGATCAGTGCTTTTACCGGCCAGATGATGCCATGGTTGAAACATTTGAGAAATCAGAGTAGTGCTGAATACGTACTTGACCCGAGCATAGGTACGTAGCTAGTAGTTTAACGAACGTACGTAGATACGTACTGATTGACGAGTAGCTAGCTAAAAAGACCACGGGTTTTTTTGTCTTTTGATTTTAGTTTTTTTGAAAACCAAAATAAATAGTGGCTTCTCGAAACTGTTTAAACCATATATGCTATCTATGTCGATATCTTCGTCATTTAATACTATTTTAAAATACAAATAAAAACTATTAAACATCGTTAAAAATTATCTTTATCTTTATCTTTACTATTATAAAAATGTGAGTTGGTGGTCGTCGGTCCGTTCTCCCTCATCTCTTCTCAGCCGTTCGATCAAAGATCAACCGTCCAGATCTGCATCTAGGTAGTTCTTCCGCTCCTCGTAGAATGATAAATTTTAAAACATGTAGTATGACAAATTTTAAAAATCCGTAGCAATGCACGGCATTCAACTAGTTACTACAAAAGTGTGAGTTGGTGGTTGGTCCATTCTCCATCCTCTCTTCTCAACCATCCGATTTGATCTGGACTATTTGTCTCTCTCCTCCTCTCTCTCTCTCTCAGGATACAACCGCTTATCCCCTCTATTTTTCCCATCTTCTTGCGCATTCTGTCCACACTTCTCTCTCTGTCGCTTGCTCTCCAATGTTTGATGTGTGAAACTGGCCAGGCAGTAAGTTCCGTCTTATTATTTTTATAACTCGTTGCAACGTAAAGGCTTCTAACTAGTAACTCGGAATGTTTCAATCCTGCCGTACACATGGCAGAAGTAGCCAGTCTAGCTAGCTAGCGGAAGTGCGGAGGTGCTGCAGATCAGTCTGCATGCAGAAGTGGTGGTGGCCGTTCAACCTTTTAGAAGCAAAACCTATCTGAAATACATTAACCTTTTAGTATAGCTTTTTGCCACTTTTCTTTTTCTGTTCTATTTTTTATTATCCGTAAAGATATAATAATATATTTTTATTTTTTAATTAAATAATTTTAAAAAGCTAATTATTATTATAATATCATTTTAACTAAAAATTAAAAGCTAGGAGAAAAAGCCGCTACACGTTGGACGGGTGGATGGGAAGCCCGCGCAGAGAGGTGACCAGCCGAGAGAGAGGGAGAGAGGGGAGTAGGAGATTTCTCCGGATCACATGGTGTTTTCGAGCTGTTCTACGTGCCTAGCTTATCCCGTGCCAGTCAAAGACGCATGTACATCGACTTGATCGATCTACGGTTATTCTACGCTACACAAGTAGCCAAAGTAAGTTCGTACCTGGCCGTTCTGGGAGGCAAAACGTTTGAATATATGTGCTGGTATTTGCATTGTCCGATTGTCGTGATGTCTCCCAGCCCACCGGTTCTGGGTCGGTCATCGCCTCATCGATAATCGATCACTATTTAATCTGGCTGATATAACGACAGGGCGGTTTGGCTAGCTATAAAATACTCCACCGTACTAGTCCATGCTTCACATGCCGGCCACAATCTCGGAAGCAAATTCTGGTTGTGATCAAAATGGCTGAAAAGCCCGTGGCTTATGGCTGAAAACACTGTAGCTGGCTGAAAAAAGCACTGTAGCTGACAGAGGCTTATTTACCATAATTAAATTTAAAAAAATTTAAAAATAGAAAAAACATATTAGCCCATCACGTATAATGTAAACAAATACGAGGAAAAAAAGAACCGGTAAAAAAACTCAAAAAAAAGCCAAAAGTTCAGAAAAAGACGAAATTTATGAATAGTGCAAAAATAAGCTGAAGCCAAAAGCTTTAAGCCATATTGATCACACCCAGATCTATAGGCCCTCCTTTATATACTGCCACGTGATCTAGGTGTCGCTCGATTAGGCTAGGTAAAATTATATTATAGTTAGCAGAAATTACACTGTAATTGATGATAATTTATTTGGTGTAACTAAATTTAAAAAAATTAAAAAATAGAAAAACAGGTTAACCTATTACAGACAATATAAACAAATACGGGAAAAAGAACCAGCAAAAAAGCTCAGAAAAAACCAAAAAGTTAGAAAAAAGATAAAATTTAAAAATAGTAAAAAATAAGTTAAAAGTTCAGAAACTCAAATCAAAATAAGTAGAACCCTAGATTAGCCGATGTGGTAGTATCAGGACGAGGCCCTCCTCCATAGACCGACTCTGCCACAGTCTCTGTATTATTAGGCGGGACATGGACATGGGAAAATGGGAAAGGCGTCCACGGCGTTGCAGAGAATGTATGTGCATGTAGTGGACGCGCGGGAGGTGTAGTGCTCCCAGTTGCACAAAGGAAACTAGCATGTGACACCGCTTGTCCGGGCATGGGAGCTTTCTCTCTAATGCAATCCAATTTTCTCTGTACTATCATATGATCATGTTGCTAGGTTGCTGCTTAACAAATGTTCGACAACTTGACAGGGGAGCAGTGTGCATGCGTCAACACAAACAACCGAAAATATAGGCAACCTGGGAAAGTAGCATCATTAGTCGGTCGTGTGCCCAGTAGGTCCAGTACGATGTCATGAATGACAACTGACGTACCTGCATTTTTCCTGGAACAGTTATATACCTACAACGGAATTTATTGAATATATAGAAAATCGTATTATAGAAAAGAGTTACTCTGATCGGTTAAAAAGTGGAGAATGGTGAAAAGTTAAGGAAATAGAGCGGTTGGAGGAGAATGGATGTACAACCACAAACTCATTCTTTTATAATAGTAATGATAATGTGTAATTCCGGATTTTATTTCAGGTACTAATTTAGTTCCATTGCGGAGTTTGCATTTACAAATATTTCCAATTAAATCCGTCACTAATACAACTATGAATTTAAACTGAACTCATAATTTAACTTTAGTTCCAAAATTAATTTGTTTCGGATTTTGTTTTGTTTTGGATTATTTTATGTGTGGTACTAAATCTGAAATTATATATTGTGAAAATAATTTGAATTCATGTTTTGTTTTTAATTCCGAAAATAATTGGAATTCATATTTTTATTCAGAATTCATGCTTTATTTTGGATTATTTGCATATCTGAAATTAAATCCAAAGTTATATATTCCGAAAGTTATTTGTATTTTTGCTAAATGTATCCATTTCCTTTTCTTATTTGTTGAGATTTGCATGCCACGTGGGAATCCTTCGTCAGTTTCCTAATTAGGACATGTTTGATTCGGACGTGTCTGCAATAATCACATGTCTTGTTGAAATTGAATTCTATTTCTCTGCCATATACTTGATCCATCCCGTACATCACATCTTTGTGCACAAACCAATGATTGAGATGTTTTATTTTTCTCCGATTAATAACGAAATTTCTAGATATTTTTCTCTTTTTATGAATATGGTGATTTCTAACATCTATCTCCTATGATTAACCTGAAGGCTTCTAAAGGAACCTCCAATTATTAAAAATAAAGAAAATTTATACATATGCCACCATAAAGTTCTGTTTTTGATAAATGCCACCTAAAGTGGAGCCTTTGAAATATGCCATTACAACCCATGGTATTTAGAAAAATGCCATTGCCATTAGTGTTTAGCACATGTTGGACCAAACTACCCCTATTTCCTCCCCGGTCCTCACTTGTGGGGACACCCGGATTTAATAGGAATTTTCGTATTCATGCAACTATCTAGGATTTCAGTTGCACGCAAATTGATAAATAGCTTGCTTACGATTACAATACTAACAGGAGTTTTACATAAAATATGGCATAGCTATCAATTGCAGAGTTTTAAGGCTTCCAAGTCAAACTTATATTATAGAAAAAAGATGATAAAAGGCGGGAACACCACAAGCTACACAAAAGGCGGACCAGGCCTTGGTACTGGTAACCGCTCCACTACCCCAGAGGTTATACTGTGGCATAGGCCAATCCGTGGTTCACACCAACACCGAACCTCCCATGGTAGCACCAATGAAACTAACACAGTAACTTAATCAAGTTCGAGTAATCGATCATGTGGATGGGTAGTAATTATGTCTTTCCTCATGGCGCAAGTTAATTTCTTATATGCTTCAGGGGGGACCAACTTTCCAGCAGAGACTTGTGCACACATCTCCGCCCTCAGCTAGCATTTTCACAATATCACTCCAAGCAACTGATCCAACACTTCTTTCATCATACCATAATGATCATAAGTTCTAACACATCAACTCGTGACGGCGGACCACAATGTAATGAGATTATCGTTGTCCATGTTCACTACTATGCTAATCTAAAGTATGATACACTAACTCTAAGTTCATCAAGGAAAACCATATCAGATTGTTGTCAAGGATGGCAAGTAAATAATGTAATTAAAGCATTAACTACTTAAGCAGGATCATTTAAAAGTAACTAATAACAATTAGCATTGATTAATAAATAATGTAGAAATTAACCCATACATAATATAACCCAACTAACAGGAATGCAACATGATCAAGGATCGTGACTTGTCTTGTGACTCGTAGTCGACGCTCACTCCTTCCTATCATTTAGGGTCGTCACTTCCAGTTCTAGTTGTCCGAGGGCTTCTTCTTCATAATCTACTGTACACACACAAATAAAGCCAAATAAGCCCATTGCAGAGCTACAACACTTACAAATAAAACACTACTAAAACAAAAGGGAAAACAGAGTTGAAAAGCTATTGGAAGGGCAAGCCGATGAAGAATTAGCTTTAGAAAGCTCTGAATTTGGAGATAGAGGGTGAATAGTGGCAATTGAATGGTTTATAGGGGTCTAGAGTTAGTCTACTATGCAGAACCAGTGCTAACTCAGTGAGAAATGGCCTAGAACTATGCGAATCGGACACAAATCAATTCTAAACCAAGTTGAATGAGTGGTAAATAGGATTAACTCCTGCTAAACTGGTTTGACTCAGGTTGGACTCGGTCTAAAACCGGTTCAAGTCTGATTCAACTCGATGCGAGGTGGTCTGGTTCGATCGCATATGCATAGTGTTACGCACGGCTCAGTCGGGTGTGAGTGGCTCAGGTCAGGCGTGCTAGTTGGCTCGGTCAAACCGCGAGAGCACATCTCAACTGAGCAGAGAGGGAAACAAAGAGAGAAAGAGATGGAGATGATGATGTGGTGGCAGAACGGCGATGACGACATGTACACGATGTGTTCCCGGGCATCACGAATCTATTTTGGGTAGTTGGAAAGATGAGGAGGACCATGGTGGTTGGACAAGGTAGAACAAGGGCAGAGGCCACAATAAGGGAAAACTTCCTAACGGTGATCTCCAGTGGTCTCTGGTGTAAGTGGTGGGTGCATGAGCACAACATGGGCATAGGGAGTCATTCGGTGGTCATGGCTTGGTCTGGAGCGCAATGGGGAAGGCTAGCGGCCATAGCGATGAGGCGAAGCTCGATGGACACAGTGGTTGATGGAGGTGAGATTTGGCGATGGCATGTTGAGGCACACCTCATGACATGGATGGCAAGGGAAGGAATGATGGAGGTAGTGAATTGACGGTAACAACAAATGGGCGGCAGCGTGATGAACGGTGATGGCTGCTGTGGCGATATCGTGTAACATACCAAATTACTAAACATAGTCCAATTATTTTTAAAATCATTATTTATGTATTTTTAGAATTTTAAGAATTTTTTTAGCATTTCTTAAAATGGTTTTACATTTTTGCGGCATCTAAAAATGAATTGCTAAAAATTATTAGAACTTTAACAATGCGTGTAAATACTTTATTTATATCTAAGTTGTTTTGCCAATTTTAAAATTCAAACTTGAATTCTAGAATTAAATCAATTAGAAGACAAAACAGACATTGTTTTCATCCGTGCCAAAATTTCCCCTGTTGGCTTAGCCCATCATTGCTCCTGCCAACACCAGCCCACATTCCATCCCCACCCGAGTCGCCTCCTCTCTTCCACTTTCTCCGTGCAAAAACGTCTCCTGCTGAAGCCACCTTCTCTCTCATTGTTTCCCTCACCCTCTCTATCATTCGGGCTTAGGACCCACTTGTTAGAGATTGTCTTCCACCTCTTGCCATGCTACAGTGATCCAATGCCAGTGTCGCACTGAGCACGTCGTGACAAGCTCTACCAAAGCCACATCCTCTGTTGCTACAATGATAGCATCTCTGCAGCACCACAATCCTCTATCGCGCATGCTCGAGCCATCCTGTCGGCCGCAGAGCTCATAAGTGCCATGCCTGTGTCACTGCCCGAAAGCATCACCGATGTGAATCCACACGCTCTGCCTATTTAAGCCCCATCAGAGCTCGCTGTTGTAGGGGTGGCCCCCACCTAAGCCCAGCAGGCCTGTTAAAAAGAATGTAAGGCCCAGAATGGGACATGTGTAATGACATAAGTACCCTTGTAAGGTATATTCGGATGTAAGGGTATAATTGTAAAAGCACTCCCCATGTGGATATATATACAGCACAGGCCATGGGGAGAAGGACCTAAGCCATTACTCACCTAACTCTCCACTACCATACTCTCTCTCTGTTTGGTCTGTAACCACAACAGTTGGCGCCGTCCGTGGGGAGGACAAGAGCAAGCCTCCAGATCCGAAGGAGGATGGCACCAAAGAAAGCTTCACCATCGGCGGCGAAGAAGAAGAAGGTGGAAGCGGCGAAATTTCGCGTCAATACCAGGGCTTCGGCTTTAGCAGCTGCAGGTACGGGTGGCGATGCAGGTGTGACAACTGTGAGCACCGGCGTTCACGACGCGACGAACAACCCTGCCACCAGCGGCACAACGCCCGACCACGCCACTGTCGCCGCGCCGCCAGACCCCGCCGGCACCGCCCCGACGACCAACCCCGACGGTGGCAACCCCGGCACGTCCACTTTCCCACCCGGTGCAGGAGCGGTGAGCGGTCCCGGCGACGACGTTGGTCTCGTCACCAGCCCCAGGGTCCTCTAGGACAACGCGGCGGGCAGCCTGGGTGCGCAGGCCGTGGTCACCGCCGTGCCGATCGCGTCGCCGGGCGCACGGACGGCCCCAGCTACGTCCGCGATGGAGACCGCCCTGTTGGCGGCCCTCAGCGCATTTTAGCGGGAGCTGACAGACCTCTGCGGAGCTGTGCACGACATGCAAGAGGCCCGGAGCCAACACGCCCCCCGGCGGTGGCATCGGAACCCGCTCCGGAGAGGGCGGACAGCCGCGACGCCCCTACGTCTAGTTGCGTCCCATTACGGCGCGTAGACCCGGCGTCCCCGCTCTCCGCGGGCCTGCAGCAGGCGGCATGGGCTGAGGACTTCAAGTTCCCGAAAGTCATCGAGGCGTACAACGGTGACTCTGACCCGCGAGAATTCGTGCGCGTGTATGAGACCGCTATCGAAGCCGCTGGCGGAGACGACACCACGAAGGCAAAAGGACTCCCTCCCGCGTTACAAGGGGTGGCGCTATCCTGGTTCTTCACCATCGAACCACAGTCCATCTACGCGTGGGAACATATCCGCGATCGACTCTACAACAACTTCCAAGGAAACTATGTCGAGCGTGTCGATGCGGACTAGCTCTTCGCAGTCAAGCAAAAACCCGAGGAGGGGCTCCGGACTTACTTCAAACGCTTCGCCAAGGTACACTCCCAAGTCGCGGACGTTAACGAGGCAACCATCATCAATGCAGCGATACAAGGTCTCCGCCCGGGACCGCTCGCTGAATATAACACGCGGAAGCCACTCAAGTCAGTGGCAAAGCTCTTCGACAAAATGGAAGCGTACGCCCGGGCCGAGGAGGACGCGCGGAGGCGCAGCGGCGGCCGCTCTGATGCCGGGCAAGCGGAGAAGTTGTCGCAAAGGAGAAGCATAAGAGATAACCCGAGGACAAAACACAAGCAAGGGTCCGCGGGTGACACTCGTGAGCGCGTCGATGACGGGGTGCACCAAAACTCGCCAAACGACAGGCGCAAGCCCTGGCGTAACCGGCGAAGGCCCCAAAAGGCTCGCCACGTCCTCGTTGCGCAAGGCGTTCCCTGGGAAACCGCTTTAACCCCGGGCGCCGGAGGGGGACGTGAAGGAAGCCGCGATGAGAAGCCGCGTGCGGAGCAAGAAATCCTAGAATACGGCAGATGGTGCGAAGTGCATGGCTACGGGGGCCATTTCACGCGGACATGCACCAAAATCGCGGCGTTGAGGCAAGCGATGGCCCACGTACGGGCCTCGGAGACACTAACCCCCGCAAATAGCCCACGTACAGTGTACGCAAGGCAGTCCCTCGCGCGCTTGGCCCCTTGGAGAGACCCAGTGCCGTGGTGTTAACGTCATCACTGGAGGCTCTTCGTCGAGCACTTCCCCAGCACAACTACCTCTGGGGACGTCCCATCGCAGCATCACCTTCACGTCAGCCGATGCCCAGGGTGTGGAATTCCCCCACCAAGATCCCTTGGTCATCCAGGCCGACATCGCAGGTTGCGACGTCAGGCGTATCCTCATCGACGGAGGGAGCTCTGCAAACATCTTGTTCGCGGAGGCCCTTGATCGCATGGGAGTACCTCGGAGCCTACTAAAAGCTTCGGAAGCCCCCCTCCAGGGCCTCGGAGGGCAGCCACTGAAGGCTTTGGGTCAGGTACGCCTCCAAGTCTCCTTGTGCCAGGCCGACAACGCCAGGACTGAAGATATCGTTTTCGACGTCGTGGACGTCTCGTATCCATATAATGCCATACTGGACCGGCCTGCCATCAACTCCTTCGAGGCGGTCCCACACTACGCCTTCCTATGCATGAAGCTCCCGGGCCGGCGGGGCGTCATCATCGTCTTCGACGATCAGGATATGGCTAGGAGCATGGAAACCGGAGCTGAAAGCCTGCACCGTAAGGTGCATGTCCTCGCCGACAAGTACCAGGCGGACACGCCATCCGCTCCAGGATGGACACCTAAGCCCCACCCGGAGGGTGGAGTGAAGAGAGTGCCACTCCAGGCGGAGGGGCAGCTCGTATCCATAGGCGAGGGCCTCCCTCCGGACGTAGAGCAAGACTTGCTCCGAGTTCTTCGGGCCAACATAGATGTCTTCGTATGGTCCCCGGAGGACATCAAAGGTGTGGACCGCGCCCTCATCGAACATAACCTGGCGATCCGCCCTGACGCTAAGCCAGTCAAGCAGAAACTTCACCGTATGTCCATGGACCGGCAGCAAGCGGCCATGGTGGAGGTGGCGAAGCTCCTTCGGGCGGGGGTTATCCGCGAGGTCCAACATCCGGACTGGCTCGCCAATCCGGTGTTGGTCAAAAAGGCCAGCGGCGCCTGGCGCACGTGCATCGACTTCACCGCCCTCAACAAGGCATACCCGAAGGACGATTACCCTCTGCTGCGCATAGATCAACTGGTCGACGCCACCGCCGGATGCGAGCTCATGAGCTTCTTGGACGCCTACTCCGGCTACCATCAGCTCTACATGGCCAAGGACGACGAGGATAAAACCAGCTTCATTACGCCGGTTGGGACCTTTTGCTTTGTCAGGATGCCCTTCGGCCTGAAGAACGCGGGTGCAACCTTCACCCGCCTCGTCGCGCTGGCCCTAGCCGTTCAGTTAGGGAGGAACGTGGAGGCCTACGTGCACGACGTGGTAGTAAAAACCAGGCAGCTCGCCTCCCACGGTCGGGATCTTCAGGAGACCTTCGACAACCTCAGGAAGGCGGGCATCAAGCTCAATCCGGACAAATGTGTTTTCGGCGTGCAGGCGGGCAAGCTCTTGGGCTTCCTCGTATCCGGGCGAGGCATTCAAGCGAACCCCGACAAGGTCGACGCTATCCTGAGCATGGAACCGCCCAAGTCGACGAGGGAGGTCCAGAGGCTGGCTGGCCGCATTGCGGCTTTGAGTCATTTCCTCTCCAGGGCAGCGGAGCGGGGCTTGCCATTTTTCAAGACTCTCCGCGGTTGCGATGGGTTTCATTGGGATGATGACTGCGCAAAGGCCTTCGACGACCTCAAGAAACACCTCGCAACCCTTCCCACTCTGGTGGCCCCAACGCCAGAGGCTCTCCTCCTACTCTACCTCGTCGCCTCGACAACGGCGGTCAGCGCTGTCCTTGTCCTCGAAGAGGGCGCTCTCCAGCGACCAGTGTACTTTGTCTCCGAAGCCCTTCAGGGCGCCAAGACGTGGTATATGGTGCTCGAAAAGCTTGCTTACGCGCTGGTCATGGCCTCAAGAAAGCTCCGGCATTACTTCCTGGCACACCCGATAACGGTGCCATCCTCGTTCCCTCTGGCAGAGATGCTGCACAATAAGGAGTCCACGGGGCAAATTGGCAAATGGGCGGCCGAGCTTGCTCCGTTCTCCCTAACATATGCCTCCCGAACGGCGATCAAGTCTCAAGTTATGGCGGACTTCCTCGCAGAATGGACCCCTCCAGCTCAGCCGGTCCTCCAGTCCGAAGACCCGGTGTGGATGCTCAACACCGACGGAGCTTACGGAGTTGCGGGCGCAGGGGTTGACGCAGTTATTACCACACCTGAGGGGCAGCGCCTGTTGTACTTGGCGCGCCTAGCATTTCCTGCTACGAACAACACGGCCGAGTACGAGGCGTTGCTCTACGGCCTCGGAAAGCTCAAAGCGATGGGAGCGAGGCGAGTTCTCGTCTGCACCGATTCACGGCTAGTATCAGGCCATGTCGACAAGTCAAATCAGGCCAAGGACCCGGAGCTAGCTAAGTACCTAGCAGCCGTACGGGCCAAGGAACGGCACTTTCTGGGTGTCACAGTGAAGGCCATCCCTCGGGCAGACAACGAGCAAGCCGATATCCTCGCCAAGGCTGCCAGTCAGCAGCTCCCAACTCCCGGGGGCATTTTACGAGGTCCTGCTGGCGGCAGCCATCGCACAGGATAACCGTGATGCGGCCCTTGTCCACAAGATCACCCAGCAGGGTGACTGGCAGGAACCCCTTTTCGCTTTTCTGCAGGACATCACGGAACCAGACGGCCCCACCGAGCTCCGGCGTTTACAGTACCGCGCTAGGTCCTTCCAGGTGCTCGATGGGGTGCTCTACAAAAAGGGAGTTTGCGCGCCGCTCCTGCGGTGCCTCTCGCGCGAAGAAGGAAAGCGCCTCCTCGCGGAAATTCATGCGGGGCTCTGCGGCTCGCATCTTCAACCAAGGTCTCTAGTGGGCAAGGCATTCGGGCAGGGTTTCTATTGGCCAACAGCTGTCGCGGACGCCCAGGATCTCGTGCGCCGTTGTCAAGGTTGCCAGTGGATGGGAAGGGCAATCCGCAGGCCCCCGACAAGCCTCCATCCCATACCCCCGGTATGGCCGCTGGCGCGGTGGGGCATCGACGTCGTGGGACCGCTTCCTAGGGCTCCAGGTGACCTGCGGTTCGTAGCGGTCGCTCTGGAATACTTCTCCAGGTGGCCGGAGGCGGTAGCCCTGGCCAAGATTACCTCGGCAGCTATGCAACGCTTCCTCTGGCAGAACATCATATGCCGATTCGGCGTGCCCAGGGAGATCACCGTCGACAACGGTCTGCAATTTGATGCAGCCCCATTCGAAGAATTCTGTGACAACGTGGGCATCACACTCCGGTTCGCCTCGGTTGGACACCCACAGTCCAACGGGGCGGTGCAGCGCGCGAACGGCGCTATCTCTGCCGCGATCAAGAAGTGCCTTGTCGGGCTACCAAAGGGGAAGTGGCCGGGCGAGCTCCACAGCGTCCTCTGGTCTCTTCGTACAACGGTCACACGCCCAACGGGGTTCACGCCATTCAAGCTCCTCTTTGGTGACGAGGTAGTCACACCTGAAGAAATAAAGGCTGGCTCGCGAAGGGTCCTCGTCCAAGCACCAGACGAGGAGCACCAATTGTCCATGGACCTCCTTGATGGGGACCGGGCAAGCGCAACTCAGCACGTCATAAAGTACGTGTGACAGATGGTGCGCGGTCGGGATCGTTCGCTGTACCCACACGAATTCAAACCAGGAGACCTTTTCCTTAAGATGGCAGTCCACGCGGAGACGGTAGGCAAGCTCGAATCCAGGTGGGAAGGCCCGTACATCGTCGCGGAAGCCCTACAGAAGGGAGCGTACCGCTTAGCCACCTTGGAGGGGCAGACGTTCCGCCACACATGGAATGCAGACAGACTGCGGCGGTATTACGCCTAAGCCGAGTATGCGAGTGCAAGGACCTTCCACGGCTTCGGCGGGCGCCCCACCACGCTCCTCCGCGAACCGCCCTGGCGCTAGAGGCTCCAGACGCACGCAGCTTCACCACCGGGCAATGACGGCTGAGGTCGTCTCCACCTTTAAGCGGCCAGCGGTTAGTACCTCACCTCTTGTAACCGCTCACCCGCGCAAATGGGAATTTAATAAAGTGCATCGTTCATGCAAATTTTCTCGTTTCATACCAAATACGCGCAAAGGGTTGCTTCGTGTGCACTATGCATGAGCATAAATAAAGACGCGTGGGGGGATGCCTCCGCGCGCAGTCTCCGGACTCTAAATAAGACGTAGCGTCGAGGTCCACCTCCGCACGCACTCCACGGAGTATAAACAAGATGTAGCGTCAAGATTCGCCTCCGCACGCAATTTCACCGCCCGCAACGCGCGGAGGCTCGCCTCCGCGCGCAGTCTACGGACTCTAAACAAGACGTAGCGTTGAGGTGCGCCTCCGCACGCACTCCACGGAGTATAAACAAGATGTAGCGTCGAGGTCCGCCTCCGCACGCACCTTCACCGCCCGCAACGCGCGGAGGCTCACCTCCGCGCGCAGTCTCCGGACTCTAAATAAAACGTAGCATCGAGATCCGCCTCCGCACGCACTCCATGGAGTATAAACAAGACGTAGCGTCGAGGTTTGCCTCCGCACGCACCTTCACCGCCCGCAACGCGCAGAGGTTCACCTCCGCGCGCAGTCTACGGACTCTAAACAAGACGTAGCGTTGAGGTCCGCCTCCGCACGCACTCCACGGAGTATAAACAAGACGCAGCGGAGGGACGCCTCCGCGCGCACTCTACGGAGTATAAATAAGACGCGGATATTGTCCCTGCGCACTCTACAGAGTATAAACAAGATGCGGATATCCCCGCGCATGTGCAGGCACTGTCTTTGCGCGTACTCCCCGGAGTATAAATAAGTCGTGGTCGAAGTTCCTACGCATGTAACCCCCAGTAGCGCTTGCGCGTCTACTTCGACTAAGCGCCAGCTCCGCTGCCACCCATTCAAAAGGTAGGGGACGAAGCGCTCGCACATCTACTTCGACTAGGCACCAGCTCCGCTGCCACCCCTTCGAAAGGTAGGGGACGGAGCGCTTGCGTGTCTACTTCGACTAGGCGCCAGCTCCGCTGCCACCCCTTCGAAAGGTAGGGGACGGAGCGCTCGCGCGTCTACTTTGACTAGGCGCCAGCTCCGCTGCCACCCTTTCGAAAGGTAGGGGGCGGAGTGCTCTCGCGCCTACTTCGACTAGGCGCCAGCTCCGCTGCCACCCCTTCAAAAGGTAGGGGACAGAGCGCTCGCGCGTCTACTTTGAATAGGCGCCAGCTCCGCGGTCACTCCTTCGGGAAGCAGGAGGGCGGACCGCTCGTGAATCTACTCCGACCAGGCACGGACGGATACCTAGCGCGAAAATCAACACTACGTATCAACCGCATCGAATAGGGGCATACAGCAACAACGTCAGGCAAGCGCTTCCTCATTCATGTAAAAGTGTAAGCCGCGAAGCAGCCATGCAAAAAGGTATACATAACGCAACACACCCAGACCCGGCGTCACACTCCGTCCGCATCGTCTCCGCTGCGTCGAGGAAGTTCCTCGAGCCACTGGAGGAGGTCCCCCTCTTTGTGCAGAGTTCGCCGCACCGTGATCCTAGCCGCGTCCTCCCCGACGTGGCTCCAGATTCGATCATAGAAGTTCTGGGCAGCCGGTTCGATGGAGCGAATGGCGTCAGACATCACCTCGGGCTCAGTGGGCAGATCCAGCTGGCAGTCCGCCAGCTCGCCGGCATGTTCGCATCCCCGAGCGCGAAGCAAGGCAAGGGTGAAGGAGGCACCTATGTAGCCGCAGTGATCGTTGAAGGCCTTGGCACCACAGCGAACAAGACTCGAGCCCTCCTCGATCCGCCCAAGTGTCTCCGCCAGGTTCTCACGACCATGCGTAACCTCCGGCACGTCAACGACGAGCTCCCGGAGGGCCTCTTCCAGCGACTCCATCGCCCCCCACGCTACTGCGGACGCATGATCCAAGGCCGCGGTCTTCTCCGTGAGGGACGCGGCGAGGCGGTCCTTCTCTTCCTCCAGCGCGGCAATTTGCTGCTGAAAGACGGTGCGCTCCTCTGCCGCAGCGCGCCGAGCATCCTCCGCGGTCCCTCGCCTCAGAAGCTAACAGCGCCCTCTCCGCCTCCAGCACGCGGATCTACGCGTCCTTGACGGCGTGAGCGTCGTCCGCTTCACGAAGCTTGCTTTGTAGCGCCCGCCGCTCCTGAAAGTGACTCCTCTCCAAAGCTTGGCTGAGGGCGAGTGTCTGGGAAAGAGAGCGAACGTTAGAAGAACCTCACACAGCGGCGCAGGCTGTAAACCACTCACCCTTATCTCCGAGGCACCCAAGGCAAGCGCCAGAAGGTCCCCCTCGCAGGTCGCCAGCGCCTGCACATCCAAGCTGTCGCTGACCCGCTCCGCAGTTTGGTTGAAGACACGAAGCGTCTCTGTCCGCGGGAAGAAGTCGGAGGTGACAGGACTCGGCCCAGCAGCCTCCGCAGCACGGGACGCCCACGCCTCGTCCTGCGCAGCAAGATCGGCGACTTCGCACGCACCTCCGTTGCTCGATTCTTGACCACGTCCGGGAGACCTCGTCTCGCCTGAGGCCGACGACGGAATGAGCGAGCAAAGCGGAGAGAGTTTCGCGAAGCCGCGAGAGGAAAAGGAATTGCGCCTACCTTCGGTACCCCCTACCAGGGTACGGGGGGGTGTCCGCGCTACCTCCGTGTAAGGCAAAGGGACTTCGTTGGCTTGAGGAGCGGCGCCCCCTCCCCCAGCCTCACCGACCTCCTCGCGGGGCGCCAGGTTCCCGGTGATCACGCCAGCCACCCCGAACCTCCCCCTCGCAGGCGGAGGTGACTATACCCGGGGGTGCTTCGCCCTCGGAGACGCGAGCGATGCCTCCCCAGTCGCTCCGATCATAGACGGCAGACCTTCACCAGCCGTCGTAGGTGGCAGACCCTTGGTGGCTATCGCGGGCGGCACCACCTTGTCCCTAGGACCAACAACGTCGAGACCCGCCACCTCATCGCCGTCCAAGCCTTCATCAGGGGCCGCGCCCCCCCGAAACGGCGGGTTCGGACACGGCGCCAGCCTACGGGCCAGGTGCGGTGGCCCCCGCCCGAGCCTTACGTCGGCGGGGCTGCGCCTCCACTTTGCTGTCGCCTTCGGCGCCACCTGAGGCCTCCACCGGCACCGCGCGGTCCGGCACGTTAATCCCCAGGACCTCGCACACTCGGTTCAACTGCCCCTGTTTTGCCGAGGCAGTCGCGGCTTCGCGCAATTTATGCTCCTTGGCCGAGTACGGTCCAAGAAGCGCAACAACTGCGCGCTCTGCATCTTCCAGCCGGGGCACTACACACAAAAATGCAGCATCATCCGTAAGGAAGAGCATGATCATGCAAACGTGCACACTCCCAACGGTCGAACAACTTACAAGGAGCGGGGGGTCTTCGGAGGCAAGACACGGTCGGACTCACACCATCCTTCCGGACGTCGCCCTGTACCTCGTACTGCCACCGACCGGAGAGCGGCGATACCCTGTACATGGTAAATTCTTCGGCAAGGTCGCGCATGCTGAACCGGCAGGCGATGCCGGCAAGCCGCCGTGCCTTTTGCGCGTCGTCGGCCATCGGCTCCACGTCTGGCGAGATGATGAAAGATATCGGCTGTCCTCGGCACGCCAGGCCGCTCCTGCTCGTCACAAGGTAATAGAACCACCGTCGCGTCCAGCCAGACTCCCACTTCCCCCGCGCGGCCCATGCAGGGAAGAGCCCAGTGCACGACTTCCTCAGCACGAAGCTGACGCTGCCAAAGTTTGACTCTTCTCCCCCCTCAAGTTTCTTTGGCTGGCAACGCGCGTTGTGTAGAATGGCGAACAGGCTCGCACTCGGACGACGACCTTCCGTTCGCAAGGCCCAAGCAAACACGGCCAGGCAGACTATGGCACCGGGGGTCAGCTGCGCCAGCTCCAGCCCAAAAGCCCGTATGACTTTGCCGACGAAGAGTGTCGAGGGCATCCGCAGACTGGCATCAAAGAATGCGATGAAGACAATAGCCTCCTCCTCCGTCGGATGCGGTTCCATCTCGGAGGGATCGGGCAGGCGGGCCCCGCCCCGTTCCGCGATCTTCCCCTCCCGGACAAGTCTCTGGAGCATCTCTTCTGTAGTGCGGCTTCGCCCCAGCACATGGGAGCAGCGGCCCCCCGAGTGTTCCATGTCGTCCCACCGCTTGTTGGCATGCGCCCTTCCTCGCACCACCAGTGAGTACTCCCCCGGGGGAGGTGACAGGTTGTGACGATCAGAGGAGGCGCTACCGCTGGGCCAGCAAGCGGGATCGTCACGGCAAGCCATCCCTCTCCGCGACGCAGTGCTAAAACAACGCGAGCAAGGGTGGGTTGTGCGGCTGGCAGAAGAGGGAAGACAGGCTGAAACAAGTAGCGCGAAAGAGCGCCCCATGCCGATGGCGATGCCTTATAAAGCCAACTCCAGCCCTCCACCAGCGCAGCGTAACCGGCGGGAGCCTGACGGTTCAGCTATCCAGCGTCGAGAAGCACAACCGCTGGCAACCGAGCGCGTGCTGGTAGGTGGGCTGACAGCGCACGACGCACCTATAGCGGACCGCCACGCGTCCCGCCGTTCTGGGGAAGGGGCACACGGCTACGGCCGTACGCCTGCAGGCAGCCCACGGCGCGCGAATCAGGGCCCGCCGCGTGTACAACTCGGTTGGAAAAGAACGCACGGTCGCAGCAGCCTGCTCCTGGCAACCCAGAGGTCGGCACGTTTCCAGGAGTCATTAAAGCGCACTATCGGCATGCGGAGCCGTGCGCACCTCCTGCCCAGGGGAACCTACCGGCGCGAGGTCCACCTCCGCTCTAGCTTCGACCCCGCTGCCGACCGCGGGCTCCATTTTCGGTTTCAACATCGGCCCTCCCCTCCACAGCGACTTCGGCCTCGGCTTCGGCAGCAAGGTTGGCATCGTACCTCGCGCCAAGAAGAGTTCTACATCGACCCATACGGCTTCGCCGAAGTGTTGGGAAAGCTCACAGGCCGCAGGGACGGAGGGGGCCAAAGGACTCGGCAGCATGGCTTCAGCCCGTGAAGCCCTTCACCATGAGAGGCTCCTGTTGTAGGGGTGGCCCCCACCTAAGCCCAGCAGGCCTGTTAAGAAGAATCTAAGGCCCAGGATGGGACATGTGTAATGACATAAGTACCCTTGTATGGTATATTCGGATGTAAGGGTATAATTGTAAAAGCACTCCCCATGTGGATATATATATACAGCACAGGCCATGGGGAGAAGGACCTAAGCCATTACTCACCTAACTCTCCACTACCATACTCTCTCTCTCTCTGTTTGGTCTGTAACCACAACACTCGCCATTCCCTTCGCCATCACTCGTCGTCTCTATTTCACCCGTTGGCCAAGCTTTTCCTCCCCCGAGTCGCCTAGAACGGGGTCATCATCCTTAGCTCTAGTGTGCGTCGCTGCTGTGGACTGTTGTGTTCATCTTATGTTCCAACGAGCTCCAAGCCCTCTCTTCTGTATCACCTTGTTCCTTTTGATTCCATTCGTCTGGCCCCGCACTTAATTTGGGTTTGGTGCATTGAATCTTGGCAGCGCTACCAATCGCTTCACCTTTGTCTCCTTCCAACCCTGAGCTCACCATGCCCCACCGTCGTTGCCTCACCGCAGGTGAGCTCAGCAACAAGCTCAGCCACTATAGCCATTGGCTTCCCTGTTCCCTCTCTTTGACTAGCAGTCCCCATGTGTGGTGAGACATGTGGGCCCGAGTGGATTAATCAAGTTAATTTTATGATTCAAACCGATTTTAGAATCTTAGCCACTCACACCTGGACCCCACTTGTTAGTCATTTTAGAAATTAATAAAATCTAGACAAGTAGACCCCACCTATCAGTCTAATGATGTAATAAACCTAGAATTTCCTTCAGAAAAAATTAAAATTAAAATTCATGCATAGTATTTTTTTTAGTATATTCAAACCAAACTAAATTCAAATGCTTATAACTTTTGCATATGGACTCCAAATTGAATGATTATTGCCTCTAAAATTTTCTAAAATAATGCTATTTCATATTATGCAAACAAATATTTGAAATTTCTCTCTATTTGAATTTATTTGGCTCTTATTTGTGCTATTTGGATTTTGCCGATTAGATACCAACGTTTCAAAAATTTCGTCGACAAGCTAGACCAAGACCAAAGTTCAATGAGCAAGGTAAGCACTCCCTTTGACCATATTAATCCCATATTTCACTATTATGTATGTTGTGTTTAAAACTATTATGCATGTATGTAATTTTGGTAAAAATCACTATATTGGTAAGGCTGATAGTTATGCTAAATTGTTGCATTGATCTCAGTTTGATAAATTATTACCCTTGCTATTATCACCTTAGTATTAATATCCACTATGGATAAAATGTGGAATTTGTAGAATAAGCAAAGTGGTTAATGTTTAGCCATGCTCATAATGGTACTAAATATTTGAAAATAGGAGATACTTGAGAAATGGTCTAAAGGAGTTACCTTTGTTATTTTGGTTAGCAAATAAAATGGAAAACATATTTTAGGCTTTGGCGGGTGGTTGTGGAGACTGGTATAGTTAGCACAAGACTATGGTATATAGATGTCTCGCTTGAGTCATTAAAGACTGATCTATTATGTCATAGACCCTAGTACAATTGTATATAATACATGTCTTTATGAGAAGACCTTAGTATAATAAGTTACTGGGTTCTAGAAATTTCACCGCAGATGGTAAATTGTAGGTGATTTTGGGCTAGTGCAGGCATGGAGGTTCATCCATGTTCGGAGGAACCTTGCTAGTAAGGAAGGTTTACAAACACATAGTCTGAGTCTTGGGCACTATCCGTCTTGAGAAGGTATCATAGCGCGGTGATTATTAGGACTGGTAATATAAAATTTTCGTCATAAACTCTCAAATTAGGTACTGATGGTATCACATGACATGTATAATATGGTAGGATGTTTGTATCGTATGGATAAAGTGTACAACCTCTGCATAGTATAAATCTACTCGAATAGCTGTGTGCATGGATATGGACAAAACTTGGTTATATCCCATAATAAGTAGTTTTATATTTTATAAAATGGTTTTGGGGGAATGTATGGATGGGAAATCCATACAAAGCTATCCATGCAAAGCTTAGTTTGGCAAGGATATTGCCACTATTTTGAAATCCTGAAATAGCAAGCCTCTTGTCCCAAATTGTGCTATTTATGATTTATTATTAATTGCTCATCAAATTCAAGTGCTCTTACAAGTTCTGTTTGTAATGTATTATTCATTACTACAATTGAAAGCATGTTTTTGCAAATTGAATTAGACTAGATAGCTACATTTGTCTCGACTTGTACCCAAAATTGATTTCTATGTCTTTTGATGTGTAGGGTCCTTTAGAGTCAACTACAGTCAATGGCGAGGATCGGGGCTACGCTTATGGAGGAGTCGAGGCCTAAAACGATTGTAGATGCCAGATGAAGTGGTGAGCTCAGCCGTAGCACGAGAAAGGCAGAAAATATTGAAGGAAAATTCGAATGGCGGGTTGCACCATGTGGCTTACTTAATCCAAGTGAGGTGTGGTCCAGTGTAACTGAAATAGGAGAGATTTGCTAATGTGTGGCAAGCTAATAATGTACCTACACGTGGCAAGCATAACGATTGCTTGCAATGGAAGGAAATGATCGGGGTCAAATAAAGGTATTTTGGTAGTTTGACCAAAATACCAGAAACTACCTTGAAGCAAAACCACGACGCTTAGGAGAGCAATTTATGTCAAGGAGAAACTGAGAAGATCAAGGCTAAGGACTTAGCGGATTCAAACTTATGCGATTTGAAAAACATGCATAAAAGTAATAAGTTGAAATCCGTATGTGGGGTTATCGAGTTTTTTCCATTATGCTAAGTAGATAGTATCCACTAAAGGTTAGATATGGCTGACTAGCCCATCTATTTAATGAGTTAGAATGAAGACTTGCAGTTAACCATCCAACCTTCTTCTTTTGAGACTAAGTTCACATGTTAGGGTTAGATTTGAGAGAAGTTGAGTGCTATGGTGTGCTCTGTTATATTCCAGGTAGAGTAGTTATAAAACCTTCATCTTCAAGTAGCAATATATTAATCTTTGTCATCTTCATGAATCTCTCTTGTGTTGATTAATTCGCTCTTGATTTGGTTAATTTTTGCTCTTCTCTCTTCCCTTCTTGATTGTGTTGTACTAAGGACATGTAAGAGATGAAGATAACCCCTGAAAATCAATCTTCACCTATCTAGGTATTTGGTTGGCAAGTTAATGAAGAAATCCAGTTTTGGTTGGATTTGATCGTCATGAGTGATTTCTGAGGGTTTTTACATTGATTTCTTATGTATTCTTACTTGTTGTGATATGTGAATGCATGGATGGTTAAAAGGATTGTGTGGATGTAACAAATTAAGGATATGTGCTATTGGAAACGTATTCCTAACAGCTTATGCATATTCCTGATGGCTAAAGAATGTCAAGAACAACCTATATTTCCCTGTTGTCTGCTACCCTGTCAAGGAAAATATCCTTGATTGTTACCCATCATGGGAAAAGTTTTGGCATGACATCACATGTGACATTAGTATTTTTTTCCCCTAACATGGACTACCATCAAGGAAAATATATCCTTGATGACCCGTCATGGAAAAGAGCTACACCCTGACATCATATGCTGATGCTATCTTTATTTTCCTAACGTGGAACACCATCAAGGAAATATTCCCTGACGTGTAACCGTCAAGCAAATTTAATTTTCGTGACACTTGCTCCCTTTGCGTTATTACCTAATGGGGACCCGTCAAGGAAATATTCCCTTACGATTTTTAGCATTTTTCTGTCGTGGTTTGACTATCAAGGATATCCCAGATCCTGGTAGTGCTGGCACACTTCTTATCATTTTTCTACGTACATCCATGGGCAGGTGTCCTTACAAACAAGATGACGAGTGGTGGGTTCGGGTGTTTTGAACCCATCGGTCCTGAGTTCGATCCCCGGATCGAATGAAGGATTTTCTATACTTATCCCCTGAGGCGTGGCCCGACGGCTGGTAGCACGACAAGCCGGGCACGCTGGGCGGTGAACTAGTTGAGCCGTGGAGGACCGACAGAGGCGGAGGATTGCATCGGTCGGCTAGGAACTTGGGGCTTGGTGTTTGGCGATTTGGGGAAAGAAAGAGTCAAAGAGGCGAGTCGGCAACCAACTAGAAGTTGATTTGGTACATTACATATATATATTTTTCTTTACTCAACTACTCTTGTTGATATTATATAGTGATGAAATTATTGCTAGTCCGTACATCGAGCGAGCAGACGAGTGAGAGATATTTAGAAGTATTGATGATGATAGAATTATAAAACGCATCTAAGGCATGAAATCTTGCGGAATAAATTTGCATCTAGATTCAAGCTAGTGTGTTAACAGTATGTTTTGTTTATTTTAAATGTTTATAATCATTTGCAATTTACTATTATATCACTAATTTTGGTAATTTTGATATATAAATTGCCACTCACTGGATACATATTTATATGGTTTGGAATGCCACTCCATTAGCTAGCGACGTACCTCCACTGTATTTTGCTTTCTTGCTTTGCTTCTCTTTTATGTATATATGAATTTGAATTGCACAAAACTATGTTTAACATGCTTATCTCAATTTAGCTTAGTCCATTGTGTTTATCCTTTATTTTTATCCTGACTTTACAACTGTTAAGAACCCTAAGTCACCTTAGAAATAGAAAGCCCCGTTTCTCTACCTCTGTTCGAGGACGCCTCCAAAGCATCGAGAAACGATGTGTAATGACTGATAAGACACTCCCATATCGCCCCTAGCAACAACCATCCAAAGGAGCGTACGCACGGCCCATGCATCCCCTCATCCACCTTTCCCTGTAGCCGGCCTGGAGGACACGATCGAAACCACGTTAAAAATCTCTCGGCCAAGCCGGCCATCCACACTCGGCTCGGCCTAGCGCCCTACACGGCAGATCTAGATGCTGCCCCTCGCATGCCTCCACGCACATTCCGCGTCCGCGTCCAACCAAAACGCCGCATCCGTCCGTCCGCCCGTCCGTCCGTCCGTCCCATGCATGCGCGCGCTTCCTCTTCCTCCCCCGGCCGGCCTCACTCCCATCCCACTATATAACACCCCACACTGCTCAGCACTCATCTCACATATCGCAAGTACAGCCATTGGCCACACACCAACGAGCTCCACTCAGTAGCTGGACTGCTGGTGATTAGTCTCTTGTCCTCCTCTCCTAGAGCCTAGCTTGCGTACGGCCGCACAGGAGCGGCGCGAGAGGGGGGGGGGGGGGAGCTAGATAGGGGTTCGTGAGGATAATGCATGGCATGTGTTAACATGTACAACCCGGAGCACCACCAGTCGTTCATGGCGCCGCGGATATCCTTCTCCAGCGACTTCGCGCTGGAGCCGCCGCCGCCGCCTTCGGCCGCGACTCCCCTGTCGGCGCGCGCGCCGGGGGACGCGGACTTCGAGTTCTCCGTCGGCAGCCACCCGATGATGGCCGCTGACCAGCTGTTCTCCAAGGGCCGCCTCCTGCCGCTCCGGGAGGCCCCGCACGGCCACGGCGCCGTCGCTGGCGGCCGGCCCCTGACGCTGCGCGACGAGCTGCGCACGGACGACCGCCACGGGCGCGTGCCCCGCGCGCCCAACATCCGGTGGAAGGAGCTGCTCGGCCTCAAGAAGGCGCCCAAGAAGCCCGCCGCCGACGCTGGCACCGGCACGTCGTCGGCCGACGCCCATATGGTAAGGTTACAGTTCTTGGATCTTTAGTACCCAAGTAGTACTACGTGAGTACAGTCTGCTATGCATTGTCCCACTTGCTTGTCGCATTGGCATTTTTCGAATCTTGAAACCACCTGCAAGTTAGAGCCTCTTGTGCAGTAGAGTACGCTTTCTGCATCCAAGATTTCTCAAAGTTTGAAGCCGGATGCATGTATTGCATGTACATGTACTTCGTAACAGAACACACCAGATTGCACAGAAATCTTAGTGGTACCAACCACTCGTGTTTTTTTTGCGCTTCAAGTGACAACAAATGCATGCAACATTTTCCAGGATCTTGGAGGTCAGCAAGGCACGCGAGACTGAAGCAACAAACGCAATGACCGATCGAAATGGGGACGTGATGAGCGATTGGGTGGTAAAATGTGCCTCAGCTGTTCATCATCTACCTGTTGATGATCTGGCAGCTCGGTCAGCTGATTGGAGGAGCAAGCTACGAAGAAATTTGGGAGCCATGCATGTGCATTTCCTTTTGCCTCTTTGTTGCCTTTTTTTTTGGGGTGTAAAAGGGAATTTTGATCTGTAGTTTATGGCTGGGTCGCCGGGGTAGATCGATGGTTGCATGTAGTCAAATTAACTCCTCTAGCTGTGCCACTGGTGTTTTGTGTTGAAAGGGCCAGTTAAATGTATTTTCCACATGGTGTGGTCCTTGTACGTGTTGTTTAGCTGTTCCCATGCTTGTCTGCTCCCCCCGCTCTTTCCCTATGTACAAAAATGCTTGTAGCTACTGGCTAGCTTTGAGTTCAATGAAGGGCCTTTTAACATTCTGCTGTCACATAATTAGTTCCACAATGAAACATATTCCATCTCCTCAATCACATTAGAGCAAGTACAATAGTATAGCCAACTAGTGGCTATAATACTTGTCCATTTCATCTATAGCCTTCAAAAAAATAGTTCATACAATAAGGTAGCTATTACAATAACTATTTGGCCCCATGTGTAAGAGAGTGAAATGCATATTTTTACGTGCTATAGCTAGCTATAATTTAGTAGTCAGCTTCCTTCTCTCTCTTCCTTTCTCTCTCTGCCACGTAAGATTTGGTTGATATTATATTTGCTATAGCCTGCTGACTAAGCCTTATTGTACCTGCTCTTAGTATCTTTTACTAAGACGAAACTGAAAGATGCAACAAGTGTAAAGCGAACCATTTTTGAACGATGGACCGTGGAGCTAGGTCAAAGTTGTGCTAGCCTGTCATGTAAGATTCAAAGCATAAGAGAAAAGAAACGTAGCAAGACTATAATAGTATATAGATCGAACGCTTCCAAGGAGTGCACATTTGAGCCAGTGGATATGCATCTGGGTTGGGGCGTGGAGGAAAGCCAAAGGCAAGGTAGGCGCTCATCTATAATCTATCCGAGCGCCATCGCTTGAGCCCCATGTCCTCTTCTGGCCTTATGGGGGAGAGTAAAGGGACAGGGCCCTAGCGCATCTCCCACACTGTCGTGTAATGCCCCTCCTCCCCTACCTGGTGATCTCCGGCAGTGTTAAATTTATGAGGTGACCTAGCTGTCAATCGTGTCGTGCCACCCCCATCTCCCCTGCCATCGCACTCTCTGACAGCAATGGGGTGGCCACAGGACAGAAACAAATGCCTGCCCTGCCCAGCACAGCAGGAAAAGCTTGATGGCAGGCCAGGCGCCAGGGAGAGGGAGGGGGCCAAGCTGCGAGAGCTGCAGGCGGCCACGGTATCTCGGCCTCTGAATCCTGATTTGAAGAGAACGGGTCCAAAAGGTGGATGTATTATCTCTGGTTCTTGCGTGCATGGTGCAGTGCATCTGCAACTGCATAGCATGGCGCCATGGCCCGGCCAAAAGGTCTAGTGCTAGCTCTGCACTCTGCCGTGTGTGTACTAGGGGGTCATTCTGGTCAGATTGTGTTGGATTGGGGTTTGGAATGTTAGGCGAGGGTGGTCGGTCAGTCAGTCAAGGTTGGTTTCAATGCATTGCGTTCGACAAGAACAACTGGACACTATCTATGCACTTGCTGAGTCGTTCAGGTAGATGTTAGATGCCTCACAGAAAGGGCAGAAGGAAAAGCTCGCGCGTTTAACTTCACGGGTGGGCTGTCCCGTTGGTTTTCTCTGCAACTGAACTTTGCCCAAGGCCCATGACAAGTGCCTTTTTCAACCTGTTTCGCACCGTCAACATTGCCGAAGTGCTCCAAGGCCCACTCTGCCCGTCTACGGTTGGAAAGCCCACATGATCAGCTGGCCCTGTTTTGGAGGTTCTGTGGATACCAGATTGGTCCGGTGATGGCCGAAACAGTGTCGATGGCATTACAATTTTCGTGTCCGGATCGGTCCTCGATTGAAATAGTTTCTGAGCCCGACCCAACTTTAGTCGCGGAACGAAAACAAGACGGAGATTGGAACTCTCTTGAACGCTTTCGATCATTGGATGCTTACCAAAGAGAAGATCAGATGTCAAAACTCCAGTCCGAAGCGTAGAATTTTTACCAGTGCACAATCTAGGTAAACCCGAAGCATAATCTTTCCTTCAGTCTAGATAATAGCAATCTTCAACCCGCAGGCGCGACGACGCGCCAACCGCCGCGGCGAGCTTTGGGGACGCGAAAGGCCGAAGCTTGATGCGACGACTTCACGCAACAACGACGTACGGTGGCAGCAAATTAACCCGTCAGCTTGAGTGCCGTGTCGATCCGTCACACCAGAAGCGCCAGGGCGGGCAGCACTTCGGGTGTGGTTCGTGCAGAGTGCGGCCATTAGGCCAGTCTCAATGGGGATTTTATGGAGTTTCATGGGCATTAAATACGCTGACATGGCACTGTATTGATGAAGAGATATGATAAAAGTTTCAAAGAGTTTCATGGGGAAAACTCTTCTGCACTGTTTCCAAAATATAGATGTGTTGGAAACTGGAACATGAAACATTCACTGAGACTGGCCTTAGCCACACCCATGCACCAAGATCTTACGGCGAGTGCCGAGAAAAAGTAGAGAGTCAACCTTTAAAGAAGTGCCAACAAAAGCTCGATGCTCGCGCCTCCACTCGTGCATTTGCATGAGCCAGATTTTCCCATGGTGAAAATGTGCGTGGGAACTTGGCCGGTAATTGGTGAGTGCCTGAGCGGTGATTACCATTGGAGTTACTATCAGCATTTCGTCTGCAAATTGCCGTGTAGAAACGGTCCTAGGCTTTTATTGAACAACAACTGGCCACTCCAAAGATTCCAATCCCCAAGAGGACATTTACTCAGTTAATATGCGGAATCCCGAACACAGACAAGCCTCCATCCACATGAGTAAAATTTTGCAAAAGATATGTACTATTTGTATAGCGCTTGATTGTCATCTGTTCTCGCATCTTTACATGGACACATGAGAATCTGAGATCGAACCGTACCGTTCCGAACTTCTGATTTCTGAAGCACATAAGCTACTGAAACTGCGCGACACGCATGGCAACCAGCAGTTCAGCACGTGTGCACGCATGCCACCACGGCACCACGTCTACCATTTACACTAGCCTGTCCCCGTCCGTCTGCTTGGCCGCGGCGATGGAGTTCTTGCAGTGCGCGATGGCGGCCTCGATGGCGCTCTGCAGCTCCTCCATCGTGCTCTCCTCCGACGACGTCGAGACCTTAACCGACCCGCCCACAGACAGGTGCCCGCTGTTCGCAGGCGACGCACGCAGCGACGCCGGCGCCGATGACAGCTGCCCCCGCCACCGCCTCCACCGCTCCCGCTCCCTCGTGGCGTTCACGCCGTGTACCGAGAAGGAGTGCGGCCTCCGCCGCTGCTCCTGCCTCTCCCTCTCCCCGTGCCAGGAGAAGGAGGCGAACAGCTGCTTCACCATGGACGTCATGTACTTCTTCACCGACTGGTCCACGTCCAGCCCTCTCTTCGCCTTCCCTTTCCTCTTCTCCTCGTCCTTGCCGGTCGTGTCTCTGTTCTCGCCTCTCCACGCGCCGACGAGGCTGGAGAAGAAAGGGGAGGCCTTGTTCTTAGCCTTGTCCCTGTCCCTGTCCTTGCTTCTACTGCTCTGGCTTGTGGTTTGATGGTGGTTTGCTTTGGCGTAGTTGTTGTGGCTGAGGTCGCTGCCGACGCGGCCGAGGGGTGTACTGCGGGACATGTTGGCAGCGCGCACGGCGACCGGGAGCGTAACGGCGTGGAGGTGGGCGTGGAGAGGAGGCGGCGGCAAAGGCAGCGGAGAGGAGAGGGAGAAGGCGAAGGAAAGTCGTGGGAGGGGGATGGGGAGGTCGTGGTGGAGAGGGGTGGTGGTGGGGAGGGGGAGGTGTGGTTGGCTTGAACAGTGGAGGTGATGACCGTGGCCGTGGTGTGCCCATGGCTTTGGGTTGTAGGGTTTGTGCTTGCGCGCGTGGGTATGAGCAAACATGTTGAGATTAATTACATAGGTTTTGTTATTTGTAAGTTGCATGATTATTTTGTTAACTCTAAGTCGGTTTTCCTGGCATTTGGGTTGGCTTTTAGGATCTAATTTTGATCCTACGGTTAAAAACGTGACTTGTACTTAAAAAAAAGCATAAGTTACCTTATAGATACACATCCTCTGATTACACATAGCTTAATTAATTGATTATAAGAACTTATCATTTCTCGGGTTTGCTTGGTAACCTCGTTTAACTACTACAAAAGAGACTATACTGGACGGTTACATCACAGACTTAAATATAAAAACAAAATGAAGATTAGATATAGACTTAAATATTAGATAGGGACAAATATTTGATTTGATTTATTTTTTAGTTATGTATATTTGTTCTTACCTAATATAAACTTTTGTAAAAGAGCTGTCCCGAAGGGTACCATTCCCCTCGTATAACTGGCTGGATGCCAACTTCAGTAGTGAGTTTAGTATAATGACATGGCACATGCTAATGTCTTATTTGGCAAAGCTTAGTTTTTTCCTAATAAGCCAACTTAATGATTTATTGGATCTTTCAGCTTAAATTTAGACTGAACAACCTACTTGGCCCAAGTTCCACTTCAGCTCATTTTAAACTTACAACAATACTGCCGAAACTGGCCTATACTGAAGCCAAGAAGCTGCTCCAAACGATGAGGTTAAAACTTGGCCGAACAACCCTAGCTAAGATATTCCGTCGATCTCGATGGAAGAATTATGCCGCAATCTGGGATGACATGCTATTATTTCGTGATAATTCGAAATGGCCCACGCTAATTGGTATAGCTCGATGGCGTTTAATGGGTGGGCAACGTAATTAACCATCGACATGTACATGTATCCGTAGTTCCATACAGGCCATAATGCCATGTCCCCAGCCCAAACCGCAACGATTAACCGATCAAAACTTGGTGGTCACTGGAGCAGGTTTTCCTCAGCCAAATCCGGCGGAGAGATTTGATGATTTACCTTATCTTTCTTTGCCACTTAATAAAATGTTTCATGATGTCTTACTGATATGCAAGGTCAGAACTCGCATATCAGTAAGACATCACTTGCTATTTCTATAAAAGATAAGTCAAATCATCAATTCTTTCAATCCGGCGGCATGCATGCATGCAGCTGGTAAGCCATATGGTGATATGGCAAATGCACGAGCCAATTGTCTGCCATTTGAGTCCAGGGATGTCACTGTAGTCTGCTTGGCAGAAACGCTGCCTTTGTTTGCACGGTCGCGGCGAGCTCTAGACACACCAACCTGTCACATGTAGAAGTGGTTCCGAAGTAATCGGAGGAAGAAACCACAAGGTCTATCAATACTGTACCGCCACGCACAGTAGTTGATGTATAATCTGATACTATATATCGAACGTACGCATAACTAAAATATGCAGATTAAGAGATGTTTATTGTCTGATCATAATTCGAGAGTGTATAAATATATGAGTGTTATATGAGGCAGCAGCACTACTCGCTATCTAATCCAAGGATTTGACCCAGCTCACATCCATCGTTGAGTTATTTGGATGCAATATTTTTGCCTGAGAAATGTTACATGCATACGAAAAATGTTACATATATAAATTAAAAATATTACAAACGTAGTCGATAAATGTTACAATTATGAGAAAAAATATTACAGCAAAATCGATATAAATATAATTTTTTTTCAGCCGACTGTGCAATAACCAGTCCCTTTATCTCGTTTGTGTTCTTCCTGTCCATGCTTGCTTTCCTCCATTTGAGTAGTAATTTCATTTTCCCAGCTTTACTGAGAACAATTCCGATTATGACACCTTCTCACAAGTCAAACATAACTAACATCACCAAAAAAAGGTGACGTGGCGTACTGCCGTCGTTTCTGATGTTCATATCGATCAGGCATGCACGGTCTAGAAAGGAGCTACGTCGCGATGCACTTGACCTCACTTGCTCATCAATCACTTCTCACAAGAATTCTCTCGCAGAATTTATTGTGTCGACGATTAAACTGTGCCCTTCTGCGGATTCCTTAAAATATCATATGTTGTACCAAGATAGCTCCGATTCCATTTTTTTATGACATAGACGAGCTGGCTCCAAACGGTTCTAACTTCTAGATTTTTTTTACTTTTAGTTTATTTAAGTTAGAAACTATTTTAAAATACGTCGGTTTCTATTTTTGGTTTATTTTAGCTTTTGTAAGTTTTTTGGCTTTTCTCTCTTATTCCTTTGTATTGTCCGTGATGGTATAATATTTTTTTAATTTTTTTCTTTTTTCAGAAAAAACTAACTGTCGCTACAGTGTAATTTCAGTCAGAAGCTTAAGTTAAAAGCTAATTAGGACACCACTTGAAACTAGCATGCACAAAACGGATTCCTTCTAGCTCCTAACATGAAAGACCCTAAAGTTTTGCTAATTTGAGGTTACCCTCACTGTTGCTTCCGTGTAGATGAGGACATGAGGTTCAATGCACGACACATTGGTCATATTGCCCGTCACAATGACAACATGTGGAGACCGCAGGGTCAATCGCCACTTTCGTTGACTCCATGCACTTCCTCTCGTCTTCCTGTCTCCACTTTTTCCTCTTCTCTTCCCACTCTCTTTTAGTTCTTGGGATATCATGTTGTCGAAGCTGCATGCTGCAGAGGGAGCTGTGTGTCCTGCGGATCTGCCTAAATGGGCGGCATGGCCTAGCCTAGCGTGGGCCTGACACAATGTTTCGTTAGTCATGGCTTATTTAACCCGTCAGCCAAAATAGGTTGTGTCGTGCTAGCCCATGGGCCGCCCATGGGCCGAGACGCCGACCTAGACAAGACCTAATGGAGTTCGTGCCGGACCAACGCACGGTCCATTTAGCCTACCGGGAGAACCACACCAATTTTTGCCCTAACCCCTCCAAATTGGGAGAGATTTCCCAGTGAGCTGAGGTGATTTTTTAAAAAAAAAATTGTTGAAATTCCTTCAAAAATCGAGTTGAAATCTATGGAATCCCGATGAAATTCCTCAGATTCGAGTTAAAAGTTTTCTAATTGAATTTTTCTGATTTTCAAAATTTACCCCTGAGAAATGTTACATACATACGAAAAATATTACATATATAAGCTAAAAATATTGCAAACATGGTCGATAAATGTTACAATTATGAGAAAAAATATTACAGCAAAATCGATATAAACATAAAAAAATTTCAGTCGACTATGCAATAGCCAGTCCCTTTATCTCGTTTGTGTTCTTCCTGTCCATGCTTGCTTTCCTCCATTTGAGTAGTAATTTCATTTTCCCAGCTTTGCTGAGAACAATTCCAATTATGACACCTTCTCACAAGTCAAACATAACTAACATCACCAAAAAAGGTAACGTGGCGTACTGCCGTCGTTTCTGATGTTCATATCGATCAGGCATGCACGGTCTAGAAAGGAGCTACGTCGCGATGCACTTGGCCTCACTTGTTCATCAATCACTTCTCACAAGAATTCTCTCGCTGAATTTATTGTGTCGACGAGTAAACTGTGCCCTTCTGCGGATTCCTTAAAATATCATACGTTGTACCAAGAGGCAAGATAGCTCCGATTCCATTTTTTTTATGACATAGACGAGTGAGAAGCCAGAAGCTTCTGGCTCCAAACGGCTCCAGCTTCTAGATTTTTTTTGACTTTCGGCTTATTTAAGTTAGAAACTATTTGAAATATGTCGGCTTGTAATTTTGGTTTATTTTAGCTTTTTTAAAGTCTTTTTGGTTTTTTCCCTCTTATTCCTTTACATTGTCTTTGCATTGTCTGTGATGGTATTACATTTTTTTAATTTTTTTTCCTTTTTCTCAGAAAAAGCTAACTGTCGCTACAGTGCAATTTCAGCCAGAAGCTTAAGCTAAAAGCTAATTAGAACACCACTTGAAACTAGCATGCACAAAACGGATTCCTTCTCCTAACATGAAAGCCCCTAAAGTTTTGCTAATTTGATGTTACCCTCACTGTTGCTTCCGTGTAGATGAGGTTCAATGCATGACACATCCTCACGGGATTAAACCCGGGCAACTCCGCGCGAGGGGACCGCGTCCACGTCGCCCCCGGCGCTCCCTCGGCCGGCGCGTGGCGGGCAGTTTTGCGTACGACCGGGGGAGGCAGTTTCCCTGCGGTTTCTCGAAATTACGTAAAGGTCCTTTTTCCTCACGAAAAGGTCCCTGACGGTTTTTTAAGCCCCTCCACTTTGCAGGATAGCGCCCCGCGTTTTCTAAATTACGTACGGGTCCTCGTTTATTACGTACAGGCCCTCGGTTTTTTGCGAAAAAGACCTTTGACTTTCTCGTTTATTACGTACAGGCCCTCGGTTTTTTACGAAAAAGGCCTTTGGCTTTTTCGAAAATACACATGTGCCCTCGATTTTTTTTAAATTTTTTTTACAAACTCCTCACGGATTATCGCCTCTTTTACTTCGGTACACACGGCTGGCGCGGCGTTGCGCCGCGCCTATGAGGCTAGTTGGTCATATTGCCTGTCACAATGACAACATGTGGAGACCGGAGGGTCAATCTCCACTTTCGTTGACTCCGTGCACTTCCTCTCGTCTTCCCGTCTCCCACTTTTTCCCCTTCTCTTCCCACTCTCTTCTAGTTCCTGGGATATCATGTTGTCGAAGCTGCATGCTGCAGAGGGAGCTGTGTGTCCAGCGGATCTGCCTAAATGGGTGGCATGGCCTAGCCTAGTATGGACCCGACACGATATGTCCTGTTAGTCACAGCCTATTTAGGGTGCCTTTGGTTGGGCTTCCCAACCTGCTTTGGCTTCCCAAAAAGTCAAAAGCCAACCAAAGGGGGGAAACTCCACGCCTGCTTTTTGGAGAAAGCTGCTTTTGTGGTAGTACAATTTTCACAGCAGATGGCACCTTGCTTCCACCGGCTGTGGATTCGTGATTGTCCACGAAATTACCCACCTGCCACTGGTTATGAAGGTACCGTTTCGTTTTTTCCTCTTCTTTTCCCCATCCGCAGACTCGCGAGGAAAGGCCGCCGCCGCTCCACCCCATCCGCCCGCTCCGCTCCAAGACCGACGAGCTGGGAGCCGCCGCGGGCGAGCGCGAGCTCCGCCACCGACGTGGGCTCCGCCATCGCCGCGGGCGAGCGCGAGCTCCGCCGCCGCTGCCTTTGCCTTGCTTCGTCTCCGTGCGGATCGACGACCTGAGGAAGAAACGAGCAGGAAAAAACAGAAAAATATGCATTGGGTGGTTGACATGTGGGGTCACGGATGACATGTGGGGCCCGCTGACAGCAGTTTTTCCAAAAGCCACAGCTGTTCAACCAAACGGCTTTCAGCTTTCTCATAGCCCACAACCCACAGCAGCTTTTCCACAGCCCACAGCTCACAACAACTTTTCCAAAAGCCACAGCTCAACCAAACACACCCTTAGCCCGTCAGCCGAAACAGGTTGTGCCGTGCCAGCCCATGGGCCGAGACGCCGACCATACAAGACCCAAAGGGAGTTCGTGCCGGACCAACACAGGACCTATTTAGTCCACCGGGAGAACCACACCAATTTTTGCCCTAACCCCTCCAAATTGGGAGAGATTTCCCTGTGAGCTAAGGTGATTTTTTTAAAAAATTTTGTTGAAATTCCTTCAAAAAGTGAGTTAAAATCTATGGAATCCCGATGAAATTCCTCAGATTCGAGTTAAAAGTTTTCTAATTGAATTTTTTTGATTTTCAAATGTCCAATTTTAAAATTTTCTGATTTTAGAAAGTTTATGATTTCCAAAGGTTTGAGAAGGAGGAATAGAGTGGAGAGAGAAGGAATGATGTGAGGAGCCGCGCGGATGCACCACGCATCAGCACCCAGATGTGCCACTACGAAGGTCTTGGTGAGGTTGAACCCAAACTAGATGCCCTTAAGCTCCTATATAAAAGAAACCTGATGAAGAGCGTTGAAGCCCTCCTAAAACCCTTTTAAAACCCTTTGAAACTTGTTCAAAATCTGTTGGAAACCCTCTAAAACCTGTAAAACATAGATAAAACCTGGATGAAATATGCCGATACCATTGAAATCATCCCTACAGTGTACCGTAAGTTACAATCGTTCACATGACCTACACTTAGACTAGGACTCTACTCCTTATAGTTTGTTTTTATATAATAATTAGCTTTTAAATAAAGTGTATTTTTAAGATGGGGTCTATAAATCGATTGTAGTAGATATTATTCTGACTTTATCTATATCAGCAAAAATCGTATGCAAATTTTTCTCTTCGTACTCTCTCGTGAACAAACATAATTTAAAATTTTAAATCAAAAACTATAAACCACAGCCTAAAAACTCACCTTAATCAGTTGTCGGTGAGATAAAAGGCATTCCTAACATAATGTTGCTGTTACACGTACATTTGGAGGAACCGAATCCTCTGACTTTGCACTGTGCAAAGTTAGAGTGACTTTGCATCTGAACCGTCCAACGCAAAAAGAACGGTCCAGATTGATCTCTGCTACAGTGTTTTTTACTGCATGGATGCAAACAGGACATGACGAAGCAGCTGTACGCATAAACAAAAAAAAGTCTTCATGCATGGATGCAAACAGGACATGACGAGTGGACGAGCTCTTCAATGCACTCTCCAAACAAGCAGATGAGCGAGCGTTCCACACGTGGCCAAGGGTACTGCGAGTTGAACGCCAGCGTGGACAAGGAGGACCAGCTCATCAACGCACCCGGCCCCACCTCCTCATGACTCGGTAGCCGGTACCAACCCCTCGAGTCGCCTTCGCAAGCAACGCCACGAAAGACCAAGGCTACACTGCGACACCTGCACAGAGCCGAGCTGAGCATCTAATCAGCTGGGCTTTCCACGATGCTACTACCGTTTTAGTTTCTTAATTCAACGTTCAGGTCAGGTGGCGCGTGCGAATCCCGGCAGGCAGCAGGTGAGCTGTTGTTTGGCGGGCGCTGTAGCATGTAGTTGCCCGGTCTTTGCTTGGTCACTTTCCTGGCTTTCTTATCGGCATGTCTCTTTGGTTCAGAGGAGACAAAGCTGGATGTGCCAAGCGACGACGTCTGGAAGGAAAGAGCGATCGATCTGCCCCCAAGATCCCTTGCCCATATTTTGTCATTTCGGATTTAGAAATGCAGGTTAATTATACTGATGGGTCTGAATAGCTACTTTAGCTGTCTAGCATAAGCGACAAGATGTACATATGTGGCCAATCGGCACCATATAGGGAGAGAAGGTCAAGTCAGGGTAGATGATAGCTACATGATAAGCTGCATGGGTCCTTTCACGCAATGCACTGGGATGGATCTGGGGTACAGAGGATCACATCAAATTTCACGGCAATTGAAAGTTGATGTTCAACAGCAACAGCAACAGATCAGGCCTATTCAAGTAGCATCGACGTCTTTTCGCATAAATTGTGCATATATGTGACCGCTATCTCTTCGCTTACAAAAAGTAAAACCAGCTTCACATTCTATGGTTCTAAGCAGTCGACTGTATGACTAGAACCGGATGATCTCTTATCGAATTGAGTTCTTAAATGAAAACATATACTCAGAAGCTTAAAGCATTGAAACAATTACCACTGAACTTCTCATTTTTTGAACCATTGTCAGTCAACTCATCTACAAATTAACAAAAGAATATTAGCAATCCTTTATACCCCTATACAATGGTTTCTATACACTGAAATGACGTAGGAAAGCTTCCAGCTATGCTGAAGACTCTGCTTCTCTTTTTTGAACGAGATGCCCTTTTCTAGTTAGCCCAACTGATCAATGAATCTCCAACCTATTTGTCAAGAATACTTTGTATTACTTGACTAGAATGGTCAATGTAACAAAAGAATTATGTGGTCAACTGACTAATGTTTCCGGTAATGAAAAAAGAATATTTAAAGGTATCAAAGAATGCTTTCAGCAATTAGGCCTGCCCCTCGTGACCAATCTGTTGAAGATGAATCTAAAGAGGCAAATAGGCATCAAAGAACAAATTATCAGTCAAGTATATAAGTAACATCTATAGTAGTAAACACAGAATGTAGTTTAGATAACCAAGATACCAAAGAAATTATTAATACCTCTTGGGCGCAGTTTCCCCTCCATTGCTTCCTTCTTTTCATGACAGCTTTGGCACAGGAAAGGACCTTGCCAACCTTGCAATTTTTCGTGTTGCAATGGGTTGGCGTGTACGGAAATCCCCTGACCAGCTTTCAACCTTACCTGGCAAACTGCACAGCTGGAGGGTTCAAACATGTTCTGAAGTGCATATCCTGCAGTAAGCCTGCAGTTAATGAATAAGCGCAGCAGAAATTAACATTATGAAGTGTACAAGCAAATGAAGAGACGAAAGATTTCTTACATGTTAAAGGCCAAACAAATTCGCATTTCAAGAATAATTTTGAGTTTTCGACAATATATCAGTTGAGTGAAAGACTTAGAAACATCTCCTAAACCTATCTAAAAATATAACTTCTAACCCAAAAAGAATCTAACTATCAACTGATTACAAGTATATTCCTGTTCATTTCAGAAAAAGAGCTGCACTGAATTGAGGTCAGTCAAACAACCAAACGAGATGCATAACTAACCATATGATATGCGAAACATATGCACTCTGAATTTTTGTTGTCTATTGAACCCTTTTATCTTCAGTGCTAAGCTTGCGCAAGTAAAAGGAAGGCTAGAATTCCCATGTATTGGTTTTGGAGAACTCTTTCTTGCGCTGCTGTTGACAATAAGTAAAAGTGATTGATAATACACTATATATGTTACGTCTGAGAATTAATATGTATCAACCAGATCTGGGTGCTTTGAGGATATCAATATGTAGATGACCAGAGAAAATAAGAGGATCCAAGGTAGTGGGGAATGAAAAAGGAACCAGCAGACAATATTGAACATTAACATGTAAGGAAACATAAATGGGGTTGCATGGCTGACACCATCAATCAGCAGTGCCAACTCATCTGCTGTTTCCAATAATTCCTTAAAGTCCATCAATTCTACCCTTTAGCACACAGCAAGATCTGTTTGTTGGCCACATGGTAAAATCAAGTACCTGATCTAGATAACCACACCAATTGCAAACCCAAGATCACTAAGCCTACATTAGCTGAAAATGTCTTTCATTGCCATCTGCTCTGTTACATGATATATTGATACAAGCGCAGAACAGCACCATCACAATAACAGTAATGATGGTCAATAAAAAATATGATTGGCCCTGAGCTAGAATTCTGTTAATTTCAAGCTGATGTGTCTACTGATGCGCATGTCTTTCAAAATCAATGGAAATCCTACTATTGTTCATGGGAACATTTATGTCCTTTCTTAGAATTATTCATAGAGCCCCTAGTCTAACTACCCCAAGGGAAAAAAAGGCCTGGAAAGCTGGTTAATAACATACCTTTTATAAAGCATTGCAGATCCGTCCTCAAATATTTCTTCCACCACATCCGGCTCAGCATATTCTCTATCTATTTTAACGGATACATCTGGATGTTTTTGGCGAAACATATTATTGAATACAATCTTCCCCTGCCTCTTTATGGGAGGACTTGGAGCTAGTTTTTCTGGAGGTAATATGTCCACCACGATGCAAGTAGTATCATCTCTGAGTCCTCGAGGTTGCATTGCTTCCTTCAGAAAAGACGAAATTATATCACGAAATGAGGGACCAAAAGTTTGCTTAGATTAACCAATGGAAATGATAGCCAACTAGTTACATTCACAATTCGATTGGCAGCTATATCTGATGGGTATCCACGAGAACATTCAAGAGCCATTTCACAAGTCAAATCATCCCATACACCATCACTTGCAATGATAATTCTGCCTCCAGCATTGGATAGCTGTAACCAAAATGCAATATAAAATCAAATAGCGTCACAGTATAACTGCAGTCTGCACTCTGCAGTGGTCATAACCAAAAGCAGATGACACCATTAACTACAAATGTTGTGGAATATTATAGAGGACACCATCTCGAAGATGAAAAATTGAGTTGATTTCTGATTAAAAATAATCATGCTCACACAATATTTAGAACAAATGAACAATAAGAGATATGCAGTGCAGAGCAGAATTTTCAAATGAGCAGACCTTCACTTGCTTCACATGAGGAACAGGAATGATGAATTCACCAACATCCATATCCCCTATTGATCTAGAAAGGCACAAGCCACCTGGCCAACATCTTAGAGGACCGATCTGAAAAGGCAAACGATAGATTTCTAGAACCAGAAAGATTATAGCAAACGAAACATATAGATTAAACTAGCCTAGGAAACCACATAATGGATTAAACACAAATGATAATTAAGGTAGAGATGGATGGGATTACAATAATAGAGATAAGATAAACATTCTCCTAATTAAACAAATTGGGACACTAGTACTTTAGATACACAACAAAGTGATTCATCGATCCTACATAAAAAAAAGAGAACGATAATCATAACACGAAATAAAGAACTTTGAAAGGGTACAGTCCCAATAGGAACTACTTTATGACTCAAAACAAACAGCACAAGCAATTTAGTATATCGTATCATAAGCTTAGACATTGTTTGGCAGGCAACTTACACTAAACAGGGATATGGAGTACACTTAAAAGTTAAAACACTTCATTGAGGATTAAAACATGGAGGAGTAGCATGTTACTGCGGACAATGGGAATTATCAGAATGGTAAGTTATGCACCACCGATCCACAGTACATATCCAAGTCAAGAGAAATATGGATTCAGGGTGAATGAGACGAACCTCCGGACCACCAACAAAATTCAGTCTCCCAACCTTGCTTCCACATGCAGTAACACGTTTGACCCTGAAAAGTGAGCACACAGTAAATATTGTACAATTCTCAACAAATACACACCATGACACCAGAGGCAAAACTTACTCATCTCGGTTGGAGTCAAAGCGATGATCAGCTGACAAATGGTATACTGAACCATCAGCAGATTCTAGTATGCAACGTGAATCGCCAACTGATGCTACCGTTACAACCCACTCGTCTATTATCACAAATGTCACAGTAGTACCAGAAGTTCCAGCTGAAACATCAAAAGGAATGTTTCAGAAAAGGAAAGGCATCACTCAACTTTGCAGGTATCTAAAAGACATGTTAAACAAGAGCATCAGTTTCGCAACTACGTTTAGCAATAACTATAGACAATGTACTGACCAACAAATCTGATGGTGAAAGATTACAGTGTATGCCTGTTTTATCAAGGAGTACTTAAATTTAAGAAAAGTGTCATCAATAAGCTCAACAAGAATAGGCCTGATTTACCTACTGCCTGAAAATCTTTATCTGTCTTGACAAACGCTGCGACAAGCGCACGTGGCAGCACTGCAAGCCATTCCTCCCTACTCAAACCGGAAGGAATAGCACGCAGGACATTGTTCAGCAGATTCTCCTTCGCGTATATGGCCGCTCCAGATCCGTTGTGCCCATCAAGTAGCTAACAGCAAGGCACAGTTATCAGTGATCAATCAACAGAAATGCATCATTCCCCAGTAAAATACGACAACTCAACCACTAAATAAATCAAATGATGACACTGGTCAACGTAACAGCACAAAAATAAGACACGACGAACATGCGTGAACTCAAATTAACCGCGATGACCATTTGGATCAAAGGTAATATTTCATATCTAGCGCAGTGTTAGATGTCTGCACCATGAACTACTCTACACGCAGAAACGCAACAATTTGTTTCTTAGCCAAAAAGATGGAAGTATGGAACAACTCTACCAAACAGAAAAA
Organism: Dendrocalamus latiflorus; assembly: GCA_017311315.1. Taxonomy (NCBI): domain Eukaryota; kingdom Viridiplantae; phylum Streptophyta; class Magnoliopsida; order Poales; family Poaceae; genus Dendrocalamus; species Dendrocalamus latiflorus. The sequence goes on from CM029657.1 coordinate 32,350,921, forward strand.
AGAAAAGGTGCAGAACGCCCAGTCATGTACAGGGGTATCCCACGCACAATTCCGGGGAATTATTCTAGAATCTTCTCGACAGGCATAGGGGTAATGCGATACCGCGAAGACGGAGAAGGAGGTGGAGGGGTCGCCGGCGACGCGCTCCCCGGCCTCGGCGAGGAGCAGCGTGAAGTCCTCGCCCTTGCGGCTGCGGGTGGCCTCCCCGCACAGCACGTCCGGCCGCTCCATCTGCTCGCTCGTCACCTCCCGCCGCAGCAGCACGCCCAGCGGCACCGTCACCGCCGCCGTCGCCATCGATCGCTCCGCCTCCCAAACCCTCTCAGTTGTTACTCGCCTCGCTAACCAACTCCCCTACGCTTCACCCAGAAGAGGCAATAAAACCCACGCGGAATCGCGTCGCGGTCGCACTAGTGGACTGCGATCGTGGGCGCCACGCGGGGGCGTGAGCGAAACCAGGAAGCAGAGCGGAGACGCAAGTGACTTGGGAGTCTCAGGGGGGAGGAAGAGGGAGGGAGGAGACTCATGAGAGGGGAGCGCTCGTGCTCGGCTCGGGTGTTCCGGTTTTATCGGAGGAAAAACGAACGCGCAATGCGGTTCTGATTTGACATATTCCTCTCATCCCGTGTGTTCCTTGCTTTTTTTTCATATTGCCTTTTAATAATGGTTTTTGTCTATATCTTATATTCTTATATTTTTAACTGAAAATAAAAAGTAATGGTTCAAAGAAATAGCTTTTAAAAAATGAACGAGCGGTGAAAAAAATAAAAGAGATATACGTGCGTATAATGGTGCATGATATATTTATGACCTCCTGTCTTATCATCGGAGTGAGATGGTAGCGAGAGGAGTGGAAAAAATGTTTCAGAAAGCCAGATGTTCATATTATATTTTGGCCTTTCTAAATAGAAGTCAAAAGCAAAAGTCAATATAAACGTGCCCTTGGTTGCACGGTAATTTTCCCATGCAATCATCCTTTGCAGTGGTGGATCCATCTTTCGCATGGAGGGCTTTGTTGACATGACTAGGACAAAGTTCTTGGTGTTGTACTCCCGCCGCCGCTGCAATGCGACGAACATAAAGACGATGATGGCCAACAAGCTGAGGAGAGACGAGGACACTGGAGGACGTTGACCCTGTGGTGGGCTTCTGTGCGTCCTGTGTAGCCTCATCGGTAAATGTGCCCATCGTTGTCGCAGCCAAGGGTGATGGTGGTAACGGCGAGTTTCTGATTTTACCAGATGTCGACGACGATGTTGACTCGCATTTGGTATCAAGTGGTGCACCGCACATCTTCTTATTGCTTGCATCAAGAACAAGGTCATATATAAGTGGCTGTTGCACCAACTAGGTAATGCACATATGTAATTTGCTCACCGGCAAATATACCGGGTTTGATGGATTTGAGGTTCGTCGAGATCTCTCCCACTAGCTCATTGTTCGTGACATTGACAGCCTTCAAATCCTTATGCCGGAGGTCAGGGATTTCCCCTGAAACTTGTTATCATCGAGCCGCAGATCAAGGAACCTCGACACATCGGTGAGCAAGGTCGAGATGGGGCCAGAGAAGTTGTTCCTTGATAGAAACACTTTCTTGAGCAAGCCCATCCCGGTGAACACATCGATGAGGATCTTGTTGGAGAACTTGTTACTGGACAGGAAGATGGCCGAGAGCTCCCTCATGTCGGGCATCGGGCTCGCAAAGTCGTTGTCCATGAAGTTCAGGCCGCGCAGGCTCTTGAGCGGGCGAAGGTCGAGCGTGCCGGACAAGCCCATCTTCTCTAGCTGCAGGTTGGGGGTACCCATGAGCTGACCGACAGTAGAGGGTGCCAGCCCCAGCTAACCCTTGGTGGGCCCACCCCTGTTTTGAAGTACAATGAACACATGGTGCACAATAAACACACACCAACACAAAAACACAAACATGCAAAGTATGCATATGTGGACATAACATGAAATTGTGGAGGCTGGGGATGAATCTATGTCCTCATCGAGCATGGACACGTGCTTTTTCTTACTAAGGGCCTGTTTGGGAGAGCTCCACCAGCTCTAGATCCACGAAAAACAGCTCCACTCCACAAAATTTTACCCAAACGCTCCAGCTCCCAGAAATCTAGATCCACCAAAGGGCCTGTTTGGGAGAGCTCCACCAGCTCCAGATCCACAAAAAAACAGCTCCACTCCACGAAATTTTACCCAAACGCTCCAACTCCGCGAAATCTGGATCCACCAAAATCCTGGATCTGAGGGCCAGATCCATGGATTTCATGGAGCTCCTCAAGGGGTGCTCCACCGTGGAGTTGGGTGGTAATTACCCACCAATGCCACTGGTTACACACAAAAGTGGATATTTCCACCAAAACCTCAATTTCGTGGATCTAGAGCTGCTGTACAAGCCAAACACTCCATGGTGGGATCCCAGATCCATGGTGGAGCTGCTGCTCCAGATCCACGTTTTCAGTGGTGGAGCTCTCCCAAACAGGCCCAAAATCCTGGATCTGAGGGCCAGATCCATGAATTTCATGAAGCTCCTCAAGGGGTGCTCCACAGTGGAGTTGGGTGGTAATTACCCACCAATGCCACTGGTTACACACCCATCCCACCAAAAGTGGTCATTCCCACCAAAACCTCAATTTCGTGGAACTGGAGCTGCTGTACAAGCAAAACACTCCATGGTGGGATCCCAGATCCACGGTGGAGCTGCTGCTCCAGATCCACATTTTCAGTGGTGGAGCTCTCCCAAACAGGCCCTAAGATGCACTTGCTTGTGCGTGTGATGTGAAACCTAGACTTGAACCTATCCGCTTTGTATGAAATCACAACCCTCTCAATTGCCTTCCACTAACATGAGCGTGGCTTCATTACCCCTACAAGCTACCAGATAACAAACATATTATCTTAAAAAGAAAGGTAGTGAATCTATTACGCTTGCCATTTTGAAGTATAGCAAGAAATCCAATGTCGAGTACAAATGGAGTTTTGAGTCTATAATGTTTAGTTTAACCGAAATGTCCTATTTCCGCATGTGCGTCCAATGGTGCATTCCTTCGCACAGTTGCCATGACCATTAGATGTGACAAGGAGGGAATCATTGGTGCATGGGAAAGTACTCCCGTGTCGAGTAAGTAGCTTTTGGAAGATTCTTAAATGTGGATTTGCATGAGTCTAGTCGAGGTACGTGAAAACATAAAGCAGCTTTAAATAGTCTTCAATGTCAAGAGTATGTTGTCTACTATAGACTTGTATATTCTACACCTTCAAGATATATTGTATGTGTATTGATCAATGTATGCAAAATGTAATGGATGACTGGATGCATGCACCATGCAGACACTGTCAGTTGAGTCGTGATGTACTACTACTTGTGCACATCATGGTTGGTTTGCACTGTTTTGTCCGTGTGCATGTGTCGCATCAATTAGCGCGACGCGAGCGAGCCACAAGTGATGCAACAACTTTGCTCTCAAGTCTGTACTGGTTTGCTCTTAAATTTACACCAATATTGCTCTTAAATTTGTATGATTTGCCTATATATAATTTTTTTGATTTTCTGTTAGGTTTGTATTGCTCCGAAATCTATATTAGCTTGCTCCTAAATTTGCACTGAGTTGCTAATGCATTTTCATTAACCTTTTGTTAGAATTGTACTACAACTTTTGTACTATCTTGCTCCTCTAATTTGCTTCATTTTGCTAATGAATTTTCACTAATATCTACTAGATTTGTACTGCTATGAAATTTGCACTAACTTGCTTCCTAAATTTGTATTGATTTACTAATAAACTTCCACCAACTTTCCATTAAAATTGTATTACTCCAAATTTGCATCCTAAATTTGCACTGATTTACTCTCATAATTACACTAATTTGCTATCAAAATTATCCTGATTTGGTTCTCAAATTATCCTATCTATGACTAGCGAGTCCTACTCATGTCATGATGCATGGTGATAAACCGAGTACGTGAGGACAGAAGCAGGTGATGTGGATAGATCAGCAATCACATTGCATATAGTAAGTAAGAGTGTGTGGTGGAAATCACAAGCACATGCACGCGCGGACGTAGACGAATCCTAGTTTAATTGCAGCCCTAAAAGCTGAGTTGGGTTAAGTCCTAATACCTGTATTTAGGTAGAAAAAATAGTTTTATACGTGTCGATGAGAAAAATAGTTTTATATGTGTCGATGAGCCTTACAAAAAATTTATTTGCACATATAATATTTTATCGTTGTGTGATTAAAAAGAAAGAAAGAGAGTCCCCTTTAAGCTAAAAGTAAGAGATTTAAAATCAATTGTGGTTCAGTTGAACCTTGATGATGACTGAATAACCCATAATAAAAAAGCGTACTATCTACAGTAGCTGTCGGAGCAAAGTCTAGTTCGTAGCTTTCGATAATACCCCTAGTCAAAGGAGTATATCAGTACTTTGCACTGGGTATTAACTACCTACCAATCGGATCTTAGAATTAATATACAGGCTTACTAGCCTGACTGGTAGATGAACTTATTACATGTAATTACGTCTAATAGATGGAGGAAATATATGATGCTATGTTCATGATATAACTACCTAATTTATGTCACGTCTCATTGACAAGAACCACCCAAAAGAATTGCTGCGTGACTATGTATGAAAGCTGAATTGTCCGAGCAACTGTCTTAACGTGTGTTAATTCCAAGAAGCAAAAAGGCATATCTTCATCGGAGATAACTGTCACCCCTTCAGCACTATTTAGGCAGTATTACGAGGTATAGGGTAGGGAGAGACCCATCTGATAGTTCATCTACATTCATTGTTCTTCAAGATCATTGAACATTCTTTTGTAATACACTTTGGTGCAATAAAGGCATCCCAATCCCTTTTGTGTTGATCAAATCATAGTCTTTCATTCTTTATTTCATAAGATCGATGATTAAGTCATCGACAAACTCCAAATTGGACTAACAACTTCAACCCAATGTATACCTCAAATGTCACATTTTGCACCATATGACTATGTCTTTTGCCCCCAATATCTTATTCTTTATATCCACATTTCAAAATTCTTGGCTCCATGATTTTACCAATAATTAGGATGGTAATCATTTTGGATTCTTTTTTTAGACATTTTGGGTTCTTCTAAAAGGAAAAAGTCTATATAACATACTAAATTTTGCTCTAAAGTCCATTCAATACCTCAAACTATGAAACCAGATATGACCATCTTAACTTTGCAATTCAGTTCAAATAACACTCTGACCTAGTTTCGGATGGTGGTATTACCCTGTGGCGCGATGAGTAGACGGTTTTACCACGTAAGATGATATGCTAATCAAATTTAGGTGAATGATAGATGGGACCCATATGATCAAAACAGAGATGGAGGGAACTACAGATGGTGATGAGCATAGAAATACGGTTAGGAGCTCGATGAGGGAGGAAACCTTGTGGGTCCGATATATTATTGACCTAACTTAGGCAGCATGTCATCATACGTGGTAAAACCGTCTACTAATCGTGCTAATGCATGCAATACTATTATACGAAACTGGATGTTATTTGAATCGGATTATAAAGTTTGGAGATTAAATGTATGATTTTATAGTTCAAAGTGTTAGACAGATTTTCACATAAAATTTAGGGAATTGTAAAAACTTACTCCTTTTAAAAGCTTTGGCCAATTAGAAGAATTTTGCTCACGTAGCCCTACCGGCAAGCGCAACTATTCGGCAGGCGAGCCGTTGAATCACCCCGTTCGCGTTCTCACTTCTCACGCAGCGTGCGTCACGTCCCAGAATCCGATCTGTCTCGCCAAAGCAGCGAGGCAGGCAGGGATGAAAACGGTCGGAAAACTCCTCAACCGTTTTCTACTTCTACATTTGAATACGAAAACGAAAGCGAAAGCGGTAAAGCCGGACACGAAAACGAACGCGAACTTACGGAATATCGAGAATTTCGAAAATGAACCAATTCGAGCGGAATTATGTCGAACACGGTCGGTATACGAAAATTCAATACGGAATACCGACCTGTAGGACCAAGTGCATAACAATTAACAAGTGACCAAGTACATAACAATTACCAAGTGCATGATCAAGTTCAAGTGCATATAATAATTAACAAGTGCCGTGAGGAAAATAATCAATATTTTTGTATGATGCGACTTAGGGTTCGATGGTGGTGACCTAAGAAGCAAGAAAGCCGTGAGGATGCGACTTAGGGTTCGATGGTGGTGACCTAAGAAGGAGCAACATTGAAAATACTCATTATTTTTGTATGATGATGTTTCTTAAGAAAGAACAATAAAAGACACATTATATCACAAGTGCAAAAATGAAGAACAACAAAAGACACCTCATATCACAAGTGCAAAAATGAACTCGGCCTAAATCACAGCATATCTCAGTCACTTTTTTCATTCATTAGATTAAGATCCAACCATCATCATCTTTCTCCTCATCTTATATATATATACATACATCACACATTCACATATCCAAAACCTAGCTCAATCTTCAAATTTGGTATTCTAAGGACTGCTCTGTACAGATATACATGTCACAACAGATGTATAGGATCTTTTCGCGATGAAATTAGAATTTACGAGGGCTGGAATAGAAGAAATCAAAATAGATAAAACCTATTCGTAGATTTCAGAAACCTGAAGGACTAAATCGCAACAATATCTAGAACCCTAACCCTCCTTCGCCGCCGCTCAGTTCATTCCTCCCCCTATCTCCAGCGCCTCACTCGGTCCCTTCTCCCCCACGATCTCCCTGCCGCCGCTCTTCCCCGGATCTCGCCCGGCCGCCCCTTCCCCGTCGCTGCCCCCCTCCTCCCCCACCGCCCCCTCCTTCCCCTCCTCCCCCGCCGCCCCTCCTCCCCAGATCTCCCTCGCCGCCCCTCCTCGCCCGGCCGCCCCTCCCCCCGTCGCCCCTCGCCCCGGCTACCCCCTCCTCGCAGCCGCCCCCTCCTCCTCCGCGCCCCCTCCTCCCCTGGTCGCCCCCTCCTTCCCCCGCCCCCTCCTCCTCCTCCACGCCCTTTTCTCCCTCGCCGCCCACTCCTCCCCCCGACCCCCGCCGCCCTACTCCTCCCCTGGTCGCCCCTTCTTCCCCCGCCGCCCCCTCCCCCTGGCTCCGAGCGATGGCGACGAGCCGACGACAACCTCGACTACATCCACCAGCGGCGGATGGCCGGCGACGACTGGGGCGCCGACGACGAGTTAGTCATCGGGCGGGATGCTGCCCTCGGCTCCGGCTACACCGCTCCTCCTCCTGCGGCGAGCTCCGGTGACCGGTGTGCCTCCTTCCCCTTTACTCTCTCTCTGGTCTCTGCTCTGTGATGGTTGATGGATTGTGCTTGTGGGGATTGGGGAGTTTAGGGATGGCCGTGACTTGAGAGATGTCTTCGGGAGGGGTGACTGGGGAGGCGAGGTAGAGGCCGAGGCGGCCGGCCGCTGGCGCCGGCGTGCCTGCTGTGCCGTGTCTAATACTTCTAGTGGGCCAAATTCGGTTTAAACCGTATTTACAATACGGTATATTCCGAATAAAATGTAGAAAAGTAGAAAACGGTCGGAAAACACCTAAATCGCTTCCGCTCCGTTTTCGAATTTGGTATTCCGTATTTCGAACCGAATTCGAATTTGTCCGAAAATATGAATTCGATCGGGTCAAATGTAGAAAACAATACGGTTCGGTACGGGATATTTCCGTTCCGTTTTCATAGGCAGGACAAGAGTCGAGATAAACAAGAGGGGGCGAGCAAACCACCGCTTCCCCTGCCCTGCTTCCCTCGTCTCCGTTTGTCCCCCACCGAACTCCCATCTCGGCAGCTCCGCGGGCCGGCCGAGCTGTCCATACCCAAGTACCCAACGACCCCCCTCCCGCCGTGCCTCTCTGTCTTGCCTTCTCCGTCGCGCGTCGCGACTCCTCTCCTGAGGCTCGTCGTTCTGTCCGCCCCGCGCCGGCGAGATGGAGCTGAAGCCCGGCATGTCGGCCCTCGTCACCGGCGGCGCCTCCGGCATCGGTAAGGAACGCCCCTTCTTTTCCCTCCGCGCGTTCGATTCACGGAACGTTCCGTCCTGACGTGCCTTACTGTTGTACGTGTGTACGGCGCGACTGCTACGGGGTTGGGAGATGTTTAATTGCACGCTGACGTGTGGGCTGGTTTGGTTTTGCACTTGTTTGGATCAGTTGGTGAGAGCTTGATGCGGGAACTGGAGAGGAGTGGGCTAATTATGCGGGTTAGTACTTGGGTTGGTGGTGATGGATGCCTGTCTGGAAAGCATTGGATACTGGTTGGACCATTCTTGTGCAACTGAGCGATTGTGGGGGGGCATGTAGTTGTACAGCGTATGGTTATGGATTTATTGTTGTATTAGCTAGAGTGGAAAGTGAACTTCGAACGTTACACCGACAACACTAACTTGTGCATGATTGTTGTGACCGTACTAAGAAAGAGCTTAAGAGCCTTGTTATTAATAGCAGAGTAGCAGACAATCTTTTTCTTTTTGGGTATCCTTGCAAGGATTGTGGGCACGCGTCAACTGACAACAGCAACACTTGCACTTGTAGCACCGATACTGTATTAAAATGATATGCCGATCATCCAAGTTGTTTCCAAATTATACTGCATATAACTATGATGACTGATGAGAGAGGCTTTGCTTGTTAAACGGAGATCAAACGGTGCGTGTCTAACTGCAGGTTTAATGGCTATTGGGGAAATTGACCCATACTCGGTAGCAAGAATTTTTTTTTTCCTCTCACAAGTCTCAGGTGCTGATGATGCAACTGCAAGTAGGGGAGTAGAAGTAACATTGAACAAATCACCTTCATCTCAAGCTGACCATGGAACCAGATTAGTCTCTTAAACCTAGCTTTTAGTAGCGAACAACTTACCATTGATATCGTGCAGAAATTGAATTTAGTTTGAATTCAAGATGCACTGAAGTATCCCAAATAAATGCATTTTCATGTAGTGGTTGTTTTGTTGAATAAATGCACTTTCGAAGGTGAATTAGTTGCTTGGGTTTCCCAATTATGCAACCTTCTGGTATATTGAACACCTTGGGAGTAGCCCCCTCCCAATAGAAGTCCTGCACTGCTGTGGAGCTCATATAAACATAAAATTGCTAAAAGAATAGCACAGGAAATAGTATGAATTTGATTATTTCAACATTATGATATCCAATTCCTTTTTCTTTTGCTCTTTTGAACCATGTGATATGCATACTGTACTAGATAACATATGATGAGGATTGGTTGCAATGGAAGAGGGATATATCCCTTTTATTTTTTCTTTAGATTTAATTGATTTTATGCAGAACAGGTGCTTTTAGTAGACTCTTTTTAATGCATTGACCGACATTTCTTTTTTATTTTTCAAGGGAAAGCACTTTGCATTGCCCTTGCACAGAAGGGTCTATTTGTGACTGTTGTTGATTTCTCTGAAGAAAATGGAAGAGAAGCTGCTTCATTAGTTCAAAAGGAAAGCAAAAAATTTCATGGAGATCTTAGAGTTCCATCTGCCATATTCATCAAGTGTGATGTTTCTAATGCAGGTAAGAGTTTTTTAGGGGAAGCTGGTAAAGACAATTAATTAGCCCGAGTACTTAAATTTTCAAACCACACATACAGCTGTTGATGCTAAAAAAAATTAGGAAATGACAACGGGCATCACATCAGAGCTCAAGTAATTGAACGGCAGATCTCATAAGACTGTCGATGTGTGATTATCTTTTGAAAGCCAACAGTAACTTTAGCCATACAGTATACAGTATATTTGTCAGGCATTATTCACTGCCAGCTATGAGATGTTATGGATACAATGTATCTTCGGCACAACAGCTAATCTTTTGACTTGTACGTGCTAGCTGAAAATCCACTGTGAAACAAAGCTAGCAAATGGCGACCATCCCTGCTTGCCTTTAACAGGGTTTCTTTCATACATTCTTTTTTTTTTTGTGTCAGAGCATTATGATCTTTTTTCTAAAATCTGTTTGGTCTGGAACTCAGGACATATTCTTGTTGTACTTGTACTATTGGATTTATTTTTTCATTGGTTGTGCGGATTACTTGTAGTATGGTTTCAACTGTTAACTGAAAGCACAATTTAGCTTACACTTCAGGTTTGCCATGATCTTAAAGTTACACTTATTTGATATGCAGATGATCTTGCTGCTGCTTTTGAGAAACATGTACAAACATTTGGTGGACTAGATATCTGCATCAACTGTGCTGGAATTGGCAACAAAACATTAGTTTATGATGATAGATCTGACGGAACTAGCACATGGAGGCATACTGTAAATGTGAATCTTGTTGCTGTAATTGATGGTACTCGCATCGCAGTAAGTCTATCGTTTACTGTTGGAACAGAATTTTCGAGTTGATTTGTTCAGTAACACTGAGGGCTGGTGCTGTATGCGTCGTTATTATTATTAGGTATATTAAAATTATTAGGAAATGCCATATGCTTTCAGTGTCCGTTGATCCAGTTGTTTAAGAGAAAAGAAGTTATTGGATTTCCGTTTCTTTGTTTTCAGTAATCATTATTGTAGGAATGTTAAGGGGTAATAGTTTTGTCATACTTCATAATGTAGCCTGTCCCTAGAGTTTCTTTGAGAGCAAGAAGTAGGATAACATTTTGTTTCAATGACAATTGACAAATCAGGCTTGCATTATTGGAGTTTGAACTCTTCATTTGTGCACTAATTCAAAATATGTCGGTTATCAGACAGATCATTTATGTTTACTTCATGCAAACGCAATATGTATGCCACTTATGTTTGGATTTATTCACCAGAGTCAAATAATGCGATCCTGGAAGAAGCCTGGTGTCATAATAAATATTGGTTCAGCTTCAGGCCTTTATCCTATGTTCTATGATCCCATATATAGTGGGACAAAAGGTGCATACACAATCCCATATATTCTTCATCTTCTTCTGGGCAGCAGATTGCAGTTGCAATATAAGGCCAATTTGAATTTTAATTGTGACTATTGATTTGCACAAAATAATATGCAAACTAATTATTTGTTTACTTGGTTCAGGATGCTGTGTAATGATAACTTGTACATGATTTCACATTTTGGTCATGTAAAATGCTAAATGCTATAGCCAGCTGTGTTTTTTAATATTAACTCTATAACCTTCTATGTGTTGTTACTTGTAAGATATGTTTGGAGCATGTGCACAATGTGATCTCAAACTTCATTTTTGGCAGCTGGTGTGGTTATGTTTACAAGATCACTTGCTCCATTGAAACGCCATGGTGTTCGTGTCAATGTGCTCTGCCCTGAGGTATTAATAATTTGTTTAACTGGAGGCAAATATTTAGTATTTTTTTTCTATCATTTGCTGACATTTTTTGTAGTTACACTAGTGCGAAACTGTGCACATATTCTTTGTCCTAGTGAGAATTTGCTGATAGGTTTTCTAGTCTGTGAAGATATTAACATGACAATGATACAGTAGAGTGCGCTGTATTCTCTACCGCACAGATTTGTATTAACTGGAAAATTACCAGATTGGCCAGATAGTGCACCTGGTCACTATGTCGATTCTCAAGGACCAGGGGCAGATATCTAGACTTTTAGGGCCACACATGCACATATAAAATCTTGAGAAAGTTATCTCAATACCATTGAAATGAGGTATATATATTTTGAAAGCAGCAAAGAGGTATAAATTGAAAAATACCATCCAATGTGAGGATTGTAAGTTTAGTATGAAGTCTGAATTATATTGCAATAGCCCATGGGGCATATATATGGTACAAGGACACAAACCCTAGACAATAGGAAAAGACACATATACCCTTAACACCCCCTTAAATGCAAGACGTATGCAATAGTATTGTATTTGAAAGGCTTGACAATAAAATATGGAAAATCTAAAGTCCGTGTCTTGAAGATGTCGTTGTAACATGCGGCTCTTGAAAAATTGTGTCGAGTACCAACCATCCGGAATCGTGCAACAACTCAGAAAGCACAAAGTGCAAGGGCAAGAAAAGTAGAGGTAAGCGAGAGCAAAGTCGACTGCGGCAACACAATGAAGCGGATGTGGAAAGTGACACAAATAGATAGAGTTGTCAAATTAAGCCGAAGAGAGAGATAGAAGCATAGCGGCACATATCGAAGCCCAAGACGGCGGCGGCGCTGTGCACAAGAAGCGCAACGGAGGCGCGGTGCAGAAGAAGTGCGGCGGCCTTAGAAGCTCGGGGCGACGGCTCAAAAACAAGCGGCGGTATCATAAAGATTTCTACGATCTGTAGCGGCTCAAGGAGAAGAGCGGCGGCTGCGACTATGCGAAAGGAAGGAGATGACCACACATATGAGAGGATGGACCGTGGTTAGCAAAGCAATCGGCTAATCGACAAGGAATTTATGGACTCGCATGATTTTAATGAACTGAAAGATAGATACTATGGACTTAGATGGACACAACATAAGACTAAAAAAAAGACTCAAAGATAGAGATACCACGGCCCTCGGATCACAGATCCAATGGCATTAAGTCCACATAAAACTCCCCTACAGAACACAGTCCTCACACTCTCTCCCTCTCTCTCACCCAACCTGGGAGTCGGCGGCGGCCAAGCCACGGCCCACGCGTCCATGGCGGCCTGCCTCTCGTTGAGTGCCCGGCGAAGCACGTCCTCCGACAGTGCGGCGGCCATAGAGGCAGCAGTGGAGGGTGACGGCCGACGTGTTGTGGCTGGGGCAGCGGAGGAAGGCGGCGTGGTAGGCGGAGAGCACCGGATCCGGGAGGCCACAGGCGAGGCGACGGCGACCCGAGGGCGGTGGTGGATGTGCTCGGATCTAGTGGCGTGGACGCGGGAGCCAGTGGCGGTGAGCACGCTGGCGGTGGTGGGCAGAGGAGGCGAGGCTTTTGGAGATGACGGCGGCCGGGCGAAGGCTCGTGACGGGCTGGCGTAGCTCCTGGTGGGGGCGGCCGGATCCGAGGCGGCGGAGGCCAGATCCGGGGCGGCAGTGGTCGGATCCGTGGCGGCGGTAGCTGGATCCGGGCGTGTGTGTGATGGCGGCTCGGGATGGTGCTGATGGAGCGGGCGGCGGCCACATGTGAGATGGCCGTCCCTGGGAATGGAGATGTCCTCCCGGGGCAGCGCAGCGGAATTGAGTCGGTCGGCTATGGCTAATTTTGCTCTGATACCATGTAAGTTTAGTACGAAGTCTGAATTATATTGCAATAACCCATGGGGCATATATATAGTATAAGGACACAAACCCTAGACAATAGGAAAAGACACATATACCCTTAACAAGGATGACATGTGGGACCGGAAACATAGGATTGTATTTTCCAACTCAGTGATCTTTGTAATGGTATTGAGCAATATTGCTATGTAGTTCTTTTTTTAGTGAACGTAAACTGGTATGGACATTTAGTTGAGCTAAATTGTAAAATCAATTAAGTGGGGCAAATTTATTGATAATTCTGTCTGAGAAAATTTGCGGATATCAGGCAAGAGTTGATATCTGCAATTTGTAGCAATTTGCAAGCTGCGGAGTATAATTTAGAATCTGCATGTCACAATCACTTCAAATTTATCTGAGACAGACCAGCCTACCATTTGTCTCATGATTAATAGCTGGAAGGGACAAAGGCAACAATGATATTTCATATTTCATCAGTATTATTTATTGGCATATGTAATGGACTGATGTATGCAGTTTGTTCAAACTAATATGGGAGAACAAGCAAATCGCAAAATAGTAGATGCAACTGGCGGATTTTTGAAGATGGAGGATGTTGTTAATGGTATATTATTTCTCACCTTTTTAAGCTGTAATTAAGTATGTCATCGACTTTCAGCTTTATGGTCATAATTTGTGTATCACGATTACTACAGGTTATTTTTGGGCCTTTGATGAATTGTTCTAATGTTTAGTTGAGATGGGATGTTTTAAATGATGAGTTTGAATATGGACAGTTGTGCACATTTATTCTATGTAAAAAATATGTGGGTCCATTATTATAAATTGAATAAAGTACATGGCAGGTCCCTAAACTTGCATGAATATGTCACTTGGGCTTCCGAGCTTGAGAATTGTATTTGTACTTTCGGTCCTTGTATAAGAGAGTGATGGCAGGCTCAAACCTAATCTGACTGGCAGAGATAGTTGGCATGGCAGAATAACTCATCCCATCCTGTTTTTTGATGGGAATATCACCTACGAAAAGGTCTGCAATTTTGCTCTGCAATCCTTTAGGTTTTTAATATATACAAATCAGTGAAACCTAAACATATATTTCATCTCGCTCTTTTCACATATCAATTGAGATGAGATTACAAATATTGGGTAGGTTTTACTGATTTGCAAATATCAAAAGGGAAAATTGCTGACCTGTAAAATTGCATATATGATATGATAATTTCTTGGAATGGGTCAGTGTGTCCAGGCCAACCGTCCCTGCCAGGTGGGTATGGCTTTGACTGCCTTGACTTCCTTATATGTGTTTTGGAACCTAAAAGTGCACTTTAGGTATCTACTGTGATATCCAGGGACCTATCGATATATGTCTCTTGCATATGGTGATTATTCTTTCTCTTTTAATGTTACCTGAAAATAATCCCTTTTATTTGGATTAGGTGCATTTGAACTTATAAAAGATGAGAGCAAGGCTGGTGCTTGCCTTTGGATAACTAAACGAAGAGGGATGGAATACTGGCCAACACCAGAGGAACAAAGAAAGTATATATTGAATGCCCCTAAGTCAAAAAGGACATTAGCAATGAATATATTTCCTAGCATCCAAACACCTGAATTCTTTGAGAAGATGTAAGTAGTCCAGCTATACCATATTTATATTTTTCTAAGTACTTGCAGAATTCTCAGGTAAACACAATTGCTCCCCAGACTTTATTAGGCTTTTTCTTGTTGGAGTCCTTCCCTAAATTGGTTAAAGTCGCTGATTCAATCCTAAAACAGAAAGTGAACAACTTTTGGGCGCGTAGCACTGCGGCATTTGCTAGCAGAAAAAGATGTGTCTGTATTGTATATCCCAGCTGACGCATTTACCATCCCTCCTTTGTCTGTTGATCATTGTGTTCTACATCTAAGAATCCAAGATCTTGCTATTTGCATCCATGGATTGTGGGTTCAAGGCAAAGCTCTGATATTACAATTTCTTTTTTCTATTTTTTATTCTCGGGTACTTGATATTCGCTAGTGGAATATCTGACCAAATAGATTAGCTTTGACTCTACTGTTACTTTTATTATATTGGAGGGTCCAAGCTTCCTTGAAAGATTGGCGTAAGTGGAAAATAACCTTGATTTATGGTCTTCAAAAGTCTCTCCAGGTTTTTAGTAATAAGCAATGTTTTAAATAATGTGTAGCAGGAGAGTAGCGGCTAAGTGTTTTTATAGCGGATAGCAGATAGCGGCGATATAGCGGGCACAACATGCTCAACTATATTTGTAGAAATACAAAGTTAAATAAATAAGTTTTGAAGTAAAATGACTTATAGTGTATTAGGATTCTTTGTTTCTGTGCATATCTCAAGCTTTGGAGTATTGACCTAAAATGGCAGATGGCAAGAGTATGCAATTAATGAATCATATGAAAACCTGAAATGTATTTGTACTGTGACACACCATACACTATAGCGCTCATAGCTGGTTGTAGCAGGCCATTTTCGGGCTATTGCAGCGCCGTAACTGTACAAAGTGCTACGGGTAGCTGTTGCATAGCGGCCACTACCCCCTGGCCGCTATATCGGGGCTACAGTGGGGCTATACCAGGCTATTTAAATTTTTTGTAATAAGTTATTGTCAAGAAAAAAAGTTTTAGACTGTTATGTGCAACTATGGATAACTCTGCAAAAATGATCCTGATTGCACTATATCAATTTCTATGAAATGCTGTTTCTTAGTGATATGGTACGTATGTCAGTGTCTGAAATCTATGTTATGTATTATCTATAATGGTTCAATACAATATGGCGTGTGTGGTAGCACAGCAAAAATGTCCAAAAGTTATTTATATTGTGTTGCCTATCAGTTATTACGTTTCACCAGCTGGAAAATTCCTCTAATAGCAATAGCCTGTGATTTATTATGTTTCACACACTGGAAAATTTGTGGGGATATTCAAAATTGCATTTGTTTTATTACTGATTGTCTCTTGATGTTGATTCTGTAGAGTTGTTCACACACTCAGCCATAATTTTCGTAACGCTACAAGACTTGATCGTGTGCGGTTGAGATTGCCCATTGAACCACACAGTGCTCTAGTTAAAATAATATACGCTGGTGTAAATGCTAGTGATGTAAGTTATTGGATTTGTGTTTCAAATTTCTTTTCTTTTGATTCCCCATTGATTAACCTTTGGAAGTTAATGATGTTTTTTGCAGGTAAACTTCAGCTCTGGACGTTATTTCAGCAGTAATGCTAAAGAAGCTGCTGCACGCCTTCCATTTGATGCTGGTTTCGAGGTGATTGATGTCCTTACATGTCCATGTTAACAGTATGCTTAATGCTGGGTAATGTTTTTAAGATGTTGTTCTATGTAACAATTTACACTATCGATATCATTAATTCCCAGGCATAATAATGGCACTGATAGATCGATGGCGAAAGCTATTAATTGCAATGAACTCCTCACAGTAGCAGGGTTTTCAGTTTTGTCGTTGGCATTCCACATGGTGCAAAAATAGAAAATATGTCCATAACTCATTGTGACCAACTGCATCTTGGTGTAAACTATGGTTGGTCCATTAAAATAAACAGAGAACTGAGTGGCATGCCATAAACTTACATCAAAACCTGATTGCACCTATAATTTAATATGCTGTTTCTGCATAGGCGATATGATACTTAATTGACTTCCTGCTTACTAACTAAGATAATTTTGCTTCTGTTTTTTTATCTCATTCACACCCTACATAATTGCAGCATGCAAACCGAGACTGGAATTATTTTTCTGTACAAATTTGTTTTTTCAAATTTCATTACGACTTCTTTGTTGGCACTCTAGCTAGTTTTGATTTCTCGTTTAATTCTCCTTGCCACTTTCTCATGAGAAATTTTAATATATTCAGGGTGTGGGACTTGTTGCTTCTGTTGGAGATTCCGTGAAACATATCAAAGTTGGCACTCCTGTGGCCCTTATGACTTTTGGGAGCTATGCTGAATTCACGCTGGTACTTCATTCTGTGTGTTTTTGTTACACAATAAATTACCTACTAACCTCTGCCCTCCTGTTAATGAAATCATCTCCAGCCTTTTTGAGATTTGAATAGTGTTACCTCCAAGGTTGTTAGAATCGTGATTCTGAATCGGATCGGAGACACTCTGATAGGATCGTATTCTAGGATCGAATCGTAGAATCTAAAATCCTACCTGATTTTACCAAAACCATATTTATTCTAATTTACCGTGTATTCCAAGAGTGATATAAGTGTTTATTTGGTCATTTGGTATCTAATTTGATTAATAAATATATCTTATTCACGACTAAAATCATGGTTTAAATTCTATATCATTGAGAGCTATGACTAGAATAGCGATGTTATCAATATTGCTATAATTTGATCATTTTACATAAAAATATAAAATAAATAGATAATTAAATTAACTTTTTTATTATTCTAAACTTCCAAATCTTAATGTCTAAGCTATCTAACTACGTAATATTTAACATACAACTTGAATTGAGTGATAGGACACAACCAAACAGCTAAGTCTTTCATAATCTTGGATGATATATGATGCTACACGATTTTACTGCGATTCTACCATGATTGTACTGTGATTCTACACGATTCTATGACTAGGATCGTGATTTTACCATGATTCTACCAGGTACAACTCAAGATGCGATTTTGAGTCGGATTGGATTCATGAGATCGTAGAATCGTACGATTCTACGACTAAAATCGCGATTTTAACAACCTTGGTTACCTCTCTGTGTCAGTAACAATTTTTGGCTTTACATCTTTCTGATAAAAGGTTCCTGCCAAACATCTTCTTCCGGTTCCAAGGCCAGACCCGGAGGTTGTTGCCATGCTAACATCAGGATTGACTGCTTCAATTGCTCTTGAAAAGGTTATCTTGATATACAGTTCTGTTTGTTTTCTTTGTTGTATATCATGTTCTTTTGACCTAATATTTTGTCAAATAAGCTTCAAGTTCAGTGTTGAAAAATATAAGTTCCTTCCTGGTCTGATGTGAGTTGATTTGTGCTGCCTTTAGGCAGGTCAAATGACATCTGGGCAAATTGTTTTAGTTACAGCAGCTGGTGGTGGAACAGGACAATTTGCTGTTCAGGTCAACTGATACAATTTCAATACTATTGCTTCTCCCTTTTTTTGTTTGATGTAATGTTCAATTGCTGATCTTCATCTATTGTATTTTAACGAGGAGGTATAAATACAATATTTCAGTTTACCTTTTGTAACCTGCAAAATATAACTATTTCATGGAAGTTGGAACATGTTTAATTCATCTTTCGTAGTTAACTAGCACTTGGGGCCATGTTTTGGCCCCTTACATGTACTTTTGCTGCATTGCATATGCTTTTGTAGGACATTGGCAATGTCGTCATGTTTGGCTCTCTTTTGTCTATGTGTTATTCTGTTTTCTTGAGCAACTGTTATTAATTTTTAATCCTGAATTGTATCCTTACGTTCTGAATGTTTTTTTCTTCTATCACTTCACTAGCTTGCGAAACTAGCAGGCAACAAGGTTGTTGCCACATGTGGTGGTGAAAGTAAAGCTGCACTTCTGGCTTCCTTAGGAGTCAACCGAGTTATCAACTACAAAAATGAAAAGATCAAAGATGTATGTTTTTGCTTCAGTTTTTCAGAGTAACTTTTCATACTTATACTGCTTAGAATGTAATTTTGCCGTAGTGTGTGGTTTACTTGTTATGTGTTTAAGCTTGATGGCATCTCCTTTACTTGCTCCCTGTGTTGAATAAATGTGTCAAATATATTGTCCATTATATGTTTCTGTTGTGTAGTTGTGTCCTACGACTACCTCTACTTACACCAGGATAGAATCTTCTTGCAAGTAATGTTATCCTTACACTCGTGTAACCTTTCATGTGCCATGGATATTGCATAATGTTTGTTGTGCTTGCTTAAATTATATATATGTTGTACTGTCCTTATAGAAAATGTTTATTCTCACTAGTAGTATTTCTGAGGTTATCATTTTAACCTTGCAAGTATCTGTAAGCTATTTACATCGATACCTTATATTGTACTTCTGCTCAATGAGTTTAGTAATTAATTTTGTTTGAATGTTTGATTCCAGGTTCTGAAAAAAGAGTTTCCAAGGGGTGTAGATCTCATATATGAATCTGTAGGCGGGGAAATGTTTGATTTGTGCTTGAATGCACTTGCAGTCCATGGACGTCTGGTTGTAATTGGTATGATCTCTCAGGTATTGCCGACAGCCTCAGAAACTCATGTCTATTGATTTATTATATGTTGTGAATGGCAACTTCAGCTGTTTGGTTGTTGTGTGTTAACAGAATCTCAGTGAGAATCAATCAAAAAAAGAGAGTGGGAATAAACAGAACTTGCTTGGTGCCCATGGGAACTGGCGTCCTCATTAACGAATCCAGCATGATGCAATGTTTCAAAAATACAAAATGCAATCATGGATGTAGTTAATATAAAGTTATGTAAACTTGCAAAATTTCAATTTCAGATTTTTCCCTGGTATCAAGAATGAAAGACAAGCAGTACGTCTCACCAAGGTTCCAAATCCCGCTATCGGGGTAAATCCCGCCGGGGGGCCGGTACTGGTTACCGGCCGGTAACCGGAAAAAACCGGTCGAATTGCACGTGTCAAAATTTGAATTTGAAATCGGTAACTGGAAAAACTGGTCAGTTACCGCCCAAAAAACCGGAGAAAAACCGTTAAAAACTAGAAAACCGCTAAAAACCGATTTTTCAAATTGGAAATTGGAAATTCGTAATATATTCATGGCAAAAAACATGAAGTCAAGAGCATGGGAGGTGCATGGATCTTTCTAATACATTTCATTAGTGTTAAACAATGTAAATATCATTAGAGAAACTAACTTTTATATTCAAAATTTGGAAATTTATAATATATTCATGGCAAAAAGTATGAAGTTAAGCACAGGAGGTGCATGCATCTTCTTAATACATTCCATTAGCGTTAAACAATGTAAATATTATTAGGGAAACTAACTTTTACATTTAAAATTTGAAAATTCCTAATACATTTATGGCAAAAAGTATGAAGTCAAGCACAGAAAGTGAATGCATCTTCCTAATACATTCTATTAGTGTTAAACAATGTAAACATCGTTAGAGAAACTAATTTTTACATTCAAAAGTTTAAATTTGAATTAAATAAAAAACCGACGGTTTTTTCCCTCCCGGTCAGCACCGGTAAAACCGGTTACCGGCGGTAACCGGCCAGTCACCGTCAGGATTTGGAACATTGCGTCTCACACATATGATTGCTTGTCTTTTTGGGTTCTTGGTACCAGGGATGCTTTTAAAATTGATATTTTGCAGGCTTACATAACTTTATTTGTACTACATCCAAGATTTTTTTTGTATTTTTGAAACACTGCATCACGCAGGATTTGCTAATGGGGACGCCAGTTCCCTGGGCACCAAAAATGTAACTCACAATGACACTTCAGAACATTCCCAGAGGTCCAGAGGGCTGCTTCTTCGCTCCTCCATATGAAATTGCAGAAATCATAAAGCACCTTTGGTTACTAGTGACTTATGAGTCTAAGCAGATCAGTGCCTCAACACATTTGTTTCGTAACTCCAAAATGTTTTATGGTGAAGCACAAAACAGTATAGAATCTAGCCGTTAAGCATCTGCAATTCTGCGTTAATAGTTGGAGACTTGGATTCTTGGAATTACACCTATCTGAAGTAGTGTGGGTCATCATCCTGATTTTCTTGTAGTTGTTTTTAATAAGATGTCATAGCTTTTACTGTTATACATGAATTGATTCATTGTGAACAATCTTTGATGTTTTCAGTATCAAGGAGAGGATGGATGGAAGCCCAAGAATTACACTGGACTATGTGAGAAGATTCTTGCTAAAAGTCAAACTGTGGTATGTGTGTGCAGCAGAACACCATGTTTATTTCATAAATTGGTCAGTAAACAATGCATCTACCGTACTAAGAAAGTTGGTCCCAAGGCTTGGATGCTCATAGAGCCACATCATCAAGTAAATTTTAGCCATTGGATCTGATTAAGAAGAAATCATGGCCACCTATGTTTGCTTAAGAGCAAAATGGGTGCATAATTAGGAGAGAAAATGGCCATACTTATTGTATGCACAACTATGAGAGGTTAGAACTTTTCTTGCGTTAATATATGGTTAGGATGTACCTCAAGAGTTCCCACAGCAAAGCGTCCAGCAACCAGCATTCAGCTAATTTATACTATGGTTGAAACTGAATGTGCCACTGCACTGCAGTATTAAAAATGTTATGTTCATTAAGCCCATTGTACAGATCAGAGCCAACGCCAGTTCGGTTTTTGGTTAGTATATTTGAAAATTCAGCATGCTGTAGCCATAGACAAGCAGCAACCTGAAACTAGGAGTGGACTCTCTCTATCTAGGTTCATGTTTAGAATTATCATTTTCAATAACAAATATCAAACTTTTCATTAGCTATAAACCATTTCTACCTGCTCAAAGTTATATGCAATTATGCACAAGGTTCCAAATACCGGCGGTAACCGGCCGGTAACCGGTTTTACTGGTGTCGACCGGGAGAAAAAAAACCCACCGGTTTTTATTTAATTCAGATTTAAACTTTTGAATGCAAAAATTAGTTTCTTTAATGATATTTGCATTGCTTAACACTGATAGAATGTATTAGGAAGATCCATGTATCTCCTGTGCTTGACTTCATACTTTTTGCCATGAATGTGTTAAAAATTTCCAATTTCAAAATTAAAAAACCGGGTTTTAGCGGTTTTTCTCTGGTTTTTTGGGCGGTTACCGGTTGGTTTTTCCGGTTACCGATTTCAAATTTAAATTTTGACGCGTAAAATTGGACCGGTTTTTTCCCGGTTACTGGCCGGTAACTGGTACCGGCCACCCGGCGGGATTTACCCCGGTAGCGGTATTTGGAACCTTGATTATGCATACTTCACAAACCGTATGGAACAGCCATTGAACCACATAGATGTCGAATGAATCCAATCGATTTCTTTTGTAGTGTACCCCTTATAACTATGAGATCTTTCCCTTCAATTTCAGGCTGGATTTTTCCTGGTCCAATATGCTCATCTGTGGCAGGATCATCTTGACAAACTTTTTGACCTGTATGCCTCTGGAAAGCTAAAGGTATGCTTCATATTTGCTGTTTAGCTTGATGGCAGTCAAGAAAATGGCAGTAAGCAGACAGCTACGTCACTCAAATATTTCAAGTAGCACATATATTTGGTTACAGTTAAGAAAATAGCAGTAAAGCAGACATCTATGTCATCCGAATATTTCAAGTAGGACCTATTTTGGTTAAGTAGGCCGAAATCTCGCTAAGCTAAGCAAAGCATAAAGCCATAATTTTTTCTTAACAGTTCTTGCTACTTTTTTATATTCTCTTCACATAATAACATTGGTCTATAATATAATTTTAAACATAGGAAAAGCACAGAGCTCACCAATTCACCTCTTTACCAGTAACCGACTGCTTTCCCACTGAATCAATACTGGAGGTTAGATTTGGACTCCAGTACTCTACCTAGCTGGGGACCACCGGATGGGAACTAGTACCAGCCTCAGTGGTTCCCTAATACGGATTGTTTCGTAAACTCTATCCGTGATTTTGAACTGAGCTATATTTTACTTCGATTCATTCTTGTAAACACTAAACACTATCTGATCGTGTCACAATGAATAAGCTAAGCGCTCTACATATTAGTTGGTAAAGAAATATCAAGAAGTGTTGCTTGGGCACAATAAATTTGTTGTCACTGCTCTCCTGCCTAGTATTTGCAATATAGCTTCTTCCCTCGTTGTCAAAAGCTTATTCTGTTTGCACTGGACAATGTAAAAAATGAGGCTGCATTCCACATGTTGTTGTAGTCTCAATTTGCTATACAGCTTCTTCCCATTAAATTGCATCAGTATGGGAAATGCTATTCTTCATGTCACCTATCCCTACACCCAGCAATGGTTCATAACTCCATACGACAATATTAAATATATGTGCCTTTCCCCCCTAACTTAGCTTCGCATGGCACACCACATACGACAGGTTTCTCTTGATCCCAAGAAATTTTTGGGTGTTGCTTCTGTGGCGGATGCGGTAGAATATCTTCATTCTGGCAGGAGTGTTGGCAAGGTACCACAATCACTATAACAACAGACGAGCCTGTTCTTGTCTACTCTAATGTAACTTACAAAATTTTCTTATGGAACCTTTTCAGGTTGTTGTCTGCATTGATCCAGCATACAGTCAGACCCTAGCTAAGCTATAGTCTGTAGACGTATGAGAGGCATCATCTTTCATCATCGCAGAGCATGACGCAGAAAATGCAACTACTCTATGCAAAATTAGTAGGTTATACTTGTAGGTACACATACGGCCTTGAGGTTCTTCCTCAATTTTCTTGTCTGCGTGAATCAAACAGATGACCATATTTTCCCAGCGGCGAGAAACTGAGTAATTGCATATGCTGGTGTATAACTCAGTTGTTATTAGTTTGCAAGAAGCACTAGTATAGGGAAAAGAGCAAACATTGATATGGGAATCAAAAAGCTTCTAATCCCGGAGATTAGGATCCAATTTGAATAAAGTGCTCAGTTCAGTGGTGTCTTATCATTACATGTTCAGTGCAAAACTTGAATAAAAGAAATTCCGTGTAAAACTAGGAATATCAGGGGTAGTTTCTTTGCCACCATGATGGAGAAAGAAAGCAACAAAACCTAGAGCCGATGGTAGACGAGCTCGTGATCATAGGGGCCTCGAGTGTTTTTGGGACCATCTAAGCACTCGTGCTTTCATTGCATTGGAGAATTGAATTCTTAAACGGATATTCGGTAATGTGGTATACTATCCCCAGGCCAGACCTGCGTGCCCAGATAATCTGATACTCACTTGGTGGTGAAGCACTGCGCCATGCTGCCCGCCGCAGCGGTGAAGAGCACGGGTGTTGCTGCCGTTCTTTGCCTCTTCAGCCTCCACATAACACAGACAACATATGCACACACACGCTAAATTCTTTTTAGCTTATAATCTTCTCTCAAATAAATAAATGAGACGATTTTTTTGTTATTTTTGTGAAACAATTTATTATAACAGTCATTTCGAAATGTTTCATCGGTATTTATATTCGTTCGTATATGTACTTGCGTTAGAGTTAAAAATCAACCGTCACAGCCGAAAAGAGCACGTTCGGAAATGTAACAACATCATGTACGAAACTCAAAACGGAAGTACGGCTTCCCGTGGAGGGTTTCTAGAATCTTTTGGACAGGGATGGAGCAATGCGGCACCGCGAAGAGGGAAAACCGGTGGAGGTGGAGGAGGGGTCGCCGGCGCCGCGGCGGCTGCGGGTGGGTACCCCGCACAGGCGCAGCACGCTCCGAATTCGAATCGTACGAGATAAACAAGAGAGGCGGGGGGGGGGGGGGGGGGGGGGATGAGTAAACCGCCGCTCCGTGCCGGGCTGCCTCCCTCCCTCGTTGTCGTCGTTTGTCCCCATCTCGGCTTCTCGGCAGCTCCACCGGCCGGCCTCGCTCCGTGTCTCTCTCGCCGTCCTCGTTGCGGCGCCCAGCCAGAAGCTCGTCGTCCTCTCCGCCGCGCCGGAGAGATGGAACTGAAGCCCGCATGTCAGCCGTCGTCACCGGCGGCGCCTCCGGCATCGGTAAGAAACACCTCCTCTCTCTCTCTCTCTCTCTCTCTCTCTCCGTGCGTCTGCGCGCGCGCATCCGGTTCAGTCGCGTTTGGCTCCGTGTAGTTGGGTTGGGCCCTGGCCGGCTGGCCCGATGGATGCGCGAGCCTGGCTCACGAGGCGCTGCAAGCGCTTCACTTCCTCCCTCCCTCGGGCCCCTTTTGAGTGGCACGCTTGGCACTTGGCATCCTATCGGAGTTCCAGCGATGGGGAGCCATTGCCGCCGCCGCCGCTGGACGGGGGTATCTCCTAGTCCTGAGTTTGGTGGCCTCTCTGTTCACCATCCCGCACCGCAGGCAGCAGCGGCGTAGACGCATCGCTGCCAGCGCTGGCTCCGGTGACGCACGCTTCGCAGAGGGTGAGATCCTGGTCCTCAAGCGCGCGGTTCTGGATCATAGCACGTCAATTTTGGTTGTCCCTTTGACCCATGTTAGTTTATTTTCCCTAAACTTGCTAATATGAATGCTGCGTACTGTCCGTCCTGAGCATATAATGGACTAATTATGAAGGGTAGTACTTGATTTGGGGATGCCACCCAGCCGTTTCTTGATGTCGTCGGAGATGCGTTGGGTATGCGGCAACATGAAGGATCCGACGGGCATAGGTCTTTCTCTGTCATTTAGAAGGGAACTCGAGGGATGACCCATCCGAGATGGCGTTGATCACTCGGCGGGGTGGCTTTTGGGCCTTGGATCCACAGTACAGCTGGAGGGGGTTGGATCTGGGGTGCCTCCAGGCATTGCTGCACATGCGCTATTACTGTTGTGCTGGTGTCTTGGGTGCGCTCCCTAGCTACGCTTTCGCAAAGGGCCGTGATGGAGGAACAGTTGCAGGTGAGGTGACCTTTGTGGCCATGTACCTCGCAACAGAACCCTTGCTGACGTCCGTCCTCGCGACCCCGCCCCCTTCTGTGCCTGTGGCTCCTCTGACCACGACAGCTACCCCTAGCGGCGTTACCTTCGTCAGCTCTTTCGATGCTGAAAACGTACTTAGAGCGGGCCACCCTTTGCTGCTTGCAACTCAAGTCCTCCTTTGGGGCCCCTGGGGTAGCCTTCGCTTTGGGGGCGACTAGTTTGGTCTCCACCTCCCGCCATGTTGCATCTTCCTCCATCCTGGCATTCTCCTCCATCTTATCAAAGAGTTTGGCCACCGATTTTATAGGCTTTCACACATTGTACTCGATGAGTGGGCCCTTTTGAAGGCCTCGGATGGCAACATTGATTATGGTTGTGTCGTTGATGTCCCTCACCTGGCAGTGGACGTTCGCGAAACGTTTGAAGTAGGATCGTAGCTTCTCTCCTGGCTCTTGTCTTACCGCAAAGAGTTGGTCAACATCGACTTGCTCCACATAGTTTCTTTGAAAGTTGTTGTGCAAGAGACTCCGGATCTGCTCCCATGCGTATATAGAGCAAGGGGCGATGGTGAAAAATCAAGAGAGCGTCACCCTGTGGAGAGCCAGAGGTAGCCCCTTAGCCTTCGTCATGTCCCGGTGCTTTGATTTCCATTTCATAGACGCGTAAAAATTCACGGGGGTCCATCTCACCTTTGTACGGCTCCACGGTAGGCATTTTGAAATTCTTTGGCTAGGCGCTCTGCTGCAGTCCTGCGAAGAGGGGCGACTCTAGATCCACCCGGCAAGAGGTTCCCGCTGCCCCGGCCGCAGTTGCCTCCACTGCTACCATGGCGGGAGTTGGCTAGCTTCGGCCCTCCTGTATCTCGCACATGGCTCGCCTCAAGTTCGCCAACTCTTGCTGTATCATCCCATAGATCGCTTCAAGGTTGCTTCTATTCATTCCTATATTGGGAGGGAGTGTGCTCCCCGTTCCTTGCACGGTGAGGGCGACGACATTGATGTTGGTGTTGGCCCTGAGATTTGCGCTGGCTACCGCCTCCATTCACCACGCTTCCTGCCCTGCTGTTAGTGTAGTCATCGAGGGACCTCCTTCGTCACCCGTCGCTGCCCCATTGTCACTGCGCCGGTGCGCTGCTGCCCTGGGGGCGGGGGTGCTTCATGAGCTGCTTTTGTTGCTCTCGCCGCGTCAACCTTGGAGGCGGTGCTTCCTTTTCGCTTGGTGGTCGACGCCTCCACCTTCATGAACAGCACCTGCATGGTACTGTAGCATATTGCTTATTTGGGTAGTTCCATAGCATTGCCAGCATATCGCGGATTAAGAATATAATAATTATTTTTTCGTATTATTTCAATTTGTTTCCTTTTAAATTTTTTCTATGTATTAGGTATTAGTTTACTTAATATAGGATATGTTTCTTAGAGATCAAGTCTTGCTATCCATATAAAAGAAACAATATTGTACCTATTATCAGCAAGCAAGGAACAATCAAATAATTCTTTAGTCTTCTTCTTCTTCTAAAGTCAAGTCTCAGAGCCTCTTTATCACGTCAGGAAAGAGCTCTGCCGGTGGCTAGATGAGGGCGAGCACCGTACCCTGGGTCCTCCAACTCGTACCCAACCACCGACAACAACAATGATGTTACAACTTACAAGCATCATATACTTTTTGGCATGACATCTAATCTTTTGATTTGTAAGCACTAGCTGAAAACCTGCTGCGAAATAAAGCTAGCAAACCATCCCTCCTGTGTTTCAGAAATGTATTTAGTATCTTGGATTTTTAAGACCATAATGGATTAATATGGTATTGCTTTCTTATGCTTTCAAGAAGAATCAAATTGCTTATTAGAGGGATTTATTCATATATTGTGTCAGAGCATCAAATTTCATTTTCTAAAATTCCTTGATGTGGGACTCAGGGCATTTTATTGTTTTAGTTGTACTATTGGGGTTTATTTTGTCATTGGACATTGGATTACTTGCGTTACGGTTTCAGCTGTTAACTGAAAGCTAATTTCTCTTGCATTTCATGTTTGCCATGATCTTAAAAGTTACACTGTGAAGTGTAGATGCTCTTGCTGCTGCTTTTGGGGTACATGTACACACATATGGTGGACTAGATGTCTGCATCAATTGTGCTGGATTTGTCAACAAATCATTAGTTTATGATGATAGATCTGATGGAACTAGCACATGGAGGCGTGCTGTAAATTTGAATCTTGTAGCTGTTATTGATGGTACTCGCATTGCAGTAAGTCTCTCGTCTACTGTTGGAGTAGAATTGTCATGTTGGTTTATTCAGTAACCCAAACTATTTGTAGTAACAGCGAGTGCTGGTCCTGTGTGACGTTTGTTATTTTAGATAAATGATTAGGAAATGTATATGATTTCAATTTCTGTTGATCAAGTTGTTTAGGAGAAAAGAAGGTATTGGAATTTTCTTCTTCTTCTTTCACTATTGAACGAAGTTAAGAGGTAGCAGTTCAGTTGCCATAATATTGCCTGACTGCCTGTCCTTAGGGTTTCCTTGAGATCAATAAGTAGGATAGAATTTTGGATCAATGACAATTGACAAATCAGGCTTTCAATTTTCATGCATGGAGTTTGAATTCTTTACTTGTTCACTAATTTAAAAGATAATGCCAATTGTCAGACAGGTTATTTATATTTACTCCCTGCAAATGGCACATGTACACTACTTATGGTTGGATTTATTCCCCACAGGCTCAAATAATGCGATCCCAGAAGAAGCCTGGTGTCATAATAAATATTGGCTCAGTTGCTGGCATATATCATATGCACCACGAACCCGTGTATAGTGGGACAAAAGGTTTGCACTCCCTTGATATATTAAAATACGTACTTAAATGGTGTCATTTTTAAAAAATGTGTACACTGTGATCTGGTAATTAAGTACCTGAGCTGCATTTTTCAAAGAGAAATGAAGATAAATAGTTTAGCAGCTGGTATTGCGATGACAAAAGGTTTTGAAAGCTATGTCCTGCGTTGTTTGGGATAGGTTTTGAAAAAATCTTCTATTTCTCTCCAAGAAGCCATACAATAACGCCAGAGAGCATTTAACGCATAGTTTTTTTTGGTTCTTTTCCTTTTATAGTCTCAACCCTAGGTGCTCGTCTCTTGTCCGGCTGCCCCGGCTTTGTTTGAGGCTGGTTTAAGCCCTTGTTTTAAAACTCTTTTCTTCTCCAGTGCAATAGGCAGAGCTCCTGCCCTTCGCTAAAAAAATGACAAAAGGTATATGCTACTAGAAAAAGTAATTAATGTGCTTAAAAGTTGTCATGTATTTATTAAAATAGATATACTTCCTGCGTGCCTCCGTTTTGTCCACATGAACTTCTAGTACCCGTCGTGAACTAAACTTCGGCTTATTGACTAGCAATGGTTCCACATACCTCCCATAATGTTTCAGGGCACACAGGAAGTGCACTCGCCAAATTGTTACCAAGTTCCTTTTCATGCCTCAGTTTTGTCCACATGAGCATCTATTACTTGTCGTTACTCATTGTGGACCAAAATTCGGCTAACTCACTAGGAAAAGTTCCGAATGACTTCCATGATGCCATAGGGCATGCAGGAAGTGCACTCGCAAAATTTTGGTACCTAGTTCCTGTTCATGCTCCAGTTTCATCCACATAAGCTTCTAACACCTATTGTGGACTGAAATTTGGCTCACTCACTAGGAAAGGTTCCAAATGGCTCTCATGATGTCATAGGGCACGTAGGAAGTGCACTCGGCAACTTTTGATACCAAGTTCCTTTTTGTGCCCTGATTTCGTCTACATGTGCTTCTGGTACTTGTTGTGGACGAAAATTCGGCTCATTGAATAGAAATAGTTCCAAATTCCTCCCATGATATCATAGGGCACGCAGGAAGTGTGCTCGCCAAATTTTGGTACCCGGTTCCTTTTCCTGCGCTCGTTTCGCTCGCACGAGTTTTTTGTACCCGTCGTGGACCAAAATTTGTCTCATTGAATGGAATGGTTCTAAATGTCTCCCATGATGTCATAGGTCACGCAGAAAGTGTAGTTGCCAAAGTGTGGTACCAAGTTCCTTTTCTCTTTTCTTACACCCGTTTCGTTTGCATGAGCTTCGCGGACCAAAAGTTGGCTTACTAACTAGGAATAGTTCCAAATGCCTCATATGATACCATAGAGAGCACACAGGAAATGCACTCGCCAAATTTTAGTACCTAGTTCCTTTTTGTGCCTAGCTTTGTTCACATGAGCATCTGTTACCAATCGTGACTCGTGGACCAAAATTTGACTCATTGACTACGAATGGTTCTGAATGCCTATCATGATGTCATAAGTCAGTAAGTCACTGTTGTGGATGCTTTTGTTGGGACAGTGTACACACGCCGCAACAAGAAGCCAACATCCACCACAGCTGGTTAAGATAGGTTTTGTTAGAAAGTGTTTCCAACTGGATTGGGTTGTTAGAGAGTTTGTTAAACTTTACATGCAGATTAGTTAAAAAGGGTTAAGGCTTTGCGTGGGGGAGGAGTTAGCCTACTGGCTTTATATAGGGCTGTAAGCACTTGGCTAAGGAGGAGACAAGTTAATATAAAGTAAAAGGCTGTTCCCAACCTGCTAATAGAGGTTGAGCAAGCCGTTCTTCCCCCAAATCTGCCCCTATTCTCCAGCTACTATATCATCTTTGGTATCAGATTCTCCTTCCTGCGCCTGCTAATGGGTGCTCCTCTCTCTGCTGCCGACTTCAAATCCTCCATGGACAAGCTCTTTGGAGAGATACATTCTGTTCGGGAGGATCTCGCCACCCAGAAGATCGACCAGAGCCGCATCTGGGTGGCCATCAACCGGCTGCAGACTGACCACCACGAGGCTGGCAACACCTCCGAGCAGAGCAACAAGAGACTGGAGTTGGAGACGCCGCCACCCCCACCGTCGCCTCCTTTCCAGGCCGCCCACAAGCTGCGTTTTCCATCCTATGACGGCTCCGCCGATCCCATCGGCTGGCTCCACAAGGCAGAGCAATTCTTCCGCGCCCATCGCACGCCGGACGACGAGAAGGTATGGCTGGCTTCCTTCTACATGGAGGGCGCGGCGCAAGATTGGTACTACCGTTTGGAGCAGAATCGCGGCGTTCCGTCCTGGCCCCAGTTCATCGACCGGGTGCAACGCCGCTTCGGTCCGCCCGTGCGGAGCAATGCTCTCGGCGCTCTCATGAAGCTCCGCCGCACGGGTACCGTCGCCGAGTACCAGGAGCGCTTCCTTCCCCTTCTGGCTCGCTGCCGCAACGTCACCGAGCAACAACAAATCGACATCTTCACGGCAGGCCTCCGGAACCCGCTCCAGACCGACGTTGAGCTTCAGAACCCAGAGACCCTGGATGATGCTATGGGTCTGGCGCGGGCCTTTGAGCGCCGTCTGGAGCTCGAGGACGACGACGGCTCTGGAGTCATCCGCGTGCCTCCCCGCTCGCTCTCCTCAACCCGAGCGGTGGTATCAGCGGCTACCGCCCCACAGCGGACCCCCGCCCCTGTTTCTCGGATGCCAGTTCCGACTCCTCCGGCCCCGACTAAAGGTCCTCCGCCTGCGGGTACCCGCTTCAAACGCCTGACGCCACAAGAGATGGCGCAGCGCCGGGCGGACGGACTCTGCTTTAACTGCCCGGAGAAGTTTTCTCGGGAGCACCTCCAGAAATGTACCATGAAAGGACTCTATCTGATGGAGTTAGACGACAACACCCCGGTGGAGGGTCCCGAGGAAGAGGAGGCGGCCTCTGACGACGAGGTCCAGATATCCCTCCATGCTCTTACCGGCATTACGGCGGGAGACACAATGCACCTCTCTGCTTCCATTGTCGCGGCACAACTGCGCGCCCTCGTCGACTCCGGCTCTACTCATTCATTCGTGGCCTCCGCTACGGCCACTCGCCTCGGCCTCACGCCAGAACCACGCCCGGGCCTCACGGTGGGAGTCGCCAATGGCGATCGTGTGCCTTCTTCGGGCGTCTGCAAGCAAGTCCCGGTTACCATTGACAAGGAGCAGTTCTTCATTGATCTATACGTCCTGCCACTTGACGATTATGAGTTGGTGCTGGGCTGTCAATGGCTGAAGACGCTCGGTCCTATCCTATGGGACTTCGAGCGGCATACCATGTCCTTCTGGCGACATGATCACCTTGTCAAGTGGTGCGGTCTGGAGGCTCCTTCACCACTACAGCTTCACGCCATGGATAAGCTGGACTTGCTATCCCTCCTGCTAGCTCAGTTCACAGATTTGTTTGAAGTACCCTGTGGTCTTCCGCCTCAGCGCCATCTGGACCACCGCATCACCTTGCTCCCAGACACTCCTCCAATTGCGGTACGACCATACCGCTATCCGCAGCTCCTCAAGGATGAAATTGAGCGGCAGTGCGCGGAAATGCTGCAACAGGGTATCATCCGCCCGAACACATCGGCATTTTCATCGCCGGTGCTCCTGGTCCGCAAGAAAGACGCTAGTTGGCGTTTCTGCGTCGACTATCGAGCACTCAACGCCAAGACAGTTCGAGACGTCTTTCCTATTCCCGTCGTCGACGAGCTCCTGGACGAACTCAAAGGGGCGTCCTTCTTCACCAAATTGGACCTCCGGAGCGGCTATCACCAGATCCGTATGCACCCTGACGACATCGCCAAAACAGCCTTCCGAACTCATCATGGCCATTTCGAGTTCTTGGTGATGTCCTTCGGGCTGACCAATGCACCGTCGACATTTCAAGCAATGATGAATGAGGTGCTGCGGACATTTCTTCGTCGCTTCGTCCTGGTCTTTTTCGATGACATTCTGATCTACAGCCCATCATGGTCAGAACACCTTCAGCATGTCCGCGCCGTCTTCACGGTGCTGCGCGCCCATAACCTCTTTCTGAAGCGTCCCAAGTGCACGTTTGCGGAACGCAGCGTGACATACTTGGGTCACATCATATCCGAAGGCGGCGTCGCCATGGATCCCTCCAAGGTGGAAGCCGTCCAACATTGGCCTCAGCCGCGCACACTTCGCGCACTTCGCGGATTTCTCGGCCTCACCGGATACTACCGGCGCTTCATCCACAATTATGGCGTCATTGCTGCCCCCTTGACATCTCTACTCAAGAAGGATGCATTTCGTTGGTCTTCGGCGGCAATTGAAGCCTTCGAAGCACTCAAGGCCGCCCTAACCACGGGGCCAGTCCTCCAGCTTCCAGACTTCACCTCCGCCTTCATCGTTGAGTGCGACGCGTCTGGCTCTGGCTTCGGCGCGGTGTTGCATCAAGGAGCCGGCCCCATTGCGTTCTTCAGCCGCGCCGTCGCCCCCCAGCATGCCAAGTTAGCCGCCTACGAGCGGGAACTCATCGGCCTTGTCAAGGCAGTCCGCCATTGGAGGCCATATCTGTGGGCGAGGCCATTCACGGTGCGTACTGATCACTATGCATTGAAATTCTTACTGGATCAACGCCTCTCCACCATTCCCCAGCACACATGGGTCAGTCGTCTATTCGGCTATGACTTCACGGTGGAGTTCAGACCCGGCCGGATGAATGCTGCTGCCGACGCCCTTTCACGTCGCGATGAGGACTCCCTGGACGCCATGGCGTGCGCCATCTCTCGTCCTGACTTCCAGCTTTTCGAAGACCTCCGCAGTGAGGCGACAAGCCTTCCTGCCGTTGTCGCCAAACATGCAGAGGTGGACCAGGGCATCGCTGGTGCGGCCTGGACAGTGGTGGATGGCTTCGTTCTGCATCACGGTCGTATTTTCGTGCCCGACTCTTCCGCCCTGTGGCCAGCCATTCTCACCTCAGCTCATGGTGCTGGCCACGAAGGCGTCCAGAAGACACTGCATCGCCTCCGCGCCTCATTCTACAATCCTCATGCCAATCGGCTTGTTCGGGATTTTGTCCAAGGCTGCGCCGTCTGTCAACGGCACAAGACTGAGCATCTCCATCCGGCGGGACTCTTACAGCCTCTTCCCGTGCCCGTTTCAGTCTGGTCTGATATTGCCATGGACTTCGTGGAGGGCTTTCCCAAGGTAAACGGCAAATCAGTAGTGCTCACAGTGGTGGATCGCTTCTCCAAGTATGGACATTTCATCGCGCTGGGACATCCTTATTCGGCGACCTCAGTGGCCCACATCTTCTTCGATCAGATTGTGCGGCTCCATGGCATCCCCTGCTCCATCGTCAGCGACCGCGATCCCGTCTTCACCAGCGCGTTTTGGACAGAGCTGTTCACACTCGCCGGCGTGAACCTGCGCCTCAGCTCCGCTTTTCATCCGCAGACGGATGGGCAGTCAGAGGTGACCAATCGGGTGCTTGGAGTATATCTGCGGTGCCTTGCCGGCGACCGACCACGCAGCTGGATTCGCTGGCTACCATGGGCGGAATTCTGCTACAACTCCTCCTACCAGACAGCGCTACGAACGACTCCTTTTCAGGTGGTTTACGGCCGTCCGCCCCCGACTTTGATGTCATATCAGCCTGGCCTTTCCCGAGTGGCGGCGGTCGATAAGCAGCTGCAGGATCGCGACATCTTTCTTGCCGAGATACGGGACCGTTTGCTCCAAGCCCAGGACCACATGAAGCAGCATTATGATCACCACCATCGTGATGTACACTTCAGCACCAACGACTGGGTTTGGTTAAGGTTGCACCACCGATCAGCAGCAGGCATCATCGACAAGACTGACGGGAAACTCGCACCACGCTACTACGGCCCGTATCAAGTGGTGGAGCGTATCGGCCCCGTCGCTTACCGCCTCCGCCTCCCTCCCAAGACCAAGATGCATGACGTTTTCCATGTGGTCTTCCTCAAGCCGTTCCATGGCGAGCCCCCAACAGAATTGGCGCCTCTTCCTCCAATGGTTCGCGGCCGCGCTGTTTCCACTCCAGCAGCAGTCATTCGTGCAAGGCTCAACCGCGGCAAGTGGGAGTTACTGGTCAGCTGGGTGGGACGTTCAGACTCGGAGGCCACCTGGGAGAAGCTCGATGACTTCAAAGAGGCACACCCAACATTCCAGCTCGAGGACGAGCTGTTTCTCCAGGAGGGTGGTAGTGTTGTGGATGCTTTTGTTGGGACAGTGTACACACGCCGCAACAAGAAGCCAACATCCACCACAGCTGGTTAAGATAGGTTTTGTTAGAAAGTGTTTCCAACTGGATTGGGTTGTTAGAGAGTTTGTTAAACTTTACATGCAGATTAGTTAAAAAGGGTTAAGGCTTTGCGTGGGGGAGGAGTTAGCCTACTGGCTTTATATAGGGCTGTAAGCACTTGGCTAAGGAGGAGACAAGTTAATATAAAGTAAAAGGCTGTTCCCAACCTGCTAATAGAGGTTGAGCAAGCCGTTCTTCCCCCAAATCTGCCCCTATTCTCCAGCTACTATATCAGTCACATATATAGGAAGCGCCCCTCGAAGTGAGTGCCCCTCTCAAGTCCGGTCCGAACGGAGTGGCCCATGAGGACTTGCCTTTGGTGCAACCCGAACCTACCGAATGACCTAACATCGACGAGTAGAGCCACACGCAAGGGCCAATCGATAGCGACCCACCACCCTAAGCCTGCTCCAATGCTAAGGTATTTTAATATTTTGTCAACTCATTGTAGGTGCTACTAGAGGGATCGTCAGCCCAAGGCTGCACGCCGACCCCTTCTATAGGTTGGTGCGCCGGCTCGTACAGGCAATTGACGACCACCCGGATCAACGAGGGGCTACTATTGGGGGAAGATCTCCACGCTACCTCGGGCCCACGACCACCTTAGAGCGATGGCACCCGTTGGAAGGTCTACCCTGAGCCAAGTCAACAGACCAACCTCGGCGAGGTTCGCGAGACCGACTTCGGCGAGGTTCGCATGACCAACCTCGGAGGGGTTCTGGAGGAAACCCCGAGCGAGGTCTGGGGCCAACCCTGGAGAAGGTCCAGGGCCAACCATGAACTGACCCTGGAGTCCCGAATGTGGCAGGACCAGCACGGGGTAAAGGACGTAGATATCTCTAGGAGTAAGCTAGTCCCTGAAGGCAAACTTATGATTTCA
The DNA here is from genome assembly GCA_017311315.1 of Dendrocalamus latiflorus. Lineage (NCBI taxonomy): Eukaryota > Viridiplantae > Streptophyta > Magnoliopsida > Poales > Poaceae > Dendrocalamus > Dendrocalamus latiflorus. The sequence goes on from CM029657.1 coordinate 32,386,675, forward strand.
CTCGCCTTCCTCTCCCCCACTATAAATAGGATCCCTTGTAATAGGAGAGGGGATCATGTTTGTAACTCTAGATACTCATATTGAATACAATTGGGTCATATATATGCTTCTCCCTGAGTCTCTCTGTATCCTCGGCGGTCTTCGTATCTGACCGGGATTGCTTCTAAGTTTACCGTCCGGTCTCGTATCAGCGACCATACGAATCTGTAGGTGGAGAAATGCTTGATTTGTTCTTAAATGCACTAGCAATGCATGGACGTCTCGTTGTAATTGGTATGATCTCTCAGGTATGTACTTTTGACAGATCTGAACCTCACACTTATCGATTTATTATGTGCTCTGGATGGCAACTTCAGTGGGGGGAAAAGGAATATGGGAAATTTGTTCCGTGCTTCACCAATAGAAGATTGCATGGATTTTAAAACGAGGAATTGAGGAGCTACACTGCACAAACTTAACAGTGACCGCAGTCCACAGGTGCTGTAAGATTTGTGTAATTTTCATTTGGTGGAGCAAAGAAACACCCTCTGGGAATATTTTGGTCCATTATGCATCTGCATTAATAGTTGGAAACTTGGAATATACCCAGGGAAGGTCATTGATTTATTATGATTATGTTGACAGTTACCTGAATTTGTGTTGGTAACTATCCTTTTTTCTTGTAGTTATTTTTAATAGGATGTTGTAGCCCATTCCTGAATACATATTAGTTGGTAGTGAACAATCTTTGATGTTTTCAGTATCAAGGAGAGAATGGATGGAATCCACAGAATTACACTGGACTATGTGAGAAGATTCTTGGAAAAAGTCAGACTGTGGTATGTATGTGCAGCAGAACACCAGAACTTCTCAGTTGGCATATACAGCATTTTTATTGGGTTTTTAACAAATTGGCCATGACAAAGTGCATTCTTACTATAGTTGAAAGTTGAAACTGACCGTGCCACTGCAGCATTAAAAATGTGATGTTCGTTTAGCCCATTGATTAGATTTAGAGTCAACATGACATGAGTTCATTTTTTCTTAGCATGTGTGCCAATTCAGGATACCATAACCATAGACAAGAAGCAACTTTAACTAGGAGTGGAGCCTTATATCTGTATCTAGGTTTATATACCACTTTCACTCTCTCAAAATTACATGCATACTTCACAATCTGTCTGGGACAATGTCACAATGAGCAATATAGATAGATGCTGCATCCCACATATAATTCTTTTGTAGTTCTTCTTGAAATTATGAGCTCTTTCGTTTCCAATTTCAGGCTGGATTTTTCCTGATTCAGTATGCTCACCTGTGGCAAGATCATCTTGACAAACTTTTTGACCTGTATAACTCTGGAAAGCTAAAGGTATGCCATAACGTGTGTTTGCTGCTTGGTACTTTGTGTGACCGCAGTTGGGAAAATAGCAGTAGACAGAAAATTACAAGGCAGAAATCTCACCAAGCTAAGCAAAGAACAATGTCATTAATTGTTCTTACTAATTTTTTGCTTTTTTCTGTCCTCTACTGCAGTGATGATACTGTTCTTACTAACAGTATTGTCACCGCAGTTAGAGTTTAACCACCAAATTCGGGATTATGTTATTTTATACAATGGAGGAAATGCATACACAGCTCGCTGTTTTACCTTTTTCTAACCAGAAAACTGAATGATTTCCAACATTTCTTGACTGAATTAATACTGGAAACCAGTACCAGCCTCGGTGGTTCCCTTGTACAGGATTGTTTTGTACTTACTGGGCTACGTTTTACTTCGACACATTCTTGTCAGTGAACGTTTTTGTTGACTTACTAATATGAACATATCACAATGCTATTATTTGTATCATTTCTCCCTATACCCAGCAATGGTTTATAATTTCATAAAATAATATGAAATTTATGTATTCTTGTCATTTTTTTTCTAACTTAGCTTATTGCACACTGCATACAACAGGTTTCCCTTGACCCCAACAAATTCTTGGGTGTTGCTTCCGTGGCAGATGCAGTAGAATATCTTCATTCTGGCAGGAATGTTGGCAAGGTACCATCGTCGTCGCAGAGTATGATACAGAAAATGCAAAGTAATATCTGATAAATGCATAGGTTAAAGATACACACGCATCCTGGGTGAATCAAACAAATGACCATTTCCTCGTCGCCAAGGAACTGAGTCATCGCTTATGTTCTTGTATAGCTCGCTTGAGTCATATTTTGTAATAGGCGTGAGCACATGTAAACATTGACTTGCAAATCGAATAAGCTTCTGATATGGAAGACTAATTTGTATTTGAATTAAGGTGCTCTGTGCAATCGTGTAACATTGTTTCATGTTATGTGTGAACCTTCCTGGAGTCTTTTTTTTTTTTTGGAAAACTAGGAATATTTCCTGACTACTGTTGGGCCTGCAGTGTGGACACAAGATAGAATAGCCTGTAGCAATTGTTAGAGCATGTATGGAATACAGGAATTTTACAACAAATAGTTCAATTCTCTCAAGAATATGGGAGAATTTTTGATCGAGTTCAAACAGACTTAATGTTCTTTTGCACAGTTCACAAAATGAAAAGTTTAGTTTTGATGTCCTGAGTTGAAATGAATACAACGAATCAAGCACATGACGAGTTCTTTTGGACTTACACATAACGACAGATTAGGCACACAAGTGAAACACGGACGTACAAGGTGAGCTTTTACAGGATTAGCCATCTCGTGAGCATAATTACAGCTAAAGCATGACACGGTAACTACAAGAAAGAAAAATCACAGAAGGACTAAAGTGGTCTGTGCATCTGACATTTGACTGGCTGTTGCGGAATCCTTACGGGCTTACCCGGACCCACTCGTACCGACCGTCCATGGGAGCGTCCTTGACGATGTCATAGTTGTACCTTCAACAGAATAAAAAGATCCAAACGTTATTACAACACCGGTTATTGCACTGCCAGCTTCTGAACACTTACTTCAGATTTGGCAAATGCTTGAGCTGAGTTGGCAAATGCTAAAACTGAGTTCAAGTTTGAATCTTTTTTAAAAAAAAAAATTGGGCCAGTAGCATGTAGAACTTCACAGCCTGTCCCAGTTGGAGAACATCACCACAGTCTGTCCCAGCTGGAATTTTTTTAGAAAAGCCCAATTGGAAGTTAAGTCTGCAAAAGGAGAGTGCCCTTTTCTGCTCGAGCTATCCCATGATCCCAAAACTCCTTTCTTTAGGCCCCAAAACTCCAAGCTGCGTAGTAATTTTGTTCAGTTCCTACACTAGCACTAGCTAGCGACATTCCTTTCCGAGAGAAACAAACAAAGAAAAAAAGTAGCAACTGAAAAATAGTAAAATACAGAGCGAGCTACATGGTTGCTCTAGTGGAGTAGTGGTGTTACAAGCCATTACGGTAACTCCGTTTGGCGTTTTTACTGCCTGCGAGTGCAACACCACAGCGACCACACTGACATAAGCGAGCTTCAGCAGCAGCGCCTCATGTTACCTCAACGGAATTACAGGCCCCACCGCTGCGCGTGCTCGTGCTAGCTATAAATAAAATGCCCCAGCCCGAACCTCCTAGCTTGCCCGAGGAGGTGGTGCTTGGCCTGCTGGCGCCCAAGGCCAGAGCTCAGATGATGTGCTATACTCACTTGGCTGCGAAGCGCCGCGCCACGCTGCTCTCCGCGGTGGCGAAGAACGCCTCCATCTCCTCCTCCGGCGGCGACCTCCCCTTCTTGGCCTTGTTGGGCCTGCGCGTAACAACGAACATCACACAAGGAAGAGAAACGAGAGAGATTAGCCACAGGAGCACAGCTTCGAATGGTTAGTTCTTGTCATGACGAGAAGGCAGGGAGGGAGGGAGGGAGGGAGTGACTGACAAGTCGGCGCCCACATTGTCGCTCTCGCGCTTACTGCAGCCGGGCACCGCCGTCACGGCGGCGGCCGCAGCAGCCATGCCTTTTTCTCCTTCCCTTGGCTAACAACGCGCATGTGCCGGTGGGTGTCTGTGGGTGGGATGGGGGGGAGGTAATGATAGGATTAGGTGGGAGGACGGTGGGGCAGCCGCGCGAGCTGATATGCTAGCTACTCCACTCTTTTATGGGTGGGAGTCCGAGGCGAGAGATTCCGAGTGCTGGTAATTGGGAGCAGCTAGCTAGCGCGGGCGCGGTACCGGGGAAGGGTGGGGAGCGGCCGCGGGACGTACGTGCGCGCGTACGTGTCGCGCGGGGCGCGGGTGCTGGTGGGTACGCTGTCACGGATAGTCACCGGCTGTACTTGGCCGCGTGCGCGCGCCAGGCTGCCTCCGCGGGCACTTCTCAATTTCGTATTTGTCCTGTAAATTTTCAAATGATCTGTCAACTAGAAATTATCCGTTTCTTTATACATGACATCGAACATTATGGTGCTAAGATATATAGGAAGAGTACTTAGTATTTTCCATATATTTAGATGTGATAATCTGTCTATATGTTATCTTGTTCTTAAGTGAAGTTACATCAGATTTACTTATATCACTTGACATACAAAGATCATGTTCTTTTCAGTTTCTAAAAGTTGCTTTTCGATTTTTCTACAGTAACTAACTTTTAAACGGAGTATCTTTTCAAGATAGGGTTTACTAGTTAATTGTAGTACATACTTTACTGACTTCATTTATATCGTAAAAAACCGCACGTGAGTTTCTGTTACGCTGTAATCTCTCGCACAAACAGCCAAAAAGTCACAAGCCGCAGCCAAAAACCACAAGCTGCAGCCAAAAAGAACAGGCCCAAATATATGCAGAGGGATATCACTCATCCCGTATCCTATTTCATTTTTTTTCTTGAAATCAGAGTCGAACATAGATAGTGCCAGATATTTGTTTACCTTTTCTGTATTCGCTACGCGAACCTTCGGTCGGTCGGTTGGACGAAAATTATCCGCTTCGTTTGCACCCCTATCTACGAGGTGTCAATGGATCAAATACAAATCAAATAGTAAGGATACGGATGCCGGATAAAATGGGTAATAAATATATGATTGTCACTCTTTGAATCTTAATATATCGAATACAAATAGAATAGTCCAAATACAGATTTCGGATAAAACAGATAATCCGGATATAATTAAAACCCCTCTGCCGAGTAGGGGTGGGGTGCGGGATGTGACTGGAAAATTAGGGATTAGGAATGTGGAACTGTTCATATAAATGGTACGTAGCCATTTTTCCTTTTTAAATTTGACTCTTGGACTGTTGTTTTTATATATTTAACCCTTTCTTTGGACTTGCGGAGCTCGGCAGACACCTGTCAAGCTCCGGTAGCTCAGCAGCAAGGGCTGCTGAGCACCCCGCGATAGCACGGCAGCAAGGGCTACTGAGCACCCCACAATAGCAATTTAGTGCCAATGATTAGCGCTAATTAAATACAACTAGCACTAGTTAATCATATACGCTAATTGGGCTAGCAACCTACCGAGCTTCCCTAGCTCGATAGGTACCTATCGAGCTCAGCAGATCTGAAGGGCTAGATTTGCAAAAACAGACATCCAAATGCCAATTTCTTTTTAAAAATGTGGCTAGCCACAAAGTACTACTATAGTAGATTCGCTGCGCAAGGAGGCGCTGGTTGGGTTGGGTGGGTCGTTGTTCCTGTGGGGTTCGCAAAATTAAGCGTGCGACATGTGATTGTGGGCACGGTAGATTTTTGGTTGGGTGGTGAGTCTCGGCATCAAGTGAAGGCACGGTGCGGGTGATCATGTGCCGATGTACCACGGTATAGGTGCTTGGATTTTAGTTCGGGTTGACAGAAAGTAGTAACGTCATTGTGGATATGGAAGTTGTAGGTAGGGAAGAAAAATCCTTTTTTTAGATTATGAGTATAATAAGGATGCACTCAACACCACACCCACATGCCATCTATATGGGGTGCGTCTAATGCACACGTCTGAGAGTAGACGGAAATCCGAGATCTTCAGAAATTGGACAAATATATTTAACCACTGAATATACTCATGTACGCACGTGTAAAAGGGCACTGTACATGCCACCCTGAAAGTGAGGCAGCCCACCCGGCGCCAAAAAAAAATTCCGTATCCTGGGAACCATCAATGTACATATAAAGAGTATTGCCCCTTAACTCTTGTGTTAGCGAGGACGTTTTTTTTTTTTTTTTTTTTGCGAGGGAGCGTTGTTTGCTTTAATATTATGTCGGTTTTTATCTTTCGTGTAAATTTCCAAAGAATGTTTGGATTGCTGATCGAGTTTAAGCACCGCCAAACTAGTGGTTAAATTTTTACCAATATGCATAGGATTGCCATCCGCAATCTTAAAATTACTTATGATAAAAGTCATTTTATTTTTTATGGGACAGAAGAGAGACAGAAAATATGATTGACTGATTGGATATTTATACTGCCAATTTGATCCGACGACTGCTGCTTCTTTAATTTGGATTCAACGGATGTCTAGACAAGGAAGCCCTAAATCCCTAATTCGGTAATTCCCCATCTAACTCTTCTCCAGTTTTCCTCTCCGCCGCTGCTCGGCTGCAGCGGTCACCTCCTCTTGGTTCTCGGACCTCTCCCTTGTCGCCGCGGCCCTAGTCCGATTCGACGCCACCAACGCCGGCCGTCTCCACTTCACCACGCTGTCGACCCTAGCGCACCCGGGCTGCATGGGCCGCCAAGCCACTCGCCGTCGTTCTGCTAGTCGGTGTTAGCATCTGTATTCTGTTTCAGTTTTGTTTTTTCTTTTTATTCTTGCTGTTGCAAATTGAGTGTTGGACTTGTCTTTATTACTGGTGCAATTTCTTTTATCATGATAGTTTTTGATACTCCCATGTATATTAGATCGCTAATTGTAACTGTCCACAGAAGGGTGATGAGAACACAGATTTGGATAATGCTCCAGCGGTTGATATCCCATGCATGTATAGGTTTCTAAGGTCTTGCTCCCTGCCATCTATCTGTCAATTATATTATAAAGCCATAGGAAAAAAGCCACCACGGTCACTATCAGAGGCTATAAATTACCACATTAATCGGAGAGAAATATCTACACCGTCATTTTGATGGGTCTAAATTATAACAGTGCAAATCAATCAGATTGATATAAGAGCTGTTACAGTTGTATAAAAAATACAACAACTGTATTTCATCATAAATATTAGAGTTGTATAACAAGTACAACTATATGTTTCGATAAAAACATGTGCATTATTGTATCTAGCCACGCAGTTGCACAGGGAGTTCGGCTAGTTTTTTAATTGTGCTGCTGATCTAGCGGTGGATGGCCCTCAAGTGGAATTTAGATGCTACTGATTTGGACTGGTCTCTGTTTCTTTAGGAAAACTGAGGTCAAATCCCTCTTTCATAAAAAAGAATCTTCAGTATCGAAAATAAAATTGGTGCAGAGCTTCCGGAGTAAGCATAGAATTTCAAACTGAAGTCTGTTCCCCTTGACAGAAAGGCTGTTTCTGAACATTGCAAAAGCTGGAGAAATATACCAATTCTTTGCACTGCATTTATTTTCTTTATAGAAATCTATATTTTGTGGTAGGTACTATTCTGCATCGACTAGAAGTTATTGGACTTAAATGACATATAATTTTTTTTGTTTCCTTCTTTAGCTGAGTCCCTAACTGTTTTTTTACTTCTTGTCCAGTCTAGAGACAGTGACCCAGCTTTTCCCATGCTTCTAGGCAGCAAGGCTTCCACCCACAAGACCTTATATGAAGTTCTATCTGTGAGTGAAGACGCTACATATGATGAAATCCGCGCGGCATTCTAATCTGCTGCTCTAAATACACATTCTGACAACGTACATACAACTCTCGAAGTCATATGTTGTGTCTTCCAATGAGCAACAGGAATTTTTAGTGTGCAGATAGCATGCGAAATTCTACGCTATCCTAAATCTCGAGTGGAGTATGATAAGCAGCTGCAATCGTCCAAACAGAACCTTGAAATTATTGCATCTGAAATTGAAATTGAGGACATGATTGTTGAAAGCACTGATGCTGTGGAGCTATTGTAACTTTGTAGGTGTGATGATTATTTTTCGATCACTTCTTGTGAACTTGGTGAGACGGGAATTTTGGTCAGTGAGGATGGAGGAATAGAACTGCAGGCATACGATTCTGTATCGTCTTCCGTTGTTCTAGGCTGTGGCTCTTGTTCTCTTAAAACAAGATTGGCTATAAAAAAGAACACATGATACATTTTTGCCTCTGGCTGTATGTTGGTCAACAAAGTTTGATCTAAACATGTCACCTCCTATTTTTGGAAGAATACACCTCTGATCGTCCACAACAAAGTGTGCACTCTTAGCTTATTCATTCATTCTTTCTTTCTTTTGTATGTTAATTAGCTCCTGATGGTTGTAGGGCCTGTTTGTTTTGGCTGCGGCTTATGACTTTTGGCTGAAATTTTTGAATTTTGGATGTTTACGGTACAGATTACGGAGAGACCGATACTCACTTGCAATTTTGGCTGGTACAGATGTTGGACTTTTAACGTGTACAACGTTTAACTTGTAGACTCCGTTTTGAAAAAAATACCCCGTTTGAAAGTTAGGTACTGTAGCAAAAGCCAAAAACCGGCCGGCTTGTTGCTTACCAAACAGGCCCGTAATGCGATAAATGACGTTTTGACAGTCATACTCAGCTAACCATCTTTGTCAATTCAAGCCGCTGGGAATTAAAGGTGCTTAATTATATGGTGGTTATTGGTACCTCTCTTTTGGTTAATGCTGTTTATTGACTGATCATTTAATGCTCTCATCAGTCACTTGTTCACCTGTACAACAGCTAAAATGAATGCTTACTGACTTGGATGCTTTCTGTTCTTAACAGTCCCTTAATAACAAAAAAAACTCCATGTTAGTTGCCGTCCTTGCAGTGATTAGTAGTTCAGCAGTATCTTGTTACCGTATCTGTACTGCTAAGCAAGGACAGCATCCTGTACAGAACGGCTTTGTGTTGTATGCTAATGGTAATGGATAATCTATCAACATTTGTTTTTTTTTTTTTAACTAGACAAGAGGAGCGCATTATATCTCTATTAATATAATATAAGAGCTGTCCATCCACCTCTCCTCTACTCCCGTACGCGCATGTAGCGTGCCTCCCCTCCACATGTGACCACATCCATACTTGACTCCTCTTCGCGTAACCTTCACTCGCGCAACCCATGACTCCTTTCTTCCCTGCCTCCTCCACACACAATCTAACTAGGGATGGCAATCGGGTGCAGCGGGTACCGGTAGTGCTCGTCCATATCCGTACCTGCGACCCCGATTTACGCTCACGGGTATACCCGCGAAAGACGATGAGTGAAGAACCTCGCCCATACCCGTCGTCCGTGGGCATGCCCGTTTACCTGCGAACTGAGTCACCATACGAGAGTTGAACTAATGACACGGATACATATAAGCAGCAGCTGTTGCTAGTAATTGGGTGTGTAAACGAAGAACAGATAGATATATCTCATATAAGCATCACATTCATATAATAATAGTGCATCACATTCACACATCACCAGTGCATCACACATTCAACAACTATAATGGAAATACAAATTGACATATTTCCTCACACATAAACAAATTAAGTTTACAGCAAGAGTGAAACATACGAAAATAATTCAATTTCGACAGTTCAACAAATAGATGAAAGACATGTTGCTAATCAGAGTCGACAAATTGAGATTGAACAACAATCTTTAAGCTCCTCTTCAATGTCTTCAAGGCATGTCCATAAAGGCTCAACTCCTCCTTCACCTAAGAAGTAAATATTGCATTACATTTACATCACTAGCTTCGAATCACACATAAATTTTGAAATATTTACATCACTAGTTGCATACCTTTAAGGTCATTTCGAAGCCAGCTTTGTGAGCACATCAATGCCACCAATATAGCTGGAGTGAGACGACTACGATGTTCACTTAGCACTCTACCACTAGTGCTAAAAGCTGATTTAGAAGTTACTGTTGTTATTGGAATAGCCAAGATATCACGGGCAATCATCCGCAATGTAGGATAACGTGTCCCAGCTACCTTTCACCAACCCAGTATATCAAATTCCTCATCTGTGTAAGGAAGAGTTTCTTCTTCCAAATAGCGATCCAACTCACTTTTGGTCTTCACTACACCAATATTTTTCTTACTAGCAGCTAGTGTTTTAAATATAGAAAGCACCTCATTAGCACCAATTGGAGCAGTAGTAGTAGATGATGTAGCCATACCCTCTTGTTCACTATGCACTTGGTACTCATTCACACAAGCAATTATAACTCTCTGTAACCTTCTCTTCAGAGTTTTCTTCACCAAAGAGGGCAATATATCATGCATGTAACATTGTCATTTTTCCATGTGGATCAAGAATAACAGCAATAGCCATCAAACCATGAATATCAGACCAATATTTGTCAAACTTTTTTATCATCTCAATAGACATAGACTCAATTATTGGATCTCCACATTCTAGCCATTTATTCATATGCATTTTGACCTTACATACCTTTGGGCAGAAGATGTTAACTGTTACGTATTTAGTTCCAGAAAATATTTCAGTGAGCTCATAGAAGAGGCTTAATTTTTCACAAACAATTGAGGCAAATTCCAATCAGCAGTAGTTGGTGCACAATTAAACTACATATCAATTTGCTTCAGCCTTTCAAAGACTTTCTTATAGGAAATATCAATACTAAGCATAACATAGGTTGAATTCCATCTAGTTTTGCAATCAAGACCAATTTTTTTAGTTATTTCAACCTTAACAAACCGAGCTGCTTTTACAAATTTTTCATACCTCTTTGGTGTAGCTGTCCAATAAGAAACACTATCACGGACTCTTTTGATACCATGCTCTATGACACTCAAGCCATCTTTCATAATTAAGTTAAGAATATGTGCACAACAGCGTATATGTAGCAGCTTTCCACCCAATAAAAGATTAGATGTACCAACCTTCGTCTCTATTGCTTCAACTAATTTATCATTTGTTGAGCAGTTGTCCATAGTCAAAGTAGATAGCTTGCAATCAAGATTCCAACTCTGCAGACTTTTATGTAGTGCTTCACAAATAACCTCTGCTGTATGTGGGCATGGCACATATATAAACCTACATGGGTTTAACATAGCAAGATGATTAGTATTTGAACACAGCAATAAGATTAATAGTATTCAGCATAGCAATCACCTCAAAATGCAGCTTCTAAGCTTCCAAGAGTCATCAATAAAATATCGTGTCACTACCATATAGCCTCTCTTTTGATTATCAGCTATCCAAAGATCAGTTGTAACAGCAATATGACAACTGCTTTTATCCAAGTAACTCAGAGCTCTCTTTCTCTCTGAATCATAATAATCCAAGATATCCTTTCTAATAGTATTTTGAGTGACCATTTAAATAAAGGTTGTAGTGCACTAACAAATGTATGAAAGCCATGGTGATCAACAATGGGCAGTGGATACTTATGCAGAATAATCATGGAATAGAGAGCTTTCCTAGCAATTTCTTGATCAAAAACATAGTTCTCTACAGTTACTTGCCCATGATCGGAAGATCCATACCTCAAACTGGTTTGTACCTTCCCTTGTCTCTTCCGATAGATGCAAACCTTTAGATGTTCATGCAGATGTTTAGTGCCTTTCTTCATTTCTACCAAAAGGTACTTACTACACCAAATACACTTTACCTTCCAAGCACCATTAACTTTCAATCTTGTAAATTCATTCCAAACGGGTGAAGTGAGTTTCCTCTTTGAGCCACAAGAGTCTTCCTCTTCTGCTTGTGCATCTTCAACATGTTCTTCAACTTGAGGTTCAGACTCAGATTCTACTTGCTGATCACGGAGCATTAAGCCTTGAGAAGATGGCCCATGTTGGCTACTATTTCCCAGAGTTGCCATCTGACAGTTAAACACAAAAATGAGAGTTCACAAAGTAACAAATATGAGAATTGAATACAAATCACAAAGTCACAAATACCCATGCTTTCCGTAAATAATTTGCACTTAATGCAAACAATACTATGTTTGGATGACAAATGAAATTGCTTCTTGGAATCCAACACCATGTCAATTCCTAATCCTATTTGGAGGTGCTATTTCCAGAATTGATACTACACAGCTTGAAAGATAATGTAACACTAGATATATTTGAAAACTACACTGCTACATTTTGTTTTCCCATTATTTCTATCACATAGTTAAAAGAATTCATAAATAAAAACTTATTTCACTACATCTTAAAAGAATTCACATAGTTACCTTTTTTACAAAGAAAAAACTGCAATTTAAGTAGATGCAGTAGCTGCTGCTACTACATCTTTCAAAAAAAATGCTGAAAATTAGCTAGATGCCAAGAACTAGTACATGATCATGTATATGAGTAACCATTTTTTACGACCTTACTGCAAGTTATGTCGCAAAAGCTCCCATCACAAATTACACAAGTATATATAAATGACAAATTTGCCACTGACTTCGTATGCCCTCACAAGAACACAACACTGCAGTTGAGGAGTTTCCATACTAGCTAAGGACAATATCAAAATAGGTCCATACATGACAGACATTACATGTTTCCAACAAAAATTAGACTGAATTGGGAAGCATTAGCCGTAAGTTAACCAAGTCCATTGGACAACATCCAAAGCCTGATGTGGTGCATACATGCATGCTGCTGGTATGCTATGTAGAGGAAATGGGGCAAGCCTCACCTGTTTCCAATTTCCATGAGCATTCACTCCTTCCTCATGTCCATTGGAAGTGCCATAAGAGATTTGAATTGGCGATCATCACATGTGGGGCTGGCTTTTAGAATCATGGTTGTGCGAAGCAACCCGAGCAAAACATTTGTAGATGTTAAACCCTTCTGAACAGGCAATAGTCTATCGACTTCCTCAAGTAAGTTCTTCTGTTCTACATCGGATTAACCTCTTGTACAAGCAACAGAATTGAGTAGAAAAGATTAAGCAAAATGTTATGCTAAAACTCCAGGAATTGCATGTATGTGATAATGTGAATGATTATCTAGTTTCATTATTTTGAGTGGAGAGAAAGAGCATATAATCCACAACTACAACACCTAAGTCCAATCAATTGAAAAATATCTCATCCCAACATAAATATTCGAATCCCAACTCGAATTGGAAGCCAGAGACTATATAACAAGTAAAACTAAGAGGGTGGAGAAAGAGACGGATTATTTACATGGGAGATGAATTCAAAGTAAAAGGGCTTCACGTAGTGCCACCCTGCGAAGAGAATGGAACAGTCCAATCGTTAGTTCAGGGAGGGGTTAGGGTTTTAGATTGGAAAATTGTAGGTGGCACCATGAGAGAAGAGGAGAGGCTGCCGTTACCGTTGCGAAAGATGCAGGCGGCCGGGTGGGGGCGGAGGGGCAACAGGCGGCTAGATCTGGATGATGAATGCGGCAGCTAGATCTGGAGGATGGGACGAACACGGCGACTGGATCAGGAGGACCAGACGAACGCGACGGCTGGATCTGGAGGACGGGACGAACGCGACGGCTGGATCTGGAGGACGGGACGAACGCGGTGGCTGGATCTGGAGGACGAGACAAACGCGGTGGTGGAGACCTGGAGTCGCTGGTCGGTGGAGGAAGAGGCAGCTGGAGACGGCGAGTCACTGGAGTGGAGTCGGGAGTCGGCGTCTCGGCGAGGAATGAGGGCGAGGAGCAACTGGAGGTATAAGGAAGACCGAATGAGGGTGAGGAGTTGGGAGTCTCGGGACGGATGGCGATTGGAGGACGTCACTCAGGAGGATGGCGACGGCTAGGGATTTTGGTGGAGCGGTTGGAGCCTGAGTTAGGGTTTACTATTTCCACGGGTAAATGGGCGAGACGGGTACGGGTGGAGCTCACCCATACCCGTGTCCGTTTACCCGATGGGCAGAGAGTTCCCCCCTTTTTCATGCCCGTGGGCAAAGAATACATCCCATACCTGGCTCCATTAGGGTATTTACCCACGGGCACAACTGCTATCCCTAAACATAACCCACCTCCTCCCCAACCTCCAACCACTCCTCTTCCGCACGCTTGCCTCCTCCTCCACCACCATCCTCCGTCGCCCTTCAGCCTCCGCCAAAGCCACCAATATCAGTCATCGTCGCGCGCTCACCTACCCCACATGTGCCGCTCCAAGCCTTTGTCGCCCCTCACCGCCAATTCCGATCATCATGTCTGGCGATGACGATCTTGCTGCCCTCTACCACTAGATCACCCTCGCCTCCTCTGCCGCAGTCTCCTCCTCCGACCTCGACCTCACCTTCCAACTCCAGCTCGCTGAGGCTGTCAGGGCATCCCTCCGTGCCCACAATAATACCCTCAATAATCCACGTTGTCATCATAATCTCATGATTTGGCCATTTGCATAGGGCACTTTGTTGAACCCATAAGCTCTTAACTATGGGCATCTTTTCTACAAAGGCTGTGCATGAGGTGCTGCATCTGTGTACATCTTCAAGGGTGTTAGGTCCGCACCTCTAGAGGCCAAGTGTCCTGTATGCCGAGAGGTATGTGAGCAATTCATACATCATTGTGAGTGGTATCTGTTTTTTCCCTATTTTTTCATCTGTGCATCCATTTTCTTCCATATCACCTTTGCCAACAGCAGCCATTAAATTTCTTACCTTTTGGCCTGACTAATTCATTTCATACATGAACTTGCTGCTAAGTAACGCAACTACCCTGTAAGGCTGTAACTAAGAATGCAGTATTACCTACATTACTTAAGAAGCAGTATTGCCTACATTGCTTCAACTTCCATGGTAATGGTTTGGATTTGATGACCTTCAGGTTGCTGTCTTTGCTCATGCCATGCATATGACTGAACTTGACTTGCTCATCAAAACAACGTACTGGAATTTCACCTACCTCTCTTGTGCAACAAGAATTTTGAAAAACAAAATCGAAATTTGTAGCAAGAGAGCCCTTAGGATGAATTAAATTGAAGTTGTTTGTTTTGTCATATCCTTTTCTATTTCTTACAGTGAGAATGACAACCTTGAACATTATATAGGATAATTGTTGTGCCTCCGCTCTTCTCCGACGATGCCTACGTGGTATGAGTTAGGACTTGGTAGCATTGTGTACGTTAAGAAGTGTGTGGTTGGTTGGTTGTTTTTGTGTGAATTGTGACCAAGTCTCTTTGACTCTTTGTTTCGGTGATCTCCCAGAGCGCGATGGGTGTTGGAGGTGTGGTGTACACGGTGGTGCCATTCTACAAGAGAATCGGGCACATCAAAGGTAATTGTTTGATTTCTTTACTAGCCTGTACATTTATGTTTTAGTTGATATGCGCGTGCAAGAGAAAATTGATGTTCTTTGTACAGCTTAGGATTATATTTGATGATATGTATAATGCTCTTTAGGTACTCCTTTTGATGATATATGTATAACCTTTTTTTAGTACTCCATAGCAACGCACCATCATCTTACTAGTTATTTTGAAAGGGAGAGCGGAAAAGAGTGAAAACAAGGAGGGGGTGCTGGCGGCGGGAAGCGGTAAAGGAGGCCTAAAAAGGAATTAAGGTGTTGTTACAGGGAAAATTGTGAGCTTCTGTAGCTTCTTGGCTTCTATTAGGATCCAGGCTTCCACTTCATCTTTTATGGTGGCGATCAAGTGTGGGGGTGTATTTTATATTTTGTCTGCCGTTGACGGCAAGTTACCTGTACAAAGACAATGTGGTCACATCTCACGTCTATTTTACTTCCGTTGTATAATATGCGTGTACTGCTTGCCATGTACGGCAAAAGCATTTGTGAATATCTTATTTAGTTGCTTATCATTTTACTCTTTTCCTTCGATTTTTTCCTACTGATTCTTACTAACTAGACCAACCGAAGCATTCCATTTTCAGAATCACATTCTCACCGCACAAGGTCCTTCTTCATACATTGGGAAGGCAAAAAAAAATAAAATAAAAATCTTTGCGCATCTTGATCTTTGATTCCCCATGCTCCTGAAAGCTACATCAAACAACTATCGGAAATGTTGGCTTGCATTTTTCCTTTTTCTTGTACGAGGAAGTTGCATAAATTCTAGTCTTCTGGCTTCCTCAGTTCCTGTCCTAGGTGCTTGGCGACCTCATCATCGTTAAGTGGTGTAGCGTTCGTTCGGCTTCGGCTCACACTTGGCATAGAGTGGTGCGAGGTCGGTTTAGCGTTTGCTTTAATTAAGAGATGCCGCGAAAAGCCGAAGACTACGGTCACGACGACGAACACAATTTTTGCCGCGACGCGCGAGCGTTTCACCGTGGAAGCAAGCCAGAAATTAAATAAGCTACTTAGAAGCATGATCTGACGCTGCCGCGACAACTGCATACAAAGCCACGTATATGCAAGCGGCTCTAAGGTGTCGTCGTCCTCCCATTAACACGTTGATCAAACCTTGAGATGTGCATTGACGAATACACTGCACGGTTAGTCCTCATCTGAATTTAGTGCCGGGTGAGTGTCAAGAAGGCAAATTTATCCAAACGGCGACGTTTCACCGGAGAAGTATACCGGTTTGGTACCTCAGATCAAGAACCTTGTAGATTAAAGAACAAGTGTTGCGGTTGTGGTTGTGCTCTCTTGTTGAGGCACTATTTACTAATGATGATGCGATTTCCTACTTCCTTTTGAATTCCAGATTAGGAGAGTGTAACTGAAAGTATTGAGTCTTCATACTGAACACGTAGCATACAATAAAAAAATCAGTAATTTCTATTTGGAACGGGACGCCGCTATTTCTAACACTACTATACAAAGGGTCATTACAGACGGTTCAAAAACGTCATCACATATGGTTTCGTAAGCTGTGTGAGTTTAAGGGCCAATAATAATACAAGGTCATCACAGACAGCTTTTGAACCGTCTGTGATGAAGACTGTCACATACGGTTTTTAATAGAAACCGTCTGTGATGTATTGATTATCACAGACGATTTCAACTACAAATCATCTGTAATATTAATATCACAGACGGTTTGTAGTTGAAATCGTCTGTGATAATCAATACATCACAGACGATTTTTTTGTGATAGTAAACAATCACAGATAGTTAAGAGAAAATAACCGTATGTGATATTATTTTATATTCCTAAATCTATTTCTATTTGTTGGCTAGCCTCAGGAAATATTAATCATGCCCTCTGAAATAATCTAGCAGATCAACACAGTATATATACATCCAATTCACATTCATTCATTTCAGAAACAAGAACATGCATTTCACAAATCAATTAACAAAAACAAAATAAATTGTCCATCCATGAACAAACACACACATAAATAATTAAGCTCAATCTTATCCCAGTGAAATTCATTCTACATTGTGGAACTCCCTATTTTCTTTTATGACTTTAGACATCAAGAAGTATGCACACTATCCTTGAATATGTTTGAGGTCGACCTATTTCAACGGAGTTGTAGCGATAAATGGAACCTGTTGTAGGAAGATCAATGTCGTGTGTGTGTGTTTGTGTGTGTATATATATATAAGTATGAAATAATTATTGCAAGACTGACAAAACTCAAGATTGTTCTTCGTGGAACCGACAAGTAGTTGCATGTTATGGCAAACATAGAATCAACAAGTGTTGTTGCCCGGAGGCTGCTGGTGGCACTGTAAAAATAAAATTTGTTAGTTTGAGAGACATTACTACGAAATGTTATATAGGATTAATGTGCACTAGTGAATACCGGAAAATCGAGAACGTGTTGTAGGGCGTTGATCCCTCCCTTAGATTTCCGTACCTTTGCAACGTACGTCGCGAACAACCTACGTGATTCCAAACAAATTAGACCAGCTTCACGAATTAAGCCTTCCACCTCAAATCCACTAGTGGTAAATCTTTCCCGTTCTGGGTAGGTGAGCTCCAACCATCACACTTTGTCGGGTCTTCTCACAACCTTCTTTGAGAAGATCATCGCACACGACACCTCCAACGCCATCTAGGAGTCGGCAAACTCCAAGAGTAACAAGTCAAGCCCCTCGCTTGACTCTCACCATGTGCAATGAATACATAAGCTCAAATGGACACTAAGTCCACCTCTAGATGCAACACATGCAATCTAGATCCCTTCTCCTTGTTCACAAAGCAATACATGCACAATTAAGTGAAGAGCCTCACACTACCTCAAGGGAATAGAAATGGGTCAAACAACCCCTTCTCCAACCGGCCACAAGGGGGTATTTATACCCCTACACAAGAGAACTAGCCGTTGGAGCTAAACTCCTAAAAAACAAGATTATCGGAAGTACCGCAGGCATACGGTCGGTATTTTCACTCCCCTTAGCAGCGGTCAGTAAACTAGCCATTGCAGTCAGAATCGGAGTTGCACCATTCATTTTCTGGTACTTCAGATCATCGAAAGTACCGCGTCACACATGTGGAACTACCGATCTCACTGGGGACAAGAAGACTCCACACAAGTGTCTCTCTGGAAAAAAACATGCCGCTACACAAGCTGGCACTTTCGCTCGCCGATAGTATTGCTCACACAGAGCCAGTACATCGGCTCACCGATTGGACCACTCACACAGAGCTGATCAGACTGCTTACACAGCGCCGATCGGAAACTCCGATCGTTGACTACCCTGGTCTATGACCACGTTTGTCTCCGACCACATTGTTCAAATCAACCACACAGGTCTCTGACTACGCTGGTCTCCAACCACGTTGGTTTCAACCACGTCAATCTTCGATCACACAGATCTCCGACTACACCATCGGTCTTCAACTACGTTGTTTTAATCACGTTGTTTCGACCATGTTGATTTCGATCGATTTTATGACCACAAATGTCTACGCCCACGTCAATTCCGACCACACTGATTTATGACCATGAAGGCCTATGACCACGTCGATTCCAACCATGCTGCTTTACGACCACACTGATTTACGACCACGAAGGCCTACGACCACGTTGATTCCAACCACGCTGGTTTACGACCATGAAGATTTTGATCACACGGATCTCGAACACAACGGTTTCGACCACGTTGGTTCGACCAAGTCGGTTCGACCACTCTGGTCTTCGACCACTTGGGTTCGACCGCTCTGGTCTTTGATGACACAGGTCTTCAACCACATTGATTTTGACCTAGTCGGTTCGACCACGTCAGTTTCAACCACGCAGGTTGCGACCAAGAATGCATGCGGTAGTTCCGTGATTACAACACTAGTAGTTTTGGTCTGTGTTGGACCGAAATGGCGACAGAGGGGGGGTGAATGGCGCTCTCAAAAAAACATTAAATTCGCCCCTCAAGAATCCACACTTATGCTTCTTCTCCAATAGCTATGGAAGCTATGAAGAAAGAAGATATGCACTACTGGAAGTCACAGCAACAAGGCTAAACCAGATCCAGAAAGAAACAGTCAAGAAAAATAATTTTAGAGCAAGTCAGACTACAAGCGGTAGTACCGCTGAGACGAGCGGTAGTAACGCTTAGCCGAGCGGTAGTACCTCTCGAGGAGCGGTAGTACCGCACGAAGAAAAACAACAAGCAGGATTTTCAGACAGCAGATCTGAAAACTGAGAAATTCACAAGATTCTTGGATTCTTGGCTTGGGAAACTTTGAGGAGAGCTAGGGAACACTCCCAGAAGAATAATCCAAGAGCCAATTTCGAGAATCCACTGGAAAATCAAAAGAATTTCAGATTCATGCCCAAATACTGAAAATATTCAGAGAGCTGCGCAAAAACTCAAATTCCCGTAGAATCTTTGATCCTTTGGCAATGAAACTTTGAGGATGGCTACTAAATAGCCTCTGGACTCTTTATGTCAAATTTCAAGCCATCTCGCGAAGGGAATCAAGAAATGCACTAAAACCCTAGAAAAGCAAAAACATGAACAGAGTAAGCCCAAAAGACAAAACTGAAATTAAACTTGGTTTGCTCTTGGGATTAACTAGCCAAATGGCTTTTGAGCATCTCCCATGTCATAGCAACCCATTTTGGGCCTTCCCAGCAAGCAAGAACTTCAAATCACAAAAAGAGGAAAATCAGCCAAAAAGAGAAAACGAAGAACAGAGAGGTTGCACGGGAGAAAACTTCATATTTTCATTCATTGAACCAAAAGAAATACAGAGGAGTCCCGATACGTATGGACATTAGAACCATGGATGATTACACGGATTCACCACTCAGTCCTCTCCTCTCCCCGTCTCAAGAACACACCTCTCTACTTGCTTGCTTGGAGGGGAGACTCAAGAACACACACACACACACACAGAGGAAGACATCGAAGGGGACACACCCTCTGCCTCTCCTGCTCTCCCAACAACTAAAGAGCAAAGGGGAAACAACCTCTCAAAGCCTCTTTTGACTCAAGAAACCCTAACTCACTTTCAAAGCCATGTTGAGGGCATGCAGCCCCTCCACCTATTTATAGCCTTGGCTAACGGATCTCCAATCCGTTACGCCTGCTATACCCGAACGGAACCGTCTCCCACTTGTGCAGCCTCGCGAAATTCCTGATTCGCCCCTCCTGCACCTTCCGGGAAGCTTCCGCGCTCCTTGCCTCGCACGCCTCGCAACCACCTCGAGTCCACGTCGTCTTCGACACCTCCCGACTGTTCTGACCTCAGCGCCACCTGCGCCTAGTCCAGTCCTCCGTGTCTCACCACGACTCCATCTCGACGTCCTGCAGTCACACAGACAAGAAACACGTCACATAGCACCGCTCGATACATGAATGCGTAAATAACATCATACTTTACCAAAGATGAAGTCCAAACCTGTCGCATCAAAGAGTAGACATCCTAAAACCATACGACTAAGTTTGACCAAGTCCGACCGAGTCCATTGCATCACGCAACGACATGGTCCGAACCACCCAAACCAAACTCGACTCTCATAAACCGATGTCAATTACTCATCATACACACAGGATGACCTCCACATGGTCTCTCAGTCTGTGGTAGTACTGCAGGTTATACTGCGGTAGTTCCGATTGTCCTGAGGAATGCAGATATTTCACCAGATTTTGCAAAACACATTTGCAAACTTTAGTATCATGCATACAAGTACCAAACATGATTCCCAACAAATTGCAAAACACATTTTCACACTTTTAGAATCATGACATAAGGATTAAATATGAGCTTCAACTATTTGCAAAACACATTTGCAAATATAAGTCTCATATCACAAAGAATGGAAACATGGACTTCAAGCACTTGCAAAACACATTTGCAATGCATAGTCCCATGTTACAAGGATCCAACACATGAGTTTCAACTATTTGTAAAACACATTCGTAAATACAAACCTCATGCCAAGACAAGCTATAAGAGATGTGGTTGAGCTATCAATATACGATGAGACTTAAGCTACTGAACATGACCATTCTTAATAGTACGGCAACCTATACTAACAATTCGGTCTTGCATCCACACATCAAGATTGGTAAAAAAACTAGGAACACTTTCTTAGCCCTAACTAGTCATACATTTGCCTTAATCATCCTCTTGAAGCTTGATGATGCACATCATTACTTCAAGTTCGGGTCATCGTCTTGACATGCGTCAACGTATAATGCATCTATTTCTTGAATTCCATCAACACATGATGGGTCTTCACTTGACTTGATGATCAACACATGATCATCTCCTCTTTGACATGCATCAACTCATGATACATCTTCTTTTGAATAGCCTTCAACACATGAAGTCATCTTCCATCTAAACTTGATGATTTTCAACACATGAAATAATCCCAAGTCATCCTCATTTGTCGACCATTACTTGTGGGAGATGGACCCAACAGCACCGAAATAAGGAGATCTTGAAAAGTACGTAGTCGAGCTCCCACATCTCCTTTATAAACCCATAGTAGAAGTTCCTCAACTCATCTGTACTGAACATATCTATGCAACACTACTGTTCTGGTTAGTACTCTTTACATCTTGAGCATGCTACAAAATGTGTACCTATTTATATCATATCATTGCCATGTCATAATTATAAATGTTGGTCCTTTTGCTAACCATGTCAGCATATCACTTGACAAGTTCCTAGCGAGTCGCTCCTTCAACCATTGGTTAAACTGACTGTAATGTTGTCTCGTGATCCAAACATCCAGCCACTTCGGATTCTGTTGCCAAAGCACGCGCTTGTGCTGGTCGATATATGAGGACACTTCAGTCATGTGTTGCAAGACCGTGAAATGGGCTTGAACATACGCATCAATATCTAGAGTGATTGCTTTTCTTTTGATGGTCTCGATACCGTGAAATGGGCTTGAACATACGCATCAAGTCGTGCGTTGACACCATTCTTTGTTTTGTCACGAATGTTCAGTAAAAGACCAATCAAGCTGTCACATACATTCTTCTCTATGTGCATGACGTCGATGCAGTGGTGAACTTGTAGGTGCTCCCAATAAAGTAAGTTCCAAAGTATTGATCTCTTCTTTCAAACATTCTTCTCACAGGTCATCGATTTATGTCCATTTCTGAACACAACATCTAAATCCTTAACTATATCATAAATCTCTTTTCCACTTAAATGCCTTGTAGCTGAACTATCTTCATTCTCTCCGTCGAATTATTTCTTCATCCTGCAGTATGGGTGAGCCCTCCGAAGGAACTTACGGTGACACATATACACAGTTTTATGCAAGTGCTACAGCCACACACTCTCGGTATCATCTAAGTAGTAAATACAGCCTTTGGCCTCTTTTGTACTCTGGCCTGAGAGATTAGCAAGGGCAGGATAATCTTTTATGGTGCAGAACAACAAGGAGCGTAAAATGAATTTCTCTCGTTTGTACGCATCCCATACATGTACCCCTTTGATCCATAGTATTTTTAGATTTTCCACCAACGATGCTAAGTACACATCAACAAGGAGCGTAAAATGAATTTCTCTCATTTGTACGCATCCCATACATGTACCCCTTCGATCCATAGTATTTTTAGATCTTCCACCAACGATACTAAGAACACATCAATATCGTTCCTAGGTTGCTTCGGCCCTTGGATAAGTATCGACAATAAAACATACTTCTACTTCATACACAACCAAGGAGGAAGGTTGTAGATGCAGAGAGTCATAGGCCAAGTCATGTGTCGGCTGCTCATTTTACCGAAAGGATTTATTCCATCTGTACTCAATCCAAACCTTATATTCCTCGGTTCTGCACTAAAGTCTGCAAATATCCTATTGATGTTTCTCCATTGGACGGAATCAGCAAGATGTCTTAGCATTTCATCATTCTTACGCACCTCTGAGTGCCATCGTAGCAGTTTTGCATCCTTTGGGTTTACAAAAAAACCACTTCAGAAGGGGAATTACGGGAAGATACTATGCCACCTTAGCAGGGGGTTTTCTCCTCACCTCTATGCCCTCACCGTCATCTAATTGATTCTTACGTTTGTATCAGGATGCGTTGCACACCCGATATACATGCATGTTTGCATACTCTTTATGGTAGAGGATATAGTCGTTCGGACATGCATGTATTCTTTCTACTTCCATTCCTAATGGACAAAGAATCTTCTTGGCTTTGTAGGTGGTTTTGGGCAACTCTTTTATCTTTGAAAGCATGTCCGCTGATAGACCTAACAGTGCCGTGAAACTCTTATCGGACCAACCATTGCTTACCTTCAATTTCAGTAGTTCAAGCACGGCTGACAACCTCGTGTACTTTGACTTGTAGCACGTGAACAAAGATTTTTCCGAGTCCTCCATCAAGCCTCAGAATTTGACATACTTTCTCGAGAAGCATCTGATCCAGATTGTCATCATTCAGACTATCCAAATTGGAACCACAATCGACATGATCATTCGACGACATATCATTGACTTCATCAGCGATGTCATTATTACTATCTTTCTGTGTAATCTACTCTTCACCATGACTGGTCCAACATGCATACCCCTTTTTGAAACCCCTTCGAATCAAGTACGTTTCAATTTGCTTTCGGTTCTTAAACATCTTTAGTTTCTCGCAGTCAATGCATGGACAATACATATATTCCACCCCTTATTCAACATATCTTTCTCGACAGCTCTTGTAAAAGCAGAAACGCCATTAATGTACTCTTCACTCACATGGTTCCCAATGTACATCTAGCTTCGGTTCTACGTTATGCATATAATAATTTAGTATAGCATATTCAATTAATTAATTACTATACTATATCTGTACGATCTAAATTAAGTAGCTATATGTAGCTAGATATAAATAATCTTCTCTCTACATCATGCTAGATAGATCTAAATTATTCAATTCTCCTTTCACCAAAAGTTAGATCTAAATTATAATGCAATTAGAAACAAATTACTAACCATAGCTAGCCAATAATTTAGTGGATCTATAATTACTCTTGCCAAATAGTCGAATTCCTTCCACCAAATGGCCTCAAAGCCCTGCCTGCAGCTCAACGTAGCAGCGTAGATCTAGAATTTAAGACAGAGGAGGTCAACGGGTCTGTGCGCTATTAATATAGCAGAATTTGTTACAATCCGTCGATGATAAATTAATTATTACAGACAGTTTTTATAATGAACCGTTTGTGAATTATCACAAATGGTTCAAATTAAAAATCGTCTACGATACTTTATAATATCACAGACGGTTCGTAGATAAAATCGTCTGTGATATTTTACAAATGGTTTTAACCACGATCCGTCTGTGATAGTTCTCTTTCAGAGACGATTTTTATCACTGACAGCAACATAGACAGTTCTAAACTAAAATTATCTGTGATTGTATTTAATACAGATGGTTTTAAGGAATCGTCTATGATATAGCATCTAATATTAGGTTTTTTTTATAGTAGTGCATTATACTGTCGAGCTCAAATATTTCTTACTTAGCCTTCAACCCAAAGGATTACAAGCTCTACAGTCTCCAATACGATCGAGAACCTCTCTTTTGAGTTGCAGGGCACTTGTCATGCACGTCCACATCCCTCCTCTAAAAACCCATTCTCCACAGCAACAAGATCCCATTTGTACGCAAAACTCCTCACCAGATAACAAGCACCCTCGGTTGCATGAACGTTGCAGAAGCAACTCGATCGATCGCTGCAGCATATCGATCGATCCCTTGTAAGGAACAATGCCTTGCTTGGCACAGGACTACCACCCCAAGCTCCCCGCCACCAACCACTTCAAGTCCCTCTCCTCCCTCATCAGGGAGACCTATGCGCACTGCCCTGTCCCCTGCGTCAGGATCCCCGCCGCCGGGTGGAGCTCCGGCGAGGAAAGCGACGACGACAGCAGCCTTGACGATGTGCTCGACACGAAGTGGGTATGTAATAACAGCAGCACATGGCATGTGCGTGTGCGTGTGCTCAATTGTTAAGTTCTTGATCCATTCACGTAAGGTAAACATGGCGCGTACGTGACCTTGCGCTGATGGTGCAGGTGATACTCAACGAGATGAGGAACCGGCAGATGAAGAAGCGGTCGAGGTGCAGCGTGGACTCTCCTACTCTGTCGAGCACCTTCGTCTGGTCTTTCAGTACTCCACTCGATCCGAGAAGCGTTCTTGAGAAGGTTTCAAGTCCTAAGGAATGCGTAGTGGAGGAGGGGACGAAGGAGAAGGAGGAGGAGGTAGACAATGATGGCGATTGCGACGCCGACGACGAAAGTGAGGCGTTCTTCTCGGTGAAGAGCTTCTTCTCGCGCAGCACGAGCCGGGCGGCGACTGTGGCGTCGTCGGACATGGACCCGCCGCCTCCGCTGCGGTCGCCGGCGATGTGGGAAGGCTTCCGGGACTGCGAGGGGTGGCCGTTCGGGCTGTGCCGTCGTTCCACCGTCCTGCCGCTGCCGCCGCTGCCCAGCTCGCCGACCGACTCGTGGAAATGGCGCAAGCGGAGCAGCAACAGCCTCGCCACGAGGCCTGATCAGAGCCCAGCTCCTGCTTACAGTTACAAGACTACTAGTAGTTAACCGGCGTCCATGTTAGCAAACACTGCTGAAATGTGACGATGTTTGCAAGTATTCAGGTATAGTTGACGTCGTTGTGTGGGTCTGGGAGATGATTGGAGTGTTCTTCTTGTATTATTGTTGTTTTCTCTTTGGAAGGATTTGCACTTTCCAGCTGTTCGAATACCTCAGATGTACTTTCCGATTTCCAGAGCCTCTGATGTTTCAAAAAAAAGATATAGCTTTGTTTTCTTTTTTGTTCTTTTTCTGAAAATGGATTTCTATTCAGGCAGTTCTTTGTTCCATTTGGATGAGGTAAAGACAGAACTTTGCACTGCAAAATGTAAAAGCAGAATAAAGTGAAGCAGGAGCGCACGGTTGGTTAACTTTACGCAATGACTTGTCAAATGACATGACCAAAGGGAAAAAGAGAATGCTAAAGCAGTGGCATCTACAGAATTGCTCGGAGGGGCCGAGCACTCCAATACACACTCGACACTGCCAGAGTCTAAGGGTGTGTTTGGTTCGTGGATGGAGGTTGCATCGTATATCCTGGATGAGTGGATGCAGGCTGAGTGGAATCGTATTTCAGAAAAAGAAGATGTTTGGTGAGGCTGTATGAGCGGATACAAAAAAACTGAGATGCTGTTTGGTTGCCTGTATGAGCGGATGCAGTCTACCAAACCTGAGAGGCTGACACGTGGGACCGCATAAGATACACTGCATCCACTCATCCAGGATGGCTAGTGAAGCTCATTTTGAGCGTATCCACCCATCCAGGATGAGGGCGTATTTTTGCATCCGCTCATACAGGCTGTATCCGCTCATACAGGCAACCAAACAGGCTCTTTCTCAGATTATACGGATCCACCCATCCAGGACGAAGGAGATTCAGGCAACCAAACACACCCTAAGCTCTTGTTATCCGATGGGACCGATTCTGTGCAAATTGAGAGGTCAGAATTCAGAACCCAGAGAATTCAATGAGGGGAAGACAACTGCATCATCTGTCAGCCTAAAATAGTGTGCGCGACTGTGCATTCAGAGAGCTCAGGGCCAGAGCTTTGATTGTCAAGAGAGGAAGAACTACCAGTCTTCACTCTTCAGTTATGGAGAGCTTTGGTGTGGGGCAGTTCAGTGTGTGAAGTCGTTTGCCTGTAGTGCCACTGACGGGCCATAACGGGCAAATTTGCAGTGTTCTGAACGTGTTTGTACTTTTACAGCTCATTCGACAGCAATAGGATGACACATGAATAATCAAGCAGCGCCTCTAGTAACAGTTTACGCTGAACTGAAGACTGAAGCAGTAGTACACGCGGGCACATCAAACTTTGCTCCATACAATATGCTAAGCTACAGTGGCGGACCTAGGATTTTACCAAAGGGTATACCGCACCAAAATTTTCATATGCAATTCGGTAAAACCATTTGCCAATTCGGTAAATAAATGTAAAATTTGCGCCGTAATTCGGTATACAGGCACTAAATAATATGATAAGTCTTAAATTCAAGAATTAAGTTAGAAACTTGCATAATTACAATATAAATAGTTCAAACACTATACTAATAGTCTCAAATATACATAAAAGAGACTTACAATACTATTTGTCTGATTTTTTTGGTCTACGCTTTCTAAAGGACGTGAAAGTCTCGATTATATCATCTTCATCCACTTTAAAAAAAATATCCTACTTAATGAATGTGACTAGACAATCATCCAAAAAATTATCACTCATCTTATTTCTTAACTTTGTTTTCACTAAAACACTTGATGTTCTCACCTTTGTCGGAAATCACAAGTTCATGACAACAAATCCTAGAGCCATCTGCGAATATCAACGCTTGCAGGGATTTATATTTCTACCGCTATTCATATAACATTTGGCCTTATAGTGACATTGGATCTATCAAGCTGTCTAGGCTGCTGTACATGTTGATCTATATAGCGAGTCCTACCAATGTTTTTGGATAATCAGATAATTGTTCTTGGAGACAAACAGCGTCCAAGTTAAAATCGGGATTGCAGCTAGCCAGCTACTAAATACCAACAAGCATGGCTTATTTGTTAAACATTTTTTTCTAAGCTTTCTAGTAAACAAACATCGGGATTGCAGTACTTGATTTCTAGTTGCATCAAGAGATCGTCGGAACATCTGAACCAAGGAGCTTGGGCCGGCACTTGTTTTGAGACAATTGGAACTAATTAAAGAGATCCAATAGCTGATATATCTGATTAACAAAACACTAAGATATCGGCAAGCCAGGTTTGCAGTAATCGGTGTCACTATTGATTGTTCCTACACCAGGAATCGCAAATTTCATCAAGTTTGCAGCTACTAAAATACGATGGTTGAAGCATCTGAATCAAGAACATGGGGGTAGCACTAGTTATGCGATAAATGCGACTAGTTGATTGCAAGGATCGATCTTACTAGTATCCGTCACGGAGGCCGCCGAACTTCTCCTGGCCGGCCGTGTCCCAGCAGTAGAACCTCATCTTGCCGCGGCTCGTGTGGAAGTCCAGCGGCCGCACCTCCACGCCGATCGTCGCTACAAAACACCGAACAGATCAAGAAGTTGCGGGTGACACGCAAGTCACGAAGACGCGAACGACTGGGCAGACGAACCGGCAGCAGGCTAGGCGCGCCGGTAGGCTAGGCCCCAGGGTATGCCGTGGCCCACCCGGCATACCCTGTGGGTCCACCCCCGCTAAGCTATAATTAAGCAAGGATGAGTCCACTTTCAAAAAAAAATTAAGCAAGGATGTGCTGATCCTTTGGAGGCTTTCAATAAAGCACTTCCTGCTCAATCATGAGCTTCCTTACCAAAGCTCCCACAAATCAAAACAAAATCTTGACTCCAGAAAAAAGGGGGCCACCAGTAACTTTCAGATAGCGGCATAACTCGCCATGTGTTGTAGTAGTCCTAGTCTCCTAGAGCTGAGATTGCAGATCTTAGAAGATTAGGACTATTGCATCCTGCAACCCACAAATCAAGAAGCTATGGCATTGTAGCTAGGGCGACATGTAGGAGTTAGCGGTTATGGAATATTTACGGCAGACAGTTGGGACGAGAACAGTTCATTGTTGCATTTTTCAAAGGATGATCCTGCACATGTTTTAATAGCAAGCTTTTTCTGTTTTTCCTGAAGGAGAAAATTGATATTATGCCACTCCTTTAGAGTGGCTTCGATAAAATGCCACTCTCTAGATGGCAATTGTTAAAATGCCATCCAATACATGATTAACTCTATGATTTGCCATTTTTGAGGTTTTAGCCATTTCTTTTTTATTTTTTATTTTTTTCTCCCAAAATTGCATAGCAAATGTCCATAATACCCTCTCCCTTGTAGCCCCTTCACAATCCGGCCTGAGCGCCGCCGCCCTTGCCCATCCTTCCGCTGCCCCCTTGTCAAGCTGCGACTCGGCTCACCAATCCACTGAATGCATACAGTGCAAACCAAACATGGCAAGTACGTAAACACAGCAGCATACATAAACTGTACAAATGTACGTACTCGCGTTAGTACGGCTAGTGCCAGTTATACTGACCTGATATGGGCATGACCATCATTGGCGTCTGCTCGTCCGCCTCGTCGTCGCCCTCGGCCAGCTCCTCGCCCAAGTCCGGCGGCAGCTTGGCGGCCGCCCCGACGAGCGCGTCGTAGACCTCCCGGTCGAACGATGACGGCAGCTGCCTCGCGCGCCGCTGCTCGCCGCGCATGTCCCAGAACGACTTGTGCTGCTGCGGCGGCTCCGCGGCGCAGGCCCCGGCGGCGGCGCCGCCGTTCTTCTCCCAGGCGATGATCTTCTTGAGGTCCCAGGAGAGGTTGCCCCACCGCTTCCGGCACTGCATGGGCCCGCGATCTTCTTGACAAGGGGGCAGCGGAAGGATGGGCAAGGGCGGCGGCGCTCAGGCCGGATTGTGAAGGGCTACAAGGGAGAAGGTATTATGGACATTTGCTATGTAATTTGGGGGGGGGGAAATAAAAAATGAAAAAGAAATGGCTAAAACCTCAAAAATGGCAAATCATAGAGTTAATCATGTATTAGATGGTATTTTAACAATTGCCATCTAGAGAGTGGCATTTTATCGAAGCCACTCCAAAGGAGTGGCATAATATCAATTTTCTCTTTCCCAAAGATACTTTATCATGATAAATCGTTTTGAAAGTGATCAGCACTGCAGATTCGATGCGTGGTCCCAGTGTGTTACGAGGTGGAATTTAGAATTTTAGTGTGGCAAGTTGATGAACTTGCTTAATCAGTCACTTCTAGTTCAATGTTAGTTATAGGGTGGAAGAATGACGTCCAAGCTACAGTAAAGTCCCCATATGTGGCAAGTCGATGAACTCGCTTAATTAGTCACTTCTAGTTCACTGTTAGCTATAGGGTGGAAGAATGACGTGCAAGCTACAGTAAAGTCCCTATACTCCAGCGTGGAAGAAAAGCTCAAGACTCGTGAACCACTAGAGCTCGAAGTCAGCTCGGCTAGCCTCAGCTCAAGCTTAGAAGTAAGCAGCCCCAATGCCAACTCGTTTCATTAACGAGCTGAGCCTGAGCCGCTCGCGAATGGCTCATTTGTTCGATCGAGCTAGTCACTCGGGAGTTAGGACTCAGAATAGCAGTAGGCCAAAGCCCCAACCTAACCCTCCCTAGATGCATGGCTCCCTCAATCTCGCTCTCCTCTAGTCGTTCTTTCCAACCCTAAGTTTTTTCTCTAGATCTACCATCGCTCTTTCTCCCCGCCCACCAGCCACTGCCCCCACATCTCTCTCGAACTGCCATCGCTCTTTCTCTCCACCCGCTAGCTGCTAAATCTCCCGATCCGCCGCTGCTCTTTCTCCCCACCCGCTGGCTGTCGCCCCCACATCTCCCTACTCACCGCACGTCCCCCTTCTCCCTGCTCGTCGCTCCTCCTCCTCCTCCCCCTCTCCTCTGCTGGCTTTGCCACATCTCCTCTTTCTCCCCACATCTCCCCACTCGCCCCTCCTCTTGGCTCCCCTATCCTCTACTTCATTCACTCCCGTCGTTAGTCGCCGCCACCCGATTCACGATGTAGACGGTGGATCTCACCTCTGTTGCCTAGTTTCGCCCTCCACCCAAATCCAGTCGGGCATGGATCGCCTACCTCGATGAGTATCTTCAATTGGTTAATCTTGTTGGTTAATCCATCATGCATCACAGATCCCTTCCGAATCTTATCTACGACAGTGATTTCAAAATGTGCGATGTCTGATGTTTCTTGCTGATTTCAGTGTTGCTCTAGGCTATAGCTGGACTTTTCTTTTCCCACATAATCCATCTATGTACTACTAGTGGTCTAGTACTACCAGGTAGCGGCAGGTGTATCTGCCTTTTTGTAATAGCTTCTTGGTTTAGGTTGCAATTGTGCATGCATGATCATGATTTTTCTGATCAGTTTCATCTTTCAAGCCATGCACTAAAGATGCATTCAACAGGTATTTGTTCCCAGATCTCTCACTTCAAATGAGCTAGGTGCTCAATTTATTTAGCTTCATGATTAAGTATTTCTATAACAATGTAGGTCATTCACTGCATAGGCCTAGCCATCACGGTGAGCTTCCCATCCATCCTGGCGCTGCAAGAAAGCTAGCCCTCCAAGCAATAGAGAGGGATCCTGTCCTTGTGAACCATTTGATGTATGCACTTGTGAGGCCGATTCTGGGCAACTCGGCTCGCGAGCTAGTTCGAGCCAGGAAACGAGTTAAGCCGAGCTAGGTCTCTAGCTCGATTCTTTAACAAGCCGAGCGGAGCCAAGCCACAATTCCAGACAAGCTTGGGGAGCCGGCTCGACTCGGCTCGTTTCCAGTCCTATTTACTCCTACTTAACTATGCTACTTGTGGCTTTTGACTTAGTTAATTCACTTAGGGCCTGTTTGGAAGAGCTCCACCAGCTCTAGATCCACGAAAAACAGCTCCACTCCACAAAATTTTACCCAAACGCTCCAGCTCCGCGAAATCTGGATCCACCAAAATCCTGGATCTGAGAGCCAGATCTATGGATTTCATGGAGCTCCTCAAGGGGTGCTCCACCATGGAGTTGGGTGATAATTACCCACCAATGCCACTGGTTACACACCCCATCCCACCAAAAGTGGCCATTCCCACCAAAACCTGAATTTCGTGGATCTGGAGCTGCTGTACAAGCCAAACACTCCATGGTGGGATCCCAGATCCACGGTGGAGCTGCTGCTCTAGATCCACGTTTTCAGTGGTGGAGCTCTCCCAAACAGGCCCTTATTTGTACAACTTAGGTCTCTGCGATCTCACTTTCCCCCATTACATAACTAAGAATAAGCTTCTAGGGGAAATGTTTAGTGGGGGAGACACCACACAACTGTTGGATCTTGATCTCCTGATGATGTGAGTTGAGATCAAACGAATGTGAGGTAGCCAGGTAGGGCCTCAAGTTGAGGCATTTTTCCAGTATTTTGTTTTAACATAGTAAAAAAAAGTCCAAAACCTCCTGTATCCAAATAGGCCATGAAAATGTTTTTTCTTGTTTAAGTTGTCCTTGGGCCTTTTTGGATTGCGGTTTTTCCTTAATTCTCATCATGGTGGTGCACACGTGGTAGCTTGCATGTATGGATGCAAAGAGAAGCAGTTTGCAAGAAGCCAAGCAGAGCCGAATAAGAATTAGAGAGGGGTGGAATAAGATGGAGGAAGATAATGGTATTTTAGTTGTTTTATTATTGATTTTCTTCCACACCACCATACATGCCAATGCCAGCGGACACGCGAGCGCTAGACGGCTAAGACCAGAGCATTTCGTGGGCCGGGCCGGATCGAAAAGCTTGGTTAATTTCAGTCCGATTTTTTATGCCAAAGGTTGGGTGTTAAAGGATCATCAGGCTAGGCTGGCCCGCACATTTCTACATTAGAAAATAAATAAATGTTTGGCTGGGCCGATGTATCATGGCCTTTCATTTTTCTGCTAAAGCCCGGCCGTAAATGTGGTCAGGCCATCCGATGCTCAGCCACTCAGGTCTACACTCTGCGCCACGAGGTTGAAAAAAAAAGAGAGAGAGAAATGTGAAAAAGTACCCAAAAAAAGGAAAAAAGGGACCGGGCCAGGAGTGGGCACAATTTAGCCGAACCGAATAAACCGTACCAAATCGAATCGAAAAAATATACTGAGTATTTGGTCTATTCGGCTTTTGGTGCTGATTTTTTTGTTTTTTCAACGGTTTTTATCTTTTATCTTTTTTTAATAATTAATATTTATTAGACTAATAAATTACAGTCAAATACTACAAGACAGAGATAAAAAAAACTGGCCATAGCTATTTGGCTTTCGTTGCGCCTAGTCCTCAGAAACCGAACTAACAACCGTTGGTACACTGCACAACCCGTGAACTATCCTACTGCCAGCACATAAGCCCAAAGCAGCAAGGCTCATCGATATCCTGGCGCTGGCGCGTGCCAGTGCTAGGTAGCCCCACTGCCTACACCGTAGAGAGCAGAGTACTAGCAACATCAAGCCGCTGGGAGAAGCGGCGGGAGGGGATCGCGCAAGAAATGGAACGCACGAATCGAGCGCCGCCATGACCTCTTCTATTCTATCTCTCGCCTGGTCGCCTCTCGGTCTCTTCTCTCTCGCACGAGCGCCCCCAATCCCCCATCTATGGATCTATCTACCTTGCACCAAGTGAAGCCGGAGCATCTCCTCCTCCTCCTCCTGTTTGCCGCCGTCAATTAGTCGCCGCGGGCTGCGGCGGCTGGCGATGTGGGTTGAGATTTTGTGCGGCCTGGTGTTCTACAAGCTCATCTGCCGTGTCTTCTCCGATGATGACCACGACCAGCTCGCCGACCTCAACTCGTCCGACTCTTTCAAGGTCGTCCTCACCGAGAGGATAAATTCGGCATTACCGAATAAACCGAACCGATATAATTTGCTTAATTAGGTTTGATTTTCAATTTTAATTTAGTTAATTGAAATGTTCATACAATGACACTAGCTATTTTTTAAATTTAATGTACAGGACATCGGTTTTTGCAAATCTAGCAATCTTCTTGCACGGTAGGTATCTGAACTAGTGCAAAAATAGATGTATGGAGATTAAATTTAAAAATAGTTACGGTACCGTTTGTGTAAACAATTCTGGTTAATTTGGCGTTCAATTTTCAAAATCTGAAATAATTTTTTACCGCATAAACCAAACCGAATACCTACCACTGGACAAGCGACATGAGCATGCCTCGTATAAGCTGCTTGATCTGGCCTCGCGTCCAACCGCACCATTTGAGCAATCTGTCACCGTCCATGGAGCCCTATCAATCGCTCGGCCACCGCCACCTCACCCCTCTCCTCTTCCTGTTCGACTGTTGAAACCTGAATCCCAATCGCATCGCGCACTCCGCCCTGTGACCTTGATCACCTCCTCCTCCAACTCTGATGACACCGGTGACGGCACGACACTAGCAAGTGAGTAGCCTCCAGTTCCTCGTGACGTGTTACTATTCGCAAGTCAGCCACTGCCTCACTTCTCTTACTCGCAACCTCTGCTTGTTGCTCTACTTTTTTTGGAGGGAGACGCCGCTCTTTAGGATGTTGTTTGTGGAGATCTAGGATTGCTCGTTCTTAGGCGCAAAAAATTTTGGTCTCAAGTGAGGGTTGCAGGGATGCAATGCAATTTCGAATATTTTGTGGTGGCTTTAGCATAGAACTAATCGGAAGGAACTCTTGCCAGATATTGGCACACAGGTACAATGTGGAGGAAATGATGCTACGTTTTCTCCAGTGAAAGCTTCGGTTCTCATATGTGAAACTGATGCAAATTCTAGGTTTTTGGGTTACTTGGGTGTAATTTAGTGCTGCATTTGGTTATTTATTTGGAATGCTTGAAATAAAAAAGATAGTCAACTTTTGTGACAGCTAGATCTTGATATGATAGACCTCCTCTCCCGGTTAGTGCTGCTAGCGCACGCGGCACGAAAAGGTGAATTTCACATTTCAAAACTGAAGTTTCCGGCAAGTTTCAAAATTAAAAGCAAGTCTAAAAAATTTGAGCTCGAGAAAAAAAAACCAGCCGTTTGCTAGTTGCTTCGCCGTGCTCGCACACTGCATATCTCACGCCTGTCGTCGAGATGTGGCGGTTGAGCAGCTTTGGACACGACACAAGGGGAGGGGGTGGGAGTCGAGAGGATGGGGACGGTGGCAACATTGTGGATTTGGAGGTGACAGCACTTTGAGACACAGAGAGGCGAAGTGATTTGTGGAATAATGTAACCTACACGAAGCTCAATGAAAGGGATCCTACCGTCGCCGGAGCACAATTGGAGCGTATAGGGCCTATTCATTTTTGGTTTTTAGGTTTTAACTATTGGTTTTTATTGAAATTATATTGTATTGATTGTTAGTTTTTAAGTCATTTAATTAAGAAACACAGTTTATTTCCATAGACAATACAAAAAAACTAAAAAGATGAAATTAAGATGGCAACGTGTTTATTTTAGTTTTTGTCTTTTAAAAATTAGAAACCAGAAATTCAAGCCGGAATGAACTAGAATTAAGGGCATGTTTTGGGACTGCTCTGCTCCAGTTTTTCCAGCTCTGCTCCACCAACTCCACCATGGAGCAGCTCCACTGTGGAGTTCCTGGAGCAGGTGGTCCTGTTTGGCACGCAGCTAGCTCCAGCTCTAGGAATGTGAGGTTTCCCTGAGAAAGGTCCAATGTGCCCCTGAATGATGTTTGGTGTATGTTTTGATGTCTGCGGAGCATATGTAACTGAATTTTTTTTGTTGCCAATTGAAATATGATGTAAAATATTATAATCGCAATTAATTTATTCGAGAAAACCAAAATGATCACTACTCAAATTCCGGACACCCGTTCCTCAAGAGTAATCACAAGCAATCTAAAGTCTACAGAATCGACATTGGCACAATTCCGAAAGTTTTGTTCCTACAATTATAGACCTCCCTGATCTCCAGACTGGATACTTCACATATCCATGAATCAAGGGCAACAAAGCCAACAGCTGAATTAACTAATCACAGAACAACAGCCACAATTAACTAATCACAGAGTTTCTCTGAACTTTGACATGGGCGTGGCCAATGGTTTACACTCAAGCATATTTGTCTTTCTGAGCAAATATGTCACATACTTCTTCTGAATAAGTAACAAACATCAAATTTTTGCATACAACCATGAGCATTCAAAGTATTTTTGCATTGCATACAACCATGACCATGAGCATACCAGATCCTCCTTTTTCTTCTTCGCCGGCGGTGCACGCTTCCTACCTGCGGCTGTGGCTTGCGACTCTGGCACCTCGTCACCTGCAGCCGACCATGGCGACTCTGAGAGACTGTGGCCGGCCGTGGCCTGGGCGGCTGCAGGCTGGCCAGCAGCGGCCACAGGTTGGCCTGCGGGGCCTGGCCGCTGGCTACCCGCCCCTAGCCGCTGGCCGCTCTCTCCAGGGTACTGGCCGCCCGCCATCCCAGCCATCACCTCGCCGGAGAAGAGGGGCGGCGCACGGGTGGGGGGGCGGAGAGGAGGGCGGCGCGGGTGGGGGGCAGATAGGAGGGCGGCGTGGGTGGGGGCGGAGAGGAGGAGGGCGGCGTGGGTGGGGCGGAGAGGAGGAGGGCCGACGCGGGTGGGGGCGGAGAGGAAGAGGGCGGCGTGGGTGGGGGCGCGGGTGGGGGGGCGGCGGAGAGGAGGAGGTCGGCGCGGATGGGGGCGGAGAGGAAGACGGGGCGTGCGGTTCGGGGGGAGAAGAGAAGTCGGAGAAGGAAATCCGATCGGTACTCACCCGGAGAGGAGGGCTGTAATGGCAGTGGTGGGTAATTTTCCCCTAACTCTATGAGGAGATACAAAACTTCAGTTTCTGGAGTACCCCTTGAGGAGCTCCAGAAAAAACGTGGAGTAGGCCTTCAACTCCAACTTTTTCTTGGAGCAGAGTTCTTGGAGTTGGACCCGTTTGGCTAGACAAGTTTGGAGCAGAGTTGAAAAAGCTGGAGTGGAGCAGTCCCAAACAGGCCCTAAATTTGGCTGGTTTGGGGGGGGGAAGAAATCATCTAGCTAATGCTTTATCAAAACCAAATAGATTTTCCTAAAAAAACCACATATGTTTATCTTTGTTTTGAAAAAAATCCCAAGTGTTTTAGGCTAATCTTGATCTTAGATTTACTTCACAAAATCTATCACACCGCCCCGCGTGACCGCACGTGATGGGGCCATGAGTTCCGATCGATGGTTGTTTGTTAATTGTTATAAGACAGTGAATGGCAACTTTGCCTTTCTGCCACCACCAAGGCACCAATTCACCGAAGTGACCAAACCAAACCGCCTGGCACGGTGGCACTTGGATCGGCCACGGCCATGGAGTCCCACGCCGACGAGGTGGTGTTCCGCTGCGAGGCCTTCCGACTCTACCGGAGCGGCAAGATGGACCGCCTCTGCCGGCTGGTGCGTGCGCCCACCGGCCTCGACCCGGCAACAGGCGTCACGTCCAAGGATGTCGTCCTCGACGTCAATACCGGCCTCTCCGTGCGCCTCTTCCTCCCCAACATCGCCGCAGACCCCTCCAAGAAGCTCCCCATCCTCGTCTTCTTCCACGGCGGCTGCTTCCTCATCGAGTCGGCCGTCTCCACGCTGTATCACAACTACGTCGCGTCCCTCGCCGCGGCGGCCGGCGTCCTCGCCGTCTCCGTCGAGTACCGCCTCGCGCCAGAGCACTCGGTGCCCGCCGGCTACGACGATGCTTGGGCCGCGCTCCAGTGGACCGCGTCGGCGAAAGACGATTGGCTCGCCGTGCACGGGGACAGTATGCGCCTCTTCCTCGCCGGCGACAGCGCCGGTGGCAATATAGTGCACAACATCCTGATCAAGGCGTCCTCCCATCCGGCGCCGAGAATAGAAGGCGCGATTCTTCTGCATCCTTGGTTCGGAGGAAAGACGATCATCGAAGGGGAGGCCGAGGCGATGGCCAAGGACATGGCCATGATCTGGGAGTTCGCGTGCCCGAGCGCGGTGGGCGGCGCGGACGACCCAAGGATGAACCCGATGGCGCCGGGCGGGCCGGGGCTGGAGAACCTCCGGTGCGAGCGGATGCTCGTGTGCGCCGGCGAGAAGGACTGGGCGGCGGCTAGGGACCGAGCGTACTACGCGGCGGTGACCGCGAGCGCGTGGCACGGGAGCGCGGCGTGGATCGAGTCGGAAGGAGAGGAGCACGTCTTCTTCCTGCAGAAGCCGGAGTGCCCCAAGGCCAAGCAAATCATGGACCGCGTCGTGGCGTTTGTCGCCGGCTCCTGATCCCAGAGCAGTGGGCGCGCACTGGCGCAGTGTGTTCTTCATGTATGCTTCCATTGCGGTTCATATGAATTCGATTCAAAGTAGATCTAATGTTACAGAACGATGTGCTGCGTTTGATGAAGGACAAAACAGCCGCCATTTCTTTCGCCGCCTTCTCGGGCCTCTCGGCCACGGCGGAGTTATCAGAAGAGCAAGTATTATAAGAGGCTGTAAACTGGCTGTATGCTGAGGTGAATGAGAGAGAGGAGGAGAGAGAAAAGAGGTGGGCTGTAAACTTACAGTCAGCTGAAGCACAAGAACCAAAAAACTTTGTGAGAGGAAGGGGTAGGTCATACAACCTTCAGCTGGCTGTAACTACTATATGAATAGGCTGATAAGTGAGCTGTAAGTATCTATACAGCCAGCTGAAGGCTGAATTATAAGACTTGTTCGAATAGTGAGTTTGTACGAGTGTGCATCGGAACAATAAGTTTTTCAAATAAAACAGGACTTGATTTTTGTGTCAAGGAGCTCTCTATGACAGGTCTCTGCTACAGTAACTTGACGGTGAGTACTGTAGATCGCTGTTGAAACCTTATTGGCTTCGTGGCTTGGTCGTCCATCTTTCTTTTTTTTTTTTTGAGAAAAACAATTAATGGATGTCACGTACGTGCTCGTCATTTAGGGGATGTGGGATGGAAGTGAAGCTCGGAGCAGAAAACCGAATAATTTTTTTTAGGGAAGAACAAAAATACTTGGACACAACACATTTCTACGAAGTAGAGCTTCATGAGAACGCGTCGAGTATGGCTTCAGGAAAACGAAGGATCCTGCTCAATCTTACAGTGAAATCCGCAAGCCAAACATCG
This sequence comes from Dendrocalamus latiflorus, assembly GCA_017311315.1. NCBI lineage: Eukaryota > Viridiplantae > Streptophyta > Magnoliopsida > Poales > Poaceae > Dendrocalamus > Dendrocalamus latiflorus. The sequence continues at coordinate 32,425,641 of CM029657.1, forward strand.
CCGATCACATATCGATCAATTAATGTGCATTATCCAATGGTATAAATTTGATTCTGACAAAGTTACGAACTTAAAGTGCTGCGGTTGATGAAGGACACAACAGTTCCCATTTCTTTCGCCGCCTTCTCGACCACGGCGGCGCTGGAGCTGCCGTTTACCAGGAGGACGCGCCAGGCGGTACTCCACCGACACGGCGACGACATTTGCTGCGGCGACGAGGGCGTTGACGTAGCCTGTCTGCCTGTCAGAGAAGGCCGACTGTTCGACGAAGGCGCCGCCGTGGAAGTAGACGAGTACGGGGAGCTTCTGTGAGTTGGCAATGTTGGCTTGGCACGAACTCCTGGTGTTTTGGCGCTGCAAGCTCTTGGTATTTCTACTCTCTGGAGTCATAGCTTTGGCTAGAACTTGAGCAATCTCACGCACAAACACAAAGAGGATTTGGTGCTGCCCCAAGTCTGCAGCTTTTCTGGTTTATTCATTCTCCTTTTATTTAGCAATTACAATAGAAACTGACATGCACTATTCAAAGCAAAAACTGAAGAATAAATGCAAATATGAAGACATGAAGACATGCAGACTACAAACTGATCAAGAAGTAACGCCAAGAACTAACTCACATGCATGCATGAAGTGGGCGGCACGAAAAGAAAACTGACATGCAAATTAACTAGATTATCTAACATTACTCCTCCTAATCTAGTTGATGTTGATGTCGACGACGCCGAGCTTCGAGCGCAGGTGTAGAAAACGCACCCGGCCAAGTGATTTGGTCAGTATGTCCGCCAGCTGATCGTCGGTGTGGATTTTGCAGATGGCGACTTGGCCACCCTCGACACACTCCCGGATGTAGTGGAAGCGTGTCTCGATATGTTTGCTCCGGCCATGGAAAACCGGATTTTTGCACAATTGAATCGCCGACTGATTGTCGATGTAGATTGTCGCGGCGCCGACGTCTCGCCCATAGAAGTTGCCGATCAGCCGCCTGAGCCAGATTCCCTGGCATGCCGTCGCTGAGGCCGCGATGTACTCGGCCTCGCACGACGATAGCGCCACCACCGGCTGCTTTTGTGACTGCCACGACACAAGCGCGTTGCCGAGGCAGAACAAAATGCCGGATGTGCTCTTGCGATCATCCACGTCGCCGGGCATGTCCGCGTCGCTGTACCCCTTGAGTTCGATGTCGTTGTGCCCCTTGGTGTAGCAAAGGCCAAAGTGGAGCGTACCAGCGACATAACGAAGTAGATGCTTGACGGCGCTCAGGTGTTCCGTCGTTGGGTTCGCCATGAACCTGCTCACATACCCGACCGCGAAGCTGATATCCGGCCGGGTGTGGACCAAGTACCGGAGGCTGCCAACCACACTACGGTAGAACGTAGGATCAACTGGTGGGTTGGAGCTCTCCTTACTCAGTTTAAGACGTGCCTCCATGGACACTTGCACGGCATTGCAGCCGGCCTTGTCCAGGAGCTTTGTCGCATACGCAGCTTGGCTCATGGTGATCTTCCCAGGCAGCTGCTTGACATCAATGCCGAGATAGTAGCTCAAGTGCCCGAGGTTGCTCATCTTGAACGAGCGCTTCATTTCCTCCTTGAACGACTCGATCTCAGCTTGGTCGGCGCCAGTGAGAATCAAATCGTCAACATACACGCCCAGGAGCACACGTCCTTGCCCCTCGCCGCGTGTGTACACCCCGTGCTCTTCCTCGCAACGCGTGAACCCGAGCGCCACCAGCGTGCGGTCGAGCTTGGCGTTCCACGCTCGAGGAGCTTGTCGTAGGCCGTATAGTGCTTTGTGCAGCCGTAGTACTTGCCGCTCTCGCCCGGCGATCATGAATCCCGGCGGTTGAGTGACGTAGACCTCCTCCATGAGGTCGCCGTTCAGGAACGCAGACTTGACGTCGAGATGGTGGAGCGCCCAGCCCTCATGCGCTGCCACTGCTGCCAGTGCGCGTACATAGTCGAGCCACGCCACTGGTGCAAACACCTCATCGAAGTCCACGCCAGCGCATTGTATGTACCCCTTAGCCACCAGCCGCGCCTTGTGCCGAACCACCGCCCCTTGCGCATCCTTCTTGAGCTTGAACACCCATTTGAGGCCAATCGGGCGGTGTCCGGCCGGGAGGTCCATTGCCTCCCACGTGCCATTGTCCTCAATGGCCGCCATCTTCTCTTCCATCGCGGCACGCCACGCCGGATCAGTGGCTGCCTCATCGTAGGAGGTGGGCTCCTCGGTCGCAACGAGGAGCCACTCGTCGGGGTCCAGTACGCGTGGCTCGGCAGTGTTGATGCAATTGTCCACCGTGCGGAAACGCCGCGGCGCGCCATTGTCACTATGGTCGAGACCCGACGGGATGTGCGACGGTGGAGTGCAATGCTCGACTTGAGCACCACCGGTGTCGTGGGTAGCGTTCATGGGCGTTTGAGGTGACGCCCCAGCTTCCTCTTCTTCCTCCAGGGACGGGACCGCAGGGGATACAGGAGCGTTCGGCTTGCCGCCGCCCAAGACGTCGCTGACCGTGTACTCCACGGTGAACGTCTCAGGGCTGGCGTCCCCGTTCGCCTCCCAATTCCACCCTTTGGTCTCATCGAACACCACGTCGTGAGTCACATGGAGCCGCCCGCCCACCGGATCGTACACCCGGTAGCCTTTGGAGCCCGGCTCGTACCCGACGAAAACCATCTTCACGCTCCGGTCGTCAAGCTTCGCGGCGTGCGGGCGTGTAACCTTGACGTGAGCAAGGCAACCGAATGTGCGCATGAAATGCACAGACGGTTTCTTGCCATGCCAAGCTTCATAAGGCGTCATCCCGGTGACGCTCTTCGTCGGTGAACGGTTCAAGATGAACACGGCCGTGCTCACCGCCTCCCCCCAGAATGTACTGGGCACCTTCTTTGCCTTGAGTAGGCATCGCGCCATAGCCATCACAGTCTGGTTCCGGCGCTCCACAACGCCGTTATGTTGCGGGGAGTACGGCGCCGTGAGTTGCCGATGCACGCCCTTCTCCGCGCAGTACTCGCCAAAGGTCACGGACGTGAACTCGCCACCACGATCGGTACGTAGCGCGCGTAGCTTCCGCCCAGTCTCGACCTCGACGCCGGCTTGGAACTTCTTGATCGCGCTGGCCGCCTCGTCCTTGCTTGACAACAGCACTAGCCACATATAGCGACTAGCATCGTCAACGAGGAGGAGGAAGTAGAGCTTGCCACCGTGCGTCGCTGGCGTGACAGGCCCGCATAGATCTCCATGTACGAGATCAAGCCGGCCCTTCGCGCGGTACTTGGCCTCCAGAGGGAATGGCGAGCGCCGTTGCTTGCCGACAAGGCACGCGTCACACAGCTGGTCGACATGATCCAGCAGTGGAAGCCCACGCACCATGTCGCCACGCCCAAGTTTCTTCAACCCCTCAAAGCTCAGGTGGCCGAATCGCTCATGCCAGCGCCACGCATCGTCGTTGGCGTGCGCTAGGAGCGAGATCGGTCGAGCGAGCGTGAGGGGGATCTTGTACAATCGATTCGCCGATCGCCGTACCTTGGCGAGAAGCTCCCTCCTCGGATCGCGCACCCGCAGTACGCCGTCCTCGATCAACACTTGGCACCCGACCTTGTCGAGTTGTCCCAAGCTGATGATGTTGCTGCGCAGACGTGGGATAAAGTACACGTCCGACAGCATACGATGGCGTCCACCCCGTGCCGCGAACATGATCGTGCCGCGCCCGAGGATGTCCACCATTGATCCATCGCCGAACTTTACCGTGCCCGTGATGTCGCGGTTCAGCTCGGAGAAGGCCGCGTCGTTTCCCGTCATATGGTTCGACGCGCCCGTGTCGAGGTACCACATGCCGTCGTCCTGGCTACCGGTGTGGTTGTTGGTGTCACCCAACTGCACCGTCGCGCGTTCTTCGTTGAGGAAGACACGTCCGCCGACGTGCACAGGTGCGGCGTGCTTTGGGAGGCGCGCGGGCACCGGTGAAAGAGAAGCCACCTGGGCCATCAATAGGGACGGCTCGTCGTCGCCGCCCTCCTCCGCCAGCAGCGCTGCGGTCGCCGCCTCGTCTCTCTTCTTCTTGCGGCATTCCCGGGCCCAATGCCCAGTTTTGCTGCAGTACTTGCACACATCCTTGTCAATGGCCTTGCCGCCACCACCCTTGCGTGCGTCGTCGATGCCGCGCTTGGGTGGCTGCGCGCCGCGCCGTGGCAAAACTGAGCCGCCGCTCGTACCACTTCTGCTGGCGCCGGCGCTGCCGAAGCGCGCACCCTCCTTGTCGCGCTTGCGTAGGCGACGTATGAGGTCCTCCTCCTTTGACGAGAGAAGCAGCCGGGAGCCCAGTTCTGCAGCCGTTGTCCGCGCGTCGAGCCGCTGCTCCACGGACCGAAGACGGCCCGTGACCTCCTCGATGGACAAGTCGTTGATGTTGAGCAGCGTCTCGATGGAGATTGCGACCTGCATGAACTTATCAGGGACCACTTGCAGCATCTTGCGCACGACCTCGCCTTCGGTGATGTGGTCGCCGAGAAGCCACAGATTATTGGCGAGGCCCGTGATGCGCATCGAGAAGTCATCGATGGCCTCCCCTTCCTTGAATGCAATATTGTTGAAGTCGCGTCGGAGTTTCTGCGCGTTCGCCTCGCGCACGCGCTCGACGCCCATCCTCATGATTTTGACAGCATCCCACGCCTCCTGCGCGGAGTCCTTATTGCCGATCGAGGCCAGCATCTCCGGCGGGACAGCTCGAGCAATCGCTGCTAACGTCAGACGATCCACGCTGTACTCTGCGCCGCCGGGTTCGATGGCTCCCCACAAGCCTTGCGCCTGCAGGTTGATGCGCATGAGCATCGCCCACTCCGGGTAGTTGGTCTTGGTCAGCATCGGATACTGCACCGACGCCGACGCTTCCTTGACCACGCGCTCGATGACGACCTCGCGCTCCCGACCATTCTGTTGTCGCGGACGGCGAGGACCCCGTGATGGCGACCGAAGGCGATCCCGTCGCGGAGGAGTGATCGACCCTCGTCCCACCAGAGCTGACATGGCCACCAGGATCCTGAACGGAGCTCTGATACCAAATGTTGGCTTGGCGCGAACTCCTGGTGTTTTGGCGCTGCAAGCTCTTGGTATTTCTACTCTCTGGAGTCACAGCTTTGGCTAGAACTTGAGCTATCTCACGCACAAACACAAAGAGGATTTGGTGCTGCCCCAAGTCTGCAGCTTTTCTGGTTTATTCCTTCTCCTTTTATTTAGCAATTACAATAGAAACTGCCATGCACTATTCAAAGCAAAAACTGAAGAATAAATGCAAATATGAAGACATGAAGACATGCAGACTACAAACTGATCAAGAAGTAACGCCAAGAACTAACTCACATGCATGCATGAAGTGGGCGGCATGAAAAGAAAACAGACATGCAAAACTGATATGCAAATTAACTAGATTATCTAACAGGCAACGCCCTGGGGAGGAAGAGGCCGGTGCCGGCGTCGAAGACGACGTCCTTGGAGGTGACGCCGGTGGCTGCATAGGTGACGGCCGGCGGATAACAAAACTGATTCGACTCTAGATCTTAAAAGCTATCGATGCGCATCATTTCGGATCACCGACCGAATCCATGTGAAGGTGGTGGCATGCTAATGCTCTCGTGCATGCACGTCTTCACGTGATGTTAACTTGGCAGTTTGCGGTCCACAGCCTCTCCTGTTTTCTTGTGCTTGAGCTTACGCGAGCTGAGCCGGATTGGGAAAAAAATTGAGGAATTGGGATCACCGTATACTAATCTCACTCAGGTAGTTGAGGTTATTTCCTACATATATAGAGTGCCACTGTGAGTTTGGGTCATGGGGTCACAGGAGTACGAGTAGTCCTGCTACAGCAGGGATACATCAAACGCACAACTGAGTGCATTTTCCACGGCGGGAAAAGCAGACTACGTATTACTAGAGTGTAAACGGAATGAATATTTTTTGTTCGACCGATTGACGAACGCTCATGGAATGAATATGAAAGAAGTAAATAGATATTTAGCACTATCCGTATCTTTCTCTGACTCTGAGAAAAAAATATGAAATAAAATACGGGATAAGTGATATCCGTCTGTATATATATCCGTATATGAAGTGATATAAGGAAATCTGTTGTGACTTCACTTCGGAACAAGATAACATATAGACGGATTGTCACATCTAAATAGGCAGATAATATTGTGTGCTTTTCTTTCGACATCTCAACGTTAATCTCTCTATGTTTGCTCTTATTGTACTCTACTGTCCAATGTGCTGTGTAAAGTAGTGGATAATTTCTGTCCAATCAACCGTCCGAAGACTTATGGAATAACGAAATGGAAAAATGGGTATCTAGCATTATCTGTATCTAACTATAACTCTGAAAAATACATAATAGAATACACAATAAGTGATATCTATCTATATCTACTCCGATTACATTTCTAACAACCGCGGAAAATTGGATGCACCACTTGGCAGTCGGAGCCCAGTCGGAGCCTGATGTACAGCCTAGTAGGAACCAAAAGAAAACACCCAGCTCGGGCTCGGCCCATACGCAGTCCCCACTTTCCCTCCCGCTCATGCGCTAGGAGCTAGGAGTCAGACCATGAAGAATCGTTTTTTTTTCCCGAATCATGTAGAATCGCAGTTAATAACTTCATATGGCAAGGCAAATTTCCAATCGTTTTCGCCCATTTCTCATCGACTTAAACATCGCTTGCCTGAATTCTTACCAGATGGCGGGAGCGCCGAAACATGGCGCGTGAGATTTAACACATCGTAATGCAAAACTTGTCTTTTGCCTTCTTATCTGTCCGCATTCTCCTATGTTTTAAGGCCCTATTTATTTCCACTTAAGATTATTATAATCTAACTTATAAATCATAAGTGGAAACAAACAGCCAAGATTATAAGGTAACTTATTATAATCTAATAGCCCAGATTATTGTAATCTAATAAGCTCAAAAAAGGAGCTTGTTTCAGCTTATAGATCCACCTTTTATCTTAATGACCATAAAACTTTAGGAATATTACCCACGTTTACCATTCATCCAACCCCCAACTCCCGTGCCTCTCTCTCCCAGGGCATTGTAGTCTTTAAACATTCGAATACAACAATCCATAATTCTGATAATCTAAGCTACCAAACACCTGACAGCTTATTTCCCACCAGCTTATTATAAGCTAGCTTATATAATCCCCACCTATAAGCTAGATTATAATAATCTTAAGTGGAAACAAACAGGGCCTAAGTCGGCGGATTTTAGTACCAAGCAGTATCCGCTCCCTTTCCATAACAGTTGGTGCACGTGAAAATGAGAGGCAGGATATGTTGCGAGAGAAGGCGTGCCATTCCTGACCTAGTCAACAGTGGACTACTCATTAAGGGCATGTTCTTTTTTACTGCGGCTTGTGGCTTTTGGCTGAAATTTTTGAATTTTGGCTGTTTACGGTACAGATTACGGAGAGACAGATACTCATTTGTGATTTTGGCTAGTATAGATGTTGGGCTTTTAACGTGTAGATCGTTTAACTTGTAGACCCCGTCTTGAGAAAATACTCCGTTTGAAAGTTAGGTACTGTAGCAAAAGCTAAAAGCTGACCGGCTTTTAACTTACCGAACATGCCCTAAATATGGTTTTAATATATAATTAAAACTCTAAATTATTATGCTCATAGATTATTTAAAGTAATATTGCCTGCATACCCATGGTCGGAATATTACTACTCGAGTATCCCTGATCATAAGATTACCACTGAGTATTTCTAGTCGGAGGATTTCTATTTGATTAGTCACTACTCATAGATTCTATGATTTGATAACTAAGCATAATGTTAGACAATCTCCTATACGGTTAAATAGAGCACGCACGGCGATTCGGCCTTATGCCTCCGACAATAACTGTCTTACGGTTCTTACTATGATCTTCTCTCACTGACAAGTAATCAATCAACAGTTATTTACAAATCTGTCTTGCTGATAGGAACTGCTTGCTCGATCAGACGCTAGGAATCACTAAGATGCCTACTTGTATAGACAACTGACACATCTTCAACGTTATATAAGCCTCATGAAGAAGAAGACATGAGAGAGAGAGAGGAGAGAGAGAGAGAGAGAGAGGGAAGAAGCTATCAAGTGATCAAACAATCAAGCAGAAGACAACGAGTAAAGTTAGGGTTAGTAGTATTTTCTTTATAATCGCTCTATAAAAGCAAATTGTAATCATAATATAGCAATCAAGATATTCTCTTTCTATTTTTTAATCTTTATAATAGACTCGATTTTTCGCTATAATTTATGAGATCATGATTTGATCTCCGATAGACACCAATGTTTCCCAGAGAGGCAGGGTACCAATAAACAGCCAACCGTGCCGTGCGAGACCATGAAAAGGGGAAAAGGCGCTCACATGCGCGCTGAGGCACACCAAAACGGGGCCTACTGGGCATGCCATGTGACCGCGGTTTGGCCTGCATGCTCCCCCGCAAATAAAAGCTGCGCCGCATCCGGTTCCGATCGTTGCTTTGCGATCACTTCACCAATCCTCGCAGCGAGGGATTGCAGATGCGGCCGTACTCGTGGACACCACCGCTGACCTGTCTGACCGCACCTTCAAGGCCGTCTCAACAATTTCAAGGGCCCTTGGGCAAGCAAGACGGCAAGAGCCCAACAATCTAATTTTTTTAATAAAGTATATAGTACTACTAATAAGAGTTAACTTACAGCATATGTTTAGTTCATAAAAGATAACGATAGTACAATAAACAAATTAAAAGAACGGTAAAATAACTATTATGATTACCTCAAATAAAAAAATAATGCTTCAGTGCTTTTTAAGAAACCTGATCGGTGATGGGTGATCCTGTCCAGCCGTCCACCGTCCGCTCGTGGGGGCGTGGGGCCCATCCCTCGTTGCATGTGGACGAGCGGCGTCGGCGTGTCGTGGCTTCACGGTGTCGCGCCTCACGGAGCGGCGTCACCACGTCTGGCGATTGGGCTGGGCGATAGGGAGGCGAAACGATCATCGGTCGGCGATCGAGAATAGCCGAATATCAGAATAGGAAGTGACGGCAAGCTAATTCCTGATTGATTGCTGGACTTGTGCTAAGTGTATGAGCCTTTAAATTTTCATTTCAATATGCCAAATACATATACTAAGTACTATATACATACATATACTCATGGGCCCCTCTATGGCATGGGCCCTCGGCCGTCGCACTTGCTGTCCTCCCCTCTAAGACGGCCCTGCACACCTTGTCCTGCTCCCGCACACTGCACGACGCGCAGCTTTAGGGCTCCGTACAGTCGGACTGAAAAATAGTGATTTATAATCAAAAATAGTGATTTGATATAATTAATTTAAAAAATTAAAATAGAAAAAATATTAGCTTATCACGGACAACACAAACGAATATGGAAAAAAAGGCAAAAATCTAAAAAAACCAAAAATTCAGAAAAACACAAAAAATTATGAATAGTAAAAAATAAACTAGAAGTCAGAAGTTAAACCAAAACAAGCGGGCTGTAGATTCGGACCAGATAGTTCTGTTCCTATTAACTTCTAAAAATACTTTTATATAGTAAATATTTTTACTACGGTATCAAACTTTTAAATAAGATATCTTTTCAAAGCGATGTCTACTTATTGATTATAGTATATATTGTAGTGATTTCATTTATACCAGCTAAAATCGCACGTAAAATTTCTCTTTTTTTATACAGCTCTCCACAAGCTATTACTATTTATAAATTAAAACCAAAATCCATCGACAAAATTCAATAAGAACAAATCCATGGCAGAACAGGGGAACAGATTAACGGTAAGGGGGAGGCGCGGGTGCCCGTTCCCCGCTGTACACGTCGAGCGATTAACGAGGGGAAAAGTGGCACCGAGCCGCTAATTCTCCACGGCCACTAGCGATGGCGGCAGCTTGGCTGTCCGGACCGTATTTCTGCCGAGGAAAGCTTTGGGGGATATTCGAGCAAGCTCGAAGTGTGCAGCTATTCATTTTGGCAAGCTAAGGGCATCTCCAATGATCTGAGTCAGCTAACTATATGCATATACACATCAGCATATATCCTATGTGGAGGAAAAAGAGTATGCAAAAAAAATCGAGCCAGCTCTTCCTTAAGCACTAGTCTATAACGCCAAACGAGGCAACCTCTATAAATTCTGTGTGTGCATGTAAGCATCAAATAGCTATCCTTAGAGCAAGTTTAATAAGGCTGACTGTGCTAGCTATAAGGGAATCCATGTCAGCATAGTCCTATGTGGAGGGGAGAGAAAAGGAGAGAGAGAGTCAAGCCGACTCCCATGCAAGAGTCAGGCTATAGCACAGGAAAAGAGGCATTATCCATGCATGTACCTATAGAACTAATTGCTATACCCATGCATGTATTAAATTATCAATACCCATATATGTATTAAATGATTGAGAGCTCTTGTGGAGACAACTTATAGCCAGCTTATTGTATAAGTTGACTGCATCATTATCTTTTGATGACATGGAAATGTATTAGAGGTAGCAGCTATCTGTACTATTAAACTTGCTCTATAGTTCTTTAGAATGCTAGCTTTAGTGTGTACTATATAAATGATGTGGAAGTCTTATAGTTAATTGCTAACTATAACCATTGGAGATGCCCTAAGTAGCTAACTAGCTAGGTGCGTGCATGCATTCCGAATCAAAAGGTGTCTTGCAACCAAAAACACAGCATGATAGTCTGCATTCCATCCTGGCTTCAGGCTTTAGGATGTTTTTTTTAGCTTTTGATTTTTCTACAAGTAATTTTTAAACGGAGTGCCTTTTTAAGATAGAATTTACTAGTTAATTATAGTATATATTATACCGACTTTATTTATATTAGCAAAAACTACACGTGAATTTTAGTTACTCTATAATCCCTCATAGGAACAACCGAAAAGTCAAAAGTCACAAATCGCAGTAAAAAAAACATGCCCTGAGTTTGCCGTTCCTGTGCAAGCAAACTCCAAAATGACGGAACGATGCCTCCGGTCTTCGGTGGTCCAGAAATCACAGTTGCCGCGGCAGTGCGCGCAACCTTTAAGACTCGCACCGTCCGAACACGCGAGTCCAGCCCCACTGCCACCGGCGCGGGCCGAGGCGGAGCAAATCGATGCAACCGAGCCCCTGAAAGCGGGAAACACACTGACACTCGCACACGCCCCGAAGAAAAAGAAAATTGGAGGTGAGACACACATTCTCCGCCGCACCGGCCGGCGATGCTGCTGTTGCTGCCACAGAGAAATCCACTCCGGCAAATCACCGTTCACCACCATAGATAGCAGTAGTAGTACAAAAATTACACATCGCAATCGGTAGGTAACAACAGGGTGACGCTATAGTATAGTACTGTAACTACTAGTAGTAACTGCACGCCGCGGCCAACCACTGCGTCCCCGTTGCACGCTAGCTGTAGGCCGCGCGCAGTTAATAAAACGCGAGCGATCGATCGAACACGGTCCCCATCTCCGTCCGGCCGGTTGCTGGGGAGGAACCAATTAACGTATACGTCCTCTAGACCGTAGTGGCAAAGGAATAGACCCAAAAGAAGGGTAAAAAAAAAGTAATCACCTCCTCCTCCTCCTCCTTTCTCGCTGGGCACTATAGTAGTAGTATGTTGTAGTAGGGCTGGAATTACTGGTTGCCGCCGCAGCTATTTACTGCTAGTTGCGGTTAATGAAGGCGACGAGGGTGGCCATCTCGGCTTGCGCCTGGGGCGTGCTGAGCTTGGTGAGGAAGTAGACGTGGCCCTCGCCGGGGGTCTCGTAGAGGTCGGCCTGCCCGGGCCAGCCGCTGCTCCGGAGCGTGGCGTAGTACGCGCGCTGCCACGGGCTCAGGCGGTCCTGCTCCGACACGGTGACCAGCACGCGGGAGCAACCGAGGTGCTGCCACGAGGACGCCGGCAGGGCGAGCGGGTTCGCGTATGGGTGGTCCATCGGGTACTTCCCCGCGCAGATGAAGCTCCAGGTGCGCGCCGCCGACTGGAGGTAGGCCGGGTCCATGGAGTTGGCCCCCACCGGACTCCGCCCCTGGAAGTACGGATCGAGCAGCGCCACGCCCTTGATTCTTGCGCCGCCGTCCAGGCCTTCCTCCCCGGCGCGCAATGCGAGGTTGTGCGCGATGTTGCCGCCGGCGCTGTCCCCGGCGAGGAACAGGCGGGACAGGTCGCCGTACTGGGAGAGCCACGGGTCCGACCCGGGCGCCGCATTCGTGAGCACCCATTTGAGCGCCGCCCACGAGTCGTCGTACGCGGTCGGGAGCGGGTGCTCCGGCGCGAGGCGGTAGTTCACCGACACGGCCACGACGCCGGCCTTGGCCGCGAGGGTGTTGAGGTAGCTGTGGTAAACGGGGGTGAACGCCGACTCGACGACGAACGCGCCGCCGTGGAAGTAGACGAGCACGGGGACCGTGGCGCTGGCGCGGAAGCTCGGGAGGTAGAGCCGCGCGGCGAGGCCGGTGGCCGGATCCATGACGACGTCCCTGGAGGTGACGCCGGTGAGCGCGTCCGCGGACGCGCTCACCACGTCGGTGCCCATGAGCCGCTTCACAACGCCGCTCTTGTACTCGATCAAGAACGGCGAGAAGTCGAACTTGACCTGCGAGTTGGGGTCCCCGGCGCGCGTCCGCCCCTGCGGCCACAGCCTCGCCCCCGGCGCTCCGCTGCCGCAATGCGAGCAGAGGAGGAACAGGAGCAGGGTGAGCAAGATCCGCGAGGCCATCGGAAGCAGAGCAGCGCAGAGTGGCAGTGTGGAGTGTGACTGTGTGAGCGCGAGCGAACTGCCTGTCTCGTAGACGCTGCCACGGTATATGTGCCGACGCAGCCGACAAAGGCTAGGCGCACCGCACTATTTTTTTTTGTGCGCGGATCGTGGTGGGCTTTCTACCGCTTTACCGCCGGCCCGGCCTTCCTTTCCCGCCACACCGCACCGTGCAGCGCATGTGCCTGGGTGCCCCCCGCGGTTCGTGCTCGCCGAAAAAAAAGTCCAGATGACTGCATGCAGCATGCCTGTAATGGCGCGATTTCTGCCCTTGATTAGTTGATTTACAAAGTGAATCCAGATCTTTTTGTCGAACTGGAGTGGGTTTTCAGGTCCACTGTTGAGTCCAAAGATTCAGGTTCTTCAGAAAATGTCGGTTCACGCATCTTTTTAATCGTTTCCGCTCTGCAAGACTGCAATGGATTAGCACAACACTACAGCGGTGGATACTCGCAGGTCGTGCACATCGACCATTCAATGCCATGCGTGCAATTAGGGCAGTCCCAGTGCTCCACGTAGGATAGTGTCTATGGTATTAATTAGATTACCATGTAGGAGTTTTAGATGATGTGATGCTATATTAAATAAAAGAGAAAAGAAAAAGAGGAAGAAACTGGGTCTCATGCAAGACCTAGTTTTTATGAGAAAACCAATGCAATAGACACTACAAAATTTTGCATTGGAGAGATGGTGATATATTCATGATAGATGGAGAAAAATTATGACTGGTGGAGAGGAGAGAGAGATTTTGATGCTTAATTAATTGCTTGGGTTATAAATAGATATGGTGCATTAGAGATAATAGTGTCTAAAGTAGTGTCTATATGACATGGTATAGATAGAAACTACTTAAGTGGTTTTTGCACTGGGACTGCCTTTAGCACGCTCGCTTCTGCTGTTCCTCCGCATAGTGCTGCTTCGCCTAGGCGGTCTAATATTTAATGACCTAGGGCTTCCCCATCTCGACCTGTCTCGGTGGAGTGGGGCGGCACTCGCCAATTAGTGGCCTGAAACGATCCAATACCTGTGGGCCTATTTTTTTCTTCTCTTCGTCTTATGTTTTATAGCTGTGACTTTTGATTTTTAAATAGTTTATAAAAGATGATATAGAGTAACAGAAGTTTATGTAAAAAATTAGAAGGCAAAATTTAAAAGCTGAAAAGAAGTCCGACCATCGCTAAGTGCTTGGCGTAAACTTTGTCGCAAGGGCAAGGAACCGGCACACAAGGCGCAGTGATGCCAGGAGCTTGCACACCCAGCATTCTTGCAAAGTTACAGCTTTCGTGGAGCCGCGCCATAAAACTATTGCGTCAGGGGCTCACGGGGGAGATACTACAGTCTTCACAGACGCTTTGTCAGTGTCACTGCTGATATCTAGTGTGTTCTTTTATCGTGTCGGTTTATGCGGTAGATGCCGCCCGGTGCAAGATCGATCCGGCAATGGCATTATCTGAAGGATTAAGAACTTTTCGTCGTCGAGGGTGACCAGTGCCTGCCTGTAAATTTGTACTATGCCGATGATGTGTAAGTGCTTATATGCGGTAGTTCTTTATATCAGAGTTATGAGATATAGCAAGAGTATACATGTGAGAAGATAAATATACTGCAATAGATTAATATATTGAGCTTTATGGGCGGTTTATATAGAGTACAGGACTTAGAAGAAAGAGGGTAAGAAGATGAATATCCTGCAATAGGTTGATGTATTGAGCTTTATGGGTGGTTTATGTAGAGTGCAAGATTTAGAGGGCAAGAGGGTAAGAATCCTCTTTTAAAGATAAGACAGGTATCACAGAATTACAAATCCTAAACTACCACATATAGGGATATACCATATACTCTAACATCCTCTGCAGTCGTAGCAATAGCATTGCGAACATCAGGAGCGTTACGGACGGTTAGACTGGAGAGGAAGCCGTCGCAGACAGCAGGAGATTACGGACGGTTAGACTGGAGAGGAAATCGTCGCGAATAGCAGGAGCGTCGTGGGCGGTCAGATTGGAGAGGAAGCCGAAGGCTGTCGGACTGACATCCTTGCAATCACAGTGGAAAGTCGGGGACTATTGTGGCATTGTGGACGTGGTGACTGTAGAGGGAACCAACGAGTTTGCTCGAGTTAATGATAGCCCTTTATTGCTAAGGTAGCCGAGAGCGTGGTGACCATGGTCGTAGCCATGGAGGAGGAAGCCATGTCGAGGTAGCTGGTGCTGAGGTCATCTTTGTGGTCGGGGTAGTGGAGTTGATGCAGAGGAGGTCGTGGCCGAGGTCGGCGAAGAAGTCACCGACGTCGTCCAGCCGTGGTTGACTGGCTGTGGTCATCCGACCATGGTCGACCAGTCAAGGTCGACTTGGAAGATGAGAGAAGGGAGCAGAGAGAAGCCATCTGAGGGAACCGGTCGGAGAAACAGGGAACTGGTCGGAGCCATTATGGTCGTCCGTCCGAGGTCGATCGGCCGTGGTCGAACATCCGTGGTCGAACATGGTCGATTGGGCATGGTTGAAGATGAAGCAGAGGGGGCCAGCTGAATCCAGGCGAAGCACCGTCGAATCTGGCATGGAGGAGGCCGGATCTGCGAGTGACAGCACTAGAAAAGGCTAGGGCAAGCTGGAGGCAGCGGTGCCATCGGCCGGGGAGCCCGGATCTGCGGCCGTGGAGACGAGTAGCGGAGAGAACAGGCTCTAGATCCGAGTGAAAAGACTACCGAAGAGAGCAGATGAGGACAATGGCGAAGACAATGGCAATGGTGACCACGGGCGGTTGATGATGATGGTCCAGTGTGATGACGATGGTTGATGGGGCACTCGAAAGGTCGCAGAGGGGGGGGGGCATGAGCGCACCACATCACGCCCCAACGTCATCAGAGGAGAGGAGGTGCCGAAGAGGTCGAAGCCAAGGTGGTGAAGTCCGAAGCTAAGAAACATTGGCGAATCAGTATGGTGATGCAAACCAATCTATGATCGAAAAAGTAGAGAAAATCCAATCTGAAGATGACTGGGGAAAACTCTAGTTGGTATTCAATTGGATGATCGGCGACACGACTTAAACTACGGTTGCGCAGCACCCGGGAGAGATCATGGAGACAAGATCATCTCCCAGGGGCGGCATGGCGGAAGCTGTGGAGGAAACAACTCAGGGGCAGCACCGCTCTGATACCATGTGAGAGGATGAATATGCTGCAATGGGTTGCGCAACATACCGTACTCCCGTCAATGTGCGATATGCTCCACCACATATCTCTAATGTAATTGTTCTCACCTTAGTGGCTACATACTCTTTGCAATCCACTAAATAAACAGTTTCATACGTCGAGCATAAAGATACTTCGTCGAACATTTACCTTGACGAACATATATAGAAGCAACAACCTGAATCTATTGTCTATTCGTGAGAAGTACCTGATTGACTGATAACAAGTGCGTCTAAATTATCTTTCGCTATCGCCACTGAGCATGTGTGACATCCCAAAATTTTCTGGAATTTAAAAGCTATTTTTAAAATAAAAAGTATTTGAAATAAAATAAAATAATTATAGCAAATTAAGTTAGAAATATTTTCCTAAGTCCAAAACATCTCCAGGAATTTCTGTGAATTTTTCTAGAATTTTTGGAAGTTATTTGGTATTTTTCTGAGCTTTATTTGCTTTTCTTGGGTTTTCTAAAAATTAAAATCAAAAATAAAATTTAAATCTTCCCGTCCCTCCCTCCGGCCGACGCGTGGACGGCCAGGATGCACCCACGTTGTCGCCCAACATCCCGCCTTCCCCCTCTCTCCGCTCGACGCGTGGACGGCCCTATCCCGCCCATGTTGCCCCAGCCCATCTCCCTCGTCCATCGCTCTCTTCCGTGCTTGACCGCCTGATCTTCATCCATTGGTCTCCACCACCCCGCACCTCTCCTCTCTCTTTCTCACTAACAGGTGGGCTCCACCTGTCAGAACCATCGTCTCCACACCGCTCCTTCCTTCCTTCTTCATCTTTCCTTGTTCCGACCGACGTCCGAATCCCCGCGCCACCGCCTTCCTTCTTCGCCTCTACTCGATTTTGGAAACCGCACGACACCGGGATCAAATCACCTCAACTCCACGCCCCTCCTTTCCTTTCGTGCCCCTTGTTTCCTTCTTCCCCCTCACTTTCCTTTCACCGGCCGCCATTAATGGCGAGCAATTCCCGCGCCCCTGCTCCCCCACCGCTCCTATAAATAGCCCCCTCGGCCTCGTCTCCCCTCACACCAGCCCCCACCGCCTCCAACTCACCCCAAGGAGCAGCCCAAGGCCTCAGCCCTGTGTTTTCCCCTTGCCGAGCTTCTGTGGAACTCCGGCGAGCAATCCCCGCCGTTCTGACCACCCTGAGGAGCGCCACCACCTCCGTCAGTTTCCCCGAGCCTCGGCAAAGCTCGTCGACCCCTTTGCTGCCTGAGTTCACTGCCGGAGCACCACCACACCGGAGACCCGAGCTGCCTTGACCGCCAACCTCGTCACCGACCAGCCTCCAACCACTTCCGGTATGCCCCGTGTGCACCACTGCATTCTTTGTGTCTTTCTCTCCCTCGCGCACCCCTCGCCGACCGCCACTGCTCACTGGAGCACCGACGACCATTGGTCCCCGAGCTCGGGCACCGCCCGGTGCGCCACGTCAGCACACCAGGGCGATGTTGCTACCATCTGGCGCCCGGTGGTACGCCACCTCAGCTGGTTAGCACCACATCAGCGCTTGCCCGCTCAGTCAGTAGCCGCGTCGGCCTCCTGTCCACATGGCGTACACATGGCGGCCACGACAGCGAAAAAGGCCCAGTCACCCACCACTTGGATGCCACACAATCATCCCTGCCACCTCAGCCACCATTTGGTCCATGGACCTGGTCCATGTAGATCAGGGCCCACTTGTCAGTCAAACAAGCCAGGGCTGATGTCATAAACCTAATTTTCCTTTACAAAAAATAATTCGTCCAAAAAAGGAAATTCATTGCTGACATCATAAATCCATTTTCCATTAGAAAAATAATTCCAGAAAATCCCTTTTTTCCTTTTTCTCTGATTTTAAACCTCCGAGGGCCCGTTTTCCTTCATCCTAACTCCGATTGAGCCCATTCAAATTTCTAAATTCATAAAAAATTCCAATATATCCATTTATGCCCTCAATGTAAATATTTGGAGTTTATTTGACTTTATTGTGAATTTATTTGAGTTTGGTGGGTTATTTTTGTGTGTAGACTACGACGATTCGGAAGAATTCTTCGATGACGATTCACACCAAATTGTGGAGCAAGGCAAGTCACACACGTCGATCATATTGATCCCATTTTCCAAAGAACAGTTCATTGTTGCATTTTTCAAAGGATGATCCTGCACATGTTTTAATAGCAAGCTTTTTCTGTTTTCCCAAAGATACTTTATCATGATAAATCGTTTTGAAAGTGATCAGCACTGCAGATTCGATGCGTGGTCCCAGTGTGTTACGAGGTGGAATTTAGAATTTTAGTGTGGCAAGTTGATGAACTTGCTTAATTAGTCACTTCTAGTTCAATGTTAGTTATAGGGTGGAAGAATGACGTCCAAGCTACAGTAAAATCCCCATATGTGGCAAGTCGATGAACTCGCTTAATTAGTCACTTCTAGTTCACTGTTAGCTATAGGGTGGAAGAATGACGTGCAAGCTACAGTAAAAGTCCCTATACCCCCACATCTCTCTCGAACTGCCATCGCTCTTTCTCTCCACCCGCTAGCTGCTAAATCTCCCGATCCGCCGCTGCTCTTTCTCCCCACCCACTGGCTGTCGCCCCCACATCTCCCTACTCACCGCACGTCCCCCTTCTCCCTGCTCGTCGCTCCTCCTCCTCCTCCCCCTCTCCTCTGCTTGCTTTGCCACATCTCCTCTTTCTCCCCACATCTCCCCGCTCGCCCCTCCTCTTGGCTCCCCTATCCTCTACTTCATTCACTCCCGTCGTTAGTCGCCGCCACCCGATTCACGATGTAGACGGTGGATCTCACCTCCGTTGCCTAGTTTCGCCCTCCACCCAAATCCAGTCGGGCATGGATCGCCTACCTCGGTGAGTATCTTCAATTGGTTAATCTTGTTGGTTAATCCATCATGCATCACAGATCCCTTCCGAATCTTATCTACGACAGTGATTTCAAAATGTGCGATGTCTGATGTTTCTTGCTGATTTCAGTGTTGCTCTAGGCTATAGCTGGACTTTTCTTTTCCCACATAATCCATCTATGTAATACTAGTGGATCCAAATAAAATTATGTTGATTTAAATTATATTGCATGCATATGTTTATTCAAGTATTTCAATTCCAGTTTTAAACTTAGTTAATCCCCAATTTTTATTAACACCTTTGATCTTGTGCAACATTATACATTGTCACTCTAGAATAAAACTCTAGTTAGTACACTAGTGTGCACTAGAGAATTTTATATCAAATGCTTAGACCTGTTTAGACATAATATTTGTTTGGGATAATTTTTTCACATAAAAAAGAAAAGCTTTTCAAATATATTCTTGACTTCGGTGAGTCAAGAAAGTCTATGAAATATTTTAAAATAAAATATAAAATCTGGTTTAGACTTAGGCTATTGGTTAGGTGGTGGGTGCAGGCATGCACTGTTGTTCGGTGACACAGTGTTGATTATCGGGCACAGGGACAATCCTGACTGATTAGTTTGCGGGTCCCAACCTGAGTCATATTGTAGGTTGAAAGTGAGCGTGGCGTAGGCCATGAGAAGTCTCACTCGGCTCAAGAAGGGGTCCCGGTCTGGTGGATTCTTTACTGGGGTGAAACCTTAGTGTTGGCTTGGGCAGGTTGAAGGTTTTGTATTGTGAAGGGCTTGTCATGATCTCTCCGCCGCACTTCTAAGGAAGTGTGTTAATCGCGTGGCAATATGAGATGATCATGTCTTGTGGGTAAAGCTGTACAACCTCTGTAGAGTGTATAAACTATCCTAGATAGCCGTGCCCACGGTCATGGGCATGCTGAATAAAGTTTTTCACGGATTAGATTTTGTTTTTTTTTTCAAATGGTTTGTGAAAAGCGTATGGATGGAATCCATATGAGGCCCTTTGGAAAAGATGGTCCGGGTGGGATGCCCGTGGATAGGTTAGTATTTGGTCGGAGTCTGCTTTAACGGTATTACTTTCATTATAGCTACTGTTTTTACGTATTGTATTAAATTCAGTAATTTCAATCTATGTATTGTATTTGTTTAGATGTTGTTTTATGCTCAAACTAACTCTATATGTCTTCTTTTGCTGCCTTTAACATTATGATGGATTTTTTCGTGTGACTTGCGGAGTACAAGTTTGTACTCACTCTTGCTATCTCATCACAGAGGAAGGCGACTTTGGCTACGGTGAGGACCAGGATAAGTAAGCCACGTCTTACTGTCTTTTGCTTTTGGGCAGGCTTGGATTTCACTTTATCAGTTTGCTTTCACAGTTATTTGTCTTTATTATTGTCTCCGATGAGCATTGATGTAAACGCTGGTCATAATGTCATACTCTCTTATTTAATAAAATTGTCATTATGCTTGATATGTATTCCTATTATCACTGTATGCATTAGCTGATCTTGGACTAGTGCGATTTACACAGAGGGTTTCGGAGTTGTTGGTCCAGGATCTGACAGCATGCACCCCTTGTTTGCTTCAAATTCGAATAGTCCTTTATTATATGACCTTGTCACATAAATATTATACATACATGCTCTTGCTCTTGTCCTTATGCTTTTTGTGACTTGTTTTTGCCTGCAACACCTACAACAACAAATACTTGGATCACCCCGAGGATGAGGGTTTTGAAGGCTTCTTCAAAAACTCCACATCTAATTGATATGCAATTGTTACATTGATGTTGGGGGTGTTTTTTCTTGATGAGAATATTCACAACCAAATGCTTCCATGATGGTGGTAGAGAAGAAACCAAAATGATGACATTGCCATTTTTCTCAATTTTCTCATCCATATTAGTCAATTGTATGATAAGTTTGTTGAAGATATTGAGATGATCAACGAATCGTATGCCTTCCTCAGTGTGCAATATGTGCAGTTGCAGCTTCAGTACCCACTAGTTTATCAATGACTTCGACATATATAATTTTTTTAAGTTACTCCATAATTTCTTCGACGAATTCTTCATAATTACTGAGTACTTTATTTAATCAGAAAGATATAGACGGATTATACTGACAGCCTTTTGCTCCATCATCTTACAGTCTTCGGCGGATGTTTTTCTGGTCTGTTCCCTTCAAAAGTATCAATCAAGCCTTAGTAGACAAGGACATCCTTCACCACACATTACCATACGCTGAAATTTTCTCCGTCATTAAATTTCTCTACTTGATTCTACATCATCGACACCGATCTTAACATGTGCCACCTGACGCTTTGCTGACCTTGCAAATCAAATTAATCTTGCCTTGGCTCTAATACCACTTGTTATACTCTGATACCCCTCCTTATGCGCGCAACCCCTAGATCAGATCAAAGTTGCAAGATATGGTATAAACGTGCACGGTATCAAAAACTTAGTAGATGAATCTTATGAAGATAACCAAAATAATGACATAAATTCAATCACGATGAGAGGAAAAAGATTTGGTGAAGCCGATTACAAATTTCTTAAGCACAATCTCAATAAAGTAAGGGACTGTCCCTATCTTTCAATCATCTCAAACCTCTTAGGACTTTCGGATTCTTGCCCTTTACAATAATCTAGTACTAAAGAATAACATAGTCTATAATCCTCTAATACGTTCGCTGTTTTGGATGAGTTGGTTTGTGACTTAGATTCTTCACATAGATCCATCATAGTTTTATATACTATCTCCTAGTTCTCATTAAAAGGGAGTAGAAATCCTTAATTTAATCGAATTCATCTTAAGAATCTACGTAGCACCCCTCTTCAAAACCTGTCAGTAATAGTAACCTTTGTTGCTTTGCGTGGCTTGCCGGCCGAATTTAGAGCCTAGCTAGCGCTTTCGATGCTATCAGTGCTTTTCATCAATTCGTCTTTCTGAAGCCGGTGTTCGACGCGGTACACCGCCCACACCTAAATAATTTCGAACAGAAACCATCCCTGACATGACATGAGGACAATAGCAGCATCACGTACATGTAGTTATGCGATTTGATGAAAAGAAAAGGAACATCGATCATGTACACTACTGTGATTCTATTAACATACTGTGTGGGACCATCTTGACGTCATCCAACATTTAATTTTACTTAGGCTTCGTTGTCGAAGTTAATGTTTAATTTCGTGTCTTTGGTAAGTATGTGTAAAACTCGTTTATGTGTAAGTTGTTGAATTTCTTATTTGTAAGTAGTTGTATCTATTAAGTATAGCTGGTTGTTAAAATTTGATGAGAGGTGAGAAACCTACAATATATAAGTGTGTTGAGAGATGTAAGCACTCTTGTGTGGTTGGAAGGAGGTTTGAGAGTTTTTTTATGTTTGAAACTTTGTGTGTGCGTGTTTTTAACTTAGAACTCTGTCATTTATGATAGAGTAACAGTAAAATATTTCTCTTAAAGTAAAATGAACATCTAAATTTCACCTAAGTGAGTTGTGCCATGGATTTCTCCTTATACTTTTGATTTGCTTGGTTTTATTGTTTGAATTTTATCTTCTCTTTATCTCTCTTGGTGCGAAGAATATGTAAAATGTGGTGATATCTTTTGGAGAGCTGATCCTACCTATCTACTTACTTTCTATGAAAAATTCATATGATTGCCCGATTTTGTAAGAGAGGAGTGATTTTGATCTTGAGAGCGTTTTTGCTAGTGTTCGTGCTGTGACCTAGTTTGCTATGACATATGAGACCATATCTAAGGTCATTTAGATCATGAAGGCTCATGAGTAAGAGTAGATGTGGTTTCTCTCTTTTATCTGATTTTGGTGTAATATTCCTTGTTTTAAATAAAGGTAGGAACCTTGGCTTTGATCTTTATGATCTATGATTAAAATAGGTTGATGATATCTTAGGAAGAATTTATACCAAATTTTATCCTGTTTGGATCAATAGTTTAAGAGTTGGCCATTTTTCATGTTGTGTGCCGTGCTGTTCTTTGTCCCTGTTTGGTGAGCGGTCAGATCGCCGTGACCTGAGAGGTTAGACTGCCTAGTGTGGTTTGAACGGTGGCGCTTGCGGTCAGATTGGCCGAGCGGTCTGACTGCTCCCCCACCCCCTCGGCAGTCGGATAAGTGAGACTGGTTGTTTTGGATGACTTTGTGATTTTTGACTCTTGACTTTGATGAAACTTGTTAATTGTGTTTTTCGCTATGTTGTGATGCTGATACCAGGGACCGTATTTTAAGGAGTACTTCACCCCAAGGTGTTGGCTGTACCAGATCCTACTGATTGTTGGAACTACGAGTTTCGTTTTTTCTTGCCATGATGCCGAGCATGGGCGAATCAATCTGCTGCATTGGTGCATTCGATTTGTTTGATGATCATGTGGACCAAGGTGCAAGGTGTGAGCTTTACTACTCCCCCATAGATTGCGTTGCTTTCAGTGTAAAATTTCGCCTACCATCTGCTACTAACAATTTATCGTCTACTAAATTCAGAGCTTCCGATTTGTTACCGTCTTTAGGGTGCCGTTCGATTGGACTAAAATAAATCGATTTATGGTTGAAATTGTATTATAACTGAATGAAATTACACTGTAACTGATGATAGCTTATTTGATATAACTAAATTTAAAAAAATTAAAAATAAAAAACAAGTTAGCCCATCACAGATAATACAAACTAATACGGAAAAAAAGAACAGATAAAAAAAAGCTAAAAATCTAAAAAAAAGACAAAATTTAGAAATTATGAAAAATAAATCAGAAGCCATAAACTCAAGCGAACAGGCCTAAAGAGGACGACAACGATCTTTGACAATGATTCGAGTCATGATGCCGAAGACTTGATGCCTTAATATGACGACCCGAAAATACCGTTCTTGTGCTCTTTCCTGATAGAAACTTCCGTTCTTTTGGTAGTGGAAGGGATCTGGATGTGCTCACAATCTCCACTCCCTGTACTTGAGGGTTTCGCGGATTGGTGTCTCGGATCGCCCCTGCATGAGGTCTTCATCAAATTGTTTCGAGATCTTCATCAAGAGGCTGACGGTTGTTGACCTCTCTTCTGAGTATTGGAACGCTTTGCAATATATATGGGTTCTTTTCTACTGTGGTCTATGATTTTGGGTTTCAGTGTGAATGTTTATATGAACGAATCGAATACTGATAAGTCAATAAATTACTTCAAAAGCTTGTCTCGATAAGCCGCTTCAAAAAAAAACGTCGAAAGAGTTGTCCCCCCCTTTTTTTTTTGAGAAAAATGTATAAATCATAAGTTGAAAAGAACTCGACGGCCTTAACCAACTTTACTCTTGGTCCCTGGTCACCTTACATGCATATGTGGAATGCACCATATATGATCTTGAACAGAGCTACACACTGTTGCAAGACTCAAGGTACCACTCGATTGGGCTGAAATACGTTGACTTATGGCTAAAATTACACCGTATAACTGATGGTGGCCTATTTGATGTAACTAAATTAAAAAAAATTAAAAATAGGAAAAAAATAAGTTAACTCATCACGGACAATGCAAACGAATACGGGAAAAAAGAACTGGCAAAAAAGCTCAAAAAAGCAAAAAAAATTAGAAAATATGAAATTTATGAACAGTGAAAAATAAGCCAGAAGTTAGAAGTTCAAGCCGAAATGAGCAGGGCCGGGCCACGAGCCAATTTCAGCCTGGTCAGTTGGGCTGAGAAAAATGTGATTTATGGCTGAAATTGCACTGTAACTGATGGTGACTTATTTGATTAAATTAAAACATAAAAATAGAAAAACACTGGTGAGCTCATCATGGACAATACAAATGAATGCGGAAAAAACAACCGGTAAAAAAAAGCTCAAAAAAGTCAAAGAGCTAGAAAAAGACAAAATTTAAGGATAATAAAAATAAATTAAAAGTCAGAAAGTTAAGTCGAAATGAGTGGCACCTTTTTCAAGCAAATGTAAGGCTCTGCTTGTGCTCCGTGCTGCGCACATTGCAATGCCCATGCCTTGTGTATACAGCCCCGCTGAACACTGAGCTCGAGCTTGTCCGTGAACCTGTACCAGTCATAGCTTATAGGTGATGAGAACGATCTGAAAATGACTCTAGTCATCAAGCACATGACTAAGACTCTAGAGTATGGCAAAAGAATTGTCCATTCTTTGTGTAGCATCTCACATACCATTATAAGATACTATTATAGAATGTCATCGCTAAAGTGAAAATAAATAAAAGCAATAATAAAAATCAAGGAAAATTAAACTTTAAACATACTTTATTAAAGAACCGGCGGAAATTGAAATAAATATTTGAAACATGGAACCGGTCCGCTTCTAACCAAATGAAGAATAAATGAAATAATGTAAGTAGTGGCAAGCCATATTGCTGAAAACTCGAGTACTTTCACACATGCATGGTGCTATCACTCCACTGCCCTGTTATCTGAGAATGGAAAGGACAAGCATGAGATTTAGAAATCTCACCAAGTACCCAACAACGGTCGCAACACGGTAATTAAATGACAAGTAATGTAAGCAGGTAATTGACACTGGTTAATTCAATGAAACTAGGTTATTGGAAACACTAATACCAAACGGAGATAGAGGTAATATGAACCGTGGAAGGATAATTGTTATATAGAAAGTTATGACAATGGCACTGGCAATTACTTGCCATGTACCCGATTATACGAGAGTAGTTAGGTACAAAACTGTCCTCAACTGTATAACCGCTAACAGGGTGTAACATTCTGAGTAACGAGACAACAGGAACGGTGGTATCAAAGATAATTATTATTTAGCAAATTATGGCAATAGCACTGGCGATTACTTCCCACATACCCAATTATACGAGAATAGTCAGGCACAACACTGTCCTCAACTGTATAATCGCCGACGGGGTGTAATATCCTGAGTAACAAGAATGTACGCCCCCCCGTACGTTGCCAGTAGGGGTGGCAACGAGCCGAGCCAAGCCTGGCTCGGCTCGGCTCGTGAAAGCTTGGTGAAATGGAGGCTCGGTTTGGCTCGGCTTGGTTAGGATATCAAGCTTTTTTGTGGGCTCGGCTCGGCTCGTGGTGCGGCTCGAGCCAGCTTGCGAGGGCTCGCGAGCCAACAATGAAAATAACATAAACTGCCATATACACGTACTGTACAAACCAATACTGATAGTTTCACATACATAAAAATCCAAAAAACAGCACATACATTGTGCATACATACTACTATGTACAATACTAACTCCAGGGAACAAGCACATGAAGGAGGAGCACATGGCCGTACGCCCGTGAGGGGCTCAGGGAGATCGCCGGCCTGAAGCGCGCGGCGGTGAGTCGGTGACCAACGCGCCGAGGGGCAACGCCAAGCTCATGATCTCCACCCTCGGTCTCTCCGACTTCTTCCAACTCATCGTCACCGCCGACGACTGCGCCCGCCCCAAGCCGTTCAAGGATTCAAACACTCGCCATATACATTCATCGACATCAAACATATACAACTAGAACATCAAACCATCAAGGATTCAAGCACTATGGATCCACACCGAGCCGGCTAGTTAGAGCTAGGAAGGGGAGTAAAGAGGGGAGAAAGGAGTAAGCTCACCGTAGATGGAGGCGGCGGCGGCGCGCTACCACCGGCGCAGGGGCGGAGCCGAACCTCCAAACCTCCATCAAGAAGAACAACAAGAGAACACCTCCATCAACCAGTCGTGACTACCGGGGCGGCACACCTCCAAACCTCACATCAAGAAGAACAACCATTAGAAATCAAAGAAAATAGCAACCAATCCGTAAGAAATCGGGAAGGCTTGAGGAAGAGAACACCAGATCCGGGCTCTAGGCCGCAGATCCGACGGCCATATCCCAAGCGCAGCCGAGCGGCGAGGAGAGGACGGTCCGGGCGGCAAAGCTCGACGAGGGGAGACGGCGCATAGGAGAGAGAGGGAGCCTATAGCGGTAGGGTAGCGCAGAGGCCGGGTCGAGGCAGGCGCATCGGTGGAGCGACGCCCGGAGGCCGGAGACGCGGCACAGGGGCGGAGCCGAACCCGAACGGCGCGGGAGGCCGGGGCAGCGTCGGTGTGAGGGGAACCGGAAAAAGAGGGTGGAGCCGAGGCGGCGCGGCATAGGGGAGAGAGAGAGAGACGCGACCGCGAGAGGAAGCAGAGGGGGAGCCGGGGAGGCGTTGAGGCGTCGGTGGAAAAAGGGGAGGAGAGGAAGAGGCCCTGGCGGCGAAAGGCACAAGAAATGAAGAAAAGGGGAACGGGGGAACGGCCGAAGAAAGTGGAAGGAACGGGGGAGTCGGCCCATCGGGAGAGTTAGGCCGAGCCAACCGAGCCAGCTTGCGAGCTGGTTCGGACTCGGCTCGTTTAGACCCCGAGCTTTTTTGCTGGCTCGACTCAGCTCATTTCATCCACGAGCCGAGCCGAGCCTCTACGAGCCCAAGCCGAGCCCGAGCTGGCTCACGAGCCCGAACTTTTTTGCCAGCCCTAGTTACCAGGTGGGTAGAAATATCTCCTATATGTGAATAACCCCAGGCCAGGTAATTGTTGTATTGTTAACAAGTTATTATAGTGTGTAATTAAGAGAACTAAGAGAAGGTTCAGAAACAGTTATGCTAGGACAAAGGATATGCTAAGGGTGGAAATAAAAAAGCATGGTTTTCGATATGAGTATGATGTGAAATGATAATATGGTGATAAGGTAACTGTTACATCATATGCAGATTATATAATACGAATTTAGGGAACTAAGAGATGGTAAAGATAAGGCAATGATAAGTGAAAGGATTTGCTGAGGCTAGCGACGGAAAGCATAACCCCCGATAAGAGGGTAGTAAGGAATGATAATATGGTGATAGTGAGATAAAAATTATTCTAAGAGGTATTCTAACATAACAGACACAAGGATTGACAACCATCCAAGTTTTATTGTGTGATGAGTGATTATTAGTCCGATTAATAAGTATTAAATACATCAGTCATGACTCACATACAAAATCATATAAGTAATGGATCATGATATTAGGAAGAATAAACATAGCAGCCCTAATATTAAAAGATTGCTAGTGATTTAAACCTAGGTTTGGAATATGTTTATATGCTACCCCTATTAATGATTTAAGCATGAACTCTAAAACACTAATTAAAGGCATGAATTCTAGAGCATTATTAACTAAACATAATAAACCTGAAAGCATGTGAACAAGGTGACCTAGAACATCGTGGTACGAATACAGTATTAAAAGTCTATAACCAGACAAGTATGAGCGATATGATAATAACCGGACAAGCATTAGTGATATGTTAATGACCACATGAGCTTCAGTGATGTGATAATGACTAGGTAACTTTAGTGATGTGATAATGATCAGGCAACTTTAGTGATATGATAATAGCCAAATAACTTTAGTGACATGATAATAGCCAGGTAATCTTTAGTGATATGATGATAGCTAAATAACTTTAGTGATATGATAATAGTCAGGTAACTTTTAGTGATATGAGGATAGCTAGGTAACTTTAGTGACATGATAATAGCTAGGTAACTTTTAGTGATATGATGATAGCTAGGTAACTTTAATGACATAATAATAGCGAAGTAACTTTTAGTGATATGATGATAGCTAAGAACTTCAGTGATATGATAATTGTACTTAATGACAAAGGTAACAAGTAATCATAGAAGATGTGATATGTGGAACGGAGAGGTTACGTCCGTGAGGTACTTGCCTTGAGCACGTTTGGCGGACTCGCTACACGAGGGATCAGAGGTGTGCAACTGCCCGAACGCTCACTCAGCAGCTGCGTGCGAACCTACAAGATGGAACAGAGACGAATCTGATCAAAGCTGAGATAAACTTGTGGAAAGACGTGCGAAAGTGCAATCAGTTGGAAGAATTTGCGTACGCTAAGCCTTCATCATGCGAGTTGCCATTCAGTCATGCGAATCATCGTTCGGTCGTGCGAACCACGACCCACTGCACGACTTCTCAAAACACCGTGCGAAACACGATTCGGCTGAGCGAAACACCGTTCGGTCGCGTGAACGACGTTCGACTGCGCGGACTAGAGTTCGGCCGTGCAAACCCTCATTCGGTCATGCGAACCCTCGGTCGGTCGCGTGAACCACCGCTCGGCCGTGTGAACCACTGTTCGGCCATGCTAACGGCGTTCGGGCGCCGCTACCGCCACCGGCTGCCATTGCCAGCCCCACGGGCCCCGCCGGTCGCCGCCGCCCGCGCACCACTTTGCATTGTGCGTCTGTGCCATTGTCGCCTCCATGGTGCCTCCACCGCTGAGCGCCGCCGCTTCGCGTGCCATGGCCGCTGTGCCGCTCGCGCTGCCCGCACCGCGTGTCGCGTGCGCCACCGCGGCCACGCGTGCCTCCACGCGCCACCGCCGGCGGCGGCAGCCGGTCCCGCACGCCAAAGAGATTAGAGAAAATATGCCCCTTTCAATTCTAAGGTGCTACACTTGGTTACACGTACACCCTTGGCTGTAACAAACTGTACTCTGTACTATGCATGCTTCCACAGTGATACTGTTTACTGTCATATCCTGCATCAAATTGGCCTGTCAGTCTGTCACGAAGCTGTACTCGACTTCTGTGCACGCGTGGGGGCTCGAAGTGCGCTCGACACATGGTGACGACTTTTTGCTTCACTAGCAAGGCACAACATTGACAAGCTCTCCTCCAGGAAATGAATAGAACTGTTCCTCTTTACAGAATGGTAACAGTGTGCTAATTCATTTATAATCTGTACTCTGCTATCCGCACCGCAACTCGCGAAAGCTCAGTTTGCCCTTCTTTCCAGCTTTTGTGTGTCCCATTTCTTCAGTACCATGACACGGGAATCACTCATCAGTAGTCAGTGCCCTTGGCAGCGCAGCGATGCCTGTCTCACGCCCTTCGGAGACGACGACGACGACGAGACGTAACTCTCCGCAAAACGTCCGCGTTCTGTACAGCCCTTGCTTGAGACAGGAGCAAATAAATGGGCTCTGTCCTAAGAGCCTTAACGAGCCGCTCGTCTCACTCACCACGCCCCTGAGCTGGCGCCGTGTCCTGCCCATGCAACAGTCTGAAAAAGCCGATTTAATCATGGCCGAAAAGAGATGTCCTTTTTCGGCTATGATTAAGGTCTGTTCGGTTGAGTTGAAAAATAGTGGTTTATAGTTGAAATTGTATTTTAGTTAGCTGAAATTGCACTATAGCTAGATGAAATTACATTGTAGTTGAAGGTGGCTTATTTGACGTAATTAAAATTTAAAAATTTAAAAATAAAAAAATATGTTAGCTAATCATGGACAACGCAAACGAATACGAAAAAAGAATTGTCAAAAAAACTCAAAAAATTAAAAAGTTCAGAAAAAGACAAAATTTATGAATAGTAAAAAATAAGCCAAAAGTTAGAAGCTCAGACCGAAATGAGAGTCTTAAGGGTCTGTTTGGTTGGTGCCTAAGCTTGCCATGCCTAAGCTTAGGCAATGTGTGGCTGCCACAGAAAGTGTGGCTAATAAAATCGAAGCCACACTTGTGGCAAAGTTTGGCAAGAAACTGAGTCTATGATGTGTGGGGCCGGGTGCTAAGAAAGTGTGGCATGCCACAGTTGCGTCAGTGAACCAAACAGCTACCTAAAAACTGTGGCACGCCTAACTTATGGCTAGACAACTTCTGGTCATGAACCAAACAGGCCCTTAAAAAGAGAATGTGAGGCGATCCACAGTTCCACACCACCAAATGCATGGTTTCCCTCCCTATCCGCGGAGGAGCGCGCATGCGAGCCCGCGCGCCCAATAATGCGCTGCACAGCCGGCATCGCCGCGCGCGGGGACGGCCGGACTGGCGTGCTTTGCCTCGCTCTGCCCCCGACACTCGCGTCAGTGCAGCGATACTGGGCGTTTTATCCGACTCCGGTGGGCACGGCTGGCGTTAGGTGAGCCTGAGCCGCAGTTTTGTGATGATCGCGGCGGATTCCACCGTGTTTTGGAGCGAATTCGGTTCGTGTTTGCGCGGCCGGCGCGGTGCCCGTCCGGGAGTTTTGCGTCAGTCTCGTAGGCAGGCACGTACTGGGGACTCGTGCGTACACAGATGCAGTCACAAAGACGACGGCACTGTGTCATTGGCGTGTGACAATGTCTTGTGATCGGTTTCATCGGACGCATTCAATACCGCACATGACATGTCTTATGATCGGTTTTTCTCCACACAGCGGCTTCGTTCGCCATAAGTTGGTGCCCAACGTTTGGTGCAGGCTTTAAGCCTAACAAGGTTCACAGTTAGCTAGAGCATATTTAAACGCGCTGTGGTCCCGTCCTAGAATACCTCGAGTGCTCATGATCAACCACCATGCAAACTTGGTGGAAACATAGAAGCACCCCCTCTGTCATTTGGGCACCGCAAGTACTAAAAGTTGGCTGGCTCGAATTTCAGGCTAGTGAGTCTTTTCTGATATGAAAGCAATAAAATCTTATGCAAAAAGACAGGAAGCATGCTAAATTGCTAACATCAGGTTGCAAACAATAGGGTGAACAGAGCGAATTGGAGAGGGCACAGTGTGGATTCCCGTCTTATTTAGCGATTTCAGACACCGGGCTAAAGGAAAGGGTTCTTGTCAGTGTCTCACCTGGTCGCATGAGGGAGAAGTTGGGCCTCAAGGATAGCCGCGTCCGGTGGGGAGAAAGCTGGGACTGCGAGGTGCGCGCAGCGATAAACCGGGATGAGCTCTGGGCCCGGTGATGTGTTGGGCCTGCGGGCTGCACAATCCGGTATCTCATCATACCTCCAACCGACCAGCTCTACCATCCCATTCTATTATCGGGCCTGCGTTGGTCCTGCGGGTTTGTTAGGCTGGAGGTATGGGTGGGAGGGAATGTGTAAGAGCATCTCCAACAATATCCTCTAAATCTCATCCCCTAAATCACTTTTTAGAGGACACAATCTAGAATATAGAAGACTAAAAATATGTAACCTCCAACAAGTCCTCTAAATATGGTCCCCTAAATTAAAATCTGGTTCCACAAAAACTACCAACCAAAGAATTTAGGGGATCGGGCGGCGCAGGAGCGTTGGGACCGATTTAGGGGATGGTGAGCATCTCCAACAAATCTTCTAAAGTGCTCATATCCCCTATATTTTAGAAGAAAAGGTAAAAAAAGGGCTTCAACAGATCCCCTAAGTGGTACCCAAAAATATAGAGGACTCCATCCCTGATTTTTCGTCCCCCATATATGGAGGACGCACACCATCCTCTAAATCGGTCCCAACGCTCCTGCGCCGTCCGATCCCCTAAATTCTTTGGTTGGTAGTTTTTGTGGACCCAGATTTTAATTTAGGGGACCATATTTAGAGGATTTGTTGGAGGTTACATATTTTTAGTCTTCTATATTCTAAATTGTGTCCTCTAAAAAGTGATTTAGGGGATGAGATTTAGAGGACATTGTTGGAGATGCTCTTAGAGAGCGAGGGTTACAAAGATCCGTTCTGTTCGGTTTATAGTTTATAATTTATTTTGGGTAAATAAATAAGATAGTTTTATCATCGTTGTTTGAAAGGGGTTTATCAGAACAATATTTTTGAAATAGTTTATTGGTGGTGTATAATCTACAACAGTCGCACATGGCCCAGGAGCCCAAACAGGCACCTCGATGCCCCACGCAAGCTCTTGGTGTATAAAGTAAAACTGCCGCACACAGCCTATGAGCCCCAGTGTACACCTTGACGCCCTATGCGAGCACTCGGTGTATAAAGTAAAATTGAAGCGCATGGCCCACGAGCCTTGGCGTACACCTCGACACTCCATGCAAGTGCTCGGTGTATAAACTAAAACTGTCGCGCATGGTTCCGCACCCCTGACGTACATATCATCATGTGCTCCACTGTGCAATATTTTGCGCTCAGCCGTGCAAACCCCTCTACCTTGTGGGCCATGTCTCGGTGACTAGGGAACCCCCCTGCCTCGAGGCCTCCGCCTTGGCAGGAGGACAATATCATGCGCTCCGCTATGCAATATTTTGCATGCTGCTGCGCAACCCCTTCGTCTCGTAGGCCATGCCTCGGTGACTAGGGAGTCGCCCGCCTCGAGGCCTTCAGCTCGGCAGGAAGACATCATCATGCACTCCATTGCGCAATATTTTGTGTGCTACCCTGCAACCCCCTTCACCTTGTAGGCCATGCCTCAGCAACTAGGGAGTCCGCCGTCTTGAGGCCTCCTCATTATGTGCTCCACGATGTAATATTTTACGCTTGGCTATGCAGCCCCTTCGTCTCATGGGCTATGCCTCAGCGACTAAGGAGTCCCTCGCCTCGAGGCCTTCGCCTCGACAAGAGAACCTCATCATGCGTTGCGCAATATTTTGCGCTTGGCCGCGCAACCCCCTTTGCTTCGTAGGCAATACCTCGGTGACTAGGGAGTCCCTCGCCCCGAGGCCATTGCCTTGGTAGGAGGACCTTATCATGCGCTCCACCGCGCAATATTTTGCACGATGTAGTGCAACCCCCTTTGCCTCGTGGGCCATGTCTTGGCGACTAGAGAATCCCTGCCTTGAAGGCTCTGCCTTGGTTGGAGGACCTTATCATGCACTCCACTGAGCAATATTTTGGGCGCTGCCACACAACCCCTTCGCCTCGTAGGTCATGCCTCGGCAACTAGAGAGTCTCCCGCCTCAAAGGCTCCACCTCGGCAGGAAGACCTCATCATGCACTCTACTGTGCAATATTTTGCGTTTGACTGCGCAACTCTCTCCTGTAGGCTATGCCTCGACGGTAAGGGAGTCCCCCACATTGAGGCCTCTACCTCGGCAAGGTGGCATGGCGTCAACGACTTTGTCTTCATAGCCTTCGCTCCAGCACGCCTCTTACCTCAAAGGCCATGCCTCGATAGTGTGGCTCGGCATGGACGGCCTTGTCTCCATAGCCTCCACTTCGGCATGCCATCTGTCTTGAAGGCCATGCCTCGGCAGCGCGACCAAGCATAAATGACTTTACCTCGACTGACTCCGCCATCATCACTTGAAGACTTTGGGCATCCCAACTCCTGAGGAGCCAAGGCGAAAACCTCTAAATGTCTGCTCACCCCTTGGGGCCTCGGCGCTTGCGGACGAGGGAGTATTATGGTAGGGGTGCCCCAATCCCAAAGTCCGTCAGGACTGCTTCTAATCTACTCTGAGCTGAACACAAGCAAGAAATCCTCTGGCTGAAGGAATGGAGCAAGAAGGATCCTTCTTGTAGATCACAATGTAAGGCAACAGCTATATCTGCCTCCTATAAGGAAAGGGGAGGGGGCGATCCACCAACATACATCAGCAAGGCACAATGGAGAACTTGCTCTGCTTGTGCCATGGCATCTGACCTCACTACAACACAGACCTCCTGAGCTAGCCAGTTCACTGGGTCCCCCCTTGAAGCCCGACCACCTTGAAAGGAGTGGGTACCTGTCAGACCCCAGATTTTACAATCCAGAATCTTCTGTGATTCCACCGCACTATTCCCTGGATCAGTAGATAGTGCTCACAGATTACAGTTCTGAATATCAAAGTACATATCATGCGGAAGCGTAAATATAATAGTAAACTTACACATGGGCCGATTAGGCCGAAATCGATAAATTGCAGCAGCGGAAGAACGAAGCACACAGGTGGGACCTTCAGGACATGCCCACAGGCAGCCAACTGGAGGTTCGCGACCTAGCCCTTGACATCTTCATCTTCTCGGCCAGCTTGTCCAATCTTGTTGCTGAGGTGAGGTGATTTGATTCCTGATTCTGAATTTTGTCGCAAAATCGAGCGTGAGCACTCCGACCCCGTGCTCCGCGAGCCAATACACAGAATGCAATTAAATAGTATGCATGGCTTATCAAAGGAAGGCTCGGGTTATTTTATTTTTGCGTAGAGTGCTTTTGAATACAATTACTTAAAAATCCCTAAGACCTAGCAGTTTGAACCAAATCATAATGTATGGAAAGAATGCAATATCATTAATAGTGATACAGATTTTTCGTTCACCATATATGGCATCTGCACCATATGCTTATTTTTCAGCGTTATATACGCTTAACTTACCACTGGGACGACACCCAGGACAATTCCAAACCAGGGCAGTCCTTCGCCCTTCACTTTTCCAATTCTCCCCATAAAGTTTTTCGAAATAGAACTATATCTGGTTAAGTTCCCATGTCTGCCCTTGACCGTGGGCACGGCTATTCGAATAGTTTTGACTCTGCAGAGTTTGTACACTTTCACCACAAGAGACAGTTTACTCGTTGCCCCACACGATTCCTTAGCCGTGTGGTTGAGCCAACCATCATAGTAACCGCTCAAAGTACCTCGCCCATTCTATCATTTCACCCTATGGGTCGCTCCCACTTGCGGTGGGTCCCATACGTTGTGCGGGATGTTCTCCTTCTGAACGTCTAGCAGCTGGCTACGTCCCCTGCTAGCCCGCCACAGCAGAACTTCACCCTCCGCGAGTGTCCCATTCAAGCCGTCACACAGACTGCCGCTTGCACTATCCCACACCTCCTCTTGGAAGGATGACTTTCACGGTCCGGTAAATCTACTAAGCCAAGTTGTATTTTACAGACTTGTGGTTGTACTGTTTTACACAGGTTGACATGACAAGATTCAGTCCTTAGTGGTATCTGGGCGGTTCTACCACAAACCACACTCGTGCACCACTGCACCATACCCCCGAACCATCCGCCCAGATATTTAAGCATGTTGGGGTTTTTGGAAACATAAAATAATCATATCCAACATTTATCAGTCATTACCACCATGACTGCCCAACCAATTTTTCTCAGGATTAAAAGTGATGCTTGGGCACTCTCGCGCCCATGAGTATCTACGCAATACTAAGCATGGCATATAATTAGGGACTTCATTTCAAAAGGTCAATATTATAATTTTGCTAGGGAGACAAGGTTCACACATTCAAATATTCCAAAGGAGGGCCAATATTATTCAAGGTAAACAAAGGGGCACATAACTAGAATATTAAATCAACATGTATTTGCATATAAAATAACAGCATGCAATTTGATAATTTAAAACAAAGTAATTTGCAGAAAATGTAGGTTCAACATGATCAAAGTATTGACTTGCCTGGCGCGGTTTACCGCGGTCTTGAGCTCACACGAAGTTGTCTCATACGATGATCTTTAATTCCTGGTCTTCGTCAATCTCGGTCTCGCTTGATCCATAGAATCTTCCGAACTCCAATTTCTAATTACGTGCTAAGCAACTGAATTCAAATAAAGGCAAATAACTCAAAAGATCCAAATAAATCCAAGTAAACTCAATTTAGATTTATTAGGAGTGATTAGGATGATTTGTTGCGAGATCGGTGGTAGAATACGATAACTTGATCTTTTAGTAACAATCTCTTTTATTATTTTTGTATTTATCAAGGAAGTTTCATGAGTTAGGATGGACCTATGAATTGGGATACAGGTCTAACTGGGTATTATTTTGCCGAGCGTTACTTTTCAGGGCATATGGTATACATATACGAGTGACGGTTGCAAATCTTAGTTTATCGAGTTAAACTTATGGCCTATGTTTATAACCTTTTGTGGTAGGATATTTTATGTACTCTTAATTTGAGTGTTCTCTGAAAACTACGTTTACTGATATTTTATCCTTTTACAAGTCGAGCCTAATATACATGAGTACATTTTATTATCATTATTAACTAAACTATCATTTAAGACTTCATGACTGGCGGTATATTAACGATAGCATACATATATATTTTAGTGGGATTCTTGGTGACCGCAAAATGGTACTGTTATTTTAATAGTGGGTTGCATATATTTAATTATAATTTAAGGGTGCCTTGATATTAAGTTTGGTCATTTAAACAAAGTCATTTAATAGTCAAGAAGAATTCTCATAACTTCTAGGACATAGAAATAATAGTTATGGTTTAACCCATGTAGTGGCTAATTCTACAATCTTACTAACTTGCAAGGATTTATAATTTATTCTTTAGAGAATTTTCATTGGCTAAATCATCATTCCATGAGAGCTTAAACCTAAACAACATCCTTTCTAAATTTCTTACTATGCCTTTGATTAATAATTAGTCTTTTAATTCATTTATCCAGACCACATTAATTATCCATATGTGATAACTATTCCAAATTTAAATCTTAAACAATTTCATTTATATTCTAATAAATTTTTAGCATCTTTTATTAATTATTCTCAGATTTTTATTTGCCTTTTCCCCTCACTGGTTGTGCTGGCAAAAAGGTTTAAAAACCTACATCTAATATTGTGACCAGATGGAATCGAAGCCGGGCCGGCTAACTGAGTGCACACGCTGCTAGCCAGTGGGGCCTCGGGTGTTGCTTGATTAGTGTGGGGGAG
The DNA here is from genome assembly GCA_017311315.1 of Dendrocalamus latiflorus. Taxonomy (NCBI): domain Eukaryota; kingdom Viridiplantae; phylum Streptophyta; class Magnoliopsida; order Poales; family Poaceae; genus Dendrocalamus; species Dendrocalamus latiflorus. The sequence continues at coordinate 32,462,841 of CM029657.1, forward strand.
TAAACAGAATAACGTGACGCGCTGGGATTGGCTTGAAACAGAGCAAGGCGGCGGCGCTCGGAACTGACCTTGCTGGCGGCGGGCAGTGGTCGGGGAGGTTGCGGTACCAGGCAAAATGGGTTACCCTGTGGATGGTGAAGCCTTCGGTGGTGGCGTCACAGGTTGTGGTGGCGTCGGAGGTGGCCGGCGTTAGCGCGAGCGGCCGGAGGCGGGGACGTGTACGGTGCGGCGGTGCCGGCAGGGAGGAAGGAAGAAATTAGCAAGCGCGGGAGCATGAGGGGTTCGCAGGGATGCTTACTGGATACCTGGCCGAGCCGGAGAGGGAACACGGCGAGCTGGCGGCGCAGACCGGCGGCGGCACGAGTGTGCTTACGTCGCCGGGAACGAAGGAAGGCGGCCGTGCGGCGAACCAAGGGTACCAGAGTTCGATTACTCGTGGGAGGAGGAAGGAGGCTCTTGGGGGCGCGCCATGACGCGATCTCGGTGCGGGGAATTCGCCGGAGCGGCCGGGGCGGCGTGGAGGCAGCGGCGGCTCGCTTGGGCAGAAACGGGAGAAGAGACAGGGAGTGCGCGCGGGGAGCTTCTTATGGTCACAGGGGGCTGCGGAGACGGTGGACGGCGTGGGGAAACCGTGGGCGGTGCGGGTGCATGCTTGCCACGGGGCGGAAGAGAGCTGCGGCGTCAGAAGAAGCTGAGCACGGGGAGGAAAGAGAGAAGGCAGGGAAGAAGGAGCTGGCGCGGGGCTGGGGCCGGCTGGCCAGAGAGGGAAGGCGGGGTGGAAACGGGGCCACGCGCTAGAGAAAAGGGGGCGCGGGCGGGCAGCGCGCGCAGGAGCTGGGCCGGGGGTGATGGCCGGCCTGGCTCCCTCTCTTCCCTTTTATTATTATTATTTTTTATTTTGGATTTATGTGTGCACATGGATGTATATATATTATTCTATTTAATTACTTATTCATTTTATATACATATATATGTATATACATATTTATATTTCTTTTATGTTTATTCTTGTGTATATACATATACATTTTTATGTTTTGCTCTAAGCTCTTTGTGCCATTATTTCCAAAAATGAAATTTGGTGTTTTAATTCAAGTGTCTCTCTTCTAATACTGGATCATCTTTTCAGATTCGCATTTTAAATCTTGATTTTCTATTAACTAAATATGTTTGTTTCTTCTTGATCATTTCAACTTTTGGAACCTTCACCAAATTTCTCAGAAAAACATCATAAACTCCAAATTCAAATAAAACATATTGCAAAATATTTCAAAAGTTTCATATTTTCAAATTTTAAATTTTCAGGATGTTACAGCACCCCTCCCGACGTAGCGTTGGATCCCCTTGGCACCACTGGTACGCATGGCTGCCCCAGCTGCCTCGCCGGTGAACAACCAACACAGGCGCATCAATGGCCAGCGGCGGGGGAAGCACCTAGACCTTCGGCACGAAGCGCCTCCTGAAGCACGGCGGCTCTAGCAACTGAGCCTGGTTATGGCATGGGCACGGGGCAGCTTCCTCTTGTCACATAAGGGTCATGAGGTGAGGTGGAGATGGTGTGACTTGGACGGCCATTTGCTTAGAAGCCATAGGATGGGCCGTACAACATGTGTTATGTCCATGGTTAAGGTGAGAAGTTAACTTGATCACTGGGAGCTAGCTTGTACATCTTAATTAAGGTTAACTTATTTTCTATTCTCTCTTTCGTTGGTCCATCCTCTTGAACCTCCGGTTGTTGATCTTCCAGTGCTGCTATTATTGTCGTGCCATCCTTCTCCCTTTTTAGTGAATCAATAGATAGTTGTGTTGATTGGTGATTTTCAGATATCTACAACAATTCATATAGTGCCATCAGAAAAATGTGCGAGTCCAAGAATAAAATACAAACTTTGGTGATATCTAAATCAAGAGAAGCAACCTTGGTAGAAAGCATGAAATGTTCTTGGCACTGGCAAGGGCAGTCATAGTAAGCAATCTACATGAGTGGAATACGCAATAACTACAGGTAAAGGAATACTCCTAAGATCACCAATTTTTTACTTCTTCGCAACAAAAAAGAAGAGGAGAGGTGAAGGGAATAGTTCATACTCGCTTTGCGGTCTGACTTGGCATTGGGGTGGATGCGTGGAGCTGGAGCTGAGGATGTTCTTCATGGTGGAGGAGGAGCAGGGCATCAAGAGCATTGAGGCTTGGTAGCAGAGGAGGCATAGCACAACATTTGGGGTTGACGCTTGATAGTAGAGGAGGTAGAGCATGCCATCGAGGCTCGGCATGCAATACAGGAGGCAGAAATGCTTGGCCACCTGCATCGCTGCCTCGCCGCTTCGAGGCAGAGTAGGAGAAGGCTTAGGGTCAGGGCACGAGGTAGAGGATGGTGCCTATGGTTGGTGCCTTGGTGGGCGGCCGCTGGTCGAGTTGGAGCTGGGAGCCGAGAGGAGTGGCGGCGTTGGTGGAGACTGGGAGGGAGCTAGGAAGGGGATTTAGGGTTGGGGTTGGGGAATCACGATTCATGAATGGCCGAATGGTCTCTAGACTCCAAGCGCAAGTGGTGCGGATAAGGTTTGACTAATTGAGGACTTGAGCTTGTGAGGCCGTGACCGGTCGTGCCAGTCCGTGCGTGAGGCTAGGGCAAAATAACGAGCTCTGTCGAACTATTCAAATTCGGCTCAATTGACTCGTGAGCTTGAGATCAGGCTCGTGCAGGGCCGGCTCAACGTTTTCAAGGGCCCTAGGGCGAATTCGGATCTATAGGCCTTTTACTATAAATTTTTTTTTCTACTTATAAAATATACAGTTTAAATTTTATATTGCCTAAAGTGACACAAATCAATAGTTCTAACATGATAAACTAATTAGGTACTAACTAGTTCATAAACCAAACGTAACTAGTAAGAATTAATTTACCTCAAATAAGAGCGATAAATATCCAATGTCTTTCATAAAAAGGAACTTCTAGCACTTCTTGATGCAAAATCATTAATAATAACATCGAGATCAATGTCGTCCAAGATATTCTTCTCAATGCAGCACATAGCCAAGCCATTCAATCTTTCTTATGACATAGTAGATCGCAAATAGTTTTTCCAGCAATTTCAATTTTGAGAAACTCCTTTCAGCTGAGGCTACAGTCACAAGTACAGTTAGAAGAATTCGATATGTAACAGAGAATAAAGTAATTAACTCTTAAGGATTCTATAGCTGATTGTATTTCTTCATTTTGGTCATTTTGTTCATCAAAATGCTTCTTTCTTTTACTTTGACGTTTTATGGGAAATTCTGGCTCCACATCCATTTCAGATGTAATATCTTTTGCAATATCAATACTAGCAGTGAAACCTTCAAAATCCTTGACTTCCCATGGCGTACTGGGCTACTGGCGTAAGGGGGTGGGCCCCCTGGCCCGGGCCCTAGGCCGGCGCCCCCCGGGCCTACCCTCTAAGCCGGCCCTAGGCTCGTGCTCAAGAGCTCGAGTTGAGCTCGCATCGAGCCTACGCCGAGTCAAACTTGAGCAGATCACGAGGCTCTAGCTTTTCTTACAGCCCTAGTTGGTAGCTGGCGAGAGGCTCATCTTTAGAAAGAGCAAAACACAAAAACATTTGAAATCCGTACTTCATATTAGGAGTGGCATTTTATAAAGGCTAGCCTTAAGACAACTTTACCACCACTTTCGCTACCCTACCTAGCGGGCACACCGCACACCAATGGTAGTTCATCGTACGCTAGCAAATATGGAATTCTAGGTCGTTAGTTTGGTGAGACTGGAGAAAGGCGTAGGCCATGAATAACGAATCTCATAGCTGACCGGATACCTGAAATATGATTTTTAGGGAAATAAAAGGCCAATACAGGAAGCAAACTCGGCATCAATGATTATCAAGATGTGTATAATGGTATAGATGACGGTTGTCTATAATACGTTTATATGTCATCTATAGACAAAACTAAAGACAACTAATATGTTTTTATAATGGTATAGACTACGATTATATACATAGTTATCTGTAATGATCTTATATAATTAACAGGTTTTTTATATAGTTGTCTATGCAATAATATACATGTTAGAAAACTGTCTGTTAAATAATAGATAATATCTTTCTCTTTTCTCTGTATCATCTAAAATTCTATGTAACGTACACTCAGAGACAGCTGGCATATCATTTTATATACACTGAAGCCCAGATCGCTCGACGAAGCAGTTAGAGCAAGTATTATAAGAGGCTGTAAGCTGGCTGTATGCTGAGGTGGAGGAGAGAGAGGAGGAGAGAGAAGAGAGGTGGGCTGTAAGCTTACAACCAGCTGAAGCACAAGAACCAAGAAACTTTGTGAGAGGAAGGGGTAGATCATACAACATTCAGCTGGCTGTAACTACTATATGAGTAGGCTGATAAGTGGGTTGTAAGTATTCATACAGCCAGCTAAATGCTGTATTATAAGACTTGCTCTTAGTCAGGATGAGTCGCGTCTTCTCCACCTCCCTTGGGATGTGGTGCTCCACCAGTCCAGAACCACCACCAGCAGTCCACCGCCATTACCGAACAAAGGTCTCCTCACATTAATAGTCACATCGCCGCCCAGGTCTCCCACAACACGAGCAACGCCATCCACAAGCACAACCTCGCAATTTTGTATCGGGATCGCATCTGTAGTAGCACAGACAAGTATTTATTTAGGCTCATCTACCAAACTCCCAAATCCCGGTTGTTTTCACGCTCTCCAGCTCGCTCTCTACTCTAGTCCTTGTCAGGTTAGTTGCAGCAGCCAGCAGGTACGAGAATGGTCAACAAGATCAGGCGACAGCTCGCCAGCCTCCCGCTCCTCGCCAAACTCGCCTTGCTTCTACTCATCCTCCTCATCCTCGCTGCTATCCTGCTACTTGTCTTCCTGCTCCCGCGCCACCGCAGAGCGCGGCTGCCACCGGCGCCCGGCTCGCCCCCGGGGAACGGCTCCATGAGCCCGGACAACATCGTGGCATTCGACTTCAGCCCGTTCCTCATCATCTACAAGAGCGGCCGCGTCCACCGGATGGACGGCACCGACCGGGTCCCCGCCGGCGTCGACGAGGCCACCGGGGTGACGTCCAAGGACGTCGTCATCGACCATGGGACTGGCCTCGCGGCCCGGATGTACCTGCCCCCGGCGGCCGGTGGGAAAAAGAAGGATCTTGGCGCGCTGCCGATCCTCGTGTTCTACCACGGCGGCGCGTTCGTCATCGAGTCAGCGTTCACGCCCAAGTACCACGACTACCTCAACTCGCTCGTGACCAAGGCGCGCGTCGTGGCGGTGTCCGTGGATTACCGCCTCGCGCCGGAGCACCCGCTGCCGGCGGCGTACGAGGACTCGTGGCAGGTGCTCAACTGGGTGGCCAATAACGCCAACGCCGGGCCGGAGCCGTGGCTGCGGGACCGGGGGAACCTCTCCCGGCTGTTCCTAGCCGGCGACAGCGCCGGCGCCAACATCGCGCACAACATGGCGATGCGCGCCGGGAACGAGGGCGGCCTGGAGAGCGACGCGGCCATCACGGGCATCCTGCTCCTCGACCCCTACTTCTGGGGGAAGCAGCCGGTGGGCGCGGAGACGACGGACCTGGCGAAGCGGCACAACCGCACAAGTACGAGGCGACGTGGTCGTTCATCTGCGACGGGAAGTACGGCGTCGACGACCCGCTGGTGGACCCGCTGTCGATGCCGCCGGCGGAGTGGCGGAAGCTGGCGTGCTCGCGCGTGGCCGTGACGGTGTCGGACCTCGACGATTTCAAGGAGCGCGGGAAGGCGTACGCGGCGGCGCTCCGCGACAGCGGGTGGGACGGGGAGGTGGTGCAGTACGAGACCGCCGGCGAGGACCACGTCTACTTCCTGGACAAGCCCAAGAACGCCAAGTCCGTCAAGGAGCTGGCGTTCGTGGCCGGATACTTGAGCCGGGAGTAGTAGGATCGAGCTGAGGAGCAGCACGCCATGGATGATGCATCATCCATGTGCCATTGTAACGATTGCTAGCTGATTGCAGTACATGATTGATTGACTATTACTACAACATGTTTTTTGATTTTAGCATTTATATTTTGTTTATGTTCTTCTTTTAGGTTGGGTCATGACGAGTACGGTGAATTTGGTAAAGGTGTTTGGGGGATATGGGAATTGTTCTGCGTCTTTGGGGAGGGGTCTGGCTGCGATGCTCTCCGTGACTGTGGCTGCAGTGCAGAGTGCAGAAGAAGCAGAGTAGCCGCTTCTGCGCTAGAGCAGCAAGTGTTTTCCCCAAAGCGGCCGTTGTCAGTGTGTCACACGCACTGGTCAATCTCGCAATGTTCCTGACGGGTCAATTTCACCATTTTGGATGATCTACGAGGACAAGTAGTGTAGGTATACTATTCGATTTTTTTTAACCTCGTACTGATTTGGTAGTTCAGTTGTCTCATTGGCAGCGGTGTCCAAATGGCCGTGTCTAACTGCGATTCACGGCTTTATACTCTAGTCATGGCATACGACATGGTACCAAGGCTGATGTGTCAGATCGGCATAACACGGAGCCATGGGCCATCCGTCGTCGCCCACCGAGTTGGCATGACACGACACAGCCAACTTAGCACGTGTAGCCCATTGGTATGATGTTATGCATAGCCCATAGGGCGCATCCTATTTGACACGAAGGCCAACTGTTAGGCACGAGCGTGATATGATGGGCACGACATATTTGCCCGTTTAGCACAATAATGATCAAATTTTCAAAAATTCTAGTTATTTTTGTAGCCGTTTGTGAGTTTAAAATGCAAAAATATCTTATTTTTTTTAATAAATAGGCATCATACCTCTCATCAATCCACACTCAAACCAGCAATCCCTTATCCTCACTCTTGTGAAAATTCCAAAGTTATAAGTCTCAGCTAAAAAGAACAGACCCGTAATATTCAAAAATTTGCCCCGAAACTTGGTCTCTGAATGCGTTGGTTTGAGTTCCTCTGAAATCAACTGTTCATCTTCCAAAAATATCTTCTCTGTTTGATTGCTTGATCCTGCATATTCTAAGCCCGATCCCAACAGTGTATCCCCTCAAAAAGAAAAATATATGCACGACATTTCAAATCTAACCGGCAGATGCAAGCCTCTCAATCACCACAACAAAGAGAACCTAGCCTTTCCATTATGAGAAATTCACATTGTGTATGTTTTCTGACAAGAAAACGACATTTCAACACATTACTAGGTTCATTTTACACCCCAAAACACAGCTCGATTAAGTTTGAGCAACTCAACTTTTGTTTTATATAGCCTAATGCCCTAATCAGCTAATCCTCTTAACCTGTGTAGTGTTCCTTGAAATCATCTAACCTAAACACCATTATTAACAATGTTTCGAACAATTAAGCATGCCCTTTTGCAACTTCAGTTCTACATATCTTCTCATGAATGAAGGTTTGACATGTTTCCATTTTGGCTAAGATCTGATTGTCACACGTTTAAGTTGAGCATAATGACTTTTTCCTGAATGCTATAGACTTTCTCTACCTGCCAATGTCATGAAGTTTCTCATCCCAATCTCATCCCAAAGTTATTTAATACTTGTTTCCTACGTTACTTGAGCACTCAAAATCGTTGCCCTCATAAATACAATTGTCTGTAACCTACCCTTGAAGACAGTAGAAACATGGAGACTGAAAAACACATCTTTTGGAGACACCCACCAACTTATGTCAACCTCATAACAATTCTCTGTATCGACGGTGGAGGGATCCGAGGAATCATTCCGGCTGTTGTTCTTGCCTTTCTAGAATCAGAGTTGCAGGTAAAACTGTAGTTATGCAGTGCAATGGAGTTTCATATCTTGTAAGATAGCCAAAGTAACACTAACTTGGTGAGATATATGACAGGTTAAAACTCCCTGTTCCATATGCCCCACAAGGAAAAATAAGTTCACTTTAGAGTTAGAAAATTTAATTGTTTGGTTTGGTAGTTTAAAGTTTAAACCATTTAGAGTCGAACTATATTCACTAACCATATCTTGTTAACTTCAAACCATAAAGAAAATATGACGTTCATAACCCAAGTAAATCTTAAAAGCATTAGTGTCAGAATGAGAACTAGTGATTCTTTTGTTGTCTGTTTCTTGTTTTACCTTTTTTATGCAGATGCAAATATTGAACAGTTGAAGAAGTTGTTTGGCATTCTTAGCATTTTTTCCCTTTCCTTTTCATATATTCCATCATGCTTATTAAGGCATCGCTTAGGCGACGCTAAGCGGTAAGGTGGTCCTAGGTAGCAAGGTGTCACCAAGGCATCTCTGAGGCGGCATATGGCATCAGAAAGGCTCAAGGCGGCGCCTTACGCATGGAGGAGGCGACGCTCGTGACTAAATAAAGAAGTGAGCAACTCGAGTGACCTGAGCGACTAAACTACAACTGAGTAGGCGGTGGCTAATCCAGAGAGAGAACCCTAGGCGGCGAATCACCCGGAACCCTAGGTGGCACCTCCATCTTGCCCGTTGCCCTCTGGCACCATCCCCGTCGCCCTCTGGCTCCATCGCCATTGCCCTCTGGCTCTCGGCGTTGCCCTCTAGCTCCATCCCTATCGCTCAGTAGCAGCGCCAACAAGGTATACCTCTCATCTCCCTCCCCCTCTCCCCTCCTCTTTGCTCTGTATGTTACTTAGCAGGCAGGTAGCAGGGGAAGAGGAGCGGCAGAGCAGAGTAGCACGAGTAGGGCGGTGGCAGGGGAGTGAGCTAGGGCAGGAGCCCTCCCTGCCACGTCCCCTATATAGCTGGCTCGGCTGGGATTGGGTCAGCCCACGAGCACCCCCTTTCTTTCTTTCTTTTTTCGTTTTTTATTTTCTGGGTCTTACATCATCCATGTACTTTGACATCTATAATACATAATAAAATTGGTATCGCTACTTCGTCAGGACAGTCCTTAAGAGCACTTGGGTTTTGAGCATACCAACAGGAGCAGGTGCTACCTTTGTATCTAAGTCTGTATAATGTACCTAGGTGCCATTGCGTATCCATAATAGCCAAATATATGTGCCCGTTGCCCTCTGGCTCCATCCCTCGCTTGTGTCATGCTTGTTAATTTGTTATGCTGCTCATATTTAATCTCGGATTCACTTAATTGTTATTGTGGACTTATGTTGCTCATTATTCATGTGGCTTGTTGCTTGGGAGAAGAGAAGAGAGGAGAGATTGTCAACAAGGTATGCCACTCAATCTGTAATTACATAATTAATTGGAATATAATTTGTACCTATTACATTTATAACAACCTTAGCACCTTAGAATGTGTGCAAGGCGTCGCCTTGCATCACACCTTATTGCTTAAAATGTGTGTGTGTGTGGGGGGGGGGGGGGGGTCGCCTCGCCTTACTTCCTTAATAACCTTCTATTCCATTAGTTAATTTTTTTCTAATTCTTCCCAAAAAATCTGTTAATTGAGAATATCTTATTTTTTATGTAATTATGTCTCTTCTGGACCTGGTGAACTGAATATTTTACCATCAAATATACTTGACATGTAAAATTGTTTTTTCCTTTCATTTTAATAGTTCTTTGACCTGCTTGTTTCCTTCCTCGGTGGAATAGAATAGTTTGATAAGCGTAGAAACCAATTTGTACCAGCGTATACCCCTTTGTTTAGAAACATATTGTAGGATCTCGAAATTACAATCCAGAATTCTCTATGATTCCACCGCAATATTACCTGAATCAGTAGATAGTGCACACAAATACATTACTAAACATTAATCATATCTCGCAAAAGCAAAGCTAATACAATGGTAAACTTACACATGAGCCGACCAGGCTGGAACCTTTAAAGTGCAGCTACAGAAATGGAAACAACACACATGTGGGACCCTCATGATATTCCCACAGGCAACCAACTGGGGCTCATGACCTAATTCTTGGCATCTTCATCTTTCAGTCTTGTCAACGCCTTTAGATGACCACATGGTTTTTTCTCCTTATTACTCACTGAATAATAATAATTGAGTAACAGTGAGTATGAAGGGGGTACGAAGGTACTCAGCAAGACACCACATAGAATGCAATAATAATAGATGTAAGTTGAACAAAAGGGATGTTTGAGGTCTTTTATTTGCAGAAGCCACATTTGAAATAGAATAAGTAGAAAATTTGAGATTTAGCATTGTAACTAAATCATATTTTAAAGAGTGTAAGAGTATGCCATACTAATAGTAGTTCAGGTTTCATCCACCTGTTACAGAACATGGTTCCATCCACCATATACTATTTTTATTTCTTGGTTTATACACCCTTTATATTCACTGGGTTCTATCCACTCAGGGAAATCAAAGTTAGGGTTTTAACCACCCCTCCCGTTTTTCATCCTAACCACATATTCTTTTGTAAAATAGATACTAACTCGAGTTAGTTCCCATGCCTGCCTTTGACCGTGGGCACAACTATTCAAACAATTTTCGCTCTGCAGAGGTCGCACACTTTACCAGCAAATGATGCCCAACTTATTCCGCCGCCATGCTACCTTTGGTATGAGGCTTAGATGATCACCACAAGACCTTTACAATGCATCTTCCCAACGCCCTGGGATTTTGTCCATCTGCTCCACTGGATAGCACATCTAGCACTGGATCGATGCAAATTAATTGGTTAGGTTGTACCCATTATAGACTTGTGGTTGCACTATTTTACCTTGGGATGCTATCACAAGATTTAGTCCTGGTTACTTGGACGGTTCTATCATAAATCACACTATCGTGCTCCAACCACGCTGATCCCACTCACCATCCGCTTAGGTATGAAGCAAGTTTAGAGTTTTAGATTCCAAAATATCCTTCAGTCAAATACCAACCACTTTCCTCTAGTGGTTGCTCAAACCAAGTTTTCATGTTTAAAATGATGTCATGGTAACTTAATGCCTGTATGTACCTAAGCAAGGCTAAGCATGGCACATAAATACAGACTTATTAACTAGTATGTATACCATTAATTCTAGGGCAACAAGAGATTATATCCAAAGCCAAAGAAAGGAATTTACTAGCACAATTATTAATAAGGTGTTAACTACTAGCTAGTAGTAATATAATTTACTTAATAAAATAAGTATGCAATTTAATAATTTAACACAATATACTTCACATTCAAAAGGTAGGTGTAATATGATCAAAGTAATGACGTACCTCGCTCAATTTCCTACGACTGTGATCTTGTTTAAAGCCTTCTTAATCGATGGTTTTGAAGCTCTTTGCCTTCATCTCGATCTTGATCTCGCTCGATCTTGATCTTGCTCGATCTGTTGCTTCCTTGAGACTCCAAATTCTAGTTATGCAATAAACAATTGAATCCAAATAAATCCGAATGAACTCAATTAAATTTTATTATGATTAAGTTGGTGACATGAGACAAGGTTTAGTGAGCGCAGGATGTAGATAGGGTCAATGAAGTTTGAGCGAAGGGGAAATGACAGAGAGGAAATTTGCTTGTAAGAACAAGGAAGGATCAAGGAGGAAGAATATTCACATGTGAGTGAACCATTACTTATAACTAATGAGTGTCATTAACCCTAATTAATCATGGACTAATGATGTTGCTACACTTATTTCTCTTTCTACCTAAACAAGGGAACAACTACACCGATATTGCCGTGCTCGGCGCCGGTGGTCAGCGACCCCAAAAATAGGTTGCTAAGGGTAGGGAAAGCTATAGGAGGCAGTGGTGTGGCTTGGGTGGCAGGCGAGCCGACAGTGGTGCACGGTGACCTGGTGTAGGGAGGGAAAAGGGGTGGAGGCGCTGGAGAGGAAGGGGGAGGCATGCACGAGCAGGAGAGTGGTTAGGGGAGCTTACCGATGTGGCCCGTGAGGCGGAGATGCCACGAGGCAATCGGACGATGAGAGCTTAGGGAGGCATGGTGAGCTCCACGGTGGCAGCGACCTAGGGCAAGGGTAGGGCAAGGGGAGCCCAAATTGAGGGTTGAGGAAGGAATAGGGAGTTGAGGAGATGCTTTAGGAGGGAGGAGTCATAGAGGAGCTCACCAGGTGAGGAGTGGCGATAGTGGCAGCGAATTTAGCCGAAATGGAGGGAGAAGACAACGCGTGATGCCCTAAAGAGAACTTGTGCAATTAACTAAATGGAAATGCAATTGGAGGTGTGGAACGTACTTTGACGTGGTCGGATTGGGAGGGGCTCGTTGGGTTGGCTGGAACGACGATGGGGACACAGCGGCTGGCGTAGGTAGAGTGCTGTTTTGAGCTTGATTTGGCTCGGGGAGGACAAGGATGGTGGGGGAGCGGATGAGGGAGATGGAGGAGCAGCAACTGGGCGCTGGTGTGAGGCATGGGTGTGACATGGGCGCTGGCGTGTGCGATGCAACAGCGAGGTGACGGGAGTGGTTGACAGTAGCGGCATGGTGAGGTGATGGTGAGGTGACGGGTCGACGTGAATTGGGATGCACACACGGCCGAGGTGACATGTGTGATGCGACGCTGTTTGAAGTACAGCTGGTGTGGGCTGAGCGTGCGGGCACAAGCGCGTAGATGCGGGTCATGCGACGCATGCACGCAGCTCAGGCGTGGTGTGGTGAGCATGTAGCGCGAGCGGCGAGGTGGGCGCAGGTAGGGCTGTAAACGAGCCGAGCTCGAGCGAGCTTGACCTAGCAAGCTCGAGCTCGGTAGAAACTCGAGCCGAGCTCGAGCGAGCCTAAGATCAACATCGAACTTCAAGCTAGGCTCGAGCTCGGCTCGGACAAAACTCGAGCTCGCTCGAGCTCGAGCTCGTGTAGGCTCGATGCCGAGAGAGTAGAGACTGGGTAGAGAGGGAGTACCTGTGGACACCAGAGGCCAAGAAGTCATTGCTTAGGGCGAGGAGCTGGTGGAGAGCGCCCAGGACATGTCGCGCGTGGTGGCCGCCCTCGCCAGCATCCTGGAGCGCGTCGCGGAGCGCAGTGACGCGGCGGCCACACCCGCGGAGCTGGCCGCGGCGCCGGCGTCGGCGTTCCACGCGATGACCAAGCCTGGCATCTCTGTGGCTGCGGTGGCCGGATCCGTGTCGAGGAGGGGCGGCGCCGGTGGGGGAGAGGAGGGGCGCCGGGGGGAGGAGAGGCGCCGGCGGCTGGGGAGAGGAGGGGGGACGAGGGGCGGCGACGGGGGGCGAGGAGAGGCGGCGGGGAGCGAGGAGGGGGACCGGGGGGACGAGGAGGGGGGCGGCGGGGGAGAGGAAGGGGACGGGGGGAGGAGGGGCGGCAGCGGGGGAGAGGAGGTCGGCGGCGGGGGGAGCGAGGAGGGGAAGAGGAAGGGGACGGGGGGCGGGAGGGGGGCGGCGGCGGGGGAGAGGAAGGGGATAGGGGGCGGGAGAGGGGGGAGGCGAGGAGGGGAACAGGGGGAGAGGAGGGGCGCCGGCGAGGGGAGGAGGGGCGGTGGCGGCGGCGGAGAGGAGGGGCGGCGTGAGGAGGGGCGGTGGGGGGGGGGGGGGCGAGGAGGGGGACAGGCGGGGCGGCGGGGGAGAGGAAGGGGACGGGGGAGGAGAGGCGGCAGCGGGGGAGAGGAGGTCGTCGGCGGTGGGGGGTGAGGAGGGGCGGCGGCGGGGGGCCGAGGAGGGGCGGCCGCAGTGGGCAGTCTGGCGGAGGCGGGTGGGGGAGAAGAGGGAGGGGGTCTGGGGGCATGGGGCTTTGGGCCGGAGCTGGGGGTTGGGGTGGGGATTTGAGAGAGACCGCGGGAGGGGTGGGGAAACCGGGGAAATAAAAAATCTTAAGCTCGCGAGCTATTCGAGCTCGGCTCGTTAAAGCTCGCGAGCTTAAGAAGAAGCTCGAATTCGGCTCGTTTGGAATTCGAATCAAGCTCGAATCGAGTCTAAAGCGAGCCAAGCTCGAGCAGTTCGCGAGCCTCGAGCTTTTTTTACAGCCCTAGGCGCAGGCTTGGTAGTGTGGTGCACGTGGGTGTCAACGTGGCAGGTTGTGATGTGATAGGTGGCAGTGCGGCATGCGTGGCCATAGTCAGCCAAGTCGAGGAGTGTGTTCACGTGTTGCAAAGGTGTGAGCATGTCGTGATTGTGTTGCAAGCAGCACGGGCGCGAGCCAGCTCAGCCTCTGGTGAGAGCAGAGAAGGAAGGAGAGAAGGGGTGGGAGACTGGGCCAGAGAAGTGGGCCAGGATTTGGGCCGAGGAAAGGAAAGAAGAAATGGGCTGGGCCCAACAATGAATTTCTAAATTTGTATTTTCCTTTTTAATTTAAGTTTGGATTTTGAATTAAAATTTGAATTTCATTCTTGTTGCTTTCAACTTCTTAGGGAATTTACCCTGTATTTAATTCTTTTATTATTATTATTGCAATTTATTATGTATCTTTTCTTGAATTAATTTGCATAACTCAATTTCCAGAAAAGCCCAAATAAAATTTTAGGAAATCCAAATGTCAGAAAGATGCATTTAAAAAGTTCTTATTTTTTTTATATTTTCGAACATCCGAATTTTAGGATGTTACACATATTAGTTGATGCTATTGGTTGCTTCGTAGTTCTCATCAAAACTGTTCTATTTAAATTTAATTTCTAAAGAACCTTGATGGAGAGGAAGCCCGATTAGCAGATGGCTTGTGACTGCAATGCTGGCTGCATCAAACAGGAAGAAAAGACCACCTTTTGCAGCCAAGGATATTCAAGCGTTTTATATGAACCATGCTCCAAAAATTTTCCCACAGCTCATGTGAATACATATGTTATTATTTTCGTTGATTTGATTGGAAATTTGGCTGATAAACATTTTGTTTCTTTGTTTAGGGGTGCATTTGGTAGGATTATGAGGATATTTCTATCAATGTGAGGACCTTGTTACGATGGTAAGTACCTTCGTGAAGTTGTGAGAAAGAACCTAGGAAGCACTAGGTTGCATCAGACTTGTTGAGTGTGGTAATACCAACTTTCACTACTAGAAATGTGTTCATCAATGACGATTCACTCGTGACGTTTACTATTTTCGTCACAGAACTATCGCTTTCAATGACGAAACTTACAGTTTCGTCATTAGTCACAAGTGACGGAGTTTTGGCACGAGGAATAATGACGAAAACGAACGGAGCGTCATAAAACAACAAAACTAAATCGTCATAGATTTTTGGCTCGTGCACCACCTCGAGGACGTGGCGCCGTGGTCCCACCAGCGGGTCCGACCTCGATGACGTGGCGATGCGGTCCCACCAGCTGGTCCCAACCTTGATGACGTGGGCATGCGGTCCCACCAGCGGGTCCCAGCCTCAATGACGTGGCGCCGTGGTCCCACCAGCGGATCCCACCTCGATGATGTGGCCAACGGGGTCCACCAGCGGGGCCCACCTGTCGGAATCGTCTCCGACCCAGACTCTTCGTCCCCGTCTCCGATCGGGACGCCGCCGCCGCCTTCTGTTTTTCCTCCGCCCGTCTCCGAGCCGAACTCCTCGGCGTCCGCGTATAAAAGCCGTCGCGACCCCTCGGCTTCCTCGTCCCGAGCCGCCGCCTCCGCCGCCGCTCTCCGCCGCCGACGCTCGTGCGTCGCCGTTCGCCGACGCCGCCTGTGAGTGTAGCCGTGCTCCGCCGCCCGCCGCCGGTGAGTCGCCGCCGTCCCGTCGCCCGTCCCGGTCCTCGCCGTTGGCCAGATCCGCCGCCGCACCCCGCCGGCCAGTCGCCGCCGTGCGCCGCCATCGCCTTCGCCGTCGGCCGGAACCGCCCGCAGCCCCGCCGCCCGGTCGCCGCGGACCCGTCCGTGACGCCTCGGTCCCCGCGCCCGCGTGCGTCAGCGCTGACGCCAGGCCGTCGCTTCGCCTTCCCGTGGACGCCGTCCACCGTGCGCCGTCTCGCTGCCAGCCGGTCCCACCAGTCAGCCGTGCACCCGTGAGCCAGCCGCCGTGCAGCAGCCCCGTCAACCGCCCCGCAAGCGCCACGTCAGCCCTAGTGCTTACGTGTCACGCCACGTGTCTGCCACGTCAGCCTAGCCGCTTGCGCAAGCAGCCGCCGCCCCGCACTGTTTCGTGCGCCGGGTTCACCGTGGACTCAGCTCTCCGTGCGCCCGGTCCACAGCACAGTGCACTTTTCCTATTTTCCCGATTTTCTTTAGATCCAATTTTCCAGAGGCCCGTTCTCCCTCGTCCTAGCTCCGATTGACCCGATTCTTTTTCCTAAATTCATCTAAAATTGAGCTATTCCTTTTGGTTCAGGTTTGAAAGTTTTTGGAGTTCATTTGAATTTTATTTGATTTTATTTTGTCTTTTCGATTCGTTTTCTCTCTCATTAGATCACGTGTTCGAGGGAGCAGCTACAACCAACCATTTTCTCGTCCTACGAAGTTCCCCCCTCTCCCTCCCTCCACCCCTCCCTCTCAAGTCTCAGGAGTCCTATGATGTTCAGTACCTGTAAAATATGTTTCAACAAGTAAGAGTCAATTACTCTTAATGGCACAGAAAATGTATGCTACTCAAATAAAAATCTCATTTTTCTGTGTAAAATATTCGAAGGGCTAAGATTTAGGAACCAGTAATTGTCTAATGGAACGATCTATAATGATGGAGATTTACACATCAATGAACTTTCTGTTCTCATATCATAGATTAAGAAGAACAACACAATGGATGCTCTGCTCTCAGATATTGGCAACAGCACATCCGCTGCTCCAACTTATCCACCTTGCACACTGTTAAAGAGAGGCCAAGCTCAACTCTATTCCATTGCATATGACACACACACACACAACTCAACCCTAAGTCTATTGGGCCTAATGGGCCACTATACACTTCATACACTACTTAACACCCTTCTCAAACTCAAGGTGGATCAGAATGATCAGAAACATAGAGTTTGAGTAGATGTAGATGATGACGTTCTCGAGTTTAGGGCTTGGTGAAGAAGTCAGCAACTTGGAGCCCAGAAGGCACATATTGAAGAGTAATAGTCAACTCCTGGCAATGAGTCCATGTAAACGATGCATCTACATCAATATGTTTAGTTAATTCATGCTTCACTGGATCATTAGCAATCTATATAACACTAGTGTTGCCACAAAGAATAGATGTATGAGCATCACATGAGACACCAAGATCAACTAGCAGCCAACGAAGCCAAATGATTTTCGATGTTGTAGTAGCAAGAGCCCGTAGCTCAGCTTCTACACTAGAGCACGACACTGTAGTCTATTTCTTGGACTTCCATGCTATCAGAGATGTCCTAAGAAAGATGTAGTAACTAGTGATAGAACGACGATCAATTGGATCACTCGCCTAGGTCAAGTCAGATTAAGCATAAAGCTGAAGCTGACTTGACCACACATAGAAGAGGCGATGAGAAGCAGCCCCCCTCAAATAACATAAAACACGAAGCAAATGACCATAGTGAGTAGGAGCACTAACAAATTGATTGAGCACATGAACAACATGAGCAATATCCGCTCTTGTACTGTAAGGTAAAAAAGACTGCCAACAATGTGATAATAACAAGAAGGATCATCAAGCAATATGCCATCAATAGGACGAAGTTGGAGATGAAGTTACATAAGAGTTGCAACAGTCCATGTATCAGTCATTCCTAAGCGAGCAAGGAGATCCTGAATGTACCGATGCTGAGAGAAATAGTAACCCTCATCTGTGCAAGTGACCTCAATCCCAAGGAAGTAGATAAGAGATCCCAGATCAAACATCATAAACTGCTCAACAAGACGTTGCTTGACAAAAGCAACATACTCCATATTATCTCCAGTGATTAGCATGTCATCCACATAAAGCAAAAGAAGAGTTCAGCCATGCTGAGATGTATGAACAAATAAGGCAAGATCATGATCATTAGGAGAGAAATCTGCAACACAATCTACTGAGCTGAACCACTCAAATCAGGAACGAGGTGCTTGCTTGAGACCATAGAGAGCACGTCGAAGATGACAAACATGCCCTGTAGGAGCTTCAACTCCTAGTGCTGGATGCATGTAAATCTCTTTATGTAAGTCACTATATAGAAAAGCATTCCTTACATCCATTTGAGAGATAGTCCATGAACGAGCAGCAGCCACAGTAATTAAAGTATGAATTGTGGTCATGTGAGCCACAGGAGCAACAGTCTCATCACAATCATGCCCATGTGCCTGCTAAAAGCCATGAGTTACAAGATGAGCCTTATAGCACTCCACTGAACCATTGGACTTTGTCTTAACCTTGTATACCCACTTACATGTGATAGGAACAACTTGTGCAGGTAATGGAACAAGATCCGAAGTGCCAACATGCTCCGAAGCTACAAGCTCCTCGGACATGGCCAACTGCCACTCAGGAATACCAGTTGCCTCTTGATAGGTATTAGGCTCATATACAACACAAGTAGTGGGAAACCAAAATGATCAGGAGCAGTAATAGTAGTATGATCACGAAGGTCATACCGAGGTACAGGCAGTGGATCATCAGGATGAGCAGTAGTGGTACTGGCTGGAATATCAGAAGGAACAAGAGTGGAAGAGGGAGAGTCTAGAAGAACTCTAGACTGACGACTACAGTGAAAAGGAAAAGGGGATATGTCTGCTACAGAATGTATGGTTGAAGGAGCTAGAGGAGGAGAAGATGACATAACAGAAGGCTCTAATTGAGGGGTTGAATCAACTGAGGGAATAGGAAGAAGATATAGAAAAGAAATAGACTTTGTGGAGGATAGAGAAGTAGTGAAAAAAGGGAAACTCTCATCAAAGGTGACATCATGAGATATACAAATGCGATGGGCAGAGGAATCATAGCAATGATAGCCCTTACACTCAAGAATATATCCAAGAAAGACCCACTCTACCGACTAAGCCATCAACTTAGTGCACTCCCAAGGAGCCAGCAAAACATAGCAAGTGCAACAAAAAAACACAAAAATGATCATAACTCAGAGGAGATCCAAACAAGACCTCTCTGGAGCATTTTCCCTGAATACAAGAGGAAGGCTGAAGGTTGATGAAATAAGCAGTTGTAGAGACAGCTTCTGCCCAAAAATGAGAAGGAACAAAGGATGCAATTAAAAGAGTATGAGCAGTCTCAATTATATGACGATGCTTGCGTTCAGCAACACCATTTTGAGTATGAGCACTGGGGTATGAGAGCTGAGGAAGAGTACCTTTAGAAGACAAAAATTATCAAAAAGCAGTGGACAAATACTCTCCCCGAAAATCAGAACGAAAAGTATGAATGGCGAATGAAAACTGAGTGTGAATCACATTAGCAAAAGAATGATATATAGACAACAATTGAGAGTGATGCTTCATGAAATAGATCCAAGTGTAATAAGAATGATCATCAATAAAAATTACATAGTACTTGTGACCACCTTTGGATACAAAAGGAGCAGGTCCCAGACATCAGAATGGACCAAATCAAAAGGATGAATAGCTCTAGAATCACTAGAGGGATATGGGAGTTGTATCTGTCTGCCAAGTTTACAACCCTTACAGTCATAACTGGTATCAATAGGAACATGACCTAGAACACCCTGACGAACTAAAGTAGATAAACGTGACCCACATAGATGACCTAAACGATGATGCCATTGGGGAAAAGTCATAGTGGAAGCCGAAGCCAAAGTAGATGATGAGGACAAAGTGATGGACGATGTAGGTGAAGAGAGACTTAGATGATCTAGAATGTGGAGTCCTTGAGAATCTTTATGGTGATGGCCAGTACCAACAAGAGCTCAGGTCCGATGATCTTGCACAAAGCATGAAGAATCATCAAAACCAACAAAGAGATGCATATCAGTGAGCTGGCCAACAGACAAGAGATTCATAGAGAGTTGAGGCACAAGAGAGACTTCTGGAACAACAAGTTGTGGTATGGAAATAGTGCCTTTATGGGTAACAGAACAGGTAGTGCCATCAGTTGTTTGAACCTGAGTACCATCTGTGATAGGTCTGCATGATGCTAGCTGAGAGCTATTTGCAGTCATATGAAAGGAGGCCCTTGAGTCCAATATCCAAGGAAGAGTAGTACCTGATGCAGAGATGGATGCAGCATATCCATCTGATTGAGGCTTAGCAGTAATGAGTCTTGTAGAGCTGGCAGAAGGAGCAATAGTAGCCGTTAGTAGAGGAAGCACTAGCAGCCATGCTACGACGAGATGAACCATGCTTGGCCCTCAACTCAGCCAATAACTCAGGATGAAGCTTGAAGTAGAACTAAGTGGTATGGCCAGGCCTCTTGTATTGAGAACAAATGAGCTCTTTAGAAGAAGAAACCATGGTAACACCAGTCTGCTGAGGGGCCGCCAGGACAGTATGAGGTAAAGACATTGGAGAGATAGCAAATAATCGAAGATGAGTCTCCTCGGCAATCAGAATATAGAGAGCTTCAGCCATATTAGGTAATGTAGAACGACCAAGAAGCTGAGCCTAAATGGGCTCAAACTCTGAACAAAGCCTCATCACAAAGTCAAACATGAGATTCTACTGATCATACCTTTCCTTGGCAGCACAATCCTTGCATCCAAAGTGAGCCGAGGGCACCATAGAGTCCAGCTGATCGAAAGACATGTAAAAGCACACTGTAGAACTCTTCTATAGTAACATCTGGTTGCTATTGGAGATTCTGAAGGCTCTGATGAAATGAGAAGTGAAGAGCCTTACTGCTCTGCTGCTAGCGCTGATGGAGATACTCCCACATTTTCCTAGCTGATGAGAGATCAATGAAACTCATCCGAATGGATAGCTCTACACTCATGCACATGATGCCCATCACACGATCATCAGTAATACTCCAGGCTGGAGCAGTTGATGGATCCACCACATGAAGATCAGGGGGTTCCTCAAAGAGGTGTGAATCTAGACTGATCGATCGGAGAAGCAAACGAATAGACGATGCCCACTCACAATAGTTTTGGCCATTAAGCTTGATATCTAAGGCCAAAAGAGCACCACCGCCAAAGAATGAATCAATAGTAGCCATAATGTAAAAATAGAGATGTCAAGTAGTGTCAAGCAACACTACAAATAGAAGTAGGATGGTCCCTTCTAGATCTAGATCCAGAGGAGATGCAAGTGCAGAGCAGCAGCAACTGTACTAATAAACCTCAATCACCCCAAGCCTCACAAGACAAAAGCTTCAGTTACCCAAGTCGGTAGGCTGGACAAGCCATTGGCTTCGTTGGTGGCCGTGGAGGCGAGCGCCTCTTCTCCCAGATGTGTCATCGACATCAGGCCTACTGTCGATCCTGGGGATGGCAAAGGCGGTGGATGCGGTGACCATGGTGGGCCAGTTGGTGGAGTCCATGGTGACTTCCACCAACGGGCGCCCGGTGCTGCAGGCTCGGATGACCGGGAGTCGGCGACGCAGTAGAAGAGGCGGCGACGAAGAAGTGGTGGCAGCAATCAGCAGCAGAAATACCACCACCACTGACGAAGATGGTGACGAAGAAGAGCTGGCGTGGCTGGATCCAACTAGATCCAGCTCAAAGACAGCAGGATCCGAGGGGAGTGAAGCCAGCGGCGTCCAGATCCGGCCGGGGTCAACGGCGATGGCGGTCGAGACAGCCAGGTGTGGGTGTGGACAATGATGCGATGGGGCCACGGGTGTTGGTGATGAGGGTGGCTAGCCCACAGAAGAAGGAGGTGCGTGCAGAAGGAGGCACATAGACGGCGATGACGGAAGAAGGAGGCGCGTGCGGAAGAAGGAGGCACGTCGACGTCGATGGCTCCCCAACGGTGATGATAGTACGGATCGTCGTGAGTAGGGAGCAGCGGCGCGAGCATTCGCCGGTGGCAAACTCACTGGCAAGAAGTCAGCGATGGAAGGAGCAGGAGCATGAAGGCTCTGATACCATGTTAAAGAAAGGCAAGCTCAACTCTATTCTATTGCATATGAGATACATGGATATATTTATACAACTCAACCCTAAGTCTATTGGGCCTAATGGGCCAATATACACTTCATACACTACTTAACACACACTACTTCAAGACTGAAGATTGTCATGGAAACACCAAGGAGTTCCATCTTATTGATGGAGGAGTAGCTACCAATAATCCGGTACTATAGTTATCTGTAGTTATGCATAACTTAATGCCAGAAATTGCACACCAATCTTGGTGTAAATTTTATAATTTTTCAGTTCTGCCATGTGCAATACAGCTTGCAAAGTGTCTTGGTAAATTTGCCTGATTCAGAATTGAAGGGAAGATTTGATTTTTAAAAGAGACCTAATATATGTCTCTGTTGTTTAGGCTTTAGTTGCCATTGCAGAACTAACCAAGCAGATATTCAAGGAAAATCCGGATTT
The DNA here is from genome assembly GCA_017311315.1 of Dendrocalamus latiflorus. Classification (NCBI taxonomy): domain Eukaryota; kingdom Viridiplantae; phylum Streptophyta; class Magnoliopsida; order Poales; family Poaceae; genus Dendrocalamus; species Dendrocalamus latiflorus. Next base: position 32,485,040 of record CM029657.1, read on the forward strand.
CTTCCCAGTAAAACCTATGGACTATGGCTGATTTTTGGTCATTTCACTTGGTTCAAGCTCATCGAAGTTTGAAGTGAACAACAATGCACAAAAAGTTAAAATCATGGGGAGTGTTGGATTGGTTATTTAGCAGTGGATCCACTCCCTTGGTAGATATTTTCACACAGGCAAGTGCAGATATGGTGGATATCCACATCGCTGCTGTTTTCAAAGATTTACATTCTGAGCAGAACTACCTGAGGATTCAGGTAAGTAAATAGAGGCAGTTTATTGTAGTAAGTAATAACTAACAAATCAGCTTCTTTATCTCAAAGAATGCCATTTTGGAATAACAGGATGATACTCTACAGGGGACACACTCCTCGGTTGATGTTGCCACCAAAGATAACTTGGAGACACTTGCCAATGTTGCAGATATGCTGCTGAAGGAACCTGTCTCACGGGCAAATCTGGAGACTGGCCATATGGTGCTTGCTTGTAACGACACAAAGATGACCAACGAGGAAGCTCACAAGAGGTGAACTTGCCACCAGCGATCAGCTTATGATAACTGCATTATGCATCTACTTATGATACGAGCTAGTTAGCACCTCTGGTATTTGCTGGTTTGCGAAGCTGCTGTCTGATGAAAGGCGAATTCGCGAGGCACGATCACCAAAATGAAGAATGTTCGGTCTCTTTTATGTCAATGCCCTGCCAGATAGAATAGTTCTCTGCATGACTTCGAGCAGCTAGCAATTTGTTGATATATTTGTTGACTTAAAGTTTCATTGAAACATAGTAAAATAAATGTAAAGGTGGCATACTGACTGCTATACCTCGACAACTTTAGGCTCTACTGGCTTTCTAGTGTTGTCAATTTCGTTATTTTATTTAAGCCAACTAGTTCTGAAGGATTCCAGATCGGCCATGCAGTGAGACATTTGGAATAAAGTGAGAGCCGGTGCTGCTGCATGGAACAAGTACCTGGTACGATTTCGCTTCGCTTTCTACGTAGAAATAGATAAACCTATCACTGCTTTGAATAACAAGCAAGATGAGCTGCTTTTTCAGAAAGATGGTTTTGCCTTTGGTACTTCCGTAGGCTTGTGCCGTTGGCCATGGGCGGAAATACATCAATTCCTATTGGATTTGGAGCGTGGACAGACTAGACAAATGTTTGCAAGGGGGCGTCACTAACCCAAAGTTGTTCATATTTAATGACACTTTCTGAATAAGCTGTGCAAGAGGCTCATCTGTGAGTACCTTTTAGCTTGCAACGAAAGTCCCAATTCATTATTTTGTTGCAATGTAAAATTTGCCGTGATCCTGGTATTAACTCTGCCAAGTTGGATTTGTTTAACATTGCAACAACCAAGGAGTACAACCAGGCTGCAGGGGGACCGGAATTCATTATTTTGATATGGTTACAAATACAACGGTGCGTAGCCTTTCCAAAACGTGGCTAACCATGTGCCCTCCAAAACACTTCGTCCCTACAAGAAAAGGACATCTTGTATCCATCACCAATCAAATTTGGAGCACCGAAAGATCTGATCAATGATCAGTCTTACACTTGCGAGGTAGGAATATCTACCCAACTTCAAGAATGCAAATTGGCCATGAACACATAAATATTATATAGCTAGTCAAAGCTGAGACAATTGGCATATTGGAATCAGGGTGCTTCCTTTAGCTGGATGGTACCAAAATAGGCTGCAATTAAGTACAAAGCTTAGACCTTCAGACAGCCAGCCATGGGGGTCATTGTTAGTGCCCGAATGCTGCATTTGATCGTCGACCATAGTTTTGGAAAAGCACATTTGACAAGTATTTCTAGCAATATAGTATGCCGAAACCCAGAGCTTTTTGCGCATGCTGGTGGCCTGCACCGGTTGAGCGCCCTAAACCGTTGGTCCTGAGCAACTTTGCATAGCCATCGCTCGTACCTGCAATATATTTCTGTTCAAGTCATTGTGAAGTTAATGATTAAAGGGCGATCTCCTAGGTCCAGGGAGCCTGCCAATGTGCTTGGGCGGTGGGAACTCCGTGTCATTATGTAGAATATGACACTAGACAACAGACCACTATTTCTTAATCGATCCTAACATATTAGAGAATAATAAGCTTTACCAATGTTTTATTATAACAGTTAACCACGCATGGCTAAAGTCTTTAGCACAAATGCTTAAGTACCAAAGAGATACACAAATTATAATATATACCTCATCTCTCGGTGACTATGCACTACCGGTCGTCTACTCGTACCAACACCGAATAGGGCATCCACCTCGCCCTGGTTCTCCACACGATTGCCTCATGCCACGCGGCATCCTCGGTACCTAAATACTCAACACCCCACTCGAGGTACTCCTTTGTTGGATTGGGATCTAACAAGGGAAAAAATAGCAACGGTGAGTACTAATATGCTCAGCAAGTATTAATAGCAACAAATGCACTGCATAACTTATCTCTTTCTCATCATTTCATTTTCTATCCTCATCTCTCTTTGTAAAATAGGTTATCAAATTAAGTGGAATTTTTAAGTTTTAAATTTAAAAATACTATTAGTAACTCAGTGAGAAGAAAGACCCTCAGTGGTCTCCGTAGCCTCTAATCCAGGAGACAAGCATGAATTTGTGATTTTATTTAGCACTATGCATACTTGTGCCACTTCACCCATAGCTACTTCTAGCTCTTTAAAACTGGGTATCCCTCATTTCCCTAGATGCGGTGCCATGTCCATAGTACAAAACATTTTTCCTGGTTCTATTATTATATCTCCATGCAACTATTTTTAGTCAGTGACTTGGGGTGGTTTTTTACCCTCACTCGACACCCACCAACATTGAAGTAGTCGTTGGTCGGGCTGGTCTTACCTTCATCCAACACTCCACTTGTGCTAATATATGCATTTTGGATTCCTCACTTCTGGGCTCTATACCGGTTCTGGGTTCCTCTACTTATCTATACTACTTACCCATTGTGGAGATAATAATAGCATTATAAGGTAGCATTTTCTGCTCGTCAAAAACGATAATATAGTTGATACTTAAGTATGGCCCCATTTTCGAGTGAAAATTGATTAGTCCTTATATTATAACCATATGTAAAGAGCCCATAACCTTTTCCTCTCTTTTCTAACCAGGACATCCTTTACCCTCCTATTATTCAAATCTTATAGCCCATCTACTCTTCTTAGCTGGACTGCTCTTTCTCTTATCTCTTTCTTTCTTCATTTATCCAAATTTCTTTTAAAAGATATTTTAATGCAATAGATAATAATAGAAGCCGTAAGAATTTAGTTTTATCAGTTAACATAACTAATTAAAGTGATTAAAGGAATAAGCTTGCCTTCGTGCGCGTAGAATGCCTCTGTATCAACTGTGGCTGGATCAGCTACCTCTTCTTGCCCTGGTTCATCCTCTGTATTATAGAGCAAACTTATGGTCTAAATAATCTAGTGATATTTTTAATTTTATTGTAATTAGCTTCACTTTAGGGGTTGTATTTACCGAGTGTTGTCTCACTTAGTGATTTTATCGGCGATCATATTACTTCTAGCGCCTCAGATTAATTCCGTATTCCCCGCTCTTTATCTCTTGGTCTGCCTGCTGCTGGCCCAACTAGCGTGGCCCACTAACCCAGCTCACACTCGGCCTCTCTAGCATAAACATGCGCGCACACGTGTTTAGCCTAGCCCATACATGTAGCACCGCACACGGCCCAACAACACACACGCAACACACACCAACACACGCATGGCACCTACACACGCATACACACACAACACATTGCCACACACATGCCACACAGCACACACACAGCACTCCACACCTACACATCCAGCAAGCATAACACACACACACTGTAGTAACACAACACAACACACATAACTCTTCTCTCTCTAGCTCGTCTCCAAGTTTGATCCCCTTTTTCAGTTCTCTGATTTCTCACCAAATTTGCTCATTGTCGGTCACCTGCTAACCGCCTGCCACCTGCTCCGCTAGTCCCCCACATCACTCACCTATTTTCTCTGTGCCACGGCCCTGAGCGATGGATGTTATGGCTGGGCTTGTTGGCTTGGCACCAGCTTAGTTGTGGGTGATGCCAACAGCCTTGCAGGCTCCCCCGGGTTGGTCCCTGCACTTTCACCCTCCCTCTCTAGCCGGATCCGATGTTGGTGGGGTCGGGTGTAGCTCTATCAAGCGATGGTTCCCCCTTTTTACCCCATGCTAGCTTCGATCTACTTAGTTCCATTCCATTTTAAGCTTGATGTGATTTTTGGAATTGCTCTACACATGTGCTCACGGTGGTAGTGAAGAAAGCCAGTGGTTGTGTCGCCGTGATGGTACTTCAGAGATCATATGCATCGGGAAGCATGTGGCTTGCCAAGGGTGCACTGGTGGCCATTTGTGAGTTGTCGCCATGAGCTGATGATGTTTGACTATCACAGCCCTATCCGGCCAAGGTGAGAGTTGGCTCCCCCTCTCCTATTTACCGCCGCTACTCTACTCGGCCGGTGAAGCCTTTGTGTTGTGTTGTGTGTGTGCGCACGCTATGAGGGACAAGAAAAGGATGGGTGGGGTGACCTACTTGGCTTGGTCAGGTTGAAAATGATGCTCCCCATGTGCTCCCGGTCAGCTCCCTTGGTCCCCTCTGGCCCTTGTCTACTTGGCTTGGTTTGGACAATTCTTGGTGGTTCTAGGCCATCGTGGTTGTGGTCCTCACTCCTTCTGTCTTCCCCAACTCCCTTGGACTCCTCATCCTTGGCTTTATCTGTACTCTCTCCCTTTCTTTGTGGTGCCAATTGGCTTTGGCTTTCTTTGTGTGTTTGCTCTTTGCTTCGATGAGAATGGGATAGAATGGGAAGGAGGGTGAGAATCACAAGTGAATGAATGCCTTCTCTGTGTTGGCCTGCTTAAGAAGATAAGAAATGCTAGCTCTTTCTCTGGTAGTGGATGGGTTCGGCCTTATCCTTGGCCTTCTTTTTGGTTGCCATGCAATGGGCAAATTTTGTGTGGCCTTTATAGACCAATGGTCCTTAGGGTGCTCTCGGTACTATAATTTGGTTTTTCTACTATTTGAGGTAAGGCCAATGAAAAATAAAGTGGGTTTTGGTTCTATTTTTCACTAGATAATGAAACCCACTTAAGTGAGAGGTGTCGGCTGGGTTTTAACACAACTACTTTTGTCTCATTTTATTCTCCCTTGGATTGTTTCTACCCTAGGTTTTGGACTACAAAAAGTACAGGGTTTTGGCGGCGACCTACTTGCGATGTCTAGGGCTTCGACTCGACGACCGGAATGCAACTACACGTGTATGCATGCAAATGAAATTTTAAAATGATGAATAATGCAATGTTGTAAATTTTATTTCTACTCTTATGCAATGGTTGTAATTAATTAACTTATGGTTGTAAAGTTTGTATTATGTATTTCTTTAATTGTTGTAATAATTTTATTTTTCTTGCACTGAGTTGCAATTGATGCAATGTAATTAGCTGCATTGTAATTATTTTATTTAATTCTTAATTATTTTTAATTAAGTTAATTTCACCGTTTAATTTAATTAAGAGTGCGGGTTGTTTCAGCCTCCCTCTTAGGAAGATTTCGTCCCTAAAATCAGGTCCTCACTTGAATAGATTGGGGTAGGCTTCGTCTAGATCTTCTTTCTTCTCCAACGTAGCTCACAGACTGAATGCTTTTTCCACAACCTTGCAGACATGAATATTCCAATTTCTCAGCCGTCGGTCCTCAGTCTCTAGGTTTCTCACTGGATGCTCTTCATTGGTTAGGTTGTCTTGCAAGGGTATGTGTAGGTTGGTCAGTCACTAAGAGGATCCCAAGGATATTTTCTGAGTTGGAAAACAAGGAACACATTATGGATCCTTGACAATTGACTTGGTAGTTCCAATTGATACTCTAGGGCACCTTTATGCTCTAAAATCTGAAATGGTCCAACATAACGAAGACTTAACTTTCCCTTTAATCCAAAATGGCAAACCCTACGCATTAATGACACCTTCAGATACACGTAGTCTCCAACTTCAAACTTGAGCTACGTTGGTCAACTTATCTCTTCTGTCTTCTTTTGGCAACATTAAGTCGTTCTCGAATTATCTAAATCTTCTCATGATTCTCTTGCACAAGACTAAGACCTACTAATGCTCTCTCCCCAACTTCGTACCAACAGATAGGTGACCTATATTTTCTACCATATAGGGCTTCGTATGGAGCCATTTGGATACTGGGTTGGTTGCTATTATTATAAGCAAACTCAACTAACTGTAAATATTTATCCCACATATATCTGAAATTCAATACGCATGCCCTTAACATATCTTCTCATATTTGATTCTTCCATTCAGTCTGACCATCAGTCTGTGGGTGATAGGCCGTGCTAAAGTTTAGTTTAGTCCCTAGAGCAATTTTTAAACTTCTCCAAAAGCATGAGGTGAATATTGAACCCCTATATGAGGTGATAGTTTTTGGTACTCCATGAAGGGTGACTATTCTCTCAAGATATAGTTCAACTAGCTTATCAAAGGAGCACTTCTGATTGGTAGCGATCAAGTTGGCTGATTTTGTGAGCCAATCCACAACAACCCAAACTGCATCTTTCTTTTTGAGTGTCATGGGTAGACCCATGATGAAGTCCATGCATATATCCTCCCATTTCCACTCAGGAATCTCTAATGGTGCTAGTAATCTTGCTAGGTGTTGATGCTTAGCTTTTACCTTTCAACAGGTGTCACATTGACTTACGTATTCAGCTATTTATTTCTTCATGTTACCCCACCAGAAGTTTCCTCTTAGGTCTCTATACATTTTTATGCTACTAGGATGGATTGTGTATAGGGTATCATGGGCTTCGTATAGAATGGTCTCTTTGATCTGTAGGTTATTTGGCACACAAACCTATTTTTGATTCCACAAGACTTCGTTATCATCCAGATTAAATTAAGATGGGTGGCCCGATTTGATTCGTTGGATTTCTTCTCTGATAAAAACATCTAAGGGTTGTCTCTCCTTGATTTGGTCAAGCAAGGTGGGGTGGAAGATCATGGCTGCGATGGTGGCTTTGCAAGTAGTGCTCTTCACTTCTATCTCCATTTTGGCTAATTCCTGTAATAGGTTGGGCATGATTTTCAAAAGAGATGTGGTTACACTAGGTCTTCCGACTTAAGGCATCGATGACCACATTAGATTTTCCGGTATGGTAATTTATGGATAGATTGTAATCTTTGATAAGTTCTAGACATCTTCTTTATCTCACATTGAGCTCCTTCTGAGTGAAGATATACTTGAGACTTTGCGATCATTGAACATGGTGCATTTTGACACATATACATAGTGTCTCCAAATCTTTAGGGCAAACACTACTACTCCCAACTCGAGATCGTGAGTAGGACAGTGTACTTCATGAGGCCTTAATTATCTAGATGCATAGGCTATAACCCCTCTCCTTCTGCATTAACACACATCCTAGCCCAAATTCGAGGCATCATAGTATACTACATACTTAGCGCCATCCTCAGGTAAGGCCAACGCACGACGCCTCCAACGCTGTCTAGGAGTCGGCAAACTCCAAGAGTAATAAGTCAAGCCCTTCTCTTGACTCTCACCACCTGCAACTAATGTACAAGCTCAATTGGACACTAAGTCCACTTCTAGATGCAACATATGCAATCTAGATTCCTTCTTCTTCCCACAAAGTGCAACTCATGCACTATTGAGAGGAGAACTCACTCTAGCTCAAGGAAACATAAAATGAGTCATCAACTACATCTCCAACCAGCCACAAGGGGGTATTTATAACCCACACAAGAAAACTAGCCGTTGGAGCCAAACCCCTGAAAAATTAGGGAAATTGGAAGTAACGCTGGGCAAAAGCTGGTACTTCTGCTTGCCTCGCCAACGATCAGAAAACTAGCCGTTGTAGTCAAAATCGGAAGTTTTGTCGTTCATTTTCCAATACTTTTGATCATCAGAAGTTCTGTGCCACACATGTGGAAGTACTGATCACCTCAGGGACAAGAAGACTACGTACAAGTGTCTCTCTGGAAAAAAAATGTGCTACTACACAAGCCGACACTTTCGCTCGCCGGTAGTACCGCTTACACAAAGCCGGTACTTCCGCTCACCGGTAGGACCACTCACTTAGAGCCGGTTGGACCCTCCGATCGTCGACCACCCTGGTCCACAACCACGTTGGTCTCTGACCACATTGTTCGGATCGACCACATAGGACTCCGACTATGTTGGTTAACGACCACGTTGGTTTCAACCACTCAGGTCTCGACCACGTTGACCAAGTCAATGTTTGACCACATCAATTTTTGATCACACAGATCTCTGACCACCCCATTGATCTTCGACCACGTTGTTTCAACCACGTCGATTTACAACCACATAGGTCTCGACCACGTCGGTTTACGACCACACAGGTCTTGACCACGTTGGTTCGACCACGCTGGTTCGACCACACTAGTTTACGACCACGAAGGCCTACGACCATGCTGGTTCGACCATACTGGTTTCAACCCACTGGTTTACGACCACACAGGCCTACGACCACATCGATTCCAACCACACTGGATTCGATCACTCAAATCTAAATCGTGTTAGTTTCGACCACGTTGGTTCGATCATGTCGGTTCGACCACTCAGGTCTTCGACCACTTGGGCTCGACCACTCTGATCTTCGACTACCTAGGCTCGACAGCTCTAATTCTTGACCACTTGAACTTTGACCACACAGGTCTTCGACCACCAACGCACACGGTAGTTCCATGATATCAATGTCGATAGTTCCGGTCTATGGTAGTACTGCCAGTTACACTGTGGTAGTTCTGATTGTCCTGAGAATGTAGATACTTCACCAGATTTTGCAAAACACATTTGCAAACTTTAGCATTATGCATACAAGTTCCAAACATGATTTCCAACAAATTGCAAGACACATTGCACACTTTTGAAATCATGACACAAGGATTAAATATGAGCTTCAACCATTTGCAAATATAAGCCTCATATCACAAAGAATGGAAACATAGACTTCAAGCACTTGTGAAACACATTTGCAATGCATAGTCCCATGTTATAAGGATTCAACACATGAGCTTCAGCTATTTGTAAAACATATTTGCAAATACAAACCTCATGCCAAGATAAGCTATAGGAGGTGAAGTTGAGCTATCAACATATGATGATATGCAAACTACTAGACATGACCCCTATTAATAGTACGTCAATCTATACTAACAATCTGGTCTTCCAACCAAACACCAAGACCGATAAAATACTAGGAACACATTCCTAGCTCTAACTAGTCATACTTTTGCCTTAGGTCATCGTCTTGATATGCACCAACTCATGATGTATCCTTTTCTTCAACTCCATCAACACATGATGATCTTCACTTGACTTGATGATCAACACATGATCATCTCCTCTTGGACATGTATCAACTCATGATGCATCTTCTCTTAATGGCCTTCAACACATGAAGCCATCTTCCATCTAGACTTGATGATCTTCAACGCATGAAGTCATCTCAAGTCATCCTCATTTTATGCACCTAACCAATTCATCCAACTCATGAAAAATGTTAGTCCACAAAACAATTGCCATCAATTATCAAACTTCACCATTAACACATAATGGAGAGACTAGATTCAACAATCTTCCCTTTTTGGTAATTCATGACAATATCACAATTCAATGAGATAAAAATTGATTTTGAGTATACAACATGTACATAACAAATGTATACTCTAAGATAAGCTTTTAAGCAAAGCTTACTTATCCGGTTGTCATTAATCATCCAACCATTAACACATAATGAAGAAGTTAAATGACAATATAATTATGAGTATATATAAACTACATAAGCTATATATACTCAAAGATGTATTTCAAAGTAAAGATCCTAAGTTTGCATATTAAAAAAAGCATGGATCAATACTTATGAAATCTCAAAATATAGAGAGAGCTCCTCCTAAATATATGCATACAAGTATGTATAATGAACATATATGCAAATATTCAATTTGGACTATTTGTGGAGTTCAATCTATATTTTGGATCCAAGGAATACACTAATATAAGAGAATGTGATTTCGAATGCATATCTCAATGATTTCACCTTTTTATTCATGAAAGATTAAGTAATTTTATAATCAATGAACAAAATTAGTCTCTCAAATGCATTTATCATTATCACCAAAATCTCATAATGGTATTTGCTATTATCACCAAAACCAACTAAAATGGAGCCTTAAATGGAGATTGATCTTTCACACGGCCCACTAACCCAGCTCACACTCGGCCTCTCTGGCATAAACACATGCATATACGCACTCGGCCTGGCCCTCACACGCAGCACCGCACATGGCCCAACTGACGCACGACACCTACACCTACACCTACATGCGCGTGCACACACAACATAGTCGGCACACATGCAGCACATAGCCACACACACATGCTACACAACACAACACACACATAGCACACAACACAACACACACATAGCACACAACACTCCACACCTACACAGCACACACAACACACACACTGCACTAATGTAGCGCTCGAGATTTCAAAACGGGTATAATATTTCAAATTGGCAAAACCCTAAACGAATCCATCTTTATCTCTCTCTCCCCCCATCTCTAACCTATCTCTCTCCCATCTCTAGTCTTTCTCTAGGCGACGACGGATCATAAGTGGGCACTTCGGCCGACGGCAGCTGCAGCATGTGTAGGTGACGGCGTGGCCAGGGTAGAGTGGCTGAGTGACATGGTGATGCAACGTGGTCGGGCGGAGGTGTGGCCAGGCAGCGACACGATGGTGTGTAGGCGGGAGCGGCGGCACAGGCGACCGAGCAGCACTAGGTCGTGGTTGGGAGGTCGGAGGCGGCCCGTTGAGCTACGGCGGCGTATAGGCCAGACGGCACACGGTCGTGTGGCAGTGTGTGGCCGTGTAGTGGCACCATGGCCGGCAGCGTTTGCCGGTGATGGCAGGTGGCCGGTGCCCTATGTTGATGTTGTTCGGCTAACCAGGACATGGCCGAACGTGGGTTCACGCGGGAGTTTTGCTAGCCTTGCAGCGGGACATTATTCGCGTGGACAAATGAGCATTCCATCAGCTGAACGGTGATTCGCATGGAATCTTAGCGAATGCAATCTTTTCTGGCCGAACAATCTATTTTCATCCTTCCATGACTTTATCTTAACCCTCACCTGATTTGCCTCTATCTTCCCCCAAGTAGGTTCACACGTGGCCTTTGAGGAAACGTTCAGACAATTGCGTACCTCAGATCCTTTGTGCAGCAAGTTCGCCGAGCGTACTCAAAGCAAGTACCTCGCGGCCGTAACTTCTCCGTTACATATATCACTTGTTCCATAATTAACTGTCGCCTATACCCTTGAGTACAACTATCATATCACTACAGTTACCTAGTCATTATCATATCACTAAAGTTTACCTGGTCATTATCATATCACTAAAACTTACCTGGTCAGTATCATATCACTAAAGCTTACATGGTTATTATCATATCACTAATGCTTGCCTGGTTGTTATCATATTACTAATGCTTGCCTGGTCGTTATCATATTACTAATTCATGCTTGGTTATTATCATACTACTAATGCTTGTCTGGTTATAGACTTCTAATATTGTATTCATACCATGATGTTCTAGGTTATCTTGTTTCACATGCTTTTAGGTTTACTAGGATACTCAGTTAACAATGTTCTAGAATTCATGCTTTTAATTAGTGTTTTAGAATTCATGCTTAAAACATTAATGGGGGTATCATATGAACATGTTTCAAATTTAGGTTTAAACCACTAGCAATCTTTTAACATTAGGGCTACTATGTTTATTTTTCTTGGTATCATTATCCTTTATTTGTATGATTTCATATGTGAATCATGAATGATATTTATGCAATGCCTATTAATCTGACTAATAATCACTCACCATATAATAAAACTTGGATGGTTGTCAACACTTGTATGAGGTATGTTATAATACTTCTTTTAGAATAATTTCTAAATCACTACCACCATATTATCATTCCACATCGCCCTCATATCGGAAATCATGCTCCTTCATTTCCAATCTTAGCAAATCCTTCTTCCTATCATAACCTTATCTTAGCCTTCTCTTAGTTCCCTTTCACACCATATAACCTATTAACAATATAACAGTTACCTAGCATGGGGTTACCCACATATAGGGAGATTTCTACCCACCTGGTAACGTACGGGAGGATGTACACTTTTGTTAATCAGGATATTACATCCCGTCTGTGGTTATATAGTCGAGGATAGTGTTGTGCCTGACTACTCTCGTATAATCCGGTATGTAGGAAGTAATCACCAATGCCATTATCATAACTTGCTAAATGACAGTTATCTTTTATTCCACCATTTTTGTTATCTCTATATCCGGTCCTTATCAGTGTTTTTGGTAACCTAGTTTCATTGCACTTAACCTATGTCAATTGTTGCTTGCATTGCTTGTCCTTTACACACCTTGATTGCGACCGTTGTTAGGTACTTGCTGAGATTTCCAAATCCCACGCTTGCTGTTTTCATTCTCAGGTAAAAAAAGGCAAGTGGCATAATAGCAATATGCATGGGTGGGAGCACTCAAGTTTTCAGCACTGTGGCTTGCTACTACTCTTATTTAGCTAGAAGTGGACTGGTCCCATTTTCAAACATGTATTTCAGCTTCCACTGGTTCTCTAATAATGTATTATTCAAGTTTTAATTTTCTTGTGATTTCTATTATAGCTTTTATTTATTCTTTAGTTTGGTGATGGCGTTCTATAGTAGTATCTCATATTAGTATGTGAGGTGCTACAACTAACATGACACAACATACACACAACTCCTCTCTCTCTCTCTCTCTCTGGCTCTTCTCCTGGCCTGATCCCCTTTTTCTAGGTTCTCTTATTTCTTGCCAGATTTGCTCACCGTCGGCCACCTGCTCTGCCAGCCCCCCACATCACTCACCTATTTCCTCAGTCCCACGGCCCAGGGAGGTGACTGGGCTCATTGGTTCGGTGCTGGTTTGGTTGGGTGCCGCCGACCGCCTTGCTGGCTCCTCCGGTTGGTCCCCATGCTTCCTCTCCCCCCTCCAGCTGGATCCAGTTCCAGTAGGGTTAGATTTGGTGCGGCTCCGCCGAACAATGATTTCCCCCTTTTTACCCTGGGCTAGCTTCGATCTACTCGTTCTATTCCATTTTTAAGCTTGATGTGATTTTTGGATTTGCTCTACACATGTGCTCGCTATGGTAGTGAAGAAAGCCAATGGTTGTGCCACCGTGACGGCACTTGGGAGCTCGCATGTGCTAGGGAGTACGTGGCTTGCCAAGGGCACATCGGTGGCCATCCGCAAGCCGGTATCTTGAGCTAGCAATATTTGACTGTTGTGGCCCTATCTGGCAAAGGTGAGAGTTGACTCCCCCTCTCCTATTTACCACTAATACTCTACTCAGTTGGTGAGGCCTTTGTGTTGTGCTGTGCTTGTGCATGTGCTACTAGGGAAAGGAAAAAGATGGGTGGGGTGACCTATTTGGCTTGATCGATTGAAAATGGAATGGCGATGATGAAGGTAGTGGTGGTAGTGATGCTCTCCACGTGCTCTTGGTTTGCTCCCTTGGTCCCCTCTGGCCCTTGTCTTCTTGGCTTGGTTTGGACGGTTCTTGGTAGTTCTAGGCCATCGTGGTCACGGTCCTCGCTCCTTCAGTCTTCCCAAACTCCCTCGGACTCTTCCCCAGCTTCCTCTCTACTCCCTCTCTCTCTCTCTATGGTGCCTATTGGCTTCGTCGGATGATGAAACCCACCTAAGTGAGAGGTGTTGGCTGTTCTTGGACGGTCCTATATAGTATCTCGATGAGTGCTAAAGGTTTCAGTATTCTAAAGCCGAACGGATTTTGACGGCAACTACTTCTCTCTTTTTATTCTCCCTTGAATTATTTCTACCCTAGGTTTTGGGCTATAAAAATGCAGGGTTTTGGTGACGACCTATTCGCGATAACTAGGGCTTTAACTTGATGACCAAAATGCAACTACATGTATATGCGTGCAAATGAAATTGTAAAACAATGAATGATGCAATGTTGTAAATTTTATTTGTACTCTTATGCAATGGTTGTAATCAATTAACTTATGGTTGTAAAGTTTGTATTATGTATTTATTTAATTGTTGTAATAATTTTATTTTTCTTGAACTGAGTTGTAATTAATGCAATGTAATTAATTGTATTGTAATTATTTTATTTGCTTCGTAATTATTTTTAATTAAGTTAATTTTACCATTCAATTTAATTAAGAGTATGGGTTGTTTCATCCGGTCAAAAGCTGGCTGTCTGATCGACGTAGCAGAATGCAAGTGAAACACCAATGCAATGAGCACCTCCGATTCATGCATGGACCAAGCAGGCAAGCAAAGAAGATACCCAGATTGTGCCATGCAAATGATGCCATCCTTTTCAGCTGATATCTTTGCACGAATTTAGCAGTTTACATGCGTTGTATCTGTCCAAGTAAAAGTGCGTAATAGTTGAATGCATGTTCATTTCAGGAGCCCATTTATTTTCAGAATATTTAGCACGCGCGTGCACATGAACAGATAGTTTTTTGACCGTGGCACTAACATATGAAAAAAAAATTTGAATTTGGTGAAAATGACATGCATAGGGCCATGTTGGACTCAATGGGTGTTTCTTGTTGTATGCTTCTGATGTTTTTTTTAATCGCGTGGACCCTTCTGTCCCTCGTACATATAGCTCCTATTTCTATTTGGCACTGCAATAGTGCACACCACAGCACTGTCTTTCCCTATAAATTGTCGCAGAGAAAGCATTCAAATCTAAGCTAACAAACACAAGGGTACTACAAGCCTGTGTGTTCGACCACCACCACTTGGCTTTCTTCCTCTCACGCACACTTCATACTTGCATACTTACATGGCAGGTCCCAAGGTATCATCATCATGCATATGCATTCTGATCATTTTGATTGCGTCGATCCACGTGTTGCCCGGCGAGGCGAGGAGGCTGATGGTGTCGACGAGCAAGGGCGAGGAAGCATATGCATGCACGGGATGTCCTCCCGTGCAAGGCCAAGCAAACAGCCTCACGGCAACGACGAAGATGGCGACCACCGACGGCCACCCCCCCAACACGGGATGTCCTCCCGTGCAAGGCCATGCAAACAGCCTCACGGCAACTACGAAGATGGCGACCACCGACGGCCACCCCCCCAACACGGGATGTCCTCCCGTGCAAGGCCATGCAAACAGCCTCACGGCAACGACGAAGATGGCGACCACCGACGGCCACTCCCCCACTACACCTGGGCACAGCCCTGGAATCGGCAACAAAGCTGCAGGGAATTGAACGACAGCTGAGTGCATGTTTAGGTTTGGTCATGCATGGTGCAATGCTGTATGGGTTCAAAGCTTTTCATTTCACCATGCATGTTTGTCCATATTGTTCTCTTGGCTGTACAAATCTCAGCTCACCTTGCATGCAGTGTGTGGCGAATGTGTGCCGTACATTTTCTGTTCATTTTAAATAAAGTTTATGCTTGCCTTATCTTCTTTCTTCTGTCATCGAGTGTTAGTGTCTCGGCGGCAGAAATGTGCAGAGTACCGTACTTGGGTTGGTCCAGGATTTGTTTTAGGACGGTTTGTCAGATTGATAGCGTCTTGCATGTTTGATGTCTCCCAATCGATCGTACTGTCGACAAGGCCACCCGTCGGTGTTGACAAGATGACGCCGTTGAGACGACGATGGCGAAGATTGCAGTATCCGAAGCTCTTGCCGTTGTAGTTTCCGGCGACGATTGCAGCGGTCGTCGCTGCATGGCAAACGACATGTATGACACTTGGACTTTGTAATATTTTCCCCCGGTTATCAGTTTAAAACAAACGATAAAATTCATCAGCTTCAACAAAAATGTGCTGGGTTTACAAGCACATTGTCTTGGGTTCCATCCCCAGACACGCAGGGGGTGAAAACACCCAGTTCAAAAAAGAAAAGGCTATGAATTCTATTAATCGAGATGGAACAAAAGAAGGTATAAAGTTGCTCAGTTGCTCCATTCGTGCGCATCAACATAGAAATATCAGCTTGCTTCAGTTGGTATATGGCGCATGCATGGCTGTCAACCAAAGGAACCATGATTCTCTCATAGTACGCTGCAGCAATTTAATTACGATAACCTTCTTACACAAGCTAATCCAGCTCTGTATAGTAAGTAGTATTACAAGGAATCTCAGGACAGTTTCTCTAGTTATAGGTCGAAAAGGATACGGCATGCATCAGATGATGAGTTCCTTCCAAGTAGAGATCTAAGAAGTATCTTTTCTCCAGGCAGTATAATCAAGATTCCTAACTATTGACTGCACCGGCCGGACACTTTGCAGCCAGGGAAAACAATTTCTGTGCAGGAAAATTATCGGACCCCTCCACGAAATGTGAAATTCGGAAATTTCAAAATTTTAAAAATTTTTAGAAAAATTCGGTCAAAATATTCAAACATATAATTCGAATTCAAGAAATGTAGGCCCTGTTCTTTTTTGCTGCGGCCTGTGGCTGTTTGTACGAGAGATTACAAAGTAACAGAAACTCACATGCGGTTTTTGCCGATATAAATGAAGTCAGTAAAGTATGTACTACAATTAACCAGTAGACCCTATCTTTAAAAAATACTCCGTTTAAAAACTAGTTACTGTAGAAAAGCCGAAAACAGCTTTTAAAAACTAAAAAAAACAGGACCATAAATGTCGGCGCCCACATCCGTGCAGCCTCCCCATCCCTTGCCGGCGCGGCCTTCTCATCCCTACCGGAGCCCGCATCCATGGCACCTCCCCCTCTCTTTCCAGTGTCACCTTCCCAATCCCTGCCGAAGCCTGCATCCCTAGTGCCTCCCCCTTCCTTACTAGTGCCACTTTTCCATCCCTTGCCGGCACCGCCTCTCCATTCCTTACCGGCACCGCCTTCCCTTCCTCTGCCGGCACCACCCACATCCGCACCACCTGCCCATCCCTTTTCCGCACCACCTTCCCATCCCCTGCTGGCACCACCCTCTCTTTCCATATGCAGCAGCTGCCTGCCGTCCTCTCCTCGCAGCCCGCAGCTGGATAGGGAATGAGCCAAAAGAGTTAAAAATGGGCCGAGTTTTTTTTTTTACGGAATTGGGCATTTGCCCCGCCGCCGGGGGGTGGGGTGTTGTGGATTTCGGCTGAAAATATGTTTGCAGCCATTGGCCAGGTATATTCTCTTGTCGTCGCCGTCTTTGACCTTCCTGCCGTAGGAACCTTCACCAGACAGGATATGCATAGTCAAAACGAACAAAAACGAAAAGAGTCCCCACTGCTTTCTAGCTCCTTTCTGAACCGTCGATACCATGCGTTTGTCATAATTAGGCGTATAAAATGAACGGATGCAGGCAGGCGTAGGCAGCCCGTTGTTTAGTACAGCCTAACATAACATGCAAGATGCAACGCACAACAAGAGATCTGGCGTTGGAAAAGCGACGGCGCACAAAAGTCTACACATTTTCTCCCTGGACTACCAGTAGAGTTTAACTCGATCGTTCTAATTAAGGCTAAAGCTTGCCTAATATGAATGCTTTCACGTGCGTATTATGTGTGGCTCCTATATCGATCAGTCAAAATTTTTGCATTCCAAGAACAATATTGTAGCAGCATGTCCAGCCTCCAGAGAGTTTGTCTATTGATTTGGCATGCTACAATCGAGCGCAAAATTGTGCTTTCCGACGGTTGGCTGTGTTTCTCTGAACCTGTTCCGCCGGACAGAGATAAGAAAAGAAAAGAAAGGAAGCCACCAAAGTAAGAAGAAAGTTCCACCACGTTGGCAGCCAACCAAGCAGAGGGACATAATAATCTTTGTGGTGATCAAAGGACAGCAAATCTAATAAAGGGAACTTTTTTCTTTCTTTTCGTATTATAAACCGATGTGGACCCTTCGGAGCCCACAGTGTGGTAGATTACTGCATTTCCAAATAACAGTGGCTACGGCCTACGGTGCAGAATTGATGTACCTGGCAGAGTTGCAAGCTGAACCCTTGACGCTACCGCTGACGAAGAGGACAGCCTCATCGAACTCTTCTCAATTATGAACTTCTCGACCGTCCACGAGTTATGGTAAGGTTGTTTTCGACTTTTAGTCAGCTTATTTTTATATAAATTATAGTAACTAACTTTTAAACGGTGTGTTTTTTAAGACGGAGTCAACAAGAAGATTGTAGTAAAAAATATACTGAGTTTAGTTGTACCAGTTAAAATCACATGCGACTATTTTTTTATACATACTATCTCTCACGAACAATCAGAATTCAAATATTTAAATCATAAGTGCAAAAGAATCCACCCTAAATATCCTGTACTAGTACATTTTTTTTTTGAAACTCTGTATGTACTAGTGCATACTATTGTACTTTAAAGTAAAAGGTTGTTGGAATACTCAGCACACTCTTGTGTGTTCATGGAGGTTTCCATGAAAACAAAACGAAATGGGCATTATTGACGTTGCCAGCGACGAAGGCGGCTGCTCATGTGTTGTTGTGAATTGTTAGAGCGAACGGTGGTGGCGCTGTGCCAGTGCCACACGGCCCACACTCCAGTCCACACCGGCCGGGTATGGACTCTGGACGTACCATTTTCAACTAGTTTTGGGCTTCAGTTGTGGCCTATCTGTAGATTTCTTATTCCAGAAATTAGCCCCACAGAAAAATCGATGTTCTCTTTTTATCTGTCTCTCTTTTCAATTGATGGAGACATATAAAAAATAAACCTTTCAAATAACCAGGCCAATACACTAACAAATCAGTACACTCTTTTATCATGGTTGCTAGCAGTTTGAGCATGTTCTGGATTCCTATTCCTGCTGATTGATCTTTTGTTATCCGCACGTGCGTGAACTGTTAAAAGTCCTGGAATGCCATGCCAATGCCACTCGAGGAATTAACATTTCTGAAGTAAAAGATTTCACAAAAGGATGCCAACATTTGCATGGCACAATCTGGGAATCTCCTTTGCTTGGACCATACGACGTACGTAGGAGGTGCCCGCCACTGCATTTGACTGTGTTTCACACTTGCATTCTGCTCCAACGATCAAACAGCATGAGCAGCCCTTCAAGTCATGGGAGAGCACATGAGCAATCGATTTCACATGCGGCTGGTGTAAAGTACGTTCCTCAGGACCAATGGTTTAGGGCACCCAACCGGTACAGACCACGGACATGCGCAAAATGTTCAGGGTTTTGGCATATTATACTGCAAGCTGGTAGATATATGTAGCTACTTCGCGTGTAAGAGTGATCACTGTTCAGATCTTTCGGTGCTCCAAATTTGATTGGTGACCAATACAAGATGTCCTTTTCTTATAGGGACAAGGTGTTTTGGCGAGCACAAGGTCAACCTCGTTTTGGACGGCTACGCACAGTTGTCTGTAGCCTAGGTTGTGCTCCTTGGTTGCTGCAATCTTTCCGTAAATAAATCCTACTTGGCAGAGTTTTAGAAATAAAATCTGGTAATCGATTTTCGAGTGGCAATATAGACTTTGTGTTGACAATTTTTTATAGAGATATTAATTATGGACTTGTGCTATATCAAAATGCAGCAAGTTGTTGCCGCCGCGCTGGCCTGACTCATCGGCAGCCATGCTCCGTCGAAGGTGGTAGCTTTCCCCATCCCGGACGAATCTGGCAATGCCGCCGTCCATAATCAACAACATTATTTTATCATAATATTTTCAAAGGAAAGCATTACCTTATCTCCTTATCTACGTCCATGTTTGATTAAAAGTACTGGACTATGTACTGCAGCAATGACCAAATAGACCATCTAAGAAGGTCCATGATACTATTGTGATGAATCATTACAATGTTTGCCAAGTGGTCAATTAGTTTTGCAAAGATTGCATTTGATTTGGATTGTTTTCTGGAAATGTCAGGAAAATCGAAAGCATCGCAAGTATTAGTGCGGTAGTTCCGCTTTGCGGAAGTACCACAGGTATAAGTGCGGTAGTACCACTCAACGGAAGTACTGGGTTGAGTTACAATACATTTTTTTCCAGAGAGGTCTATGTGATGTTTTCAACATGAGGAAATACCGTTTTAGGAGGCGGTAGTACCATAGTGCGGAAGTACCAGCGTGTTAGACGTGGTACTTCCGATCTTCCCAGAAAAACAGGGGTTTGGAGAATCGAGTCATGGATCGAGTTAGGATGACTTGGGTCAACGGATTAAGGTTGTATGATGCATGTCTTGACTAATGTAGGTCAAGTTGTGAAGAACTTGTGCATGAAAACGATTACTTTGTCTTTGGATGTGCAGGGTCATTTAGAGTCAACCGTAGTCAACGGTGAGGATCGGGCTAAGCACATGGAGGAGCTGAGGCCCAGAACGATTAAAGATGCCGGGTGAGACGGTGAGCTCAAACATGAAACGCGAATGGTGAGAAATGTTGAAGGCGAGTTCGAACAGTGAGATGGCTCCATATAGTTTGTACGAGCCAAGTGAGCTATGGTTCAGTAGAACCAAGTTGGGAGAGACTTGGCAATACATGGTAGACTAGTGATACACCTACACGTGGCAAGCATAGTGATTACTTGTAGTGCTTGATGATGACCGGATCAAGGAAGGCTATTTTGGTAGTTTGACCAAAATACCGGAAACTATCTTGGAACAAAACCGCGATGCATGGGCGATGCGTTGGAGAGTGGTGTAAGTCAAGGTGGAGCTGGTTGGATCAAAACTAAAGATTTAGCGGATGCACACTTGTGCGTTTTGAAAAGCGTACATAAGTGAATTTGTGATAGTAAAACCCATGTGTGGGGTTAACAGGTTTCCCCCATTGTAATAGTGGATAGGATCCGTTAAGGGATATAGGTGGCTGGTTACCCACTTATAAAAGGGGTTGGGATAGAGACACGTAGGGTTAACCATTCAACCTATCTCATATGCTCTCATCTCTAGGGTTAGGATTTGAGAGTGAGTGTCTTGTATGCTCTTTGTCCTCCAAAGTTGAGTAGCTGTAAAACATGTCTTCTCAAGTAAGCAATACATCAATCGTTATGCAACTCTTAAAGTCTCTCTTGTTTTGTTTGATGTGCTTGTGATTTTAGTTGATTTTGATCTCTCCTCTTTCCTTTTCTTGATCTTATTGTGCCAAAAACGTGTAAGTGATGAAAACAATCTATGGGAATCTATCTTCACCCATCTAGATACTTTGATAGCAAGTTTATGAAGAAAACTCGGTTTTACTTGATTTTGGCCTCTTTGGTCCATCTCTTGAGCTGGGGGTTTTTGGCTAAGATTTTTCAGTGTTCCTGGTTGCTGTGATATGTAGAAATACATCTAGAATCATCTTGGCCATTATCTACCACGAGCAAATTGTATTCACCGTTTGACGTTTTTGCTCGGTTTTATTGCAACTTTCCAACAAACTAAAAAAGGTCATAACTTTAACTATGATAGAATCTTAAATACTTAAAAAATGTAAATGGTAACATTCATCTCTCCTCTATTATCATATCCGGTCTTTCGCCAAATCGTCATTTTTTTTTGGACAAGCTACTAGGGCGTTGCCAATTGGAGAGCATTCGTAGACAGAAGTGTTATTCATGTTATATCATTTGATTGGTTCCTAATGGCAACCGCAGTACGCGTCAACCATGATGGAAAATATGGATCTTAATGGAGTCACGAGGAAGAAAATGGCAAAGATGCAGCGGTAATTCAGTTTAGGTCTTGCTCATTTTGATTTGATCTTCTAATTTTTAGTTTAATTTTTATTATTTCTAAATTTTATTTTTTCTGACTTTTTAGCTTTTTTGAGTTTTTTGCCGGTTCTTTTTTCCCGTATTCGTTTGCATTATCCGTGATTGAGTAATCTATTTTTTCTATTTTTAAATTTTTAAATTTAGTTACGTTACATAAGTCATCATCAATTAACTATAGTATAATTTCAGTCATAAACTATTTTTCAGCCGAAATGAGCAGGCCAGGGAAGTCCGATCCGATTCCCAGCTGGAATCACAGGGGTTGTTTAGATGTACAATTACCGATTTGTCCCTAATTGAATAATATTTCCTCCTAATTGATGCTGCAGTATAACCATATTCAAATTAATATGGCCCGTCGGTAAAAAATAATGGACAGACCATATTAGCTGGTGGGTCCCACGAAAGATCTCCCTTTCTAGTCCTGTCCCTCGTAGGCTCGTACCGATGGCTCCTATTTCTTTTGCCAGAAATCACCCGACTAAGCACGAACTTTGTACGTAGTGACGTGGGCGGGCCTATCGACCGCTCCGTTTCATTCTTTCTTCAAAATATGCTGTGTTCGAAAGGGCCGAGGTTTAGGGTGCCTTTGGTTGAACTTTTAAAAACTACTTTTACTTCTAAAAAGTCAAAAGTTAACTAAAAGGGTGGAAACAGAAGTTGCTTTTTCAGAAGCAGCTACTTTTAGGTAGTACAGTTTTGAAAGCACCTTGGACCCTGCTTTTGGCTTTCTGCTTTTTGAAATGGTGAAAATAGAGAGCTGTTTCACAGTTGTTTCAAGGAAAATAGAGATAGGAGGTAAGTTTTATACTTGTTTGAACCAAACAGCTTACAGCTTTTTCACAGCCCACAACCTATAGCAGCTTTTCCACAGTCCACAGCTCACAGCAGCTTTTTCAGAAGCCACAGCTCAACCAAACACACCCTTAGGCTTTAGTAATTTATTTTTAAACGGTATATTATTTTAAGATAAGATTTAAAAGTATATTATAGTAGACACTATAGCGAGTTCAGATATATTGGCTAAAATCACATGCGACTGTTTTTCCCTCTGTATTATCTCTCGTGAATAGCCAGAATTCAAAAACCATAAACCAAAAGTCATAAACCATAGCCAGAATCCTGATCTTTTAGGATTTTTTTGTTAACAAACGTCACCGGCTATGCATCTTTCCTTCCCGGGTGTGTCTAGTAATTACTCGGATATTTTCTTTCAAACAATCATCCAAATTTTGTGACCCTTAGATTAAGATCCAACGACCTTCATCTTTCCCCCCTTTCTATATAATCCCCCTCTCCTATCCCTTACTAGCCGCCTCCCACCCTGAGCCCCTGACCCCGCCGCCTCCCACCTCGCGCTGCCCCTCCTCGTCACCACCCCCTCCGTGCCGCCTTCCTCCACACTGCTCCCTTGTCGCCGCCCCCTCCCTATGCTCTGCCCCCTCCTCCTCGTCGCCCCTCCGCGCCACTGAAGTAGCTCCGTGCGCCTCCCACTGCCATCCTGTAAGTTCAAGCTCCTTTAAATTGGTTTTGATGATAATGATAAATACAATTATGAGACAAATATGTTTACTGATTATGATATTGCTTTGTATCATTTAGATGAAAAGGTGAAAAACATAAGAGGTATGCATTCAATATCACATTCTTATTTTATTGTATTCTTTGGATCCAAAATATAGAATGAACTTCACTAAATAAGTTAAACTTGAATATGTGCATATGCTTTCACAATACATTCTTATATACACACATTTAAGAGAAGTTCACTCTATGTTTTGTGGTTTTATTAGTATTGATCCATGTTCCATTTCTACATATTAAGGATCTTTACTTTGAAATATATCCCTGAGTATATATAGCTTATATAGTTTATATATACTCATAATCGGGGTGCTTCCTTTAGCCGGATGGTACCAAAATAGGCTGCAATTAAGTACAAAGCTTAGACCTTCAGACAGCCAGCCATGGGGGTCATTGTTAGTGCTGCATTTGATCGTCGACCATAGTTTTGGAAAAGCACATTTGACAAGTACAATTTCTAGCAATATAGTATGCCAAAACCCTGAACTTTTTGCGCATGCTGGTGGCCTACACCGGTTGAGCGCCCTAAACCGTTGGTCCTGAGCAACTTTGCATAGCCATATCGCTCGTACCTGCAATATATTTCTGTTCAAGTCATTGTGAAGTTATTGATTAAAGGGCGATCTCCTGGGTCCAGGGAGCCAGCTAATGTGCTTGGCCGGTGTGAGCTCCCTGTCATTATCCACAGAATATGACACTAGACAACAGATTATTATTTCTTGATCTCCTGGTTCTCAGTACGATTGCCCTCGTCCCACGTGACATCCTTGGTACCTAAATACTCAACACCCCACTCAAGGTACTCCTCTGTTGGACTGGAATCAAACAAGGGAAGAAATAGCAACGGTGAGTACTAATATGCTCAGCAAGTAGTAATAGCAATAAATGCACTGCATGACTTATCTCTTTCTCATCATTTCATTTTCTATTCTCATCTCTCTTTGTAAAATAGGTTATCAAATTAAGTGGAATTTTTAAGTTTTAAATTTTGAAAATACTATTAGTAACTCATGAGAAGAAAGACCCTCAGTGGTCTCCGTAGCCTCCAATCCAGGAGACAAGCATGAATTCGTGATTTTATTTAGCACTGCGCATACTTGTGACACTTCACCTATAGCTACTCTGAGCTCTTTAAAACTAGGTATCCCGCATTTCCTTAGATGCGGTGCCAAGTCCAGAGTACAAAACATTTTTTCTGGTTCTATTATTATATCTCCACCCAACTATTCTTAGTCGATGACCTGGGGTGGTTTCTTACCCTCACTCAACACCCACCAACCTTGAAGTAGTCGTTGGTTAGGCCGGTCTTATCTTCATCCAACAATCCACTTGTGCTAATATATGTGTTTTGGATTCCCCACTTTCAGGCTCTATACCGGTTCTGGGTTCCTCTATTATCTATACTACTTACCCATTGTGGAAACAATACTAGCATTATAGGGTAGCATTTTCTGCTCGTCAAAAACGAGAATATAGTTGACACTTAAGTACGGCCCCATTTCCGAGTGCAAGTTAATTAGTCCTTATATTATAACCATATGTAAAGAGCCCACAACCTTTCCCTCTCTTTCCTAACCAGGGCACCCTTTACCCTCCTATTATTCATATCTTATAGCTCAGCTACTCTTCTTAGCTAAACTGCTCTTTCTCTTACCTCTTTCTTTTTCATTTGTCCTAATTTATTTTACTAGATATTTTTAATGCAACAGATAATAATAGGAGCTGTAAAGAATTTAGTTTCATTAGTTAACATAACTAATTAAAGTGATCAAAGGAATAAACATGCCTTTGTACGTGTAGAATGCCTTGGTATTAACCGTGGCCGGATCAACTACCTCTTCCTACCTCGGTTCATCCTCTGCCTTATAGAGCAGATTTATGGTTTAAATAATCTAGTGAAGGGGAAATTTTTAGCTTTATGGTAATTAGCTTCGCTTTAGGGGTGGTATTTACCGGGTGTTGTCTAACTTAGTAATTTTATCAGCGATCAAGCGCCTCAGATTAATTCCACGTTTCCACGCTCTATCTTCTCCTGGTCGGCCACGTGGCCCACTAACCCAGCTCGCACTCATCCTCTATGGCATAAACACACACACACGCGTGCGGTCGGTCAAGCCCACACACGCAGCACCGCACACAGCCCAACAGCCCACACACCAACACACACACGGCACCTACACCTACACGTGCGTGCACACACAACACACTCGATACACACACTACACATAGCCACACACACACACACGCTACACAACACAACACACACATAGCACACACGCACAAAACACTCCACACCTACACACACTGCACAAACATGACACAACATACACACAAGTCCTCTCTCTGGCTCTTCTCCTGGCCCGATCCCCTTTTTCTGGGTTCTCTGATTTCTTGTCGGATTTGCTCACCATCGGCCACCTACTCTGCCAGCCCCCCACGTCACTCGCCTATTTCCTTAGTCCCACGGCCCCGGGCGATGGCTGGGCTCGTCGGGTCGGCGCTGGTTTGGTTGGGTGCCGCCGACCACCTTGATGGCTCCTCCGGTTGGTCCTCGTGCTTCTTCTCCCCTCCAGCTGGATCCAGTTCCAGTGGGTCCGATTTGGTGCGGCTCCGCTGAACGATGATTTCCCCCTTTTTAACCCGAGCTAGCTTCGATCTACTCGTTCTATTCCATTTTTAAGCTTGATGTGATTTTTGGATTTGCTCTACACCTGTGCCCGCAGTGGTGGTGAAGAAAGCCAACGGTTGTGCCATCGTGACGGCACTTGGGAGCTCGCATGTGCTGGGGAGTATGTGTCTTGCCAAGGGCACACTGGTGGCCATCCGCAAGCTGCTGTCGTGAGCCAGCAATGTTTGACCATTGTGGCCCTATCTGGCAAAGGTGAGAGTTGGCTCCCTCCTCTCCTATTTACCACTGCTACTCTACTCAGTTGGTGAGGCCTTTGTGTTGTGCTGTGCTTGTGCATGTGCTATGAGGGTCAAGAAAAAGATGGGTGGGGGTGACCTACTTGGCTTGATCGGTTGAAAATGGAATGGCGATGATGAAGGTAGTGGTGGTAGTGATGCTCTCCACGTGCTCCTGGTCTGCTCCCTTGGCCCCCTCTGGCCCTTGTCTTCTTGGTTTGGTTTAGACGGTTCTTGGTGGTTCTAGGCCATCGTTGTCGCGGTCCTCGCTCCTTCAGTCTTCCCAAACTCCCTTGGACTCCTCCTCCCCTGCCCCCCCCCCCCAACTTCCTCTCTACTCTCCCTCTCCCTCTCTCTCTATGGTGCCTATTGGCTTCGCCGGATGATGAAACCACTTAAGTGAGAGGTGTTGGCTGGCCCTGGACGTTCCTTTATAGTTTCTCGATGAGTGCTAAAGGTTTCAATATTCTAAAGCCGAACGGGTTTTGATGGCAACTACTTCTCTCTTTTTATTCTCCCTTGAATTGTTTCTACCCTAGGTTTTGGGCTATAAAAAAATGCAGGATTTTAATGACAACCTATTCGCGATGACTAGTGCTTCGACTCAACGACTGGAATGCAACTACATGTGTATGCGTGCAAATGAAATTGTAAAACGATGAATGATGCAATGTTGTAAATTTTATTTGTACTCTTATGCAATGGTTGTAATTAATTAACTTACGGTTGTAAAGTTTGTATTATGTATTTTTTTAATTGTTGTAATAATTTTATTTTTCTTTCACTGAGTTGTAATTAATTGCATTGTATTTATTTTATTTGCTTCTTAATTATTTTTAATTATGTTAATTTTACCATTTAATTTAATTAAGAGTATGGGTTGTTTCATCCGGTCAAAAGCTGGCTGTCTGATCGACGTAGCAGATTGCAAGTGAAACACCAATGCAACGAGCACCTCCGATTCATGGACCAAGCAGGCAAGCAAAGAAGATACCCAGATTGTGCCATGCATCCTTTTCAGCTGATATCTTTGCATGAATTTAGCAGTTAACATGCGTTGTATCTGTCCAAGTAAAAGTGTGTAATAGTTGAATGTACATGTTCATTTCAGGAGCCCTTTTATTTTCAGATATTTAGCACGCGCGTGCACATGAACAGATAGTTTTCGACCGTGGCACTAGCATATGAAAAAAAAAAGGAATTTGGTGAAAATGACGTTCATAGGGCCATGGTGGGCTCAATGGGTGTGTTTCTTGATGTATTTGGTTGAAAAAAAAGGAATTTGGTTGATATTTTTTTTAATCGCATGGAGCTTTCTGTCCCTCGTACATATAGCTCCTATTTCTATTTGGCACTGCAATAGTGCACACCACAGCACTGTCTTTCCCTATAAATTGTCGCAGAGAAAGCATTCAAATCTAAGCTAACAAACACAAGGGTACTACAAGCCTGTGTGTTCGACCACCACCACTTGGCTTTCATCCTCTCACGCATATATACTTCATACTTGCATACTTACATGGCAGGTCCCAAGGTATCATCATCATGCATATGCATTCTGATCATTTTGATTGCGTCGATCCACGTGTTGCCCGGCGAGGCGAGGAGACTGATGGTGTCGACGAGCAAGGGCGAGGAAGCATATGCATGCACGGGATGTCCTCCCGTGCAAGGCCATGCAAACAGCCTCACGGGCACGGCAACGACGAAGATGGCGACCACCGACGGCCACGCGGCCCACGCCCCCACTACACCTGGGCACAGCCCTGGAATCGGCAACAAAGCTGTAGGTGCAATGCTGTATGGGCTCAAAGCTTTTCATTTCTAGTTTGTCCATATTGTTCTCTAATTGGCTGTACAAATCTCAGCTCGGGCACCCCACGACACCTGGGCACAGCCCGGGCATCGGCAACAAAGCTCCACCTGGGCACAGCCCGGGAGTCGGCAACAAAGCTGCAGGGAATTGAATTGACAGCTGAATGCATGTTTAGGTTTGGTTATGCAAGGTGCAATGCTGTATGGGTTCAAAGCTTTTCATTTCTAGTTTGTCCATATTGTTCTCTTGGCTGTACAAATCTCAGCTCACCATGCATGCAGTGTGCGGCGAATGTGTGCCGTACATGTTCTGTTTATTTTAAATAAAGTTTGTGCTTGCCTTATGTTGGATTGGAAACGGTAACAGAGTGGGGTGGATGTTGCTTTTAAAAATTTGCCCCCAAAGAATTCACGAGAAACTCAATTCTAAGCTCTCTGGTAATCTCAAACAATTTTGACTAAAACCTGAAGAAACCCAGAAAAGAAGCAAAAGACTAGATCACCACAAACTGCCCAAAAACTGAAATGGTCTAGGAACTATAAAGCATCACTAGCTTCTAAGAATGCCGAAAAGAAGAATCAGTTACTGTCCATGTCGGCACTAAAAAGGCAGCCGAGACCACACTGCCAACAGGAGAAAAGCCAAACAGAAAACTAAAAGAACAGCCTAGAGACACTGCGCTGGCCGAACAGACAAAGCAAAAATACCTGCTCTGAATACTCTTGTTATTAGTTGAGACATAGCAGCAGTACTTTAGCAAGTACACAAAAAGAAAAACTGGGAACTAAAGCAATCGACTGCAGCCCTTTCTGAGTAAAGGAAAAGGAACAATAATCCGAAAACTGAGTGCACGGGCTGGAAACTTGAGCAAATGGATTGAACAAGCTATTTGGCAAAGGAATGCAAAGAATAAATGGCATGCAGTTTTACTGCAGTTCCGAACCAAAAGCTTAGACTAAAAAAAGGAATTAAAGTACAGCCGAAAGCATCACAGCAATTACTGCTGCCGAACTGCTAAATGAATGAGCTGCAAGCTGGCCGAAAACACATACTTAAAAGGAAACCCGATTAAGTGCAGACCCAAAAAAGAGACTATCAAGACCAAAAGCTAGAAAGCAAAGAAACTCCAAAAAGGAAAACTCAAACAAAGAGACGGAGCAATCCTAAAGAAATATAATTGAGCCAAGAAGGAGAAGTCAGATGAGAAATTGACACCTGAAGCTAAAAGCAAAGAGATGAACAGTAAGTACCATAAAACCAAAAGAGCATCCAGAAATCAAAAATTTGAGATCTTCTAAAAATTGAATATGAGGCTTTTGAACACCATGGGGCTATGATACCAAAACAAAACGAGACATACACTAGTACTACCTTTTGCCTAGAATCATTGGAGAAGGATGACTGAACGGGAAAACAAAAACGAGGTAAAATCAAACTTGCTGTTCACGAAGAAATGCCAAGAAATCCCACTGCTCACGAGAAAAGAAACCCTAGAAACAGGGGAACTTGAGACGCAAGATTCTGAGAAGGAAATAACCAATTGATTTTGCCTTTGCTCTAGGAAATGGGATGATCAAAAAGCCTTGAGTCTTTACCACCACAGAGCAGTACAAAACACAGAGATTACTCCAACACAAAATCAAAATCAAGTGGAATTGAGAGCGGCCAAAGACAAACATGAGCAGCCAAACAAAAGCATCACAGAGAACACAAGAACTCGATCCATCTCAAATAAAGCCATCCCTGGTTGATATCGAGAAAGAGAGATACAAGATTATTGTTAGATGTGTATTTACCCCATTGTATAAGGGGTTTCTTGCATATATGCCACCTGTACATGTATATATATTGGCCCTTTGGCCACATGATGAATACATGCGCTATTCACTATTGTAAATATTGCGGTATAAGCATATATGCACATTTAATTCCAGCCAACATTATATAAACAATATATTTCCAGCATAAGAAGAATGACATTAATTGCATATAAACATGGAATTCTAACATGTCATTCAACTCCACATATATATTCAAAGAATATAACTTACATGCTGCTGAAAATAACATAATAAATAGTCCTAAGAACAGTAAAACAACTAATTCCAGCATATAACAAATTAATTGTTTCATTATTGCTCTCAGAACAGAGTTGCGCAAAATCATAGATTTTGGCCTTCTCATGCAAGTATCCATTTTAATCACAAATGATCTAATAACCAAAATCAGGATTTGAGCTCACAATAAGTTTTCTACTGTCACAGCCGATCAAAATAGAAAACAGCAGTATATAACTTTTAGTTCAAATGTTCACAGTCAAGGATATTATTCAGCAATAGACAGGCAATCCCAGATTAAATATAAAGCATCTACCAGAAGGAGATCATGCAATATATATAGCAGAACCGAAAGTAACAAAAGAGGGATCCTTCACTAGAATAACTAAAAGGCTATTGCACAGCAATAAATCAATGGCATATGAACACAGATAATCAGCTGATAGACAACATATATATGGACAGTAGAAGACTAAACCCTAGAGCTCAAATTCCTAATTCAGTCCAGATCAATTCAAAGATACAAGTTCATCACTGAGCTAAAGTCAGAGCCCACAAGCATTCACAGCAATCTTCAAATTCTTGAGTGAAATAACAGATCAAGAAATACTGCTGTAAATGTGCAAAAGGATAAATATACTCACAACACAAACAGTACTCAAAACTGTCCAGGAGCCGACAAACCGAAGATGAAATCAATCAGCGCGGCAAGGCACGATGAATCGCTCACCCAGAAAATCTATCAACCCACTATCACGCGCAGGTAGATGATTCACGGAGATACAATGCCGCTCTTCACTTCTCAGCCGCAACCAAGAAACGAAGTCGAGGTTCAGAGATATGCCGCACAAGACCACAAAGCACTCCGGCCAAGAGTACTCAATCACAGTAGGAGAACGTCGCCGCCTCTTTGTCTCCCTCGGGTAGACCTCCGACTTCCGAATCCCCTCACACCAAGAGAGGCGCACGGGAACCAGAGTAGGAAAGCGTCAATCGGAGGTGAAGCCGAAGCACCAATCCCCCCCTCACACCAAGAGCCAAGTCAAAGAAGAAGGATCAAGAGAGGAAAACCATCTCGGAAAAACTCTTCGCTCCAACCGTGGAGAGCTCGGGAATAAGAAGGGGAGACGAGGGCTGCAAGGAGGTGGCGTGGGCGGCCGGCTCTGAGGAACCCGGGCCAGCCCGCGCCTCCGTCGCTCGCCTCTCCGCGTCGCCTCCACGCTCCGCCGAAGAATCGGCCGAAGCCCAACCGCCCCAAAGCCATCGCGCACGATCCGCCTGCTCGGGAGAAGAGGAGACATAGTCTCCTCCTTATCCCTTCGCGTGGCTCACCGACAGGTGGGCCCCGCCTGCAGTTTTGTTTTCCTTTTTCTTTTTCCTCTTTTCTCAATTGGGAAATTCCCAAAAGGCCCTCAGGATACAACATTCACAACATGGTATCAGAGCCTAGGGTTTCGTGATACATAGGGATCCGCACCTGTCTCTCACGGCTCCGGCTGTTAAGGCGCTGCTGGTTCTTTTTCTAGCCGCCGCCGAACTTTGCTGGTGCCCGCCGCCCCCTGCAGACCGCTCAGGTCTCTTTTCATCAGTCGCTGCCGATCCGGATCTATGTCCGCGTGAGGTCGCTCCGGCCGTGGTGAGGTCGGCTTCTGCCGTCGGTTTTCAACGACCGAGACCGCCGGCCGCCGTCCTGCCTGAGATCGCCGTCGCTGACTCCGCCGTCTTCATCGCCAACTCCGCTGTCGCCGGCGCTCGGATCTGCAGCCGACGCCGTCGCCGTCTCCGCTGTCGCCGGCGCTTGGAACTGCAGCCGGCGCCGGACCGGCCGCCGCTCCACCGCTCGTCGCCCGTCGCTTCGCGGCTCGTCTGGTCGTCGACGTCGGGTCGCCGCTGGTCGCCGCTCCACCGCCCACTGGTCGCCGCCCCGCCGCCCGCTCCTTGCTTCGGCTGGTGCGGAGGAGTTGTAACCGACCGCTCGGTCGGTTTTGTAATCTAACTGACCGACTGAAAGCAAAAAAAACAAAGAAAAAAACAGCGAGCAAAAAGAGAGAGAGAGAGAGAGAGAAAATGTCTTCTTCTTCAGGCACCGTTTCTGTTCCTCGTTGCCCGATGATCTTCGATGGTCTCAATTATCGGGATTGGTATCAGCATATGCGCATCCACATGCGTGGTCAGCGCCTTTGGGAGTTTCTTACGGGCGAATTGCCTTGCCCGTCTCGTCCTACTCCACCTGTTGAGCTTGTACTCCCGAGGGATGCTTCCAAAGACGCTGATACAAAGGCTTCTGAGGCTTTTGAGGATGCCATGGAGACTTTTCAGACTCAGTATGCTGCTTACAAGACATAGATTGATGAAGATGCTCGTGCCTCTGCTATTTTGGTTGCTAGCATGGAGGTGCATCTCACCGGTGATGTTGTCGGATTGGCTTCCGCACATGCGATGTGGACGCATCTACGCAGCCGCTATGAGCCATCTGGTGATTCCTTATACCTTGCTGTTGTGCGACAGGAGCAGTCGCTGCAGCAGGGAGATGCCACTGTGGATGAGTTCTATGCTCAGTTGTCTGCGATATGGCGTCAGATCGACTCTTTGGGGCCAGATGTTTGCCGCACCTGTCAGTGTTGCCAGCGTTAGCATTCTCATATGGAGCTTCGCCGCATCTACGATTTTTTGACACGTCTTCGGTCTGAGTTTGAGCAGATTCGTGCCCAGTTGCTGGCTCGTCATCCTCGTGTGACTTTGTTGGAGGCCCTTGCAGCTGTTCGTACTAAGGAGATTCGACTTCGTGGAGCGGGTCTGCTATCATCAGCATCATCACTTCCTTCGGTTTTGGTGGCTTCTCCGGCTTCTACACCCGCTGTGCCTTTGCCTTCACCAGCTGTGTCTTCACCAGTGACAGTTGCTGTTGGTAAGGGCCTTCACTGCACCTATTGCAACAAGGATGGACATGTGGAACAGTTTTGCTACAAGAAGAAGAAGGATCTTCGTCATGGTGCTCGTCCTCCGAGGGGCACTGGAGGTTCCTCCTCATAGCAGAGTTTTGGTACACCTGGCACTCAGCAGCTTCTCACATTGCTAGGCCGCATGGTTGCTTCTGCATCGTCTGGTTCTGCTGGTTCTGCTGCTCAGTCTTCCGGTGAGAGACCACCTTCTACTTCTCCTTCCTCAGGTACATCACCTTGGATTCTTGATTCTGGTGCTTCCTTTCATATGACATCTGATTCCACCTGTCTTACTTCCATTAGTTCTTTAGCTGCTCCTATCATTGTCCACACAGCAGATGGTACCTCTCTTTCTGTCACAGGACGAGGCACTCTTTCCAATTCCTCTTTTCATGTTCCTGCTGTTTCTCATGTTCCAAAACTAACCATGCAGCTCATATCTGCTGGCCAGCACACTGATCATGGTTGTCGTGTTATTTTCGATTCTGACTCTTGTTGCGTTCAGGATCGTCGCACGGGGACCTTGGTTGGTACTGGCCCTCGCCACCGTGACTCCCAACGGCTCTGGGAGCTTGACTGGCTTCGTCTTCCTTCCGCTGCCCCAGCCAGTCTTCTCGCCTCCACCACTGCCTCTGCAGCTGCTGCAGCCTCCACCGCATCATTTGCTCAGTGGCATCATCACTTAGGACATCTTTGTGGTTCCCGTATGTCTTCCTTACTTCGTCGAGGTCTTTTAGGATCTGTGTCTGGTGATGCTTCTCTAAATTGTCAGGGTTGTAAGCTTGGTAAACAGCTTCAACTCCCTTATCCTTCTAGTGAGTCAGTGTCTCAGCGTCCTTTTGATCTTGTTCATTCTGATGTATGGGGACCAGCTCCTTTTGTTTCGAAAGGAGGTCATCGCTATTATATCATTTTTATTGATGATTTTTCTCGACATACATGGATATACTTTATGTCATCTTGTAGTGAGGTTTTATCTATCTACAAGACTTTTGCCACCATGATTCGCACTCAGTTTGACTCTCCTATTCGTGTTTTTCGTGTTGATTCCGCTAGAGAGTACTTGTCGGGAGCCCTTCGTGATTTTCTTGCTGAGCAGGGCACTCTCTCTCTCTCAGTTTTCTTGTCCAGGTGCTCATGCTCATAATGGTGTGGCTGAACGCAAGCATCATCATCTTCTTGAGACAGCTCGTGCTCTCATGATTGCTTTCGCTGTTCCACCACATTTCTAGGCTGAGGCTGTTTCTATTGCCACGTTCTTGATCAACATTCAGCCCTCTTCTGCTCTTCAGGGTGGGATCCCAATTGAGCGTCTCTGTGGCCAGACTCCTGATTATTCCAGTCTTCGCCTCTTTGGGTGTGTGTGCTATGTTCTTCTTGCACCTCGTGAGCGCACCAAATTGACCGCTCAGTCAGTTGAGTGTGTTTTTCTTGGCTACAGTGCTGAGCACAAGGGATACCGTTGTTGGGACCCTGTTGGCCGACGGATGCGGATTTCTCGGGATGTTACTTTTGATGAGTCTCGTCCTTTCTATCCTCGTGCTTCTCCTTCCTCCACTTCAGCATCTGTTGTTGAGCCGCTTTCTTTTCTGACTTTTCCTTCCAGTCCTATAGTCACCACCCCACCACAGCCTTTGGTCTCTCCGGTGCCTCCTTCTCAGTCAGTACCTTCCTCACCACCGGCATCCTCTCCCGAGGTTGCTTCTGATCTTGTTTCCTCTTATCCTCTCTACTATACTCGTCGTCCGCGAGTTGAGGTTCCTTCTGATATGCCCTCTCCTTCTGCCGAGTCATCCCCTTCAGTCCCTCCTCGTTATACACTTCGCGGTCGCCAGTCTATTCGGCCTCCTGAGCGTTTTGGTTTTGCTGCCGCTGCTCTTGTCGAACCGACTTCTTATCGTGATGCTGTTGTTCATCAGGAGTGGCAGCATGCGATGGCGGAGGAGATCGCTGCCCTTGAGCGTACTGGCACGTGGGATCTTGTTCCTCTTCCTGCGCGTGTTACTCCTATCACATGCAAGTGGGTCTATAAGGTTAAGACTCGCTCTGATGGTTCTCTTGAGCGTTACAAGGCTCGTCTTGTAGCGCGTGGTTTTCAGCATAAGCATGGCCGTGACTATGATGAGACTTTTGCTCCTGTCGCTCACATGACCACCGTTCACACTCTTCTTGCTGTGGCCTCTGTTCGACAGTGGTCTATCTCTCAGTTGGACGTCAAGAATGCCTTTCTCAATGGCGAGTTGCATGAGGAGGTCTACATGCAGCCACCCCCTGGGTATTCTATTCCTGAGGGTATGGTTTGTCATCTTCGCCGATCTCTCTATGGCCTCAAGCAATCTCCTCGTGCCTGGTTTGATCGTTTTTCCTCTGTTGTCACTACAGCTAGTTTTCCGGCGAGTGCTCATGATCCTGCTCTTTTTATCCACACTTCATCTCGTGGTCGGACGCTTCTCCTCTTGTATGTTGATGATATGATCATTACTGGCGATGATCCTCAGTATATCACTTTTGTCAAGGAGCGGCTTCATGAGCAGTTTCTTATGTCTGATCTAGGTCCTCTTCGCTACTTTCTTGGAATTGAGGTTATTTCTACTCCTGAGGGTTTCTATCTGTCCCAAGAAAAGTATATTCAGGATCTTCTTGATCGTGCCTCTCTTACTGATCAGCGGACAGCTGAGACTCCCATGGAGCTTAATGTTCATTTTCGTCCCACGGATGGTGAGTCTCTTGCTGATCCTACTCGCTATCGTCATCTTGTTAGGAGCCTTGTTTATCTTGGTGTCACTCGCCCTGACATTTCGTACCCTGTGCATATCTTGAGTCAGTTTGTTTCTGCTCCCACTCAGCTCCACTATAGTCATCTTCTGCGTGTTCTACGATATCTTCGTGGAACTATCTCTCGTCGTCTCTTTTTACCTCGCTCCAGCTCTTTACAGCTCCAGGCATATTCTGATGCCACCTGGGCTAGTGATCCCTCTGATCGCCGGTCTCTCTCTGCTTATTGCGTTTTTCTTGGTGGTTCTCTCATTGCTTGGAAGACTAAGAAGCAGACAACAGTTTCTCGTTCGAGTGCTGATGCTGAGTTGCGAGCTATGGCTTTGTTGACTGCGGAGGTTACTTGGCTACGGTGGTTACTTCAGGACTTTGGTGTTTCTGTTTCTGCACTGACTCCTCTTTTGTCTAACAGTACAGGTGCTATTAGCATTGCTAAAGATCCGATGAAGCATGAGCTTACAAAGCATATTGGTGTTGATGCTTCCTACATGCAGACACAGGTGCAAGACCAGATTGTTGCTCTTCAGTATGTGCCTTCCGAGCTTCAGTTGGCAGATTTCTTTACAAAGGCACAAACCAGGGCTCAGCACAGTTTTCATCTCTCCAAACTTCATGTTGTTGATCCACCATAAGTTTGAGGGGGGTGTTAGATGTGTATTATATAACTGTGTATTTACCCCCATAGTATAAGGGGTTTCTTGCATATATGCCACCTGTACATGTATATATATTGGCCCTTTAGCCACAAGACGAATACATGCGCTATTCACAACAATTACAATTGTTTTACACCCTCGACGTCCCCAAACGCGCTTGGAATTGAAAGCACAAGCTACATGCTTCACAAGAACATACTCATGCAGGGGAGACACAAATGAACAGCATCCTGCTTTCTCCTGCCAACACTCCAACAACTAAAGCAAAAGAGAAAAACAAACTCTAAAACCCTTCTCCTAGTCTTGACCATATGTAGGAGACACCCCTCCTTTATATAGTCTTCCACTAATGGATTTTTGGTTTGCTTTGCCCATTAAGCCTCAAACTTTACCCGTTAATGCTAATCACATCCGCTTCCTTATGCAGCTTCGCGTATTTACCAAAACGCCCCTCCTGCACCTTCTGGGAAGCTTCCACATTTCTTGCCTTCCAAGCCTCGTAGCTACCTCGAGCCTTCGCCGCCTTTGACACATCCGACCGTTCTGACCTCGACACCACCTGTGCCTAGTCCGGTCACCCCGTGCCTCGCCACAACTCCGCCTCAACGTCCTGTAGCCATCACAGACAAGAAACACATCACATAGCACTGCTCGACATATGTAATCATAATTAGCATTAATGAAACCACATTAAGCATGAAATAGCCCAAACCTGTCAAATCAACAGAATATGCATCCAAATCACTTTGACCAGGTTTGACCAAGTCCGACCGAAGCCGATTGCACCACGCAATGATATGATCCGGACCACACAAACCAAACTCGACATTTCTAAACCGATGTCAATTACTCATCATACACATGTGGTCACGTCCATATGGTCTCTCATCTTATCTTCCTTCTTTTGTCATCGAGTGTTAGTGTCGGCGGTAGAAATGTGCAGAGTACCGTACTTGGGTTGGTCCAGGATTGTTTTAGGACGGTTTGTCAGATTGATAGCGTCTTGCATGTTTGATGTCTCCCAATCGATCGTACTGTCGACAAGGCCACCCGTCGGTGTTGACAAGATGACACCGTTGAGACGACGATGGCGAAGATTGCAGTATCCGAAGCTCTTGCCGTTGTAGTTTCCGGCGACGATTGCAGCGGTCGGCGCTGCATGGCAAACGACAAGTATAACACTTGGACTTTGTAATATTTTTCCCCGGTTATCAGTTTAAAACAAACGATAGAATTCATTAGCTTCAACAAAAATGTGCTGGGTTTACAAGTAGGGCTGGCAAAAAAGCTCGGGCTCGTGAGCCAGCTCGGGCTCGTGGAGGCTTGGCTCGGCTTGTGGATGAAACGAGCCGAGCCAGCTCGCGAGCTCCGAGCGGCTTGGTTGGCTCGGCCCAATAGCCCAACTAGAAAGTAAAAACCCTAGCTTCCAGGCTCCCTCGGTCCCTCCGCATTCCGCAAGACCGCAACGGCGCAACGCAAGCTCCCTTGGTGACTCGGTCCCTCGGTCCCTCTGCTGCTCCCCGCCGCCCCGACTCCCAAATCCAATAGCCGCCACCTGCCGCTCCCGATCCCGACTCCCCCGAGGCCCCGACTCGACGACGGCGACTCCCCCGTTCTTCCCCACTCTCTCTCGGGCTCTCGGCAGCGCCGCCACCATCGTAGTTCCGGCCATCCCTCCACGCCGCGCTACACCACCGGTCGCCCCAGGCCCTCTGCTCGGCGACGGCGAGGGGCGGACGCGCGCCTGGCGCCGCAGGCCCGTGGCCTGCCGCTGCGCGCCGTTGCGGCGCCGCGCAGGTGCGCACCGGCGCACGGCGGGTCGGCGGCACGCCGGCACCACACCGGCACACCGGCGACAAGGTAAAAGCAAACTTTGCTTTCTAGAGAGTTGAAGTACTTCATATTCATAGATGGAGAGGAATTTGTCCACGGATTGACGGATATGACCATAAGTATATAAAATTATCAGTTCAGATTATCATATTGGCTACTCTTTGGAATGGAAAACAATAACCTGATTGTGCTTCCAATGTATGTATGCTTCATTTCTTCTTGCCAATATATATTTGTAAAAATCCAAATGGGTCTGGAAGTTATGGTAGCTTAATATGGGAAAAGGATGCATTTAATTATGCTGGACATTGTATGAGTTCTAGCATTCATTAACTATTTTGCATTATATACTTCCTTCTTCTATAATCATTTTTTGTCAGCTTTATGTCAAAGATATGTGCTAGTTTTTTACTGAAGTTGTACCATTTACTTTCTTCTTTTCTCATCTTGTTCTCCATTTGAGTGGAAATTGGGCGAAGTTGACAATAATCCTAATTCCTGAAACAGCAAATTGTGACATTCTCATTGTTGGCTCGCGAGCCCTCGCGAGCTGGTTCGAGCCGCACCACGAGCCGAACCGAGCCCACAAAAAAGCTTGATATCCTAACCAAGCCGAGCCGAACCGAGCCTCCATTCCACCAAGCTTTCACGAGCCGAGCCAAGTCGTTGCCACCCCTATTTACAAGCACATTGTCTTGGGTTCCATCCCCAGACTCGCAGGGGGTGAAAAACACCCAGTTCAAAAAAAGAAAAGGCTATGAATTCTATTAATCGAGTTGGAACAAAAGAAAGTATAAAGTTGCTCCATTCGTGCGCATCAACATAGAAATATCAGCTTGCTTCAGTTGGTATATGGCAGTGGCACCACCCACATCCGCACCACCTCCCTATCCCTTTTCCGCACCACCTTCCCATCCCCTGCTGGCACCACCCTCTCTTTCCATACGCAGCAGCTGCCCGCCGCGCGCAGGGGGGGAGGTAAAATTTTTGCTTTTTAGCCCAAAAATTTAAAGTTTTTTACATATGGACCCCTGGAGAAAAGATTTGCAAAAATGGACCCCTAGCACGGCGCCAACTCATATGGCGCCCATAGTACACGTGACGGCGCCACATTCTATGGCGCCGTGCGTGGCCACGTAGGATCCACGGTGGCACAGCACGGCGCCAACGAACATGGCGCCGTCACGTGTAAACACGGCGCTAACGGTAGTGGCGCCGTTTCATGGGACTTAAACCCGAGCGCAGTCCCCGGCCAACCCCTCAGTTGCTCGAACAGACCGAGCAGAGAACAGGCGCCGCCGCCGCCGCCCGTCTCTCCCCTCCCCAAATCCATCCCAAATCATCGATTTTTTTCGCGATTTTGGTTCCAAACCGAGCAAGCAAGGTGAGCTCTCCCTCCTCTTTTGATTTGTTGCAGTAGATATGGATAATTTGAGGTACATTTCGTAGGGCAAAATTTGAAACCCTAGATGAAATTAGTTGGATTTGGTTCGGTTTTAGGTTCGATTCGCAATAGATATGCGTAATGTATTAGTAATAATGTGTATAGATCCGTTTCTAGGGTTGAAATTAGTTGGATTAGGGTTTGATTATTGTACGTAATGACTGATGTATGTTTGTTTGTTGTGCTATAGATGGATAAGGTTGTGACTTTGCACCATGGTGGTACTGTGAAGAGAAATGACAATGGAGGTGTTGATTTGGAAGGCATGGAAGAGACCACGTTGCTATTTAGTTCACGTCCGTCGTATGGTGAGGTCATTTATCGCTTGAAAGAGAGGTTGGGATGGACAGATGAGCATGGTGATGTCGTTATGCAAGGATTGATTGATGTTGGGTCGTCAAAGGGGCCGCGTATAAAGAGATTGGTTTCGATTGGCAGCGACGGTGAATGGGATAACTATGTGGCCATTGTTTTGGACTCAGAGGTCAGAGCACCTGACTTGTTTGTGCAGAGGGTGGTGAGAGATCAATCACCTCCTAGGGCTGCATTGGATCCCAATGACTCACCGTTGGTTGGGTCACCGGATCATGAAGAGGTCGAGGTGCAAGTTGTATCCTCGGCTCAAGTATGTGAGGTCCCATTGACTCAGGTAGAAGCTGAGTCTGAGGATGTCGATGACCGCTTTGTTGGTGGATTCGACGAGGAGATAGTGTTTGAGGAACCCATGGTTTGTGTAGCATCTAACAGGGTGGATGTACAGCTTGCAGGAGACGAGGCTGCTTATGAGGATGCGAGGGCTGTGGACTCAGATGATGACAGACCAGTCACAGGTTTGACGTCTAGCGAAATTGAGATGTTGAGAAGAATGTTTCCTGCCCGTGATCCACTAGTGTCCGATTATAATGACCTAAGCAACGCACATAGGGCTGTCGCGGATGGAGGGCAAATGCAGAGGGATGTACCTAGGCCTGGGGCTAGTATCATAATTCAGAAGGGTCATGTCTTTGAGGATATGTCGGCATTGAAGATGTGGCTGAAAGAGTACTCGATCGTGCACAACCGTCCATACCGGGTTAAGAACTCATACGCCAAACGTCGGTACACCATCAAATGTGAGAGCACAGGGTGTGCATGGAAAGTCTGTGCCAGGAAGGTGAAGGGTACGGAGAGGTTTAAGATTACAACTGTGGATGGACCGCACAGCTGTGGGTCTTCCGAGCCCAGCCAGAAACATCGTCAGTTGACTTCTTGGTTCATTGCAACCCGCCTGTACCCCATGATAAAGCACATGCCGACGATGTGCGTGGCAGCAGTGATAGAGGCCGTTAAACTGAAGTGGCACTACACAATCAAGTATGGGAAAGCATGGAGGGCGCAACAACGTGCTTTAAAGTTGATTTATGGTGATTGGGAGGAGGCGTATGAGCGTTTGCCGGCCATGTTGAACGCAATTAAAGCGGCCAATGCAGGAATGCAGTATGAGTACGTGCCTAAGCCCGATGTATGGATTAATGGAAGACAGATTTTTTTTCGAGCATTCTGGTGCTTTGGTCAGTGTGTCAAGGCTTTCAAACATTGTAGGCCTGTTCTGTCAATTGATGGCACGTTCCTGTTGGGCAAGTATGAGGGAACGTTGTTGATTTCTATTGGTTGTGATGCGGACAACTCGCTTGTGCCGTTGGCTTTTGCTTTGGTGGAGAAGGAGGACAAATCTAGCTGGGCTTGGTTTCTACGGCTTGTACGGATCCATGTGGTTGGCCCGGGGAGGGAGGTATGTGTGTTGTCTGACAGGCACGCTGGGATCTTGAGCGCCATTAAGGAAGTGATACCAGGACATTCACCTGTGCATCATCGTTGGTGCACAAGGCACCTTGCAGAGAACTTGTTCAAAAAAGATGGGGTGAAGGCCAACTTTGCACTTTTCGAGGAGGTATGTCGCCAGAGGGAGGTAAAGCTGTTTGATGAGAAGTTAGAGGAGTTGAAAACGAAAACCAATGCCGAGGGTCGTGATTGGATAAGGGGTTTAATGAGAGATGTGCACAAATGGTCAAGGGCTCATGACCCATTGGGAAGGAGGTATGGGTTTATGACTAGCAACATGGCAGAATGCTTCAACGGGCTGCTTAAGGGGGCACGCGGATTGCTAGTTACCGCAATTGCGGCGTTCACTTTCTACAAGTGTGTTGCATGGTTTGTCAACCGGCACCGGGAAGCCTCAGACATGTTAAGGGCACATGCACGTTGGCCACCTCGTCCTCACGGCTTCATTACCAAAGCGAATATGCAAGCCAATGAACAAGAGTACCACTGTTTTGACCATGTGACGGGCACGTATGAGGTTGTTGAGGGTGGAGGGACAACCGAGAATGGAGAGCTCCGAGAGGCCCGAAAGCATAAGGTCGTGATTACATCCTTCACATGCACATGCGGTGTTCCCGACAAGTTCCATTTTCCATGCTCTCACATGGTGACCGCATGTAGGGCCCGGAATGTCGATGTTGAGACCAAAATCCCGAGACTATTCAGCGTGGATGCGTTGGTGAGGACATGGGCCCCACGGTTCGAGCCATATCGTGATGAAAGCGAGTGGCCACTTTACTCGGGTCCCAGGTACATAGCGGACGCGGGGTTACGTTGGCACAAGAGGGGCAGCAGGAAGCGGTCAAGGTACAAGATGGATATGGATCGCATACCTGGTCGCACCAAGAGGGGTAGGGCAAATCCCTTCGTTGAGGACCCACAGGAGACACACTGCGGTATGTGTGGTCTAATGGGTCACAATTCACGGACGTGTCAACGTCGTTCCACTCAGGTTAGCAGCGTTAGGTCTAGAGAGCATAATTTTTAGATATTTTGTTATTTTTATCACTAACGTAATTTTGATTGCACAGGATGGCGAGGTACCGGCTGGTGGACGAGTTCTACGACAGAGAGCCCCGCGGCAAGCTCACGATGATTCGCATACTGCGT
This sequence comes from Dendrocalamus latiflorus, assembly GCA_017311315.1. Lineage (NCBI taxonomy): Eukaryota > Viridiplantae > Streptophyta > Magnoliopsida > Poales > Poaceae > Dendrocalamus > Dendrocalamus latiflorus. Next base: position 32,527,841 of record CM029657.1, read on the forward strand.
CCTCCAACCCATGATGATGAGAGTTGTGTGAATGTGTATGTGTATGTGTATTTTATATGTGTGCGTGACGATGTATGTGTGTATATATGTATGTGTATGTGTATTGGCGTCAATAGATGTATGTATGTATGATTTGAGACTTTATTGAGAGTTATGCGTATGTGTTTCATATGTGAATGTATGTATATGTGTGCATGTGCAGAGACAGACAGCTCTTTGCTGTTTTCTGTAGGTTTCCGTATTACGGCGCCAAAGACTCTGGCGCCATGATACTTAAGAACGGCGCCTGTACCTTTGGCGCCACAGTCTGGCGCCAAACTTTTGTGCGCCGAACTCCAACATGTCGGCGCCATAGTGGTTGGCGCCGTGACACTTTTATACGGTGCCAGGTTGTTTGGCGCCGTTATTACTGCACTTGCTTTATATGCAAGCTCGGTCTAGTTGTTTCGTTCCATCCGCACATACAATCTAATTGACATTCACCAAATGAATAAGCACAGCCCAAAATAACATACTGAGTGCATACACCCACATACATACATAGTCCACATACATAGTTTATAAATTTTCAGAAAATACATACGTCCGCATACATCAAACATTAAAATAACCTACTGAGTGCATCGAGGCCACTTCCCCTTCCTCTGAGCATCAGGGTACTGCTCAAGGGCTGCCTTGGCACGCCGCGCTCTCTCTAGCTTCTTCTGTCTTTCTCCCTTGCGCTTTGCCGCAGCCCTCCTACGCTCCTCTTCACGGTGTTCCCTCGCGGCCTCCTCCTGTTTCTTCTCCCTTTCCCACCTCTCCTTTCGTTCTTCATCCCACTTCTTATTGGCGTCAAGATATTGTTTGTCATCCTCAGCGATCGCAGTGTCGATCCACTGCTCAAAATCACAAAGCGGTGGAGGCTCCTGCAAATGTACGCATTCGTTAAACCAACAGAATTAATACGTCTTCAAGTGAATCGACAATATAACATACCATCTTGCCGAGGACAACGGCGCCACGTGGCGGATCAAACGCCCAGTTGGCGCACATCCAGTACCTCTGCCTATATGTATCCGGATCATCCGACCGTTCCACTTTGCAAGGATCGCCGCAATAACACATCGGCACGGGAACACCGGATGGAGGTGGCAAACGAGTAAAGCCCATGACAACCTAAAATGCGAAATGAATAAGATTTATAATTTTTCTCGTTTCTAACCCTAGGTTAGCTAGTTACCCAAATCAAACCCTAATCCAACTAATTTCAACCCTAGAAATGGATCTATACACATTATTACTAATACATTACGCATATCTATTGCGAATCGAACCTAAAACTGAACCAAATCCAACTAATTTCATCTAGGGTTTCAAATTTTGCCCTACGAAATGTACCTCAAATTATCCATATCTACTGCAACAAATCAAAAGAGGAGGGGGAGCTCACCTTGCTTGCTCGGTCTGGAACCAAAATCGCGAAAAAAATCGATGATTTGGGATGGATTTGGGGAGGGGAGAGACGGGCGGCGGCGGCGCCTGTTCTCTGCTCGGTCTGTTCGAGCAACTGAGGGGTTGGCCGGGGGCTGCGCTCGGGTTTAAGTCCCATGAAACGGCGCCACTACCGTTAGCGCCGTGTTTACACGTGACGGCGCCATGTTCGTTGGCGCCGTGCTGTGCCACCGTGGATCCTACGTGGCCACGCACGGCGCCATAGAATGTGGCGCCGTCACGTGTACTATGGGCGCCATATGAGTTAGCGCCGTGCTAGGGGTCTATTTTTGCAAATCTTTTCTCCAGGGGTCCATATGTAAAAAACTTTAAATTTTTGGGCTAAAAAGCAAAAATTTTAGGGGGGGAGTGGATTTCGGCTGAAAATCTGTTTGCAGCCATTGGCCAGGTATATTCTCTTGTCTAATGTGATTTTAAGGCTAATTAAGGCTAAATCTTGCCTAATGTGAATGCTTTCCTAATTAAGGCCAGGTATATTCTCGATCGTTCTAATTAAGGCTAAAGCTTGCCTAATGTGAATGCTTTCACGTGTGTATTATGTGTGACTCGTATAACGATCGGTCAAGATTTTTGCATTCCAAGAACAATATTGTAGTAGCATGTCCAGCCTCCAGAGAGTTTGTCTATTGATTTGGCATGCTACAATCGAGCGCAAAATTGTGCTTTCCGACAGTTGGCTGTGTTTCTCTGAACCTGTTCCACCGGACAGAGATAAGAAAAGAAAAGAAAGGAAGCCACCGAAGTAAGGAGAAAGTTCCACCACCTTGGCAGCCAACCAAGCAGAGGGACATAATAATCTTTGAGGTGATCAAAGGACAGCAAATCTAATAAAGGGAACTTTTTTTTCTTCTTTCTTTTCGTATTATAAACCGATGTGGACCCTTCGGAGCCCACAGTGTGGTAGATTACTGCATTTCCAAATAACAGTGGCTACGGCCTACGGTGCAGAATGGATTTACCTGGCAGAGTTGCAAGCTGAACCCTTGACGCTACCGCTGGCGAAGAGGACAGCATCATCGAACTCTTCTCAATTATGAACTTCTCGACCTTCCACGAGTTATGGCGGGTCCTATTCCACTTTCAGTCAGCTTATTTTTATATAAGCTATAATAACTAGGTTTTAAATTATGTATTTTTTAAGACATGGTCAATAGCAAGATTGTAGTAAAAAATATACTGAGTTCTGTTATACTGATCAAAATCACATACAACTATTTTTCTATACGTACTAACTCTCGCGAATAGCCAGAATTCAAATATTTAAATTATAAGTCTAAAAGAATCCACCCTATATATCATATACTAGTACATTTTTTTTTAAACTCTGTATGTACTAGTGCATGCTAGTGTACTTCAAAGTAAAAGGTTCTTGGAATACTCAGCACACTCTTCTGTGTTCATGGAAGTTTCCATGAAAACAAAACGAAATGGGCATTATTGACGTTGCCAGCGACGAAGGCGGCTGCTCACGTGATGTTGTGAATTGTTAGAGCGAACGGCGGTGGCGCTGTACCAGTGCCACACGGCCCACACTCCAGTCCACACCGGCCGGGTATGGACTCTGGACGTACCATTTTCAACTAGTTTTGGGCTTCAGTTGTGGCCTATCTGTAGATTTCTTATTCCAGAAATTAGCCCCACAGAAAAATCGATGTTCTCTTTTTATCTCTCTCTCTTTTCAATTGATGGAGACATATGAAAAATAAACCTTTCAAATAACCAGGCCAATACACTAACAAATCAGTACACTCTTTTATCACGGTTGCTAGCAGTTTGAGCAGGTCCTATTCCTGTTGATTGATCTTTTGTAATCTTCACGTGCGTGAACTGTTAAAAGTCCTGGAATGCCATGCCAATGCCACTCGAGGAATTAACATTTCTGAAGTAAAATATTTCATAAAAGGATGCCAACATTTGCATTTGACTGTGTTTCACGCTTGCATTCTGCTCCAACGATCAAACAGCCAGGTTTTGACCGGCCAAGCGCACATTCTGCGATGTCAGTATTAACATCATAGGAACAAACCACTTGCCAGAAGCAAGAATAGGTTGTTCGTAGCAGCTCAAAGAAACATGGGGACGTGCATGGAGTAGTGGAGAATATGGAGATCTCGTATGCATGAGCAGCCCTTCGAGTCATGGGAGAGCACATGAGCAATCGATTTCATATGCGGCTGGTGTAAAGTACGTTGCTCAGGACCAATGGTTTAGGGCGCCCAACCGGTACAGACCACGGACATGCGCAAAATGCTCAGGGTTTTGGCATATTATACTGCAAGTTGGTAGATATATGTAGCTACTTCGCGTGTAAGAGTGATCACTGTTCAGATCTTTCGGTGCTCCAAATTTGATTGGTGACAGATACAAGATGTCCTTTTCTTGTAGGGACAAGGTGTTTTGGCGAGCACAAGGTCAACCTCGTATTGGAAGGCCACGCACAGTTGTCTGCAGCCTAGGTTGTGCTCCTTTGTTGCTGCAATCTTTCCGTAAATAAATCCTACTTGGCAGAGTTTTAGAAATAAAATCTGGTAATCGATTTTCGAGTGGCAATATAGACTTTGTGTTGACAATTTTTTATAGAGATATTAATTATGGACTTGTGCTATATCAAAATGCAGCAAGTTGTTGCCGCCGCGCTGGCCTGACTCATCGGCAGCCATGCTCCGTCGAAGGTGGTAGCTTTCCCCATCCCGGACGAATCTGGCAATGCCGCCGTCCATAATCAACAACATTATTTTATCATAATTTTTTTTAAAAGGAAAGCATTACCTTATCTCCTTATCTACGTCAATGTTTGATTAAAAGTACTGAACTATGTACTGCAGCAATGACTAAATAGACCATCTAAGAAGGTCTATGATACTATTGTGATGAATCATTATAATGTTTGTGGAGTGGTCAATTAGTTTTGCAAATATTACATTTGATTTGGACTGTTTTCTAGAAATGTCAGAAAAATCGGAAGTATCGCAGGTATTAGTGCGGTAGTTCCGCTTTACGGAAGTACCGCATGTATAAGTGCAGTAGTACTGCTCAACAGAAGTACTGTGTTGAGTTACGATACATTTTTCCAGAGATGTCTAGGTGAGGTTTTTAACATGCAGAAATACCATTTTAGGAGGCGGTAGTACCGCAGTGCGGAAGTACCAGTGTGTTAGGCACGGTACTTTTGATCTCCCTAGAAAAACAGGGGTTTGGAGAATCGAGTCATGGATCGAGTTGGGATGACCTGGGTTAACGGATTAAGGTTGCATGATGCATATCTTGACTAATGTAGGTCAAGTTGTGAAGAATTTGTGCCTGAAAATGATTACTTTGTCTTTGGATGTGCAGGGTTGTTTAGAGTCAACTGTGGTCAACGGCGAGGATCGGGGCTAAGATCATGGGGGAGCTAAGGCCCAGAACAATTAAGGATGCCGGGTGAGACGGTGAGCTCAAGCATGGCATGAGAAATATTGAAGGCGAGTTCGAATAGTGAGATGACTCCACGTAGTTTGCACGGGCCAAGTGAGCTATGGTTCAGTGGAACCGAGATGGGAGAGACTTGGTGACACATGGCAGACTAGTAGTGCACCTACACGTGGCAAGCATGGCGATTACTTGTAGTGCTTGGTGATGGCCGGATGAAAGAAGGGTATTTTGGTAGTTTGACCAAAATACCAAAAACTATCTCGGATTAAAACCGCGACGTATAGGCGATACGTTGGAGAGTGGTTTAGGTCAAGGTGGAGCTGGTTGGATCAAAAGTAAAGATTTAGCGGATGCACACTTGTGCGCTTTGAAAAGCGTACATAAGTGAATTTGTGATAGTAAAACCCATGTGTGGGGTTAACGAGTTTCTCTTATTGTAATAGTGGATAGGATCCATTAAGGGATATAGCCATATAGGTGGCTGATTACCCATTTATAAAAGGGGTTGGGATAGAGACATGTAGGGTTAACCATACAACCCATCTCATGTGCTCTCATATCTAGGGTTAGGATTTGAGAGCGAGTGCCTTGTATGCTCTTTGTCTTTCAAAGTGGAGTGGCTGTAAAATATGTCTTCTCAAGTAAGCAATACATCAATCGTTATGCAACTCTTAGAGTCTCTCTTGTTTTGTTTGATGTGCTTGTGATTTTGGTTAGTTTTTGTCAGACCTAGATTTTATAATCCGGAATCTACTGTGTTTAACTACACTATTCCCTGGATCAGTAGATAGTGCTCACAGATTACAGTTCTGAATATCAAATATCATATCATGCGGAAGCGTAAACGTAATAGTAAAACTTACACATGGGCCGATTAGGCCGAAATCGTTAATTTGCAGCAGCGGAAGAACGAAGCACACAGATGGGACCTTCAGGACATGCCCACAGGCATCCAACTGGAGGTTCGCGACCTAGTCCTTGACATCTTCATCTTCTCTGCCAGCTTGTCCAATCTTGATGCTAAGGCGAGGTGATTTGATTCTTGATTCTGAATTTTGTCGCAAAAGCGAGCGTGAGCACTCCGACCCCGTGCTCCGCGAGCCAATACACAGAATGCAAATAAATAGTATGCATGGCTTAACAAAGGAGAGGCTCGGGTTATTTTATTTGCCAAAAATCACTTTTAGTAGCATTGTTATTATTTAATCATAGTATTATTGTTACTACCTATACTCCACCTAGCGTCTACCACATAATCGATTTAATCCACCAAAACACACTTCCTTTATTGATTGCTGTCTAAGACTCCAAACAGCGAGTAACATCAATTATACGATCCACCAATCAATTGCCGCCTAAATCCCCGAACAGCTAGTATCATTAATCATTTTGAATCCACCAATATCTTCTGTGTTCTAAATTCCTAATAATCCAATCTTGCAATTTCTATTCATCAACTCTTCATCTCTAATTTCCAATGATTAACTAACACCATTAATTTTAAATCCGCCGAAATCATTCATATCCATTCCTTTTTGTTATTGATCCAAAACCGTAATTTGCTCTTCCAATTATTAACTTTATTGTCCATTATCCATCTCTAACTACTTCACTATTGTACCTCCACCAAGAATATCATTGATCAAATCTACGAATCGCTAGTATACATCCACCAAGAGTACCATTGATCAGATCTAGGATTCTCTATTAAATATCCACCAAGAATATCATTGATTAGGTCTATGATTCACTAATATATATATCCACCAAGAATATCATTGATCAAGTTTAATCTCCTATAATTATTCTCATACCTCCAAATTTTCAGAAAAATCAATTCATCCATCTAGAAATTGTTCAAATCCTATTAATCCCAATGTTGTCAACATCTCCCAAGAGTTTATATCAAATGACAGTGTTGTAATCCCACCATTATCTTCGCATTTCCTAATACTCCAAAAATCATATAATTCATCTATCTAGTTTATAAATCCATTTGGGCTCCTTCCATTTATTTCTCCTAGACTCCACACTATCATTAACCCTTCTATAATCAATCATGAGTCCACCAACTTCTTTATGTGATTGCCATAAACAACCATCTCCCTTTCTTATGACTCTATTTATTCTTCCTGACATTTTATTTGTGAGAAATGTTACCATTATTTAAAAATATAATACATAGAAATTACCTGAGACCTAGCAGTTTTGAACAAAAGCATAATGCTCAAGAATATGCAATAATAATAGCGATCCAGAGTCCATCCACCGTTACATGGCATCTGCACCATATGGCATCTTTTAGCGTTATAGCCGCTTAACTTACCACTGGGACGACACCCAGGACAATTCAAATCAGGGCTTTCCACTGCCCTTCCACTTTTCCAGTCCCACCCACAAAGTTTTTGCAATAGCACTATATCTGGTTAAGTTCCCATGTCCGCCCTTAACCGTGGGCACGACTATTCGAATAGTTTTGACTCTGCAGAGTTTGTACACTTTCACCACAAGAGACAATCAACTCGTTGCCCCACATGATTCCTTAGTCGTGTGGTTGAGCAGACCATCACAGTGACTTTTCAAAGTATCTAGTCCCTTTTCTCATTCACCTTATGGGAAACTGCCCACTTGCGGTGGGTCCCATCTATGCGCGGGATGTTTCCCACAGCCACTACGTAGCTCGGGCTTCTACTTCCCGCAACGTAGGACAGCTGGGAAACTTCACCCTACACCGGTGTCCCTTCAGGCCCCCTTGCCATAGCGTAGCCCCATCAATCCCCTACCAGTGAGATGAGTCCGGGGATTTCGATAAATTTACTTAGCCAAGTTGTGTTTTACAGACTTGTGGTTGTACTGTTTTACACAGGAGGTCATGACAAGATTCAGTCCTTATTGGTATCTGGGCGGTCTACCACTAACCCACTTTGTGCATCCACTGCACCACACATACACACCCTCGAACCATCCGCCCAGATAATTAAGCAAGTTGGGTTTTTTGAGAGTATACAATAATCGTACCAACATATATCAGTCATTACCACCATGACTGCCCAAACCAGTTTCACATGATTGAAAATGACAATGAGGTTTGGGGCATTTCAGCGCCCCCTGAATATCTATGCAGTACTAAGCATAGCATATAATTAGGGACTTATTTTTGAAATGTTACTATTATAATTTTGCTAGGGCGACAAGGTTCACACATTCAAATATTCCAAAGGAGGGTAATATTATTCAAGGTAAACAATGGACATATAACTAGAATCGTAAATTAAACATGTATTTGCATATAAACTAACAGCATGCAATTTGATAATTTAAATCAAAGTAATTTGCAGAAAATATAGGTTCAACATGATCAAAGTATTGACTCGCCTGGCGCGGTTTACCGCGGTCTTGAGCTCACACAAAGTTACCTCATGCGATGATCTTTAATTTCTGATCTTCATTGATCTCGCTCCCGCTCGACCCGTAGAATCTTTAGGCTCCAATTTCTAATTACGCGATACACGAATGAATCCAAATAAAAGCAAATTACTCAGAAGATCCAAATAAACCCGAATAAACTCAACTTTTGTATTATTATGAGTTAATGGGTGATCTGAGTGGCTTAAGGCAAAGCCGATGGTAGAAAACGATGAATCAATCTTTTATTAATAGCTTCTTTTACTATTTTTATATTCATCAAGGAAGTTGCATGAGTTAGGTTATATATATACATATGTGTATGAATTTAGCCGAACATTATTTTATCAAGGTTAGCATTTACGAATTAAGGTATGTATTATATCCACCATGCATATATTTGTTGATTTATTAAGTTGGCTTTATAATAACTATTTAGATTAGCTATTATTTTAAAAAGGACTCTCATGATATTTATATTGTAATTACATATGATTTATATAAAGCCTCCCCTTTTAAGTTTTGATCTTAAGTAATTTATATGCAAGATGATTTCTATTTGTGAATCTATATTACCTAATATTCAAATAACTTATTCCTTGTAAAATAATCAGTTTGTTGGCCTTGATTAACATGTGACTTTAGCCAGTATTAAATCCAATTTGATTTTTGATCCATTTTCTTCCTACTGTTTATTACATATACATCTACAACTAGATTATATGCACTTCATTTGAGTTTATGCTAATTGAATTGTATTAGCTATTACAAAAAGGGCTTTCACAAATTTTAATTACCGAAGTCCATACAATGTATACCTAAAGCATCCTTTAATTTAGGGGCAACTAACTTGTCCTACTTCTTTTACTTAAGTTCTGATATCTAAAAACCATAGCTATGATTTATTCTTATGATAGTCATCTATGATTCTTGTAATCTTTACTAATTAGTTCTAATGTCATTTCTATAGTTTTACCAAATACGAAAGGACTTGTTGTTCCACCCTTGATGAAATTTCTAAGTTATAAACTGCGTTCATGGCATGCTAGCTATTTCCTCTTTCCTCTGTTTGCAGCTATGTCCAGAACAAACCAGCCGACCGAAATAGAGGATGTGGGGGCGTACGGTCGGCGGCAGGGCTCCGGCGAGGGAAGGTCAGAGAGGCGGGGTGAGCTAGCAAAATGGGGTCCCGGGAGGTGGTGCAAGCCGGTGAAGAAGGCGGCGCGGTCTGGGATGGCGCAAGTCGGCGGGGCGGTTGCTCGGGCGGTGGCCAGTGAGTTGGGAAAGAGGCGCCGGCGATCGGGAAAGAGAGGGGGAAGGGCGGCGCGCGTATGAGCAGGAAGGGGCGGTGGGTAAGCTTACCGCGCAACGGGCTGGGCCGATGAGTCACCGAGGCACGCCGGCAGCGAGGACCTACGGCGGCGCGGAGAGGGTCCACGGTGGCGGCGAAGTACAAGCAAGGAGGAGCCCGGCCGAGGACGGGAACAACTTCGCCGTGTTCCAAGGATACTCGGGGAAGGAGGAATCGGCTCGGCGGGCTCTCAATCGGCGGCGGCCGTGGCTTGAGGAGGAGACCGAATAGGGAAAGAAGAGGTGAGGGAAAGAGGGGAGGATGGCGCGGCTGTAGAGGGGAACGGTAGACACATCTTATAGCCGAAGAGGGCGGGAAGGAGCGGTGGCGACGGAAAAACCGAACGGGGGCGGCGGACTGGGCGGTGGCGGCGGACCACCGGGCAAAACCCGGGCGCGCGGCTCGGGAGGAGAGGGCGCGGGGCTCGACGCGGCGAGGGCGCAGTGCAGAGAGCGCGGCGACAGGACTTGTCCCTGGGAGTGATGATGGGGTTAGCGGCGGATCTGAGCAGCAGAGCACGCGCGTACGGAGAGAAGAACGGGGGAAGAAAAACAGTGTCCGCTCGGGCAGTGGGGAGAGAAGGGAGGAAAGAGAGGGGAGTGAGAGAAAAAGGAGGGGCCCACATGTAATGGAGAGGAAGAAGGAAATGAAGGAAAAGAAAGGAGGCTTGAGCAAAATTTTATAATCTTGGATTTTCAATTTGAACTTTATTTCTCATTAGGATTTGTTAATTTTAAGTTGGGCATGATTTTCGATATTTGAATTCTAGTTCTAGTGTTAAGATTATTCTTGAATTTAATTGTACAGTTTATGTATGTATATATTTGAGTTGTACTTTTAGTTCAACTATTTCCCTTTAACTAGTTTATAAACCAGGTTTTGATTTCGTAGATAGAATTTTGGAGTTACTTTCTTAGGGTTAATTACTATGTAAATTATTTGTATTCATTTATCTAATTATTTATTTTTAGGATTGCTATTTTGTGCTCGAGAATTATTTTCAAATATTATTTGCTCAACACTAAACTCAGGAAAACCCAAATAAGATGTTGAACCAAAATTCAAATACCAGTAAAATGCAAATAAAAGTTTTAAATTTCTCAAAATTTCAAACATCCAAAATTTAAAATGTTACAGTTTTGATCTCTCCTCTTCCCTTTACTTGATCTTGCTGTGCCAAAGACATGTAAGTGATGGAAACAATATCTGGGAATCTATCTCCACCCATCTAGATACTTTGATAGCAAATTTATCAAGAAAACTCGATTTTACTTGATTTTAGCTTCTTTGGTCCATCTCTTGATCCGAGGGTTTTTGGCTAAGGTTTTTTAGTGTTCCTTGTTACTGTGACATGTGAAAATACATTTAGAACCATCTTGGCCATTATCTACCCACAAGCAAGTTGTATTCACTGTTTGGCGTTTTTGCTCGGTTTTATTGCAACTTTCCAACAAACTGAAAAAGATCATAACTTTAACTATGATTTTCATGATCGTTTGTTAGAATATGTTCTTGATATCTTAGAATATATTCCTGCAAAATTTTATATCATTTGGATGTACGGATCAAAAGTTCTCTTGATTTTTGTTTTAGAAACCGTGCTGAGAATATTATTCATTTGCCTGATTTTACTGCAGCAGCAGTCAGACCATCCTTATACTAGCGGTCAGACCGCCGTTTGGGGGGCTGGTCAAATTACCGAGAAGGATTAGGTTTAAAGTTTAGCTTTCTTTAGCTAGTTGATTTGGGTTTTCAGTGAAGGATTCTATATTCTACACCTCTGTATATGTTTAAAGATAGAATCTTAAATACTTAAGAAAATTTTAAATGATAACATTCACCTCTTCACTATTATCATATTCGGTCTTTCGCCAAATCGTCATTTTTTTTGGACAAGCTACTAGGGCGTTACCAATTGGAGAGCATTCGTAGGCAGAAGTGCTATTCATGTGTATATCATTTGATTGGTTCCTAATGGCAACCGCAGTACGCGTCAACCATGATGGAAAATACGGATCTTAATGGAGTCACGAGGACGAAAATGGCAAAGATGCAGCGGTAATTCAGTTACTAGACTAGTCCTGATCAACTCGGCTTCGGCTTCGACTTCTGGCTTCTGGCTTATTTTTCACTATTCATAAGTTTCGTCTTTTTCTGAATTTTTGGCTTTTCGTTGAGCTTTTTTGCCGGTTCTTTTTTTCCCGTATTTGTTTGTATTATACGTAATGGGCTAACATATTTTTTATTTTTAAATTTTTTTAAAATTAATTATGCTAAATAAGCCTCTCAGCTACAATACTTTTTCCAGCCAGCTACAATGTTTTCAGCCATAAGCCACGAGCTTTTCAGCCGAACCGATCACCACCCTAGGTCTCGTTCATTTTGGTTTGATCTTCTAATTTTTAGTTTATTTTTTACTATTTCTAAATTTTATTTTTTTCTTACTTTTTAGTTTTTTGAGCTTTTTGCTGGTTCTTTTTTCCCGTATTCGTTTGCATTATCCATAATTGATTAATCTATTTTTTCTATTTTTAAATTTTTTGAATTTAATTACGTTAAATAAGTCATCATTAGCTAACTATAATATAATTTTAATTATAAACTATTTTTTCAGTCGAAATGAGTGGGCTATTAATCAGGGAAGTCCGATCCGATTCCCAGCCGGAATCACAGGGGCTGTTTTGATGTACAATTACCGATTTGTCCCTATTTGAATAATACTTCCTCCTAATTGATGCTGCAGTATAACCATATTCAAATTAATATGGCCCGTCGGTAAAAAATAATGGACAGACCATATTAGCTGGTGGGTCCCACAAAAGATCTTCCTTTCTAGTCCTGTCGCTCGTAGCGATGGCCTATTTCTTTTGCCAGAAATCACCCGACGCTGGGATCAAATTGGCTTCAGCTTCTGACTTTCGGCTTATTTTTTACTATTTATAACTTTCGCCTTTTTTTTTGAGCTTTTGGTTTTTTGTTGAACTTTTTTGCCGGTTCTTTTTTCCGTATGTGTTTGTATTATACGTAATGGGCTAACATATTTTTTATATTTTTTTAATTTTTTTAATTTAATTATGCTAAATAAGTCTCTGTTAGCTACATTGTTTTTTCAGTCATGTACAATGCTTTTCAGCTATAAACCACAAAAAAAAACCCAAATGATCACCACCTAATCACGTACTTTGTACGTAGTGACGTGGGCGGGCCTATCGACCACTCCGTATCATTCTTTCTTCAAAATATGCTGTGTTCGGAAGGTGACGCTTTGGCGTGCCTGTTGTTTATGTACGTAAGTATGCTGGACCGTATGTCTAGAAGTGGTGACGAATTGGTACCAGGCTGGGACGTGCATATTGGAAATTGCTGTGGACTTCATTTTAGGCCCACCTGTAGATTCCATGCAAGAAATATTGTACTAGGCCCACGATGCCACAACAAAAAATTTCATTTGTGTTCTATTATTTTCCGAGGGAAAAAAGAGCTTTGTTAATTTTCAGACAAAGTACGATCCTGAGCAATAATATGCTCGATACAACTAGACGATTGCACAATCATCCACACCGCGGAGTCTCTATTTTTTTTCTCATTCAATGAAACATCAATCAACATTGGCTACGTTTCAAATAGCTTTTGATTTTTAGATTTCAGAAGTCAAAAATAATTTGAAACGTATTGAGTTTGTAAGGTAGTCTTTCTTTTCCTCTTTTTTTCTTATCCTTTGCATTGTCCGTAGAGATATAACGGTATTTTTATTTTTCTTTAATTAAGTGTCTTAGAAAAAATTAATAGTCACTATAATATCACTTTGATCAAAAGCCATCACTATCTAGAGCAGGGCCGATAGCAACCAGGCAAAAAAACTGTAGTAGTTCGCATCCTATCTGCATTACCATTTTACCATGAAATTTTCTACCAATGCTAACCTCAACTCTCAGAAACTACTACTACCCTTGCCAGTGGCCAACGCTCACCCTCATGAATCATTTGGACCTGAAAGTGAGGTGACAGACCAGACCACCACTTGCAACAAAGCTGTTTGCAACCACGTGGTATCCTTCCTGTTTGTTTGTAGGTACCAAACAAATAAGCACATATGGGGAGATTCTTTTTGTAGGACCGAAATGGCGACAGAGGGGGGTGAATGTCGCTCGCTTAAAAACACCCCCGAGAAATCGAACACTGATTTCGCACCAGATGCAAAACAACGCAACTCACAGAAAACTTAAAAATAATTTCTCTGAATTTTGGAACGCATGCAACACAAAAAAATTCACCATAAATCAGAGATCATCCAGAAAAAATTTCAACTGAAAATATCGCTGTTTGATCTGCATGCAAAATCCTCAAAGATCAGTAAAAGAAAAAAAAAAGAAAAACGCCCAAAGGAGTAGCACACGCTGGATGCTAAGAAAGTTACTGTAGCCAACCTGAAGAAATCCTCCTACAGGCCGAACGAACAGGAGGCAGCTCTGAACATTGATTTTTTCAGAAAATTGCCAAGAACAAAAGGAAGAGAGGAAAGACTTCAAACCAAATAAATACAAAGCTTCAAAGGACTATTCTAAGCAACTTTAAGGAGCTAGACACAGAGGAATCCAACTGAAAACCTGAAATTTCAGATTTAAGCCCCAACCTGAAAACTTACAGGGACTCCACCAAAAATCGAATTTCTCTCCAATCTTTGACTCTGTGCTCATGAAATTTTGAGGATATGTTAGCAATAGCCATGAGATAATCCAGGTCAAATTTCATGCCATTTCTCCAAGGAAATCAAGAGGGCCAAGAAACCCTAGAAACTCAAAAAGTAAGAACAGAGGATGCCAAATGGGAGAAACTGAAATTAAACAAGATATTGCTCTTAAGATTGACTAGCCAAATGGCTTTTGAGCATCTCTCATGTCATAGCAATCCATTTTGGCACTCTCCAGCAACTAAGAACAAGAAATCAAAGATCTCACAAATCAAGCCAAAAGGAAGAAAGAAGAACAGAGAGCACGAACAGCAAACTTCTGGAATTTCATTCATTAAGGCAAATGGAATACAGATACGTCCCGATACGCCTGGACATTAGGACAAGATGTTTGATTACAAGCCTCTCAATCCCTCATCTCCCTCTCCCAAGCCAAGAACTCAACACTACATGATTGAGAAGGGGAACACAACTCTGGGAAAGCTACGAACAGGGATACAGAGCACAGAGGGAACACACTCTGCCTCCTCTAACCACTCTCACCCACTAAAGCCTAAAGCCAAAGCAAGCCATCAAAGCCTCTTTTGACTCTAGCAAACCCTAATTTTCTCTCCAAGTGTTCAAGTGGGCATGCAGCCCTCTCCACCTATTTATAGCCTACGGCTAACGGGTCTCCGCCCCGTTACGCCCGCTATTTCCAACGGAGCCCGCTCCCGCTTGTGCAGTCTTGCGAAATTCCCGATTCGCCCCTCTGCACCTTCCGGGAAGCTTCCGCGCTCCTTGTCTCGCACGCCTCGCAACCACCTCGAGTCCACATCGTCTTCGACACATCCCGACCGTTCTGACCTCAGCGCCACCTGCGCCTAGTCCGGTCCACCGTGTCTCGCCACGACTCCACTCGACGTCCTGCAGCCATACAGACAAGAAAACACGTCAAATAGCACCGCTCGATACATGAAAGCATAATCAACATCATACTTACCATGACGAAGTCCAAACATGTCAAATTAAAGAATCAGCGTCCTAATCCCATATGACCAAGTTTGACCACAGTCCGACCGAGCCCGTTGCACCACCCAACGTCAGGGTCCGAACCACCCAAACCAAACTCGACTGACCTAAACAACTGTCAATTACTCATCACTCACATGTGGTCACCTCCACATGGTTCATCACTTTTTAACCGGAATTTATGACTTAAGATTGTATCTTATAATTTTTTATTTTAATACAAGTATTTATATGAATAAATCTAATATCGATAAATCACTTTAAAAATAATCTAATAAACCACTTTAAAACCAGATTCTCTACTTGGCAAGAGAAGGGCCAGGAGTGGACGCAGGCAGCCGGCCTAATGCCAGCTCAAGTGCTGCAGGTGCGCCCAGCGGAGGCCTTGGCTGCTTACTTGCAGCTCCATATGCTGGGGCTCTATGCTTTGCAGATTGCAGGGAGCGTGGAACGTCCTGACACATGTTTCTATGTTTTCTTTATGTGATAGGGTTTTGTCTGTGGTCTCTGGGTGGGCAGAGTGGACAAGTTGCTAGAGTCTGAATCTGTGGGTGCAACTTGCAGTTAGCCGATGGTTTTCTCTGGTTGTGCGTGTGGCTAGGCCAGGCCACGCCGCCTTGCTATGCATATCCGGCAAGGGGTGTTTAATGTTGGGAAAATGTATTAGGGAGTAGGAAATGCTATCTGCTCTCACATTTTGCATACTTGATTATATGTATGTCCATCTACATCAATATTTTAACCTCTAAGCAGTAGTATAAAATTGAATCGAAATAATACGATTTACTATAGGCTATAAAATAAAACATTCTTAATACATAATAAATAGACATGAGAAAACTCAGTCTCGTCTGTTTTTTTAGTATCAGCCCACATTTTATAGTTGAACAAAATAATTTTTTAAAGAGGATTTTTTGCCTGCTTGACATAGGCATCGGCTCTCATGTCCCATCACCATAAACACAACATAGGTGGTCTAACGTAGATCATGCTTGCTCAGCAAAAAAAAAAAAACCTAATATGCTAAATGCCTGAAGAGTAAAAAAACACATTTGGTTTGCTATGCTCTACCACAATGAGGAAATATCATAATTATCATCATCTTTTTAGAACAACCTATTTACCAAAATGATACAAGCAAGTGAAGCAACCTAACGGAGTGTCCAGAACTAGACACTACCAGACCTGAAAAGCTGAAAGGAATGGTAAACACACAGCTATATTTAGGATGCATGTTGACCAGCCAAAGGTCTCTACCATTGGATCTGGTTCACTAAATATGAAAACAAAAATATCCGAATAAAGTTTGATTTTTTTACTTGGTATATGTTTCCCATTACTATTTTTTTCCAAGATCAAGGGATTTTTTCTTTGAACTCTCCAAACTCAAGAGCTATTTCCCCGTTGTCTTCCAGGAGTACTCATTCGAGTTCATTTTTCTCACCATTTATGTATTATTTTATATCATTATCAGCTCGGCCGCTTACCTCCATCCGCACCCTAATCGAAAACGGCTGTACGTGTAACACGCAGGGCTGGGTCAGGCAGGCCGACATCAACGTGGATCCGGTCAAAAATCCCCAACGGACGGCCACGAAGCCCTCCACGCGCACCATCGGACGGCTCGCGCGCCTCCATATCCTCCGCCGCCGCCTGCTTTATTTAGCCTTCTCCCCCCTCCCGCGAGCTGCTCCTGCTCCTCCACTTCTTCCCTCTTCTCGCCTCCAAATTTTCTCACCAGAGGCGTAGACACAAGCACCTCTCCCGCGAGCGGCCGAAGTGACCATGCAGGCAGCGGCAGCGAATGACGGGGGTGACGTGCAGAAGCAGCAGCAGCAGCAATTGGGTGCACCGCCTCCGCCGGTGGCGGCGGTGGCGCCGCCGCCTCATTGGGTGGCCATGCCTTTCGCGCCGCCCGGGGCGGCGGCCATGGTGATGCCGCACCAGATGGCGCTGGCGCCGCCCCAGTTCGCGCCGCACTTCGTGCCGTTCCACGCGGTCGCGCCGCCACCTCCGCCGATGGCGGCCCCCGTGGCCGTGGCGGTTAGCTCTCCGGCCGCGGCGCAAGGCGGCCAGGAGGAGAACAAGACCATCTGGGTTGGCGACCTCCATTACTGGATGGACGAGAACTACCTCCACAGCTGCTTCGGCTACACCGGCGAGGTGAGCACGCGCGCCCGACCTTCCCAAGTCCAGATCTTGGCCACGACCATGCTGTCCCCGAGCCAAAGCTACCAAAAAAATCGTTTCTTTTTCACTTGCCCATGGCTCTCCTTTTCTTGAAGTGACAAGCCTGTGAAATGAATGTGTGTTTATCCATGTCCCAGTTAATTAAAAATGATATTTTGATGCGGTGATAAGTTTCCAAAATGCGATTGGTTTCTTGGGTTGCGCGAGGTAGGAGAGAGAGGGATCTTAAGGCAGTTGCAGTGAGGAGTGCAGATGCGGGTACAAATGATTGGGTCACTGTGCAGAAAAGGGAATGGCTTAGCAACTACTGGGCAAACGGAAGGCGTGGATCTGCGAGCTAAAACTGGAAACTTGCAGTGCCCCTGTTTCATCAGATTGGCTGCGGCGATACACCTGCCTGTACTGGTCATGGGAAATGTTCGGCTCGATGTGCCAGGTTGGTGGCTAGCATTTTATTAGCCTACCACGTAACGGCCGGCTCCCTTGAGATGTACCGTTGCCGTACATCTGTTGCAGCTCTGATTGGTCGGTTTTAGTTTTTTTTGGTGTATTTAGCATGATGGATGTTTTTTCATTTGGTAGTTTTGAGTCATTGGAATGTGTTGTTTTCATGACAAAGCATGTTTTTTTTCTGTGGATACTAAATAATTGATAGCTACAGAAACAGTGGCACAACTATGACGAACTCATGCTTGCAACGGAGGGTGTGACGATATAGAAAGTAGACTGATAGAAAAAGAGAAAATAATGGTGGCAAATTACATTTGCAAACATTTGATTGAAATCAGTTCGGGCTTAAGATTTTAGAGGTGAGCTCTCCATTGAATTAGTTCAATTACTGAGGTGTTCCTTTAGTAATTAAACGGGTGCATTAGCTTTTCCTGTTCCCGTTTGCTACGCGCTAACATGTTATCAGGTTAAACTTACAAAGGGTTCTTTTGTAAGTTGCAGTTTTATGTACTGTCTGTCCTTTCATTGTATTCATTGAAAATATGGAGAAATGTGGTCATCTTCAGAACAATAGAGAACAACTTGATGAAACATGCCAACTCTTGGTTTATCGAAGAAACAGTCTCATGCTTCTGATTTTATCTTAACGTTTGAACTGCTGTCAGTTGGATGAATATAATTGTATGCGCTAAGTGCAATGCATCATCAGATTTGATTCTACATCCTTTGTCTTTATTTTAACATCCCAAGTTTAAGATCATACTAACATGTTTGAATATGTTGTAGGTTGTAGCAATAAAGGTTATCCGTAATAAGCTAACTGGACAATCGGAAGGATATGGATTCGTCGAGTTATACAGTCATGCTGCAGCGGAAAAAGTACTTGAAGGTTTTGCTCGTCATATAATGCCAAATACCGACCAACCTTTTAGGTTAAATTGGGCATCATTTAGCATGGGGGATAGGCGTTCAGATATTGCTCCAGATCATTCCATATTTGTAGGCGATCTTGCTTCCGATGTCAATGATGCCACATTACTGGAGACTTTCTCCAGCAGGTACTCCTCTGTCAAAGGTGCAAAAGTTGTTATTGATGCTAACACTGGTAGATCGAAGGGCTATGGTTTTGTGAGATTTGGAGATGATAACGAGAAGACACACGCCATGGCTGAGATGAATGGTGTGTATTGCTCTACTAGGCCCATGAGAATTGGTCCTGCAACTCCCAGAAAATCTTCAGGTTCACTTCACAAATTTCTTATTCTTCCTATGCATTGAATCAATGTTTATGTGGCTTTTATGTTCTTTACAGACCTTAGGCTGATTATATGTCTTTTTTGCTATTTTGGTAATTTGGTTTGCTGTATAATCTATTAGAACTACATATATTTTACTCTATTGTTTTTGCTGCACTTGTCATTGGTCACTTGATGAATAGTGTGATTCTCTATCAGTGTTTTTTCAAAACAAGTTTCTCTATCAGTGTTCACTGGCTGTTGTGTTACTTTATGGGGCTGGATTCTGATGACTTTAAGCATTCGTAGATAATTCTAGGTGGAACAACTTTTTGATAGTACTCTGCCCTTTAGCATCTCTTTTTCCCCCTTTCTTTTAAAAATTTCACTTGTATTTCTTTACTACACGTCTAGACTTGTTTACACTCAGAATTTCTTAATTTAGTTCCATTAGTTTGATCATTGTCTGTCAAGTGTCAACTGCATACAACTTTACTTTTGCTCTGTACAGCGTACCTCACTATTTTTTAGAATCTCTGAATTTAGTTCACATTAGTTTGATCATTGTCTGTCAACAGCATACAAACTTTATTTTTGCTCTGTACAGCGTACCTCGCTATTTTTCTTTTCTAACGCATATAGATCACCATACTTTTGAGTACATCCTTTGATTAGTAACTTGGTAGATTTTAGCATTTGATGTCTTTGCTGTGTATATCTGCTTTACTCTGTTCCTTTTTCATTGGTAGTGATCTACCATGTCCCTGCTACCAAATGGAAACTTCTTCTCTCCCATTGTGTTTTTATCTTTCATTGAGAAACACAATGAACGAAAAAATGGAATGTCTTTGCTGTGTATATCTGCTTTACTCTGTTCCTTTTTCATTGGTAGTGATCTACCATGTCCCTGCTACCAAATGGAAACTTCTTCTCTCCCATTGTGTTTTTATCTTTCATTGAGAAACACAATGAACGAAAAAATGGAACGCTCTGTGTATATCTGCTTTACTCTGTTCCTTTTTCATTGGTAGTGATCTACCATGTCCCTGCTACCAAATGGAAACTTCTTCTCTCCCATTGTGTTTTTATCTTTCATTGAGAAACACAATGAATGAAAAAATGGAACGCTCTCCCTCCCGGAGAGGCGACTCCCCCGGCGACGATATCCCCCCTTCCCGCTGGTGCGTGCCCCACCACCGGCGTCCACAGATCTCCTCGCCGCTCCAACCCACTCTAGCCCCAAACCATACTCCGCCTCTACCTCTCGCTCCTCCCCCGTAAGTCGCCCAATCCCTAGTTCTGCAAGGTCCGCTAGCCCTAATTCGTTTCCCACCCCCAAATCGGTAGAGCCAGATCTTCCGGATGGGCTCGAGGAAGCTTCACCCCGCCCCCGCATTAATGCTGTCCGCTTATCGTGGAGCTCAGATGAGGAAGACTTTGAAGGTTCACCAAACAACTCCCCGGATGCGATGGCGCCTTCAATGGAGGTTTAGAGCTTTTCCCCTCCGGAAGAAGGGGCTTTTCAGCTTGCAACAGGAGAGGATTTGCAAGGTATGGCGAGAAATCCGGCCACCTCACATCGCATTACTTCCAGTAGCATAGGCAGAGAAAGATTTGGTCAGATTCAGATCTTGCGGGCGGCGACTAGCCCAGAATTTCCGCAACCTGCTAGCGCTCTTGCACACGGTCAGCTCAATGGAGTAACTCCTTCCATAGTACTAGCTACTCAGTTATCGAGCAAGGACGAGATGAAGGTTGATGGTAGCATTGAAGTCAAAAATCCAGAGGCTTCAAAGAACACTAGCATAGGGGTAAAGGCAGGGACTCAATCCAACTTAGCTCTCCACAAATCGAAGCCCCGGCAAATAGAGGTAACCCAAGGAGGAGCAGATCGCTGGATTGCAGTCAAGTCCCCACACTGGTGGAGAAAAATTTCGGCTCCGCAAAATTTGAAGTCCATGAGCACAAATAGAAATCAGCTTGTTCCAGTAAACTCCAAGAAGTTTTTCTTTTGGAAAAAGATGAGGGGTAAATGCTTTCGGTGTCTAGGCAGAGATCACATTGTGAAAGATTGTAGGGATCCTTTTCGATGTTGGAGATGCAGACGTTCAGGTCATGTTGCAGCAAGGTGCCCAACCTTAAATGAGCCCCAACCACCGAATTCAAGAGCAAGCCGAAGCTCTGGAAGCTGCTATAAAACTGAGACCTCAGCAAGGACCTCTGTATTCAAGCGAATTCATTCCGCCCAGCCACCCTTAGCCAAGGAGCAATTTCCCCCCTGTGTTCAACACCCGCTTATCGGCCAGCTCGTGCTGACACCATGGAGTGCCCGTGGGATCATTTGGCGCGCCCAGAGGAGGACCACTGTGTGGCGGCTGCCTCGGGGGAGACTGAGCGTCTGCGCGATCGTTTCTCCGCTCGATCAGTGGTGGCATGGGTGGTTGGCTCTCAAGTTGGCAGAGTTGACCCCAGCACTTTCGCTGATGATGTTCGCTCGGCTCTCCGTGTGAGGCACATGGAGATGCAAGTCACCAAATTTCACCCTGAAGATTTCTTTGTCACCTTCTCTCAGCAGCGTGACCGTGATGCTGTCCTTAGCTGGGGAAGTCTGGAGGCCCGTGGAGGACGCATTTATCACTTCAGGCCGTGGGACGAACTGCGTCAAGCTCAAGCTTCAGCTCTGCGATTCCATGCCCGCCTGTGCCTTGAAGGCGTCCCGATGCATGCAAGGACAGAGGAGATGGCTGCCCGTCTGCTGGGCAGAAGCTGCTCCATTCACCATGTGGAAGAGTATTCCCGACGAAGGATCTACAATCGCACCTATGATGCCTGGGTCTGGACTGATAATCCAAGTCTGATCCCCAGGAAAGTCTGGCTGACCATCACCGAGGCTGATGAGGAGGTGCCTCCTCTGGCAAATCCAATGTCAGAAGTGACATTGCGCCGGGAGCAAACCAGGGATTTCAAGAAAGGACTCACGTATGAGGTACTTATTCACTTGGACACTCTGCAAGATTTGAGTTTCTTCAGTGAGGAGGCAGAAGGACTGGAACCTCAGCACTCCAGGCGCTTTGAGTGGCGCTACGGGGTGATGGATGGGGCAAGAGAGGGAGCTTCCCAGCGACCTCTCCCAGCGCCCTGTCACCCGAGGGCTTCTCAACACCGCCGTCCAGAAGACGACGACGACTGGGGGGATGCTAACAGAGAGCGACACCGAAGCCGTTCCATTTGGAACCGCATTAATGAAGGTATGCGCCGCAGAAGCTCTGAGCCGCGCATCAAGGGGGAGCAGCGCTCCGCTGATGGCCGTCGCGGAAGGCAGCTGAGCAGGGAGGTGCACGGGTCTCGGCGCTCTCCACCTTCCAAGGAGCCGACCCTGCGCAGGAAACCTCTCTATGCTGCTGTAAGTGCAAACCCTACCCCTCCATCTTGCAAAGACATGGCTAGTGGCAGTGCGCAGCTTCCAGATGGAGATGCAGCCGCTATTTTAATTGTAGATGACCAACGAGAAGTCCCTCAAGATGACCCGGTGACTCTTGTGCAGGGCGCTCAGGACATTGTCGGCATGGTTGATGGGAGATGTCCCGACCCAATGCTGCTGGAATTCGCCCTGGCGCCCAAGCAGACTGGAGGACAGGGGGAGACTGGAGGTCAGGGGGAGACACTCCCAGAACCCCCACGGCAGGTCAAGAAAAATGTAGCTTCCTTCCTGGCAAAGATCTCCAAGCCAGCTGCAGCGCCTATCCTCAAGGGCACGCCATCACGACGCCGTGACTCTCTCACAAAGGTGACCTGTACTTCTCGCCGCAGTGTGCGCCTTGCATCCAAAGCTAGGCAGGGTACCTCCTTGGAGCTTTTAGCTCAAGAAATCTTAGCAAAGCATTTTGGTTTTCTGCAGAAAGAAGACTCTTTTGATGACCTGGCAAAAAACCTCTATCTTCAGCATTTTAAGAAACCCCTGCCTTCCAGTGAGCTCCAGAAGCTGAAGGACATTATAGACAAGGGAGGATGCAAGCCACCGAAGATTCGCACGGCCGAGCAAAAGGCTGTTGTTAACCCGGTGTAATTGACAAGGAAGTACAAGATTGGCGTTGTAGCTTTGCTCCGCCGTAGAATGAAGTTTAGGAGTCATCTAGTTTTCTTAGTGTGCTGCTTATGTTTCTGTCTTTCCCTCATTCCAACCCTACAGTGCCTTCTTGATGTGTGCTTTGTGTTTTGCCCTCTAGTCCAGCATCACAAGGAGGACTCCAGACCTGTAGTCGCCCCCCTTCTTTTGCATTATGTCACAAGCAAACTGCAACTTGTTGAACTGGAATGTGAGAGGATTAAATGCAGGTGCTAAAAAAGATTGTTTGAGAGAAATGGTTGAATTATTCAAACCTACTATTGTATGTCTCCAAGAAACCAAGTTGTCTTTGGTCAACAGGCAAATCATTTCTCAGTATCTTGGACAGTGTTTCTCCATGCACTTTGCAGCTTTGCCATCACTAGGGACTAGAGGGGGGATTATTTTAGCTTGTGATGATAATTTCTTAGAATTATCTAATGTCTCTTTGGGACAGTTCTCCCTTACTGCAAATCTTAAAATGAGAGGAGAAGGTCTAACTTGGTCAATAACTGTGGTGTATGGACCGCAAGCTGAAGAAGACAAAATCTCTTTTCTACAAGAGCTGGAATCTATACAGCAGAATGTGCTGGAGGAATGGCTGGTTATTGGAGATTTTAATTTAATCTACTTGGCCAGTGATAAAAACAATGATAACTTAAATAGAAGGATGATGTCTTGATTCAAAGGATGTATAGACAGGCTTCATCTCAAGGAATTGCCTTTAAATGGCCGGAGATTCACTTGGCGTGGAGGTCCAGAAATGCAAACGATGACAAAAATAGACAGAGCCTTTTGTTCGGTGGAATGGGACCTGATGTTTTCTCATTCTCACATGTTTGCTTTACCCTCAGCAAATTCAGATCATTGCGCCCTATTTCTGAGAGGGGATAAGGAGGAGAGGCCGAATCTTGGTTTCCGTTTTGAGTCGTTTTGGCTTAATCACCCAGACTTTCTCGATGAGGTCCAACATAGCTGGGAGAAGCCGATTAACACAACTAGACCCCTTTTGCGATTCCATGTTAAACTCCAACGCCTTGCAAAGTCTCTCAAGCGGTGGAGCAAATATGAAGTTGGGGATTTGCGCTTGCGGTTAGCCTTGGCAAATGAAATAATTCAAAGACTGGAAACCGCACAAGAGGAGAGGATTCTTTCTCCAGAAGAGATAGTTTTTCTTAGAGACATCAAGGTTAAAGTTCTTGGGATAGCGACCTTGAATAGAATTCGTATAAGACAAAGGACTAGGCTGTCTTGGCTAAAAGAAGGTGATGCAAATGCAAAATTTTTTCATCTCTGGGCAAATGGAAGGAAAAGAAAGAACTTCATCGAATTTTTAGACTCTGAAAATGGACCTGTCTTCTCCACTGAGGGGAAGCTACGCCAAATGACAGACTTCTTTGTTCAAAAAACAGGATCCGCTTTCAACCGCTCTTCCTCCCTTAACTGGGAGCAGCTGCACATGCCGAGGTTGGAATTGGAGAGGGAGGATTTGGAGCGACCTTTCTCTGAAGAGGAATTAAAGATTGTAATCTTTAGCATGCCAGCCGAAAAAGCACCTGGTCCCGACGGTTTTATTGGAGGTTTTTATCGGAAAGCTTGGAATATAATTAAGAAAGATCTCTTTGAGGCAATTAAAGCCTTCATGGATTTTCAGACCGAGCACCTAGAGCTGCTGAATTCCGCCAAAATTTTTCTTCTGCATAAGAAGTTGGAGGCAAGTCGACCTGACCAGTTTAGACCCATCAGCCTCATTCATAGTTTCTCAAAGATCATATCTAAAATTTTGGCTTTGAGACTAGCTTCAGTGATGGACAGATTGATTTCTAAGAACCAGAATGCTTTCATTAAAAAGAGATCTATACATGAAAACTTCCTTTACACTAGGCAAGTGCTTCAGATGCTCCACAGAAAGAAAATTCCAAGTCTTTTCCTGAAGCTAGATGTGGCAAAGGCTTTCGATTCCGTAAGTTGGCTGTTTTTGATTGAGGTTTTGGAAAATTTTGGTTTTGGAATTGCCTGGCGAAATTGGATTGCAAATCTCCTCAGCTCGTCTTCTTCGAGTGTTTTGGTAAATGGCTTCTCTGGAGAACCTTTCTGGCATGCTAGAGGTCTACGACAAGGAGACCCCCTCTCTCCATTGCTCTTCATTCTAGCTATGGAGCCTTTGCAAAGACTAATTGCAAGAGCAGAAGATGATGGTGTTCTCGCGCCCTTGTCAGGGCAGTTTTTGCCGTTCAGAGTTTTAATGTTCGCAGATGATGTGGCGGTTTTCTTAAGGCCAGAGCAGAATAACTTAGAAGCTTTCAAAGCAATCCTTGAGCTCTTTGGAAGGGCTTCTGGACTGTTCACTAATTTGGAAAAAACAGAAGTCTACCCAATAGCTTGCTCAGCTGAGCAAATAGAGTCTGCTCGGCAATGCTTCCAAGGAAAGATAAGCTTTTTTCCTTGTAGATACCTCGGTCTTCCTTTGCATTTGCGCAAATTGAGGAAAATTGACTGCCAACCCCTAATTGATAAGATTGCAAAGAGATTGCCGAGATGGAAGGGAAAGTTTTTAACCATGCCTGGACGAGAAACCTTGGTAAAACATGTTCTTTCATCTATTCCTACTTACTTTTTGACAGTGCTGCCCGCGCCCAAATGGTTGTCAAAGAAAATCGATCGTTTTCGAAGAGCTTTTTTATGGGAAGGCAAAGAACCTGAACATGTGAAGGGAGGGCACTGCCTAGTAAAGTGGACAACGGTCTGTAAACCGCGTGCGTTGGGAGGATTGGGAATTCTTGATCTGCAAAGATTCGCCCGAGCTCTTCGCATAAGATGGTTGTGGCTAAAATGGAGAGAGCCTTCGAGACCCTGGTCCTCCATGGAGCTGCCGTGTAACAAAGAGGACATATCTCTTTTCTCGACAAGCACAACAATCACGGTTGGCAATGGAGCTAAGACTAGTTTCTGGAATGATAAGTGGTTAGACAATCAGAGCTTGAAATCCCTAGCTCCTGACATTTTCAAAATTTCCAGAAGGAAAAAGATTTCGGTTCAAGATGCCATGAGGCAGCATTGCTGGTTAAATTGTATTGGGACAATTTCGGATGCTAATCAGCTCTCACAATTGATCGGTTTAGCTGGAAGCCTGAATCACCTCACCCTCGAAGATACGGAAGATTCCATTTTTTGGAGATGGACAGCAAGTGGCGAGTATTCGGCTCATTCGGCTTATTCTATTCAGTTTAGTGGTATAATTCCGAAACCTTTCCTAAACCATTTGTGGAAAGGACACGCGGAACAAAAAGCCAAATCTTTTGGATGGTTACTTCTGCAACACAAGGTTTTAACTTCTGACAATCTCCTCAAAAGAAATTGGCCATGCAATCCTCTGTGTGCTCTTTGTTTCCAGCAGGGAGAAAATGCCGACCATTTTGCAAAAGATTGCACGTTTACTGCGGCTGTTTGGAGCAAAGTGATTCAGCTTTTGCACTTGAGAGATCTTCCAGCTGGACAAAGTTACAATACCCTCTCCGGATGGTGGAAGGCTTTTACAAAAATTAGGCCTCATTCAACCAAAAGGAAATGCATAGGGGCCCTAGTTCAAACGTGGTGGTTGGTTTGGAGGGAGAGAAATAGAAGAATTTTTGATAACTCTTTTCTCTCGGTGGATTCGGTGGCAAATCAAGCAGCTATAGTTAGTTCGCAAGTTTTCTTTGTTGCTTCGGCAAGTGAGGCGACAGGAATCGGATAGTGGGCAGTGGGTAGTGTCTTTTGGCAGTGTCTTGTATGTCTTTTTTAGTTGCTCCTTTCGGTTTTTCCTTTTGGAGGGCTTTTAGTTTAGTGCCCTCGGACGTCTTGTAATCCTTTCCTTTTCTCCCTTTAATATATGGCAGTCCTCCTGCCTTCCTTCAAAAAAAGAAACACAATGAAATGATGCTAACAAGGGTGATTTCGTTCTTTAATTTCCGTCTTGGAAATGAACATCTTTTGTTGGTAACGAAATGTTGTAACTCCAAATGAATTGCAGCTATGGTTGATATTTGTTGATATATTTAACATATATTTGTGTGATTTAAACCTCGTGTTGAAATATATGCAGTAATCTTTTAGAAGATATGGATTGCTATTGGTAATGATGAGATGAGTTGATACAGTATAGGAGCTCAGTGATTGGTTAAAAACCTGAGAATGATAGTGGACTGTCGCCTTGTAAATGGCTATTAACATTATTCTACTGGATAGAGTTTGCTTTGAGAATCATGTATAGTCATTTGGATAACAGTAACTATTTATTTCTATTTTCTAAAAAGTTTGTTGGTTTAGGTACTTATTGGTCTACTGGTTCATCTGCTCGATCAGATGGAGATTTGACAAACACAACCGTGAGCACAGATTCATTTCCTTTAACTTATGTAATCTACATATTTTCTCTCGTCATCATCATTCTTTAACTATTCGTAGGTATTTGTCGGTGGGCTTGACCCAAATGTTAGTGAAGATGAACTTAGGGAAACCTTCTCCCAGTATGGTGAGATTTCCTCTGTAAAGATTCCAGTTGGGAAACAGTGCGGCTTCGTGCAGTTTGTTCAGAGGTATGAGCCCTTAAATTTCACATTTCAGTTCCCCAAATACTTTTTTGTTAGGTTTAATTGCCTCTGTGAGTCTGCATACCATTGTGATATCTGATTAATGTTGTCATCGTTTTTCTTTTTCCAGAAAGAATGCAGAAGATGCACTGCAAGGGCTAAATGGAAGCACTATTGGAAAACAGGCTGTGCGTCTTTCATGGGGCCGCAATCCAGCAAACAAGCAGGTATTGACTTGCTCTTGGCATAGTTTCAGCAACCAAACAGCAAAATTGTGCAGCAAACATAACAAGGTACTTGATGCTACATTTCTTATTCACAGTTGAGGAGTGACAATGGCAATCAGTGGAACAATGGGATGTACTACGCGGCCTCGCCGTTCTACAACGGATACGGCTACCCTGCACCGTTCCCTGATCCAGGCATGTACGCTGCTGCCTATGGTGCCTACCCGTTCTACGGGAACCAACAACAAGTGTGCTAAAAAGAGTTGCATACGCCTCACCCAGACTGGAGGTGCGCATTAGTTGTAGCTCTTGCTGGAGAAAAAGGTAGACGACGTAGTGGTCATGTAATATTACACGAACTAGCACCACTAAGACGCCTATGGACTCGCCATGGTCTGCTGAATTCTTCCAGAGAAAAAGTTTTGACCTGGAGCTGCGACCTTAAAGTAGAACAATAAGCTATTCAATACCTTGTGTGTGCGCCATCTGATTTGTTCTTTTTATACATTTGGGTTTTGCACCTGATGCATGAAGTAGTCTGGACGTGCTTTGGTTGACGGAAAACGGCAGCACGTCGTACGCTGGCTCAGCTGT
The DNA here is from genome assembly GCA_017311315.1 of Dendrocalamus latiflorus. NCBI lineage: Eukaryota > Viridiplantae > Streptophyta > Magnoliopsida > Poales > Poaceae > Dendrocalamus > Dendrocalamus latiflorus. Next base: position 32,556,575 of record CM029657.1, read on the forward strand.
CATCTAAAATACCATCTGGGATCCACTATCTGTTTGTTTATCTAAACTTTACTATTGGCAGTGCCATACTGCCATCACGCTCCACGCGTTCATCCAGCTTGGTGCTGATCAGGGTTTTCATATGATTTTTTAGGAAGGTTTTCATATGACATTTTGAGTTGGATTTGATTCGAATGGAAATCTTTTTGAGGAACTTTTGGATTCTACTTGAAACTTCTAGGATTTGGAAGTGAAATCGAGTTGAAAGCTGATTTCGGTTGAAGGCTATTTCGAGTTCGAGTTGAAAGTGAAAGTTTTTAAATGTGACTTGAAAGTTTAATTGGCCGGCGGCGAGGAGGGACGCGGAGGAGGCGAGGGAGGGGGGCAGAGGCGGGAGGCAAGACGGAGGCGAAGGGGGATTAGCAGCACCCTTCAGGAGACCACCATCCTTCCTAAACGCACTGCTCGTGAGCTTGCACACCTAGCAAACAAAACGCACTGTTCCTTGTTGTACAGAGCGTATGATTTCTCACTGCTCCCGCTTTCCTCGCAAAATAAATATACAAATAAATTTATAGACTTTATAAAGACATAAATTTACAGGGACCCTTTCTTTGTCTCACAGGAATACCAAATTTGCAATTATAACCAATCAAAAGTAGGCATTAGTCACAATATTTCTCTTTATTTAATTGAAGTCTTATCATAAATTCATTCAACAAGAAATCCATGCCCACTCATAGGAACATGAACCTTTCTCAACTGTAACTGGAGACAAGTAAAAATAAAGCAAGCATTAAGCAATTCGTACTAAATAAAACAAGCATTAAGCAATTCATACTAAGTGGCAACTCCATCCCTGCCGTAGCACTAGCTTGGTTTCAAGTTTGGCGTTGAGCAAGCTAGCTAAGCCCTTTTCATGCATGGAATTTATGCACGCCATGGATCATTGCTCTTGCATGTAAGGTGGGAGTGTCCCTTCGAGGAAGGAGTGCAACATTATCAATGCTCTCTCAGGCTGAAAGGATGGAACCATGTGGCCAGCTCCTCTCACAGATAGAAATGTGAATCCTCCCGTGTACTGTTGAACATAACCTCCCACCTGCCAGTGCAACCATCCATGTAAAAGGTACTAATGAACCTTGTAGATCAACACTGTTTTCCAATAATAATAAACTTACTTCCATGTTTGCTGTCCATGGGCGCCATGGAGTCGTGACATAGAGGTCAAGGTCGTGGATAGAATACCTCGTTGCCGGAAGCGGGCATACGTAGTCAAAATCACCACTGGAAATGTGCGTAAATTTGTCACACAGTACTTTTCATTTGTCACAGCATATTATGTAATTGTGATTCTCGTACCTAAATATCCAGACAGGTAACTTGTTGTCGATTAGCCATTTGATGGTCGGCACCATGGAGATTGGTGCATCTTTCCAGTCCAAGTTTCTGTAACAAATCACATGAGTTTCGTGGGTGAAACAAGCCGAAATTGTTAGCCGATTAATACTACTTTGGCGTCCAATTCAAGGATCTTACGCGCAGCCTGACCACTGTGTCATCCTAGCGTGAAAAGCATTTTGCACCGCTGGATCATTGAGGTAGGCATTGGTAGAATAATAGCTGCATGGATCGTACCCAGGTAACTGTAATTTGGAAAACGGTTAGCAATCCAACTTCGCTAGTTTTACGATAGCAACAAATGTATCCAATTCTGCTGCATGTATGTTCTTACGTAGCTGCTGGGGTAATATGCTCCATTGGGTGCGTCAATGCAAATTGGAGCATATATGTTGTAGCCATCAATTTGGCCTGCATCGAAAGCATCGAAAGCGCCGTCGCATGCTGCTTCATCCGTGCCGTTAAAATTGCAGTGCTTGGTGATGTTGGCGAAGACCTCGTCCGATATCACCCCATGGGTCCAGAGGTAGTCAACTCGGCCCTTAGAATTCCTGTTCCAGTCAAGAAGTGGATTTCCAACCTTCAAGAGAAAAGAGAAGCCATTATTCAGAGAGAAAAATGAGATCTTTACCATGTTTCATATATAGAAAATTTCACGTACCAAGATACCCTGTAGGTTTATGGTGGTTGTGTTGCTGTACATGTTGTGGAGTAGGATGGTGGCAGCAAGCTCTGGCACATAGTGGCCAGCGTAGCTCTCCCCAGAGATGTAGAAGGCACGGTCCTGGTACTCGGGGAACCTCTCGAGCCAATTGACCAGAAAGATGTACGCATCATCAGCGGTCCTTTGGTCTCCACTAAGATCATAGTCGGAAGACGTGTTCGAGTAAGAGAATCCAACACCGGCGGGCGATTCCAAGAATATCACATTAGCCACTACAGTTTTCACATGCACATTAGCGTTTCATACAATTTTCAAAGATTTACTGAACCTGAGGCATCCCTAACATGCAGGCCCAAAGGAAGATGAAGATGGGTGGAATTTACGAGTTACCGTTATTCCATGCATGCTTGTTTCTGCTGAGCGTTTTGTTGTCGCTGTTTACGCGAAACGGGCCGAGTTCTTGCATCGCTCCGTAGCCGAGAGATGAGCATCCTGGCCCTGTGGATGAGTGAGTATCTAGTGGGATCAGACAGTGGGCAAATGTGCGCATCACTGCTACTCTCGGAAGAGCGGCATGCATGAGCATGCAACGGTACATGAACTTCACGAACTCGGTGTAAATGCAACTTGCAACTATAAAAGTGCAACTGCTCTACCGCGATTTAGAGAAGAGATATATATCATTCTAACCTCCATTAAGCCATAGGACGAGTGGCTTTGTCGAAGCGTCGTAAGGCGCTTCGACGAAGTAGTAGAAGAGCGCACGGCCGTTCTTCTCGTCGACGGTCACGTACCCGCCGTACTGGTTGAAGTCGACGCCTTCCGGCTGGCCCGGCAACGCCGTGATCTTATCGGACGCCTTGAGAGAACTCTGATCAGAGCCAGAGTACTCCGTTCTCTGGCTGCTGGCAACCCTGTAACCTATATCATGTACATTGAACGTATCGCTACTGCTATCTCTGTTCCTTCTAGACAAGATGAACTCTCTTAGTCGAGCCTCCTGGGAGGCATTGGCATGCAGTGCGGCCACAGAGATGAGAAGATACAAGTAGAAGGAAATGTTCTTCATTTTTGATTAAATGGCTGGGTCTGAGATGAGAAAGTCACTTGGCAAGGCTTATATAGGCCCGGGAGGAAGGAAAAAGGAAACTTTAAAGCGGGGAGTTTTGGATTCTTCCCTAGGTATATTTCGGGTACGAACAGTGCAAATAATTGGTGCAGCTGTGCGCGCTTGTACGTTCTATTGTTCTTTCTTTCCGCTGAAAGCCTTGAGACGAGCAAAGCTTCTTCCCGCTAATATTTGCTTCGTGAAAACGGCCATGGTTTGGCTGAAAGGACATGTTGCCGGCTACTGAGAGCGAACGGGTCATGTAATATTAAGCCGTTTGTGTTGCCTTCCAGCTTAGGCTTTAGTCAGTTCTTTATCTGGACTTCTCTTTTTTAAAACGGTGGCTTGGAAGGTAATCGATGGCAATTTGTATATGTTCTGTACTTCTGTGTGACCAGGTTTGTGCTGCTGGTGAGATGTACGATGGCGAGAAAAATTCCATTTCAAAATATGCAAGTAGATGAGGCCTGAGGGCGAGGTCATGCAATATACATGCAACAGATATAGTTCACAGACAGCCCACTAGTATTTGCTTAGTGTGTGACACTGGAAATTTGAAGTGCACATATTCCCAGGCTATATCTCTCGCGTATATATAAGAAGCAAGTTCAGACTTATTTTTCATCAGCTGTTTGCACAACAGTTGATCACAACATCTGTAACATTAGTTTAGCATTATATGGATTTGAACCTCGAGTAACAAAGTTGCGGTAGAATTTTGTTTCTGCAGTGTTTTATTACGACATGCTGCCGCGGTGCCGCCGCCTGGTGATTGCTTCCGTTGCCACCGGCACAACACCGCGCAGCCTGAAATCCGCTGACCACAGCCAAACAGGCCATAGGCTACCTCTCGGCAAGTCGGAAGCCCAGTACCTACCTCCAGCCCACCAGGAGGCACAGTTCAGGCTGTCAGCCACACCAACCGGCGTCTCGCTTCCCGCGTTGCCAACAGACTCCCCGGCTCAGTCCGTCTCCCAGCTTGGCGAGCTTTGCGACCAAGACCTAGCAGAAAGGGGGAAAGTAAACGGCCCAGCTCCTCGCGCGGCTGACCTGACTCCAGCCACACGACGTCCCAGGTGCCGAAAGATTGGTCCTCAACTCCTGATTAAAAACATGTGACTTACCTCCTTTCCATTGTTCTCGATCTTCTCTACTGTCTTCAAGCTGGCTTCATTTGCTTCTGTTGCCCTTCAGTTGACCAACTCGCTTGGTCCGTTCACTAGAGCAGAAAACGAGGTCAAATAAGTTCCTGCTTTACAGAATGCAGGCTGGGAACAAAATACAATAAAACTCAAATGAAGGGTTTTGAATTTATTTGGAAATTAATTTGGTGGAATGGAGGTTAAAAAATGGGTTTGCGGCGCCGAGACGATCGAAACGGTGTATTTTTGGGATTTTTGAAATTTTCTAGATTTTTATTGGATTTTTAATCAACTTTTCGGATTTTCTCTCGGGTGAACAGTAACGGGCCGGCCCACCAGCACAGTGTGCCCCGGCCAGGATTTCTCCCACGCGGCCGAACAGGCCGACCGGCCTTTGGCCCACGTCGTCCACGGCTGCAAGGCCCAGCGTGGGCGTGCACCCGCGCCCGATGGGCAACGCGCGGACGGCCCGGATACAACAAGCGCGAGCGCTCGGGATGAGATGGCAACGATGGGCATGAACGACTGAGATGAAGCCACGTCGTGCCAAGGAGGTCGTCTTCAACCTCCGTTTCTCTCTCCGGCGGGAAAACAGAGCACGGCGACGACTCTCGATTCCGCTTCAGCAGTGCTCGTCGGTGGAAAAGGAGTGGACGATTGGGTTCCTGGGAGTGTAGAGAACCCATTTTGGGGCTTTGGGAGGTGGGGGAATGGACGGCGGTGACTGACGACAGGAGAGAAGGTGGCGGACTTTATGGTGGCACTACGGTACTCCAGTGGGTTTCCGACAAATTGAGAAGTGATTTGACCATCTATGGGGTACTAGATTCACAGTGGTAGCGGTGGTTTGAGTCGAGGAAAGCTCGGTGAGGCTGTCCACAGGAGAGGCCTTTCGGCCGACGGTGGCTTTAGCCTTCAAGGCCTCCGGCGACCACTCTCGCCCAGGGGAGTTCACCATCATGTTCAGGAGGCAAAGGGGATCATGTCAGCAAAAAGAATAAAAAAGTAATCGATTGAAACGTGAAATTGCCGCTAGGGCTCACCGGACGCAGGGGAGGCTGCCGACGGCGATGCGACGAGCTGGAGCTGAAATTGGCGATTCGGTGAGGTATGAGGGAGTGGTGTGGAGCATTCGGCAGTGGCTATCGGGCTTTAAACATGGTGGGTGTCGGTGGCCACTGCGAGGCGGTTTGGGGCGCGTGTCTTTCACCCGAGCAAGGTGATAAGGCGAGCTCTGCCACCGTGCAGAGAGCAGGGGAGAGGTGGCACTGAGATTCTACAGGAGCTGGCGAGGGCTGATGCCACTGTACGGAGAAAGGGTGCGTGTCGACTGTGAGCTTCACTGGATTGGGCAGAGAGAGCGAGCGGCAAGTAGCGGCGCATGAAGCAAGGAAGCCGGGAGTTGAGAGACTGAACAGTGGGACCACGGGGGTCAGACAAATGTGAACGCGCACGAGCGGCGGTCGCAATCCTGCGGAGCGACGACGCGACACGTGGAGGCAATGAACAGGGAGACGGTGGAGAGGCGACTGCGCACGGCGGCGCCAACAAGAGGAGAAGGCGGAAAGTAAAAAGGGAAAGTGGGTTTTCATGAAGCTTACCAAATTGGGAAAGAAATCAAATTCAAAAGAAATTCCAAGAAAGATTCAAAATTTTGAAAATTTCAGGTTGTTTCAAGTAAACGGCCCAGCCCTCGCGCGGTTGACCTGACTCCAGCCACACGACGTCCCAGGTGCCGAAAGATTGGTCCTCAACACCTGATTCGCAGCACGCACGTGTGCTAAAAGCCATCTAACGCACGTAGCGCGGTGAGTGTCATGTCAGCCACGTGACCATCAGCTAACCCGCCCCGCACGCGCATCGGCGACACGGCAGGCGCCCATAAGGCTAACTAACCCTCACTCCCCTTCAACCCCAGGCTTCATATTGGCCAACGGCCATTGACCCAGCGTACGCGCATCAGTGGAGCCTGGCAAGCTGGCACCAGCACCCGACTGGGCTAGAGTTGTTAGTGATATACCATAGAGGCAATTATAGAAATGATTATATCACTTCTATATTTATAATAAATGTTATTGTGTTGCTTGAATGAATTATCATTTATAAATGTTAGCAAGTATATGACTTGTTGGTGAAGCTCTTTATTTATTATATGATATCATTCAAGAATGATCACTGGTCAGAACACTAGTGACTTATAGACAAGCACATGTATTGATTGATGGACACGTTTCACCGGTCATAAATATCGGGATATCAAGTCAATAATGTGGATATGTGTTAGAGAATATGATGCTGGATTGATCCACCTTGAGACACCGTTGAGATTGTTACATTTTATATGACATCAGTTGGTCTCAAGCAATGATGACATATAATCTTTGTATCTGAAATCAGTATAGCTTCCTACATGTATAATAGTGTATTTAAGGGTTGTCAAGTGCTACTCTGTAACTAGGTAATTATAAATGTAGGTTTCGGCTATGCTATAAAATATGCGGAGGAATGTGACTGTCGAATCAGATTAAATTTACAAAGGGTTCTTTTGTAAGTTGCAGTTTTATGTACTGTCTGTCCTTTTCTGTATTTTTATTTTTATCATTGTATTCAGTGAAAATATGGAGAAATGTGGTCATCTTCAGAACAATAGAGAACAACTTGATGAAACATGCCAACTCTTGGTTTATCGAAGAAACAGTCTCATGCTTCTGATTTTATCTGTTGCTTCTGATTTTATCTTAACATTTGAACTGCTGTCAGTTGGATGAATATAATTGTATGCGCTAAGTGCAATGCATCATCAGATTTGATTCTACATCCTTTGTCTTTATTTTAACATCCCAAGTTTAAGATCATACTAATATGTTTGAATATGTTGTACGTTGTAGCAATAAAGGTTATTCGTAATAAGCTAACTGGACAATAGGAAGGATATGGATTCGTCGAGTTCTACAGTCATGCTGCAGCAGAAAAAGTACTTGAAGGTTTTGCTCGTCATATAATGCCAAATACCGACCAACCTTTTAGGTTAAATTGGGCATCATTTAGCATGGGGGATAGGCGTTCCGATATTGCTTCAGATCATTCCATATTTGTAGGCGATCTTGCTTCCGATGTCAATGATGCCACATTACTGGAGACTTTCTCCAGCAGGTACTCCTCTGTCAAAGGTGCAAAAGTTGTTATTGATGCTAACACTGGTAGATCGAAGGGCTATGGTTTTGTGAGATTTGGAGATGATAACAAGAAGACACACGCCATGGCTGAGATGAATGGTGTGTATTGCTCTACTAGGCCCATGAGAATTGGTCCTGCAACTCCCAGAAAATCTTCAGGTTCACTTCACAAATTTCTTATTCTTCCTATGCATTGAATCAATGTTTATGTGGCTTTTATGTTCTTTACAGACCTTAGGCTGATTATATGTCTTTTTTGCTATTTTGGTAATTTGGTTTGCTGTATAATCTGTTAGAACTACATATATTTTACTCTATTGTTTTTGTTGCACTTGTCATTGGTCACTTGATGAACAGTTTGATTCTCTATCAGTGTTTTTTCAAAACAAGTTTCTCCATCAGTGTTCATATGGTTTAAGTTGAAAGTTCACTACTATTTTAAGTCCAATTGAATGAATGTCCCCTGATTTGGTTTTGTTCATTCCAAATTAATTTTGGGGTTCTATTGAGAGAGTGGACGATCATATCCACTGAAGCTTATGTCATTATGTGCCTATATCTGAATCTGGCTGTTGTGTTACTTTATGGGGCGGGATTCTGATGACTTTAAGCATTCGTAGATAATTCTAGGTGGAACAACTTTTTGATAGTACTCTGCCCTTTAGCATCTCTTTTTTCCCCTTTCTTTTAAAAATTTCACTTGTATTTCTTTACTACACGTCTAGACTTGTTTACACTCAGAATTTCTTAATTTAGGGGGTGTTTGGGACTGCTCCACTCCAGTTTTTGCAGCTCCGCTCCACCAACTCCACCATGGAGCAGCTCCAGTGTGGAGTTCGTGGAGCAGGTGGTACTGTTTGGCACACAGCCTAGCTCCAGCTCCACGAATGAGTTGTTTCCCTGCAAACGGTCTATTATGCCCCTGATTTATGTTTGTTTATTTAAGTAATACTCACCAAATATTTTGGTTAAATAATTACACCAGTCGGATACAAATAATTGACCCATAAATTTGCTTAGATCTTATATATATATTTTATAAACTCGATCGAAGTTATACAAGTTTGGTTTATGACAAAACTAAAACAAATTACTCTATCTATAATTATAATGTAAAGCTGAGGTAGTACATGCTATTTGCAGCAGGGAAGTGGAAGCAGAGTTGTGTCCAGGGCATGTAATCAGTCACGCACTCGGCACTATTTTTTCCAAAAAAAAAAATCAAAATCCAACTAACTTCCACTCGTCCTGGAAAGGCTCGCACGCTAGTTGCGCCGCGTAGGTTGGAATCGTTGCGGACGTACGGGGAGCTGAGTTGAACAGACGTGAAACAAACTGGTACATGTGATTAATGAGTGGCAAGGTGGGTAATTAACCCACAACTCCACGTGGGAATAGAAAACCCCAAAAACTGGAGTACCTCCTGAGGTGCTCCAGAAAAAACGTGGAGTTGGCTCTCAACTCCACCTTTTTCTTGGAGCAGAGTTCTTGGAGCTGAAGGTGTTTGGCAACGCGGAGTTGGAGCGGAGCTGAAAAAACGGGAGCGGAGCAGTCCCAAACACCCCCTTAGTTCCATTAGTTTGATCATTGTCTGTCAAGTGTCAACTGCATACAACTTTACTTTTGCTCTTCACAGCGTACCTCACTATTTTTTAGAATTTCTGAATTTAGTTCACATTAGTTTGATCATTGTCTGTCAACAGCATACAAACTTTACTTTTGCTTTGTACAGCGTACGTACCTTGCTATTTTTCTTTTCTAAGGCATATAGATCGCCATACTTTTGAGTACATCATTTGATTACTAACTTGGTAGATTTTAGCATTTGATGTCTTTGCTATGTATATCTGCTTTACCCTGTTCCTTTTTCATCCGTAGTGATCTACCATGTCCCTGCTACCAAATGGAAACTTCTTTTCTCTCCCATTGTGTTTTTATCTTTCATTGAGAAACACAATGAGATGATGCTAACAAGGGTGATTTCGTTCTTTCTGTCTTGGAAATGAACATCTTGTTAGATAATCTGCTGCCTATTTTGCGTTCAGTTAGTTTCCTTTTAGTCTGTTTTTTCCTTGTTTTCCCTCCAAGCCATGTTCTTGTATGGAAACAGTGCGAACCAGAAAAGGAAGGCATGCGGGATCACGCGTCTCTCCGAATCATGGCAGATTTCCAGGAATTGTATTTGCTATGTTTTAGGACTTGCTATGTTTAGGACTTACTATGTATAGGACTTGTATTCTCCTATAAATAAGAGGTAGAACCAAAGCTGCAAGAGCATCGCAGCACATCAAAAATCTTCTGTGTTCTTCACGTTCCGTGTGAGTAGTGTGCGAGAGCGATTGGAGGTATCCATTGCCAACAGTTGGTATCAGAGCAAGGCTACTCAATCCCTGCGCAATGTGGGCTCCAGCAAGCGATGGTGACCGGAGTATGTCGCCACGCCGCGGAGGTCGAGGGCGGCGCTTGGCCTCGCCAGTCATCCCTCGTCGTGGTCGCACTCGCGGCCGTGACATGGTGGTCCAGAAGACGGTGCGGGAGGTTGGAGGCGCGTCCTATTCGATGCTCACGCGCGACAACTACACAGATTGGTCACTCGTGATGAAGGTGATGCTCCAAGCAAGGGGCTTGTGGGACACCGTCGAGTATGGCGACGCCGATCTGCAGGAGGATCGTGCGGCGCTCGAGGCGCTCCTCAAGGCGGTCCCGCAGGAGATGATTCGCGCGCTCGCCATCAAGCGATCGGCCAAGGAAGCATGGGACTACGTCAAGTCCATGCGAATTGGCTCCGATCACGTCCGCAAGTCGAAGCTCCAGAAGTTGCGCACCGAGTTTGAGACGCTTGTGTTCAAGGAAGGCGAAGATCCCGAGGATTTCGCGCTTCGCTTGAGCTGCCTAGTCGGCCATCTCTCGGAGTACGGCGAACCCGTCGACGAGCAGAAGGCCGTCGATAAGTACCTTCGTGTCGTCCCGCCCAGGTTCGGTCATGTTGTCTACACCATGGAAACCATGCTTGATCTCTCCAGGCTGTCCATTGAGGAAGTCACCAGGCGTCTGAAAGGCGCCGATGATCGTTGCATCCCGTAATCGGCGCCACTGACTACTACCTCGGAAGCTAAACTCTTGCTGACCGAGGAGGAATAAATGGCGCGCCTCAAGGAGAAGTAAAGCGGCGAGGGATCGTCGAGCAAGTCTGGTGGCCATGGCCGTCGTCGTGGCAAAGGCAACCAGCGACCTAAAGGCGAGGGTGGCCGCGACGCCGGACGTGACGAGCGCGAACCAGGGCGTGAGCGCAACATCAGTCGCGACAAGTGCCGGAACTGTGGCAAGATTGGCCACTGGGCCAAGGATTGCCGGCAGCCAAAGCGTGAGCAGGTCCATCTCACCCAGGAGGAGGATGAGGACCAGACGTTGCTCATGGCGCAGGTGTGCGCCCTCACCGACGACGTTGAGCAGATGCCGCCAAACTTCGTCAAGCTTGACGAAACGCACGCCCAAGTGAATCTGGGGTGTGATGGAGAACAGCGAAGCGACGTGTGGTACCTGGACACTGGGGCCAGTAAACACATGACCGGTTGTGAAAACCTCTTCGCGGAATTGGACACGGGCGTCATCGGATCAGTGAACTTCGGCGACGGCTCGGTGGTCGACATCCGCGGGCGCGGCACGGTGCTGTTCACCTGCCAGAACGGTGAACACCGGGCGATCAGCAACGTCTACTACATTCCCAGGCTCAAGAGCAACATCATCAGCATCGGCCAGCTCGATGAGCGTGGCTGCCAAGTGCTGATCGATGGGGGAGTGCTGTGGATCCGTGATCGGTAACGTCAACTGCTTGCCAAAGTAAAGCGCGCCAAAAACTGCCTGTACATGCTCAACTTGAACATTACGAGGCCGGTGTGCTTAATGGCGCGGCAAGATGATGAGGCTTGGCTGTGGCATGCACGCTACGGCCACCTCAACTTTGATGCCCTGAAGAGGCTGGCTCAAGATGGGATGGTGCGCGGACTCCTGGTGATCAGTCATCCCGGTGAGATCTGCGACAGCTGTCTCATTGGCAAGCAAAGGTGTGCTTCGTTTCCAGCGGTGGCCTACTACCGTGCCGAGGGACTGCTCGACCTCGTGCACGGTGACCTGTTTGGGCCCATCACACCGATGACTCATGGTGGTCGACGCTACTTTCTCCTCCTCGTCGATGATTGTAGCCGCTACATGTGGCTTCGCCTCCTGACGAGCAAGGATCAAGCACCTAACGTCATCAAGCAGTTCAAGACCAGTGTTGAGGTCGAGACCGGACGGCGCCTGCGCATTCTGCGAACTGATCGAGGGGGGAGTTCACCTCAATCAAGTTCGGGCAGTATTGCGCAGATTAGGGAGTTGCACGGCAGCTCACGGCACCATACTCGCCGCAACAGAATGGTGTCGTGGAGTGGCGCAACCAGACAATCGTCGGCATGGCGCGCTGCTTGCTCAAGGCGAAGGGGATGCCGTCTGAGTTTTGGGGGGAGGCGGTGACCACCGCCGTCTTTCTCCTGAACCGTGCGCCCACCAAGAGCTTGGTCGGCATGATGCCATTTGAGGCCTGGCACAGGAGGAAGCCCGACGTCTCCTTTCTACGCACGTTCGGGTGCATCGCGCATGCCAGAGTAACTCGCCCCAATATGAAGAAACTCGATGACCGCAGCATAAAGATGGTGCTCCTCAGGTTCGAGCCGGGGTCGAAAGCGTACCGGCTGTTCGACCCGGTTGCGCGTCGCGTCCGTGTCTCCCGCGACGTGGTGTTTGACGAGAAGGCCAGCTGGGATTGGGCGAATCCCGGCGAGCTGGAGAAGACATCTAGCACGGGCACGTTCGTCATCGAACACAAGATCATTGCTGATCCAATGGAGGTCCCTGCTCCGGGAGAGCAGCTGCACACACCACCTGGTGCTCCGGATCACGCACCGGGTGGGTGGTTCGTGTCGCCAACGGCTGAGGCGCTTGCCGAGCTCGATCACGACGACGACAGCGGTGCACAACACCGGTTCAGGATGCTGCGGGACATCATCAGTCCCGCACCCGCTGGTGCCCCGATACGGTTCCTGGAGCCAGAACCGGTCGCCCCTGCCGAGCTGCACATGGTGAGTGCAGAAGAGCCGGCCACGTTTGGCGCGGCAGAACACGACCCGTCTTGGCGCCGGGCGATGCTGGAGGAGATGAAATCTATCGAGGAGAACAACACTTGGGACCTCGTCGAGCTTCCTGCCGGACACCGCGCGATCGGGCTCAAGTGGGTCTTCAAGGTAAAACGAGATGAGCATGGCGCCATCACCAGACACAAGGTGCGTCTCGTGGCGAAAGGGTATGCGCAGCGCGAGGGGATCGACTTCGAGGAGGTCTTTGCCCCTGTCGCGCGAATGGAGTCGGTGCGACTTCTGCTGGCTCTGGCGGCGCACCAAGGGTGGTCCATGCACCACATGGACGTGAAGTCCGTGTTTCTGAACGGGGACCTTACTGAGGAGGTCTACGTCGAGCAGCCGCCGGGTTTCGTCGTCGACAAGCAGGAGCACAAGGTGCTTAAGCTGCGCAAGGCGTTGTATGGGCTGCGTCAAGCCCCGCGCGCTTGGAACGCCAAGCTGGACGCCAGTCTCCAGGAGCTGGGGTTCAACCGGTGCAAGGATGAGCACGCGCTATACACGTGTTGGGCGCCCGGAGGAACGTTGATCGTTGGCATCTATGTCGACGACTTGATCATCACCGGGACAACTCAAGCAGGCATCGACGAATTCAAGCGCGAGATGATGTCCATGTTTCGCATGAGCGACCTAGGATTGCTCACCTACTACCTCGGCATTGAGGTGAGCCAAGGCGTCAGCAGGATCACGCTCTGTCAGAGCACATACGCCAAGAAGCTCCTGGAGCAGAACGGCATGGCAGAGTGCAATCCTTGCCACACGCCAATGGAAGAGAGGCTCAAGCTGTCCAAGGCATCAACGACACCGCCTGTGGATGCAACCCGCTACCGGAGCATTGTGGGGAGCCTGCGCTATCTGACTCATACCCGACCGGACATCACGTTCGCCGTGGGGTATGTGAGTCGGTTCATGGAGGATCCGCGGGAAGATCACCACGCCGCAGTGAAGCACATCCTCCGGTACATCGCCGGGACACGGAGTTTCGGCGTCACCTACCCGAGAGAAGAAGGAGGCGGGCTGGCTTTGTCTGGCTACAACGATAGCGACATGGCCGGCGACCTTGATGGGCGAAAGAGTACCACTGGTATCCTCTTCTTCCTCAACACAAGCCCAGTCTCCTGGCAGTCTCAAAAGCAGCGGGTTGTGGCTCTTTTCTCGTGCGAGGCAGAGTACATCGCTGCTACAACGGCAGCCTGTCAGGGCGTCTGGCTTCACCGGCTGCTGCAGGAGCTCTTGGAATAGAAGCTTCCGGCGCCGGGACTTAGGGTGGACAACAAGTCCGCCATCGCTCTCAGCAAGAATCCAGTCCTCCACGACAGAAGCAAGCACACCGACACTCGATTCCACTTCATCCGTGAGGCCGTCGATGGAGGACAAATCATCCTCGAGTTCGCTGAGACTGAGAAGCAACTCGTGGACGTTCTCACTAAGCCTCTCGGTCGTGTCTGGTTTTTGGAGCTACGCAACAAGATTGGCATGATCGAGATCAGGAGGAAGTAGCAGAATTAGGGGGAGTTTTGTTAGATAATCTGCTGCCTATTTTGCGTTCAGTTAGTTTCCTTTTAGTCTGTATTTCCTTGTTTTCCCTCCAAGCCATGTTCTTGTATGGAAACAGTGCGAACCAGAAAAGGAAGGCATGCGGGATCACGCGCGTCTCTCCGAATCATGGCAGATTTCCAGGAATTGTATTTCCTATGTTTTACGACTTGCTATGTTTAGGACTTACTATGTATAGGACTTGTATTCTCCTATAAATAAGAGGTAGAACCAAAGCTGCAAGAGCATCGCAGCACATCAAAAATCTTCTGTGTTCTTCACGTTCCGTGTGAGTAGTGTGCGAGAGCGATTGGAGGTATCCATTGCCAACACATCTTTTGTTAGTAACGAAATGTTGTAACTCCAAATGAATTGCAGCCATGGTTGATATTTGTTGATATATCTAACAGATATTTGTGTGATTTAAACCTCGTGTTGGAATATATGCAGTAATCTTTTAGAATATATGGATTGCTATTGGTAATGATGAGATGAGTTGACATAGTATAGGAGCTCAGCGATTGGTTAAAAACCTGAGAATGATAGTGGACTGTCGCCTTGTAAATTGCTATTAACATTATTCTACTGGATAGAGTTTGCTTTGAGAATCATGTATAGTCGTTTGGATAACAGTATCTATTTATTTCTAGTATCTATTTATAGTCGTTCTTTCCCCAAATACTTTTGCTAGGTTTACTTGTCTCTGTGAGTCTGTATAGTGTATACCATTGTGATATCTGATTAATGTTGTCATCGTTTTTCTTTTTCCAGAAAGAATGCAGAAGATGCACTGCAAGGGCTAAATGGAAGCACTATTGGAAAACAGGCTGTGCGTCTTTCATGGGGCCGCAATCTTTCATGGGGCCGCAATCCAGCAAACAAGCAGGTATTGACTTACTCTTGGCATAGTTTCAGCAACCAAACAGCAAAATTGTGCAGCAAACATAACCAGGTACTTGATGCTACATTTCTTATTCACAGTTGAGGAGTGATAATGGCAATCAGTGGAACAATGGGATGTACTACGCGGCCTCGCCGTTCTACAACGGATACGGCTACCCTGCACCGTTCCCTGATCCAGGCATGTACGCTGCTGCCTATGGTGCCTACCCGTTCTACGGGAACCAACAACAAGTGTGCTAAAAAGAGTTGCATACGCCTCACCCAGACTGGAGGTGCGCATTAGTTGTAGCTCTTGCTGGAGAAAAAGGTAGACAACGTAGTGGTCATGTAAAGTACATTATTACACGAACTAGCACCACTAAGACGCCTATTGACTCGCCATGGTCTGCTGAATTCTTCCAGAGAAAAAGTTTTGACCTGGAGCTGCGACCTTAAAGTAGAACAATAAGCTATTCAATACCTTGCTTGTGCGCCATCTGATTTGTTCTTTTTCTACATTTGGGTTTTGCACCTTATGCATGAAGCAGTCTGGACGTGCTTTGGTTGCCGGAAAACGGCAGCACGTCGTATGCTGGCTCAGCTGTCATCTAAAATACCATCTGGGATCCACCATCTGTTTGTTTATCTAAACTTAGGTCTTGTTTAGCACAGCTTCATCAACAGCTTCATGAGCTGTTTTTTTAGATAAAGGATATAAAATCCGGCCTCTATATCCACTTGGGATATATACAGCCAAAAGTTACACGAGCTCTTAGGCTCAAAGCCTCAACACTGAGGATCACACAACATCAACAAGAAAGAGAGCTAAAAGACTATGAAAAAGCTAGAAAGACTAAGCTTCAGAACTTCTTCCCCGTCCTTACTTTCAACCAAACCCCTAACCTCCTCCAACCGAGCCACTCAAACTCCGATCTACTTTGCGTGAAGATGAACCTCTAAGGCAACGCCTCCATAGAGGCGACGAGGGTCGCCGATGCCGCCCGCCTCACCGAGACAAGGCTTTCACCTAGAGAACAGAATACATGAGGGCTATGGAGTGCCATGACAACCCTCCAGGAAGGAAAATGGCGTCCAAAGGCGTCATAGTTGTCGAGACCGGTGGGAACACCGGCAAGGCTTTCGCCAGCACCTCCACAGCAACCCATGCACTACCTTCACACAAAAAAGACCGCCACCAGCACACCGGGTCCTGCACGCCTCAAGACCATGGCATAGCCACCCTTGAACTCCACGACGAACCGCTTCGCGCTCAAGCAACTTCGCGCCAAGGTTCCCTGGACCCACAATCCTCCGGAACAGCAGCCGGTCGTCCCTCTCCACCACGGCGAACATCGCTACATGCTGCAAGAAAGCGTGCGAATCAGGCGGCTTAGCCCCCTCCACCCCACCCTTCCGCTCCGCGACCTCCTTCCACTCCCTTGGCTGGCAACAACATCAGCATGGAAGTCCTACGCCTTGCTCCTGATGTTGAACCACTTCCACACGAGAAGCTTCGACCATGAACGCTTGCTCTTCTTGGTGCTCTCTTCTCTCAATGACTCAAAGCTCCTCCTCTGCAGGGGCACAGCAGCCTACGCACCCCTCCACCTCCGAAGACAGCAAGAGGGATCTATCCGGCCACCACAAGAAGTTGCGATCTCTGCAGCAAGAGCCTTCGAATCCAGGACCGAATCATACCCAAAAGCAGGATTTTGATCTGGGGACCTCAAACGGTCCAGAGCAACGCCAACTGGGCGCTCGGCGCCTCGGCCTCGCCGTCCCCACCGCCCTCATGGGCCTGACTCCTAGCTTCATGAGCTGTTGTGAGCTGTTTTTTACCAAACACCCTTTTTGCAAACAGCTTCATGGATGAAGCTCCTTAAATCATGCTCTCACAAGGGAATGGGGTGTGGTGAAGCTGAAAATAGTAGCTTTTCACAGCTCTCTCCCTCAGGCTCGCAGTTCTAGGAACCCACTGCCCTTGTAATTGACAGAAATTACAGCACTTTGCCACTGGGTCCCCACGCCTGTTTCCTCTCCTCCCATTCGCACTTCTCTAATGATTTTAATTTTTTAATTTTAATTTTTTAATTCATACTCATTCAAATATATTATTTTTTAATTCATATGACCATATACAAACATACAACGCCAAATGTTAGAACAAGTCAGGTAGACAGGGGCATCTTGGACAATTGCCCTCTTTCAGCCATGCATGAAGCTGTTGGTGAAGCTGTTTTTCCAAAACAGTTTTAGCTTCACCGGTGAAGCTGCTCGTGAAGCTGAAACAAAAAAAACAGCTTCACTAGTGAAGCTGAGCTGTGCCAAACGGGGCCTTATACTATTGGCAGTGCCATACTGCCATCACGCTCCACGCGTTAATCCAGCTTGGTGCTGATCAGGGTTTTCATACGACTTTTTAGGAAGGTTTTCATATGACATCTTGAATTGGATTTGATTCGAATTGAAATCTTTTTGGGGAACTTATGGATTCTAGTTGAAACTTCTAGGATTTTGAAGTGAAATCGAGTTGAAAACTGTTTTTCATGGATTTGAAAGCTGATTTCGGTTGAAAGCTATTTCGAGTTCGAGTTGAAAGTGAAAGTTTTTTAAATGTGACTTGAAAGTTTAATCGGCCGGCGGCGACGAGGGACGCGGAGGAGGCGAGGGAGGGGGGCAGAGGCGGGAGGCAAGACGGAGGCGAAGGGGGATGGAGGAGTCGGCGGCGGGGAAGCGACCGTCCGCTCCGATCGTGTCCTTCCGACCGAGCGCGCGGATTAGCAGCACCCTTCAGGAGGCCAAATCCTTCCTAATCAGCTAGGCGATGTGGTGTCTAAGAATGTGAAAAGAGGGCAAAATTGTGTTGCACGTGAGCTTGCACACCTAGCAAACAAAACGCATTGTTCCTCTATGTCTGTGGGGGGGGGGGCGTCGACCACTCGGAACACTGATATCAGTAGTCGTAAACTCGTTTACGACTACATACCAGGTGTTGGGAATGAAGTGTTTCGACCACTCAAAGTACTGCTCTCAGTGGTCGTAACTTGTTCGCCCTTAGCAGTCATAACTAGTTTATGACTACTGACCAGACATTGGCCCTACACTACTACAAAAGAGGCTATACTAGACGGCAAATCACAGACGGTTTTGTGAAACCGTCTGTAATGTAAACTATTACAGACGGTTTTAATTTGAAGGCCGTCTGTCGTATTTGTGGCGGGAAAAAGGAGTATCACAGACGGTTCTTACCGCTGAACCGTCTGTGATACTGGAATATCACAGACGGTTTTTATTCAAAACCGTCTGTGATAATCTGGGATTATCACAGACGGTTTTTTATTAAAAACCGTATGTGTTGTGTCGACTATCACAGCCGGTTGTTGTTAAGAACCGTCTGGGAATGTTCACAGACGGTTTTTCACAAGAACCGGCTGTGATGTCCCTTTCTCTGTCATATTCTAGATCAGAGGTTAATATGTAAGTACACATTGCTTCTAATAACTTAACTACAGAACTACTGAGACAAGAGATCACAAATTAAAGGCAAATTTATTAATTTCAATTAGAGGCAAATTTATTACAAAAGTCGCACAGGTACAGAGTTTCCCAGATTGTATTCTTTTGGGCTTCGTAAGCTTCTTCTTCGACTTGGGGACTTGGAGGATCAGCCGCTAAATTCTCGAACGCCGTTAAGATTGCCCTTGTCCTTAGCACTTCCTCGTGCAGCCTGGGCAAATGATCAGCAGCATCCATAATGTTGTAGAGGATAGCATGAAAAGATTCCTCAGAATCTGCCGTTTCTGCTTGATCGGTAAGGCTATCCATCAGTCTCTGCAATGCGTGTAGAGCTTCTTCTGCATTGCGCACATTGTGGAGAAGAACCAGGGTGAGGGCCGTTTCCCTTTCTTGAGCGGCAGCGAGACGCCTCCGTCGACGGCGGAGGATCAGGTCAAGCTGACGGATGCAAGAAAGTCGGGGAAGGAGAGCAGGGCGGGTGCGGAGAAGCCGCTCCAGATGCAAATTGCTGGCCGCCTGTGTAAGGTTCCGGCCGAACAATTCGTGATGAACAGATGAGAGGAAGGAGATGATCACAAGAACAGTAGTAGAAGCCATGTTGTATTGTATATTGTATTGTACGTACGTAGAAGAGACCTGGATTAGGAGCGCATATTTAACCCTCAGCACAAACGGTTCGTATACCCAAACATTAATGATATAGACGCTTCGTATAACGATCGAGAGACGTTAATTAGACGATCGAAACACGAAGCGTTCTGGCATCGAAACACGCGCGAAGCAGTTCTGGTATGAAGCTTATGACAGACGGTTTTTCATAAAAAACCGTCTGTGATAATTTCATAGACCGTTAATAACATGAACCGTCTGTGATAATTGAGACTTTCACAGACGGTTCTTAATACGAACCGTCTATACCAATCGAGTAACACAGACGGTTCCGTTTAAGAACCGTCTGTAATAATCCCATGTCACTGATAATTGGTCTGTAATAATCACATGTCACCAATAATTGGCGTATACACAGGATTTCGATCTCACCCGTCTATTCTCTCCACATCGAATGGCTGGCACCAGTTCCTCCCACGGCCAGACCCTTATTAATAACTCCCCATCAACCTTTCCACCGGTACTAGTCACGCGTGAGTTCATCCACTAGCTAGCTTCCTGCATGCATCTCCCCTCCGCTGTGAGCTCGCACCTCCATCGCGGCACGTCCGGTTCATACTAAACAACACACTCTTGCCGTAAGTGTGTCTAGTTTAGTGTGAACCGTCGTGCCGCGAAGGGTTTGTTAGCTTGTTATCCTGTAATAGATCGATCTGAATGTGTTGTTGAGTTTTTGTGCTTGCCTCTGTATTTGCATGTTCCTCGACCAGCTCAACCAAGAATCTGGTAATGTCTTTTCTTTGCACTATTGTAATAAAATTGCCTTGAATTTTGTCGGGAAAGATGAACTGTTTCGTCAGGGCATGACTGCCAACTCGAAACATATATAGCATAGCATTCGAGGCACATCCGAGGCCTGCAGCTGTGTCTTGAGGAATGCCAAGAGCTGGTCTTCAGATGTGGCTGCCACATCTGAAGACCAGCTCTTGGCATTCCTCAAGACACAGCAGCAGGCCTCGGATGTGCCTCGAATGCTATGCTATATATGCTTCGAGTTGGCAGTCATGCGCCTGACGAAACAGTTCATACCCGTGTAACTATCACAGACGGTTTGTAATTTAAACCGTCTGTCAAGGACTATCACAGACGGTTTATATTTCGAACCGTCTGTGATAATGAGACTATCACAGACGGTTATTTATTCTAACCGTCTATGATATGTAGAAATCACAGACGGTTAATATTAATAACCGTCGGTGATAATTCGCAGACGGGTATTAATATGAACCGTCTGTGATATGTAATTTTCACAGACCGTTTGTAGTTGGAACCGTCTGTGATATTCTGCGTAGTATTAATTACTTGGCGTACTTGCTTGAAGGATGTCGACACCGATCTGTCTTCATTGCGCTGCATCGGTGGAGCAAGGCGGCCGGCTTTAGGGAGTTGGGGGTAAAAATATCACCGTCTTCTTATTGATCTGATCAGAGGTTAGCATACTCAATTACTTAACATTCTTAGTGATCTGATCAGAGATTAGTATTCAATTACTTAACATGCTTAGTGATCTGATCAGAGGTTAGTAGTAGAGGTAATAATCATTTTTGACACCCATTTTTCACTTGTGTAGCGTAGATGGACCGAAGCTGGATGTATATTGAGAACCGTGTGAGTGAAGAGTACATTACTGGCGTGTCTGCCTTTAGAAGGGCGGCCGAGCTGGATATGTTGAAGAAGGGGATGAAATATATGTATTGCCCATGTATTGATTGTGATAATCTTAAGATGTTTAGCAACTCAGCGCAGATTGAAGCTCACTTGATTCGAAGGGGTTTCAGAAAAGGGTACAAATGTTGGACCAGTCACGGTGAAGAGAAGAGTACACAAGAAGATAGTTATGACATAGTCGAGGGGGGCAACGATATGCCAGTTGTGGACTGTTCTTTCGATCATGAGGAAAGGTCGCAGGATGACAATCTGGATGATGAGGATAGGTCGCAGGATGACAATCTGGATCATGAGGATAGGTCGCAGGATGATAATCTGGATCAGATGTTACGTGATGCAGAAGGGAACTATAGTGAGAGAGAGTTTGGTAAATTCGAGGGCTTGATGGAGGACTCGGAGAAACCTTTGTTCCCAGGCTGCAAGCCGCAATACACGAGGTTGTCATCAGTTCTAGAACTGCTAAAATTGAAGGCAAGCAATGGTTGGTCCGACAAGAGTTTCACGGCATTATTAGGTCTCCTAGTGGACATGCTTCCAACGGGAAATGTGTTGCCGAGAACCACCTACCAAGCCAAGAAGATTCTTTGTCCATTAGGAATGGAAGTAGAAAGAATACATGCATGTCGGAATGATTGTATCCTGTACCGTAAAGAGTATGCTAGCTTACATGTTTGTCCGGTGTGCAAAGCATCCCGATACAAACGTAAAAATGACTCTGATGATGGGAAGGGCATCGAGGTGAAGCAAGGACCTCCTGCTAAGGTGATGTGGTATCTTCCTGTAATCCCCCGTTTGAAGCGTTTATTTGCAAACCGCAAGGATGCAAGATTGATGCGTTGGCACTGCGAGCAGCGTAAGAAAGACGGAATGATAAGACATGTTGCTGATTCTGCCCAGTGGAGGAACATCGATAGGATGTTTGTAGATTTCGGTGTGGAACCGAGAAATATAAGGTTTGGGTTGAGTACAGATGGAATGAATCCTTTTGGTAACATGAGCAGTCGACATAGCACCTGGCCCGTGACTCTGTGCATGTACAACCTTCCTCCTTGGCTGTGTATGAAGCGGAAATGTATTTTGATGTCACTACTTATCCAAGGGCCGAAGCAACCTGGCAACGATATTGATGTGTTCCTAGCCCCATTGGTGGAAGATCTTGCAACACTGTGGAATGAAGGGGTACATGTATGGGATGCGGACAAACGAGAGAACTTCACTCTACGGGCCATGTTGTTCTGCACCATTAATGATTTTCCTGCCCTTGGTAACCTGTCAGGGTTTAGTATAAAAGGAGCCAAAGCGTGTCCGCACTGCTTAGATTATACGGAGAGTGTGTGGTTGAACAACTCCCGAAAAACTGTGTACATGCGTCACCGTAGGTTCCTTCCAAAGTATCACCCATACCGCAAGATGAAGAAACAATTTGACGGAAAAAAAGAGGATGACTCAGTACCAAGACCTTTTAGCGGGAAAGAGGTGTATGATATGGTCAAGGATATAAATGTTGTGTTTGGAAAGGGACGTAAATTGAGGAAGAACATGTGGAAAAAGAGGTCAATATTTTGGGACTTGCCTTATTGGGAGCACTTAGAAGTTCGCAATTGCATCGATGTCATGCACGTCGAGAAGAATGTATGTGACAGTTTGATTGGTCTCTTATTGAACATTCCTGACAAAACAAAGGATGGTGTTAACGCAAGGCGTGACTTGGTCGCTATGAACATCAGGACCGAGTTAGCACCGATAGAGACCGATAAAGGCCGGACGTACCTTCCCCCAGCATGTTACACTCTGTCTAAGTCGGAGAGAACTGAATTGTGCCAGTCCTTAAATGGTGTGAAAGTTCCATCCGGTCACTCGACAAGCATGAAGAAACTTGTTTCCATGGAACATTTGAAATTAATTGGCATGAAGTCTCACGACTGTCATGTGCTAATGACTCAAATGCTACCTGTTGCAATTAGAAGTATTTTGCCGAACAAGGTTCGAGTGACAATCATAAGGCTATGTTATTTCTTCAACGCAATTGCTCAGAAGGTCATTGATCCAGATGGACTAGATGCTCTGCAAACCGAGGTGGTGACAACTCTATGTCATCTAGAGATGTATTTCCCTCCATCATTTTTTGATATCATGGTCCATCTCATTGTCCACCTTGTGAAAGAGATAAAAATATGTGGCCCCGTATTTCTACGTCATATGTATCCTTTCGAGAGGTACATGGGAATTCTGAAGTCCTATGTACGCAATCGATCTCGACCGGAGGGTAGCATCATCGAAGGTTATACAACAGAAGAGGTCATTGAATTCTGCATCGGCTACATGGCTCAGGTAGAGCCGATAGGTGTACCTCTATCTCGTCACGAGGGGAGGTTAGAGGGTATAGGGACTATCGGGAGGAAAGCAATAACCCCGGATCAAAATATGTATGCTCAAGCCCATTTCATGGTTTTACAACACATGACTGAGGTGACCCCATATATTGAAGAGCACAAGGACATGCTACGTCAGGAGAATGCAGGCCAGTCAGAAGTTTGGATCACGAGACAACACAACCGTCAGTTCAACGAATGGTTGAAGGCGCAATTGACTAGGAGGTCGTCAAATAAAACACTACAATGGTTGGCAAAAGGGCCAAAATTTACAATTGTGACATGGCAAGCATACGACATTAATGGCTACACATTTTATACAACAGATCAAGATAGAAAGAGCACAGTGCAGAACTCAGGTGTCCGCATAGATGCCTATGATTCGCACGGCAGAACCGCTGGCCCAAGCTCGTACTACGGGCTTGTAGAGGAGATTTGGGAGCTTGACTACGTAATTTTCAAAATTCCTCTATTTCGGTGCCGTTGGGTCCAACTCCCACGGGGTGTAAAGGTTGACAAGTACGGCGTCACTACCGTGGACCTCGAATGTGTAGGATACAAAGACGAACCATTCGTACTCGCGAGGCAAGTTGTTCAAGTATTTTATGTAACCGACCCGGCAAATAAGAAGCGCCATGTAGTTCTTCAGGGAAAAAGAAGGATTGTCGGGGTTGAGAATGTTGTGGATGAGGAAGAGTACAATCAATTTGATGATTTGCCTCCATTCGGAGACGGCATCAGGCTCGATGAAGAACAAGGCGATGAAGCAAGCTATATGCGTATCGATCATCGTGAAGGGCTTTATTTAAAATTATATAGCCAAAGTGTAATAAATGATATAGGTTATGCTTGTGTTTTTCATAAATGTATGTATGTTCCATTGTAATTGTAAAATGACTAAGGAACCCATGCATTGTAATTGTAAAATGACTAAGGAACTATGAAATAGTTATATTTATGGTTATGCTTGCGTTTTTCATAAATGACATAGGAACCTAGCTAGCTGCGGGTATTTATAGTGAACTATCACAGGCGGTTTATCAAAAGAAACCGTCTGTGATAACACATCACAGCCGGTTCTATCGATATAACCGTCTGTGATAATATGGGTAGCAGCGGTGGGAGGGAGCAAAACCTAGCTAGCAGGGGCGCTGCAGAGTGGAGACAAGAGATTGCGGCAGAGCGGACTCCGCAGACCTAGCGCGAGTATTTAAAGATGATCTATCACAGACGGTTCTATCAATATAACCGTTTGTGATATGCATTATCACAGACGGTTCTATCTATAGAACCGTTTGTGATATGCATTATCACAGACGGTTCTATCTATAGAACCGTTTGTGATATGAATTATCACAGACGGTTCTATCTATAGAACCGTTTGTGATATTCATTATCACAGACGGTTCTATATATAGAACCGTTTGTGATATGAATTATCACAAACAGTTATATTTATAGAACCGTCTGTGATAGATCATCTTTAAATACCCGCGCTAGGTCTGCGGAGTCCGCTCTGCCGCAGTCTCTTGTCTCCACTCTGCAGCGCCCCTGCTAGCTAGGTTTTGCTCCCTCTCCCACCGCCGGTCCCTCCCGACGCCGCCGGTCCTTCCCGAAGCCGCCGGTCCCTCCTGACGCCGCTCCCTCCCGAAGCCGGCGGTCCCCCCCGACGCCGGTCCCTCCCTCCCGACGCCGCCGCTCCCTCCCTACGCCGCTCCCTCCCGAAGCCGGCGGTCCCCCCCGACGCCGGTCCCTCCCTCCCGACGCCGCCGCTCCCGACGCCGCTCCCTCCCGTAGCCGGCGGTCCCGCCCGACGCCGGTCCCTCCCTCCCGACGCCGCCGCTCCCGCCCAACGCCGGTCCCTCCCTCCCTGTGCTTCACATGTTAGCTTTATGATATATATATATGCTTCACATGATATATATATGCTTCACATGTATATGCTTCACATGATATATATATGCTTCACATGTATATGCTTCACATGATATATATATGCTTCACATGTTATATGCTTCGCAAGGTCTATTTGGAAGGCCCATAGCTCACTGCAATTAGCTAATCGTTAGAACTTTGTCAAAGGGCATAAAGCAAGTGACACACTCCAGTGCTCACTTCAGTTAGTTTTTTCTTGGAAGAGAGATGGCGTCCACACAGTCTTCGTCGTCGTCATCTGGGTCTCACGCTCCCAAGACTGCGAAATCTAAACGTGGCCGAGGAGTATCGAAAAGGCCAGAGGGCCGAAGGACCATCACGGTGGTCTCTCCGGATGGGGTCCCTCTGGAACCGTCGAAAGCAGCGTCATCATTTCGGACTACCTGCGGGATAATTGGAAGGCAACGGGTCCCCATCACCATAGCAAGCTGGAAAGATTTGACAAAGGATCACAAAAATCAGCTATGGGAGGAACTTACAAATTCGTTCGAGTTCCCAGCAGAAGCACAGGGACTCGTGCAACGGCAAGCGCTCCTCGCGATGGGAAAAGCATGGAAGAATTTTAAGAGCACTCTTGTGACGAAGTACGTGGCCGAGGATGTCACGCCCTTTACGAAGTATCCTTTCGTGTCGCCGGAAACATGGGAGGCCTTTGTGCAGATGAAGACGACGCCCGAATTTGTACAACAAAGTGCGGCGCACAAGGATCTCCAGTCACAAAACACGCACCCTCACAGACTCGGCACTGCTGGGTACGCGGGTAAAATCCCGCAATGGAGGATGCAGGATGAGGTCGCAATCCGATCGGAGGCCTCTCCGCCATTTGCCGGGATCGCAAACGAGCGCGCTCGAAACTGGTTAAGAGCGAGGTCATCAACCACATCTTCGGGTGTCTCTTTCAAAAACCCCGCAGATGAGGAAGTGTCCCAACGCATGGTAAAATATGTTAAACAACATAGTTGTTAACACCTCTTGAACTTCATGGGTTCAAAAATAACATGATTAATTGCCTCTTGCAGCAATCATTGACTACCGAATCTTCTCGTGGCTCCTTTGAAGAAGATAGGGAGATAGATTTACTATCACAGGCCTTGGGAAACAAGGAGCACCCAGGTCGCACACGAGGCATGGGGGTTTATGTACCTTGGAGGCACGGATTTCCAGATTACTCCGACACATATAGGAGTAGGAAGAGAACCAAGGCGTACCGCAGCGAACAAATAAAACAGGAGCTTCGTGCTCAACTTGAGGAACAACTATCTGCCTCACTTCAAGAGCAGACTGCCTCACTTCGAGGAGAGATAGATTCGTTGCGGGAAGAACTGAGACAAGTCCGCAACCAATCGCAACCCACTCCTAGTACTGCGGTACCCAGTCCCCCTCAACGTCGCAGTAGCTGCGCGTCCACACCAATTTCTGAACATAGCGACGACCACTTACGTATTGATGACATTCAGGTAATGTACCTCTTTAGAATGGTACATAGATCTCTCTGGTGGACGCCTTAACTCATCTCTTGTATCGTTATGTAGGAGCCCATGCCTTGCAGCCTCAAAGTCAGGCTTGTTGGCTCTATTCCCGTTGACGCTGGGCGCGGCATGGTGTATCCATTGCTGCCAGGGACGCAGGTGCACGGTGTACAAGTAGACACCGGTTTCATAAAGGTCCAGGTGGACATGATTAATGATATTTTTAAGCCTGTCCCTCTTGAGAAGCCCCCAAACGAAGAGATTAAGACATTAGGGGATGCCGTCCACACATTCGTTCAGTGGCCCAAGAGGGACATCGTCCTCGACATGTCCGTGCCACAATCTTCACATCCAGTGGCCCAAGAGGGACGTCGCCCTGGACCTGGCACATCGGCTCCGGTGGCTCCACCTCCACCTCCAAATCCAGTAAAGTCTGTTGCATCGGCTCCCGCTGAGATGCCACCGAGAACATATCATAAGCGAGGCTCCAAGGCCTCCAAGGCTCATGCGAAGAAAATTAAGCCGGGTCCCGTGCCATGGAAGTTTATTCTAGGAGTGTCGTTGGTGCCCGATTCACAATTACGCCAGCTTGGTATGATTTGCAATACATTGCATGCCTGGTACATGGAGAAGTCCAACATGAAGCCAAACCGGCAGAGTGCATTCACTGTGAAATATAAAGAGACGCATTTCCTCCATGACTTGGGCTACATCGTCGTGACATTCGAAGATTTATTCTTACTATTCAATCTCGACGAACTCGACGCCTCACTTCTACGATGCTGGACACTGTAAGTGTACTGTACAATGAAGTTCTACATTCACGTTATACAGATAAATGTCATTACCCTTTCTTTATGTATAGATACATGATCCAACAAGCCCGGAAATCGCGACGACCGGTGGGTTTCCTCGACCCTCACTTGGTCTCCGAGCAATCTATCAACGCAGATGCATCCTTCGTGGAAGGTTACATAACGAGGGGATTGATTGCTCACACCGACAAGGAGTACGTCATGGTACCCTTCAACCAAGGGTAAGTGCTTCACTAGTTGCCACACATATGTTTCATTTGTACTTTACATGCAGCATGAACTTAGGATTAATCACTATGGCGACACATATGACTAGGAATCACTGGATTTTGATTGTGATTGTACCAAAGTGGAGCAAGGTAATATACCTTGATTCCCTCCTTAGGAGCAACCATGACTTCAGTCGTGTGCAAGAAGTACTTAACAGGTAAACTCATTTCCTCCATACATAACTCTATTGTAATATTTCTTTTGTTTGCCACGGCCGAGGCTAAGTTTTTTGAATCACGTAGGGCGTTTGCCGAATATGTTGCCCAAGGAGGAACACACGACAAATCCAGTGACACGCTACGACACAACACGCGATTTCCGGTACCCGCTACAACACAATAATCCTATATCATACTTTGTAATAATGCCTCTAGAATTGACAATACCGATGTATGTAATTCTATTTTTGCAGTGCCACCAGCAGCTACAGGGCAACGTATGTGGATTCTACGTTTGCCGCAATATGATGGAAATCATGGGTACTAAGATCAATGATCCAGAGGTTTGTCAGGTCCTTCCAATAATTATTATTTTCTGATTATATTACACACACATGCTAATTAATGACTTAACATTGCTCCTAGCGACAGCGGGTGAACTTCGACGGAAGTGCATATGATCTTGACAATCTCGTCGATATTCGTGCAATCATCTCCCAATTCTTGCTAGCAGAGGTCATAAATAAGAGGGGAGAGTTCCACGCCGGCGATGATGATAATTAGATGTTGAAACATTGGATTCAACTGTACAAATCAAACAATTCCTCAATTGAATACATTTGTCAGATTTTGTGTAACAATTTTCATTCTATATATGTGATATTGTTACATTCATCTGTGTATCGAATTTTGTTGTAATTTACTATGAGTTGCAATTAACTTATATCTGTCATTTATCTGTAATCTGCTTGCTTTCAGAGGGCATGGCTAGCATATCCTGAGGCTAGCCAAGAAACAGCATATAAAATGGATGATGCACTTGGTATCACAGACGGTTCATTGTTAAAAACCGTCTGTGATACCATATCACAGACGGTTTCAAAGAGTGCCGTATGTGGTGTGACTGCTATCACAGACGGCTTTTACTACTGACCGTCTGTGATATACAAAATATCACAGACGGTTAGTAATACCCGTCTGTGATATTGTGCATATCACAGACGGTCTTTATTACTAACCGTCTGAGATAGGCGAGTATCACAGACGGTTTTTTATAAACAACCGTCGGTGATACGCGTCTATCACAGACGGTTAGTAATCAAGACCGTCTGTGATATACACAATATCACAGACGGTTAGTAATACAAACCGTCTGTGATATTGTGTATATCACAGACGGTCTTGATTACTAACCGTCTGTGATATGCGAGTATTACCGACGGTTGTTTATAAAAAACCATCTGTGATACTCGCCTATCTCAGACGGTTAGTAATAAAGACCGTCTGTGATGTTTTTATCACAGACGGCTCGGGAACCGTCTGTGATAACCATCAACTATCACTGACACCTAAACACTGACGGTTCAGGAACCGTCTGTGATGACGGTTCCGAACCGTCTGTGATAGGGCTGTCTGTAGCAGTGCTAGCTCTCTCAAACGCATGCTTTGGCTGTGGACTAACACACACGGTCATGGACAGCTTGCCGGAGATGGGAACGACAAGGTGGAGCTAATAACTGAGCTGAAACACTAGAACTGATGCACGATTATTGCAGTGCAAATTGATTCATCTTTTCCTATGTTTTCTCTGTTATTCACTGGCTCAGTCTTTCAAAAGACTTACAGGGTATATATAGACACAGCCAGGCCACATAGCAAACCTCTCACCCACTCCACACGATTGACGACTACCACAATGCTGCTCATACCGAGCAGTTCGCCTGCCCACGTCTCTCAGCCGCCTGCCCATGCCGCTCAGCTCAGCCGCCTACCAACTACTACAGTGACTAGCCGCCTGCCCACGCTGGGCAATTAGCCGACCGAGGACGACCTGCGTCATCTACGATCACCCATGTTGACGCCTACTACCAACTGCTACAGTGATCGCCGTACGACCATGACCGCTGGCTTCATCCTTGGTTTTTCTTCTTCCACTGTACTGGAGCTTCGACCATGGACTCGCAGGAGCCTACGACCACACACAATGCGGTCATAATCAACCACACACACAGGTACTACGACGCTGGTTGTTATGACCACACACAACGTGGCTGTAACTGACCACGCACACAGGCGCCACGACCACGACGCTACGACCACACAAAGGCTTCGAGTCCTTCGAGTGTTACAGTACACTTACGAGTATGGCGTCGACTGTACTCCTCCGAGTATGATGTCCACAGTACTCCTCCGAGTATGACGTCCACAGTACTTCTCTGAGTATGACACCCACAATACTCCTTCAAGTATGCACTGCCGACTATCGATCATCGATTCTCAACTACGACTATCAACTATCGACCACGACCGTCGATTATTGACTATCAACTATGACTATTGACTATCAACCAGGGCCATTGATAATCAACTACAATCATCAACTATCGACCACGGCGTTACGACCACGAAGTACTCGGAACTACAATACTCGGTGTAGTTTTAGTATTGGTCATAATTACAACACAAAGACTAGTCAATCGACCACATGGACTGGTCGTAACGACCACACATACAGAGTACTCGCACACACACGAGCAAAACATACATACAACAAGATTAACCCAACAGTTCCTTCGTGTACGGAGCGTATGATTTCTCACTGCTCCCTCTTTCCTCGCAAAATAAATATACAAATAAATTTATAGACTTTATAAAGACATAAATTTACAGGGAACCTTTCTTGTCTCACAGGAATATGAAATTTGCAATTATAACCAATCAAAAGTAGCCATTAGTCACAATATTTCTCTTTATTTAATTGAAGTCTTATCATAAATTCATTCAACAAGAAATCCATGCCCACTCACAGGAACATGAACCTTTCTCAACTGTAACTGGAGACAAGTACAAATAAAGCAAGCATTAAGCAATTCGTACTAAATAAAGCAAGCATTAAGCAATTCGTACTAAATAAAACAAGCATTAAGCAATTCATACTAAGTGGCAACTCCATCCCTGCCGTAGCACTTGGTCTCAAGTTTGGCGTTGAGCAAGCTAGCTAAGCCCTTTCATTCATGGAATTTATGCAGGCCAATACGCCATGGATCATTGCTCTTGCATGTAAGGTGGGAGTGTCCCTTCCAGGAAGGAGTGCAACATTATCAATGCTCTCTCAGGCTGAAAGGATGGAACCATGTGGCCAGCTCCTCTCACAGATAGAAATGTGAATCCTCCCGCGTACTGTTGAACATAACCTCCCACCTGCAAGTGCAACTATCCATGTAAAAGGTACTGATGAACCTTGCAGATCAACACTGTTTTCCAATAATAATAAACCTACCTCCATGTTTGCTGTCCATGGGCGCCATGGAGTCGTGACATAGAGGTCAAGGTCGTGGATAGAATACCTCGTTGCCGGAAGCGGGCATGCGTCGTCAAAATCACCACTGGAAAATGTGGGTAAATTTGTCACACAGTACTTTTCATTTGTCACAGCATATCATATTATGTAATTGTGATTCTCGTACCTAAATATCCAGACAGGTAACTTGTTGTCGATTAGCCATTTGATGGTCGGCACCATGGAAATTGGTGAATCTTTCCAGCCGCCCAAGCTTCTGTAACAAATCACATGAGTTTCGTGGGTGAAACAAGGCGAAATTGTTACCCGATTAATACTACTTTGGCGTCCAGTTCAAGGATCTTACGCGCAGCCTGACCACTGTGTCATCCTAGCGTGAAAAGCATTTTGCACCGCTGGATCATTGAGGTAGGCATTGGTAGCATAATAGATGCATGGATTGTACCCAGGTAACTGTAATTTGGAAAACGGTTAATCCAATTTCGCTAGTTTTACGATAGCAACAAATGTATCCAATTCTGCTGCATATATGTTCTTACGTAGCTGCTGGGGTAATATGCTCCATTGGGTGCGTCAATGCAAATTGGAGCATATATGTTGTAGAAATCAATTTGGCCTGCATCGAAAGCATCGAAAGCGCCGTCGCATGCTGCTTCATCCGTGCCGTTAAAATTGCAGTGCTTGGTGATGTTGGCGAAGACCTCGTCCGATATCAACCCATGGGTCCAGAGGTAGTCAACTCGGCCCTTAGAATTCCTGTTCCAGTCAAGAAGTGGATTTCCAACCTTCAAGAGAAAAGAGAAGCCATTATTCAGAGAGAAAAATGAGATCTTTACCATGTTTCATATATAGAAAATTTCACGTACCAAGATACCCTGTAGGTTTATGGTGGTTGTGTTGCTGTACATGTTGTGGAGTAGGATGGTGGCAGCAAGCTCTGGCACATAGTGGCCAGCGTAGCTCTCCCCAGAGATGTAGAAGGCACGGTCCTGGTACTCGGGGAACCTCTCGAGCCAATTGACCAGAAAGATGTACGCATCATCAGCGGTCCTTTGGTCTCCACTGAGATCATAGTCGGAAGACGTGTTCGAGTAAGAGAATCCAACACCGGCGGGCGATTCCAAGAATATCACATTAGCCACTACAGTTTTCACATGCACATTAGCGTTTCATACAATTTTCACAGATTTACTGAACCTGAGGCATCCCTAACATGCAGGCCCAAAGGAAGAGGAAAATGGGTGGAATTTACGAGTTACCGTTATTCCATGCATGCTTGTTTCTGCTGAGCGTTTTGTTGTCGCTGTTTACGCGAAACGGGCCGAGTTCTTGCATCGCTCCGTAGCCGAGAGATGAGCATCCTGGCCCTGTGGATGAGTGAGTATCTGGGATCAGACAGTGGCCGGCAAATGTGCGCATCACTGCTACTCTCGGAAGAGCGGCATGCATGAGCATGCAACGGTACATGAACTTCACGAACTCGGTGTAAATGCAACTTGCAACTATAAAAGTGCAACTGCTCTACCGCGATATAGAGAAGAGATATATATCATTCTAACCTCCATTAAGCCACAGGACGAGTGGCTTTGTCGAAGCGTCGTAAGGCGCTTCGACGAAGTAGTAGAAGAGCGCACGGCCGTTCTTCTCGTCGACGGTCACGTACCCGCCGTACTGGTTGAAGTGGACGCCTTCCGGCTGGCCCGGCAACGCCGTGATCTTATCGGACGCCTTGAGAGAACTCTGATCAGAGCCAGAGTACTCCGTTCTCTGGCTGCTGGCAACCCTGTAACCTATATCATGTACATTGAACGTATCGCTACTGCTATCTCTGTTCCTTCTAGACAAGATGAACTCTCTTAGTCGAGCCTCCTGGGAGGCATTGGCATACAGTACGGCCACGGAGATGAGAAGATACAAGTAGAAGGAAATGTTCTTCATTTTTGATTAAATGGCTGTGCCTGAGATGAGAAAGTCACTTCTCACTTGGCAAGGCTTATATAGGCCCGGGAGGAAGGAAAAAGGAAACTTTAAAGCGAGGAGTTTTGGATTCTTCCCTAGGTATATTTCGGATACGAACAGTGCAAATAATTGGTGCAGCTGTGCGCTTGTACGTTCTATTGTTCTTTCTTTCCGCTGAAAGCCTTGAGACGAGCAAAGCTTCTTCCCGCTAATATTTGCTTCGTGAAAACGGCCATGGTTTGGCTGAAAGGACATGTTGCCGGCTACTGAGAGCGAACGGGTCATGTAATATTAAGCCGTTTGTGTTGCCTTCCAGCGTAGGCTTTAGTCAGTTCTTTATCTGGACTTCTCTTGTTTAAAACGGTGGCTTGGAAGGTAATCGATGGCAATTTGTATATGTTCTGTTTGACCAGGTTTGTACTGCTGGTGAGATGTACGATGGCGAGAAAAATTCCATTTCAAAATATGCAAGTAGATGAGGGCGAGGTCATACAATATACATGCAACAGATTGAGTTCACAGACAGCCCACTGGTATTTGCTTAGTGAGTTAGTGTGTGACATTGGAAATTTGAAGTGCACATATTCCTAGGCTATATCTCTCGCGTATATATAAGAAGCAAGTTCAGACTTATTTTTCATCAGCTGTTTGCACAACAGTTGATCACAACATCTGTAACATTAGTCTAGCGATATATGGATTTGAACCTCGAGTAACAAAGTTGCGGTAGAATTTTGTTTCTGCAGTGTTTTATCACGACATGCTGCCGGCGCCTGGTGATTGCTTCCGTTGCCACCGGCACACCACCGCGCAGCCTGAAATCCGCTGACCACAGCCAAACAGGCCATAGGCTACCACCGGCCCACCAGGAGGCACAGTTCAGGCTGTCAGCCACACCAACCGGCGTCTCGCTTCCCGCGTTGCCAGGTGGCAACTCGCTCGACGACTCCCCGGCTCAGTCCATCTCCCAGCTTGGCGAGCTTTGCGACCAACAGAAGACCTTCGACGCCGATGTAGAGTATAAACGGTGGTAGGGTGCTGCAGCGGATGGAGACGGGTGGCCATATCCACGTGGAACAAGGCTAGACGAAGTGTAACGCCTTCGAAAATATAATGCCTGCAAAATCAGCTTTTTTCTGAATTTTTTATTTATTTTTTTGATTTTTTAATTTTTTTTAAGGATCTCAAGTGACCGGTCGGATTCTAAACCGACCCAGACCCACAACGCATCGCAGCCCACGATCGAGAGCGGCGACGGAAAGAGCGGCTGCAGCGGCGGTTCTGGCAGCGGATGAAGCTCCGACGACGGATCCGATGGCAGACAGGCGGTTCCGAGCGGCGGTCGGCGGCGGCGAAGAGCGGCGGCCGGTGCGGACCCGCCGCGGTGCGCGGCCAAATATGGCCTGAGCGGTGGCGGCGCACGGGCAGAGGCGCCGCAGCGGCGTTGGCGGCCGGCGACTGAGGTCGGCGACGCGGACGACGACGGCCGTGGATCCAGCAGTAGGCGGAGCGGGCAGCCGGAGGAGCGGCCGAAAGATCGACGGCCTGCAGAGCGGCCGGCGGATCTGGCAACCGCCGAGTCTGGCGGCGGCCTGCGCGCGGCAGAGGCAACTCGTGCGATGGGGGCGGCGGCCCGCACGGATATGGCGGAGGCGGATCGGGCGGCTGCGGCTCGGCCGGCGAGGAGGCCGAGCGACTGCCGCCAACTTCACGCGCAGGCGGCGTCTTGCATGGATCCGAGCAGCGATGGCGACCGGCGAGGCGTGGGCCTTGGGCCCAGCCGGGTTATTATTAGGAATTAGAGATTGGTTTCTATTTGAATTAGAAATTGGTTTCCTTGTATTAGAGATATGATTGGAGTTAGATTATATCTGTTAGAGGGGAGCCATCTATATAAGAGGGCTACCGCATGCTATTGGAATCAAGCAGAGAAATATTATAGTCTTTCTCATCTAGTCTCCCTCTCTCCCTCTACGCCGACGCCATCCGGCCATCCTCTTGGGGGTGTTTACCCGTTATGAACTAAGGTTCATAACAACTTGGTATCAGAGATGCCAGGCTCCGTTTCCAGCGAGGAGGCCAACTCTATGAGTGCCATGCTTCAAGCGTTCCAGGAGCAGATGGCCGATATGAACTCCAAAATTGTAGACTTGACGCGGCAGAGCATCACGACCAACGCCAGGATTGCAGCACTCGAGTCGGAGAGAGTTTCCTCTTTCTCTGTACCCGGGTTATTTCCAACTCCATCTGCCACCTCCACGCTAATCACCAACATCACAGCGGATCCATCGCTGTTTCCTTTTCCCGCCGGCCGCTCCGTCGTGGCCGCTTCGCCTGTCGCCGGTCCAGCAGCGGAAGCCGCGTTGCTTCTGGCGCCGGGTCCGACCTTCGGCCGTCGGATCTGCCGCCCGGATCCACCACCGCCGACGCCGGCCGCCACCCGAGCTCCTGCGCCTAGGAGTCGCCGCCAGACCGGCCGTCGCTGCTGTCCAGGCCGTCTCCGGCCGAGCCGCAGCCGCCCGATCCGCCTCCGCCTGAGCCGCCTCCACCAGATCCGTGCAGGCCGCCGCCCCCATCGTTCGGGTTGCCTCTTCCGCGCGTAGGCCGCTGCCAGACTCGGCGGTTGCCAGATCCGCCGGCCGCTCCGCAGGTCGTCGATCCTCCGGCCGCTGCTCCGTTTCCACAGGCCGCCGTGGGGACGCCCGGAACCGCCACCCCCGCCGCTCCTTCGAGTTTCGACCGATACGCCATGGGCTCGTGGCCCGTGGGTGTCGGTCGGTTTTAAAACCGATCGGTTAAGTTAAGGCACAAAAAAATCAAAAAAATCTTTTCCAAAAAAAATCAAAAAAATTAAAAAAATAAGCACAATATCAATCAAAAATAAATAAATAAATAAAGTAAAAAGCTTATGTTGCAGGCATTATATACCGAAGGCGCGATACTTCGTCTAGCCTTGTTCCGCGTGGATCTGGCCGCCCGTCTCCATCCACTGCAGCACCCTGCCACCGTTCGTCTTCTACATCGGCGTCGAAGGTCTTCCATTGGCCGCCGTCTAGCAGCTCGAGGACGAGCTGTATGTCCGGGAGGGGTGTAGTGTTATAGGCGTGGGCCTTGGGCTCAGCCGGGTTACTATTAGGAATTAGAGATTGGTTTCTATTTGAATTAGAGATTGGTTTCCTTGTATTAGAGATATAGTTAGAGATATGATTGGAGTTAGATTACATCTGTTAGGGGGGAGCCATCTATATAAGAGAGCTACCGTATGCTATTGGAATCAAGCAGAGAAATATTATAGTCTTTCTCATCTAGTCTCCCTCTCTCCCTCTACGCCGACGCCATCCGGCCATCCTTTTGGGGGTGTTTACCCGTTATGAACTAAGGTTCATAACATGTTGCAACTCCAAATGAATTGCAGCCATGGTTGATATTTGTTGATATATTCAACAGATATTTGTGTGATTTAAACCTCGTGTTGGAATATATGCAGTAATCTTTCAGAAGATATGGATTGCTATTGGTAATGATGAGATGAGTTGATATAGTATAGGAGCTCAGTGATTGGTTAAAAACGTGAGAATGATAGTGTACTGTCGCCTTGTAAATGGCTATTAACATTATTCTACTGGATAGAGTTTGCTTTGAGAATCATGTATAGTCGTTTGGATAACAGTAACTATTTATTTCTATTTTCTAAAAAGTTTGTTGGTTTAGGTACTTAATGGTCTACTGGTTCACCTGCTCGATCAGATGGAGATTTGACAAACACAACCGTGAGCACAGATTCATTTCCTTTAACTTAGGTAATCTACATCTTTCTCTCGTCATCATCATTCTTTAACTATTCGTAGGTATTTGTCGGTGGGTTTGACCCAAATGTTAGTGAAGATGAACTTAGGCAAACCTTCTCCCAGTATGGTGAGATTTCCTCTGTAAAGATTCCAGTTGGGAAACAGTGCGGCTTCGTGCAGTTTGTTCAGAGGTATGAGACTATGAGCCCTTAAATTTCACATTTCAGTTCCCCAAATACTTTTTGTTAGGTTTAATTGCCTATGTGAGTCTGTATACCATTGTGATATCTGATTAATGTTGTCATCGTTTTTCTTTTTCCAGAAAGAATGCAGAAGATGCACTGCAAGGGCTAAATGGAAGCACTATGGAAAACAGACTGCGCGTCTTTCATGGGGTCGCAATCCAGCAAACAAGCAGGTATTGACTTGGCATACTTTCAGCAACCAAACAGCAAAATTGTGCAGCAAACATAACCAGGTACTTGATGCTACATTTCTTATTCACAGTTGAGGAGTGACAATAGCAATCAGTGGAACAACGGGATGTACTACGCAGCCTCACCGTTCTACAACGGGTACGGCTACCCTGCACCGTTCCCTGATCCAGGCATGTACGCTGCTGCCTATGGTGCCTACCCGTTCTACGGGAACCAACAACAAGTGTGCTAAAAAGAGTTGCATACGCCTCACCCCGACTGGAGGTGCGCATTAGTTGTAGCTCTTGCTGGAGAAAAAGGTAGACGACATAGTGGTCATGTAATATTACACGAACTAGCACCACTAAGACGCCTATTGACTCGCCATGGTCTGTTGAATTCTTCCAGAGAAAAAGTTTTGACCTGGAGCTGCGACCTTAAAGTAGAACAATAAGCTATTCAATAACTTGTGTGTGTGCCATCTGATTTTGGCCATGTTTGTCGGCCATGTTCTGAGGACGTATGGGCTGGAGTTGGCGCAGCTAACTCCTAATGCGCTGGTGCGCCTGGCGGTGTACTGCTGGGCATCGCGGACAGAGGCAGTCTGGCCCAGTGCCCCCCTCTTCGCGTTCCTCCACGACGCGCGATACCAGCCGAAGAAGCTGGACGGTGGGAAATACTCAAACTTCAGCAGCGTCAATTTTGTGCTGCGGTTGCCATGCACGATGATCTTCCCGATGAATTCGACTCGAGCCAAGTGGGAGTCGAACTGGATGCGGCGTTGGTTCTACCACCGCGTGATGGGCGGCAGCAACCATCGGTGGACAGGTCGGCCAATGGAGTTCAACACATCCCCCACGGTGCCTCTGGATCGCGACGATGAGCAGCGGGCGTGGAGGCTTGTGGGGATTGCACTTCGCTTTAACATGCGGGACCTCGCGGAGGAGTACTTGATGTATAGCGTAGCCCCGCTTGCTCGGCAATGGCACATCCAATCTAGCCCCGTCTGCCCCGACGGGATTCGCCTATCAGTGGTTTCACTGCCGAAGCCTGCCGATCCCCGTGAGTTGTTGACCACACGTTGTGCATAAGAGAATCATTGTAGGCTATTTTAACTCTTTCTTTTTGGTAGAACTCCTCCTTGAGGATGCTGAGCGTGCGGCGACGGTGTTCCTTGGGCCGTATGTGGCCAAGGAACACAGCCTTCAGGAGGCGGTGACGGCGAACCTCAAGCGGGTGAACCACGTGTGCGATGCTCTTGGCATCCCAATGCCGGAGCACGCCGTGCCGACTGCTGGCCGGGCTCGTCTCCGAGATGGCGATGACAAGGGGGAGGTCTCTCCCCCTCGCCAGAGGGTGCGGTCACCCGCCGCCCAATCCAGCCCGGCGGCTGCCCCTCGTAGAGAACCGGCCGGAGCTGAGGGTACGACGGTCACCGGCTCCGACCTGGCAGAGTACGCCAACTCCAATTTAGAGGTGAAGGTGCTTCGCGACGCGCCCGACGACAAGGGGCCCATGAGTGACACAGGCAACGAAGGGCACGGACACCCTGAGCTGGGCGTGGATGTCTTGGAAGGCAAGGCTTCGTCACCTGCACCGGCTGCAGGGGCTGACGAGGTGTCCTTGAAGGCGCCAAGCGCGAAGCTCATTCAGACAAGTTCGCCTAAACGGGACTGGCTGAGCGTTTTGATCTGGTGGTGGGAGCGATGTCAGAATCGGACTCCGAAGTCGAAGTCGTTAGGCCCAAAGAGGACTCCGCCGTGCAAGATGTGGGTGGCGCCACCGCAGTTCGATCAGAGGCAGGCCGGACATCTCGACGGTTTTCACCGCTTCATGATGAAGGTAGGCACAACCCATTCTCTCCCTGTGACTTCACGAGGCTTTCTCCAATCTGCTCCCTGATACCATCGTCAACATCAACTGGGACGCAGTCTTCGAGACGCAAACAAGGTTCTAGCAATGAGAGTGGCCGCGAAGTGTTCGGCGTACCCGCCCCGGATGTAACCTCGACCCCCGCGGTCGTGGAAGTCATCGGCGTGGAGACTCGGCACCTGAACATGTTGGACTTTGTCCCTCGACCAGAGACGCTGTGAGCTCTACAAGGGGTCGTCAACTGTGTGGACGCTGGCTTGGACCGGCGGGCGCTATCGTCATGTGGCCCCGCACCGTCGGCCCTGAAGATTTGTCGAGCACACTCCGGCGGATCGGGGAGGCTTTCGGCCTCGCGCTAAGTGCTGCGCGGTCCTTCAGCAACCACTGCTCGATGGTGATGACGCGCATCGTCCTCGCCCTCCTCCACCACCAGGGGTGCCTGCACGTTGGCGAGCTAGCCACCCCCTAGATGGAGCTGCCTGCCGGAGACGAGGTTATGTCCGGCGCTGTACATGCCATCCGTCACTCCGCACGAGCCTTCCACTAGCGGATTTGGGACTACATCGGCGAAGCTGCAGTGAAGGTGGCGATGTGGTGGAGCCTGCGTGGTGACGTGGTCTTCGGGGCCTAGCTTGATGAAGTCCCACGATGCGACGAGGGTGGCGCCGCCGGCTCGGAGCATGGCGTCGACTCGCAGGTGTGATGCCGAAGTCCCACATTCGTGCGCATGCGTTGCTATGTATCCTGTAGTGTTATGTAAAACGGTGTCACACGGCCCCACATTTTGGGAATGAAATGAAAAATTGAAGTCTTTTGCTCATATGTACTGTTTACGAGCAGGTGCTTGATAGGGCCGCTTGCTAGTTTCATACCTTATGGTCCGGCGGCGCCTTCAACACTAGGGCTAGGTGGAGGATTCCCTGCGCTTCTAGGAAATGCGGTGCACGACGGGGGAGACTTTGAGACGAGAATATGTTAAGCTAGAAGAGTCAGAGTAGCGTTGTCGATTTTACTTGTGTACTTGCAAACGTTACCCCCCACGCATTTAATGAAAGCAATGAGCCAAAGCAACCATGTGCCCCGGTCTTCTTTTCGTGACTACACTAACTTCGACTCCACCTGTCATGACGAGGAGTGCTTGGGAGATCGACCGATAGCTAGGACTTCGGGTGCGAAGCGAGCGTCGCTGGTATTGCCCTGAGCACATAGTATGCAATATGCACGAAGTAGGGTAGGAACGAAGGGAGAACACATCCCTCATCGTTTTGTACCAGTAGGCGCACACCGTCTGCTCATGGCCTATCGAAGTGGCGGCTGCAGAGCTGGCGATTAAATGAAGACACGCGAGCGCTCCATCCCCTACCCTTTGAAGTGGCAGCAGTGTAGCTGGCGCCTAAACGAAGTAGACATACGAGCGCTCCATCCAATACCCTTCGAAGAGGTGGCAGCGAAGCTGGCGCCTAAACAAAGTAGACGCGCGAGCGATCCGTCCCCTACCCATCGAAGTGGCTGCAGTGGAGCTGGCGCCTAAACGAAATAGACGTGCGAGCACTCCGTCCCCTACC
Source organism: Dendrocalamus latiflorus (assembly GCA_017311315.1). Classification (NCBI taxonomy): domain Eukaryota; kingdom Viridiplantae; phylum Streptophyta; class Magnoliopsida; order Poales; family Poaceae; genus Dendrocalamus; species Dendrocalamus latiflorus. The sequence goes on from CM029657.1 coordinate 32,597,407, forward strand.
CTTCGAAGTGGCGGCAGTGGAGCTGGTGCCTAAACGAAGTAGACACGCGAGCGCTCATTCCCCTACCCTTCGAAATGGCGGCAGCAGAGCTGGCACCTAAACAAAGTAGGCGCGTGATTTTTTATACTCCATAGAGTTGCTTGGGTCAGCTAAGTTCCCAGCGCTTTATACTTCACAAAGTACGTCGAGGCTTGAGGCCATCGAACGATTTTTTATACTCCGTAGAGTTGATCGGGACGGCTAAGTTCCCAATGCTTTATACTCCGCAGAGTATGCCGAGGCTCAAGGCTATCACGCGATTTTTTATACTCTGTAGAGTTGCCCAGGATAGCTAAGTTCCCAGCGCTTTATACTCCATAGAGTACGCCGAGGCTTGAGGCCATCGCACAATTTTTTATGCTCCGTAGAGTTGCTCAGGACAGCTAAGTTTCCGGTGCTTTATACTTTGCAGAGTACGTTGAGGCTTGAGACCATGCGCGCGATTTTTTATACTCTATAGAGTGTACGTGGAGGCTCGCCTCCGTGCGTCTTATTTACACTACGAAGAGTGCGCGCGGAGGGTTACCTCCGCGTGTCTTATTTAGACTCCGAAGAGTGCACGCGGAGGGTCACCTCCATGTGTCTTATTTAGACTCCAAAGAGTGCGCGCGGAGGGTCACCTCCGCATGTCTTACGTGGAATGAGACAATGTCTTGATGAATGGTGCACTTTATTGACTGCCCGTTTGCGTAGGTGAGCTTATTACAGGAAGCGTGGTACCCGTGGCATGCTAAGCGTTTCCTTGCCTTCATGCGTAATACTGCCGCAAGCGGTCTGCATTCCATGTGTGGCAGAGAGGCCATCCCTCCAGAGTTGTGAGACGATATGCCCCATGCTGCAAAGCCGTCATGACGATGTATGGGCCCTCCCACTTGGACTCCAACTTGCCAATCGTCACCGCGCGCAGCGCCATTTTGAGGACGAGGTCTCCAGCCCGGAACTCTCGCGAGTACATGGTGCGGTCATAGGGGTGGGCTGCCTAGCGGGCGTACTTCACGACGTGTTCGGTGGCGCGAGCCCGGTCGCCGTCGAGAAGATCCAGGGATAACACGCGCTCATCTGGTGGGGCCTGAGCGAGGACTCTCCTCGAGCCAGCCTTGATTTCTTCTGGAGTGACCGCCTCATCGCCGAAGAGGAGTTTGAACGGCATAAACCCCGTCGGACGCGTTACCATCTTGCGAATGGACCAGAGTACACTAGGAGCTCATCCGGCCACTTGCCCTTGGGCAGGCCGATGAGGCGCTTCTTGACTCCGGCAGAGATGGCACCAATTGCCTGCTCAACTGCTCTATTGGACTGCGGGTGCCCAACTGAGGAGTATTGGAGCGTAATGCCCATACGGTCATAGAACGCTTTGAACGCCGCGGAGTCGAACTGTAGACCGTTGTCGACAGTGATCTCCTTAGGGACTCCGAAATGGCAAATAATATTCTACCAGAGGAACCGTTGCATGGCTGCTGAGGTTACCCTAGCCAGTGCCACTGCTTCGGGCCACCTAGAGAAATACTCTAGGGCGAGTACGACGAATTGAAGATCCCCTGGGGTGCGTGGGAGTGGTCCAACGACATCGATGCCCCAGCGCGCCAACAGCCATACCGGTGGGATGGGCTGCAAGTTTTCGGGCATTCCGTGGATGACCCACCCCATCCACTGGCATCCCTGACACCGGCATACGAGGTCTTGCACATCCACGGGGGCCGTTGGCCAGTAGAAGCCCTGCCTGGACACCTTGCCCACGAGAGACATCGGCGCAATATGCGAGCCGCAGAGCCCTGCATGAATTTCGGTGAGGAGGTGCTTTCCCTCGTTGTGGGAGAGGCATCGCAGGAGTGGAGCGCAGACTCCCCATTTGTACCGAACGCCGTCCAGCACCTAGAAGGACCTAGCGATGTGTTGTAGATGTCACAGCTCAAGGGGGTCGTCCGGCTCGGCTATGCCCTGCAGGAAACCGTAGATATGCTCCCGCCAGTCACCCTACTAGGCGATTTAATGGACGAGGGCTGCATCACACTTGTCTTGCTCGATGGCCTCGGCGGGCAAGACCTCATAGAATGCCTCCACAGGGAGGGGAAGCTGCTGGCTGGTGGCCTTGGCGAGGACATCAGCCTGCTCGTTGTCCACTCGCAGAATAGCCTTCACCGTGATGCCCAGGAAATGGCGTTCCCTCGCCCTCACTGCAGCTAGGTACTTGGCCAAATCGGGGTCCTTGATATGGTAGGATTTGTCCACATGGCCCGTGATCAAGCGCGAGTCAGTGCGGACGAGGACCCTTCGCGCACCCAAGGCTTTGAGCTTGGTGAGGCCGAAGAGTAGCGCTTTGTACTCTGCCGTGTTGTTTGTCACCGGGAACCCTAAACATGCCAAATACAGCAGGCAATGCCCCTCCAGCGTGGTGACCACTGCGCCCACCTCGGCGCCAGGAGCGCCGTAGGCTCCATTGGTATGAAGGGTCCACACCGGATCTATTAGTGGCTGCGCGTGCAGTTGAGTTGGCGGGGTCCATTCGACGAGGAAGTCTGCAAGGACCTAAGACTTTATGGTTGTGCACGGTGCGTACGTTGGGGACAAGGGGGCGAGCTCGGCCACCCATTTCCCGATGCGACCTGTGGACTCCTTGTTATGTAGCATATCTGCCAAGGGAAATGAGTAGGGCACAGTGATGGGATGAGCGAGGAAGTAATGCCGAAGCTTCCTCGAGGCCATGACAAGCGCATAGGCTAGCTTCTCCAATTCAGTGTACCACGTCTTGGCGCCCTAGAGGGCCTCAGAGATGAAATACATGGGTCGTTGTATGGGGCCCTCCTCTAGAATGAGGACCGCACTGACTGCTGTTGGCATGGGGCGACTAAATTGGGAAGTCTTACGAGGTGCTTCTTGAGTTCATCAAAAGCCTTCACACAATCATCATCCCAGTGAAACCCGTTGCATCCACGGAGGGTCTTGAAGAACAGTAGGCCTCGCTCAGCTGACTTGGATAGGAATCGACTCAACGTGGCCATGCATCCGGTGAGCCTCTGGACCTCCCTTGTCATCCTGGGCGGCTCCATAGAGAGGATTGCATCGACTTTGTCTAGGTTCGCTTGGATGCCCCGCCCGGACACTAGGAAACCCAAAAGCTTCTCAGCTTGCATGCCAAAGACGCACTTGTCCGGGTTGAGCTTGATGCCTACTCGTCTGAGGTTGTCGAATGTCTCCTGAATGCCTTGACCATGAGAGGCAAGTTGTCTAGTCTTTACGACCCCGTCGTTGACATAGGCTTGGACATTCCTTCCTAGCTAGGCAGCGAGGGCGAGCGCGATGAGGCATGTAAAGGTGGCGCCTGCATTTTTTAGGTCGAAGGGCATCCTGACAAAGCAGTATGTCCTTACCAACGTTATGAAGCTGGTCTTGACCTCTCCGTCCTTGGCCATGTAAATTTGATGGTAGCCAGAATACGCGTCCAGGAAGCTCATGAGCTCGTATCCCACCGTAGCATCCACTAGCTGATCTATGCGAGGCTACGGGTAGTTGTCCTTCAGACACACTTTGTTGAGGGCGGTGAAGTCAATGCACATGCGCCAGGCATCATTGGCCTTCTTCACCAACGCCGAGTTGGCGAGCCAGTCCAGGTGCGAACTTCGCGGATGACCCCGGACCGGAGAAGCTTCGCTACCTCTGCCTTTGCTGCCTCTCGACACTCGAGAGACATGCGCCGAAGTCTCTGCTTGATGGGCTTGGCGTCGGGGCGGACCACAAGAGTGTGCTCGATGAGGGCGTGGTCTACACCTTTTATGTCCGTCGACGACCACGCGAAGACGCCCGCGTTGTCCCAAAGTACTCGTAGTTGATCCTGCTCGACCTCTGGGGGAAGGCCCTTACCAATGGACACCTGATGTACAGCGGTGTGCAGGGGGACTCTCTTGACTCCGCCGTCCGGCCGGGGCTTAGGTGTCCACCCCGGGGCGGAGGGCGTGCCTACTCCGGGGGTATCCGTCAGCATGTGCACCTTTTGGTACGGGCCCCGTGTGGTAAGCTCTATCTACCGAGAGAGGTCTTGGTCCCTGAACACGGTAATGATGCCTTGTAGGCCTAGGAGTTTCATGCATAAAAAGCCATGGTGCAGGACTGCCCTGAAGGGGTTGAGGGTTGGGTGCCCAAGAATGGCGTTATATGGGTATGGGAGATCAACGATGTCGAAGCTAACGTGCTCACTCCTTAGGTTGTCGCCGTATCTGGCCCATGGCCTTCAATGGCTGTGAAACCTTGTAGGGGGATCCCCGAAGGACTTAATCGACTTCGGGGAATCCCCATTTGATCGAAGGCTACCGTGAACAAAATGTTGGCGGAGTTGCCTCTGTCGACCAGGACGCGCTTGACATCGCAGCCTGCAATGGCAGCCTGGATCACCAGGCAATCCTAGTGAGGGAAGTCAACCCTATCTGCATCAGCGGCGGTGAATGTGATGTCGTGCTGTGCCCATGTCGGCGGTGCCTGGGCAGGATACGCTACCACGTGATGCAACCAATGAGTGTAGGCCTTCTGCTATCACGTAGATGAAAATTCTAGCGAGGAACCCAGCTGATATGAAATTTATAACATGGCGCTAGCCTCCCTCCGGGGCCTGTATTTGCAGAAGGCCCTGTTGGGGTTGTTGCACGTGGGCCACCGCCGGGGTCCCCACTTCAATGGCTCTGTCTTGGGCGATGTTCTGTCGAAGCGTCGCTATGGTGGGACATGTCCACGTGAGATGATCACCGCGGCCGTGCACCTCACACCATAATCCCTGGTACTGATGTTCTGCCTCGCCACGCGTCCTCTCATCGTGGCCTCGGCCTCGCCCGCGTCCCCGACCGCGGTGACCCCGTCCTCGGCCAGCGGGGGCGCTATCGTCAGAGCCGCCACCCCCTGCAACGCAAGTGGCAGTCCCTTTGCCTTGGTGGAGTCATCTCCGCCTGCGGCCTCGATGGCGGTTTCGTACACGCGAATGAACTCCCTGGGGTTCGTGTCGCCCTTGTACGGCTCAATGGTGGGGAACTCGGAGTCCTCTGGCCATGTCGATTGCTACAGGTCAGTGGAGAGGGGGGACTCCGGATCAACACATCGACGCACAACGCGACCGGAGGTGAGAGCGTCACAGCTATTCGCCCAGTCTAGTGTGGCTTCCGTTGCCACTGCCGACGGCGTTTGTTGGCTCCGCACCTCTTGCTGGCTACGAGCCTCTTGCATTGCCTGCACAGCCCCCCGGAGATCCGCCAGCTCGCGTTGTAATGTACCGAGAGCTGTCAGTAGGGTGTTTTCCACCGTCGAAGCGGCTGCACCAGCTTGGGCGTCGGTACTAACCACCGGGTTGGTGGCGACTACGGCCTATCCCCCGAGGCTGTTCAGGGCGCCAGTACGGTGGGCCTTGAGGTCAGTAACGAAGTCAGTGGGGCCGCTGGGCCCCACCGCTCCTGCACCAGGCGTCGGGTCGCTGGTAACGCCAGTGTGGGCATCGGCATCACTACTCCCGCTTACTCGGGTGCCGCTACCGAGGCCAACCGCCACACCAGCGAAGGGGCCGGTCGCGTGCCATGGGTGCCAACGTCGGCTCTCGCGACCCTAGCGTTGCCATTCGCACCGGTTGCTGATGTAGACGCTGGTGGTCTGCCGGCCGAAGCCCTAGCGTTTGTGATCGCTACCATCGTGCTCTACTTCTTCCTTGTCGCCGATGAGGCTTTTTTGGTGCCATCACTTCCCAAATTTCACGGCTTGTTCTCCGTGGTCCTCATGGATGGCGTCAACTGTTGTGGCTACTGGCCAAACAGTAGAATAGAAGAGTAGTGCAGTGGATGAGATGGATGGACAATGCCTGCCCCTACCCTATGTCCAAGGCATGTATATATATTTCCATGAAGTGTATGTTACAATCCTATCCTTACATTCATGTGCCCTTGATAGGGGTATCTATGTCATTACACATGTCCCATTTTGGGCTTTACAGCTCTTTAGCAGGCCGGATGGGCTTAGGTGGGGTCCACCCCTACCACAAATACCTTGCGTGTGCACCATCTGATTTGTTCTTTTTCTACATTTGGGTTTTGCACCTGATGCATGAAGTGTTCGGCCAACAAGACGATCATCGGCACTAGCAGACGTTCCAACAATACACACAAGAACACAAATGTTTTTGCCACTGCAGAATGTTGCAACGTTTTCTGGTTTACTCCTTCTCCTTTATTTAGCAATTACAGTAATGTGCACTCGACTGTTTCGCTATGCAAGCGTTAGCAGTTACAAGACATGTAGAGTAATTGACATGCACTACTTCAAGAAGTAACTAAAGACTAAAATGCAAATATGAAGACATGCAGACTAAAAACGCCCATGCATGCACGAAGTGGGCGGCAGACATGAAGAGAAAAATAGTAACTGACATGCAGAGTAACAAGATTTAACATTACTCCTCCTAATCTAGTTGATGTTGATGTCGACAATGCTGAGCTTCGAGCGTAGGTGCAGAAATCTCACCCTGCCAAGTGATTTTGTCAATATATCTGCCAGCTGATCGTTGGTGTGGATTTTCTGGATGGCAACTTGGCCACCCTCGATGCACTCCTGGATGAAATGAATGCGCGTCTCAATGTGCTTGCTCCAGCCATGGAAGACCGGATTCTTGCAGAGTTGTATCGCCGACTGGTTGTCGACATGGATGGTGACGATGCCCAGAGCTTGCCGTAGAATCTGCCAAGCAGGTGACCAAGCTAAAGCCATTGGCATGCCGCTGATGATGCTGCGATGTACTCAGCCTCGCAACTGGACAACGCGACCACCGATTGCTTCTGGGATTGCCATGTCACGGGTGCCTGGCCGATGCAGAATAGCACACTGGATGTGCTCTTGCAATCGTCCAAATCTCCCGCCATGTCCGCGTCGCTGAACCCCTGGAGCTTGATGTCGCCGGAGCCGCTGGAGTAGCTGAGGCCGAAGTGAATTGTACCCGCAACATAGCGCAGTAGGTGCTTAACGGCGTTGAGGTGCTCCGTTGTCGGTTTCTCCATGAACCGGCTGACGTATCCGACGGCGAAGCTGATGTCCGGCCGGGTGTGGACCAAGTAACGAAGGCCTCCAACGATACTGCGGTAAAATATAGGATCAATAGGAGGGTTGGAGCTCTTCTTACTCAGCTTCAAGCGCGATTCCATGGGGACTTGAACATTATTGCAGCCAGCCATGCCTGCTTTGTCCAGCAGCTTTGTCACGTACGCCGCTTGGCACAATGTGATCTTCCTGGGCAGCTGCTTGACCTCGATCCCAAGGTAGTAGCTCAAGTGCCCGAGGTCGCTCATCTTGAATGAGCGCTGCATCTCTTTCTTGAAATGATAGATCTCACCTGGGTCAGCACCGGTGAGAATCAAGTCATCGACGTACAAGCCTAGTAGGAGACGCCCATTCCCTGTGCCGCGTGTGTAGACACCGTGCTCCTCCGTGCACCAAGTGAATCCCAGTGCCACCAACGTGCGGTCGAGCTTGACGTTCCATGCTCGTGGGGCTTCATGTAGCCCGTACATGCCTTGTGCAACTTGAGAACTCGTCGCTCTTGCTCGACGATCACAAATCCTGGCGGCTGAGCGACGTAAACTTCCTCTGTGAGGTCCCCGTTGAGGAATGCAGACTTGACATCGAGGTGATGAACTATCCATCCTACATGCCAGCAATGGCCACCAGTGCTCGCACGGAGTCAAGCCGCGCCACCGGCCTGAATACCTCGTCATAGTCCACACCAGCACGCTGCACGTAGCCCTTCACGACAAGTCGTGCTTTGTGCCTGACCACCGAGCCGTGTGCATCCTTCTTGAGCTTGTAAACCCATTTGAGACCAATGGGCCGGTGTCCTACCGGGAGATCGACAGCCTCCTAGGTGCCGTTGTCCATGATCGCAGCCATCTCCTCCTCCATCACCGCGCGCCAAGCCGGATCGGTGTTGGTCTTGACGAACGACGTGGGCTCCTCAGATGCTGCCAAGAGCAGCTCCTCCGGATCCAGCTCGACCTGCTCATAGTTGTTGATGCAGTCCTTGACGGTGCGGAACCGCCGGGGTGCTCCCTCGACGTCCAGCTCATTGCTGGACGGGATGTTCGACAGTGGCGTGGCGTACTTGATGCGCGTGCCACCCGCGCTGCTCCTGGTGTCCGAGGGAGTGCATGGCATCTGCTCCCCTTGCTCTTGTTCTGGTGAGGCCGACGGGGATACAGGAGAAGCCGGCTCATTACCGCCCGTGAGAGCACTAACCATGTATTCCACGGTGAAGGTCTCAGGGACTGTGTTGCTATCATCCTCCTCCCAATTCCACCCGCTACCATCGTCGAACACTGCATCGCGGGTGATGTGCAGATGACCTCTCACCGGGTCGTACACACGGTACCCCTTTGAACCCGGCTCGTAGCCCAGAAACACCATCTTCACACTGCAATCGTCGAGCTTGGCGAGATGGGGACGCGTGACCTTCACATGCGCAATGCACCAAACGTGCACAAGAAGTTCACCGCCGGCTAGGGGTGGATATCGAGCCAATTGCTCGTCTTATCGAGCTTTTTCTAAAATTAGCATATTTTGATTTAATATCATTTTACGGATAATTTAAAAGTATTTTTAGAAACGAGCTAACGAGCCGAGCCGAGCCGAGCTTGAGCAAAATTCAAATTCATTTGAAATCAACTCATTTTAATGTTTAACCAATTAACAAGTATAATTGAAGCAATTTTGAACCGAGCCAACGAGCCCACTAACGAGCTTTTTTTTCCACCCCTACCGCCGGCTTCTCGCCATGCCAAGCCTCTAGGGAGTCATGCCGATGACGCTTTTCGTTGGAGACCTGTTCAAAATGAACACAACCGTACTCACCGCCTCCCCTAGAATGTACTGGGCACCTTCTTTTCCTTGAGCAGGCATCGCGCCATAGCCATCACAGTTTGGTTCCGGTGCTCCACGATGCCGTTCTGTTGCGGGGAGTACGGCGTCGTGAGTTGCTGGTGCACGCCCTTCTCCGCGCAGTACTCGCCGAAGGTCACAGACGTGAACTCGCCACCGCGATCAGTACGTAGCACGCACATCTTCCGCCCGGTCTCGACCTCAACGCCGGCTTGGAACTTCTTGATCGCGCTGGCTGCCTCGTCCTTGCTTGACAACCGCACTAGCCACATATAGCGGCTAGCATCGTCAACAAGGAGGAGGAAGTAGCGCTTGCCGCCGTGCGTCGCTGGCGTGACGGGCCTGCATAGATCACCATGTACGAGGTCCAGATGTCCCTTGGCACGGTAGTTGGCCTCATTAGGGAACGGCGTGCGCCACTGCACGCGTCGCAGAGCTAGTCGACATGATCCAGTTGGGGAAGTCCGCGTGCCATGTTGCCACGCGCCATCTTTCTCAGCGTGTCAAAGCTGAGGTGGCCAAAACGCTCATGCCAGCGCCAGGCCTCGTTGTCTGAACGTGCGAGGAGAGCGACTAGACGTGTGACGGTGAGTGAGATCTTGTACAGACGGTTAGCCGATCTGCATACCTTGGCGAGTAGCTCGTGCTGTGGATTGCGCACCCGCAGCACGCCGTGCTTGATTAGGACCTCGCAGCCATACTCGTCGAGTTGACCCAGGCTCACAATGTTGCTGCGCAGCCTGGGGATGTAGTACACGTCGGAAAGAACACGATGTTGCCCATCACGCGCCGCGAACACAATTGAGCCGCGTCCGACGATGTCCACGACTGAGCCATCGCCGAATTCGACCGTTCCGAAGACACTCCGGTCCAGCTCGGAGAAGGCAGTAGCGACACCCATCATGTGGTTCAATGCGCCCGTGTCGAGGTACCACATGCTGCGCTTCTGCTCGTCGATGTCGGTGTCGCCGAGCTGCACCATGGCGCACTCCTCGTTCAGATGAATGCGAGCGCCCACGCATTCTGGATCGACATGAACCCGAGAAGACGTCGGTTCGGGAGCCAATGCTGCCATCTAGGCCATAAGCAAGGCCGGCTCGTCCTCGTCACCTCCGTCCTGGACTAGGTGCGCCTGTGCCTCGTCTCTTTTTTTCTTTCTGCATTCACGGGCCCAATGACCCTTCTTCTTGCAGTACTTGCAGTGGTCCTTGTTGGAGGCTTGCCCGCCTCCGTCTTCGCGCGGCTCATCTCGGCCGCGGTTGAACTGCGATGTGTCACGGCGCGGTGCGTTTGAACCGCTACCCGTGTAGTTGCCGCCACCTTGTGCAGCCTCGCTCTCCCGCCGGTGCATACAGTGGATCAGATCCTCCTCCTTCGACGAGAGGAAAAGGCGAGAGCTCAGCTCAGCTGCCGCAGCCCGCACCTCGAGCCGCTGCTCCACGGACCGGAGACGGTCTGTGACCTCCTCGATGGACAACTCCTCGATGTCCAACAGCGTCTCAATTGATATCGCGACCTGCATGAACCGATCAGGGACCACCTGGAGCAACTTGCGAACATCCTCGGCTTCGTCGATCTCGTCGCCGAGAAGACGTAGGTTGTTGACGAGGCCCGCAATTCGCATCGATAAGTCATCCATGTTCTTGCCTTCCTTGAAGGCGATGTTGTTGAAGTCACGCCGAAGCTTCTGCGCATTCGCCATGCGCACCCGCTCGACGCCCATCCGCATGACCTTGACCGCCTCTCACACCTCCTACGTGGTCTCCTTGTTGCCGATCAAACTCAGCATCTCCGTCGGGACCGAGCGAGCGATCGCTGCTAGTGCCAGCCGATCCTCGCTGTACTCGACATCGCCGGGTTCAATTGCGCCCCACAGGCCTTGTGCCTGCAAGTTGATGCACATCATCACCACCCACTCTGGGTAGTTTGTCTTCGTCAGCATCGGGTACTAGACGGACACCAAAGACTCCTTAACGGTGCGGTGGATGACGATCGGCCGCTCATACTGCACACGCCCATGGCCGCCGCCATGCCCGCGCCCACGTCGCAACGGTGGCGACTGCGAACGGCACCGGTGGCTGGGCGGCGCAATCCCGCGACGCTAAGGGTAGTCCGACATCGCAGCTCCCTAGAACGAAACGGTGCTCTGATACCAATTGTCGGCCGAACATCCGCTAGTGCCGGTGATCGTCTTGTTGGCCGAACAAGCAACAATACACACACGACACGGGAACACAAATGTTTTTGCCGCTGCGGAACGTTGCAACGTTTTCTGGTTTACTCCTCCTTTTATTTAGCAATTACAGTAATGTGCACTTGACTATTTCGCCATGCAAGCGTTAGCAGTTACAAGACACGTAGAGTAATTGACATGCACTACTTCAAGAAGTAACTGAAGACTAAAATGCAGATATGAAGACATGCAGACTAAAAACGCCCATGCATGCACGAAGTGGGTGGCAGACATGAAGAGAAAAATAGTAACTGACATGCAGAGTAACTAGATTAGCTAACATGAAGTAGTCTGGACGTGCTTTGGTTGCTGGAAAACGGCAGCACGTCGTATGCTGGCTCAGCTGTAATCTAAAATACCATCTGGGATCCACCATCTGTTTGTTTGCCTAAACTTATACTATTGGCAGTGCCATACTGCCATCACGCTCCACGCGTTCATCCAGCTTGGTGCTGATCAGTGTTTTCATACGATTTTTTAGGAATGTTTTCATATGACATTTTGAGTTGGATTTGATTCGAATGGAAATCTTTTTGAGTAACTTTTGGATTCTACTTGAAACTTCTAGGATTTGGAAGTGAAATCGAGTTGAAAGCTGTTTTTCATGGATTTGAAAGCTGATTTCGATTGAAAGCTATTTCGAGTTCGAGTTGAAAGTGAAAGTGTTTTAAATGTGACTTGAAAGTTTAATCGGCCGGCGGCGAGGAGGGACACGGAGAAGGCGAAGGAGGGGGGCAGAGGCGGGAGGCAAGACGGAGGTGAAGGGGGATGGAGGAGTCGGCGGCGGGGAAGCGACCGTCCAATCGGATTAGCAGCACCCTTCAGGAGACCAAATCCTTCCTAATCAGCTAGGCGATGTGGTGTCTAAGGCCCCGTTTGGCACAGCTCAGCTTCACTAGTGAAGCTGTTTTTTTTGTTTCAGCTTCACGAGCAGCTTCACCGATGAAGCTAAATCTGTTTTGGAAAACTGTTTGGCAAAACAGCTTCACCAACAGCTACATGCATGGCTGAGAGAGGGCAATTGTCCAAGATACCCCTGTCTACCTGACTTGTTCTAACATTTGGAGTTGTATGTTTGTTTATGGTCATATGAATTAAAAAATAATATATTTGAATGAGTATGAATTAAAAAATTAAAATAATAAATAATAAAAAATTAAAATCATTAGGAAGCAATATTAGTGCCTTGTTTATGTTTCGTAGTCACGATGCTTTAACAAAAGTGCGCATGTCAACATCACGTATCATGCTACAATACAAACATACATGCTCATGATGATCTAGAAAGATAGATTGCCTTTGCAAGGTCATCGCGGAATTTATCCATGTTCCGATCATTAGATTCCGAAGTTGATGTATCACCTGCATTTTGTGAAGGAATATGCTTTCTATACCTTTGAGGTATAGTGGGCACATAATCAGGATTCCGATCACATTTACTAAAATCTTTGTCATCAAAGTGGTTCTCACAGATGAAGTTATGTAGGCACATTGTTGTAGCGACAATCATCTTTTGCTTATCCATCGGGTAACTCGGCATTTTGAGAAGGACCCTCCACTTCATTTTCCACACACCAAATGAACGCTCCACCACATTCCGAATACTTGAATGCAAATGGTTAAAGAGCTCTTGTTCACCACTTGGAGCAGGACCCCTCCTCCAATCTGGCACATGATACCTTTCACCCTTGTATGGTGCCAAGTATCCAGGTCTATTTGGGTATCCGGCATCAACGTGGTAATATTTCCCTGAGTATATAAAAGAAGTTTAACTGAGATGCATGTAAAAAAATTTCAGCCACATACTTGTGCACAAATTAATGTAATCTATACATACCTAGAGGGGGGTGTGGGAATTTTTCATGATCATGTCTAAGTGCATGAAAGAGCACACTTGTGTCATGCATAGAACCGGGCTACCCAATAGATGCATATGTGAATCGCATGTCAAAATCAACAATAGCAAGAACATTTTGCGACGCTTTGCCACTTCGACCAATGTATCTAATAAGGTCATCCGGAGGTGGGGTCGCTGAGATATGAGTACCATCTAGTGCTCCAATGCAATCTTTAAAATGAGGCATCATCCTACTATCATTAGTAAGCCTAGAATGTGTTGTAGAGAAGTTAGGATCAATGGGCCTTATGTAGTCCTCACACATGGAGACCAAACAAATCAAGACATCATCAAATTTTCGACTGATTGTCTCTGTAGAATGCTTGAATATACCATGCAAAGCACTTATGGACATACCATGCCCACAAACTAGTAGAAAGATAGCCAGTGAGAGATGACTCGAGACCATATGTACTCACTAACAAGTTATGTAGCTTATGAAACAATGATGAATTCATTCTGAACATTTTATGGGATTCATCTGGGTGTTTAGCTTCTCCAATGTCCAACCATAACCAGACTGTGCTGGAGTTCGCGCTTCATTTTTGTCAAGATATGTCATGTAGTACTTGGTTGCAACAAGGGCACTAGCAACCAAATTATTTTGATTAGACCGCAACACTTCCATAGTATTTGAAATCCAATCATCAGAATCACTATCATCCGTCTCAGTACCAGAATGTGATATGTGCACATCAATAAAAACAACAACCATGAATAAACCAGCATGAAATGGTACAAATAGAAAGTATTAAACATTACAAGTGTACCAAATAAATAAAACAACATAAATTGGTCCAAATAGAAAGTATTAAACATTACAAGAGTACCAAATAAATAAAACAACATAAATTGGTCCAAATAGGAAGTATTAAACATTACAGTTGTTCCAAACAAATAAAACAACATAAATTGGTCCAAACATCAATATCAAATGAAAGGTATTGCACTACTTAGGCACATCATTTCTAGTCAACCACTCATGCTTCCTCCTCAACCAATCGATCATATCCTCAGGAGTCCTCAAAGTCATAAACATCTCTCTCTCAGCCCTCTTGGTAAAAAGAACAGTTGCAATGAAGTGCTCATTTGATCTTAGAGCAGCACCACACTCCTCAACCAAGGCCATTACATCCTGTATGGAACATCCAGATTTATCATCCCTCCTTGCAATAGACTCACAAGAAGCAGTTGTCCTCTCATTCATCTCCACTATTTTCCCCATCTGTTCCTGTAACCAACGCCCAATATTTGTCTTTGGTTTCTTTCCTTTACTGTTAACAGCCCCTTCACCCCTCTTCCCCCTCTCACTAGTAGGTGTCACTTGTTCTGGCTCACTATCATCATCGTTGTCCGCTTCATCTTCATCATCAACATTAATTTGAGAATTGTCACATGATAGACTTGCTTGGGACGGTGCTACACCACTAGACGCACACCAGTGGTCATCTCCAGTGTTACGAAGGTCCTCAAACATAATTTCCAACTTCTCCACATTATGTAGCCCTCTTTGCTTGAACCTAGAACTCCCCTTAATTTCCTGCAATGAAACATTACAAGTGTGTTAGATTATGCTAATGAAATTAGAGAGAAATTTGCAATAGAAATGTTTATGAAGTGCACTTACTTTTATCGTCTTCTTCCACCAAGTCTCTGGCATAACAATGTTCTGCTTCCTTTCATCCCATCCAATACCAGTTTGATGGTTGGTGAGTTTCTTCCAAATACCATAATCACCTTTCAACCTATCCCACTTGTTCTTGAATTGCAGTCTAGTGTAGTCACGTCCAGTCCTTTCTTTGAACCTCTGTATGACATTCTTGTACCCAGCCTTATTCAAGTGAGTGTTTGCCCGGTTTCCCTTTTCAACTTCGTTAGCAAAAATCTCACATACTATCCTAGTATTTTCATCAGACCAATCGGCCTCGCTGTTGCAAACAAACATGTAAGCAAACAACAAACTTTTTACATCGAGCACGTTTCTTCAATTGACAAGCATCATAGCACACATGTAAAATTCAGGAAACTTTGATTACCTTGCATCGGTGAGATCGATAGTGTCAGCTGTCGGGGCAACAGGAACAGCAGGCGGCTTTTGTGCGCGTCCACCACGACCACCTCGACGCCGAGTAGAGGCGCCACGACTAGGAGCAGAAGAGCCCCCGATTTGCACACGAGTATCTCCGACTTCTTCAGCCGTCTGCCAATCGGGCACGAAATGTGTGGCCGCTGAAGCACGCCATTCCGGCCAACCCCAGCCGCCCTCGCCCGATGGGGGGTTGCTGGACTGCTTGACGCCATTAGTGGGCACAGAGCTGCTGCTCGGGGGGGCGCCGAAGGCCGCACCAGGCCAAGCTGGGGGGGACGCACCAGACCAGCCGTCGCCGCCCAGGGGCGCGCCAGCAGCCATGCCTGGCCAGCCGCCGCCGCCGCCCGGGGGCGCGTTAGAGCCAGCGCCGGGCCAACCGCCGCCGGCCGGGGCAGCGCCATGCCAAGACCCGCCCGGCCAAGGCGGCAGCCCTGCAGCCCGTGCGAGATGAGCAGAAAATGAATCCCTCAGTGCAGTGATTGGATCATCTTCTTGGCCTCCAGATCCATTTGCTTCCCGGCCGGCATCGCGTGCAGGCGAGGGGGCATCCATGGCGGCGGCGCGTGCGTTCGGAGGAAGGAGACGGGAGAGAGCGGTGAACGGGCAGTGAATTTTTGGTGAACGGTTTTTGGTGAACGGGAGTGGCAAATGCGTGTAATTTTGGTGAACCAGAGGGGCAGTGGATTCCTAGGACTGCGGGCCTGAGGGAGAGAGCTGTGAAAAGCTACTTTTTTCAGCTTCACCTCTCCCCATTCCTTTGTGAGAGCATAAAAAAAGAAGCTTCACCCATGAAGCTGTTTGCAAAAAGGGTGTTTGGCAAAAAACAGCTCACAACAGCTTGTGAAGCTGTTGGTGAAGCTGTGCCAAACAGGGCCTAAGAATGTGAAAAGAGAGCAAAATTGTGCTGCGCGTAAGCTTGCACACCTAGCAAACAAAACGCACTGTTCCTTCTTGTACAGAGCGTATGATTTCTCACTGCTCCCGCTTTCCTCGCAAAATAAATATACAAATAAATTTTTAGACTTTATAAAGACATAAATTTACAGGGAACCTTTCTTTGTCTCACAGGAATATAAAATTTGCAATTATAACCAATCAAAAGTAGGGCATGTTCTTTCCCTTCGAAGCTGGCGGCTTTTGGTTTTTGCTACAGTACCTAATTTTTAAACAGAGTATTTTCTCACGACGGAGTCTACAAGTTAAATGATCTACACGTTAAAAGCCCAACATCTGTACCAGTCAAAATCGCAAGTGAGTATATGTCTCTCTGTAATCTGTACCGTAAACAGCCAAAATTCAAAATTTTCAGCCAAAAACCATAAGCTGCAGCCGTTGCCAAACAGGCCCATAGGCATTAGTCACAATATTTCTCTTTATTTAATTGAAGTCTTATCATAAATTCATTCAACAAGAAATCCATGCCCACTCACAGGAACATGAACCTTTCTCAACTGTAACTGGAGACAAGTAAAAATAAAGCAAGCATTAAGCAATTCGTACTAAATAAAACAAGCATTAAGCAATTCATACTAAGTGGCAACTCCATCCCTGCCGTAGCACTAGCTTGGTTTCAAGCCCTTTTCATTCATGGAATTTATGCACGCCATGGATCATTGCTCTTGCATGTAAGGTGGGAGTGTCCCTTCGAGGAAGGAGTGCAACATTATCAATGCTCTCTCAGGCTGAAAGGATGGAACCATGTGGCCAGCTCCTCTCACAGATAGAAATGTGAATCCTCCTGTGTACTGTTGAACATAACCTCCCACCTGCAAGTGCAACCATCCATGTAAAAGGTACTGATGAACCTTGTAGATCAACACTGTTTTCCAATAATAATAAACTTACCTCCATGTTTGCTGTCCATGGGCGCCATGGAGTCGTGACATAGAGGTTAAGGTCGGGGATAGAATACCTCGTTGCCGGAAGCGGGCATACGTCGTCAAAATCACCACTGGAAAATGTGCGTAAATTTGTCACACAGTACTTTTCATTTGTCACAGCATATTTTGTAATTGTGATTCTCGTACCTAAATATCCAAACAGGTAACTTGTTGTCGATTAGCCATTTGATGGTCGGCACCATGGAAATTGGTGCATCTTTCCAGTCCAAGTTTCTGTAACAAATCACATGAGTTTCGTGCGTGAAACAAGCCGAAATTGTTAGCCGATTAATACTACTTTGGCGTCCAATTCAAGGATCTTACGCGCAGCCTGACCACTGTGTCATCCTAGCGTGAAAAGCATTTTGCACCGCTGGATCATTGAGGTAGGCATTGGTAGAATAATAGCTGCATGGATCGTACCCAGGTAACTGTAATTTGGAAAACGGTTAGTAATCCAACTTCGCTAGTTTTACGATAGCAACAAATGTATCCAATTCTGCTGCACGTATGTTCTTACGTAGCTGCTGGGGTAATATGCTCCATTGGGTGCGTCAATGCAAATTGGAGCATATATGTTGTAGAAATCAATTTGGCCTGCATCAAAAGCAACGAGAGCGCCGTTGCATGCTGCTCCATCCGAGCCGTTAAAACTGCAGTGCTTGGTGATGTTGGCGAGGACCTCGTCTGACATCACCCCATGGGTCCAGAGGTAGTCAACTTGCCCCTTAAAATTCATGTTCGAGTCAAGAAATGGATTTCCAACCTTCAAGAGAAAAGAGAAGCCATTATTCAGAGAGAAGATGAGATCTTTACCATGTTTCATATCTAGAAAATTTCACGTACCAAGATACCCTGTAGGTTTATGGTGGTTATGTTGCTGTACATGTTGTGGAGTAGGATGGTGGCAGCAAGCTCTGGCACATAGTGGCCAGCGTAGCTCTCCCCAGAGATGTAGAAGGCACGGTCCTGGTACTCGGGGAACCTCTCGAGCCAATTGACCAGAAAGATATACGCATCATCAGCGGTCCTTTGGTCTCCACTAAGATCATAGTCGGAAGACGTGTTCGAGTAAGAGAATCCAACACCGGCGGGCGATTCCAAGAATATCACATTAGCCACTACAGTTTTCACATGCACATTAGCGTTTCATTCAATTTTCACAGATTTACGGAACCTGAGGCATCCCTAACATGCCGGCCCAAAGGAAGATGAAGATGGGTGGAATTTACGAGTTACCGTTATTCCATGCATGCTTGTTTCTGCTGAGCGTTTTGTTGTCGCTGTTTACGCGAAACGGGCCGAGTTCTTGCATCGCTCCGAAGCCGAGAGATGAGCATCCTGGCCCTGTGGATGAGTGAGTATCTAGTGGGATCAGACAGTGGACTTCACGAACTCGGCGTAAATGCAACTTGCAACTATAAAAGTGCAACTGCTCTACCGCGATTTAGAGAAGAGATATATATCATTCTAACCTCCATTAAGCCATAGGACGAGTGGCTTTGTCGAAGCGTCGTAAGGCGCTTCGACGAAGTAGTAGAAGAGCGCACGGCCGTTCTTCTCGTCGACGGTCACGTACCCGCCGTACTGGTTGAGGTCGACGCCTTCCGGCTGGCCCGGCAACGCCGTGATCTTATCGGACGCCTTGAGAGAACTCTGATCAGAGCCAGAGTACTCCGTTCTCTGGCTGCTGGCAACCCTGTAACCTATATCGTGTACATTGAACGTATCGCTACTGCTATCTCTGTTCCTTCTAGACAAGATGAACTCTCTTAGTCGAGCCTCCTGGGAGGCATTGGCATGCAGTGCGGCCACGGAGATGAGAAGATACAAGTAGAAGGAAATGTTCTTCATTTTTGATTAAAAGGCTGTGTCTGAGATGAGAAAGTCACTTCTCACTTGGCAAGGCTTATATAGGCCCGGGAGGAAGGATAAAGGAAACTTTAAAGCGAGGAGTTTTGGATTCTTCCCTAGGTATATTTCGGGTACGAACAGTGCAAATAATTGGTGCAGCTGTGCGCTTGTACGTTCTGTTGTTCTTTCTTTCCGCTGAAAGCCTTGAAACGAGCAAAGCTCTTCCCGCTAATATTTGCTTCGTGAAAACGGCCATGGTTTGGCTGAAAGGACATGTTGCCGGCTACTGAGAGCGAACGGGTCATGTAATATTAAGCCGTTTGTGTTGCCTTCTTTAGTCAGTTCTTTATCTGGACTTCTCTTTTTTAAAACGGTGGCTTGGAAGGTAATCGATGGCAATTTGTATATGTTCTGTGTGACCAGGTTTGTACTGCTGGTGAGATGTACGATGGCGAGAAAAATTCCATTTCAAAATATGCAAGTAGATGAGGGCGAGGTCATGCAATATACATGCAACAGATAGAGTTCACAGACAGCCCACTAGTATTTGCTTAGTGTGTGACACTGGAAATATGCAAGTTCAGACTTATTTTTCATCAGCTGTTTGCACAACAGTTGATCACAACATCTGTAACATTAGTCTAGCGATATATGGATTTCAACCTCGAGTAACAAAGTTGCGGTAGAATTTTGTTTCTGCAGTGTTTTATCACGACACGCTGCCGGCGCCTGGTGATTGCTTCCGTTTCCACCGGCACAACACCGCGCAGTCTGAAATCCACTGACCACAGCCAAACAGGCCATAGGATACCACCTCTCGGCAAGTCGGAAGCCCAGTACCTCCCACCGGCCCACCAGGAGGCACAGTTCAGGCTGTCAGCCACACCAACGGCGTCTCGCTTCCGGCGTTGCCAGGAGGCAACTCGCACGACGACTCCCCGGCTCAGTCCGTCTCCCAGCTTGGCGAGCTTTGCGACCAACAGACCTAGCAGAAGGGGGAAAGTAAACGGCCCAGCTGCTCGCGCGGCTGACCTGACTCCAGCCACACGACGTCCCTGGTGCCGAAAGATTGGTCTCCTGATTCGCAGCACGCACGCGTGCTAAAAGCGGTCTAACGCACGCAGCGCGGTGAGTGTCATGTCAGCCGTGTGACCATCGGCTAACCCGTCGGGCACGCGCATCGGCGGCACGGCGCGCGCCCGTAATGCGCACCAACGGCCATTGACCCGGCGTACGCGCACCAGCGGAGCCTAGCAAGCTGGCACCAGCGCTCGACAAGGCTAGAGTTGTTAGTGATATATCATAGAGGTAATTATAAAAATAATTATATCACTTCTATATTTATAATAAATGTTATTGTGCTTCTTGAATGAATTATCACTTATAAATGTTAGCAGGTATACGACTTATTGATAAAGCTCTTTATTTATTATATGATATCATTCTAGAATGATCTCTGGTCTGATGTCGTGATCAGAATATTAGTGACTTATAGACCAGCACATGTATTGATTGATGGCCACGTTTCACCGGCCATAAATATCAAGATATCAAGTCAATAATGTGGACACATGTTAGAGAATATGATGCTAGATTGATTCACCTTGAGACACCGTTGAGATTGTTACGTTTTATATGTCATCAGTTGGTCTCAAGCAATGATGACATCTAATCTTTGTATTTGAAATCAGTGTAGCTTCATACATGTGTAATAGTGCATTTAAGGATTGTCAAATGCTACTCTATAACTGGTTAATTATAAAGGCAGCTTTCGGGTATGCTATAAAACATGTGGAGTAATGTGACTATCGGATATAGGATTTGCCCCTCCTACATAACAAGAGAGATATCCTTAGGCCCCTCGATATGGTTGCATAAAAAAGTGCATGGTCATACCACGAGTGGTTATAGAGTCGACAATATGAAGTTATTCATCACTATATTGAAAAAAGATTGAATTGTCCATGCATGACACATTTCTCATCTAGAGTTCAATCAGATATCGTGAGACAAAAGAAGAATACATAGACAGGTTGATAGGTTAGACTGGATGTGTTCTGGCAGTATGAGTATATTAACTGGTCGTGACCTGATCGGATATGTCACATATTGGTCCGCGATCTGGTCATATGGGGATACAAACTTGGCAAGGATAAAATAATCTTCAAATTATTATATCATTATATTCCTTGAATATACCCCTCATCGATAAAAGATAAACATGGCAAGATAATCGTAAGCACTTCTACGACCATACAGTCGTAAGACCTTCTACGACCACGTCGTCGTGAGTCCTACTACGACTACCCATACAGTCGTAAGACCTTCTATGACCACGTAGTCGTAACTCCTACTGCGACTACCTATATAATCGTAAGTCTTACTGCGACTATCTCATAGTCGTAAATCTTTCTACGACCATGAAACTGCAACCACTCTGTGGTCATGGGAATTCCTACGACGAGTCTATCTCCAACCGACTTATCTACGACAATGAATGTGACACCTCGGCTCCTGTAGAATTAGGACCATGATGGTCCACATGTGTGTGTGTGCACATGAGGGTGTGGATTAATCCCACCTTGCTAGTTTATCTTGAGAAGCACTAACATATAAACCTAGAGCTTCCAATGGTAGCAACATCTGGTTAACCGTTTTGCGCGAAGCGAGGACAAAAGTGCAAGCGGGTTGCTATGTGTGTGTGGCCTATCCAGAATGGGGTTAGGCCTAAATCGGTTTAGACCCTAGGGCGTTATAAATGGTATCAGAGTTGACCCTCACAGTTACATGAACACGTGCAGGTCAGGGGCGCCGGCATATGGCGCGTGTGGGCCCGGAGTGGACACACGGCATGGCATATGTGCTGGCACTGAACACACGGACATGTGCCAAGAGGGGAGATCCTGATCATTTGCCCAATGGTATGTTGGGCCGACGAGGACGTTAGGTCCTTTGAGGGGAGGTGTATGTGACACCTCGGCTCCTGTAGAATTAGGCCCCCATGATGGCCCACATGTGTGCACATGAGAGTGTGGATTAGTCCCACCTTGCTAGTTTAGCTTGAGAAACACTAACATATATGCCTAGGGCTTCCAATAGTAGCAACCTCCGGTTAACCGTTTTGCGCGAAGCGAGGATGAAAATGCAAACAGGTTGCTATGTGTATGTGGCCTATCCAGAATGGCGTTAGGCCTAAACCGGTTTGGATCCTAGGGTGTTACAATGAACTACACTGTGAGTTCATCTGACAAGGTGGTTAGATCATGCGTTTGTCCACTAACTGCATACGATCTCTCTCTGACAACAACCGCTATACGTCGAATGGTCTCTTGTGTCTCTCTGACAGTGTAACGCCCTAGGGTCCAAACCGGCTCAGATCTAACCACATTTTGGATAGGCCACGCACACGTAGCAACCCGCTTGCACTTTCGTCCTCGCTTCACGTAAAACGGTTAACTGGGGGTGCTACCATTGGAACTCCTAGGCTTATATGTAAGGGATACTAAAGTTAAGCTAGCAATGTAGGACTAACCCAGAAATTCATGTGCACACACACACATGGGCCAACATGGGCCAGGGTGTCATATACACCCCGCCTCAAAGGACCCGACGTCCTCGTCGGACCAACATACTCACACCGGGGCAAATGATAAGGATCTCCTCTCTTGGCACATGTCCGTACGTTCAGTGCCAGCACATATGCCACGCCGTGTGTCCGCTACGGGCCCACACGCGCCATGCGCCATATGCCCGCGCCCCTGACCCGCACGCGCCCATGTAACCGCGAGAGTCGGCCCTGATACCATTTGTAACGCCCTATGGTCCAAACCGGCTCAGACCTAACCACATTTTGGATAGGCCACGCACACGTAGCGACCCGCTTGCACTTTCGTCCTCGCTTCGCACAAAATGGTTAACCGGGGGTGCTACCATTGGAACTCCTAGGCTTATATGTAAGGGATACTCAAGTTAAGCTAGCAAGGTGGGACTAACCCAGAAATTCATGTGCACACACACATGGGCCAACATGGGCCGGGGTGTCACAGATAGTAACCTCCGTCAGGCGGTTATCATCCAAAGCATCAAGGCGTCTTCTGACGTGGGACAACTGCTGCCGCTTCACTAGCTATTTAAAGGTTAACGTCAAAGGGAGAGAGAGGAAGACATTTTGGTGAATTATTCACGTAAGATAGCACTTGCCATTCGTGTAACTCTCTGTTGTAATCCACTTTCTAGCAATTAGTAATCATACTAGATGTAGAGTTATTATTCTCTTAGGAGAAGGCCCGAACCAGGATAAAGTTTTCCGTGTCTCTACTTCACAGCCGTATACACCAAGTCTTCTAAGAGTTCCCCCAAATTCAAACAAATCATGCGTAAGATCGATATTAAAACATCGACAGTTGGCGTCGTCCGTGGGGATTCTTCTTCTAAGACTCTGGTAATTTCTTGTCGGCAAGTTTCTCTTTTTCCTCCTAATATCCTCATGGCAAATGAATGGAATGAGGAGAACTGGTTTGACTTGGCCGACTATGCGAGTATCGACATGGAGGCCTACTACGACTACGAGCAGTTCTTGCTTGCTTCCAATGGTGAATGTCTCCCTGGAGATTCCTCCGGTGACTCTGGAGATGACACAGTCGAAAAGGCTAATGAGGGATCAAAATCCCCCACAGCAGTATGTTGGAAATCTAGTCAATTTTCCGCATATTTTAATCCAGAAATTTAGCATATAAAACATGACAAAGAAAGGTGTGAGCGATCTAACAATGATGTGTTCATATTCGCTAATGAACAAACTAACAGCAACATCTATTAACAAATTCATAGCGCACAGAAAATACATCAAAGAAGTTTGCAGTTTATACCCTCGGGCGGGGCCAGTGCCGGAGGCACCAGAGGCGTCGTTACCATCAGTCGACATGATGGCCTATTCGGTGTAGGCGATCGAGGCGTGATGCAGGACGAGGCTTGATGCAGGAAGATGTTCGCAGTGTAGTCCCGCGAACAGTTCACCACCAGGAAGTAGACGTCGCAGATTGAGTAGTCGCGCCGATGTGCTCCCCAAAAACTTGATCGCCCGCCTACCCGTGCAGGTACACAAACGGACGAAGTTCCGGAGGTCTACTCGCCCAGAAACTTGTGCGCGCAAGGTTCTGGACCGGAGATTGCAGAGAGAAGCAACAAAAACAGAAGGAGAGAAAAACTGTTCTTTCGAACGGAGAGAGAGCCTTCTTATGCTCTGTTCTCTTGTAACAGCAAAAATGAAGAGACCAGTAACTGCACCCATTACTCGAAAGTAACCGTAGCAATAATCCACTAGTAACTGCACCGTTACTGCCAGCGATTCAGTGCGTTTCGATTTTCGAATAGATAAAGAAAAAACGCGCCCGCACCCGACACGCCTGCGCGCGTACGTACGCACGCACACGCACACGCACACGCACACGCACGGCACGGCACGGCGCGGCGCGGCGTGGCGAGGCGAGCGAGCGAGCGAGCGCGCGCGTGTATTGGCTCTCTCCAATTCCACAAGGGGGTTACCACGTTCCACCTTTTAATGTGGTGTAACTCCCATTCAATTCTCCATATGGGACTAAACAATTTTCTACCTAGCATTAGTTGTGGGCCTAGGAATTTCATTTGATTAATTGCTAAATTAAAATGGGCCAATCCCAATTAATCCAACAATCCCCACCAAATTTCAAGGCACACGAGAAATGCTCTCAGTTCTGCTGTTGTTTGATATACCAGTGTTTCGATGGAGACTGTTAAGTTGAACATCCACCTAGGAAAGGAGTTACACTCATCCACAACTGAACAATGGACTATGCCTTGAATTGACAGTTTTGTGCGAACAAACTTTACCCAATTCCTTTACTAGTACTAGGCTGCCTAAAGCATCCCCTCTGGTTGGAGCGTATAAGTCATACTCCATGCCTATTCATGAGTATCTAGAGATCACCCAAATCTCATAGACTGTGACCAGCAGTCGAACTCATATAGGTGTGTTCTTTCTAAGATGTCCTGTAGGCCGACATCTCTGCTTTAAAAAAGCCACTTGGATCACATTAAGGTAAAAAACCAACCTGCCATACAGAATAGGAGAGAAGCGCATCACTGAAGAAATGAGCCCTGTAAAGGTCTCTCCTCCCAGTCAACCAACAGCTTGTTTCACCATCCTACTTCACGGGATCTCCGATCACATAGAATAGGTTACTACTGTGGTATGACTCATGTGGGTCTCAGGCCCATCTCACTCGATGCACTATCTATCACATTACGTGATAAACCCTTTGTAAATTGGTCTGCCAGATTCTTAGCTGTCTGGACATAGTCCAGTGCTATAACTCCGGAGTTTTTCAGCTTTCTGACAGACTTCAACCGCTTCTTAACATGCCTAGATGACTTCATGTTGTCCTTAGAACTGTTCACCTTGATAATTACAGTCTGATTATCACAGTTCATCAGGATAGCCGGTATCGGTTTTTCAACCACCGGCAGATCCATAAGGAGTTCACGAAGCCACTCAGCCTCAACAGTGGCGGTATCTAACGCTGTGAGTTCTGCTTCCATTGTTGACCTCGTTAAGATGGTCTGCTTGCAAGACTTCCAGGAAATAGCACCACCTCCAAGTGTGAACACATATCCACTCGTGGCTTTTATCTCATCAGCATCAGAGATCCAGTTTGAATCACTATATCCCTCCAGTACCTTTGGGTACCCAGCATAGTGGATGCCATAGCTCACAGCTGCCTTTAGATAGCGCATCACTCTCTCAAGAGCACGCCAATGATCATCTCCCGGATTTGAAACAAACCGGCTTAGCTTGCTCACAGCAAACGAGATGTCAGGCCTCGTAGCACTAGCTAAATACATCAATGAGCCAATGATCTGGGAGTATCTCAATTGATCCCTTGTTATTCTTCGGTTTTTCCTCAATAACACACTAGGATCATAAGGAGTAGAAGCAGGCTTGCAGTCACTATAACCAAAGCGACTCAAGACCTTATCCACATAGTGGGATTGCACGAGTGTAACTCCACCATCACCTTCTCTCAGTAGCTTAATGTTAAGAATCACATCAGCCACTCCCAAATCTTTCATCTCAAAATTCTTGGACAGAAAGTCCTTGACCTCCTCAATCACATTGAGGTTGGTCCCAAAAATCAGTATGTCATCAACATACAAGCACAAGATCACTCCTTCTCCCCAACCATAGCGATAGTACACACATTTGTCAGCTTCATTCACAACAAAGCCAGCAGATGTCAAAGTTTTGTCGAACTTCTCATGCCATTGCTTAGGTGCTTGCTTTAGGCCATACAAAGACTTTAACAACTTGCACACATTTCCTTCTTGACCTTCTACCACAAACCCGTCTGGCTGGTCCATATAAATCTCCTCCTCCAACTCTCCATTTAGGAAATCTGTCTTAACGTCCATTTGATGAACGAGAAGACCATGAGAGGCAGCCAGGGCAAGTAGTACTCGAATTGTGGTCAGTCGGGCAACAGGTGAATAAGTATCAAAGAAGTCATCGCCTTCTTTCTGGGTATAACCCTTGGCCACAAGCCTTGCCTTGTACTTTTCAATTGTACCATCAGGCCTAAGCTTTTTCTTGAAAATCCATTTACATCCTACAGGTTTACACCCATAAGGACGGTCAACGACCTCCCAAGTTCCATTAGACATAATAGAGTCCATCTCACTCCGTACTGCTTCCTTCCAATAGTCAGCGTCAGGAGAAGAATATGCCTCTTCCATGGTTCTTGGAGTGTCATCCACGAGATATACAATGAAATCATCACCAAAAGACTTTGCAATCCTCTGTCTCTTACTCTTTCGAGTAACTTCATTGTTATCCTCTTCAGAATTTTCCATAGGCGTTTCCTCAACATGTTCTATCGGCACAAAGGAATCAAGGAAAATTATAGGTTCTTGACTAGATGAGCTAGGTACATCATTATTCATAGGAAATTCATTCTCAAAAAATGTAGCATCTCTGGATTCTATGATTATACCAACACGCATGTCAGGTACTCCAGATTTTATAATTAAGAACCTATAACCCACGCTGTGCATAGCATAACCAAGGAATACACAATCTACGGTTTTTGGTCCAAGTTTGCGCTTCTTGACAATTGGCACGTTAACTTTGGCCAAACATCCCCAGGTGCGCAAGTATGAGAGAGTCAACTTCTTCTTTTCCCATTCCTCGAATGGTGTTACTTCTTTGTTCTTTGTAGGAACTCTATTCAAGACATGACATGCGGTCAATATAGCCTCACCCCACCATTCCTTAGAAAGTCCCGCAGTGTCTAACATGGCGTTAACCAAATCAGTTAGAGTGCGGTTCTTTCTTTCGGCAATCCCGTTTGATTCAGGAGAATAGGGAGGCGTCCTCTCATGAATAATTCCATGTTCCTCGCAGAATACAGTAAACTCATTTGAAAAATACTCTCCTCCACGATCAGACCTTACCCGCTTGATTTTCCTTTCAAGTTGGTTTTCTACCTCAGCTTTATAGATCTTAAAGTAATTCAATGCTTCATCTTTTGTTTTCAATAAGTACACGTAGCAAAATCTAGTGCAATCATCTATAAGCGTCATGAAATATTTCTTTCCCCCTTTAGTCAACATGCCATTCATCTCGCATAAATCAGAATGAATGAGTTCTAACGGTGCCAAATTCCTCGCCTCTTTTGCTGCCTTGTGAGGCTTGCGAGGTTGTTTCGATTGAACACACGCATGGCACTTAGAACCTTTCACCAAAGTGAATTTCGGGATTAAACTCATATTAGCTAAGCGCGTCATACACCCAAAATTAACATGACAAAGTCGTGAATGCCAAACATTAGACTCATCATCATCATTACACACATGGTTCACAATTTTATTACAGGAATCCATCAAAGAAAAACGGAACAAACCTCCGCTCTCATAGCCTTTACCAACAAATGTTCCATACTTAGACACGACACATTTATTGGACTCAAAAGCAAGCATAAAACCATCTCTACATAGTAGAGATCCGCTAACGAGATTCTTCTTTATGGAAGGGACATGCTGCACGTTCTTCAACTGCACGGTCTTTCCCGAAGTAAACTTCAGATCGACCGTACCAACACCATGAACAGCTGCATGCGATCCGTTCCCCATCAACAAGGAGCAACCTCGACCGACCTGATAAGATGAAAACAAGGAAATACCAGCACAAACATGAATATTAGCACCAGTGTCAACCCACCACTCAGGTGATTGACAAACAGAAAGAACTGTAGGTAAATAATTACCGTACCCCGATGTTCCTCCAGCGTCACTAATAACCATGTTGGCAGACTTCTTCTACTTATCCTTGCGATCTGGACAATCCTTAGCCCAATGGCCAGAATCACCGCACACAAAGCAGCTGCCCTTTCCTTTGCCTTTCTTCTTAAACTCAGTAGTAGCCTTGGGCTTGACAAAGTGCTTATTTTTCTTTTTGTTGTGAAAAGCCTGAGGATTCTTCTTCTGCACCAAATTGGCGCTAGAACCTCCCTCAGCAGCAGCTTTCTTGCCATGAGTATCTTTTGCCCTCGCCTTCTCTTCAACACCAAGAGTGCCAATGAGATCAGTAACACTGAGAAGTAGCAAAATCCGACCAAGAGGGTGGTAACTTGGCGATAATACCGCCAGCCACAAACTTGTCCGGTAACTCGTACTTATTGTTCTCAAGCTCCTTTGCCAGCGCCTGAATCTCATGAGCTTGCTCTACTACAGAACGGTCATCGACCATCTTGTAGTCATAGAACTGCTCCATGACATACAGCTCACTGCCAGCATCGGAAACTCCGAACTTGGCCTCAAGTGCATTCCACATATCTTTGCCCGTAGGCAAATGCATGTACACATCCACAATGTTATCCGCCAGTATGTTGACAAGTGCACCTCGAAAAAAGTTATCCGCTACATTGAACTTGCGTTCATCCTCATCAGACAGAGGCTCAGCGGGCTTTCCTTGTGCAACATGAAAACATTCCATGGCAGTAAACCACAGGATCGCGCGTGCACGCCATCTCTTAAAATTTGAACCATCAAACGGAGGGTGTGGCTTAAGCGACGCAGCAAAGTCAACTACCGAAAAAGACCTATCAAGTTTTTGGATTGTTGGAAATCTAGTCAATTTTCGGCATATTTTAATCCAGAAATTTAGCATATAAAACATGACAAAGAAAGGTATGAGCGATCTAACAATGATGTATTCATATTCGCTAATGAACAAACTAACAGCAACATCTATTAACAAATTCATAGCGCACAGAAAATACATCAAAGAAGTTTGCAGTTTATACCCTCGGGCATATTCGGTGTAGGCGATCGAGGCGTGATGCAGGACGAGGCTTGATGCAGGAAGATGTTCGCAGTGTAGTCCCGCGAACAGTTCACCACCAGGAAGTAGACGTCGCAGATTGAGTAGTCGCGCCGATGCGCTCCCCAAAAACTTGATCGCCCGCCTACCCGTGCAGGTACACAAACGGACGAAGTTCCGGAGGTCTACTCGCCCAGAAACTTGTGCGCGCAAGGTTCTGGACCGGAGATTGCAGAGAGCAGCAACAAAAACAGAAGGAGAGAAAAACTGTTCTTTCGAATGGAGAGAGAGCCTTCTTATGCTCTGTTCTCTTGTAACAGCAAAAATGAAATCCACTAGTAACTGCCAGCGAGTCAGTGCGTTTCGATTTTTGAATAGATAAAGAAAAAACGCGCCCGCACCCGATACGCGTGCGTACGCACACGCACACGCACGGCACGGCACGGCACGGCACGGCACGGCACGGCGCGGCGCGGCGCGGCGCGGCGCGGCGTGGCGTGGCGTGGCGAGCGAGCGCGCGCGTGTATTGGCTCTCTCCAATTCCACAAGGGGGTTACCACGTTCCACCTTTTAAAGTGGTGTAACTCCCATTCAATTCTCCATATGGGACTAAACAATTTTCTACCTAGCATTAGTTGTGGGCCTAGGAATTTCATTTGATTAATTGCTAAATTAAAATGGGCCAATCCCAATTAATCCAACACAGTGTACCCAATGGAGGACTCATCTCCCTCAAGCGGCAAGGGTCAATCCGACCATAATGAGGGCTCGCAGCGCGACGATGGTTCCGCCCTAAGCGTTCGAGTCCCACGGCGTCACCCCGCGTAGTGTCGTAGAGCCCCAGACTCTGCCAATTGGGATGCGCATTGCCAGCTCCTAGTGGTGACTCTTCGAACGACCTAGTGAAGGCCATGGACGAGCACACTTCGTGTTCATCTGCATTCTCGCAGCGAGTAGATCAGGCTGGGGATAGTTATAACCCAGACTTTCCCTACCTGACGGGGTTTACTCCAGGCCACGCTGCGCTCTCATTGTACGATTCTTCAAGCGAGGGGCCCTCCGTCGGAAGTAGAGATTCTTGATAGGAGGTTTTTGCCCTACTCTCATATTCTCATCACCCTCTCAGAGAAAAGTCTGAGAATGCTTCCCGATGATCACACTCTCTCTCCTCTCGTGGTACCAATAGAAACATTTCCGATGTATATCTCAGTAGCCAAACCTCCATTGAGCCACAGGAGTGGCTTTGCCGCCGCATCCCTTGTTGCTTCGACGAAGTAGTAGAACAACGCGCGGCCGTTCTTCTCGTCCACGGTGACGTACCCGCCATACTGGTTGAACCTGACGTCCTTTGGCTGGCCCGGCAACGCTGTTCTCTTATCTGCCGCCTTCAGATTGCTTTGATGAGAGACAGAGTGCTCTGCTAGGAGGATACCAGTAACTCCCACCAGTCCACCACTGGCTCGTACACTAGGAATTCCTACTAGTACCGGTGCTGCTCCATATGGATAGGATGAACTCTCTGAATCGAGCCTCTTGGGACGCATTTCCGTGCAATGCAGCCACGCAAATGCTAAGAAAGAAACAAAAGGAAGTGTTCCTCATCTTTTCTGACGAATTGAGTTGCTGTCGTCAAGTAGCTTTTTTAGGTACCTTAAAATGAACATGATATGTCCAATCTTTGTAATCCAATGGTTCATATTAGTTAGGAGTTAATTATACTTCCACTCACACTACTAACAGTAGAATCCCCAAAGAAGTAAAATTGTACATATATTATACATACAATAACAAATTTGCCTAAAAGAACTTATTGGATAGATGATCAAATTGAATTAACTCCTATTACAACGATTCGAGAGGGCGTCTCGAGCTTGCGTGCATTCGCATCTGCCCACCCAATCTTTCTTCTTGCTTTCCTCTTTCCGATGACAGGTAGTGTCCACGTAAAGTCATCTTGAGCCCCCTTTTATTCCTCGAAAGAGAAAGTAAACCTGACAAGAAGAATAAACGGGGGCGTACTAAAAAGGAAAATGAAAAGATTCATCCTCTTCTTGTTGTATGTACAGCGCCATGCGTCGAATCTTTGGATGGATGGATTTATGCGGGGAGGTAGGACGGCAACAGCGGCAGGCCGACGACCTTGCCGTAGCGGAGGCCGTTCTCGGGCATGTTGTACTCGTCCCTGAGTGACCTCGCCGGCGAGATCACGCTGAATTTTTTAAAAAATAATCCTTTTTTATTCCAAAATATAAAATTATACCTGCGTTTTTATTTTTTTATAAAAGTAAACACCTGTAGGCTGTAGCCCAACTGTTAGATGACTAGACCTCGTCGCCTAACGACGAGCGATACGTAGGAAGTAGTTGTACCGTTGGACGACAGGGATGCAGTTGCCCAACGGTCAGACGACAGGTTCTGTTGCGCAACCGTTCGGTAACAACACCACCTGTCGCTCAACCGTTCGGTGATTGGAGCCCAAAATCTATTTTTTATTCGAATGTGAGATTGAACAACATCTGTTGATGGTGTTTTTAGACTATAAAGTAGTGCGAAATATTTTAGGTAGTCAGTTATATATCATGTGGCAAAGAAGTTAGTGTCTGAGGTTTTAATTTGTAAATAAATATAGTAGAACTTGAGTATCAATTTCGTTGTCACAGTTCAAAATTCTTAGATGAAAAAATATAATGAACACAAATCCTACTGTATAGTGCGAATACACCCGAAGGTGGAAGAGTAATGAAACATTCTGACCAAAGATAAGTTAGGAGACAAGGAACATATAATATATTAGAGTTCCTGAACCAACATGTATACGATGTGGTTACATGGCATAGTTATTAGACCATGTGGTAGTCGTGCATTTAGTGATGATGAATAATTAACATTTGGTTTCATTGAAATTTGCATTTGTGAGAATTCTAATCGATGTGCTTTTATTGCTGGAAGTTTCAGGTTAGCAGGACTAGTCGATAGGTCGACCATAGCAAATAACTGAGGCAAGTCGACCACAGCAGATGACCAATGTAGGTCGACCACAGCTAGTCAACCACGGTAGTCACTCAAGGCAGATACCATGGTAGTTTCTCAATGCATGTCGACCACGGCTTTTCGGCCACGACTTTTCGACCACGTTCGTTAGTCGGTGGTCTGAACGGCTTTTTCTAATCAGCAGGCTTTGACGATGGCATTTCTACCACGACAAGTCGACCACGGTATTTTGACTACGTCAGACTTCGACTAAGGCAAATCGATCACAGTAGAACGACCACTGTAGGTAATCGTGTATTTCAACCTCGAATAGTGAACCGATCATAAGCAACACTTAACCAGTCTTAAGCGACAGTGAACGGGTCTTAGTTACAGTAAACCGGTTGGAGGTCGTAAGGTCATCTGCTATAGTAACATATCGGTGGTCATAGCTATAGTACTTTCCCATGGTCGTAGCTATAGTACCTGGTCGATACTCGATAGTCGTAGATTTTACTGGTCAATACTTGATAGCTGTATACTTTACTGGTCAATACTCAATAGTTGTAAACTTTATTGGTCGATACTCGATAGTCGTAGGCTTTGTGGTCTGTTATCGTTGTCTTAGGCTTTTCGATCAGTTGTCATAAATCTCGCGATTGGTAGTCGAAGGCTTTGTGATCAGTTGCCATAGGCTTCACAATCGGTAATCGTAGACTTCATGGTCGGTTCAAGTGCTTTAATTCTTGCTATCTTCGAGTACTTCGAGTACTCGTGTTATGCTAGTGGTATGACTGGCTGGTGCATGGTCGTTAGTGATCGGTGAACAGTGCTCAGAGAAACAGTACTCAAATGATTCGGTACTCGGAAGATGGAAATACTCAGTGGCCAGATGGTCGTGGTACTCGGTAGTCGGAAGGACTTGGCACTCGGTGGTCAGATGGTCGTGGTACTCGGTAGTCAGAAAGACTGGGTACTCGGTAGTTGTAAGGACTCAGTTCTCAATAGTCATGGTTTTTTTGCGATCGTGTTCAGCGATCGGTTGTCGTAGCTATTACGATTGATTGTCAAAGACTTGTGATATGTGATCGATACTCGTAGGCTTCAAGTAAGCATTGAGATAGCGACTGGCTATGTTCGGTGGTTGGACTGGTCGTACTGAGTGGTCATTGCTTTAGTACCAGGTAGGTACTCGATAGTTGGTGCTATAGTACCAGGTGGGTGCTCAATGATTGTTGCTACAGTACTAGGTTGGTACTTGATGATGGGAAGTCGATAGTTTGCATTCAGTACCTGGTCGATACTCGGTGATCGGTACTTGGTACTTGATGGTCGATGGAATAGTGATTAGTTGATGGGTGGTAGTCGTAGACTGGGAGTGCTATGATACTTATGATATGTGAGTGTTCTGAGCAAAGTGATAGCAATTCCCGAGTATTTGTGTTTTCTAGTACTCGATGAGTTAGCGACCGGCCTGTGCTTGGTAGTCATAGTGGTTGTGATGAGTGGTTTGATGCTAATTTCTGAAAAGCAAGGAAAATGTGGTCATGGATGACCTGGTTCATGTGTATGGTTGGATGAAGGTGTGGTTTGAGTGTGTGGATTAATGTTGGTCAATTTGACAAGAACTTGTGTTGGTGGAAAACATTCTTTTGTCTTTGCATGTGCAGATTGGCATGGAGGCGGTCATGGTCGGTGATAAGGAGGATCAGGACTAAGATGGGAAAATCTGAGGTCCAGGTGGTCAAGGATGTCACGCGAAGTGGTCGGGCTCATGCTGGAGCACATGAAGATTAAAGGTGATGATGCGTGGAGAAGATACGGGAGATACTGTCCCAGAGGCTTCGACGCGTGAAGAAATGTGTGGAGAAGATATGGGAGGTGCAGTCTCGGAGGCTTTGACACATGATGATGATACGTGATGAAGATACAGGAGATGATGTCCTAGGCTTCATTACATAGTGAGTTAGGAGTTGTGTTTGGAATCCATAACTGAGTTTGGGTAAAATCCGTGTTCGGAAGGGTTTTGGGTCCCTTGATATTCGAAAGAAATAGGATTGCATGTCCAGTTAGATAAGGATAAGGTTTAGGGCTCTAGCATATAAATGCAGGGGAGAGGCTAAGTGTTTAGCTGTGGCTTGGTGGGGCTTTTTGTGCTAGAGTTTTTACGGGTGCCGTGATGGTGCTTTGTAGCCATAAACATGATATAAAAGTAAAATATCATATCAGTTCTCGAAGAAAGGCATTGCCATTGACGTTGTCTCGTTGTCTCAATCGAAGCACAGCAAGTTTTTCTTAGCATCGCTTTGCTGTGTTCTCGTTAGTGTGGTGTCACATCACGATCTTGCGATTTACGAGCACGGTGTTGTCTTCGGTGTGTTCTCATTTGAGCGACTAAAGCTTTCGGGTAGAGAGAGATTTCGACCACGTGTAAAGGTGGTCGTAGCGAGTGGTCAAAGCGGGGTTGCTACTACAGGGGGCATCATTATGGGAAGTGTCCTTCTAGCGCGCTCCCTTTGTTCGTCGTAGGCTGCAGCAGCCCTTGCGAGCCTGCGGATCTCATCCCATTGGTTCTCCATTTGAGCGACGTATTCTTGTAGTCGTAATGCAGGAGTACCCCGTTGGGGTAGTACTTAAGTAGTGATGTGGATCAGCGGACGCGGTTGGAGCATAATTCAGTTGAAGCAAATTTAGCATCCACAATGCACCGAGCGCGGTGAGGAACTGTACTGCAGCCTTGTGTTATGTCGCTGCGCAAAGATCAATACGCAAGCTACGTATGACAAGAAGATAGTGTCGCTGAGATGCAAACCTGTCTGTCCAACGTGGGTCTAGCCTCCAGGCCACTCAAGGTGTCCGCGTGCGGATCACCCCCAACTCAGTTGCGTCATCCACACCCCTAGGATGCGGGACACAATGCAACATGCAATCCAGAAGGCCAAAAGGCCAGTCCGATCCACAAAGGTCACGAGCCATACTTGTGAAAAGACTTGAAGTTAGCATTTACACACAAAAACATGGAATATAAAACATGATTAAATTTAACTTGTAAACAACAAACGAAACAGTACTAGGCTAGCAGGACACTACTTATAATAGTAATAAAAGGGGATAGTAGCACAATAGTAACATAAACATTACATTCAATGTACGATGCATTTACTAAGGCACTATGTATGTCTAATGTAGCAACTAATGAAGTACAGATGGCAATGTACAATGATTTGTAATCTTAGTGCTACTTTGCACACTCAAAGAAGTAGTTCCGCAAACTATGCTGATGTGCATACTCGTCAACAGGTGCCTTGCATTGTCTGGCTATGTGGCCCTCCTGGTCATAGTGCTCGCAGCGTCTACCCAACGCCCCAGCTTGCGCTTCGTCCATATCATTGGTAATACGATGACTCTGCTGACGACTCTTCCCACCCTTGAGCATGTCAACATCTAAAATCTAGGTCCTCTATGCAATATCCAAGGTAGCGAAGTTGCCCACAACCCTATACCCTCTAAGCTCGCCACACCACGCCTGCATCACCCTCTCCCTGAAGAAGTACTCGAACATGAAATTCGAAGGGTCCATGTGCACAATCCCACATGCGGTGAGGACATGAGAGCATGGCTTGTGTAAGAGCTTCGGCTTAAGCATGTGTAGTTAGGTTCATTCACATGATCTCCAAGGCATACCTCATGGGTGATAAGAAAACAAGCCGTGTCAAATTCAGCTCTATCTCGGAGGAGCATGTTGAAACGATGCTCCGTATTGCCCATCACATACACTTGTGCAACTGGCCCTTCTCTGTCTTCGCCTACAGATACGCTGTAATCTTTTAGCAGTATGGTGTTTGTGGGTTGGCGACATGAAGTGTATCATTTGCATGCCTCTTCCTGAAATAGCCGATTGTGCTGTACAGAATACCTTCCGCAATGGTGATGAGGTGCTGAGAACGAAGGCCCCTAAGAACCCAGTTGTACACCTTCGCATGGTTAGCGGTCATTATATCATACCATGCACCCTCCATGTCATGCAGTAGGGACCACTTCTCCAATGGCTCGGTCTTGATGCAGCGAGAGAAGTACTTGATGTCCCTCGAGGTCCTCCTCAGACCAACAGGTTCAGGCTCTACCAGTGGTGTGAGGCATTGGGTTGTGCCACCCCAAGAATAGGCGGCCCCTTGTTCCTCTCGTGACATGCTTCCTACTGTGCTTATCCAACAGCACCCATTGAGAATCAAATCTGTGCTACTGGTTCTGCATAGCCAGTCTCTTGAATAGCTTCATCAATGGTTGCTTTGGAACTGCTTGAAAAAGTTGGCCCCCTGGTGGCAAATGCACCATCTGTTCCTCATATCCGGCCAAGGGAATGGTTCCTTAGGGTTTTGTTGAAGTTTTCTTATGGCCTTCAGCATCCCGGCGTGGTAATCATGGATTATGCACATACCAAGATGAGCTCCAACAACTTCCACCCACAATATCGAAGGAACCATAACCAGGTGTCGTAATTCACACTTTTGACAAATGCGATGGCCAAGGGTAGAATTTGGTTGTTTCCATCAGCGCCAACGACCATAAGGATCTGGTCCATGTATTTTTTTTGGGTGTAAAATGTCCTGTCAACTGAGATAACAGGCAACATATGCCTAAAAGCCTCGATACAGGCACCAAAGGCTAAAAAGGCCCTATGCAATACCGCAAAATCTGGTGGCATTGTAGATGGCTTGTCCTTCACAACAGTGTACTTGCCCGAAATTCTATCCTGCAACACCTCGAGGAAGGCATACGAGGAAGGTTATCGTACGCTACCTCGAAAGACCTGAACCATCTTTCCAAAACCTTCTGCTTCGCACGCCATGCCTTTGAGTAGCTAATCTGGTATTCGAATTTCTTCTCAATAGCCACCATGATGTGCTTGGCCTCCATGTTCTTCTTCTCCACTATCTTTCCATATATCAAATTGACTATGAATGTAGACATTAGGTTACGATGCCTTGCCAAAACACTGCTAAGTACACAGAAGTGCAGCTCCACCTTCGAGACAATCAAATGAGTCCCACACTTTGGTCTAGGTGCATGCACTTGCCAAGGACAACTGGTCTACTCGCACTTGATGGTGTACTGCTCCTGGCTAGATTTTACAACCTAAAATGTCCGCTACATGGACAGGGCCCACAGCTTAATGGCATCCTGCAATGATGCCTTCTCAGCAATCATTGAGTGCAACCGAACCTTTGTACCATGGTACTCCACAGTGATTCGTGCTTGTCATGCGTAGCAACATCCTCAACGTCAAACCAGTTCCATTCCAAGGGGATGGGAGTTTCATCCTCATCGAAACTGTCTTCATCGTTCTCCTGTATAGCTTCCTGTTCAGCCCAAACCATCCGATCATTATTCTCTATTTGACACACTATGTACTCCATATGCTCCCCTTCATCAGCCTGTCCTGTAGGCTTAGCATGTGGTGACCAATCTTCCTCTCATGCATCTACCGCGTCGGTCGCATAATGAGTAACATCCTCCACACCCTCCACAACACCGACCTCAAGGTCCTCTTCTTCACCAATATGCTGGGCGCCCGAGCTGCTCCCACCACCCGGATGATATCCGTCTGCAGGGCCTTGTACAACTTCTTTTGGGTATGGTTACACAAGCAGCACACACTCATATCCATAGTAACAATAGCCTTCTAGAAAGCTCTTCCACACAACCGTGCATATCAGTCTTCTCAACTCCATCTAATCTACGCGGGAGACCGACTCCAAAACACTTGTACGATAATGCTACACACCTTAGCATCCAAGGAGAGCTGTGGGTGAGCCAGTACATCATATCTGCGATTTGTGCATTGTAGCCGTCCGGGTGTACTAGAGTGACTTACAAAAAAGTGCTCAAGCCAACATCGTACGGACCTTAACGAACGATGCCAACATCGTAATGCACTTTCAATCTAGTGGGTACTGGCATGGCTGATGTCTACCTGCAAATATTTCCAATACTGCAACTAGTCAAATCGCATCACACATTATGGAAGTACCGATATACTGTAACTTAGATTTCTATGGTCGTTCGCCTATTGTGGACAACTACACTACTGCATGGTTAAGGCGTCATTCATTCCCTAAAGTAGAGTCTACAACAAACGTGCGAACCTCTTCATATCGGTTAATTTTCCATCATAGCATAACCATTCCATTGCCTGTGGAAACATCCTTGCATTGTTTTTCTTTTATTTCTTCAAATTAAAAGATTATGTTTTAATTTATAGGGACATGTAATATGCTATGTTGGGGTGCATTACTGACAAACCTCTCATCGATTAAAACTAGTTACTGAATTTAAATTTGGATTTTCTACTGTACTTGTCATTTGTTATTATTTTACTAGATGTCACTATATGTGGGCTTGTCAATTGAGTGTATTAGATATTTTTTGTTCTTGTTCTTGGCCAGGTACTATTTATGCATGCATCTACATACATGTATTTATGTCAATATATTTACATATATCCTTGTATACTTTCTTGTATGTGTGCATATATTTATAAATATATAACATATTGATTTTTGTCCCTTGGCCGGTCCATTCGTCTTGGCTCACTACCGACCCACTCTCTCTTCCCCGTTATCTATCTCAACTCCTCCTCATTCACACCGACACCGCTCCCTTTCCTCTACCCCAATACGCATAGATTCCGTATCTCCTTCCACACAAACCAACACCGTTCTTCTCGCTCTGCTCGAGCTCTCTCCTACTCTCAATAATTCCTAATGGGTTTGAAGAATTTACATCATACTGACAAAACTAATTAGGCAATTAAGTACATGATATAGTGATTTAAATGGTAATATACCAGTTTTAACGTTATACGTGAATTTTCAATAACTTACGACATTCCCAATTAATCATAAATATTGTCTACTAATGTTTTGCATTTTAACGTGACTACCAAAATTTTTCACGGCACTTTAACATACCACGTGTTCCTTACAGTTAAATATTCATAATAAAATAAATTAATTATATGCACGCTTCTCCTCCCTTTTATTTTCTTTCTCCTCTCTTCTTCCTTTTCTTTCTAGTCATCTAACTAAAGTTAAACTATTTTTCTCTAACTATAGTTTTCAAGGATGCTAGTTATACTATTTTTTTACACTAAACAAATTATTTACTTACTACAAAAACATAGACTAAAATATATAAAAAATACCTTACGGATGAATCTCCCCTCGCGGAAGTAGCTGAACCTCCTCTCATCTTCTCCTCTCCTCTTTTTTCTTTCTTTCCTCTCCTCTGCTATTCTTTCACCCGGCATCGACACTCGCTCAAGTGCTCGGCCATGCGTGTGAGTTATAAGGTTTATCAATTGCCGAACGGTTGGGCGACTGGAGGTGCTGTCGCCGAATGGTTGGGCAACAACACCTATCATCCGACATTGGGTTACTACATTTATGTGGCCCAACGGTTGGGCCACTGCCTACGGCGTCGCTTGGCCGTTCGGCGACAGGGTCCAGTCGTCCAATGGTTGGGCAACAGAGGGTTACTTTTGTAAAAAAACACAAGTATAATTTTGTATTTCTAAATAAAAAAAGAATTATTTAAAAAGTATAGAGCTGCTCGCCTAGGTAGTACTTCTTCCGCATGTTGGACCTCACGTTCCACATGCCAGCATTGTCAACGTTAGCATGACCGCTGTCCACGACCTCAGGTACACCACGATCGTGTGCCGGCTCAAGATGTAACTGTGGTTTACACATAGGTGTTATATAAGATAGTCTAAAATACCCTTCAAAAAAACTAGGTTACAAAACAAAAATCTATAATATTCTTACAAATAAATTATCAAATTTTATTTTTACTGCTACCTTTCTACTTCTAATATAATGTACTGTAAAAAAATCTTACCAAGATGATAAATATTTGGATGGTGTCTATATAGGTCGGGGATAATGGAAGGAGAATATTGTGAAACGATTAGTATTGGAACCTTCATGATTTCTTCTGGCCGTCTCAAAAATAAAATGTTTCTTCTGGTCAATGCTCAATTGAATACTATGTTCGGCGGCTGTATGTTGTCGAGTTCTTTTTTGTACACAAGCTTAACGAAGCTTACAATTAAGCAGAAAACACCATTTGGCTTGTAGTCCTAATCCTGTATAAATTTCTCCATGGGTCTTTGTCCTTTATGTTTGCCATAACAGTTGCCCACAAAGGTTCCAATTTGACATATAGTTGCTTTTTAAGTCAGGATTAGTCCTAACTTTTGATATATATTAGAAATAATCTTGACTTCGAGTTCTAAACATAGTAGAGTCCATCTTTGAGTATAACTTAAGTTGAAGTTGTGTCCAACTTTAAATCCGAATACGTATACGAGTAGGAGATTATTAGCCTTTATATTGAGGAGGCTTGTACCCAATTTTGTAAGCAAGAGAAGAAGAGGAAAAGCAAGAAAAAGGGTGAGCAAATAAGAGAATAGAGAAATTCAGAAATTTTTCTGTGTTTTCTCAGTTTATTTATGATGTGTCTGTTTTTTCTTAGATCAAAATTTTAACAAATGATATTAGAACTTAGGCAAGAACTAAGTAGCTGGAAAAATCATGGACGATTTCGTCTGCGCGTTTCTTCGTCGAAGCCCCGCGCAGCGCTTCCGAGGCGAGCGTCGCCTTCCGTCCTCTTGCAAGATAGCAAGTTCAGAGAGCCTGGCTAGAGAGAGAAAAATGAATCACTACAGTACAGAGAAAAAGGACAATAAGAGAGAGAAGTTAGCAAAGTTATCACACAAAGCTTTGGATAGATGCTAGTTTTTTTGTGCACGGGACCAAAGATATCGTGTCACATCTGAACACAGAGAAGAAAAAAACACACGTCGAAGCCGAGCACGAAAAGTTGATTGTTTTCATCTCCGAGTTGAAGTCAAAAAGCAACACAATAAAAGTAGGCCTGAGGAGAGCAAAGAAATTCAACAGAGAGTGCAGAGATAAGAAGTTGAGCAAGTCCAAACAAGGAAAAAGAAAAAAAGTAGTACAGTTTTTTTCTTCTGTTTCCTCGGTGCAAGAGCCATTTCAAAGTAGCTCAATTTCTTGATCCGTGCTCAAGATCATATCGCGTTCTTCGAAAAGTGGTGTCACTGGTGACGAGGCATCATCTAGTATGATGGCAAAGGAGAGTTCCGCTGTCTCGCTGCATTATCCGCTACTCATGACGAGCAATTATGCAGCATGAGCAATCAAGATGAATGTGTACATGAAGGCTCAAGGAGTATGGGATGCAATCGAGAACGGCAATGTTGATGTGCACAAGGATCAGATGGCATTGGCGGCCATCTATCAGGGCATCTTAGAGGAGATGCTCTTCCTACTGGCCGAAAAGGAGACGGCCAAAGCTGCGTGGGAGGCATTGAAGACGATGCATCTTGGCACCGATCATGTGAAGAAAGTAAAGGTACAAACTCTCAAGACCGAGTTCGATGTGCTGCATATGAAGGAAACGGAGTCGATCAATGACTTCGCCGTCCAGTTGACGGTCATCGTCAACAAGATTCGAGCCCTTGGCGAAAAGGTGGAAGAATTGTACATAGTGAAGAAATTCCTTCGTGTTGTTCCCTCACAATTTCTCCCAATTGCTTCGGTCATAGAGCAATTTGGATGCCTAAAGACCATGACCATGGAGGAGGTCATTGGTCATCTTAAGGCGTATGAGGAACGCATCCACAATAATAGCAACAAAAGCGACAGACAGCTCTTGTTGACCCGTGCCAAGTGGGAAATCAGATCATCGAAGCGTGAAGGCAAGAACACTTCCAAGGGTGATGGCCAAGGCCGTCAGAATTGGAAGTTTGATAAGGCAAAAGTGAGGTATTATAATTGTAACGGTTATAGGCACTTTGCTTCAGAATGTCCTAAGCCGAAGATGAAGAAAGCGTTTGTTGCTGAAGCACTTTGCGATGATAAATCAATAATGCTCCGATGATGAGTTGAGTCAGGAATGTTTGAGAAAGATGTGTCACCGTCCAAACTTAAGTAAGGTGTTAGACATAAAGTTTAGTAAATCATAGTTAAGTCCAACTACCTCAATATTTTAGAGTCAAATCAAGATTAAGGGGGTGATTGTTAGAAATAATTTTGACTTCGAGTTCTAAACGTAGTAGAGTCCGTCTTCGAGTATAACTCAAGTTGAAGTTGTGTCCAACTTGAAGTCTGAATACGTATACGAGTAGGAGATTATTAGCCTTTATATTGAGGAGGCTTGTACCCAATTTTGTAAGCAAGAGAAGAAGAGGAAAAGCAAGAAAAAGGGTGAGCAAACAAGAGAATAGAGAAATTCAGAAATTCTCCTGTGTTCTCTAAATTTATTTGCGATATGTGCGTTTTCTCCTGAATCGAAGTTTTAACAATAGACAAGACGACGGTAATCACATGGTGTACTCTATATTGATAGATTCATAAACTAATTAGCGACATTATCGTTTTCAGATTTAATATCACTAGAATTAGGTCACAAAATCCCAACAACTTTACCTTTGTCCTTGTGTAAACTGAGCGTATACTAGAGATAATCCGATATGCAGCTCTTTGTTGACAACACACTTGAGATCTTTGCTTGGTTCTCTTCTGATGAATATGGTGGACATCGATATTTTAATACATCTGGAGTTGAAAATTTATAACGACCACAAAATTTCAGGCAAATATGCAACGATTATTCCCGAAAGAACGCAAGATTAGAATTCAAATATGCTCATCCTGCACAGGACGGGACGTGTGATTCTCTTTATTCTGTCTGATGTGAACACCACCCATTACAATGCTTTTCAACAGACGAGTGTTAAGCTGTAAGACCATGCCTTCAATCTGAACTTTGTGTAAGCAACATCAGTCCGTTACTCTAAGGAAGCAAGAAACCGGTTGATCATTCCAATCAGAGCACACGGTGAAAATGTGGGCACCCAATTCAGTTTGGGATGTCATTAGGTGGGAGCATGCCCTTCAGAAAGGAGTAGAGAAGAACAAGTGATCTCTTAGGCTGGAATGTAGGAACCAGATGGCCAGCTCCCCTCACTGATGCCAGAGTGAAGCCTCCCTGGTACTGCTGAACATAGCCTCCAACCTGCAGCCACC
This sequence comes from Dendrocalamus latiflorus, assembly GCA_017311315.1. Classification (NCBI taxonomy): domain Eukaryota; kingdom Viridiplantae; phylum Streptophyta; class Magnoliopsida; order Poales; family Poaceae; genus Dendrocalamus; species Dendrocalamus latiflorus. The sequence goes on from CM029657.1 coordinate 32,640,720, forward strand.
ACCATTTCGTACCAAAATCTCAAATCAAGTCTCAATTTAAATTAATTCTTCTATTAGGTTTGTCCCTGCATATCCATTACCTCACTGTCAGGGGTGTACCAAGGGCGCCATGGTTTCGTGACGGTCAGATTGAGATCCTTGACGGAGTACCTCGTTGCGGTAAGTGAGCACACGGAATCCATATCGCCACTGAAAATAAAAATAGTTGTGCTCTTTCTAGTAAGCGAATTTTTAAGCCTGTATTTGTTCAATTCCCATCGTGCATGGAATGGTTTATACATAGTACCTATACAGCCATACACTTAACCCATGTTTGACCAGCATTCTGATGATTGGCACCATGGACACTGGAGCATCGTTCCAGGCCAAGTCTTGACTGAAAGAAATGGAAGAGTATACTACATATCAGATTGGGATGTAAATGCTAAGGAGTAGCCGAGCTGAGCGTATTCGGTAGGTACTTACTCGCAACGTGACCAATTCGTGTTGATCCTAGCATGCAGAGCTTCTTTCACCTCGAGATTATTGAAGTAAGGCTCGATGTAATTGTCAATGCACGGATCATAGCCGGGTAACTGACAAATCAAAATTGAAACATTATACTTCGACGATTGATCACAGCAATATATATATGCTTTGATCCCACGAGACGAGCTGATCGTGTGATCTTACGTTGCTGCTGGAGTAATACGTGCCGTTGTGTGACTGGAGGCAGACCGGGGCGTATATGTTGTAGCGATCTATGTTTCCTTTCTGGAACGAGTGCGCCGCCACGAAGCACGGCCAGTCGTCGGACGGGCTGAAGCTGCAGTTGGCGAGAATCTTCGCCCACACCTCGTCGGAGATCACGCCGTGGCTCCACAGGAACTGCAGGTACCCCTCCCCGTTCTTGTAATCGTCAAGTAACGGATTGCCAACCTAGATAGGAGCAACGGATCGGAAGAGATGATTAAGTTACTGCGCAAATCAATCGAAAGTTCCCGTAAATGAATTGGGCAAAGTTATAGATGAAGGCATGCATGCATGCAGCAGTGCACTCACGAAGATGCCGCGGAGGTTGATGTGAGTCTGGCCGAAGTAGTCATTCATGAATGTGATGACGGTGGCGAGCTGCGGAACGTAGTGGCCTCCGTAGCTTTCCCCAGCGATGTAGAAGTCGCGGCCCTTGTACTCGGGGAACCTCTCCAGCCAGTTGCGCAGGAAGACGTACGTGTCCTCGGCGGTCCTCCGGTCGCCGACATCGTTGTAGTCGGAGGAGTTGCTCGAGTAGGAGAACCCCACGCCGGCCGGCGACTCCAGGAAGATCACGTTAGCCACTGCATATATGTATGCCGTCGTATCCAATCAGTTCAGTATCAAGCTGTACGTACTCAGAAGCTAGCTTCACCTACGGTTGTTCCAAGCGTGCTTGTTCCTGCTCAGGGTCTTGCCGTCGGGGTTAACACGGAACGGGCCGAGCTCTTTCATGGCGCCGAAGCCCAGCGACGAGCATCCTGGCCCTGTACACGTGCGCAAAACAAGGTGAAATAACTCAACTCATCGTGCATTCGTTCTATACTTCTTTATCAAACTCACGTGTCCAAGTTGGATTTGACAGTGTTTACCTCCGTTGAGCCAGAGGAGAAGCGGCTTCGAGGACGCGTCGTAGGGGGACTCGGCGAAGTAGTAGAACAGCTCGCGGCCGTGCTGCTCGTCCACCTTCACGTAGCCGGAGTATTGGCCGAAGTTGACGCGCGGCGGCTGGCCGGGCAGCGCCGCGACCTTGTCGGCCTCCTTGGTGCCCTCCGGTGGGTTCTGGCAGCGCGTGGGCAGGTGGCTGAAGCTTCTGGGGTCAGCCCATGGGTCGGAATCGGGAGGCCCGTTTGTACTGGGCCTGTTCGTGAGCCTCTTCAAGACCCTGGACTCTATGAATTTTCTGAGCTGAGCCTCTTGGGACGCATCTGTGAATGTGAGTGATGCGCCTAGAATGAGAAATAAGAGGAAGAAGGTAATGTTGTTCCTCATCTTTGTTTGTGAGGAAATTTGTTGAGGTCTTGTGAAAGATTCATTGTTGAGGTGTATATATAGGTAACTAGACATGGGTGATGTCGTGAGGAACAAGAAGGCACTGACGCATGCAACTCGGATTCTCCAAGGTGGTTGCTCAGTTTGGACTCTCCAAAGAGAGCGTTCGAGACTTCCGAGTTATCTATGCATGATTAACAAAAAAAAATGGAAAGTGCTAAACAACACTCGATTGTTTTTTTTTGACTCAGAGCATCTACATTTTTCTTCTATATATATACTTTCTCCAAAAAAATATGAGTGATCAAAACTACAAAAAACACTCGAATCCCTCTACTACCATATATACATCCCTCTAAAAAAATATGAGTACTCCGAATTACAAAAAGCACTCGAATCTCCTTCTTTCATATATACACCTCCTCTAAAAAATCTTAGTGTTCCGAACCACCAAAAATACTCAAATACTCACCACCAAACAAAATTACATTTAAGGCACCAATTCTGAACCATCGCCCATACGGTTCAGAAAACCGGTGGGAAACGGTCAGTTCCCGTCGGTTTCCGTTCAAATTGCCCTGAAGAAGGGTATGAATTCAGTCCCGCCCGGTTTTAACACTGATTCTCTGTCGATTTACTTCTGTTTTGTTCCAGTTTCTTAACCCTACGCTGGCCACAGGTTGGTAAAATATCTTTCTTTGACAACATGGTTTAGAAGAAGAAAAAAAAGCTAACCGAACGAAAATATCTAACGAGGTTCCACCAAATTAGATTATTACAATCCACCGTAATACCAAATAGACCTTAAATAGATGTCTAAAAATACAAGAGTGGTTACCAAAGAAAACATCTGCACGAGGGAAAGTTGGGAATGAACAATCATCGGATAACATAATTTGTTAAACTATAATTTGATTCGCCAAAAGTGATAGATTTTTAAAATTGTTTTTCCATGATAGCTTTGAAAATAGGGTCAGTCTATTAAAAATTCGACTATCTTTTGCAGTAAAATTAGTCAGATTTTAAAACTGTTGGATTGAGATCCAACCACTTAGATTCACCCTCGAACCCTTTTAATTTCCTAAACCTAAATCTCCCTCTCTTTCCCCCATTCACTCCACACTCCGCTGCCTCCCTCCGCGGCTACCTACGCCCCCTCCTAGCCTCAACCACCGACCCTCCACCACTCCCCACCGTCGTGACCCTATCCACCTCCCCTTCCCCCACCTCCCCTTCCCCCACCTCCTCCTCCCCAGCCTCCTCCTCCTCCTTTCGCACAGCCGCCTTCTCCATCTCCGGTCGGATCTGGCGTCAAAATCCCCACCCCACCCTTCTTCCCCATCTCCGATGGTTGACGCCACCGAATCCGCCATCACCGCCCTCTGCCACCTAATGACTTCATAACATGTCACCCCCTCCGCCTACCCCGCCCACCGCCCTCCTCTTGATTGCGATCGAGGCGACACCACCATCACCCCGCCACCTCCGCCTCCCACCGCCGGTCCACAGCTGCCCCGCCCTCCCTCTAAGCTCAGGGGGCTCGGGTGAACCCTAACCGTAACGAGGAACCCAAGCTCTAATCCCACAGTACGGCGGCGTGTGAAGACGATAGCGTCGCCAGAGATGAGGAAGATGCCGGTGGTGAAGACAGCGAACGAATCTTCACAAAGATCGAAAAGTTAGAAATTCAACTAACTTTACTTAGAAAACATTCGAATGTCATATAACCCTTCCATCGAAAATAAAAGCAAAATCGTACATCAACCGTAAACCGACCCATGGTATGGGTCCACCCACAAACAACGCAGATTCCTCAACGTGCGTGAGTACGTCACTTTACTTCCAACCACGTCGCACGTGTCAATGTGACATATCTCAAAATCATCGTCTAGTTAACATCTGTAAATTGGATTTTGTGTTAATTAATTTCACATGCATGTAACGTCGATGAGCCCGTCAAAGCCAATTGAGTTCTTCAAAAAATGCAGCCGGAGTGCTTAGGCTATTCTCAGTGGAGAATTCCATAGCGTTGTTTCTAAGACTGCCACATCATGTAAAATGAAATGAAATATGGATGAAACATCCATCCTCAATGCATAGTTTCATTCTATTGTTTCATAGACATTTAATTTCATGACTTATATAGAGTTGGTAATCGTGCCAAGAGAGTTTCATCTAGATGAAACTAACTTCTTCTCTCTCTTCTTAAAAATGTTGTCATATCATCAAAAATGTTTATGTGGCAGCCTATTAAATGCAGATAAAACTCCCACTGAGACTGAAGCACTACTGGCAAAAGTTTTATTTTTAGGGGGGAGTAAATTTGGATGTTGCCAATTGTCACATTTTTATCTAAACAAATTATAGTGTGCTACATCTCTTCTTTGTGGCTACTGTGTTGTTACTAATAAAAAAAGTATGGTAAGAGGTTTCACTTGTTAATCTCACATTATAAACCACACTCGGCTTTATGAAAAAAATTAAGCTATTTAAGAAACTGATAAGTTTTTTTCCCTCATTTCGACTTACTTATAGCTCATCACAAGTTTCAGTTCACTTGCTTAATTTTTATTGACATGCTCATCCTTGGTATAGACAACATAATTTTCACTTGCAGGAAACTGGGGTGTAAGCATGTTGTACATCATTACTTTCTTCAAACCACATGCATTAAGCAGACATCATATATTGTATACTTGAGTTAAACAATGTTTTCTTAAACAAGAAAATGAGCATAGCCATCTTCGGGCTAACATACGTACACACATATACATACATACATACGTACGTACATACATACATACATACATACATATATATATATATAGGGAACGTATCCAGTGCTAATGTACTATTCGGTGCTAACATGTGAACTCCGCTTGTGAACCATCAGATGTACCCTGAACGGCCTGGATCTTTGAAGGTGGAAGCCCCATTCCACTTATACGTTTTTGCAAAAACAACCCTACCGGTTCGCAGTTTTTTCCCAGCCCCCGCCGTTTCCCTTCTGCCCTCGATCCTATCCGCTCCTCACCGCAATCTCCGCTCCCCTCCCTCTCCCCTCTCGCCGCACTCCTTCGGCTCCCTCCCCGGTGGCTCCCCTCCTCGGCCCCCAGTGCCGCCCTCCCGCCCACGGTGGCTCCCTCCTCGGCCCCCGGCGCCGCTCCACCTTCTCGCCCCCGCGCCGCCTCTGCCGACGGTGCGGCCTCCCTCCACCACCGCCGACGGAGCAGCCTTCCTCCACCACCGCCGACGGTGCCGCCTTCCTCCACCACCGCCGACGGTACCGCCTCCCTCCACCACCGCCGACGGTGGAGCGGCGCCGACGACCTTCCAGACCCAACTAGGGCTTGGGCCGACGGTGCGGCCTCCCTCCACCACCTCCGCCCTCCTCCCGAAGACGGCGGCTGCGGCGGCGGCTGCTGCTGCGGGCCCGGCCCTCCGACGGTGACCCCGCGGCCCAGCGACGGCGACGAGGAACCCTACGCCATCCGACCTTAGCGGCGACGGCGGCTTCGTAGCAGCGTCGGCGGCGGCGGCTGCGGCCCTCCGACGGCGCTCACCCAACGCGGCCCTTCCGACGGTGACCCCGCGGCCCAGCGACGGCGACGAGGGACCCTGCGGCACGGCGGAGCTCGAGGAGGGAGCAGCAGACGCAGATTTTTGGTAGCAAGAGAAGCAATTTTTTGTGAAGTGATTCTGTGAAGCAATTTTTGTGAAGTGATTCTGTGAAGTGCATTCTGTGAAGTGGATTTTTGTGAAGTGATTTTGGTAGCACCCATTGCTCATATGTAATGTGTGCTCATATGTATTTTTTTGTGAAGCAATTCTGTGAACCAATTTTTTGTGAAGTGGATTCTGTTAAGCAATTTGTTGTATGCAGCAGGCAGGGGATTCTGTGAAGCAATTTGTTGTATGCAGCAGGCAGTGTGATTGTCAGTTGATTTCTGGAGATGATTGTCAGTTGAAATCAGAGTGTGTGCAACTGGTAGAAATTTTCTGGCATGGTCCTGGAGTCGGCAATGGTCGTGGGACCAAATTGCGACCAAATTTAACTCAACTTACAAGAGTATCAGACAATAATTAAATGCATTCAAATTGAAACAGTGGCACGTAATAACAAACATATTACGGCTGAAGCATGACAGATACCATGACAAACATATTTGCTAGATCCACCATTGCCATTTCCTGACATTATAACACAATAACACAGAGAGTATGACTGGAGTGTCGGATAACATAATAACATATTTGCTAGCACAAGCAAACTCATGATGAACAAAAGTTCCAGCTGAGAATAGTATGACTGGACTACGAATGGAGTGATGCCGCTCTTTTTCGGGGTACCACAATGAATTAACTGGTGGGGAGGTGAACTAATTTGAGCGATAGATTGTGTATCAAGATTTCCTTCTCTTGGCAATTCTAATGCCATGCTCTCATCGGCTACAGATTCCATGCCTCCTAACATAATAAAGTGTCAGAGGAAACAATAAAAAACATAATATAAATCTAATATAGGACCAGCAGGGGTGACAAAAAAATAAATTCTTATAGGAAATAAATGCAACATAATATAGATCACAAACAAATTAACTATCTGTTGGTATTTCTGTTGTTTGAGTTGATCCATGCCATTTGCTTGCCTGTTCTCGTGAGAAACTCTTGTCACCTGTAGATCAAAGCTTCTCAGGAAACAAGGTCTCGACCATTTTATAAATCTACATATCGAGGATCTAAGGCTGGTTCTGATCAAAGTGGGCGTTTTCACGCTGGTTCTGAGGGTAGCATGCAGCATTCTGTATCGTGATATGATAATGCAATTTGTTTTTTTTAATCTAATGCGGTACTCATTTTGATTATGCTGCTAACTTATTAACAGACTCAACTGGTAGTGTTAAAGAGGTCAAATCATGATTGGCTTAAGTGGAGTTAAAACTCTACTAGTCTCATCTAAATCGGAAGAAGACAAAGGTGCAATCAGATAGCTCGCGTGGGACATGCGTGCAAAAAAATAGATCTAAATCGGAAGAAGACAAACGTTGCAATCAGGTAGCTCGCGCGGGACATGCATGCAAAAAACATAGTGCTATACCTGAATCGGATGTATCTCCACACAGACAGATCGCTAGATCTGATCGCAAACGGGACGCGGGATGGCGCAATCAGGGAGCTCGCGCGGGACAGCGCGGGGTGATTCCAAACGGCGCGGAACGGCGGGTCTTCGCGCGAGGGAGACAGGCGGCGTCGCGCGAGGAGGGCGTGAGCGGCAGATCAGGCGACGAGGAGATCAGGCGTCGCGTAAGGCAGAAGGGAAACGGCGGGGGCTGGGAAAAAACTGCGAACCGGTAGGGTTGTTTTTGCAAAAACGTATAAGTGGATTGGGGGCTTCCACCTTCAAAGATCCAGGCCATTCGGGGTACATCTGATGGTCCACAAGCGGAGTTCACATGTTAGCACCGAATAGTGCATTAGCACTGGATACATTCCCATATATATATATATATATATATATATATATATATATATATATATATATATATATATATATATATATATATATATATATATATATATATATATATATATATATATATATATATATAGGAAAAATATTTTTTACTCCCGGGTGTAATTACACCCACCTCTAATATACCACCTAAACAAACTTGAAATACTCCTTTATCACTTTAGGTATAGTCATATACTAATTATAAGATACTCTAATATGAACCATACGAAAAAATTGCAAGGGAGTCCATAATTTTTAGTGTATTTTATAAATACCTTCGCATACGCACATAAAAAGGAGTATGTCAAAAAAATGTACATACCACATCTGAAAAATTGTTCATACCACCTATATGGTCTTAAATACTCGTATACTATATGTACATACCCTCCGTTACGTGAGATACTTCCTACGTTGTGAGATACGATATAGGGTGTAATTACACCCGGGAGTAGAAAAGAGGCTTTCTATATATATATATATATATATATATATATATATATATATATATATATATATATATATATATATATATATATATATATATATATATATATATATATATATATATATATATATATATATATATATATATATATATATATTACTCCCACCTTTAATATACCACCTCAATAAACTTGAAATACTCCTTTATCATTTTAGGTATACTCGTATACTAATTATAAGATACTCCAATGTGAACCACACGAAAAAATTGCAAAAGAGTCTATAGTTTTTAGCGTATTTTGTAAATACCTTTATATACGCATATAAAAAGGAGTATGTCTAAAAAATATGCATACCACCTCTGAAAAATTATACATACTACCTAGATGGTCTTAATTACTCGTATACTACACGTACATACCCTCCGTTACGCGAGATACTCCCTACATTGTGAGATACGACATAGGGAGTAACTACACCCGGGAGTAGAAAAGAGGTTTCCTATATATTATATTATATTTATATATATATATATATATATATATATATATATATATATATATATATATACACCTATACAAACCCGGGGGAAACGCTGCGTCCTCGTGCCTCCCACGTCACCCCGCGCTCCGCCCGCCGCGTGGCCGAGGAATCTCGGTACGGTCGGCGGAGCCGGTTTCCTCGCATTTTCCGAAAATTACGTAAAGGTCTTTTTTTCCTCGCGAACAGGTCCCTGCAAGTTTTTTTAGCCCCTCCATTTTGCAGGATAGCGCCCCGCGTTTTCCTAAATTACGTACGGGTCCTCGTTTATTTACGTACAGACCCGTTTATTTACGTACAGGTCCTCGATTTTTTACGAAAAAGCCCTTTAACTTTTTCGAAAATACACATGCGCCCTCGATTTTTTTAACCTCCTCACGAATTATCGCCTCTTTTACTTCGATACACACGGTGGCTGGCGCCCCGCATTTTCCTAAATTACGTACGGGTCCTCGTTTATTTACGTACAGACCCGTTTATTTACGTACAGGTCCTCAATTTTTTACGATAAACCCCTTTACCTTTTTCGAAAATACACATGCGCCCTCGATTTTTTTTTTAAACTCCTCACGAATTATCGCCTCTTTTACTTCGATACACACGGTGGCTGGCGCGGCGTGGCGCCGCGCCTACGAGGCTAGTATATATAAAAGGTGGAGTACTCCCTTTGAAATAAGGAGTAGAAAAACCTTCTCCAAGACAAGAACCTCACACCGTGGACTAGTATTCTCGGTTGAAAACTTGGGACCACACACAACCAGAAATTCTCACGGGCGCCATAGTGAAACCTCAGGTGGAAGTACACTTTTCAAGGAGTAGAACAGAACAAGCCGAAGCTAGGAATCATGGTGGGTTTTTTTTCAATTTATGCTTAACCTTAAATTGTTATAGTAACTACTTTTTAAACGATGTATTCTTTTAAGATGGGATTCACAGCAAAAATTAAAAAACTATAAGCTAAAAACCAAAATCTCAGCCAAAAAAACCATTGGCCAGCTCCCCCTCACCGACGCCAATGTAAACCCTGCCTCGTATTGCTGAGAATAAGCCTCCAACCTAGAATTAATCACCACCAGTTTATATAGAATCCAATCTCATTGATAAAAAAATGATTTTTGGGGGGGCGTGGGTTATAGTATCCATTACCTCGTTGTCAGGGGTTTACCAAAGGCGCCATGGTTTCGTGACGGTAAAATTGAGATCCTTGACAGAGTACCTCGTCGCGGTAAGCGGGCACAGGTCATCCATATCGCCACTGACAACGAATTAGCCATGATGTTATCGAGTAGCAACTCTAGTCATTTGTTCTTTTGTTAGCCAGGTAACTGTCTCAACTACAACTGTTAGTACACCCGCCCACGTCTGATTTATCAACGCTGATGAGATCGATCGCTAGAAATAAAGAGAGCATGTATCTTATTCCTACGTACGTAGCTACTGGACTGGAGCTTCCCGTCTGGCGACTGGATGTACAGCGGAGCATAAAATCTTGTACGGATCAAGGGTTCCGGCTTCGAACGACAGCCTCGCCTCGGAGCACGCCTCGCCGTCGGACGGGCCGAAGCTGCAGTTCTCGGTAATGTCGGTCAACACCTCGTCGGAGATCACCCCATGGCTCCACAAGAACTCGTAAACACCCCTCGAGTTCTTGTAGTAGTCAAGGGACGGGTTGCCAACCAGCACAAACCCCAAATTAGCGAATATCTATATAGAGCTCCCTGTACAGATCAAAGGTTGTACACACGCCAAGATCTGGCAGTTGATCAACTTACGAAGATCCCCTTGAGGTTTATGCCTGTGCCACCAAAAAGTTTCCGGAGGGCTTCGACAACGGCCGCAAGTCGGGGGACGTAGTGCCCGCCGTAGCTCTCGCCGGCGATGTAGAAGTCGCGCCCCTTGTACTCGGGGAACCTCTCGAGAGCAGGAAAATGTACGCGTCCACCGCGGTCCACGTATCACCGCTTTCGCTGTAGTCCGACGACGTATTCGAGTACGAGAACCCGACGCCGGCCGGCGATTCCAGGAAGATCACATTTGCCACTGCAAAAAAAAAAAAATCACAACCATCAGTAAGCTCAAACCCGATCTTACTGTCTTGTAGTACATGAAGTTTTTAGCTTGTGCCAGAGAATTGATCACCTACCGTTGTTCCGGGCGTGCCTGTTTCTGCTTAGGGTCTTGCTGTCCTGTCGGGGTTAACACCGAACGGGCCGAGCTCTCTCATCGCGCCGTTGCCCAGCGACGAGCATCCTGTCCCTGACCATTCTATCACACCCCACTCGCCATCCAGGCCAACCGCCAAAACGCCACATGCTACTTACGTACCTCCGTTGAGCCAGAGCACGAGCGGCTTCGAGGACGCGTCGTAGGGGGACTCGACGAAGTAGTAGAACAGCGCGGCGGTGCTCCTCGTTCACCGTCACGTATCCGGCGTACTGGTCGAAGTTGACGCGCGGCGGCTGGCCGGGCAGGGCCGCGATCTTGTCGGCCTCCCTGGCGCCCTCCGGCGGGCTCTTGCAGCGCGTCGCTCCGGTGGCCGAAGCTGCTGGCCGGGTCAGCTCATGGGTCCGCCTCGGCAAGCCTGTTATTTGCGAGCCTCTGGTCCCTGGATTCGATGAACCTCCTCAGCAAATCCTCTTGCCGAATTCGAGCGATGCGCCCAGTAGGATCACGAGTATGACGTTGCACGAAATGTGGTTCCTCATCGTGATTTGTGAGAGGATTAATCCTGTGAGTTCCTCGCTGATTACGTAAATCAGGGGGAGATGCGTAGCTCGGATATTCCCAGCAGAAGCCGTGTCGTTTGGATTCTCCGAAAAACGAAGAGGATGAGCTAGCTATACTATACATCGATGACAGATTGGATTTCACCTATAATAGTTTGGCAAGTTCGCATACCAAATTTCCGTTACTTCATCCAGGTATCTTCCTCTTCATTCCACTGTATGCCGGATATATATTCTGTCATGCGCCGGAAAGTATAGATAGTAAATTTCCGTTACTATTCTGCAATTTTTTATTTGAGAGATCCCAGCTCAAATTCAATGGACCATCATTAAGTAAGATACTTGGGCTCAAATTCTAAACCAGCCCAATTGCACAAGTCAAAAAAATCTTTTGGGCCACCAAATTATCTATAGCCTGAATTGGGCCTAGCACAGCTGGCTCGGCCTGACCCGAGCCCAGTTTAGTGCAATGCTTAACATTTGAGACCCAAAACTGCCTAGGAGTTTTTTCAATTTATTTTTTTTAAGCTGAACTATAAAGTTTTTTCAGTTGAGCTATGTAGTTGGAATGTTGGATGTACATTTAAGTTATATTCCAACTAGCGGAATTTCTCACCTAGTAGATATTGCAATATATTGCATTTTTTTTATATAACTCGGTTGTCTTTCAAAAATATAGTTGTATTTGGTATATAGTTGTAATATGTATAAATAATTAATCTGCACCGTTATAATTTAGCCTAATCTAAAATAAGCTGTGTAAATCTTCTTTTTTATATCTATTAATGAGAGAATTTCTACAAATTTTGCTTTTTCTGATTTAAGATTTATTATAGGATTTTCTAACATTTGAAACGAAGGAGATACCTTCAATACCACCCGTTGTTTGTAGATAAATAGATATGTCCCTTATAGGGGTTGACGGACATATTATAAGTTGATTCCACTATGATTTGATAGCAAACGTTTGAAAGTTGAAACGCCACAGTGCATTGCTGGACTGCTAGTACCATCGCTTGACTTTTCTTCTAAATCTGTCACATCAAGTAATGTTTCTATTCTCTGGAATAGCTTCCAAAAAATTAGTCTGCTTCTGCGGGTCTACCAAAATAGCAAATCTGGACAATGTCCTCATTTTGTCTGTCAATGCTTGGATCTGCTTATGCTTGTTGTGGTACACATTTGGAAGGCGCACGAAAGCACAACCACCAACCTTTGTTTTTGGCGAGAGCTGCTCCCTGTGTAAAATTCGTGAAGAGCAACATGACAAGAAGAACAGCCCATTCTCACAATCAGACAGCTCTCTCTAGCTTGTGGAAGTATAGAAAAATACTGCCACAAGCATAATTTATGCATTGTCATGGTCCCAATGTTGTACATGATGTTTCAGACTAGCTCTCCAGATCTTGCGGTACACTGGTGGCTGACACTGTGACACGTGACGCATCCACCACTACACTAATTTGAAATCTTTAGGACATGTCATGGATTCCAGCCCTGGCAATCCTGATGTGCAAAAGAGAACCTAGCTAAAGCTAACTGGTTGGGGATTGGCCACATGGACCAAAAGTCTATTAATGTGTAATTTATGTGGTCAGTCTAAAAAGACTATGGAAATAACGTATTTATCTTTATGGTTAGCAACCGTAGCAGAAGTATTTTTATAAACAACCTCTTTATAGTTATAAATATGACTCTTAGAGAGTCAGAGAGAGAGAGAGAGCTCATTTTTGTAAGAACAAGCTTAGGTAATATTAGTGGCATAGTATCTATCTTCTATACTATTCCCTTACTGTGTATCTGGCTTCGAGAAGCTCCTCTGTGGCCTTCACATAGCCCCTCTTATCCACTATTTGGCACGTAACCACAACAGTTGGCACCAAGGGGAGCGGCGTAGAAGCTACAAACTAAGGGAAGAATGTGAGGGCGCAATGGCACCAAGAAAGGCGATGTGATGTCGGCCCCCAAGCGAAAAAGAAGAACCACAATTGAAACCACCACGACGAGAGCAAGGGAGCCAGTGGTCGAGGGCTCCTCGCCCCTATGACAACAGCGCACTGGAGCAGCCGCATCGGGAGCTATGGCAGGTAACAAGGAAGGCTCCCCGACAGCCGCGCGGGCCACGAGACAGGCGGCATCGCGAACGGAGGGCCCAACCTTGGTGGCCTCGGGCCATGCCGGTGTCCCCACCGCCAACACGGCGCTCTCCACTCACCCCAACACCCTTACCATCACCGCGTAGCGAACAGAGGGTGCCCTTATCTCTACACCAAGCCAAGGCAGAAGCGCCCTAGAGGCAACTTATGGAACACTATAGTGGGAACTGACAGACCTGCAAAGAGTTATGCACAAGATATAATAGGCTCGGAGCCAATAGACCCCCACCGCAATAGCAACGGAGGTGGCCATGAACAGTATGGAGAGTCGCAAAACCACCACTGGTGCCTGCAGCGCCCCTGAAGGATGAACTCTGAGCCTCCCCTCAGTGCGGGTTTCTAGCGGAGCGCCTGGTCAGAGGACTTCAGATACCCATGGTGGAACTCTACAAGGGTGACATGGATCCACAAATTCCTACGCGTCTATGAGACGACCATTGAGACAGCGGGGAGCGATGATTCAATGAAGGCGAAGAGACTACCGCTTGCCCTACAGGGGGTTGCGTTGTCCTGGTTATTCATAATTGCATCTGGCTCCATTTGTGCGTGGGAACAAGTTTGGGACCTCATGCACACAAAAAATTCCAAGAAAACTACATGGAGCGGGTTGACGCCGATCAACTCTTCGCAATAAAGCAGGCTCTAGGGGAGAAGCTACAAGAGTACTTCAGGCAATTCGCTATGGTCCACTATCAGGTGAAGGACGTCATCAACATCGCCATCCGTGGCCTTCAAAAGGGCCCACTTGCGGAATACAATGCCTAAAAACCCATATCAGAGAGCCTCGTGAAGTCCCAGGAACAAAAAGAAGGGTTCAAACCTGCGGTGGGCTTGCCAGAGGAACGCATGAGGGTATCGTGCTCGTTGCATGTAAGGGTTTGCATAGGAGATGAGGTCACCGCATAGTCCATGATGATGCCCACAGGGGGTGGGGTGTTTCCAACTTTAGAGCTTGAATCTTCCTCCAGCACATCCAGAGTGACGCAATATCCTATCTTGGGGGCCACGGGGGAAGGCTTTAGCCAAGCATGCTCCGCAAGGTGCCCTAGTGAGGAAGATGGAGCTGGCAGAACAGTGTCAGCGGCACCACCTTCCTCATTGCCCAACATGCGCACCTCAGGGTCGCCCACCTCGCACGCTTCGTCGTCGTCCACTTGCAGCCCTTCACCATTGTCCAACTTGGGTCCTTCATCATTGTCAACTGTTCCCACATGAAGACATCGGCGTTCTTGTAGAGCGCTTCTAGCAAGCTCTACTCAGCCTCTAGGGTAAGGCTACCCCGACTGATACCTACCTTGAGGGGTCTTCGCTGTTGAGCGACACCCTTTTCACCTCACAGTATGGCCTCGGCTTCGGTGTCTACTCTGGCGCAGAGAGAGGAGGTGTTGGGGAGGGAGGGGTTAGGCCCTTGTTTACCACATGCACTTTTTGAAGTGGGCTCTGCATGCCCACTTCAATTTGTCGAGCAAGGCCTTAGTCGTCGAGCATCGTGATGACCCCTTTGGGCCTAGGAGCTTTATACATAAGTAATTGTGGTGCGGGGATATGTTGAACGCATTAAGGGTAGCTCTTCCTAGGATGGAGTTGTACGGATACAGGAGGTCCACCACATCAAAGTTGATAACCTCCATCCTTCTCTGCTCACCTCAGCTGAAGGCTACCTCGAGCGCCACCTGCCCTAGTGTGGTTACTGGACGGCCTCCGATTCCTTGCAGAGGACCCTAGGGGCTAGAGCCTACTCTAGGGGATGCCCATTTGGTTGAAGGCATCGATGAACAGAAGGTCTATTGAGCTGCCTTTGTCTTCCAGTACCTGTCTTACGTTGTACCCCGCTATGCTAGTCTTGATGACTAGTGGGTCCTTGTGAGGGATGTCTACCACCAAGGCATCCTCCATTGTGAAGGTGATGTCGGCTCAGGCACACTTTGGGAGCACTTATGTTGGGTACACAACGATGTGGTGTATTCGACGTGCGTAGGCTTCCCATTGTCATTTGGAGGGGAACTTGAGGGACGATTCCCCATGATGGTGTTGATCACCTGGCGAGGTCCGGCATTGGGAGCCTATATTCGTAGCATGTTCAGAGGGAGCTGGACAAGCTGCACCTCCAGGGACTATTGTACATGCTCCATCACTGGCGTCCTCATGTCTTGGGAGTGTTCTCTGGCCGCGCTTTCACGGAGTGCCACGATGGTGGGGCAATCACGTGTGATGTGCTCCCCCTGCCCGTGCAACTCCCACCAAGGCCCTTGTTGGCACCTGTCTTCGCGACCTCGCCCCCTTCCGTGGCCGTGGCTATTTCCTCTGGTGGAGCCAGTCTTCAGGTCCCAGCGGTAGGCTAGAGGGGACACACGAGCATGCAAAACTCCTCTATAAGATCCCAATTGTTCATACGATGCGCGATCATTCGGAGCCTCATCGCGCACCTCTCATTGTCCCGATCAAGCATCATGCGTGGCAATGAAGCATAGTCCATGAGGCACCTGGTCCAACAAGCGCTACTTCCTGGCTCAATAGTGTGGTAGAGCCACTTTTGGAGCTAGTTGGACTCCTATTTTGTCCATGTTGAGTTCAAAGGAAAGTACTTCTAACAGCCAGAGTGCACTTAGAAATTCACGCTAGCTAGGTTAGAATTCTAACCATCACCCACATGCTGTGCCTAGCACCGTGCATCACGTAGAGATACAAAGAGCGACACACTAGGGGTGGTGAGCTCCAACTAGGCCGCCCAGGTGAAGACCATTAGACGTGCGATGGCATTCGCCGTAAGCTGTGCCAGCTCTAGGTCGTATGGAGCACGTCGCCCACGAAGAGCGCAACAGAGATGTGAAGCCCAGTGCGAATCATGCGGCAAAGACTAGCATCTCACCCTCCCACGAACGTGGAGCGACTTTGTTGGGCGCTGGCCGGTGAATGAGCTGCCAGTCGGAGACTTTCCCGTCACAAACGAGCGCATCAAAGAGCTCACCCATCACCATCGACAGCTCGAGGGTATTGATGCATGCGTCAGCCACCTTCTCAAATGCTTTCCATTACTTGCCAGCGGGCGCCTTGGGCCGTGGGTCCTTGCTACCACTGCTAGACGAGACAGCCGACGTGTCGCCGCAACTGGTGCATTCATTATTACGACCCATTGCGACTGGCGAGAAACGTGAGGCATGGTGGCAAGCAAGGCAACCGCTAATTGCAATGGGCGAGAGCAACAAGAAAGGAGACGACTTCAACTGAAGTGTCACAATGCTTAAATACGGATGGGACACATCATTAATGGCAGTAGAACGAGCATACCTTTCCAAGATGCATGCACGCGCTCGTAACCGATGCGACAAACCATGTCGCATGTCCTACGCTCAGATTGCCGCCACCTATATGGCAGAAGGCATTTCGGACAATCGCCAACAACGCCATAATCAAACCAGCCAACCGATCGGAAGGTCGATGGGACAGAGGGGGCCAAAAGCAAGCAGCATGGCCTTGGCCCATCGGTCACGCAAACCTTGACCATAAGAAACTACTATTGGGGGAGTGGTCCCCACCTTGGCCCAATCGACCCATCACACCAAAGGCCCATTAATGTGTAATTTACGTGGCTGACCCAAACAGGTTGTATCAAGGAAGGAATGTAGTTGCCCCTACTATCACTAACCCCAACAAATGCATTTATGTAAATAATCTCCTCATGAATATAAATATGACCCTTATGACGCTAGAGAGAAAGCTTATTTTTTTTGTAAGAACAAGCTTAGTTAATAGTAGTGGTGTGGTATCTATCTTCTACACTAGTCTCTATTGTGTATCCGGCTCTGGACAGTCTTTATGTAGCCTTCCTGTATCTTCTCTTATTCACTGTTTGATATATAACCATAACACAAGCCTTATCCTATATCAAGCGTGTCTGCCAAGATGATCAGCATTAACCACATTCCTCACCTCTGCCTGGGACGAATTGCAGATCATAGAGCATATGCCTAGCAATAACTCAATAAACACATGCTCGCCACACCTCAAAACCAAAGGATTTATTTCATGTATGGGAGAGCGCCAGGACCCTACCAATCAATCAGGCACAATTGAAGGGAAGGAGGAATTGGCCCATCCTTTTTGGATAATGTACCCGAGAAACCAACCACCATCTTTTCAGTGCAGATTCTATCTAACAAGGTGCACATCAGTGAAAGAGGATAATCGTAGGTTTCTATCTAACAAGGTGCACATCAGTGAAAGAGGATAATCGTAGGAAACCTTTGCTTTCCTCCGATATGAAGGCCACTGCAATTTGTCTGCTGGTAGATCAATGCAATTTGTCTGCGGGTAGATCAATTATCTTTGCTTCCGTACGTGGACAGGCTAATTGTTTACCAGGCTGTGCTTCCGTACAGGTGATTTACATATTAAACGTGCATAATAATGCCTTAAACTAGTCTTAATTATCGATACAATAATGGTTAGATGATTGCACGAGATACATTTAATTTGGTAGCTTGTTGTCAACAGCAATAAGGTTGCTGGGATCTCGATCTGCATCTTGAAACCTTATGATCACTTCGGATCATTTCGATCCTGATCCTATACGTAAGATTTACACTAACTAAATAAAACAATGTAAATAGTGGTCATGAACTTGTAAATGCACCTTTTGATGTACAGTCCTATCACTTTTTGAATGTTATAGTGACTTTCGTTGCACCGCCTTTCTTATATAATACACTATTGTTCATCAGGCACTACTATTTATCAGCTATTTCTATTAGTTACTTCTATTAGCCACTCATATTTATCAACTATAACTAAAAACCATCAATAAAAGCTAATATAAATAGGTCTCAAATATAAAATCATGATCCTACGTGTGATTTGGTCTACGATCCTGATCCTGTTAACCGGCATAGGATCATCACCCTGTCAGCCTTCCTGTCACCCTTCCATAGGAACACATGGGTTCAGCATTCTTGTCTACATCAATATGGAGGCTGCTAGCAGCAGGGGGCAGTGGAGTACCATCTAAACTAGCAAGCCATGTGGTTAAATTAGCACCTAGAATTAGGTGGTAAGTACGGCTAACTCCTACTTCCATGTGCCGTGCATATTCGTGGGCATTAACCTTGCGTAATTGGCACGCAATTTGTACGAGAGGTACAATGGAACAATAGCGCGCTTTCGTCCACATGCACGAACAGTCCCGGATGCACAACAAATGCACCACTTGCAGTCTCGCACTTCGCACTGCAGATAGAGTACATGTTCGTTATGTCACTTTTGGAGCAAACTGGAACAATTAGGCCCCGTTTGGTTCAAAGGAATTTTGAAGGATTTTTGGAGGAATCAGTTCCTATAGGGAAGTTATGGGAACTAGCGTTTGGAATGGAGGATTGGGGTCAAAAATTTCCTTTGGAAAGTTTCTAGTTCCTGTACTTTCACGGGAAAACAAAAATCCACCCCAACCTCTTTGGAAATTTTCCTGCGATTCAAGCGCACGCAGCTACATTGTTCATTGGAAAATGTGAAGATTCAAATTTATTTCCTGCAATCCAAACGGTCCACATTTTTCGTTTCTATGATTTGTATTCCTGTAGTTTTCCGCTTTTCACTTTCCTCCGTTCCTGCGCTTCCTACCATTACTCTGTTTTGCATTTCTTTGTTCCAAACAGGCCCTTAATGGGAAGGTTTTCCTTTGCTAGTTGAAATGGTATCCAGTAGTACACATTGAATGAATTTTTAAAATAATCTATTTTTTTATTCTGAATTACAGTAATATACCATTATTTTTTTATTTCACACTAATAATCATACGTCACTCTATCATTAAAAAACTTAGTATAGTCGTTCAACAGTTACACACTAAGTGTCCAAGCCATCCACCGATTAGACGACTAATACTAGTCGCCCAACTATTGAACGATTAGTCTTAGTCGCTCAATGGTAGAGTGACATCTCGACAAGTCACGCACTGGTTGAGTAATTTAAATTATTATTATTATTTTATTAATCCGATGGAAATAATTGTGGGGGATTAAATGACGATTTTTGTAGATAATACATTTAGCAAATTTTGTTTGTAGGTTGTTATTTTTTGGGGAATAAAAGGGCAGGCACCTGATGTTTGTATAATTCATGATCGTCACTCCGGAATGATAAAGGCCATAAAAAAGCTTCAGAAAGACCCAAGGAGCCGTTCTTTTGGTTAGACATAAAGAGCAGATGGTACATTTGCCATCTAGAGGGCCAACTTGTACCAATTTAGCTTGAACAAATCATACGTTGCCTTTTTATTTAAAAAATAACAATCTACAAACAAGATTACTAAATATATTACATATAAAAATTATCATTTATTCCCTATAATTATTTGCATCAGATTAATAAAATATTATTATTATTTTAAATCGTCCTACTAGTGCGCGACTTGTCGAGGTGTCGCTCCACCGTTGAGTGACTAGGATTAGTCGCTCAATAGTTGGGTAATTAGTACTAGTCGCTCAACCGTGGATGACTTGGACATTTGGCGCGTAATGGTGGAGCGAAGAGAAAAAACGAAGGTATATTACTGTAATTCAAAATAAAAAATAAATTATTTTAAAAAGTTCGACATTGAATTGTATAGGAGTAAGATATATACACTTGGTGTCAGAACAGAGAAATCGTGTTGAGAAGGTGCTGCGTAATGCACTAGTTTTGAGTTGATCACGCATGACGCATCTTTGCAAAAGTACATGTATGGCTCGCTCGTTCTGATAATCACAGCATCATCATTGTGGCATGCAAAACAAAGCAAAATCTTGATTCTTCTCTACTCTCACTGAAAAGGAAAGCTA
This sequence comes from Dendrocalamus latiflorus, assembly GCA_017311315.1. Classification (NCBI taxonomy): domain Eukaryota; kingdom Viridiplantae; phylum Streptophyta; class Magnoliopsida; order Poales; family Poaceae; genus Dendrocalamus; species Dendrocalamus latiflorus. The sequence continues at coordinate 32,660,920 of CM029657.1, forward strand.
GCAGCAAAGCAAAAGCTGGCCAAGAGACTTCTATGGATCTATGGATACAAAGCAGGCTCGATCTGTGAGCTCTGCCATGCATGGTTTTCCTGAAAACACTTTGGCAAAGATCTTTGAGCCCTAGATAGCTAGTCTGAAAAATGGCACAGAGAGAGCAGGCAGCCGCTTCGTTCTCCCTTCCACTTTCACCGTGTGATGAGATGCGCACAGCACGACTTCTCCCGGGCGTACGTACATTACTCCCCGGTTGCTTGGGTCCTCTGAATTCTGAGATGGGGAGACTGGTGTCAGAACTCAGAAATTCAGAGTTCCTCCCCCATGGCCACGTGCAATGTGGTCTCCCTTCTGTCCTTGCCATGCACAGTGGCTTGCTTGATCATCTCTGCTCCATAACTCTTCTTTCTTTTCACACGGAAACAAGCTAGAAATGTAGCAGTGGTACACGTTTCGACACCATCAGATTAGTTAATTTAGCCTGCAGTACGGGCCCACGCAATAATTCATCGAGACAGAAACCAATTTCTTTGAAAGCGTTTCTTCATTAGCCATTTGCCCAACAGATAGTTCTGGACTTCTGGCTTGTGATTTCTTCCCCCTATGAATTCTACCGAGAGGTTGGGCTAGTCGTGCCTCGTCCACGTATGGCCGGCGAGCACCCAGCCAGCTTTGGATTCCGATATATGTTTGTTCTCTTTTTTTTTTTTTGCCTTTTCTTACTTTTGGCGTCAGCTTTGTCTATATAAAAATTGAAACAAACCAGACAAATTCTTCAAGTGGTTTTTCAAAGCTGTTTTTCTAAATGATTTTTCGAGTGTAAAATTATGTACACTATCCACATCCGTATCTCTATCGTCTACCATTGTCTCGAAAAATATAGCAAAAAATCATCAGCCGCATTTAAAATCCATCAGCCACAGTCCAAAAAAACTGGGGGTCATGTTCGTTTTGGCTTCTGTCTTCTTTTGAAACCAGAAACTAATATGAATACTTGGTTTCTTGAAACAACTTCTTCACTCCACTTACTTACGTCTCGCTTCGAAGATAAATCAGAGGGGTCATATGTGCACCACATAACTTATTCCTCTCACTTATGTCTTGTGCACGTATCTCTTCTTTATTTTTGCATTACTCGTTCTCTTCTTTTAAAAGACACATCTTTTAATTGCTACTATTTATTTTTCGTAAAAACTATTAATTATAGAAAAAAACTACAATAAAAATCAATACGAAGCGTCCCTATAATTGCCGCGCGACCGTGGCCAACCACCGGCCCCGGAAGCGGCCACGGAGCGGCGGTGCGCGACAAACGCGCGGTTGAGGGGACGACAACATGGGCCTTTCCAGTACAGATTTTACCAGCCACACCACAAACCACCACAAAAATGTCAGGGGTTCTGCGGTGTGTTCGGCAGCTTCGTAGGCAGGCAGAGCAATGCATTTATGCATGGACCACGGCGCACGAACAATCTTGGATCGATTTGTTTCTTCTTTTTTGGCTACTGTTGGGCAGTGCGCTTTTCCTTTGTCCTTGCATACGCATGCGTTCTTTCACCGTCTCAATGAGGCGTTCTACATTTCTAGCTAGCTCCTCGTTCTACACGGTGGATGATGTTAAATAGGTCCATGGGAATAAAATGATTGCTCGGCGAAGGACAATATGAGGAGGTTTAGATATTCACTATAATGAACCATGTCAAATTGAAGAAATTGATATTTAAATTTTGCAAATTTAGATTTCGGTTGACGGTCTAACCAGTCAGAGGCAATGGTTAGATCGACTGGCTCCAGTGGTCTGATCAGTCACTACCAGTGGTTAGACTGACTGGAGGCAGCGATCTGACCGATAGTGCAATTCACTTCAAGTGAAAATTGGATTTTTGAAGATTTTGGTCGTGGGTTGATTTGATTTGACCAAGGTCGATACATATATATTGAATGATGTACGTTTCAGCTAATGTAAGTTAAGTTGTAAAAAAGTTATGCTCGAAAATGATTTTTTTTTTGCCTTTGTTTATACAGGGAGGCTTAGAGTCAACTATGATCAACGGTGAGAATCGGGCTATCCTCATGGAGTAGACAAGGTTAAGAACGATCAAGAATGCCAGGTGAGATGACTGAGCACAAGCATGATATGAGAAAGATGGGAAGTGTTGAAGAGAAGGTTCAAGCGACGGGTTGCACCATATGGCTTGGTCAGTTCAAGTAAGGCATGGTCCAGTGAAACTGGAACAGAAGAGACTTGCCAACATGTGGTAAGCCAGTGATGCACCTATACGTATCAAGCATGGCAATTACTTATAAAGGAAGATGAAGACTAGATTAAGAAAGAGTATTTTGATAAGTTGGCCAAAATACTAGAAACTACCTTTGATCAAAACCACGATGCTTGAGCAACGCTTAGGAAAGCAGTTTAGGTTAAGGAGTAACTGAGAAGATCATATTGGATCAAAGGCTAAGCACTTAACAGATTTAAGCTCATGTGCTTTGAAAAGTGTGCATGAGTGTAGCGCCTGAGTAAAACCTGTGTTGAGTGGGCTTAACGAGTTTTCCTATATGTACTAATGGGTGGTATCCATTAGGGTTAAATATGTATTAGTTGCCTATTTATTTAACATGTTGGGATAGAGAATTGCTAATTAACAATCCAACCTTTCATTATTGAAGCCATGTGGTCTAGGATTAGGGTTGAAAAGTGTGAGTGTTGTGGTGTGCTTTCTTTTTCTCTAGGTGAAGTAGCTATAAAATCTTCATCCTCAAGTAGTAATATATCAACTGATATTCTTTCTTCTTCTTGATCTTATTGGATGTCAAGGACAAGTAAGTGATGGAGATATCTCATAAAAATTAATCTCCATCCATTTAGATATCAGATTTGATAAATTTTTGAAGATGTCCAATTTTGCTTGAATTTGACCTTCTTAGGAGATTTCTTGTTGCAAGTGTTTTTGTCTCAAATCTTCGAGAGTTCTTGCATGTTGTGGTATGTGAGAATATATCTAGTTCCATCTTGGCAATATTTCACCCATGAACAAGTCATATTCCTCATTTTTGGTTTTTACCTGATTTTGGTGCAACATTATTTGTTGTTGAGAAAGGTGTGAATTTTGATATGGATTCTTACAAAAGGTGTGAATTTTGATATGGATTCTTACAATTCTTGGATGGAATAGGTTGCTAAGAACTTAAATAAGGTGTGTGCAAAATTTTATATTATTTGAACTTGAATTTTTGGAGTTGCACCAAAAGTTGCAATCAGCTCAGACTAATTTGTCAGTTCTGGAACAGGAAAGTGGGCCCAGGCCTCAGCCCCCTAGTTTAGTTCTAATACCTTGACCACTCTAGACCTAACATCTCATAGCTTAATCCTGGTCCCGGTCGCCTCGCCATGATCTAGTTCTAGAGTCCTACAACCAATAACAATAAGCAAATCATCACGTGTATAATACATAAAATCATCAATTGATATAATTGATGAGCTAAGAACACTTACCTTCACCTCAAAGCATCTTCGTATATTTTGACACGTAGCCGGTAGTCTAATGACTAGTTGTCACATCTTCACATATTCGGACTACCCCGAACCATCTTTATGTGCATTGACCTCGTCACTTAGCGCACCACATGTATGTACTCGCCTCTTCATGATCCTTGTCCTTTTTGCGCTTTTCGCTCGAGCTATGTAGTTTAACTTGGACTTATTTGACCACATATACCTCAGCTCTCCCACCTAATCTCGGTCCTTTGTCATTGACCGCTAATGTTCTCCAAGCCATCTATACATCCAAAAATGAAGCAACCATCTTGAGAACAAGTTCTATACATTTGACTCACGTTAGTCAAAACAATGCATTATGCAATACACCACGACCAAACAACGACACTCATACCATGCACACACTCAGACCCTCATAGCTCCCAAGCCATAAGTCAAGCTTAAGACTATCATGATTCACTGAACTATATCACACCTAGCCTCCACATGTAGGCACAACCCACTTGGCAACTAATACCGTGCACACACTCAACCATACTCATACAATGATCCTAACCTCCTAGAACCAAATCTTAAACCAAAATACACAATTTTAGCACAAATTCACCAAAATCTAGGTTGACCGCTATCACCAGGCCGGCATGACCACCAGCAGTCTGACCATCAGTGTTTGGCCAGTCTGTTCACTTAAAAGTACCAGAAAACACCATCTCTAGAATTTCGGATAAACTCTATCTAATTTCAGCTCAGAACTCTAGTTTAGAGTAACTCATAGTGCAAATATGTCCCTAAACACGCCTACATAAGTGTTTGGTGTATAATTTTCAAAAACAATATAGCCTATCTGACCGCTTGCCCCATGACAGTCATACCGCCAGACACCAGACAATCAAACCACCATTCCTATGGCGGTTAGACTGACTTACACCTGGCAGCAATTCTAAACATTGTAAACTTGTAAAACCAAACTCAAACATCGACAACATCTATGTATTTATTACTAAAAATCAATGACAAGCATTTCAGAGTCGCTAAGAAAAAGTTAGAAATTCTCACAAAAAGCAAAATATCTGGCTCTTAATCAAGTGGGCCCTAATTAAATAAAACTATAGTAGCCGTCAGATCTTATTGCTTAAAGATATATTTTTTTTTCTTATTTTAAAAGAGATGATATCGATGACTTCTTAATTTAAAAGCGCATGCGGCGGCGCTCCAAGCAGCTCGAGCATGACTTCGCCGCCCTCTGCGCCAAGTACGACTCCCTCCACACCCGCGTCGAGTCCCTCAAGCAAGAAAAGCTCACCCTCACCGCATAGGTAATCAAGCAAACCAAATCTCATGTAGCTGCGTACTATTCTGAACTGCTATACACAGCTTTTTTCCCCATAATTAATCCAATACGTTGCTAACTTTTTCTTTGGTACGTGTGGTGGTTTATATATGCAGTTGCACGAGCTAAGCGAGAGGCTGAGGGGGCGGGAGGAGCGGGGCGGCAATGATGTCTCGACGACGACGGCGACGGCAAGCAGCAGCAACTGCAATGACGGCGGCAAGGACGTCGACGACGGCAAGAGGAACACCATCGGTTGCATCGACATCTAGGCACCGGAGAGCTACGTGCTTGGCAGGACGGCGTGCGCCACCCCGGCGGATGTCTCGGTGGAGTCCGAGTGTGATGACTATTGACTAGCTTGACTACGACAAGGCTTCCTGGAGTCCTTCTGCACCACGCTAGAGCTCTGGAAGCTGTGGCCGCTCGTAGAGTGGAATGCGATGGCTTGAACGGAGTAGTATACATAGATTTGTTTATAACATACGTGCATGCTTGCTCGATGTCTCGTCCTGTTGGGATGGAGGCAAAGAAAGGGGATGTGACAATGACGCATGGGGCCGGCACTACTACAAAATGGGTCATCACAGACGGTTCGGAGTAGTTATCACAGACGGTTTTCTGAACCACCTGTATTTATGTGTCAGTGATAATCGGAGGTTATCACAAACGGTTTGTGAGCCGTCTATGATAAAGATAATACAGACGGTTTGTAACTAGAACTGTCTGTGAAGAAAACTATTACAGACAGCTTGAACCAAAAACCATATGTGATACTCACACATCACAGATGGTTTTAGTTACCAACCGTCTGTGATTGGCGAGTATCAAAGATGGTTGGTATATAGAATCGTCTATGATAGTCCTTCATGGATGGTTTATACGATAAAACTGTCTGTGATAGTTCATTGTATACCTAAATTTTTTTCTGTTTTTTGGCTAGCCTCAAGAAATGATATTACTTATGCCCTTTGAAAACAAACAAATATAATGGCAAACACAACAACACATTCTATTATAGCATAATAAGATAACGAACCAACTCTTTAACACGGCAAAAATATATAAGAAGCAAATATCCTAACAGACAGTAGAAGCTGGATGCATTGGATGACTGCCGGATATCACCGGCAATGGAGAGGTGGCGGTAGCGCCACCTTTGTGGCATGATGGTGAGACTGAATAAGATACTCTTATGACACTTACGACAAGAGTGTGCTATGTAGTCGACCGTGGTGTCACAACGGAAGCGCTAGCTCACGGCGGTAGTCGGCGTCATCAAGAAACAAGCTGGATGCATCGGATGGCGATTGGATATCACCGGCAATGAAGAGGCGGCGGTAGCGCCACCTTTGTGGCACAATGGTGAGACTACACAAGACACTCTTACAACACTTACGATAAGAGTGTATTATGTGGTCAACTGTGATGTCACAACAGAGGCGTTAGCTCACGGAAGTAGTCGGTGTCGTCGAGGAACAAGCTGGATGCAGCGGATGGTGGTAGCACCACCTTTTGTGGCACGACGGTGAGACTGCAGAAGACACTCTTACGGCACTTACGACAAGAGTGTGCTGTACAGCCTACCATGGTGTCACAATATAGGCACTAGCTCACAGTGGAAGGTAGATGGCGTCATCGAGGGGAGGATGCAGGAAGCTATATGAACTCACACGTGTCTGCCAGTGGAAGGTAAATGAGGAGTAATTAATAAGGGCCGAGCGGTGGGAAGGACCGGTGCCTGCCATTCGATGTGGAGAGAATGGATGGATGAGATCGAAATCCTGGGGGATACACCATGTATCGGTGACGTGTCATTATCAAAGACGGGTTGTTATATAAATTGTCTGCGATAATGCACATATCAGATCACGGCAGGTGTCATCGGACCAGTGCTGCAAGCCCTGCAATGGTAGGGCTCGCTTGCTTACTGATCGTGCCATTGACATATGGTGCCTGGCCGGGAATAAAAGGCTACAAGCTTTTCTGAAAAAAGACGCCATGATTTAGCCAGAGTGTAGCACGCTAGCACTAGGGTGTAATTATGAAAGTTTTACGCAACTTCTCTTTAAAGTTTGATCTCTATCTAAACTAAAAGATAGCATTTGTCTGCTGTCTACTGACAATTTGGTATAAACTTCGTGCATATGCTGATATGCATGTGAAGAAGGACAAGTTTCTGTACAACTGTTGGAATTAAAGAATGGTGTTGAGATTAAAGAAAGGTAGCAGTGGGGTACGATACGGTTGATATTGGGCTGGTTGGCTCTTTCTGTCAAGATTTGGAAAGAACAAAACAAGAGCATGTATAATATCGACAAGTTAACAATATCACGTAGGTATCCTACTCGAAGTGACAACAAATTAAGCAGATGCGATTCGCAATTTGTCAAGATTAATTCGTCAACAAGGGTAATGTGAAACTTCTTGTTTTGAAGCCATATTCATTTTTCACACAGGTCCTCAGTTAGACACCCTACGAAAGGCTTCCTTTATGCGCTGATATTTGTCTGCTATGAGTTTTCGCTCTTGTTCTGAAGCAAATCAACCGGCAGGCCAGCAAACGATGCAACAATTGTGGCTGAACAAGTGACACTCTTGAGGATGGCCTACGTACCTATGGGGCCTACGGCCTTTCAAATTCAATGTCCGAGGAAAGTACCGCTGCGTCTACACTCAAATGTACGCACGAACACATCCATCATTTGGGTGTGCCCAGTTCGGGAGACCGTACGATCGAGTTGGTAGCACGTAACGACGAAGAAACCAGGACATGTAGCACTACATGGTAGGGCCTGTTTTTTGTTGTGGCTTATGATTTTTAGCTGAAATTTTTGAATTTTAGCTGTTTGTGACAAATATTATAGAGAGATACTCACTTGCGCTTTTGGTTTATATAGATGTTGGGCTTTTAACGGTACTACAATTAATTAGTAGACCCCGTCATGAGAAAATACTCCGTTTGAAAGTTAGGTATTATAGCAAAATCCAAAAGCCGCTTTTAGAAACCGTAAAGAACAGGGCCGTAGAAAGAAGTTTGATCATTAATTACTTTTTTTAAGATAATGGAAGATAAAGAGTCTCTTCTGGCTTTTACATCGAGAATGCATATAGTCTAATTTATTATAAAGATAAAAAATATCAAAATAACCAAACCTGTTAAAAGTGGCTTGGAGCCTTACAACCAAAACACTAAAGAAGATTGAGTTCAAACATTGCAAATCCTGTGGCTAAGCCGCCACCCATGTATATTGAGGATTTGCTTTGCCGTTACCTCCAACCTTATACTGCCAGCCAATATGGACTTCTTTTTGGTAGAATTTTGTAAAGTTGCCCAAGCACTCAACTAATGCCCACTCAAAAAGATAGCCTACAAGGGATTAGAGACACACTTTTGTCAAAAATAACATCATTTCGACATAACCCAATAGACCAACATAAGGCACTAGCTCCCACCAGGAGTTGTGACTAAATTTTTTGGAATACCGGCTAACCAATTTCCAAACATGTTTGATATACTCATAGGAGGAGAAAGATTAAATGCACATTGAACAACCCACCATGCAAGACGTGCAAAGGAGCAGTCAATAAAAAGATGTTGAATTGTTTCCTCTTTAATACAGAGACAACACTGTGTGCTTCCCCTCCAATTTCTTTTAAGAAGATTATCTTTAGTTAATATTACCACTCTCTTGAGAAACCATAGAAATAACTTCACTTTCAAAGGAATTTTAATTATCCAAAAGAAATTCTTAATTGGGGTTTGATAATTGCTAATAAGTGCCCCATAAAAAGACTGTACCGAAAAATGTACAGACTTATTCAAATTCCACCTAAACACATCCTTCGGAGAGCTTAATTGTAAGATAGAAATTCTTAAAATTAACTCATTCCAAGCATGTAACTTAGGCCCAATAACAGGTCTACAAAAAGAAATATTTAAAGAAGTCGATATCAGAATATTGCCACTGTATCATCCTTTCTCCTTACTACATTATAAAGAATTGGATATTGTATTTTCAGTGGAGAATCACCTAACTAGATATCTTCCCAAAACCTAGTTTGCATTCCATTGTTGATCTGGAATGAACCTAAGCGAAGAAATTGATCTTTAATTTTCATAAGGCTCGACCAAAAATGGGAAGTCTCAGGTTTATTAACCACATGTGAAAGACTTTTGTCACCCATATACTTCCTAGTCAGCAAAGATTGCCAAACTCCTTCCTCATTAAGTAGCTTAAACAACCATTTCCCGAGCAAGCTTTTATTTTGTGTCTAAGTTCTGAACTCTTAGACCGCCATGCTCTTTGGGCGACCAAACTAGACTCCATTTATCAAGTCTATATTTACGTTTGTAACTGTCACTCTACCAGTAAAATCTAGAAGATAAAAGTCTAGCCTTATAAGAACCTCTCTAGAGACCTAAAAAAATCATAAACATTGGCAAACTGCTGAGTACTAAGTTAATAAGCACTAACCGTTCACCTACAGACATATTTTTTTCCTTTCCAACTACGATCATTAATTACTAGGTATAGTTTGCATCTCTTCTATCCCACTTCGCACGTTGTCCCATCGCACCTCACTCAAAAAGTCATCGGTGCAATTGCTCCACCGTCGTCCTCGCCACTGTCAGCATACCACACGCCGTTGTCCTCTCGCCGTCTGGTGGCCAGTGTCACCTTCGCCGCTGGCCGACATATTACCACCGGCCGCCACCTACCGTCGTTAATTAAACCCCCCACGAAGGACTATCAACGCCGCCGACCCACCCCCGCCGATCGGCCAAATCCGCAACCGGCATGGCATACGCAGAGCTGGAACTGCCATCTCCATTCTGTGTTCATCTTCAGTGTCCAACTCACGGCCGGCCACGTAGCCGCAACGGCATGCACCGATTCCAGGTGGGCCATGCAGGTCACGGGGACAAAGCCGCGCCCTGAACAGACATGGATGGATTGCTTGCGCGCTCCGCGATCGGCATGTGCCTGCGTGCCCTCGCCTCCTCATGACCTTCCTCTGTCGCGGCCAAGTGCAGCTTTTGCAAGCACTCGCCTCCTCATGACCTTCCTCTGTCGCGGCCAAATGCAGCTTTGCAAGCGCCCCCCCCCCCCACCCCACCCGTACCAATTAGCGGTTCGGTTCGTACTCAATAGTCCCATTTGTCGCTAGCATCATACATTACTTCAGTTTTCTCATAAATTTTCGGTAGCCTTTTACACTACTTTAGACGGCTTTATGTGACAAAGACGCTTCATATTATTACAGCGTCGCGGTTTTTTCCACCATAGCTTAGCATGAGAAGCAAAATTAGGAGGCCTTCCAATTGTTACGCAAGTAGTACTTAGGGTTGTCAGGACTGCTATACATACCGAGGGATCATATAATCTTACGATCCTATAGAGCAAAAATGATACAGATTGATATATAAATTGGAATTTCATAGAATCGTAATTCTAAAGGTAGAATCGTATAAAATTAGATAGGGTTCTAACAACAAACTACATCAGTATATATAATTTTATATTACTTATTGCTAATTAAGTTACAATAATTTAATTTGCTTTGTTCTGTTGTTAATGTGTTGTTCTAAGGCAAAATAATATTATCATTAACATATTGGACTTTTAAATGATTAGTTTACTAAAATAATTAAAAAGGTTAAGAAAACAAGCTTGATTGCATGTAAAATGAATAAGTGCCTCCAAATTGACGAAAGTAAATTAAAAAAATGAAAAAAAAAATCTGCTACAGACTTGTATATCTAAAAACACAATTCAATCTTTATACTAAACATATATGCTTTTAAAAAAATTAGAATCGTGATTCCAAATCCAATCCTAAGATCCCATCCTGTTAAAAAAAAGCATTCCTACTTAGGATCACAATAGCGACAACCTTATAGTATTGTTCCTTGTTCGACGAAAAGCCATTCCATGTGTTACCCTGTAGAGTGCATTCCAAATGGGCAATGATTTGTACCGCCAGTAACAGTCTAATCAATCAATACGAAGAGTCACGCGAGTAAAACGAGTGAGAAGCAAGGCATATCCATGTATCGATCCCTCGAAGCTGGAAAGCGAACGCCTCGGGCGCACGCTGCGGCATCATAAGCTGCGTGGCCGGGCCCATCTTCCGATCGCCCTGGCCCACGGGAGCCGAGGGGCCCAAGCGGTAGAAAAGAAGGGGCCCGTGCTCCGTCCGCACGTCGTACGAGGACGCTGTTTCGCGATTGTTGTGTCGCTGACTGCTGGCCCCTGTCCACGCCTTGGTTCACATGTCAGTGAGGTGTAGCAAATGCGAGCGGCATCGTCAGCGCCCACCGCGTCGCGACGCTCCGCCCGCGCGGCCGCACGGGACTGGCTTGGTTTACCTTGGTTTACCAAGAACTCCCGGCCCGTTTAGTATTGTACATTAAAATACATAAATATCCAAAGTAGAACAAAGAAAAAACGCAGGATTTACTAATCCTGTAGTTACTGCAACATTGCACTTGAAGCACGGAAGTCTCTCCCTAAACAAACACTTGCATCTCTTTAACTCTTCAACTCAGCCCACCGTAAGAATTCGGTAGTGTGAAGGAGAGAGAACAAAAAAAGAGAGTAGGATGTATCTTATGCAAGATACACTATCTTCGATTCTTTACCGGGTAAAGAGGGATATATACGATTTGATACAACATTTGAAAAAGGGTTGTTTATCTAGAAAATATGGACATCCTTTTTTCAGCTTCTAAAAGTTGTTTTTTGATTTGTCTATGGTAACTAGCTTTCAAACGGCTGTCTTTTCAATACAAGGTCTATAAATTGATTGTAATACACATTATAACGACTTTATTTATATTGATATCACACGCAAGTTTATATTACTCCATACTTTTTCTCATGAACAACCTAAAAATTATAACCCGCAACCAAAAGTTACAAGTCGAAGCAAAAAAGAACATGCCATGTGTTTTGTGGCCTAACTCCTTTCAAAGGTTAATATAGTAATTAAGTGTCTGTTTGGTTTGTAGAGGAATCTTGCCACATATTGCTACAGCCCAATTTAGACAAGTTGGCCGAGTTATGTATCTGTTTGCTTCATAGCCACACCTACGACAAGATTCATTTTCTTTCAACTAGGTCCTACACGTCAGTGATTCAAAAAGTGTAGCAAGATTTTCTTTTGCTAGCCAAAATGTGGGTTCAATTTTGATAACCTAACTTTAGACAACTCTAGCAAAAAATTATGACAAACTTAGTGATCTTAGTATATGAGCCCAACAAACCCTAAATGCTCATGAGGCCATTTAGATGCGATGTACTCCCTTTGTCCATGTTTATAAGACATATTTCCTCCTAGCACATAGACCAAGGAGACAGTAAAAATGACTAGATTACAGTTAATTATTATCTCTAAGCATTGTATTTAATGCATACATGTAAAGAATATCAAGTAAATCTGTATTTTTATTAGGGTTATAAAGTGAACATTACACTAATTTTGTATTGGAATATAAAATACGTTCTATATTTATAGATATAATTATTTAAAAATTACGTCTTATAAATTTAGACAGAGAGTAGTATTCCTATATAATCGAAGAACACTCGCTTGCCTCCTGTAGTATAACCTAAGATACAATACATTGGAGATGACCTATCTTGTCCAAGGCACCTCACGATCAGCGATACCGCAAAATTGCTTAGACACTGTTACTCCTCATTAGCGAGAATTTTGGAAGATTTCTAACAGTCCTGTTTCAAGAATCGACGAGAATCATGCACTGAGGGTCTGTTTGGGAGAGCTCTATCACTGAAAACGTGGATCTGGAGCAGCTCTACCGTAGATCTGGGATCCCACCATGGAGTGTTTGGCTTGTACAGCAGCTTCAGATCCACGAAATTGAGGTTTTGGTGGGAATGGCCACTTTTGGTGAGATGGGGTGTGTAACCAGTGGCATTGGTGGGTAATTACCACCCAACTCCACGGTGGAGCACCCTTTGAGGAGCTCTATGAAATCCATGGATCTGGCCCTCAGATCCAGAATTTTGGTGGATCCAAATTTTGCGGAGCTGAAGCGTTTGGATAAAATTTTATAGAGTAGAGCTGGTGAAGCTCTTCTAAACAGACCTTGAACCACCCGGAGACAAGCTCCACTCCACCGCAAACAGTGAATAATCCAGATTGAAGAGGGGCGTGTGCAAAAAGGACCGAACTTTACTTTAATCGCGAGTTAATGCACACCAAGACAGTAAATACCCAAGAAAAAAGGGCAATCTCTCCGTCGCATATATAGTACGTACCAGAAGGGGGTTATACAAACCGAACCCAATTCCCACGACCGCCGCGCATCGCCATCACCGACGCCACCGCCGCAATCCCAATTCCCGCACACGCTTCCCAATCCCACCCAACCCAGTCGAAAACACTACCAAGATCGAATCCACTAGCAGTGCTCGCTCCCACATAGCCTAGCTGCGGTGGCTGGACCGCGCGCGCACTGCCGGCCGGGAACACCTCAGAGCTCGCGGTGCCTTAAATGGTGGTGGAATCTGCTCGCGGTCCATAGGCCCGCCGCGCCGAGGGCTTTAACTAGCCGTCTCGTCGCCGTGCATTGTGCAGTGCGGATAGAGACGTGTATGCATACGGCGCCGGAGATGAATGGCCGGGTTCGGGGGCCGGCGGCTGCGCACGGCGCGAAGGCGGCCCCGAAGGGCGACAGGGTAGGCTTTGTCAATCTCTCTGTTTTCGTGGCGTGCTCTGCTTTCTTTTGGCCCTTTGCGTTTGGAGGACTGGAAAGTTCGCACCTTCCATGGAATTGAGCGCCCAAGAGGTGACAATGAGCGGTTATTTTTCGGTTTTCGGGACGGATTCTTGGCTCATTGGCGTTCTCGGCGGTCGGCGCTCGCGGGGATCAGAAAGGCGGCCTTTGCCGTCTGTTCAAGGCCGGTCGTTCGAACTCCGTGTTTTGAGTTCTTTTTTCTATCCGTTTTTGGTTCCCGAAATGTGAGTTTCTGCGCTCCTTTTTCTGGTTGTTTTGCATCGGTGGTCATCTCGGCAGTGGCTGTTAATTTGTTACACTGTCGGTATGTTTTTGTACGACGGGTTATTTAATGTGAGAAGAGTACAGCGATGAACAGTGTTGTTTGGTGTTCTTGCGAGCTAAGTCATGGTTGGTGGTGTTTATGACAAGATCTCGATATGGGCTCGTTGGTCTCTGTGGCATCAGTTGCTTTGGAGAGCTACTCGGATCGGGTACCTCTCGATTGCTTCTGAGGCCCCATTTCCTCTTTAATTTGGTTCGCTTTATCTTTATCTTTAGGAGCAGAGGTATATGTCGCTTTGCTTTCCTTAGTTTCTTTCACAGCTAAATGAGGCTTCTTTTCCTCTTTTGTTGATGTTATGTGTTCAGGTGATGGAGAAGGATCAGAGGAAAGCCATGCCGGCGAAGGGATCGACCAACGCGGTGACCAAAGGCACAACGAACAGAATCCAATCGAGGAGAGAGCGGAAACTTGCACTGCAACAAGATGTACGTGAATTCTATCCCAATTTCTTGTATTCAAGAACCCATTACTTTATGCAGTATGATCGTGACGTTTTGCAATGTCGAATTCTAGGTGGATAAGCTCAAGAAGAAGCTGAGGCACGAAGAGAACGTCCACCGAGCACTCGAGAGGGCGTTCACGAGGCCGCTCGGCGCTCTGCCTCGCCTGCCTCCGTATCTACCGTCTCATGTTAGTGCCGCATTTGCATCCAAAACAACGTATGATTCTTTTCTGTTTGGAGCAATTCAATTCTGAATCAGTGTCCCTCTGAATTCTGCTGCGAAGACACTAGCTCTTCTCGCGGAGGTGGCGGTGTTGGAAGAGGAAGTTGTACGGCTGGAGGAGCAGGTGGTCAATTTCCGGCAAGGCCTCTACCAGGAGGCAATTATCTTCTCCTCCATCAAGAACACGCATGTCCCCGGCGGCGAGGGATGCGTGCCGTCGCTGCTTATGCCATCGAGCCCAACTCCAAACTCAGAGGTCTCTCCAACGATACAGCATGGTTCAGATCATCCTCCTACTCGTCCATCTTTGAACGGAGTTGCTACTTCCAAGCAAACACCAAGAAGGCCAATTCCTTCTGCAACGAACCAAGATGACCGTTCTGGAACTGGGAAAGAGAACCAGTCGTGCAGTAACACGTCGGGTAGAAATTGTCGCCAATCACCATTGCTTAAGGTGCCTAAATACAGGGTGGCGGCAGTAGCGCCTGACAAACGCAGGGCTGCTCAGGTAAAACAGTGAAAGTCTTATTGTTGCTGAATTATATGAGTTTTTTTTTCAGGAACTTGCTAAATTGTACTGCTGCTCTTGTATTTTCACACAGACAATTAGTACAGCGTCGGACCGTAAAAAGCTTGCGGACACTGCCAGCGATAATTCAGAAAAAGTGTCCTCGGATGACTCGAGTGCGCCGAACAAATTGTCGGAGGAACTGTTGAGGTGCCTGCTGACCATCTTCTCGCAGATGGGCTCATTAGCAGCCGGTGGCCAAGACGAGGAGCAGGCATTGTCTCCTTCGGTTTCGGGTTCTTGCGAGAGCTCGGAGGATGCGTACCCCCAAGATCCCTATGGCATAGTGGAATTGGGCACAAGGGACATTGGCCCATACAAGCGGTTCCATGTAATCGACGCTGCTTCGTTCGATCAGAATGCGCTGGCCAATAACACGCTTCTTGCCCGGAGATTGAAGTGAGTTCTTATTAGCATCAACTGAAAATTTTTCTAGATTTGGCTGTCTGGTGAGCTGGTGGTGTCTGTTTGACTTCATAAAATTGCTGATAGAATGGTTCTTGTCTATCTGGCAAATCTGCAGGGCCTTGCTACGGAAGCTTTCCTCGGTTGACCTAGTGGGGCTCTCCCATCAGCAGAAGCTGGCATTCTGGATCAACATATACAATTCCTGCATGATGAATGTAAGGTCACTCGTAATTGAGTCCACCTTTTGATTTCCCTAAAATTCTTCATCTTGATTCTATCCGTTAGCGGGAAATTCCATTTTGGTGATAGCTTACTCAATTATACGCTACCAGTGATTGCTTTTGATTGAACCATGTATGCTGGAATTTTTTGGGAAGTTCATAACTTTGCTTATCCTATAGCACAGCCTGGGTAGTTCTGACGATGCCTTTCTTTAAGTGGGAACTCTGAACATATGGCTGGCATTTTGTGTACTGTTCGTTTATGGTCATTAAATTTTGGTTGAAGAAATGCTTCCTGTCTCCTTAATCATTACCAAAGGCTTAAGTTGCTCTTAAATCTGATCATCTTGTCACTATTATCCTTGACCTACCTCGCATCTTTGTTACGGCCTAGTAAGCTAGCTACGGTAGGTAGATGAACTGCTGAAGTGTCGTGCCATGATCTATCTTTTAACACTTGCCTATCATGTACTGCAGGCATTCCTCGAGCAAGGGATTCCTACCACCCCACATATGCTTGTGGCAATGATGCCAAAGGTACCACATCGATCGCTTCTCCACTAGCTTCTCGAAAGGAACACAAATCATGCTGCACAAAGACTAATGAACTGAGCCTCTGACGAGAGTGATCTGCATATGTTGTTTTTTCAGGCGACAATAAACGTCGGTGGGAGCACGCACAGCGCCATGTCGATCGAGCATTTCATCCTGAGGTTACCCTACAGCGTGAAGCATGTAAGGCATTGTCATGATCAATAACGCCATCTCAGTGAATAGGGCTAGTATTTAGTATCCTTCGCTAAACGTATGACCCGTGAGCAGGTGAATCCTGAAGGAGGAATGAAGGGTGACGACATGACGATGCGAGGCGTGTTCGGACTGGAGTGGCCTGAACCCCTCGTTACCTTTGCGCTCTCCTGTGGAAGCTGGTCCTCTCCTGCTGTAAGATCTCGATTCCAACAGTAACATGCAACAGTTTTGAGCAGTGATTACTGCGTGATCCGTTGCACTGACAATGTTGTGATATTCCTCCTCCTCCTTGATCCTTTCCCTGAAGGTGAGGGTCTACACGGCGGGCCGCGTGGAGGAGGAGCTGGAGGCGGCCAAGAGGGACTACCTGCAGGCGGCGGTCGGCGTGTCGGCGCCGGCGAAGCTCGCGATCCCGAAGCTCCTGCACTGGTATCTCCTTGATTTTGCCAAGGACGTGGACTCCCTCATGGACTGGGTCTGCCTGCAGCTGCCGAGCGAGCAGCGGCAGAACGCGATGCGGACTATCGAGGACGGCAGGCGAGTCGCTGCGGAGTCACGGCGCATTCAGGTCCTGCCGTATGAGTTCAGATTCAGGTACCTTTTTGCCTCATGAAGCAGCATTTGATCGTCACACATACCATGGATTCAAGGTGTCTGTAGTTTGTACACAGTCTCGCAATAAAAGGCTAGATTGCGTTTGCGGCAATTTGGCTTTTCTTTGTAAAGGAAAGGAAATATAAAAAGGTTTCCACTCCAGTTTTCTGCTTGGGAGAAATACTACTCAGCAGTTTATTTACAGGCGTGTCAGATTTCCTGTTGCTGAAAAAGCAAAAGATGCCACGGAACGCTGTCTTGTCAGCTGTTTCGGTGATTAACCTGCCCCTGCAGCTTTTCGCCTCTCCCTTCCTCGCTGTAATGTTTCATCCCTGATGAATGAGACCAACGGTAAAACCTACACACGACGACGCGGGCAAAAGAGCAACACGGTCAAACCAAACCGTGCAAGACAACCAATTCACGCCGCGTTTACAGTCGTAGACAGACAACAATGGCTGTCACACACGGGCTAATCTCACCGTCGTCAAACGACGAAGAAGCTAGCGTCGTCATACCCAATAATAGGACCTACAACTGACAGCTTCCTGTGCCCGTATAAAGATTGACAGGGTGGCCGGCGTCCTTGCAAGGACAGGTCGGGTGACCCGCTCAACAGCAGTAGAGTAGACGCTGGAGAGCTCGCCTCCGAATAACTGCTCACTCGTCTCGCTGCTCTTCTCCCTGAAAGTTTGTCTCTTTGTATAGAGTTTATGTGTAGTAAGATTATAAGAGATAGAATATAATTAATTATGATAATTTGTATATGATATGGTCCTTTTTATATCTTTAGTAATATTGTACTCTATATATACACCTTTCGAGGCTGAAGCAATATATCCGATAATTATTCCGGCTATTATATCTTCCTACATGGTATCAGAGCGGGTTTGCATCTAAGCTTGTTCCTAGCCACCATCAAATTTCGCAGTGCACCGCCCTTGGGAGAGATGATTCAATCTCTATGATTTAATCTCCGAGGCTGTGCAAAATATTATAGATAAATGACATCTTTTCTTTCCTCTGACCAATAGATCAATTCTTTCCTCCAATAGTAGATCGGATCATCCAAGAAAACAGCAGCAATGGCAGACACGTTGTTGTCATCGCTGGCGGTTGCCGCCACGGAGCCAGAGCCCGTGTCGATGCTGCGCCCGTGGACACCGCCGCCAAGGCCGCCGTGCACGTGCCCACCCTGGATCCCGCTGCCGCTGCATTGGATCCATCCTCCGCCGCCTGAATCCGATCGCACCTCCTTGGCGCTGCCTTAGATCCAACTGCCACCGTTTCAAATCCGGCCTAGCACCTCCTCCTGCCTCTTCCTCTTGGCTGATGGCACCATCGCCTCCAGCTTGCTCTGCCAGCATCTCCTCCTCCTCCTTTGCCTTCGGTGACGCCAGCTATTCCGTCGGCATTGTCTCCTCTACCTCCGGAGATGCTAGCTGCTCCACCGGCATCTTCTCCTCCCCCTCTGGCGCCAGTGACGCCAGCTGCTCTGTTGACATCTTCTCCTCCCCCTCTGCCCCCAGTGACGCTAGCTGTTCCACCGGCATCTTCTCCTCTCCCTCTGTCGCCGGTGATGTCAGCTATTCCGTCAGCATCTTTTCCTTTGCCATTGGTGACGCCAGCTGCTCCGCCGGCATCTTCTCCTCTCCTTCCGCCATCGGTGACACCAACTGTTCCATCGGCATCTTCTTCTCCCTCTTTGCCGCCAGTGACACTAGTTGTTCCGCCAGCATCTTCTCCTCTACCGCCAGTGACTCCAGCTATTTTGTCAGCATTGAGATGACCCGCATCATTACCATGGGGTAATAATGCTAATCAATATATTATTATTCGTGTTAGCTGATAAAACATCGCTTTAATAAATAATTAGCCTATCAGAGTGTTGCAGCAGAACAATCATTAGAGACAGAAGATTACAAACATCCACATCGTCACGCAGGGCTAAAGTTTCATACAACTTATTCAGTTAAGATATTACAATAGAGAGAATACAAATACAATAGAGAGAATACAAATACAACACACCAATAGCACAAGTATCCTAATGGCAGAGTCAAAACTGCTCATAGGTCTCTAGTCATCCCAGTCCTCATATACGGTGACCCTCATACGGCTCAATCTCAGTACAACCTCCCACTGGGAGTAAGACTCCTCTGTATAGGTCTCATCTTCGCCATGGCGAAACTAAGCTGACTATCCTCTAAACAAAGGAAATAATATCAAGGGTGAATACAAAGTACTCAGCAAGCTTATTTAACAAATATGCACTGGATGCTCCTGTTCTATCTCTATTGCAATCTCTCATTTTTATGCTTATTCTCAAACTCAAATTCATAGAAAATAATGGCTTTAAGTTGTGAAAGATTTCAGATTTATTACTTTGGAAAACTACTGAGTATTCGTATGAACAGTAAAAACCCCTATAAGTTTCTGTAATTCTCCTTTCCCAAAGATAGGCATGAATTCATGATTTATATAGCATTGCGTAAGCTTGTATCACTTTACCCATCATCACTCTGATCCTGGTGGCTCCTAGATCTCCGCATTTCCTTAGACGCAGTGCCTAGATCAGAGTATAGTACTTTTATATCTATCTCAGTATATTATATCTCCACCCAGCTACTCCTAAGTGGCAGCCTGGGGTGGTTGGTTGCTTATTGGCTATGACATGCATGGTTTAATATTGAGAAATGGACGCTAATACTATGGGTAATTTGTGGGCTACCTTTGCTAGTTAATGATTGGTTTGCTTCGGGAAAAGTTGATGGCTTGTGCTTGGCGGTCGCTTTCTTGGTTGCTTGTGTACTGACTGGTGGTGACCTCCTCCTAGGGTTGACAATCTTGAGGTCTACGGTCTAGCTTCTTGCCGGCTTCTTGCTCTTGGTTGGTTTGCCCTAACTGTCTTGCAGTAGCTGATGCTTTGTGGCTGTGGAGTTTGAGGGTTTGGGATGGAATGGAAGAAAGAAATGGCTTGCTGGTGCCACAAGCTTTCTTCTCCCTTCTCTTCTACTCAACTGGCTGTGTGTTGTCTTTTGCTTGTGGCCATGCTGTGCTTTCTCAATGCCTTGCTGTCCCCTCTATGGTTGTGGCATCTAGAAGAGCCTTGCTGGCTTTCTTGTTACCGTGTGGATGCTGAGGTTATTTTGGGAATTTGGGACAGTTAGCTGGTGGCTACTTCTTTTGAGAATAACTCAGGTTTGTTTACACCGAATGATGACCCTATGGTTGGGAGAGGTGCTGACTGGCCTCTGGACGGTCAAGTATCTCTGTGAACAGACTTCCCACCTGAACTTAACTTATAGGGTTCTGACGGCAATCTCTCTCTCCTTTCGTTGATTCGCTTAGTTTTATTTGATCTTTTGTTTAGTCTTTTTTGGTATCTTAATTACTAATTCGCTCACAAAAGAAATAGCGGTGTAGTGTTGGTTCGACGACGGATTCCTAATGTATGAATTGACATAAATGTAACTTCGCCTTTCTTTTAGTATTGATGTACATATGAGAAAGTATATTAACTCGAATGTAATTTCTATTCTCTGTTGATCCGGATGCAAATGAATATGTATGAGATGAATTCACATTTGTAATTTGGTTCTCTCTATTGTAATTGTGTATTATTGATAATGAATAATTGAGTTTTGGAATGCAATACCATATGTTGGTTTATTTAATTGCATTCGTTAATTTGAATTCCCTCAGCGATAATCGAACTAGAGAATTTAATCCCTAATGTTAATTTGGCCGCTTAATCATTATTATTAACACTAATTACATCGATTAGATTAGTTAGAAAATGCAGTGAGTTACAGGCATCTTCTCCTTTGCCGCCCCCTACCACCAGATCCGAACCATGGCAGGTCGACCCTACTACCGTTTCACTGTAGGTACGACCAGTTCCCTGTTGCTACGACCAGTTTCTTTGTAGCTATGACCGATTCACTGTAGTTACGACTGGTTTATTGTTCACATACTATGGCCGATGGCCGTATGTACCTCGGCCACGACCTCCTCTGCAATCCTCCTTCGATGACTACCTCTATGGTAGACAACTTCACCACTACCTCTTCGTATGACACTCATCGTCGGCTTCTACTTCAACTTGAGCGTCCTCGTCGACTTCTTCTACAGCTTGGTCCGTGACGCTCTCGCTCCGACTGCGGGGTATGTTAGACTACATGTTTGGTAAGATTATAAGAGATAGAATAGAATCAACTAGGATGATTTGTATCTGATATAGTTTCTTCCATATCTCTAGTAACCTTCCATATCTGTATTGATTGACTTGATCTCCAAGTCATAATGTACTCTATACACCCTCCGAGACTCAAGCAATATATCTTATATGGGAGTGTCTATACAACATTCAACTATTTTTAGAACAAAAACAGTCACATTTTGAGCCATTAGATGAAGATCCAACGCCCTAGATCATTTTTTTTTGGAGGGGGTCATTTTTTTTTGAGGGGGGCTTGTATAGGTGGATCCGTTGGATGGAGATCTAACGCCCCAGATCAATCTGACTATTTTTGTCCTAAAAAACAGACGAATGTTGTATAGCAGTACTCATCTTATAATTATTTTGACTATTCTATCTTCCAGCTATTCTATCTCCGTACAGTTTGTTCGGTTCCGCCCATACCGGTATGTCCCTGTCCCTAATGATCGATCGCACGGGCCAAACGGCGGGCGGTGCGTCGCAGCTGTGGAGCATCACATCATGCATGCGCGGTTCAAGCTTTCGTTTCGTCCTTGAATTCTGAGTTTGTTCAGTTCTTGCAGCCAGCCATGGGTGCTGTCGCGTTGCAGAAAGGTCAAATTGGTGGCTTGGAGCTACATAGTTGGCAATGGGGCAGCCGCGGCCGCAGCGATACATCCAGCCTGGTTGGGCTTGTGCGGCGGCGTATTGCCGTGTGGGGATATTTGGCATGTCGGGCTCTGTGTCTTGTGCATCTAACTACTCTGCTACCACCACTGGCCGGTTCCCATAGATCGGACCTTTGTGTGCGTGCATCTACCGTCCGCAGTCCCGAGGTGCTAGACTAGCTAGTATCGCCGCTCCTTTTCTTTTGGAAAGAGGAAAGGAAGCTAAGGGGATTATGTTCCTGTAGTGATGGAATCATGGAAGAACTGTGGAATCCCTCCTTTCTTCTTTGAAGAAAAGAAAAGGGCAAGGCAATCGATTGCAATTGTATTAGCTTATCTCTAGGTGCTTTTCTTCAAACAACGGAAGAGCTGTTTCGACAGCGAGTGCTTTCCCCTACAATAGTTTCAGGGTATGTTCGGTTTGAGGACCAAAATTGATGCTACTAAAGTTTGCCAAAATTTTACTATTATAAAAAAGTCATCAAATATGCTTGCCCATGAATTGGCCAAGTTTTACCAAGAATTCAACAAAAATGAATTTTATCAAATTTTGGCAAAAAGCCAAATTGAGGACAAATTTTTATCATGCCCAGTTTGGAATGCTCACTAAAGTTTTTCTCTATCGACCTCTAAAGTTTCTTCAAAGACATGGGCACATGGCTAATGCCATTGACTGCAATCAACACATGCGGATAACATTCATACAAGCATTTATACATGCGTAAAATCCAAAAAAGTTTAGCTAGTACTACTCACATCTATAACACCAGTAATCTATAACATCCAGCAAAGTTAATTATCCATAGCATCCACACAGATCAGTGGCGGACCCAGGATTTTTGTGATAGGGGTACGAAGTTAAGAATCTACAGAGTATATATATAAGATAGAGAATTTTGATACACATAATATGTATATCTCATATAGTTTTTTTCAGCCCTCCCCCACATAGATTTCAAATCGACAAATTTCTTCTTCTTCTTTGAATTCTCTACAACCTAAAAATATTGAACATTTGTTCAATTCACCATTGAAGAACAGCTGAACAGGAGAGTCCAAAAGTACTAAGTATAAATTGACATTGTAGAAATGTAGAATACCAACCTTGTGTGCAGGGGCAGCATGGCCGTCGGGAGCGCCGCCGCCGTTGAAGCTGGAATAGGGGAGGAGCTGCCGCCGCCGCATGAGCCGCCTGGCCGTGGGGACTTCTTCGCCCTCACCCAATGGCCGACCTTGTGTCCAGGGGCGGCATGGCCGTCGGGAGCGCCGAGCGCCGCCGGCCGTTGAAGATGGAATAGGGGAGGAGCTGCCGCTGTGGAAGCTGGCCATTGGGTGTGCCAGTGTGGGCGCTCGGCGCCGCGCTGCCGCCGGTAGCCGTTCGCCGGTCGCCGCGTCGCCGGAGACGAGGAGGGGAGCCGGGCGCGGCTGCGCGCTGTGAGCTGGGGCGCGGCGGCTGTGCAAGAGAGATGGAGAGGAGGCGGCGTGAGAGCAAGGCAGGAGCGGGCGCCGCGCCGCCGCCGATAGCCGTTCGCCGGTCGCCGCGTCACCGGAGACGAGGAGGGGCGCCGGGCGCGGCGGCGCGCTGTGAGCTGTGGCGCGGCGGCTGTGCAAGAGAAATGGAGAGGAGGCGGCGTGAGAGCAAGGCAGGAGGCGGCGTGACTCGTGAGAAGCAGCCAGGCAGCAGGAGTTAGGTTAGGAAATCAGGAAATGCCAATTGGGCCATTGGCTAGTGGGCTGAATTTGCTACATTACCTTCATTTTTAGTTTTTTTCCTATATATATGAAATATATATTATATATAGTTGATTTTTTACAAAAAATTTTGGGGGTACAACTGTACCCCCATGTCCCATTATGGGTCCGCCCCTGACACAGATATACATCACACATCAATGACTCAAATATAATCATGTCGCATTCAATTAAAAGCCGAATTCAAGCATTAGGTCAGTGAACCCAACCGTGTGCTGAAAGTTGAACAATTTGACCAATCAAACATACACCACCACAATTTGACCAATCAAGCATGACAAAAGAAAGATGGGAAGGATAAGTAGCCCCATGAAGGCTCAAAGTTCCGTCGTTAACCCTTTTCTCTATCCAAGGGTATGTTAACAAGTTCAACAGTGAACTATTAATTGATTCCTGCACCAAGATAATTTATTCATGTCAGACAATGACGTTGGGTTCACTTCACATGAGTAGACAACAGCTAGACACAACTCTATGTTCAGCTACCTCACACACTAAAATTTTATCGAATCTTACGGGAGATCAAAGATAGGAAATGAATGATATTCATGTTAGTTTTAGTTCTTTAGGATCTCTTAGGTTAGATCTAGCGGGTCCTTTTCTTTAGGGTTCGGGTTCTTGAGGTAATACCGAGAGGGAGAGAGGGGTACTAACCGTCCGACGTAGAGGAGGAGGGGTTGGCCATCGCGGTTCGTCGGTGAAGCTCTGCGCACGGGCAGCGACGGTCGGGGAAGAGGAGCGGCGTCTCCCTGGCGGCCGGCGTCTCCCGAGCGGCGGTGATCTCCTTGGCGGTGGGTCTTCCCGTCGCTGGAGCGCCCCCTCTTAGATCGGGTCTAAGGTTATGTCGGTGGGTCTGGCGGCGGCACGGTGAACCTTGGTGTACGTGCCGCCCCGGCCCCCACCTCTGGTTTATATGGCGCTGGCGACAGGGGCCCACCAGCCTATTGGGCTAGGCGCCCCCGATCAGGGCGCGGTCAAGGGGATAGGGGGGCATTTGGCCGTTGGGCCAAATGCCCTGAGATCATTCTAACATTCTCCCCCTTGATCTCAATCTATACTTTATCTTTAATTACTTTTGCCTTTACACATTCCATCATAGATTAGTGCATAGAACATGTCTCATCGTCACGGTCAATCGCCGATAGATTCAACAGCTACAATACACCTCTCTGTTCTGAAATAGTTACTTTAATCTTTTTTGGGCCATCTTTTAGTCCAGGAATTATAGGCTTTCTCTTAAACCCATGCCGGCTATATGTTCTCTGAACACGTTGGGTGGTAAGCCTTTAGTAAGCGGATCCGCTAACATCTTTGCGGTACTTATATGCTCAAGACTTATAATTTGATCCCGAACTTTATCTTTCACAACATAGTACTTTATGTCAATGTGTTTAGCAGCACCACTTGACTTATTGTTGTGGGCATACATTACTGCGGGTTTATTATCGCAGTACAGCTTAAGTGGTCTATTGATGTCGTCAACCACTTTTAAACCGGGTATGAACTTCTTTAGCCAGTTCACCTGCCCCGTAGCCTCATAACATGCTACAAACTCGGCATACATTGTGGACGATGTATTGACGGTTTGCTTTGAGTTTTTCCACGATATAGCTCCTCCAGCGAGAGTGAACACATATCCGGATGTAGACTTTCTATCATCTCCCGCAAAATCAGAATCTGTATACCCCACTATATGGAGTAAATCTGATCTTCTGTATGTCATCATGAGGCCTTTTGTTCCTTGCAAATAACGCAAGATTTTCTTTATCAATTTCCAATGTTCTATTCCAGGATTGCTCTGGAATCTGCCAAGTAACCCGGTAACAAATGCTAAGTCAGGGCGTGTGCACACTTGAGCATACTGTAAGCTTCCGACAGCTGAAGCATATGGAACCGCTTTCATTTGATCGATCTCATACTGGTTCCTAGGGTATTGAAAATCCCCATATCTGTCACCCTTGACTATAGGTGCAGGTGAAGGACTACATTTATGCATCTCAAATTTCTTTAAGACTTTCTCTATGTATGTCTTTTGTGACAGTCCCAATGTCCCTTTGTTTCTATCCCGGTGAATTTCGATCCCTAGAACGAACGAAGCTTCACCAAGATCTTTCATATCAAAGTTTGAGGATAAAAACTTCTTTGTCTCCAGTAGCAGACTGACATCACTACTAGCTAGTAGGATATCATCCACATACAGGATTAGGAAGATAAACTTCCCATTTTTAAACTTTGCATAAACACAATTGTCCTCTACATTCTCTTTAAACCCAAATTTTCTTATTGTACTGTCAAACTTCAAGTACCACTGCCTTGAAGCTTGCTTTAACCCATATATTGATTTCTTTAGGCGGCATCCCATTCTTTCATTTCCTTCCACGACAAAACCTTTCGGTTGTGCCATGTAAACATTTTCCTCCAAATCCCCATTAAGAAATGTCGTCTTTACATCCATCTGATGTAACTCTAAATCATAATGTGCTACTAATGCCATTATGATTCTGAAGGAATCTTTATATGAGACTGGAGAAAAGATCTCATTGTAATCAATCCCTTCTCTTTGCGTAAAGCCTTTTGCCACAAGTCGCGTTTTGTATCTTTCTACATTCCCTTGGGAGTCAAGCTTTGTCTTGTAGACCCATTTACAGCCTACTGTTTTGGCTCCTTTAGGAATAATTTCCATGTCCCAGACTTTATTAGCCTTCATGGACCTCATTTTCTCTTCCATGATCTCAAGCCATTTTGAGGAATTTTCGCTTCTCATGGCTTCTTCAAATGAGGTAGGATCATCCTCCATTTGAAATTTCTCTGTATGATAAATCTGATAATCATCAGAAATAGCTGATCTCTTACTCTTTGAGACCTCCTTGGGGCCTCCTCATTTGGTACATCTTCTGTTTGAGGCAGCTGTTGCTCCCCCTCATCTGTGGCAATAGGTTCTATAGGATCCTGAAGAACAGGTTCCTCATTATCATTCATTGTTGCCACAGGAGGAACAATAACAGGTGCTGGCACCACAGTGTTTTGCACCGTCGGTGCAGCGACAGCAGGTAGTGTGAAGAATGGCTCTTGAATCATTGGAGTGGGCGCATACACCCGCTTCTCTTCAAGATCAATCTCACGAGCTACCATACTTCCTCTCATCATTTCATCCTCTAAGAAGACAGCGTGTCTCGTTTCTACAAACTTTGTATATCTATCTGGACAGTAGAAACGAAACCCTTTTGACTTTTCAGGGTAGCCAATGAAATGGCAACTTACTGTTTTGGGATCAAGCTTCTCAAGGTTTGGGTTAAATACTTTAGCCTCAGCAGGACTCCCCCACACACGTAAGTGGTTTAGTGAGGGAACTCTTCCTGTCCACATCTCATACGGTGTTTTGGGCACCGACTTACTAGGCATTCTGTTGAGAATATGAATGGCGGTTTTCAACGCCTCCATCCATAAACTCAATGGCAGTGTGGAGTAGCTCATCATGCTTCGCACCATATCCATCAGGGTACGGTTGCGTCTTTCAGCTACTCCATTTTGCTGAGGTTCGCCCGGTGTAGAATACTGGGCCACTATTCCATTTTCCTGTAAAAACTTTGCAAAAGGTCCAAGAACTTGTCCATATGGGGTATGTCGACCGTAGTACTCCCCCCACGATCAAATCGGACTATCTTAATCTTTAAATCGTGTTGGTTTTCAATTTCAGCCTTAAATATCTTGAATTTATCCAAGGCTTCATTTCTTTCTTTGATTGGATAAATATATCCATAACGGGAGTAATCATCCGTGAATGTTATGAACGAGTCATATTCATCCACACTTTTCACAGGAAAAGGACCACAAATATCTATGTGAATAATTTGTAGAACTCATGTGTTTCTTTTAGCGTCTTTTTTAATTTTCTTTACATATTTTCCTTTAATGCATTCTCTGCATTGTTCTAAGTCTGAGAACTCTAATGGAGGAAGAATATCATTCTTAACTAGTCTTTCTATTCTCCCCCTCGAATATGGCCTAAACGACAGTGCCATAATTTCGACGACTCATCTAGAGTTCTCTTTCGTTTTCTGTTTACATTCGTAGACGAGGATTCAATCACTTTCTCGCACGCGACGTTCCCATTATCGCATACGACATTCACATCATCACATAATGATAACAAATAAAGTTCATTCTGTAAGATGGCAAGACCAACACATTCTTTATTAAACATTATTTCACACTTGCCATTTCCAAAATTACAATCATAACTATCTTTGTCCAAATTTGAAACACTAATCAAATTCCTCTGTAAAGAGGGAACAAAAAGGACATCTCTAAGTAAAAGATTGGAGCCATTAGCTAACTCTAATGAAAGATCGCCAACGGCTTCAACTTCAGCTTGGACTCCATTTGCAACTTTAATGCATCATTCGTTTCTTTGCGTAGTCCTCGTCGAACGGAATCCCTGTAAGGAATTAGCAACATGAACAGTTGCTCCTGAGTCAATCCACCAAGTGGATTTCGAATATTGCACATACAGGCATTCATTTATAAAGGTAATAATGTTCTCACCTTTCTTTGCCATTATCATCTTTAAGTAATCAGGACAGTTCTTCTTGTAGTGTCCCGTCTTCTTGCAGTGAAGACACTGATCTTTGTCTACAGCAAATTTATTCTGTTGAGGCTGATGGACAGAGGCTTTTCCCTTGTTCTTTGAGAAGGAGGTACTGTTGAAGTTCTTTTTCTTGTTATCCTTCACATAGTTTATAGATCCACCATGTGAGGATTTAATTCTTTCCTCCTCTTGCACACACATAGCTATGCACTTTTCCAAGTCTCATTTCTCGGGCTGCATATTGTAGTTGACAACAAATGTGTCAAACTCTTTGGGCAAGGAAGCAAAAACCAAATGAATAAGGAACTCATCCTTGAGAGCCAAATCCATTGGTTTAAGCTTAGATGCCAAGTTGCTCATCCTTAGTATGTGCTCTCTTATGCCACTGCCACTGCCAGAGTACCTTTCTGTCACAAGCTGCATAATCAGCTGTGTAGCATAAGTCTTTGAAGAGCCAGTGAACTGACTCTTTATTTTATCAAGATACTCTGTGACAGTGTCACACTCTGCAATTAAGCCCACAATTGCGGGCTCAATTGTGTTCTTTATCACAGCCATACATTTCTTGTTGGCTGTGGTCCATTTCTTATTATCAAGATCATAAGACATCTGTAAGGGAGCATGATCCCTCTGTCTTTTCTGCCAAGCAGTATCATCATCATTTTGATCCCTCACTGGTGCCATAGGCTCAGTGGGACGTGCTGTAGTGAGGACCCAGTCCACCTCAGCTAAGATAAACGCTAAGTCTATCTTTTTCTTCCACTCTCCATAATTATCTCCTTTGAGAGTGGGGATCTATCTGATACAACCCATCAAGTTGTATCCTCCTGAAAATTTAGTTCAAATAAAGTGAGAACGTAACAGCAAAATTATATGCCTTATTTCCAACGTTGGTCAAAAATACGACATACAATTTAAATCAATTTTATCTACACATTAAATCTACATCACCGTTGGGCAGAAATAGAAATTATGCATAAAATCATCAAATAAAAAATTATAATACTGTTATTATCAACGTTGGTCAGAAAATAACAATATCATAATTATCTGGGATTTATATCTATTTTTTCAAAATTAAATTCTCTCGTTGGTTCGAATTTAATAATGAAAATCAATCAACATTAACTTTTGCAGCGGAAAAAATTAAATTATTCTAAAATAATTCATGCTCCGAAGCATTATTACTGTACTCTTTTAATCTCTGGAAAAATTAACACGTTGGTGCAAAAAATTACAGAGATTTTGGTGCAATTTCATTCAAATACACTCAAAAATGCTTCTGGAAAAATTTAAACTCAATTTCTGGATTTCACTGTGCAAACAGGCATTTCGGCCTGTTCGGCCTGGCCCACGGCCCTCGGCGGCCTGCCCGCGCGGCCTGCCTCGCCCACGCGCGGCCCAACCAGCTGGCGCCGCGCGCGCGCTCGGCCTCACGCTCTGCTCCGCGCCCTGTCAGCCGTCGGATTCGCATCCGACGGCTCTCGCTCCTCGCGGCGGCGCGCTCTTGCGCGCAACCTGGGCCTGGGCCGTGATTTCTCTCGCCCGCCTGGGCCGAAAGCCAGCGCGCGTCCGCCCGGCGCGATCTCAGCCGTCGGATCGCATCCGACGGCTGCGCGACGTTCTAGGCGGATCAAAACGGCGCGCGGCGGACACCCCCGAAACCCTAATTCATTTCTCTCCTCTCCCCTCCCTCTCTCGTCCGCACCCGACCGAGCGAACGAAGCGGCGAAGCGGTGGCGGCGGCGATTACGTCCACGCCGCCGGAGAAGGAGAAGACGGGGCCACCGCGGGCCCTCTCGCCGGCGTGCGCGCTCCCCTTAGAGGGAGCGCGCCGCCGTCGAGTGGCTCCGTGTCAGCGCCCGTTCAAGCGCGTGTCGACGGTGGCCCGTACGTGGAACTCCGGCGAGCCCAAGGCTCGGCCGATCTCCCGCACGCCAGCGACGACGGCCAGGTGAGTTTCTTTTAAGATCTAGGGTTAGGGTTTGACCCGATCCCCTTCTCTGTTCTTTTGCCATTTTCTAGGGTTAGGGGGGTCCTCTGTTCTTTCCTTTTTCCTTTCCCCATCTAGATCTACGCCTAGGCGCTCTGATACCATTGTTAGTTTTAGTTTTTTAGGATCTCCTAGGTTAGATCTAGCGGGTCCTTTTCTTTAGGGTTCGGGTTCTTGAGGTAATACCGAGAGGGAGAGAGGGGTACTAACCGTCCGACGTAGAGGAGGAGGGGTTGGCCATCGCGGTTCGTCGGTGAAGCTCTGCGCACAGGCAGCGACGGTCGGGGAAGAGGAGCGGCGTCTCCCTGGCGGCCGGCGTCTCCCGAGCGGCGGTGATCTCCTTGGCGGTGGGTCTTCCCGTCGCTGGAGCGCCCCCTCTTAGATCGGGTCTAGGGTTATGTCGGTGGGTCTGGCGGCGGCACGGTGAACCTTGGTGTACGTGCCGCCCCGGCCCCCACCTCTGTTTTATATGGCGCTGGCGACAGGGGCCCACCAGCCTATTGGGCTGGGCGCCCCCGATCAGGGCGCGGTCAAGGGGATAGGGGGCATTTGGCCATTGGGCCAAATGCCCTGAGATCATTCTAACAATTCAGCATGCCTATGAAGATAAATTTGAATTGTAGAGCTACAATAACACATTGAATCTCATCCCTAAACTTGAACGCATGCAAACTAAACCAAGAAAGAAGCCTGTAGTCAATAGCATGTTTACTACCTAACATCTTGAGATGACTTGGAGTTAATAAAGGCCATGGAAGTGATTAATCCTATGTGTTAGAGATATATGTATAGTTTGTTATTCCCCATTGTTATGTGGGGTTCTTTGCATATTTACCACCTGTACTTTGTGTATATATACCGGCCCACTGGCCTCATATGAATACAAGCGCTATTCATAACATGGTATCAGAGCCAAAACTAGGGTTTTGGCTTACCTAGGGTTCCACGCGCCGTCGTCGACTCTGCACCACCGTCGACGACTCCCGCGTGCCGCCTCCGCCTCCCCGTGCCGTCGCCGGCCTCCCCGCGCCGCCGCCGGCCTCCCCGCGCCTCCCTGCGCCGTCGCCCGGCCTCCCCGCGCCTCCCCGCGCCGCCGCCCCCCCCCCCCCCGTGCCTCCCCGCGCCGCCGCCCGGGCCTCCCCGCGCCTCCCCGCGCCGCAGCCCGGCCCCGCCGTCCGCTGGTCGCCGCCCCGCGGGCCTCCGCTCGAGGCCGCCTGCTCGAGGTCGCCGCCCCGCAGGCCTGCCGCTGTCGGCCCCACCGTCCGCTGGTCGCCGCCCCACGGGCCTCCGCCCGAGGCCGCCTGCTCGAGGTCGCCGCTCCGCGGGCCCGCCGCCGTCGGCCGCCGCCCGACTCCGCCCGGTCGCCGTCGCCGCTCCTACTCGCCGCCGCCGGCGTCGCCTCCGCCGAGGCCGCTCCCTTCGGCCGCTCTCCAAAACCAACTCGGTTTCGGTCGGTTTCCAAAACCAACTACGGTCGGCCGGTTTTGACCGGATAAAAAAAAGAGGGAAAAACAACGTCGTTCTAACCGCCGCGCCGTCCAGCGCCGCCTGTTAGACTTCGTTGTCTTGGTCGCCGCGCCGTCCAGCGCCGCCTACCAATGGGCACCGTTTCCCTCCCTCGCTGCCCAGTGATCTTTGATGGTGTTAATTACACCGACTTCGTGTCTCACATGCGTGGTCTTCGTCTCTGGGGCGTCCTCTCTGGCGATGTCACTTGCCCGCCTTGCCCTATTCCTCCGACGGAGCCTACGCCTGTTGCATTGCCTTCGACAGCCGATAAGGCTGCTACTGAGGCCGCTCGCCTTGCTGATGATGACGCTGCCTCTACCTACCAGGAGGATCTGGAATCCTACAAGGATCGTCTGACCGTCTACACTCAGTGGTACGATGACGACGCTCGGGCTGCTGCTGTCTTCATCGCCAATGTCCAGCCTCAGTTCTCTTCTGAGGTAGTGGGACTCCCTTCGGCTTTCCAGATGTGGACTCATCTTCGTCAGCGCTACGAGCCCTCTGGTGATGCCCTGTACCTGTCCGTGGTCCGCCTGGAGCACTCTCTTCAGTAGGGTGATGCTACTGTTGACGCCTTTTACGCTCAGAGCTCTGCTGTTTGGCGTCAGTTGGACTCTCTCCGCACTGCTGGCTGTCGTACCTGTCCGTGCTGCCTGGATGTACGTGCTGACCTGGAGTTTCAGCGGGTTTACGAGTTCCTTACTCGCCTTCGTCCTGAGTTTGAGCAAAGGCGTGCCCAGCTTCTTGCACGCCACCCTCGTGTCACTCTCCTGGAGGCTCTTACCGAGATACGTGCGGAGGAGACTCGTTTGAGTGGTGCTGGTCTGATGCCACTCCCCTCTGTGCTCGCCGCTCGTCCGCCTGCTACACTGCCTCCTCCAGCGGCTACCACAGGTGGTGGTGGCCGTACTCCGTCTGGAGGTGGCCGTCCTCACTGTTCCTACTGCGACAAGGATGGCCACACTGAGTCCCAGTGCTACAAGAAGAAGCGGCATCTTTCACGCCGCTCTTCTACTGGCACTAGTGCTTCTACGACGACGTCTACCTCGACTTCTTCAGCAGCTTCTCTCACCGAGCAGGAGATAGCCAGACTTCGACGCCTACTTGCTGCTTCAGGTTCTCCCTCGACAGGTTCTGCAGGTTCTGCTACTGACTCTTCGGGCACTGAGAGACCACCTCCTACACAGTCAGGTACCTCCCCGTGAATTCTTGATTCTGGAGCATCTTTTCACATGACTCCTGATCCTTCCACTCTGTCTTCTATTACACCTCTTGATTCTCCTGTCAGTGTTCTTACTGCTGATGGTACATCTCTTTCTGTCTCTGGTCGAGGATCTCTTAGCAACTCATCTTTTCATGTCCCTTCTGTTGCTCATGTTCCTCGCCTTACCTTGCAGCTTCTTTCTGCTGGGCAGATTACTGACATTGGTTATCGGGTCATTCTCGACTCTGACTCTTGTTGTGTTCAGGACTGCCACACGGGAGCTCTGGTTGGTTCTGGCCCTCGGCACCGTGACTCACAGCGTCTCTGGGAGCTTGACTGGCTTCACCTTCCTTCCGCTGCCACCATCGCCGCCAGTCTCTCCGCTTCTGCCACTTCGTCTACCGGCTCTTTCCAGCAGTGGCATCACCGTCTTGGCCATCTGTGTGGATCCCGTCTGTCGTCCTTAGTTCGTCGTGGTCTTCTGGGGTCTGTCTCAGGAGACGTGTCTTTAGATTGTCAGGGCTGTAAGTTAGGTAAACAGATCCAGCTTCCTTATCCTCATAGTGAGTATGTGTCTCAGCGTCCTTTTGATCTTGTTCATTCAGATGTTTGGGGTCCGGCTCCCTTCGTTTCGAAAGGGGTCATCGTTATTATATCATATTTATAGATGATTTCTCTCGCCACACTTGGATATACTTCATGTCTTCTCGTAGTGAGGTCTTGTCTATCTATAAACAATTTGCCACTATGATTCACACACAGTTCTCCACTCCTATTCGTGTCTTTCGTGCTGATTCTGCTGGCGAGTACCTCTCTCGTTACCTGCGCAGCTTCCTTGCTGAGCAGGGCACTCTCGCTCAGTTCTCTTGTCCTGGTGCTCATGCTCAGAATGGTGTTGCTGAGCGCAAGCATCGTCACCTCCTTGAGACGGCTCGTGCTCTGATGATCGCCGCCTCTATTCCACCTCACTTTTGGGCCGAGGCTGTTTCCACTGCCACCTATCTCGTCAACATCCAGCCCTCTTCTGCTCTTCAGGGAGCGATCCCTGTTGAGCGTCTCTGTGGTCTTCTTCCTGACTACTCTACCCTTCATATGTTTGGCTGCGTTTGCTACGTTCTCCTCGCCCCTCGAGAACGCACCAAACTGACCGCTCAGTCTGTTGAGTGTGTCTTTCTGGGATACAGTGCCGAGCACAAGGGTTATCGGTGCTGAGATCCTGTTGGTCGTCGGATGCGGGTTTCTCGGGATGTGACTTTCGACGAGTCTCGTCCATTCTACCCACGTCCTGCCTCTCCTTCGGCTTCCTCTGTGGAGTCTCTATCTTTCTTGACCTTTCCAGATACACCTATATCTGTTTTGCCCTCGTCCACCTGTCCCACTGAGTCTCCACATATTCCCCCTGTGGCCTCTCCGCCGTTGTCGCCGCCTGTGTCGTCTCCTACGACTCCGCAGGCTCCTCCCACTACAGTACCTTCTCCCCTTCTCTTCTACACTCGTCGACCTCGTATTGAGAATCTTCCAGATGAGCCATCTTCTTCTGATGTTCCATCTTCTTCTGATGCTCCATCTTCCCCAGATGGGTCATCTTCTCCTCGCTATGCTCTCCGCGATCGCCAGTCGATTCGGCCTCCTGCCCGTTTTGCCTTTGCTGGCGCAGCTACTCGTGAGCCTGTCTCCTACCGGGATGCTGTTACTCACCCTGAGTGGCAGCTTGCCATGGCCGAGGAGATTGCTGCCCTCGAGCGTACTGGTACTTGGGATCTTGTTCCTTTTCCATCTCATTCTCATCCCATCACATGTAAGTGGGTCTATAAGATTAAGACTCGCTCTGATGGCTCTCTTGAGCGCTATAAGGCGCGTCTTGTTGCTCGTGGCTTTCAGCAGGAGCATGGTGTTGACTACGACGAGACTTTTGCTCCTGTGGCCCACATGACCACTGTTCGCACTCTTCTTTCGATGGCGTCTATTCGCCACTGGTCTATTTCTCAGCTTGATGTCAAGAATGTCTTTCTTAATGGGGAGTTGCGTGAGGAGGTCTACATGCATCCGCCACCTGGGTATTCTGTTCTTGAGGGCATAGTCTGTCGCCTTCGTCGCTCTCTCTATGGCCTTAAGCAAGCCCCTCGTGCTTGGTTTGAGCGCTTCTCCTCTGTGGTCACTGCTGCTGGTTTTCAGCTAGTGATCATGATCCTGCGCTCTTTGTCCACACTTCGTCTCGTGGTCGGACTCTTCTTCTCCTGTATGTTGATGATATGATCATTACGGGAGATGATTCTGAGTACATTGCCTTTGTCAAGGCTCGTCTTAGTGAGCAGTTCCTTATGTCGGATCTTGGTCCTCTTCGTTACTTCCTTGGGATTGAGGTTACTTCCACTCCAGATGGTTTCTTTATGTCCCAAGCGAAATATATTCAGGATCTTCTTGATCGCGCCTCTCTCACTGATCAGCGTACTGTTGAGACTCCCATGGAGCTCAATGTTCACCTCCGACTCTCTGATGGCGAGCCTCTTTCTGATCCGACTCGCTATCGTCATCTTGTTGGGAGTCTTGTCTACCTTGCTGTTACTCGTCCGGATATCACTTATCCAGTTCATATTCTGAGTCAGTTTGTTTCAGCTCCCCCTCAGGTTCACTACAGCCACCTTCTTCGAGTTCTGCGATACCTTCGTGGGACTATCTCTCGCCGTCTCTTCTTTCCACGTTCCAGCTCGTTACAGCTTCAGGCCTATTCGGATGCTACTTGGGCCAGCGATCCCTCTGATCGCCGGTCTATCTCTGCTTACTGTGTTTTTCTTGGTGGTTCTCTTATTGCCTGGAAGACGAAGAAACAGACTGCAGTGTCCCGTTCGAGTGCAGAGGCTGAGTTGCGAGCTATGGCTCTCTTGACAGCAGAGATTACTTGGCTACGGTGGTTACTTGAGGATTTTGGTGTTTCTGTCACTACACCGACCCCTCTCTTGTCAGACAGTACAGGTGCTATCAGTATTGCTCGTGATCCTGTGAAGCATGAGCTCACCAAGCATATTGGTGTTGATGCTTCTTTCATGAGGACTTGTGTGCATGATCAGGTGATTACTCTTCAGTATGTGCCTTCAGAGCTTCAGATAGCGGATTTCTTCACGAAGGCCCAGACTCGAGCACAGCACAGCTTCTACCTCTCCAAACTCAGTGTTGTTGATCCACCATGAGTTTGAGAGGGGGTGTTAGAGATATATGTATAGTTTGTTATTCTCCATTGTTATGAGGGGTTCTTTGCATATTTACCACCTGTACTTTGTGTATATATACCGGCCCATTGGCCTCATATGAATACAAGCGCTATTCATAACACTATGCACTACTCTGGAAGCGTTATTTTCTGAAGTTCAAGTCTTGTAGCAATCATGCATCACCCTGATAAGATAAAAATCACCTTTTTACAAAGTCTGCACTGCAATTCAAAACTTCAATTCCCAGCTGCTGCTTCCATGCCTAACCTTGCGCTCTTCCCAATTGAAACCCAGTCTCTAAGAAAGTTTCTGTTTAAGAAACAAACAAACAAACCAGAATCGCATCACAAAAAAGTACTAAAAAACCTGGAATGAAAATGGGAAGAACTTTTACCTAGAGTCTGAAGAATCATCTTTCTTACTTTTCATACTCATTAGTGCTTGGATGCCACCACAACGGCTGTGGCCTACCACTAAGACATTCTCTACCTGAGCAAAGCAAGGTAATTGTATCAAGAGTGACTCAAATAATCCTGCATATGTTCTGTCAAATAAAAGGGGAAAAGAAAACAATATATTGCAAAAGATTCTTGCCTGGAGTGAATTGACGGTAAACTCTAGTGCTGCAGTAGTCTCTGAAGCCCCATGCTGATATTGCAGCATTTTTATTACTGTCAGAACTTCCACGATAAAAATTGCATTGCTTTAAAAGTTCAATTGAAACCTAAAAATATGCTCAATT
The DNA here is from genome assembly GCA_017311315.1 of Dendrocalamus latiflorus. Classification (NCBI taxonomy): domain Eukaryota; kingdom Viridiplantae; phylum Streptophyta; class Magnoliopsida; order Poales; family Poaceae; genus Dendrocalamus; species Dendrocalamus latiflorus. Next base: position 32,697,907 of record CM029657.1, read on the forward strand.
GATAATACCTGGTGTGGTGGTACCAAATTTGCCACATTACGGATAGTAAATGCTTCCCCAGGTTGAAACCCCAGAATACTGGCAGGGCAGACCCTAGAGTCAGCACAAGCAATCACCATGACACAGAAACAGGAAACCGGAAGCAATCCCATAAGGCTCAGTAATGCCAAAATTTTTAAAAAATTTGCAATTAACGTCATAATCAAATACCTTTGGTGCTTGCTGCTGAGCAAGATTATGATAATTAGAAAAATTTTCCCTGTCCACAGTTACAAATGCAACAGCATAAACAAACAAAGAAAATAACTTTTGACATATGAAGATGAACGATCCATTATGTACTTCTTGGTCCACTTACACATAGTTTCGCTGTTTGAAGTCCATGAACCTTACTTTCAACTCCCTGAATGGACCATATTCTCAATCTATCCCATCTACTGTATCATGTTGAAAATCTAGAAGTTGTCGGGTCAAGCCAGAATGATCTCTCAAGGCCTTTGTAGTACATGAGAATTCTCTCCTGCGGATGAAACACTTTATTTTTCTGATACACATATTATATTACAGCAACTGAAAATTCACGTGTGTTGCCCAAACACATTAAATTACATAAGCTGGGGATCACTAGGGTGATTGCCAATGCCAGCACGCAGGGACGCAGGGTTACTTACTATATGAATAATGGATAATCCCAGTTAATAAAGTCCATTAGTCTATCTATCATCTGCAAGTCACAAAATATAAAAACATGATAAAGTTGACAAAAAGGTCATTTAAGGCCTACTGCATTGCTAGTCTGTTATAGGATAGCACACCACTGTTGTAAGCACAGTCCATCAACCGGCCCAGAATACTAAACAGAACAAAATATAACTCACTGATAATGCTTTACATAGCTAAGTGAAAGAGAAATGTTCTTTTACAATCCCTAATCACAGAAAGGCCTAAATTGGAACCAGTCATGAGCATACTGATAACAGGAATGCATGCCTAACTGTCCCAAGCTGTAACCAAGCTTAACTACAAATGCTATAGTTGCCTTAAAAAAATAAAAACGCTATACTACAGCCCTTGTAATATGTTGAAAGAGGGTACTAAGCTCATCCATTTACCTTTAGTGTTTCCCATCGGAAAACAGTACATAACAACAAATTCCAATTCAAACCATGTCACTGTGTCACAAAACATAGCAAAAGTGGCAGGGTATTCAAAATTGCATAATTATATTGATGTCTTTCTTGACAAAATTATACATCCCGAGATTTATAGTTCCCCAAATTTAGATCTCTTTTCATCTACAAATTCATACACACCAACGAAATAAGAACAGATACATCAAGTTACTGGCACTGAGAAAGCAGCTAACTTAACCCGTAATAACATTTTGTAAGCAAGCTGGCCAAGCAACAGGCACAAACAGTTCCACCCAAGAAGTCCACAACTCCAGATAACACTTCAAACATCTAATTTGAGCACCACATCAGCGATTCAGGGGAGGTTTGCTGGTTGCCAGCCACTACCCAAGAGTACTAAAACCGATCAGAGCAGAAAGGCAAGGATAATTCCATGGTCCGATCACTAATTGGAACAATAAAGCTGCCAAATTTATGCGTGGGATCGACTTAACTCACCTGCTACATCCTCCCAACCGCAGGGAAAGAATGCGCGGTCTTTTAAATTCGAACTTATTAGTCTTTTAATGTGACTTTTTTCTTTTTCTTTTGCATTGTTCGTATAGATATAACAGTTTTTTTTCTTTTTCTTTAATTAAATGTCTCAGTCAAAACCTAACGGTCGCTACAGTGTTCTATTTCAGCTAAAAGTCTTCAGTAAAACCATTTGAATGGAACATACGTTGTGCCACTACCCAATCAAGCTGCTTGTCACTGTTGATTGAACGGTACAATTATGCCTAGTTGCTTATGTAGCACCCCACATACCGATGTGCGATATTATTATGGAACGTCATCGCCAAAGTAAAGAATAATAATAAAAGCAATAATAGAAATCACAAGAAAATTAAACTTTAAAAGTACTTTAATAGAGAACCAATAAAAGCCCAAATAAATGTTTAAAATATAGGACCGGTTCACTTCTAACCAATTAAAGAACAAATAAAATAACAAATAGTGACATGCCATGGTGCTGAAAACTCGAGTGCTCCCACCCATACATGATGCTATCGCTCCACTGGCCTTTTACCTGAGAATGAAAAGAGCAAGCGTGAGATTTGAAAATCTCAGCAAATATCCAACAATGGTCGCAACACGGTGAGCAAAGAACAGGTAATGCAAGCAAGATATGTAACGGACAAGCAAACCAAGCAAGCAATTGATATAGATTAAGTGCAATGAGATTAGATTATCGAAAACACTGATACAGATCGAAAATAGAGATCGCAGGAACAGTGGCATTAAAGATAAATATTATTTAGCAAGTTATGGCAATGGCGCTGACGATTACTCCTCACATACCCGGTTATACGAGAATAGTCAGGCACAATGCTGTCCTCGACTGTATAACCGCAAACAGGGTGTAATATCCTGAGTAATGAGAGTGTACGGCCCCCGTACGTTACCAGGTGGATAAAAATCTCCCCTATATGTGGATAATCCCAGGCCAAGTAACCGTTATATTATTAATATGTTATATGATGTGAATTTAAGGGAACTAAGAGAAAACTAAGATAATATTAGGAGAAGTAAAAGGATTTGCTAAGGTTGAAAATGGAGAAACATAATTCCCGATATGAGGATGATAGGGGATGATAATATGGTGATAACGTAACTGATACATTATAGACAGAGTATATAATATGAATTTAAGGAAACTAAAAGATGGCTAGGACAAGACTAGGATAAGTGGAAGGAGTTGTCAAGGCTGAAACGAAAAGCTTAACTCCCGTTATGAGGCGATATGGAATGGATAACAAGGTGATAGAGATCTAGGAATCAATCTAAAATGGATGTTATTACATAGTTCACGCAAGGGTTGTCATTCATCCTGTTTTATTATGTGTTAAGTGATTATTAGTCAGGTTAACATGTATCATGCACATAAGAATCCGTCATGGCCCACATATAACATCAAGCAGTTAATGGATCATGGTATCAAGAACTAAAACATAGCAACCCTAATGTAAAAAGAGTGCTAATAATTTAAACCTAGGTTAAAACATGTTCATATACTACCCCCTATTAACGATTTAAGTATGAATTCTGAAACACTAATTAAAAGCATGAATTCTACAATATTATTAACTGAGCATTCTAATAAACCTAAAAGCATGTAAAACAAAATAACCTAGAACAGCATGGTATGAATACAATATTAAAGTCTATAACCAAGCAAGCATTAGTGCTATGATAATAACCAGACAAGCATTAGTGATATGATATTGACCCAATAAGTTTTAGTGATATGCTAGTAGCCAGGTAACTTTAGCGATAAGATATTAGCCAAGTAACCATGATGATATGATATTAACCAGGTAACTTTAGCGGTATGAGATTAGTCAGGTAACTTTAGCGGTATGAGATTAGCTAAGCAATGTGATATTAGCCAAGTATTTATTGGGCTCGAACTTACCCTCCGCTAACGTCGGTAGCCTTGACATATTGTATTTCTTTTTTTCTTTGTTTTTACTCATTTATCAATTTAGCTCTATCCTCTTTGAAATAAAAAGTAATTTAGTGCTTTGAGACCTCCTTTATTTCCATCTTGTCACAGGTTGGGGCAGCGTGCGCTTGACCCATACTCCGATCCGGTGTCCCGCGACCAACAGCGCGACGCCGGCCGGCTCTGAGGCCTGGAACAGGCCACGTGACGCGAGCCGTCAGTGCTTGCTTTCCGAGAAGCTCGGCGTCTCGTCGGCGGAGAACGCTGCGCCGTACGTGCGCGATGGGGGACTGGATCCAACCGAAGTGGCCAGATTGGTTGAGCTGGCCGGTGTTAATTGGTCGCTCACTAAGAAATTGGGAGATGCCACTACTACAAAAGAGGCTATACTAGACGGCTACATCACAGACGGTTTGACAAAACCGTCTGTGATTGACACTAACACAAACGGTTTTAATTTGAACACCGTCTGTGTTAGTGGTCGAGTATCACAGACGGTCCTTACCAATGAACCGTCTGTGATACTTTAGTATCACAGGCGGTTTAAAATAAATAACCGTCTGTGATAATCTGAAATTATCACAGACGGTTTTTTATTAAAAACCGTCTGTGTTGTGTAGACTATCACAGCCGGTTGTTGTTAAGAACCGTCTGGGAATGTTCACAGACGGTTTTTTACAAGAACCGGCTGTGATGTCCCTTTGTCTGTCATATTCTAGATCAGAGGTTAATATATAAGTACACATTGCTTCTAATAACTTAACTACAGAACTACTGAGACAAGAGGTCACAAATTAAAGGCAAATTTATTAATTTCAATTAGAGGGAAATTCATTACATAAGTCGCACAGGTAAAGAGTTTCCCAGATTGTAATCTTTTGGGCTTCATACGCTTCTTCTTCGACTTTGGGACTTGGAGGATCAGCCGCTGAATTCTCGAACGCTGTTAAGATTGCCCTTGTCCTCTGCACTTCCTCGTGCAGCCTGGGCAAATGATCAGCAGCATCCATCATGTCGTACAGGATAGCATTAAAACATTCCTCACAATCTGCCGTTTCTGCATGAGCGGCAAGGCTATCCATCAATCTGTGCAATGCGAGTAGAGCTTCTTCCGCATTGCGCACATTGTGGAGAAGAACCAGGGTGAGAGCTGTTTCCCTTTCTTGAGCGGCAGCGAGACGCCTCCGTCGACGGCGGAGGATCAGGTCAAGCTGACGGATGCAAGAAAGTCGGGGAAGGAGAGCAGGGCGGGTGCGGAGAAGCTGCTCCAGATGCAAATTGCTGGCCGCCTGTGTAAGGTTCCGGCCGAACAATTCGTGATGAACAGATGAGAGGAAGGAGATGACCACAAGAACAGTAGTAGAAGCCATGTTGTATTGTATATATATTGTATTGTACGTATGTAGAAGACCTGGATTAGGAGCGCATATTTAACCTTTAGCACAAACGGTTCGTATACCCAAACATTAATGATATAGACGCTTCGTATAACGATCGAGAGACGTTAATTAGACGATCGAAACACGAAGCGTTCTGGCATCGAAACACGCGCGAAGCAGTTCTGGTATGAAGCTTATGACAGACGGTTTTTTATAAAAAACCGTCTGTGATAATATACTGGACGGCTACATCACAGACGGTTCATACGGAACCGTCTGTGATTAAACTGTCACAGACGGTTTAAACTGGCAACCGTCGGTGATAACTAAACATCACAGACGGCTCGTATTAAGAACCGTCTGTGACAACTAAACATCACAGACGGCTCGTATTAAGAACCGTCTGTGATATTTATTATCACACACGGTTCGCGTTAATAACCGTCTGTGATAATTACATACCACCAATAATTGGCGTGTGATATCACGTGTCACCAATAATTGGCGTATACCCAGGATTTCGATCTCACCCGTCCATTCTCTCCACATCGAATGGCTGGCACCAGTTCCTCCCACGGCCAGGCCCTTATTAATAACTCCCCATCAACTTTTCCACCGGTACTAGTCACGCGTGAGTTCATCCACTAGCTAGCTTCCTGCATGCATCTCCCCTCCGCTGTGAGCTAGCACCTCCATCGCGGCAAGTCCGGTTCATACTAAACAACACACTCTTGCCGTAAGTGTCGTAAGTGTGTCTTGTTTAGTGTGACCGGTCGTGCCGCGAAGGGTTTGTTAGCTTGATATCCTGTAATAGATCGATCTGAATGTGTTGTTGAGTTTTTGTGCTTGCCTCTGTATTTGCATGTTCCTCGACGATGCCGACTACTGTCGAGATGTTGCCTGAAGCTAGCTTCCTGCATGCATCTCCCCTCCGCTGTGAGCTAGCACCTCCATCGCGGCAGGTCCGGTTCATACTAAACAACACACTCTTGCCGTAAGTGTCGTAAGTGTGTCTTGTTTAGTGTGACCGGTCGTGCCGCGAAGGGTTTGTTAGCTTGATATCCTGTAATAGATCGATCTGAATGTGTTGTTGAGTTTTTGTGCTTGCCTCTGTATTTGCATGTTCCTCGACGATGCCGACTACTGTCGAGATGTTGCCTGAAGCTAGCTTCCTGCATGCATCTCCCCTCCGCTGTGAGCTAGCACCTCCATATCGCGGCACGTTCGGTTCATACTAAACAACACACTATTGCCGTAAGTGTCGTAAGTGTGTCTTGTTTAGTGTGGACCGTCGTGCCGTGAAGGGTTTGTTAGCTTGTTATCCTGTAATAGATCGATCTGAATGTGTTGTTGAGTTTTTGTGCTTGCCTCTGTATTTGCATGTTCCTCGACGATGCCGACTATTGTCGAGATGTGATGTCCACTCCGACAATCCTTCTTTTTCCTGCAAAATTCAAGGCAATTTTATTACAAAAATTCAAAAAAAGACATTTCCAGATTTTTCAGCAGCCGACGTTGCCGACTTCTTCTCTGAGCGACTATCCATCTGCTTTTTCCCACTTCTTTTCTTCATCCGAGGCCTGCAGCTGTGTCTTGAGGAATGCCACATCTGAAGACCCAAGAGCTGGTCAAGAACTGGTCTTCAGATGTGGCATTCCTCAAGACACAGCAGCAGGCCTCGGATGAAGAAAAGAAGTAGGAAGAAGCAGATGGATAGTCGCTCAGCGAGGTTGGGTATCACAGACGGTTCTATTAACGAACCGTCTTTGATAAAACAATCACAGACGGTTATTAACACGAACCGTCTGTGATAGTATGCATCACAGACGGTTCGTGTTAAGAACCGTCTGTGATAATGTAGACTATCACAGACGGTTATTTATGTGAACCGTCTATGATAGGCAACAATCACCGACGGTTATTAAGTTGAACCGTCTGTGATATTGCTTGTATCACAAACGGTTCATATTAGTAACCGTCGGTGATAATTCACAGACGGTTATTAATACGAACCGTCTGTGATATATCATTTTCACATTGTGGTTGGAACCGTCTGTGATATTCTGCGTAGTATTAATTGCTTGGCGTACTTGCTTGAAGGATGTCGACACCGATCTGTCTTCATTGCGCTTCATCGGTGGAGCAAGGCGGCCGGCTTTAGGGAGTTGGGGGCGAAAAAATATCACCGTCTTCTTAGTGATCTGATCAGAGGTTAGTATACTTAACATTCTTAGTGATCTGATCAGATATTAGTACTCAATTACATAACATTCTTAGTGATCTGATCAGAGGTTAGTAGTAGGGGTAATAATCATTTTTGACACCCATTTGTCACTTGTGTAGCGTAGATGGACCGAAGCTGGATGTATATTGAGAACCGTGTGTGTGAAGAGTACATTACTGGCGTGTCTGCTTTTAGAAGGGCGGCCGAGCTGGATATGTTGAAGAAGGTGATGAAATATATGTATTGCCCATGTATTGATTGTGATAATCTCAAGATGTTTAGCAACTCAGCGCAGATTGAAGCTCACTTGATTCGAAGGGGTTTCAGAAAAGGGTACAAATGTTGGACCAGTCACGGTGAAGAAAAAAGTACACAAGAAGGTAGTTATGACATAGTCGAGGGAGGCAACGATATACCAGATGTGGACTGTTCTTTCAATCATGAGGATAGGTCGCAGGATGACAATCTGGATCAGATGTTACGTGATGCAGAAGGGAACTATAGTGAGAGAGAGTTTGGTAAATTCGAGGGCTTGATGGAGGACTCGGAGAAACCTTTGTTCCCGGGCTGCAAGCCGCAATACACGAGGTTGTCATCAGTTCTAGAACTGCTAAAATTGAAGGCAAGCAATGGTTGGTCCGACAAGAGTTTCACGGCATTATTAGGTCTCCTAGTGGACATGCTTCCAACAGGAAATGTGTTGCCGAGAACCACCTACCAAGCCAAGAAGATTATTTGTCCATTAGGAATGGAAGTAGAAAGAATACATGCATGTCGGAATGATTGTATCCTGTACCGTAAAGAGTATGCTAGCTTACATGTTTGTCCGGTGTGCAAAGCATCCCGATACAAGCGTAAAAATGACTCTGATGATGGGAAGGGCATCGAGGTGAAGCAAGGACCTCCTGCTAAGGTGATGTGGTATCTTCCTGTAATCCCCCGTTTGAAGCGTTTATTTGCAAACCGCAAGGATGCAAGATTGATGCGTTGGCACTACGAGCAGCGTAAGAAAGACGGAATGATAAGACATGTTGCTGATTCTGCCCAGTGGAGGAACATCGATAGGATGTTTGTAGATTTCGGTGTGGAACCGAGAAATATAAGGTTTGGGTTGAGTACAGATGGAATGAATCCTTTTGGTAACATGAGCAGCCGACATAGCACCTGGCCCGTGACTCTGTGCATGTACAACCTTCCTCCTTGGCTGTGTATGAAGCGAAAATATATTTTGATGTCACTACTTATCCAAGGGCCGAAGCAACCTGGCAACGATATTGATGTGTTCCTAGCCCCATTGGTGGAAGATCTTGCAATACTGTGGAATGAAGGGGTACATGTATGGGATGCGGACAAACGAGAGAACTTCACTCTACACGTCATGTTGTTCTGCACCATTAATGATTTTCCTGCCCTTGGTAACCTGTCAGGGTTAAGTATAAAAGGAGCCAAAGCGTGTCCACACTGCTTAGATTATACCGAGAGTGTGTGGTTGAACAACTCGCGAAAAACTGTGTACATGCGTCACCGTAGGTTCCTTCCAAAGTATCACCCATACCGCAAGATGAAGAAACAATTTGACGGAAAAAAGAGGATGACTCAGTATCAAGACCTTTTAGCGGGAAAGAGGTGTATGATATGGTCAAGGATATAAATGTTGTGTTTGGAAAGGGACGTAAATTGAGGAAGAACATGTGGAAAAAGAGGTCAATATTTTGGGACTTGCCTTATTGGGAGCACTTAGAAGTTCGCAATTGCATCGATGTCATGCACGTAGAGAAGAATGTATGTGACAGTTTGATTGGTCTCTTACTGAACATTCCTGATAAAACAAAGGATGGTGTTAACGCAAGGCGTGACTTGGTCGCTATGAACATCAGGACCGAGTTAGCACCGATAGAGACCGATAAAGGCCGGACGTACCTTCCCCCAGCATGTTACACTCTGTCTAAGTCCGAGAGAACTGAATTGTGCCAGTCCTTAAATGGTGTGAAAGTTCCATCCGGTCACTCCACAAGCATGAAGAAACTTGTTTCCATGGAACATTTGAAATTAATTGGCATGAAGTCTCACGACTGTCATGTGCTAATGACTCAAATGCTACCTGTTGCAATTAGAAGTATTTTGCCGAACAAGGTTCGAGTGACAATCATAAGGCTATGTTATTTCTTCAACGCAATTGCTCAGAAGGTCATTGATCCGGATGGACTAGATGCTCTGCAAACCGAGGTGGTGACAACTCTATGTCATCTAGAGATGTATTTCCCTCCATCATTTTTTGATATCATGGTCCATCTCATTGTCCACCTTGTGAAAGAGATAAAAATATGTGGCCCCATATTTCTACGTCATATGTACCCTTTCGAGAGGTACATGGGAATTCTGAAGTCCTATGTACGCAATCGATCTCGACCGGAGGGTAACATCATCGAAGGTTATACAACAGAAGAGGTCATTGAATTCTGCATCGGCTACATTTCTCAGGTAGAGCCGATAGGTGTACCTCTATCTCGTCACGAGGGGAGGTTAGAGGGTATAGGGACTATCGGGAGGAAAGCAATAACTCCGGATCAAAATACGTATGCTCAAGCCCATTTCATGGTTTTACAACACATGACTGAAGTGACCCCATATATTGAAGAGCACAAGGACATGCTACGTCAGGAGAATGCAGGCCGATCAGAAGTTTGGATCACGAGACAACACAACCGTCAGTTCAACGAATGGTTGAAGGCGCAATTGACTAGGAGGTCGTCAAATGAAACACTACAATGGTTGGCAAAAGGGCCAAAATTTACAATTGTGACATGGCAAGGATACGACATTAATGGCTACACATTTTATACAACAGATCAAGATAGAAAGAGCACAGTGCAGAACTCAGGTGTCCGCATAGATGCCTATGATTCGCACGGCAGTACCGCTGGCCGAAGCTCGTACTACGGGCTTGTAGAGGAGATTTGGGAGCTTGACTACGTAATTTTCAAAATTCCTCTATTTCGGTGCCGTTGGGTCCAACTCCCACGGGGTGTAAAGGTTGACAAGTACGGCGTCACTACCGTGGACCTCGAATGTGTAGGATACAAAGACGAACCATTCGTACTCGCGAGGCAAGTTGTTCAAGTATTTTATGTAACCGACCCGGCAAATAAGAAGCGCCATGTAGTTCTTCAGGGAAAAAGAAGGATTGTCGGGGTTGAGAATGTTGTGGATGAGGAAGAGTACAATCAATTTGATGATTTGCCTCCATTCGGAGACGGCATCAGGCTCGATGAAGAACAAGGCGATGAAGCAAGCTATATGCGTATCGATCATCGTGAAGGGCTTTATTTAAAATGATATAGCCAAAGTGTAATAAATGATATAGGTTATGCATGTGTTTTTCATAAATGTATGTATGTTCCATTGTAATTGTAAAATGACTAAGGAACCCATGCATTGTAATTGTAAAATGACTAAGGAACTATATGAAATAGTTATATTTATGGTTATGCTTGCGTTTTTCATAAATGTATCTATGTTCCATATTGTAATTGTAAAATGACATAGGAACCTAGCTAGCTGCGGGTATTTATAGTGAACTATCACAGGCGGTTTATCAAAAGAAACCGTCTGTGATAACACATCACAGACGGTTCTATCGACATAACCGTCTGTGATATTCATTATCACAGACGGTTCTATATATAGAACCGTCTGTAATACTGCATATCACAGACAGTTATATTGATAGAACCGTCTGTGATAATGCATATCACAGACGGTTATATTGATAGAACCGTCTGTGATAGATCATCTTTAAATACCCGCAGCTAGGTCTGCGGAGTCCGCTCTGCCGCAATCTCTTGTCTCCACTCTGCAGCGCCCCTGCTAGCTAGGTTTTGCTCCCTCCCTCCCGACGCCGCCGCTCCCGACGCCGCCGCTCCCTCCCGAAGCCGGCGGTCCCCCCCGACGCCGGTCCCTCCCTCCCGACGCCGCCGCTCCCTCCCTACGCCGCCCCCTCCCGAAGCCGGCGGTCCCCCCCGACGCCTGTCCCTCCCTCCCGACGCCGCCGCTCCCTCCCGACGCCGCTCCCTCCCGAAGCCGGCGGTCCCCCCCCCCCCCCGACGCCGGTCCCTCCCTCCCGACGCCACCGCTCCCTCCCGACGCCACTCCCTCCCGAAGCCGGCGGTCCCCCCCGACGCCGGTCCCTCCCTCCCGACGCCGCCGCTCCCTCCCTACGCCGCCCCCTCCCGAAGCCGGCGGTCCCCCCCCCCCCCCCCCCGACGCCGGTCCCTCCCTCCCGACGCCGCCGCTCCCTCCCGAAGCCGGCGGTCCCCCCCGACGCCGGTCCCTCCCTGTGCTTCACATGTTAGCTTTATGAAATATATATGCTTCACATGTATATATATATATATATGCTTCACATGTTATATGCTTCACATGTATATGCTTCACATGTATATATATATGATTCACATGTTATATGCTTCACATGTATATGCTTCACATGTATATATATATATGCTTCACATGTTATATGCTTCACATGTATATGCTTCACATGTATATATATATATATATATATATATATATATATATATATATATATATATATATATATATATATATATATATATATATATATATATATATATATATATATATATATGATTCACATGTTATATGCTTCACATGTGTGTGTGTGTGTGTGTGTGTGTGTATATATATATGCTTCACATGTTATATGCTTCACATGTTATATGCTTCGCAAGGTCTATTTGGAAGGCCCATAGCTCACTGCAATTAGCTAATCGTTAGAACTTTGTCAAAGGGCATAAAGCAAGTGACACACTCCAGTGTATCTTGTTCAATGAACTTGACGCACTGGTTTGTGTCACTTGATTCATAGAACTTTGACAAGCTGGGTCCATAGCTCACTTCAGTTAGTTTTTTCTTAGAAGAGAGATGGCGTCCACACAGTCTTCGTCGTCGTCATCTGGGTCTCACGCTCCCAAGACTGCGAAATCTAAACGTGGCCGAGGAGTATCGAAAAGGCCAGAGGGCCGAATGACCATCACGGTGGTCTCTCCGGATGGGGTCCCTCTGGAACCGTCGAAAGCAGCGTCATCATTTCGGACTATCTGCGGGATAAATGGAAGGCAACGGGTCCCCATCACCATAGCAAGCTGGAAAGATTTGACAAAGGATCACAAAAATCAGCTATGGGAGGAACTTACAAATTCGTTCGAGTTCCCAGCAGAAGCACAGGGACTCGTGCAACGGCAAGCGCTCCTCGCGATGGGAAAAGCATGGAAGAATTTTAAGAGCACTCTTGTGACGAAGTACGTGGCCGAGGATGTCACGCCCTTCACGAAGTATCCTTTCGTGTCGCCGGAAACATGGGAGGCCTTTGTGCAGATGAAGACGACGCCCGAATTTGTACAACAAAGTGCGGCGCACAAGGATCTCCAGTCACAAAACACGCACCCTCACAGACTCGGCACTGCTGGGTACGCGGGCAAAATCCCGCAATGGAGGATGCAGGATGAGGTCGCAATCCGATCGGAGGCCTCTCCGCCATTTGCCGGGATCGCAAACGAGCGCGCTCGAAACTGGTTAAGAGCGAGGTCATCAACCACATCTTCGGGTGTCTCTTTCAAAAACCCCGCAGATGAGGAAGTGTCCCAACGCATGGTAAAATATGTTAAACAACATACTTGTTAACACCTCTTGAACTTCATGGGTTCAAAAATAACATGATTAATTGCCTCTTGCAGCAATCATTGACTACCGAATCTTCTCGTGGCTCCTTTGAAGAATATAGGGAGATAGATTTACTATCACAGGCCTTGGGAAATAAGGAGCACCCAGGTCGCACACGAGGCATGGGGGTTTATGTACCTTGGAGGCACGGATTTCCAGATTACTCCGAGACATATAGGAGTAGGAAGAGATCCAAGGCGTACCGCAGCGAACAAATAAAACAGGAGCTTCGTGCTCAACTTGAGGAACAACTATCTGCCTCACTTCAAGAGCAGACTGCCTCACTTCGAGGAGAGATAGATTCGTTGCGGGAAGAACTGAGACAAGTCCGCAACCAATCGCAACCCACTCCTAGTACTGCGGTACCCAGTCCCCCTCAACGTCGCAGTAGCTGCGCGTCCACACCAATTTCTGAACATAGCGACGACCACTTACGTATTGATGACATTCAGGTAATGTACCTCTTTAGAATGGTACATAGATCTCTCTGGTGGACGCCTTAACTCATCTTGTATCGTTATGTAGGAGCCCATGCCTTGCACCCTCACAGTCAGGCTTGTTGGCTCTATTCCCGTTGATGCTGGGCGCGGCATGGTGTATCCATTGCTGCCAGGGACGCTCGTGCACGGTGTACAAGTAGACACCGGTTTCATGAAGGTCCAGGTGGACATGATTAATGATATTTTTAAGCCCGTCCCTCTTGAGAAGCCCCCAAACGAAGAGATTAAGACATACGGGGATGCCGTCCACACATTCATTCAGTGGCCCAAGAGGGACATCGTCCTCGACATGTCTGTGCCACAATCTTCACATCCAGTGGCCCAAGAGGGACGTCGCCCTGGACCTGGCACATCGGCTCCGGTGGCTTCACCTCCACCTCCAAATCCAGTAAAGTCTGTTGCATCGGCTCCCGCCGAGACGCCACCGAGAACATATCATAAGCGAGGCTCCAAGGCCTCCAAGGCTCATGCGACGAAAGTTAAGCCGCGTCCCGTGCCATGGAAGTTTGTTCTAGGAGTGTCGTTATTGCCCGATTCACAATTACGCCAGGTTGGTATGATTTGCAATAGATTGCATGCCTGGTACATGGAGAAGTCCAACATGAAGCCAAACCGGCAGAGTGCATTGACTCTGAAATATAACGACACGCATTTCCTCAACGACTTGGGCTACATCGTCGTGACATTCGATGATTTATTCTTACTATTCAATCTCGACGAACTCGACGCCTCACTTCTACGATGCTGGACACTGTAAGTGTACTGCACAATGAAGTTCTACATTCACGTTATACAGATAAATGTCATTACTCTTTCTTTATGTATAGATACATGATCCAAGAAATCCGGCGATCGCGACGACCGGTGGGTTTCCTCGACCCTCACTTGGTCTCCGAGCAATGTATCAATGCAGATGCATCCTTCGTGCAAGGTTACATAACGAGGGGATTGATTGCTCACACCGACAAGGAATACATCATGGTACCCTTCAACCAAGGGTAAGTGCTTCACTAGTTGCCACACATATGTTTCATTTGTACTTTACATGCGGCATGAACTTAGGATTAATCACTATGGCGACACACATGACTAGGCATCACTGGATTTTGCTTGTGATTGTACCAAAGTGGAGCAAGGTAATATACCTTGATTCCCTCCTTAGGAGCAACCACGACTTCAGTCTTGTGCAAGAAGTACTTAACAGGTAAACTCATTTCCTCCATACATAACTCTATTGTAATATTTCTTTTGTTTGCCACGGCCGAGGATAAGTTTTTTGAATCACGTAGGGCGTTTGCCGATTATGTTGCTCAAGGAGGAAGACACGACAAATCCAGTGACACGCTACGACACAACACGCGATTTCCGGTACCCGCTACAACACAACAATCCTATATCATACTTTGTTATAATGCCTCTAGAATTGACAATACCGATGTATGTAATTCTATTTTTGCAGTGCCACCAGCAGCTACAGGGCAACGTATGTGGATTCTACGTTTGCCGCCATATGAAGGAAATCATTGCTACTAAGATCAATGATCCAGAGGTTTGTCAGGTCCTTCCAATAATTATTACTTTCTGATTATATATATGTATTTGTATTACACACACATGCTAATTAATGACTTAACATTGCTCCTAGCGACAGCGGGTGCACTTCGACGAAAGTGCATATGATCTTGACAATCTCATGGAGATTCGTGCAATCATCTCCCAATTCTTGCTAGGAGAGGTCATAAGTAGGAAGGGAGAGTTCTACGCCGGCAATGGTGATAATTAGATGTTGAAACATTGGATTCAACTGTACAAATCAAACAATTCCTTCAAATGAATTCATTTGTCAGATTTTGTGTAACGATTTTCATTCTATATATATATGTATGTGATCTGCTGTGTACGAATTTTGTTGTAATTTACTATGAGTTGCAATTAACTTATATCTGTCATTTATCTGTAATCTGCTTGCTTGCTTGCGTTCAGAGGGCATGGCTAGCATATCCTGAGGCTAGCCAAAAAATATCAAATAAAATGGATGATGCACTTAGTATCATAGACGGTTCGTTGTTAAAATCCGTCTGTGATACAATATCACAGACGGTTTCAAAGAGTGCCGTCTGTGGTGTGAATGATATCACAGACGGCCTTTACTACTGACCGTCTGTGATACACAAATATCACAGACGGTTAGTAATTAAAACCGTCTGTGATATACAAAATATCACAAACGGTTAGTAATAAAAACCGTCTGTGATATTGTATATATCACAGACGGTCTTTATTACTAACCGTCTGTGATAGTCTTGTATCACAGACGGTTTTTTATAAAAAACCGTCTGTGATAGTCTCGTATCACAGACGGTTTTTTTAAAACCGTCTGTGATACAAGACTATCACCGACGGTTTTTTATAAAAAAACCGTCTGTGATACTCGAATATCACAGACGGTTAGTAATAAAGACCGTCTGTAATGTTGTTATCACAGACGGCTTGGGAACCGTCTGTGATAACCACAACTATCACTGACACCTAGACACTGACGGTTAAAGAACCGTCTGTGATGACGGTTCCGAACCGTCTGTGATAGGGCTGTCTGTAGCAGTGTGCCCGCGGGCAGAGACGTACAAGCAGGAACCCAAACCGACGACGACGACGACGACGACGACACCGACACAAAGTCGCGTCCCGACGATTCAAACCACGCTTGCCTCCGGCCTCCCCAGTGCCTACCATTCCGAAGGTGACACTGACGCCACCGATCCAATCAATTCCTCTACCGGATCCAACGGCCGCTAGCCCAATTCCGGCCATGCCAAGTCCTCTGATGCCGACCGCCACCGTGCCGACCACTCCAACGTTGCCGGCCACATGGCCACCGATGCCATCAATTCCGAACTCCCGACCACTGTTCTATCCATCAGTTCCAACGATAGTGCCTACCATTCCCGGGCTACAGCTTTTCAGTCAGGGGCAGATGCAAGAAAAAAAGGTCATAGAGTCATTATGAAATTATAATACTAACTTGTAGTTTGTAAATGGGTCATATATTTATAATAACTAGTTATGTACTCGTGTGTTAGAACGGAACTCATTGAATATATAAAAAAACATGCTATAGAAGAGAGTTGCTCTGATCGGTTGAAAAGTAGAGAATGGTGAGAAGTTGAGTCAATAGAGTGGTTGAAGAAGAATGAATGTACAACCACTAACTCGTTCTTTTATAATAAATAATAATAGATAAGAAGTTATATAGGCTAGGTTGAAGAGCATCGGTATAGCTCGACTGCGGTCAATACATGTAGATCCGCACCTGCCTTCAGTCTAGTATTCTAGTCTGGATTCCTAGGCTGGATTAGTCTTTGGAATACTTAGGCGGCCTGGCCTATTTGGAGGCCGTACTTGGCTTTGGGTTAGTAAATATCCCTTAGCCCATTCAGCATTAGCAGCTTAGTTCGGTGCGTACGTTTCGATGGCCTATTTTGCTCCTCTCTCTCTCAAAAAAAAGACGGCCCATTTGGCACTCCATTAACCGTTGTCTGGTTGTGCTGAGCGATTTGCGTCATGCTTTTACGCGACTGGTAGAGACGAAACTTACTAGTTAACCAACTTCACACATTAAACATTGAAAAACAAGCAACAGAGATAGAAAGGTAGCCAGAATACACAAGGAGATAGAGAAAGTGGAGGGGGTGGGCGCTTATATTCTGAGAAAGAAAGGAGAGAGACAGATGATTTAAATCAAATCGGATAGCTGAGAAGAGAGAATGAAAAATGAATCAACCACCAACTCATACTTTTATAATAGTAAAGATATTCCGTTCCAGTCTTGCAAACTTTGAAGTCTTGAAGCATCCTCTCTTATTAAGCAAGGGGAGTTGGACGGAGCACATGGTACCTCGCAAACATACAGGCAAGCCTGCCTCGCAAACATACCGTGCCGACCACTCCAACGTGCGTGCTCTTTAAATCCCAGGCAAGCCAGCCCGAGTGTCGTGCTAGTTGCACCGCCAACCGCTGGCAATCAAAGCGCCATTTTTACGGAATTACGGTGCTACGTACATGCAGACGCATGTTCAATTCGGTGGACTGGCACGCACAGTCCTACTATTATTCCCATATGATAAGGTGTTTTCTTTTTCCAAGACTCTAGCTGGTATATGCATGATAAGGTGTGAATCTTCTTATCTTCTTATACGAACAAGCCATAGTACATGCTCAGATACAGTATCACCCAAGATGTAGTCGAGCGGACCCGATGAGACCAGGTCCCTCGTCACGTCACACATGCCAGCAGTCGTGGTGCAGCACCCCACCCATAGTGAGAAACAAGGGAGAGAGACCATCTGGCCGGGCGGTGCAGAAAAGGCAAGCTACGACGTACCTTGCTAGCTTGCCATGGCTACTAGAGCGCTTTAGCTTTCCACGGAGATGCAAGATACGACAAAAGGCCACCGCTCTAAAGTACAGACGACGAGCAAAGCCCGCGAAAGGGAAGGGAAACCATGGAGATCGAGACCGCAGCAGCGTACTGCAAGAAAAGCAGCGCGCCTTCGGTACGTGACGACGAGTAATCCTCCCTCCCACCGCGTCTCCCTGTCTCTCTCTAGCCGAGCTGTGCTACGTCGATCAACGTAACGTCTTGTCTCTCTTTGGGGATTCTTTTCTTTTCAGGCCAAGCAAGCTGAGCTGAGCTAAGCCAAATCCAGCTTTTTCTACGGTTCAAGCTAGCCTTGCCTTGTGTCATCAGCCCTTGCCTTTTGTCATCAGCTGATGGCCCTGAGCTACAGTGGCGGACAAATGAAAGGATAGAGCTAATTTATGATAAATTAGAAATATTACTGGATTGCAATTGAACAACGTAATAGCAAAAGTACATAAGAATTACATCAAACAATAATAAAATTACTCCACCAAAAAAACAAGAATCAAATTAATTTAGAGCAACGATAAGGCATATAAGTTATTATGTACCAGAAGTACTCCGGTAGCAAATAAAATCTGCTGGCCATGGCAAATCGATGCAATTGGCTTTCCTTTATCCATGAAACCCTTCACCAAGCTAATGAATTCATCATTCAACGCAAGGTACTCAGGAGCTTGTCCACCAGGGATTACAAGTGCATCATAACTTGAAGCATCCACGTAGTCAAATGATGCTGTCAAAGCAAAATCATGACCAGGCTTCTCACTATAAGTTTGGTCACCTTCAAAGTCATGAATGACAGTTGGGCACCTTTTCCCAGCAACCCTTGTTAGGGCAAAGTGCATCACCATGGCAACCAAGAGCTTGAAGAGACTGAAATGAGACCATAACCTCATAATCCTCCATGTAATCCTATTTAGCATGCAATTAAGCAAAAAGGTTTAGTACAGTGGTTGTGACTTATGACAAATGCAAAAACAAATACCAAGAATATGAATTAAAATTGATAGGGAAAGTTTTTCTCAAAACATACCCTGACCCACAAAGGAACAATATTCTTTTGTTCGAGCCTGCCATAGAGCCTCCAAGTGCTTTCACTAAAAGGTTGATGAATATCTCTCCATCTAACAACAATCCTAGCAAGTAGCAATATATAATTTTAATTAGTAATTTCAAATTTGGCACTTGGACTATGGAACTAGGAAGTGGCTATTAATTAGTGAGTAGTGAGGCAATTTACAAACCTGGCGAAGACTCCCAAGGCGGCTTGGCGGTGTGTAGCTCTACGAGAACTTGATCCCTACATGGACAAGCCTATAACAATTAATACATGTTCTTTTAGATATTAAGAAAATATTTCGATCATGATTGTAGAATCTCTCTACACTCGGTAAAAATTGACTCACAAAAGAACAGACAAAAATTTTCAATCAGGGGAACAAGGAAGAAGATTGATCCGAAGAGGCGGAGCCAGAGGCAAAGGCGGGAGGCGGCGGATGAGACCTAGAGGCGAGGGGCCATGAACGCTTGGGCGGAGCCGAAGGCCGGAGGTAGCGATCGCACCAGAGGGAGGAGGGGCCTAGGGTTGAGGGGGAGGAGGCGCAGTACGCACGGGGTGGGGGTAACGATTGGTGTTTGCCCTGCATGTGCGTTGACCGGGGCTACAAAATGGGAGGTGTTTGACTGTCAGCTTAGAAGGCCCAATGTCCCAATGAGATTAAGAATTTTTTGTACGGATAATCCCTTTTTTATTCGAAAATACATAAATATACCCACGAGAAATTTTTTTACAAAAATAGTCTCCAGTCGCCGCCCCATTGGGCGACTTCTGCCTTTCGCCCAACCGGGAAGCGACAAAATATCTGTCGCTCGATGATTGAGCGACTGCAAGTAGTCGCTTTACTGTTAAGCGACTTCATAGTAGTCGCCCAATGGATGGGCGACTTATAAGCGCAGTCGCCCAATGGATGGGCGACTTTAGTCAATCCCCGTGAAATTTTAGAGTTTTGTCAATTTTGTAGTTTTAAACTGGAAAAAAATATGGTATAGTTGTAATAAAAGGTTATGTTTATTGTATATTGTAGGTGCATTAAAAATTTTGCGAAATTTTTTTTAAGAACAATTGACTGTAGAACGTTTGATATATACATTGGTAAGTGATATTTTTATGTTACTAAGAATTAGTGTACCAAGAGTATGTTAATATTGTTAAATGACTTGCTATCTGAATCATTGAATGCGAACACACGAGATAATACCTTATGTGAATAGAAATAAACTTCATAACATGCCGCGTACAATTTTATTACATGCATAACATATAGCATGATATGCGACTAACCCACCCAACTGCTCGTAACATTTTGTCTACTGGGTGTAGCGTGGTTGTTTCCCCTTTTTATCGCGCCTTGAAGATGGCTCCGCTGCATCCTTTTTCCTGTCATTCTTGGACTTGAGAGCTGCCTCCCGAGCTTGAAGCTCTTCCTCCTGACGCTTGATGGCTGCTTCACGCAGACTTAGCTGCTCCCGCCTCTTTTGCAGCTCATCCTCCTTGCCCTTCAGACGGATTTGGTCCACCCTCACGCGGCGCTCTTGCTCACGCCGCAGCTGTCGTTCCACCTCGCGAGCCTGAGTCATCTTGACAAAGTATTGTCCTTTGTTTTCCACCTCCACTGCCTGGTTATGTGGCCATGTCGGCGACACACAATCCACCCATTCGATGAACCTGCAAGCCTATGTGTGGCATGGTAGATGTCATGGATCAAGTTGAAAAACGACAACGAGAAACAAATGATTTAGTTGTCGTCGTTACCATGAAATCGTCATCCAGGTTTGGACACTTGAAGAACCTACGGCCGTATTTGGCTCGGTCTTCTTGATCCGTCCAGACTCCCAACATCGTCCTAAAGCCGCAGCTGCACTTCGGGCGCTCATGCCACTCCGGCACTCCAAATGGGTCGGACCTCCAGGAAGACATTGTTGTGTAGTAGTATTGTGAAGGCTTGAGGAGGAGATGTGGTATGGAAGACATAGGAGGCCTTTATGTAGGCAGGTTATCTGGTGCAGTGGGCAAAGTCCATGGAAATGTCCCTATGTAGGCTTTTCAGAGCCTGTATCCTATATTTATGAAACAACAAGGAAAGGTGACATGAAAACTCACTGGAAAGGAGACATGCCTATGACGTGAACACTCACTGTAAAGGCTACAGCCTACGCCCCTATTTTGTTGGTTTCTGTAGCGATAGGCTTTTCAGAGTAGCAATAAATGTTCCTATGTAGGCTTTTCAGAGTAGCAATAAATGTTTCTATGTAGGCTTTTCAGAGTAGCAATAAATGTTCCTATGTAGGCTTTTCAGAGTAGCAATAAATGTTCGTATGAAGGCTTTTCAGATCGTAGTCTTTATGTAGGCAGTTTAGCTGCCATGTGTTGTCATGTGACTGAGCAAAGCTGGCCCGATTTGTCATATCACTGCGTAAAGCTGGCATGTGTTGTCATCTCACCGAATAAAGCTGAGCGCTTTTGTCATGTCTCTGGGCAAAGCAGCCATCTTTTGTCTCGCCATTCGATATAAATAGCACGGTAGAGGTCCCATGAAGTTGTAGCCAGAAAACCCTGTAAATCGAACAAAGAACATACCATGGCGGAAGATGAGGGGCCAGTCGGATATGGGTCACCGAAGGAAGACCTTCCCTTGGAAAGGAGGGAGATGTTCGGACCACAGTACCGCTTGGTACCAAGCCGGCGTGCGCAACCAGCGTGGCCGAAATGCAGACACAATGAGTACGTGGTCGTGCAGGTCCTAGAAGGGCCGAACGATGGCGGGCGCCGTTTCTTCCGATGCCCACGCTCCGGGGTACAAATTACTAATAGTACATTTTTTATTGCTTATGGACCCTCCATGTTTACTGTCATTTTTCGCACATGGCGAAATGCGACTTCTCCCGCTGGATCGACCCTCCTCATGAACGGTATATTGACCGTTATGTGGGTACTTTATGGGACCGAATAATGGACTTGGAGTACCGAATGGAGACTCTCAATGAGGAGAACAATGAGCTCCGGCAACAGATGCAACGCGAG
This sequence comes from Dendrocalamus latiflorus, assembly GCA_017311315.1. Taxonomy (NCBI): domain Eukaryota; kingdom Viridiplantae; phylum Streptophyta; class Magnoliopsida; order Poales; family Poaceae; genus Dendrocalamus; species Dendrocalamus latiflorus. The sequence goes on from CM029657.1 coordinate 32,719,874, forward strand.
AGGGGAAACGAGGAGGTTGTCAACATAGGAAGCTCTTATGATCCCACATGTTGCTGCGCGAACCCGAGCTGCATATGTGCGTGCCACTACCACGATGGCCAGCCCCGTCCGAGGCGGCCCCCTCAGCAGTTCTCCATGTGGGTGCCACGAGGCTCGTTTGGCATGTAGGCCACGAGGGTACCGAATGTGTTGATGCTGTGCCAGTAGGACTGTTGTGTTGATGTTTTGGGTGTAGAACTTTCCATAAATTCTGTCTGTATGTGCAATGTATGTGTTGTTTCGTGTTGTAAGTGCATGACGCCTTCATTTTCTGTGACCTTCATATTCTGTGCCCTCTTTCCATAACGATGTAATGTGCAACGTTGTTAAGCATGTGATGAATTGGTTGTTATGTACGTGGAGTTGTTATCACAAGGCAAAATAAATTGCAATACTTAAATGGTACATACTTAAATGACATTGTACATAAGTGCATTACAGAAAAGGGATGTAACATACAAGGTTTACAAATGGTACATGAAATTTAGCATGCAATACAACACCAACTACTGATCTGGACATACATTGCATCGTCTAGCTGTGTGCCCCTCCTGACCGCATCGCCCACAACGTGCACCAGATGTTCCAGCTTGTGATTCGTCCATGTCATTTCTAATACGTCGGGTCTGTCGCCGACCCTTCCCACCCTTTAGCATGTTAATATCCGGAACCCAGGTCCTCGCTGAAATGTCCAACGTGGTGAAGTTTCCCACCGCCCTGAACCCCCGGAGCTCCCCACACCAAGCTTGCAGTATTGTCTCCTTAAAAAAGTACTCGGACACGAAGTTGGAAGGATCCATGCCCACGGTTCCGCATGCAGCGAGGACATGAGAGCATGGCCTGTGTAACAATTTAAGCTTGTTGCATGTGCAGTTAGGTTCGTTTGCATGATCTCCAAGGCATACCTCGTGAGTAATAAGTGAACGAGATGTCCCAAATCCGGCTCTGTCACGGAGTATCACCTCGAAACGATGCTCCCTGTTGCCCATGACATGCACTGTGTGCAATTGACCCTTTTGTGCCTTCGTCTCCATGTACGTGGTAATTTTTGACGAATACAGGGCTCCGGGATTGGCCGCATGAAGTGCGGCACTCGCGTGCCTCTCCCTGAAGTAGCGGATTGTGCTGTGAAGAACACCTTCCACGATGGCGACGAGGGGCTGAGAACGGAGACCCCTGAGAACCCAATTGTACACCTCGGCAAGGTTACTTGTCATTATTCCGTACCTTGCGCCATCCGTGTCGTGCAACAACGACCACTTCTCCAATGGTTCCCCCTCGATCCACTGCGAGAAGCACTTGATGTTTCGCGCGCTCCTCCTTCTTGGACCACTTGGGTTAGACTCATCGATTGCTGCCAAGCATTGCGGTTGTGCCGCCCCAGGAATGACCGGCCCCTTGCTCCTCTCGTCGACGTTCTTCCTGGTGTGCTCATCCAACAACCCCCATAAAGCATCAAATTTTCTTTGCTGGTTCTGCCTAGCCAGCCTCTTGAATAGCTTCATCAAAGATTGTTTCGGGAATTGCTTGAAAAAGTTTGCCCCTAAGTGACGACTGCACCACCGGTTCCTCATGTCCGGCCAAGGAACGCTCTCCTCAGGGTCTTCTTGAAGTTTTCGTATCGCCTTTATAATCCCGGCGTGGCGATCATGGATTACGCACACACCAGGACGGCTGCCTACAACTCCAGCCTTCACATGTCTGAGAAACCACAGCCAGCTCTCATAATTCTCGCTCTCCACAAATGCAATAGCCAGCGGCAATATTTGATTGTTACCGTCAACGCCTATGGCCGTCAGGAGCTGCCCTTTGTATTTGCCTGTCAAGAAGGTCCCATCTACAGAGATCACTGGCAGCATGTGCTTGAATGCTTCAATGCTAGCACCAAATGCAAACAATGCTCTCTGCAACACTGCAAAACCCGGTGGACTTATGGACGGCTTCTCGTGCACGGCGATGTACGTGCCCTGGTTCCTTTGTTGCAACACCTTAAGCATACGAGGAAGGTTGTCGTACGCCGCCTCGAAAGTGCCAAAACGTTTTTCCAACGCCTTTTGCTTGGCACGCCACGCCTTCGCGTAGCTAATCTTATACTTGAATTTATTCTCGATAGCTACCACAATATGCGTTGCCGCAATATCTCTCTTCTCCACTATCTCCCCATACATCAAATTGGCTATAAATCCGGACGTCAGGTTACGATGCCTCGCCAAGACAGTGTTCAGAATGCAGGAGTGCGGCTCCACCTTGGACACAATCCAGTGAGTGTCATACTTCGGTCTACGTGCGTGCACCCTCCAAGGACAACCAGCCTGCTCGCACTTCACAGTGTACTGCTCCTGGCTTGATTTGACGCGCGAAATGTCCGTTGCATTGAGAGGGCCCAAAGCTTGATGGCATCCTGCAGCGCTTCCTTGTCAGCAAATGTAGCATGCACCCGAACCTCTGTCTCATGATACTCCCATGGTGATTCATGTTCATCATGGGCGGAAACACCCTCCGCATTAAACCGATTCCATTCCTGGGGGATAGGAACTTCTTCATCATCCGAACTATCCTCCTCGTCGTCCTCTACAGCTTGCTCTTCATCACATGCCCTCTGGTCATCAGATTCCATCTGCTGCACGATATACTCATTATGCTCTCCTTCATCTGCTTGCCCAGTTCCGTCTCTATAGCTTGACAGCTGTAACTCTACTCCATGTACCGCATTGCCTTCATCACGAGCAACTTCATCAGCTCCACCAACGTGCGGCCCGCCCGAGCTGCTAGCACCTCCCGAAGCATAGGCGGACGCACGAGCTTGCGCAGCTGCTTGTAGTGAGCACGGTTGCACAAGCAGGACACACTCGTATCCACGGCGCCGGCACCCTTGCACAAATCCCTTCCACGAAGCTGAGCGCACCAATGTCTTCAACTCCCATCTGATGTCAGTGGGAGACCGGCTCCAAAGCCCTTGCACAACAACGCTGCACACCTCGGGGTCCAATGAAAAACTCTCGGTCAGCCAATGCTGCACATCTGTCATTCCAGCATTCTCGTCATCGGGAAGTACGAGAGTGACTTGCGGAAAATCGCTTAAATCCACACCATTCGGACCTTCACGAATCATTCCAGCACCATAATACACTCTCAATGTAGTACTGGCCATTAATGATGTACACCTACATGTACGATTGAAATTTACGACATGTCAAATAACATCGTTCAACACTAAACTAAACTTTTCATACTAAAAAGGGTAGTCAAATTTCTATACTACAAAATGTATACTACATCTACAATTTTTACTAACACCAATATTTCATCTAAACAATAGTGTAAATACAACCTAATTAACAAAAATACCTGGATCCAAATCGATGGAATAGCTTGGACTCCTTCTTCCGCCCTCACCTCCTCCTTCAACCCTGTCCTCCTCTCCTTCTCTTCTCCCCTCTCCTCCTTTTTTTCCCCTCCTCCCTCTTTTCTCCCCTTCCTCTTCCTCCTCTCTTCTTCTCTCTGGCTCTCTGCGCAGAATGGGGGAAATGAGGGAAAAGTGGTTGCTAGTGGGCGGCAGGCGGTGGAATAAGTGGTATCCACTCCTGTCGCCCTACGGTTGAGCGACTGCAATTTCAGTCGCTCAACCATACAGCGACTGAAATTACAGTCGCTCAACCGTAGAGCGACTGTATAAGTCGCCCAACGGTTCACACATTTCCTAACTGTCGCTTCACGGTTGGGCGAAAGGCAGAAGTCGCCCAATGGGGCGGCGACTGGAGACTATTTTTGTAAAAAAATTTCTCGCGGGTATATTTATGTATTTTCGAATAAAAAAGAGATTATCCGTACAAAAATTTCATGAGATTAATGGGCTGGACCAGGGCTACAGCCCCCAGCCCAGGCCTTAGGTCCGCTCCTATTGAGCTGCCTAGTCGAAGCGATGTACCATGTACAGGGCTCGCTCATGTATTTTCTTTATATGTCGCGACATTAGCTTCTGCATGACTTGTGCCCATCTCCTTTGCAGATCGCATGACACATGAAGTGTTCGAAATGTACCGGTTAATAGCGCGCGACACCTAGTACGCGCGTGTTGCAGCACTACTAACCATGCGTACATTGCTCAAGGCAATAATGGCTTTTGGTTGTGGGATTTTTTGCTGCATTTTTCGATATGGTGGCAGATGGGAAAGACACTGACGCTGACGATATAAGCGCCAGTGTGCTTAGAAAGTCATTCGAAGAAGCGGCTTTGAGAAGTCATTTGAAAAAACTGTCCTGTTTATTTCGGCTTTCAGATAAACCGAAGCCAGAAGTAAAAAAAAGAACCAAACCAATGTGAACTATGTCTAATTGCTGCTACAGACTCCAATAAATGGCTTGATTGCGCAAAACAATAAAAACTGATCTAATCAGCCCATGAGGGCATCCACAGTGGAGAATATCACAAGGTGGTGGTTTCGTGAGAGAATACCGCCACATCAGCTCAAACCACCACGTAAAAAAAAATTCCCCCACAATGCATGGTGGCTTGAAGTAGTAGCTTCAGCTTTCTAACTCTTTTTTTACTTGGTGGTCCCCACTCCCCTACCGCACTCCTCTCCCCTTCCCGCATCCACATCCCCACCAAATCCACCCCCGAATCCCTACAATTAGCTCCGTCACCTCCTCGGATCTCCTCCTCCTCCCACCCACGATGGATCCGGCAGCCGTAGCGCAATCTCGAGGGCTGCAAGGAGTTCACCTCCCAAGCTCTCACCACCAACCCTCGCGCCCCAGGCGCCGACAACCTGCTCGCTGCCCAACACTACCGCCTCCCCAACGGGTAGCCCGATCCATACGCCGTCCTTGACCTCGACCTCGGCAGCCCTGCCTCCTGCTAGGATCTAGCTACCGGTGTCCAGATTTGCTCTTCGTCAACATCGTCTTCCCAATCGCTGACGGCGTCATTGTCCCGTGCGTCTTCTCGGTTGCACACGTGTGGCCACCACGCGTGATTTGGGCAAAGTGATGAGGTGCGGTGCCCTTTTCTCTCTCCTTTATAGACCACCTTCTCTTCCCAAACCATTGCAGCTTCTACAGGTCTCTCTGACACACTGCAAACCACCACCTTTCCTCCTCTCCTCCACGGCTCCCACGTGGACCCGTGAGGCCACCATCAAGAGTGGAGCACTGTGGATGCTGTGAGAAACTGACTCCTAATTTGACGCCATAACGCGATTCAACCGTACGTGTATTACATGTTGAGCTTAGCTAGTAGCACGCTCGCCGGCATGCACTGCACAGTGCTTCTCTTAGTACTACGTACTGACAACACGGCTTGCCACACGGACACGGGAACAGCCGAACAGCTACTTGCTCAGCAGAACAACAAAGCAGCTCTTATGCATGGGTGGGTGGCGCAGAGCAAAGTACAGCAGGAAGATACCCACGCGGTCTCCAGCTTGCCCCACCATCCGCCTCTCTCTCTCTCTCTCTCCTCCCCTTCTTTCTCCGGTCTCTGTCGTGCGTCCCCGGCCGCGCGCGCGGCCGGCCTCTGCCGCTGCGTCCGCGCAGTCACGCTCGCTCGCGGCGCAGGGCAGGCCTACCTTGCTGGGCGCTGTCTTTTGGGCTTTGCCAGGCAGGGCAAAGGCAAAAAAAGCAGCGCCAACTTTTGGACCGGGAGGGAGCTGAGCTGCATGCCTGACGGTTCTCACTCCCACCCCGCTTATTGAGAGTGGTGTTTGTGGACGCGTCAGGCAGGAAAGCTAAGCTATGAGCCTCTGATTAGACGGTCACGATGCCGGAAGAGCTGCTAGTGTCATAGTACGTACGTACTAAAGTATCGTCGATCGAGAGTATCTCAGGACGTACTGGGGGATAAAAAGCATAATAAGTACTTTCTTATTTTCGTAGTATAATTTTAAAAAGTACTGTTGATGCCCTGTTGGGAGCACAAGAATCTTTTAGAAATTTCACAGAAAACAGTTTAACTCCCACAAAAATCGGAAGAAATTCCCAGGTTCCAGATGGGGCCTGCGTGTTGACAACAAATTACGTTAGTTCTTTTCTCTCTTGAGATTGACTATATAGCTCTCGTGCATAAAATACGGAGAATCCAATTGCAGTACATATGGGGTGAACAAAAGTTGCAAGAATATAAACAGCCTGATTCATAATGTCGTTACAAGTTCACTTGCTTGCAAAAGTTCATCATTATTGACGTACCAAAATTCCGATTGCATGCCAACTGGGTGTGGTAAATGTCTCTGTCTAGCACGTTTCCACTCCCTCTAATTGCACACTAGCTAGGTGAGTTTTATCTATGGTTTTTTTTTTTGTATTTGATTGTCTGATATTCGTCTCGATATATTGCCAAGTCTTATGTTAGTATGTTAATCAAATGGATACTCTAAAAAAAAAAATCAAATTTCATGCCTTACATTTGATGTACAATGTAAAATACCAGGATCATCTCCATCTAGTGCATGCATGCATATAAATTTGAACAGGCTAAATATAGATTGACTCGTGGTGTGCATGGACATGGCAGTATTTATATATCTCAGTGAAGATTAATTAGTAAAAGTGTTACCGGGAAGGAGAAGAAGATGACGGAGATAGCTATCAGCCATTGCACACATAGGTTTGAATGGTTGATTTGATACCAATCACTTGAATGACTTAGGGTGGAAAAACTGATCATTACGGGATCACATGCTAAAAATCCATAAATAAACCTATCAGCACGGATTTGAGGCCTTGAGGGGCTTGTTCAAATGCATGGAATGCCTTGTGATCAATTTTTTTTAAATTAGCACATGTGCGCATTAACTAATGTTAGGATACAAGTATGCTACACTAACACAAATTAAAATTTTCTATCGTATAAACTAGGAAGTCATGCGAGTAAGAGATTATAGAATGTTACCATTAGATACACAGTGCAATGGAACAAGAGTTAAGTAATCTGGTTCAACGTAGCGTGTATCGATGTTATGAAAGTAGTCGATCGTCCACGAGCTAACCGTCTCCTCCTCGCGATCATCCCGATCAGTGTCGTAATTGCAACAACGCCTCTACCGAAGTTCACACGTCTAGGGAGGAATGTTGTGCATCGGTGTGCTAATAACAGTGTGCAGGTGAGTGCCTTTGAGAGGTGGTGGCTAGGGTTTCGGTGGGTGCATATTGGATACCTCCCTCAGCACCACGTCCCTCTTAATATATAACCTCCAATCAGATCTTTATCCAATACGAGTAGAGATCGTATCCCCCTAGGAGTCTACCACCCGTCCCCTATATGAGTAGAAATTGTATCCCACGTAGTGTCTACCATCCGGACCCTTATCGTTCCATCACATTAAGTTGTGACCCTATAAGTTCATGTATATTCGACCATGGTCTGAAAACTCTTTTTCAGTCCATATGTCGGTAGCGATCTATAGTAGGACATAGTGACTCTCAAATATATATAAAGATCATAAGAAATGAACTTGTATAGTACTTATGTACCAATCTCTGTGCCCCATGATACCAAATTAAACTCAAAGTGAGAAGTGTGCCATCCTTTGATGGCTCGGTCCTTCACTCAAACCTATAATGGATTACTCAATTGTGATTGACTCCTCAAACATATTTGGCACGACCATACACTTTCTTAATTCAACCACATCGAGAGGCCCAGAGATATCTCTTCCGTTATATATGGTCAAATTCTATCGTAATCGCTAACATTCCTCCACATGTTTTATAGTAAACATGAAAGTTGCATTTATGAGCACCTAGTTATGGAGTAGTATTTGGCAACCCCTAAATAAACTATTACATATGTATAAAACTATGATGATATCAGGTGTAAGAATCCTAGCTATATACACTATGTATGAGAACAACTAATGACACTTAAGAATATAACAGTTCTTGCAGTATCTCATGGTAGGTCAATGCAATACCTATTATTCTTTAAAATGTGTCTATATTATTGATTTGATATCTTCCACTACTACAAAAGGGGTCATCACAGATGGTTCAAAACTGTCATCACAGACGGTTTTTTGAACCGTCTGAGTTTATGTGTCAGGGATAATCAGAAGTTATCACAGACGGTTTGTGAGACGTCCGTAATAAATACATTACAGACGGTTTATAACTAGAACCGTCTGTGAAAAACACTATCTGTGAAAAACACTATCACAGATGGTTCTAGCTACGAACCGTCTGTGATACTTCCCCATCACAGACGGTTTCTGGTTTGAGCCGTCTGTGATAATTCTTCACAGACGGTTTATACCACAAAACCGTCTGTGATAGTTCATTCTATACCTAAATTTTTTCTATTTTTTTGGCTAGCCTCAAGAAATGTTAACTATATCATCTGAAAACAAGCAAATACAGCAACAAACACAACAACACATTCTATTTCCATTAAAATTAGAATCCACCGTTACAACATCACAAGATATCGAGTAGGTTACCCATAGCACTGCATACATAAGATGACACTTACAATTTTACAAAGATAAACTTCACGGCTACAAATTCAGAAAAATGCTTACACTACATTAAACTACAATCTAAAACAAGTGGTGCGAAAAAATTTCAAGTAGCAAAAACAAAAGGGCAACGAACACCATTTTTAGCTTCTATGCCGGCCTTCTTCCTTTCCATCTTGCCATTGCCATTGCCTTCTTCCTTGCCATGCCGGCTGTTGTAGGGGTGGCCCAACCCCCCGTGACTGGGCCGTGCAACTAGTCCAATATGTAATAGGCCCAATAGTGTAGAGGAATATAACAGTGTAAATATACCAGTGTACCCCCATCCTTTGTAAATACTAAGGGGTAGAATGGGGATTTCCCATTCTACCCCACTCACATATATATAAGCCCCCAGGAGGGGCAAAGGGGGACACATCTCCCTCATTCTGACCACCTCTCCACAGATCTGGCTCTCCTCTTCCTCTCCTACTAGTCCCCTCTTTCTCTGTTTAGCCCTAGCTACGACAGGTGGCGCCGTCCGTGGGGAGGACAAGGACAAGCCTGAAGACTGAAGAAGAAGGATGGCACCGAAAAAAGCTTCGTCAGCAGTGGCGAAGGGAAAGAAGGCGGCCGGGCCATAGCGTCGTATGAGTACCAGGGCTTCGGCATCGGCAGCGGTGAGTGCGGGTGGCGACGCAGGCGCGGGGGTCGAGGACGTCGACGTTCGCGCGGTGACGACCAACCTCGTCACCGGCACCGCGACGACCAACCCCGTCACCGGCACCGCGACGACCAACCCCGTCACCGGCACCGCGACGACCAACCCCGTCACCGGCACCGCGACGACCAACCCCGTCACCGGCACCACGGCGACCCACCCCGTCGCCGGCGTCGCGGTGGCAAACCCGGCGGTCGAAGACGTCGACGCCGGTGCGGGGACAACCGACCCCGCCGACGCAACGACAGCCGACCTCGCCGCCCCCGCCGCGACCCTCGTCGGCAGCGCGGACCGGGCGGTTCGAGGTAGCCACGACGGAGCGACTGGCAGCTCGGGAGCTCGCGACGCGGTCGTGCCCGCACCGATCCGCCCGTTGGGAGTACCGGCGACCCCGCCCGCACAGGCGGTGGAAAGCGCCCTACTGGCGGCCCTCAACGCGTTCCAGCGGGAGCTAGGGGACCTTCGCGGAGCCGTCCGAGATATGCAAGAGGCTCAGAGCCAGCAGGCCGCGCCAGCAATCGCGACCGAGCCCACGCCGGAGAGGGCGGACAGTCGCGAAGCCCCCATGTCTAGCCGCGTGCCGCTGAGGCGCGTAGATCCGGAGTCCCCGCTTTCGGCGGAGCTTCAGCAGGCGGCATGGCCCGAAGACTTCAAGTTCCCTAGCGCCGTCGACTCGTACAAAGGCGACACGGACCCCCGTGAGTTCGTGCGCGTGTACGAAACCGCGATCGAAGCCGCGGGCGGAGACGACACCACGAAAGCGAAGGGACTCCCCCTCGCGCTGCAAGGAGTGGCGCTCTCTTGGTTCTTTACCATAGAGTCGGGCTCCATCTACGTGTGGGAGCAGCTTCGCGTCCGCCTTCACAACAACTTCCAAGGAAACTACGTCGACCGAGTCGACGCGGACCAACTCTTTGTTGTGAAGCAAAAACCCTCGGAGAAGCTCCGGGACTACTTCAAATGCTTCGCCAAGATTCGATGCCAAGTGAAAGACGTTAACGAAACCACCATCGTTAATGCAGCCATACAGGGCCTTCGCCCGGGCTCGATGGCCGAGTACAACGCGCGAAAGCCAATCAAGACGGTGGCGAAGCTCTTCGACAAAATGGAAGAATATGCCAGGGCGGAGGAAGACGCACGGCGAAGGCAAGGTGACGACTCCGACACCAACCAGGTCGGAGCCTCGGCAAAAGCCGAAGATCCGCCGAAGGGCGGTTCTTCGAAGGGAAAACGTAAGCAGGAGTCGTCCAGGGACGCCCCGCATAAGGAGTCGTCCGATCAGCCCAAGCGCGGCCAGCAGAGGTCGAGGCGAAACCGGTACGTCCTCGACATCGAAGGCGGGTCCGACGAGGGTGCTCCCGCGGGCCGAGGCGGTCGGGGGCGCCGTGGCCGGGGGCGCGGCCGTGGCAGGGGCCGCGACGATAAGGGTCGTGGAGATTACGACGACCAGCACCAGGGACTGTGGTGCGTAGTCCACGGCCGCGGCAACCACGATACCTGCACCTCCATCGCGGCGCTCCGCGATAGCGTCGCTAGGGACAGGAACCCGGAGACGCGTCCGCCTGCGGTGGCCCACGTCCAATTCCCGTACGAGGCCCCCGTGCAGGTACAGGCGCAAGGGATGCAACCCCAGGAAGGCACCTTACGGATCCAAGCTCACGTACAGCAGCCTCGGGAGGGCCTCCTGTCGCTGCAGGCCCCGGACGCAACCCACCGCAGGGTCATTAACGTCATATCCGGAGGCTCTGCGCTAGAATTCGCCTCGGCACGGCAGCAGAAGGCCTATGCTCGAAGACTACATCACGTGGCGGCATACCCAACGCAAGCACCGCCGGATTGGGCGCAGCACGAAGTTACATTCACACCCGACGACGCCTAGGGTGTGGACTTCCCTCATCAGGACCCCCTGGTCATCCGAGTCACTATCGCGGGATGCGACGTGGGGCGCGCCTTGGTGGACGGCGGTAGAGCGGTAGCTCCGCGAACGTATTGTTTGCAGCGGCCTTCGACCAGATGGGGATCCCTCGAAGCCGCCTAGGGCCCTCGGGAATCCCACTGCAGGGCTTCGGGGGACAGCCCCTGCGGGCGCTGGGCCAAATAGGTCTTCAAGTCTCCTTCGGCCGAGATGACAATGTGCGGGCCGAAGATGCCACCTTCGACGTGGTCGACCTTCCGTACCCCTACAATGCCATATTAGGGCGCCCAATCCTCAACTCCTTCGGCGCGGTACCACATCACGGCTATCTATGCATGAAGATCCCGGGTCCCCGGGCCATCATCACCGTCCGAGGCGACCAGGATATGGCCCGGCGCATCGAGCCAGGTACCAGGTGCCCGCATCGCGAAGCCCAACGGCGCTCCTAGAGCTGGCGTCACAGCGCGGAGGTCCGCGGGGCCATTCACAGGAGCCTTGGCGGGCCCTGCAGATGTCTAGCGACTAGAGGCTTCGGCCGCACCAAGGGCAAACGGTTAGTATATCCATCCTTTGTAGTTGCTCACCCGCGCAAACAGGGATGTAGTGAAGATCGCCGTTTGTCGCTAATTTTTCTTCATCACGCGCAAGTACGCGGTGAAGGTGCGCGCAGGCTTAGCCAACGCGCGCGTTCCCACAGTATAAATCAAAGACGCACGTTCGCGTGTGCACTCGCCGTAGCCAGGGGTACGGGACTGAGTATAAATCGAAGTCGCACGTTCGCATGTGCACTCGCCGTAGCCAAAAGGTGACGGGACTGAGTATAAACAAAGACGCACGTTCGCGTGTGCACTCGCCGTAGCCAGGGGTACGGGACTGAGTATAAATCGAAGTCGCACGTTCGCGTGTGCACTCGCCGTAGCCAAAAGGTGACGGGCCTGAGTATAAACAAAGACGCACGTTCGCGTGTGCACTCGCCGTAGCCAGGGGTACGGGACTGAGTATAAATCGAAGTCGCACGTTCGCGTGTGCACTCGCCGTAGCCAAAAGGTGACAGGCCTGAGTATAAACAAAGACGCACGTTCGCGTGTGCACTCGCCGTAGCCAGGGGTACGGGACTGAGTATAAATCGAAGTCGTATGTTCGCGTGTGCACTCGCCGTAGCCAAAGGTGACGGGCCTGAGTATAAAATAAAGACGCACCGGGGGGACGCCCTCGCGCGCACCAGTCTACGGACTTTAAATAAGACGTAGCGTCGAGGTCCGCCTCCGCACGCACCAGTCTACGGACTTTAAATAAGACGTAGCGTTGAGCCTTGCTCCGCACGCGACAGTCTACGGACTATAAATAAGACGTAGCGTTGAGCCTAGCTCCGCACGCACCAGTCTACGGACTTTAAATAAGACGTAGCGTTGAGCCTCGCTCCGCACGCGACAGTCTACGGACTATAAATAAGACGTAGCGTTGAGCCTAGCTCCGCACGCACCAGTCTACGGACTTTAAATAAGACGTAGCGTTGAGCCTCGCTCCGCACGCGACAGTCTACGGACTATAAATAAGACGTAGCGTTGAGCCTAGCTCCGCACGCACCAGTCTACGGACTTTAAATAAGATGTAGCGTTGAGCCTAGCTCCGCACGCACCAGTCTACGAACTATAAATAAGACGTAGCGTTGAGCCTAGCTCCGCACGCACCAGTCTACGGACTTTAAATAAGACGCAACGGGGGGACGCCTCCGCGCACACTCTACGGAGTATAAATAAGACGTAGCGTTGAGCTCAGCTTCCGCACGCACCAGTCTACGGACTTTAAATAAGACGTAGCGTTGAGCTCAGCTTCCGCACGCGCGAGTCTACGGACTATAAATAAGACGTAGCGTTGAGCTCAGCTTCCGCACGCACCAGTCTACGGACTTTAAATAATAGTAGCGTCGAGGTCCGCCTCCGCACGCGAGAGTTCGCGGACTATAAATTAAGTCGTGCGCCGAGGTCTGCCTCCGCACGCGAGAGTCCAAGGACTATAAATTAAGTCGTGCGCCGAGGTCTGCCTCCGCACGCGAGAGTCCAAGGACTATAAATTAAGTCGTGCGCCGAGGTCTGCCTCCGCACGCGAGAGTCCAAGGACTATAAATTAAGTCATGCGCCGAGGTCTGCCTCCGCACGCGAGAGTCCAAGGACTATAAATTAAGTCGTGCGCCGAGGTCTGCCTCCGCACCCGAGAGTCCGCGGACTATAAATTAAGTCGTGCGCCGAGGTCCGCCTCCGCACGCGCCAGTCTACGGACTCTAAACAAGTCGTGCGCCGAGGTCCGCCTCCGCACGCACCAGTTATCCTCACGCACTCTACGGAGCATAAAAATTGCGCAATGGCCGAGACACTAGGAAGTGCCTCGCCTTAGTGATGCGGCACCTGGATGTCGCACCTTCGAGCGCGTTACACCAGGGAGTGTATCACTCCTTTTCGAAGGTAGGGGAACGGCGGTCTCGCCTCCCTACCTCGGCGTGCGTAGTGCCTTCGGCCTACGCTCCAAGCGCCCGCTCCCCGCGGGCAACCATTTTTGAAGGTAGGGGAACGGCGGTCTCGCCTCCCTACTTCGGCGTGCGTAGTGCCTTCGGCCTACGCTCCAAGCGCCCGCTCGCCGCGGGCACTCCTTTTCGAAGGTAGGGGAACGGCGGTCTCGCCTCCCTACCTCGGCGTGCGTAGTACCTTCGGCCTACGCTCCAAGCGCCCGCTCGCCGCGGGCACTCCTTTTTGAAGGTAAAGCAACGACGGTCTCGCCTCCCTACCTCGGCGTGCGTAGTGCCTTCGGCCTACGCTCCAAGCGCCCGCTCCCCGCGGGCACCCATTTTTGAAGGTAGGGGAACGGCGGTCTCGCCACCCTACCTCGGCGTGCGTAGTGCTTTCGGCCTACGCTCCAAGCGCCCGCTCGCCGCGGGCACTCCTTTTCGAAGGTAGGGGAACGGCGGTCTCGCCTCCCTACCTCGGCGTGCGTAGTGCCTTCGGCCTACACTCCAAGCGCCCGCTCTCCGCGGGCACTCCTTTTTGAATGTAGGGGAACGGCGGTCTCGCCTCCCTACCTCGGCGTGCCTAGTGCCTTCGGCCTACGCTCCAAGCGCCCGCTACCCGCGGGCACTCCTTTTCGAAGGTAGGGGAACGGCGGTCTCGCCTCCCTACCTCGGCGTGCCTAGTGCCTTCGGCCTACGCTCCAAGCGCCCGCTCTCCGCGGGCACTCCTTTTTGAAGGTAGGCTAACGGCGGTCTCGCCTCCCTACCTCGGCGTGCGTAGTGCCTTCGGCCTACGCTCCAAGCGCCCGCTCCCCGCGGGCACTCCTTTTCGAAGGTAGGGGAACGGCGGTCTCGCCTCCCTACCTCGGCGTGCGTAGTGCCTTCGGCCTACGCTCCAAGCGCCCGCTCCCCGCGGGCACTCCTTTTGGAAGGTAGGGGAACGGCGGTCTCGCCTCCCTACCTCGGCGTGCGTAGTGCCTTCGGCCTACGCTCCAAGCGCCCGCTCCCCGCGGGCACTCCTTTTCGAAGGTAGGGGAACGGCGGTCTCGCCTCCCTACCTCGGCGTGCGTAGTGCCTTCGGCCTACGCTCCAAGCGCCCGCTCCCCGCGGGCACTCCTTTTTGAAGGTAGGGAAACGGCGGTCTCGCCTCCCTACCTCGGCGTGCGTAGTGCCTTCGGCCTACGCTCCAAGCGCCCGCTCTCCGCGGGCACTCCTTTTTGAAGGTAGGGGAACGGCGGTCTCGCCTCCCTACCTCGGCGTGCGTAGTGCCTTCGGCCTACGCTCCAAGCGCCTGCTCTCCGCGGGCACTCCTTTTGGAAGGTAGGGGAACGGCGGTCTCGCCTCCCTACCTTGGCGTGCGTAGTGCCTTTGGCCTACACGCTCCAGCGCCCGCTCCCCGCGGGCACGCCTTTTCGAAGGTAGGGGAACAGCGGTCTCGCCTCCCTACCTCGGCGTGCGTAGTGCCTTCGGCCTACGCTCCAAGCGCCCGCTCCCAGCGGGCACCCCTTTTTGAAGGTAGGGGAACGGCGGTCTCGCCTCCCTACCTCGGCGTGCGTAGTGCCTTCGGCCTACGCTCCAAGCGCCCGCTCTCCGCGGGCACTCCTTTTTGAAGGTAGGGGAACGGCGATCTCGCCTCCCTACCTTGGCGTGCGTAGTGCCTTCGGCCTACGCTCCAAGCGCCCGCTCGCCGCGGGCACTCCTTTTTGAAGGTAGGGGAACGGCGGTCTCGCCTCCCTACCTCGGCGTGCGTAGTGCCTTCGGCCTACGCTCCAAGCGCCCGCTCTCCGCGGTCACTCCTTTTCGAAGGTAGGGGAACGGCGGTCTCGCCTACCTACCTCGGCGTGCGTAGTGCCTTCGGCCTACGCTCCAAGCGTCCGCTCTCCGCGGGCACTCCTTTTTGATGGTAGGGGAACGACGGTCTCGCCTCCCTACCTCGGCGTGCGTAGTGCCTTCGGCCTACGCTCCAAGCGCCCGCTCTCCGCGGGCACTCTTTTCGAAGGTAGGAGAACAGCAGCGTCGGCGTGTCTTCGGCGCTCGACTCCGCCGTCCGCCTTGTAGGCATCGCCTCGGCGGGACGGCACGTCTTCGGCGCTCGAGGACACGTCTTCGACGCTCGACTCCGCTGTCCGCCTTGTAGGCATCGCCTCGGCAGGACGGCACGTCTTCGGCGCTCGACGGCACGCCTTCGGCCTTGACTCCGCCGTCCGCCCCATAGGCATCGCCTCGGCGGGACGGCACGTCTTCGGCGCTCGACGACACGTCTTCGACGCTCGACTCCGCCGTCCGCCTCGTAGGCATCGCCTCGGCGGGACGGCACGTCTTCGGCGCTCGACGACACGCCTTCGGCCTCGACTCCGCCGTCCGCCTCGTAGGCATCGCCTCGGGGGGACGGCACGTCTTCGGCGCTCGACGACACGCCTTCGGCCTCGACTCCGCCGTCCGCCGTGTAGGCATCGCCTCGGGGGGACGGCACGTCTTCGGCGCTCGACGACACGCCTTTGGCCTCGACTCCGTCGTCCGCCTCGTAGGCATCTCCTCGGGGGGACGGCACGTCTTCGGCGCTCGACGACACGCCTTCGGCCTCGACTCCGCCGTCCGCCTCGTAGGCATCGCCTCGGCGGGACGACACGTCTTCGGCGCTCGACTCCGCCGTCCGCCTCGTAGGCATCGCCTCGGCGGGACGGCACGTCTTCGGCGCTCGACGACGCGCCTTCGGCCTCGACTCCGCCGTCCACCTCGTATGCATCGCCTCGGTGGGACGGCACGTCTTCGGCGCTCGACTCCGCCGTCCGCCTTGCAGGCATCGCCTCGGCGGGACAGCACGTCTTCGGCGCTCGACGACACGCCTTCGGCCTCGACTCCGCCGTCCGCCTCGTAGGCATCGCCTCGGCGGGATGGCACGTCTTCGGCGCTCGACGACGCGCCTTCGGCCTCGACTCCGCCGTCCGCCTTGTAGGCATCGCCTCGGCGGGACGGCACGTCTTCGGCGCTCGACGACGTCTCCGGCGCTTCACCGGTTCCTTCATAAGCATTGCCTCTCGGGTCTGCGAGCTATCAGTTGCATTGGCACCCTCGTGCTTGCTGTCAGGGAACGGGGGCTGGGGTGGTTGATATCGTCAGCTCGCCCATCGGGACCTCAGCACTTGCTGTCGAGGGAGTACTGTTGTAGGGGTGGCCCAACCCCCCGTGACTGGGCCGTGCAACTAGTCCAATATGTAATAGGCCCAATAGTGTAGAGGAATATAACAGTGTACCCCCATCCTTTGTAAATACTAAGGGGTAGAATGGGGATTTCCCATTCTACCCCACTCACATATATATAAGGCCCCAGGAGGGGCAAAGGGGGACACATCTCCCTCATTCTGACCACCTCTCCACAGATCTGGCTCTCCTCTTCCTCTCCTACTAGTCCCCTCTTTCTCTGTTTAGCCCGTAGCTACGACACCGGCCTTCTTCCTTTCCATCTTGCCATTGCCTTCTTCCACTCCATCTTACTTCAAGTGAAATTTCAGTCACTCTTGCCGAGCCCTTCCTACCCTTGCCGCGCACAAATGAGTTGGAGTAGTACTGGTGGTATTGGTTCTTCGAGTAGGAGAGGGGGTTAATAAGGGGCGAGAGGTGGGGAGGAGAACGGTGCCTGCCATTCGATGCGGAGAGAATGGACGGGTGAGATCCAGATCCTAGTGGATATGCTGCGGATCGGTGATGTGGCGGGACATCACAGACGGTTCGGATTACAACCATCTGTGATAGAGGCATCAAAGACAGTTCATAACAACAACCGTCTATGATCTCACAAAGACAACATACCGGTATAATACAAATAACTAGTCTAAAAAGATAAAATATCAAAGTTTTATATGGCCTAGATATCCTTGTTTGAAAGGTTTTGACGAGATCTACAACTTTGCAGTTGAGGAAAAACCCAAATTACAAAGGAAAGATTGAAAATTTTGGCAAAAAGAGAAACCAAAAACTTGCAAAGCAAATTTAGGGCTAAAGATGACTGATTTTGAGGGTTTTAGAGGGCGACTAGTGCAAGCAGGTCATTTTTTTTGAATCGGGCTCGTTGTTAGTTTTCCAACGAGTACAAGAACGTCGAAAGTGGACACCGTATGCAAAAGTTATACCCGTTTTACTGAAAGTGTCTCAAAATTGAAT
Source organism: Dendrocalamus latiflorus (assembly GCA_017311315.1). Taxonomy (NCBI): domain Eukaryota; kingdom Viridiplantae; phylum Streptophyta; class Magnoliopsida; order Poales; family Poaceae; genus Dendrocalamus; species Dendrocalamus latiflorus. The sequence continues at coordinate 32,737,642 of CM029657.1, forward strand.
CCTTCTCGGACTCAGGCGGGAAATTATGAAATTTTAGGGAATTGCAAGGCGAGAAACATATCACAGACGATTTTTAATACAAACCGTCTGTGATGTCTACCATTATCACAGACGGTTCTTATCTAGAACCGTCTATGAAACTTCACAGACTGTTTGTATTAAAAACTGTCTGTGAAAATATCACAGACGGTTATTCGTATGAACCGTCTGTGATACTTGCAGCATAGACGGTTCCTAGGAACCGTCTGTGATGTAAGCGTCCAGTTTAGCCTCTTTTGTGGTGGTGTTCATATCTATGATCGGGAAATATGATCATCAATTAATACATGTGCTGATCTATAAATTGTAATTGTCCCACATAATGATATAAGATCAGGGATAATTTAGAATAACATCAAAACATGAATAAAGAGCTCTTAGAACAAGTCATATATTTTTTGATCAATATGAAAGGCATTTATTCAAGGGACAAAACAACATATTATTCAAAATATCATAAATATAGAAGTGATTCAATCACCTCAATGATTGCTTCTAGAACATATCATTAACAACTAAAATATAGGTGTTGTGGTTACAGACCAAACAGAGAGAGAGAGTGTAGTAGTGGAGAGTTGAGTAAATGAATGGCTTCTTCCTTCTCCCCGTGGCCTATGCCACATATATATATATATATATATATATATATATATATATATATATATATATATATATATATATATATATATATATATATATATATATATATATATATATATATATATATATATATTCACATGGGGAGTGCTTGTACAGTTGTACCCTTACACATGAGTATTCCCCTCGGGGGCTCTTATGTCATTACACATGTCCTATTTCGGACCTAACAGGCCTACTGGGCCTAGGTGGGGGGCCACCCCTACAACAATAAGTATTTGGTAGAAGAGCTTATGACTTCTAGATCACATAATTTTGGACTATTTCTACTAAGACAGCTGATCACATATAATTAGAGTATCTCCAATGAATAATAGCTCCAAGTTGAAGCTTAAGGAGAAAAACTTTTGATGGCTAAAGCTACCATCCAAAACTCATAACTCCAGTCCGTAGTAGTTTTAGGATGGTTCCACAAAATCTAAAGCAAATGTATACCCTCACTACAATACATAGGTCATGTTCTTTTTAGGTTTTTTTGGTGTTTGTCGAGTTTTTGTATAAATATTTTAAGCTAAAGCGAATACAGAGATGTATGTTTGGGAAGGAAACTTCGATACATACTCAAATTCTTTTAGTCCGGGTCATGAAACAACACGCGACTTGGTCTTCGACTATGTTGTGTCAACCACGCTGTGTCGATCATATTGATACAACCACATTGTGTTGACCACGTTTGCGACCATGTCTTCGATCACATGGGGTGTCGAGCACGTTCTTTGATCACGTTGTGTCAACCATGCTGTGTCGACCGGCTGTTACGACTACGTTGCTTTGACATCAACACCTCAATCACAGCTTTTCAACCATGGTGCTATAGCTCACGAGTAGTGACTGGATCACTGTAGTTACAATTGGTTCATTGTAGCTATGACTAGTTCGTTGTATCTATGACCAGTTCACCACGCAACTTGAATCACGATTATGACTGAGTCTCTAGAATCTTCGACTACTCTCCAACTCTGAGGCCTTTGACTCCTACACAGTACTTGAACACACCGAGTACTCGACGTACGACTATACGGTATTCAACACACAAGTACCATCAACAACAAGATTAGTACCATCAACGACTATACGGCTTCTGATAGATTTTGACCACGATGGATTTCGGCCATGGACGACTTCTGATGGATTTCAACCATGATGGATATCGATCACGGATGACTTCTATTGGATTTTGACCATAATGGCTTTCAACCACAGACCACTTTCAATGGGTTTCGACCTTGATGGCTTTTGACTACCATCTATTTCCAATATCTGGAGGCTTCCAACTACCTATTGCTTCGATGCACGATGGCTTCTGACTATTGTCTGCTTCTGATGTCCATTGGCTTCTGACTACCGGTTAGTTTCAATGTCTGGAGGCCTCCGACTACTATCTGCCTCGCTGTCCGACGGTTTTTGACTACAGACTGTTTCCGATAGCCGGTGGCTTCCAACTTTTGATTATCAATCACTCCCTAATGCCAATGGCCTCCAACATCCAGGGAGTCTTTCCCAGTGACCATGTTTCGACCATGTCAATACTGGTCGATGTTGTTCTGCTTTGTCAAAAGTAAGGATGGTTTGGCCTTATGGCATCTGAGTTCGGCTAAGTGAGCCTATATTGCAGAGGGGTTCTTCCCATTGGTCTCTTTTGACCACTTTGACATCTGACCCAGGCTTTCTGCTCCACCAGCCTCACCACCTGAATTAAGTACATCTACCACACTAATTCTACTATTGTGTCATTAGATCAGTCATGCTTGATGTGAATCATGTACACTTCTAACCACCTTATGACCCAGTGCAATAAATTGATCGAAGTTTGAGTGCGTGCAAATCGGTCAAAGTTCAAGTACGTGCAAAGCGATCAAAGCTTACGAGCGCTAACCGGTCGAAGATCAGAGTGTGAAGTGATCGAGATTTATTAGCGCAGATGTGGTCAAAGTTTATGACTAGTAAGAGCTTATAGCAGCTGAACGGTAGAGTGCTAAGCGGTCGAAACTGTCATTGAAGTTTACAGCTTGTAAGAGTTTACGACAACTGAGTGGTTGAGCAAGTGGTCGAGTGCCGAGTGGTCAAAATATACATCTGGTAAGTTAGATTGCTATTGAGTTCTGAATAACAACTACAATCATTCACCCCCTTTGATTGCCGTGTTTGTTCCTACAAGTGGCATCAGAGCAGGTTGCTATGGCATGAAAGAGGTATGTGAACTGTCCCCCCATACAAGATGGTACTGATTTTGCTTTTTGAAAGTGTTGTATGCAAGCTTATATTGAGGCTCAAAGTAGTGATGTTTGGAATAAAGTTTCTGCACCTTATGTGGTTCATGCTACTATTACTAATTTAAATAAAATAGATGTTGATTTAAATACTCAAGCTCGTAACATGCTATTTCAAGAGATTTCTCGCAAAAAAATTGATCATGTAGCTCATATTAATTCTGCCCACTTAATGTGAAAATGTCTTTGCGATTATCATGAGGGAACCACTAAAATCAAGAAAATGCATAAAAATCTTTATCAAAAAGAATATTCTGATTTTGCTATGAAGTCTGGTGAATCTATTGATAATCTTTTTGCTCGTTTTGAGAAAATATTGTGTAATTTGCACGGTGTTAATGTTATTCCTGCTGATAAAGATAATGCAATAGATTGTTACATGAGACTGCTAGCTCATCTAGATTTAAGATTTGCTTTATTTTTATATTTTTAACTTTTTGTTATGATATCTCATTGTACTCTTTATAATTGGTTTGGTTATTGTAGAGAAGTTTGTCGTTGATATAAATTTCTTAATCATGTTGAAAAACTTATTTTGACATTTATACATGATATATGAGTTTTTATGATCTAGGTAGCTCTACTAAAAAATGGTTTGATTAAATTATTAAATCAATATAATGTGACCGAGATAATCTACAAAGCTTCTTGCTTCTTCTTAGAATTATTCTTTCTCTGGAGTTTCTTGATAATCACAATGCCATAGGGGGAGAAGTTAGAGAAAATTGCTAAAAATGCTTTGGGAAATTTTTTTGAGTTTTCTAGGAGCGTTTGTAGTTGTGGTTTGTCAAATTCATTTTCCTGCAACTTTAAAATCTTCTTTTTCTTTTAAAATACAACTCATTTGAGCAATTTTTTTTAGAATAGATTCATCAAGGGAGAGATTGTTAGACCATGTAAATAGTCATGAATATGGTGATGATGAATAATTGACATGGGTTGAATTAGAATTTGCTTTTATGAAAGTTTCGGATGATGCACATTTTTGAAAATTGAAAAGTGCTAAAATATTCAAGTATTGCGGTCTGACTGCCATGTCAAGGGTGGTCTGACTGCCCCCACGCATGGCGGTCAGACCGGCCCAGCAGGGCGGTTAGACTAGTTTTTCAGGGTGGTCTCAGGTTGATTTTTGAAAAACATGGCAATTGAGTTTGTGGATGAATTGGTTCGTGTTTATGGGTAAACTATGTTGTGTTATGCGTGTGTAGACTGATGTTGGTCAAGTTGGAGAGAACTTGTGCCGAAAAAATATCTTTGGTTTTTACTTGCACAGGTTGAGCATGGAGGTGATCATGGTCGATGACGAGGTGGACTGCGACTAGGATGGGAGGTCCGAGGTTCAGACAGTCGAGGATGTCATGAGATGGTCAGGCTCATGCTTGGCCACATGGAGAACAAATGTGGATGATGTGTAGAGGAGCTACGAGAGGTGAGGTCTTAGAGGCTGTTAGGGGTGCTTTTGGGGGCACTTTATAAACCCACGAAAATCTAGCAATAAACATCACTTTGAATCAGTGTTGGTCTTGATTCACAGAATGTGCTAGTGATTGCAGGAGTCAAAGCTTAAAAGCGAAGGAAGTCTACGACTACCTGTAAAGGTATCGAATCGTTGCTAGAAAATAGAGGAAATATGAGTACTCGAAGGTACTGAATCCTCGAAGGCGCATGTAATCGAGAGGTTTTGCTCCTAGTGTCGAAGATCTCGAGTACATGCAAACCAATCGAAGTTACGACTCAATGCAAAGTAGTCGAGTTATGACTCAATGCAAAGCAGTCGAAACTTACGAGTCAGTGCAACAAATCGGTCGAAGTTCGAGTACGTGCAAATCAGTCGAGATTCGAGTACGTGCAAAGTAGTCAAAGCTTATAAATGCTAACTGGTCGAATATTAGAGTGCAAAGCGGTCGTAGTTTACAAGCACAGAAGTGGTTGATGTTTAAGACTGCTAAAAGTTTATGACAACTAAACAGTCGAGCCCTGAGCGGTCAAAACCGTCATTGAAGTTTACGACTAGTAAGAGTTTACGACAACTGAGCGGTCGAGCATCGAGTGGTCGAAATCTACATCTGGTAAGTTAGATTGCTATTGAGTCCAAATAACGACTACAATCATTCACCCCCTCTGATTGCCGTGTTCGATCCTACAATATATCTGTCTGATTCTAATTTCAATCCAATAGTTCAAAAAAGGACTTATATTTTTCATGGGCTAGAAAACTTTAGAGGGACACCTAAGGCGACCCTACCGCGATTAGGGCTTGTTTGGTTGGTGTCCTAAGCTCTATGCCTGGTAAAATATGGTGCTTGAATGCAGCCTAGTATTTTGATGATTTTCCCCTAACCAAACAAGTTTGAAAATATAGAGTTTGGTTGAAAGCCTGTAACTGAGATTGATAGATAAAAGCAAAAGACGTGGAACAAAGAAACAACATGGATTGAGTCACTTGGGAGGCTGCCAAAAGAATACACTAGGCTTGCTTGTGTGGACCCAGTTCAATTGCTGTGCCTGGAAGAGTGAAGTTGTAAGGCAAATTGGGGCTTGATGCCCTCTGGTATATAAGGAGTCTCGGCCTCAAGTGGAATTCCTCAACGAGGTAGGTAGTCACATTAGAAGCGCTTGGGATGATTTTAGGCGCGGCGGGGAAGACTTCCTTTAATAAAGGAGGAAAGGAGAGATTTTCATTAAACCAAAAGCCAACCAAAGAATCGGAGCCTAGGAGCCATCTAGGTCGGCAACCAAGCGGCGTCCGGCGCGCTCCTGACTATGGTCCATCTTCTTCCCTATTTTTCTTTCTTATAACAAACACAAAAATCAAATCTAGATTATTTTCTTTATATATAGGTTTAGCCCTTTCAAATAAAACATCAACAAACGGAACTTAAGTTTCAATTATTGCTTCTTAAATTTTAGTTGGAATTTCTTAAATTTCAATTGGAATTCACCTTTTACGTTAATCGAGAAATATATCTATTTTTTTGTCTCGGACCAGTAATTATTGAAATTGACGGCCAGGCGCACGCGCCAAGGAAGTCAACCAAATACGCCCCTAATTAATCTTGAGCACCACCAGTACCTGTATATACGTACGTACTCTGCAATATACAGCCCAGGACAACCGGTTCAGCTCTTTTTATGTGATCAAGAAATTTGTGCCAGACTTGCATGGTTAACATCACACGGTGCGTTACATATATTCTGTGCACGTATGGATCGTACGGCATACTGCCCAGTTGTTTGATGCTACACCTAATTGTATAGGATTGTTTATATTAGCTTCTATTTGGAGAAACAGAAGACAATATAAATACCTAATTTTTAAAATGAATTCTCCACTTCTCTTGCTTTGAAGATAAGATATAAGGTCATAGACGTTTCACGCACCACTCCTTTCTCTCTCTCTATGTGCACGCATCTCTCCTTATATTTTCCATCACACACGTTCTCCTTCTAAAAATCACTAACATTTATTTTCACCACGGTATGACCTAACCTTAAAACCAACGACCAGAGCATACAGTAAAAATTACAAAGACGGTCCATCCAAAGATCCAACGGGCGAGTGAATGCTGCGTCCAACAACATCAATTTGTCACATCAAGGTCTTGTCACTGTTGTAGTATACTACAGTAAAGCTTTTCATCACCAGCGTGCGGACTAGGCCTGACCCATACGCATAGGTCAAATTTGTACATACGATCACGGCGGGCTAACTACCTGCACGAATCACAATACTAACTGAACCTGTATGCTTTATGTCGTTTGCAGTTTTGCTGTTCTGCTAGCATCTTCTCCCTTTTTTTAACTGCGTAGTGCATTCTAGAGCTAAGTAGGAAACACGGCTGATGGAGAAGGCTCAAGGCCCATACGGTAAAGCCACAGATCAATGGCTCAACAGAATGGGCATGCCTGTGTGATGTACGTTTTCCTCCCCCATACTAGTATACTCTCCCAATTCTCAGAAAATACATTGTATAGGGAGGCATCTACAAAGAGTATGCGCATCATAGTGGCGATTATTGTAACAGTACACGTTGCAGGTGGTTGCTATTACTAATCCTGGCATAAATAAACCTTCAGAGAGCAGCATTCCCAGGTTCACTAGTGGATATCCACCATTTATCGTGTGTTTAAAAATTATTCAAATCATTTTATCGAGTGTTTAAAAATTATGCAATCTCATAGAAGCACAACAAGGATTACTGGGTTTGTTGGCTAGTTTGAGACGTGCATGCAATTGAAAATAAAACATAGATATTCAATTCCCATGCTAGCTTCTGGCAATACAGATCGATATCGATATTAGAAGTTGAAGCCAAAGAGAAAGGAGAGTTAAACCCTAGCAACTAATAAGGTCAATGGAGATAGAGCAATTCGGCGCGCGTCATCACGCCATTAACCTTACAGGATGCAAGCAATGCGGTAAGCGCGTACCAATTCTCTCTGATTAGTACGGTGGCGGTGGCGGGTGCGGTGCACGAGCAGCCGTCGGCCACATCACTTCTTGGGGGTGCGAGTGGCAGGCGTAGATGGACACGCCGCAAGGTTCCACCGGCTGCGGTGCCGAGGCGGCGGCCGCGGCCAGGTGTGGTGGCTGCCGTCGTAGGTGACGCTGTTCTTGCGGCTCCGGTTGGTGCTGGTGGCCGCGCTGTTCGTCCGCGTTGCCGCCGCTGCCGGAGAGTGACACGGAGACGGACACCGACACGTCGTCGTCGGCGGGGAGGCGGTGGAAGGTGGGGTTCGTGAAGGCGGCGGCGATGACCACTACGGTGGTCGCGGCGTAGAGCGGGCCTGCCACGGCGCCGCCGACGATCTGGCCGTGCGGGCCGGCAAGCGAGATGGAGAGGCCGGCAGCGGCGACCGCGGCCTGGGGCGCCACGGCAGACATGGCCGGGGGCAGGAACGTGGCCGACATGGAAAGGATCTCGTACCGGCCGTGGAAGACGATGGCCGCCGGGGCGGTGCCGGGGACCGCGGGGGAGGGGTGGCGGAGCGAGACGTTGGCGACGGAGCCGGTGCCGGCGAGCACGCAGATCCCGAGGTTGCGGCGGCTCGCGAAGTGCGCGAGAGCCTCAGCGACGTCGAGGCCCCCTGGGATCTCGATCACGTGCGGCCGCATCGCCGCCGCGGGCTCCGACTCCCGCGTGATCACCACCGGCGGCTTCGGCTTGTTCTTGGACCCTGGTGGCCTCCCCCTCCGCTTCTTCGCCACCTCTATGCTCGCCCCGTCTCCCCCACCGCTGACGGCCAGCTGGGTCCCCCCAAGCTCCTTCAGCTCGGCGCTCCCGCGGCTGTCCACCTCGTCAGAGAAGCACTCCAGCTGCTGCTGCTGCTCCCCGTGTCCGCCATGGTGATGGCGCGAAGCCTGCTGCTGCGGCGGCGGCGGCGTCGCGAACCGTATGGCCGCCACGTCCTTGCGTTCTTCGTACAGGCTCTCCTTGCTCATGTCTCTCTTGCCAAATGACATGGAGATGTAGTAAAGCACTAGGAAATTAAGCTAGAAAGATGTGGCTGCGATTGCGAGCGATGGAGGTGTCACAGGCAAGGTCGGCGGCAAGTGGCACGCGTAGTTGTGGGTGTAAGACTGATGAGACTTCGCTAGACTTGGGAATGGAATGGAGCGCGAGATAAGAAAGTGATGGGGGAGAAGGGTAGCTGTAGTAGGATCAGGACAGGATAAGGCTGAGGAGAAGAGGCGATGCTACTGTTGGTGACTGGTGAGAGCGACTGCGAGCGGTGTTCCCTTTTATCCACTTGTCTTTTCACGCTGGGGTCTCGTTGCCCTAACCGGAGATAGTGAGGCTAAAGGGGTGCAAACTGCAAAGTGTATATGGGTGTGGAATACGAGTACACTACATTAGTCTAGATTAAAAAATTTTGATTGTGTAAACCAAAAAGTCATGTGAGTAAGAGATTATTACCACTAGACTTGCAGTTCAACGGAAATAGAGTTGAAGCAGCCGATTAAACGAAGTGCACGCATCAGTGTAGTGGAAGTAGACGATCGTCCTCTAACCAACCGTCCCCTCATCGTGATCGTCCCAATCAGTGCCGCAGTAACAATAGCGTTTCCACTAAAGTCCACACATTCAGGGATAAAATACTATGCGTCAGTATGCTAGCACCAGTGTACACGACAAAGGGTTTTGAGAGACGAGATTCCCTCAAACCCACGTCTCTCTTAATATTTAGCCTCTAATCGGTTCCCTATCCATTACGATTATATATCGTATCTAATTCGAAGAGCCTCTAACTGAATCTTTACCCCATACGAGTAGAGATTGTATCCCACTCAGAGTCTGTCATCGGTATCCTTATCGTTTCAATCCATTATGTGTATGATAATGTAGATTCATGTATATTCAGCTATGGCCCAAAAACTTATTTCCGGTCCATAAGTCGGCAGTGGTCCCTAGTAGAATATAGCGACTCCCAGATATACATAAAGATCGTATTGAACGAACCTATATAGTGCTTATATATCTACCTCTTTGCCTCATGATACCAGATTGAACTCAAGTCAAGAAGCGTGTCATCCTATGATAACTCAATCCTTCACTTGAATCTGTAATAGATTACTCAGATGTGATTGACTCCTCAACTACATTCGGCATGGTCATGCACTTCCTTAATCCAACCATATCGAGGGGTCCAGTGATATCTCTCTCGTTATATAGGATGGGCAAATTTCATCTTGATCGCTCACATTTATCCGTATATTTCATAGTAAACATGAAAGCTACTTTTATGACCACTCAGTTACAGAATAGTGTTTGACGGCTCCTAAATGAACTATTACACATGTAGAAAACTATGACAATAGCACATTTAAGGATCCTACATATACTATGTATGAGACCAACTGATGACACTTAAGAATATAACAATTCCTATATCATCTCATGGTAGGATAATCCAACGCTATATTCTCTAACATGTGTCCACATTATTGATTTGATATCTCTATATCTATGATTCATAAAACATGATCATTAATCAATACATGTGTTGATCTATAATCATAATTATCCCATATAATGATATAAGATCAGGGATAATTTAAAATAACATTAAAACATGAATAAAGAGTTCCATGAACAAGTCACATACTTGTTGATTATTACAAAAGATATTTATTCAAGTGCCAAAATAACATATTATTCAAATAATCATAAACATATAAGTGATACAATTATCTTCATAATTACCTCTAGAGTATGTCACTAATAATGGATTATTCAAATTATTTGTTCATTCAATCTATAGTGAGTATGGTTTAGGTTCTCTGTTCGAACAATAGTTGTTTCTCTCCATTTGTATTCGTATTTAAATTTAAATTTATTGAAGCGAGTTCTATATATATTTTTTTGTTACATATTGATTTACATATATGAATGCAAATATAGTTTATCCGAAATATATTCTACAAGGACCCGATAACTAGATCACCGTAGATTGGCTGTGAACAGTGGGTGCTGCGTTGGCGTCTACGTGCCAACGCGTGCGGAGTTGATTGGCTGCTCGGGCACAAAAAGGCTGAGCGGGCGAGCCCACCTGATCGGCCGCGCGCTAGCTGGCCCGCATCCTTTGACGCCAAGGCACGGCGCGGCGCGGTGCGGGCAAAGCCGTGTCCCGTGTGGCCGGCCGCGCGCGCGCGGTGCCCCTGTGTTTGCGTGTGCGGCGCCAATCCTGCCAGGCCGCGCGCGCGGGCGAGCGGCTGGTGTGGTCGTGGCGGTGTGAGCGCTAGCTCTTGCATTGCACCCACCGACCCGCCCGGCGCCTGTTTTCAACTTCCAAGCGTCCGTCTCCGTCTGGTGGGTGGTCACGTGCTTCTTGGACTGCGCGACGCACTTTCTTTTGTTCGATTGGGCTGGATTCGAAACCGCTTAGCGGACGTTGATTTTGGTTTTTTACTTACTAATATTTTTATTGTGTTTTGTAGTTTTAGTTAAAACTAAATAGTAATTACTAAAAGAAATAATTTTTAGAAGGAGCGGATGAACGGTGCAAAAAGTAACAGAAAGATGTGTGCGTATGATGAGAGCGAGAGGAGTGAAGTTGGTGATATACTTATGACCTCTGTCTTATCCTCGAAGCAAGATGATAGCGAGAGAAGTGGCGAATCCACTCCGAGAAACCGGATATTTATGGTCATGTTCTTTTCAGTTTCTAAAAGTTGTTTCTCGGCTTTTCTATAGTAACTAGTTTTTAAATGAAATATTTTTTAAAGATAGAGTCTACTAGTTAATTGTAGTATATACTTTGCTGACTTCATTTATATCGGCAAAAATCGTACATGAGTTTCTGTTACTCTGTAATCTTTCTTACAAATAGTCCAAAAAGTACAAATCGCAGCCAAAAGACACAAGTCACAGTCAAAAAGAACAAACCATATATTAGCTTTTAACATTTTAAAACAGAAGTTCAAAACAAAAGACAATAGTATCCGGCCCTAAAGCAGCAAGCACCAAAGGTCGTCCCGTGCGGTCAGGCCCGCTTAGTTGGGTTTTTATGTAGCTTTTCTGTTTTTTAATTGTTTAAGGCTTTTTGTACTGTAGCTGCTATAGCTTATTTGACATAATTAAAATTTAAAAAATCTAAAAATAAAAAATAAGTTATCCTATCACGGATAATACAAAAGAATACAGAAAAAGGCAAAAAAATCTAAAATACCAAAAAACTAGAAAAAATGAAATTAAAAACTAGAAGTCCGAAGCCGAAAGGTGAAGCCCAAATAAGCGGGGCTTGATCGTAGGCAACATGTTTACCTCAGTGCGGCTGCACCGTTCGTCACAGGCACGTGCTCTACATGGCCAACCGGCCAGTTTGATCTGTTTGCGATTTTAGTCCCCATATTTTTTTAAGATCATAAGTACAGTAAAGACGTACTCACATATTTAACAACATATCTATACTTACACATACTTATGTAGGTGAATACAAATACACACTTTGATCACTGACATGTACAAAAATAGTTCCAAAATATGTCACCCAAGCTCGAAGCCGGGGGGAGGGCGAGATGGCCATGATCGCCCTCTGCCAAACGTGCAAACGGTCGTCGCCGGGGCGCGCGGGACGCGTGAGACGGGACGCGTTCTGGTCCCCACTCGCTTGGTGCTGCGCTGCATCTACGAGAAGACTCCAAAGCCTATACATCATACGAAAGAAAATCGCCACGTATCAAGATTGTACCGCTGAATTCTGATGATGGGCCGATGATATGTCTTTGTACGTACGTATCTTACTACAGTACAAGGGGTACGTACTCGTTCGATCCATGCATTTGATAGACCGAGGAATAAAAGCTCGGTGGATCTGTAGCTCGCGCGCGCAGCACGTAGCCAGCCCTAATCTATCTATTATATATTAAACAAACAAGTGTACTTGCGGTTGGTACTGCAGTTTGAACGTGCATATAAGAAATGCACTGTCCATTTTGGGACCACTCGTACATATATAGCGATAGACATGTTCTGCAGTTTTGAGTAGACCAGGCCAGGGCACCCCGCTGGACCTCCTGTAGCGCGCATAGACGAGCGTCGCTTTCTCGTTAATTATTTGTGTCGGCACAGTCATCTAACGAGTAGGACTGGAAGCTAGTTTCTGCATCTCCTGTCCGGATGACGCAGCGTGCAGTTTTGGCTTAATCATCGACCAGCTAGAAATCTCTGGTGTTTGGAGAAGATATCTGCTGGTTGCTTATTTCGTCTTGTTTTCTTGCTTCTGATGCATGGCGAGACGCGAGATCGAGCCAGCACATACACATGCCGTAGATCGAATTAAAACGCTGCGAACAACCGCGCTGCTGACAGATCGAGAATTCGAGGTGCCGTGCGCATGGACAGACCATGGTCCATCTGAGCACATGCTCGGTACGCCTCATAATGCCGAGCCGTGCAGGCTCATGCATGCGATGCCGAGCTGATACAGCACGGGAGCGAGGGGGAATCATGACGATCGATCGACCATGGTGCCCGAGACGAGCTAGCGAAGGGGGCAATCATCACCGGTTCCACCACAGCGCACATGAGTAATGCAACAATCCCAGCCTCTGATCGTATCAGGCCGCCCCTGAACCTGAATCATGAATGCCGGCTCTGTTCACCACCACTGGCGACGAATACGATCGATCAGATTCGCTTGCCTTGCTGCCTGCATGCAGTGTCGTTGTATCCCCAGAATTAAAAGGCCCAGCTAGGTAGCAGCAAGCTGGATTTAAATAACTTATCGCACTGCCCGTCCGTGCCCCCACCGGCCTATCACGTTAGCCGCTCTGTGCCCACAGGCCAACCGAGGCCTAGGCTGCATGTAGCTTGCACAGGGCGACCTTTAAAACCTTCGGCCCGGTACATTCGATTTTTTAATGGCTTTTTATTGTACTGTTAGTTTTTCTATACATTTAATTAAAAAAGAATAGGAAAATAAAAAATCAATATATCTTTATGGACAATGCAAAGAAAAAAAAGAAAAAAAGCCACGTTAAAAAGCTAATACATTCCAAATAGACTTTTCCTTCTAGAAGTTAGAAGCCAAAAACTGATACGAACGGGACCTTAATTTTTTTTTGTAGTTTTGTCCCATGCTCCCGCCATCCCCTCACAAAAAGATCCTCAAGCCCACCTACCATCGCCCAGTCACCACCTCTCACTATCACCATCTCTCGCGTTCAGATTTTTTTGCCCCTAGCCAACGACAGCGCAACCCCCACATGTGCGACCACCTCCCCGCCGTCGCTCACACGTGCCGGCCCACTGGAAAGGCTGCATCCACCTGTTGCAATCAGAGGGATACTTGAGTAATCGAGGGGCATGAGAAGATCCCGATGTCCCATACGACTTCTTCACAAGTTGTTTCCTGGGGGTTGGTGAGATTTCTTTTGCACCCTCCTTTGGCTTAGAGTCGTCTACTTCGATCATCTGTACATGACATGAGCATTAGAACAAATCAATCGGAAGATAGTTCTGGGTTACATTTATTATAAATTATGTTAAGCCTTTCAATCCTATCCTCTAGAGAGGTAACCGCCAAGATCAAAGGGACTACTTTTTTCTACTCAGGTTCCCCTTCACAGATTGTCTTCACCTACTCCCTTATCTCAGAAGGGGATATGGCTACAACATCAAAAGGGAGAACTACAAGTCAGACAAAACACTATTGAACAAAAATATTTCTAACTAGTCGGGGTCCTTAATGTTTACCTTCCAAGGAGTTTCTGGTCGAATCTTTTGCGCCCTCTATACCATAACATGATATAATCGCGTAATTTTAAGGGACTAATTCAGCACATCATGAAATCTCTCATCAAATGCCATGACGTCAATCACTTCTCTTTCAGATACACAATGGCGTTGACTAGTCGTTGTATCCTTCCCTCCTTAGGAGCGGATCTTTACTCTGGGCTCTCTACAGTAGCCTTTCCCACGAATGATAGGCTATCTTCCTTGTTCACCATCATGTAGAACCAGAGTTTCTTCCATGACGATCAAGAAGACTTCGAGTACATCAAAATGTACTCTCTCATCTTTCCATCATAAGGTGTTGAGAGTAGTTCCTAGTTGACATCGTGCCTTTCTGGCTCTTCTGGTCATCCGATAGTAGTATATGAGAAGTTATAGGTTTGTTGGAATTCCTAGATATGCCTCTCACAGGTACATGAAGATATTGAGTATGGTGATCGAATTGGGCGCTAGATTCATGTAACATCCTGATTTTCTGGAGTTTTTAAAGCCCAATTTTCAAAAATTAATTTTCTAGAATTAATTAAAGCTTAAAAGGAAATTTTCATAATTTATTTAGATTTAATATGATTAAATTAAACATTAACATAAGTTGAAAATATTTTAATTGGGTTCTTTGTGTCAAATGGAATTTCCTGGTATTTTTGGTGAATTTTTCGGATTTATTTGCTATTTTCTAGAGCTTTTTAAAGTTTATTTGGATTTCTGGAAAACGAAAAAGAAAATAAACCCCCTAACCCTAGTGGGCCGAGCCCACTCGGCCCACCGCCCGCCGCCTGCCACGCATCGGCCTCCGGCCTCCCGCGCGCGTCCCGCTCGCCCTAACCCTAACCCGCCGCCGCCCGGGTATTTAAGGGCGCCGACCCCGAGGTTCGCCGTCATCCCGCAGCCGTCGCCTACGCCTCGTCGGCTTCGCCGTCGTTCGTCGCCGTCCCTCCGCCGTCCGCCGTCTCCGCCGCCGTGCTTCCGTCGCCGGTGAGGACCCTGCCGCCGCGCCCCTCTCTCCGCTCCGCCGTCGCTGACGCCGGAGACGAACCCGTTCGCCGCAGCCTGCCATCGCCGTCGTCTGCGTCGCCACCGTCGTCCACCGTCGCCGGTGAGCCCCGCCGCCGTCCCGAGTCGCCGCCAGCCAGACCGCCGCCGTCCCGGACACCCCGCCGCCGCCGCACTCCGCCCCTTCGCCTCCCCGTGGACGCCGTCCACCGTGCACCCCGCCGCCGTCATGTGGGTCCCGCCTGTCAGCCCGAACCATAGACCCGTGAGCCGATCGGGCCACGTCAGCGCCCAGTCAGCCTTGCCACGTCAGCCCCAGGGCTTGCGTGTCACGACCCGTCAGCAGCCACGTCAGCCCTAGCCGCTTGCGCCAGCAGCCCGTCGGTCCGCACTGTTCCGTGCGCCGGGTCCACCGTAGACCCATCTCACCGTGCACCCGGTCCACAGCACAGTGTAATTTTCGAATTTCAGCCTTTTTCCTAAAACCAGATTTTCCAGAGCCCCGTTCTCCCTCGTCCTAGCCCCGATTGACCCGATTCTTTTTCCTAAATTCATATAAAATTGAGCTCTATATTTTGGTTCAGGTTTGAGAATTTTTGGAGTTCATTTGAATTTATTTTGTCTCTTCGTCTTGTTTTCTCTCTCGTTAGATCACGCGTTCGAGGGAGCCGCCGTCGGATTTGGAGATCAAGAGCCGTCAACTGAGCAAGGCCAAGGCAAGTCGTGTCCTTTGATCATGTTGAACCCAGTTTGCAATATATTATTTAAATATTTTGTTTTAAATTACATTGCATCGCTACTTTTATACAAACCTTGTAATTGGTAGTTATCACCTCAATTGAGTAATTCCCTCCTTGTTAAATTTGAATGCCATGATGCCATTGTCACCATAGGTTGGGAAACTTAGTAGTGATGCTATGTTACGATCACATTTGGGATGGTACGATTAGTATGCTTAGCCATGCTTTTAGTATCGTTTGGGTTCATCATCACATGTGATTAATTAATTTGACTTAATGAGATATCGAATCGTGGTTGGTGCCACTGTTATAAAATTTGTGCCATGGCATTGGTGTGTCATTGGCGTGGTTATACAAAATTGGTTTTCACTCGGGCGAATGATCGTGCAGTGAAGGGGGAAGTGTGGATTCACTTCGTGGGATGTGGAAGTCTCGCCCGGGTACACTTAAGGACTTAACTTTGTGCGCCATTGATCTGAGTCTTACCGTGCAAACCACATGTCTGGTATGGGACAGACCTGGCTGATTAATTTGGGATGTTTCAATTTCAATCTCGTTGGGATGAACATGGTTGCTGATTTCCATGAGGCGCAAGGGGGGGTGTGATGCGAAACCCTAGCGGGCGGGATTGGGTTGGAATTGAACATTGTAAAGGCCTTGTTGTGATTTCCTTAGCGCGAGGCTAATCACATCATGTGGGTACAGTTGTGCAACCTCTGCAGAGTGTAAAACTATTCGAATAGCCGCGTCCTCGGTCATGGACAATGCTCGGTGATTTCACACGAGGTATAGTTACTCTTGGAAAGTTTGTAGCTGGTCAGTGGATGGTTAATTCACTGTTGGTTTAGCTTGAGGATGGGAGGTCCATAAGTAGTTTACTTCAATTCCTTTGATTATTCATTATTGTTTTATTTACAATTTGCCTTCAATCTATTTATGGTAATTTCAAATGCTGTTTTATGCAAATTAACTCTTTCAGCCTTTCATTGGTAAGCCTTGCATACTATATTGCATCATTTGTTACAAACGGCTTGCTGAGTACCAATGTACTCACGGCTTTACGCCTATGTTGCTCAGTTGAGGATGAGTACTACCAGCAGGAGGTTCCAGGAGGCGAGTACTTCGACGACTACGCGTTCTAGGCTTCGCTCCCCACTCGATTGCCCGTGGGCATGTCGATTGGCCACTACGTTTTATTTTGGATTTTCCGCTGCTAATTTTTGTTAAGCCCCTAAGGCTATTGAGATTGTAAGCTTGACCATAAGGTCTCACTTTTGGATATTGATTAATAATTTGAGTTTTCTTTATTTAATATCGTGATTGTGGTGATGATTACCTCTATGTTTGACTGTGTGCACTAGCGTGATCCTGGACTAGTGCAGTATACACAGAAAGTCCGGATTTGCATATTCGGGTCTCGACAATTCACCAATTTGATCCCGTAGAATTTGAGCACCTCTAATAAGAAGGGTGCATCGAGATACTGAACTTGCATTTTATGAATGCCCATAATGCTGGTATCTTGCCATCTTCACTGTTCAGAAAGTTTTCTCCCATAGCCAACTTCCACGGGACCAAAACTAGATTGGGAATCAATCCCGCATCCTCTAAGGCCTTCAATTTCTTCAATCTTAGTTTGGACCTTGCCCATTCAGTGATGAATCTAGACATTCTCATTGTGAATGGCTTGGATCTAGTTTGGATCAAGAGAATTTAGGGAAGAAAAGAACGCTAGGGCAAATAAAGATAAAGGAAAGACGGGGAATTCGAAAGGTTTACCACTTGAGTTTATAAAAACTTTTCTCACAACCAAAGTTCATAGTTACAGGAACTGAGCCTAACAGGTATAAATGGGTATAAATTCTTCAGTTCTACTCCCCTTCCAGTTGGTTCTTTAACTTCAAGTGAAAAAACTCCTCTATCTTTATTGACTACCGTCAAAAAGACCTTTCGACTTGTATCCCAATCGAAGAATTCTAAGTCATGAATTCACTTAAAGGTTAGGGGATAGTTGATGAGGATTGAATAATCTATTCAATATGAATTTAGTATGTAATTAAGGCCATAAGATATTATGATCGTAGACCACTTAAAGTAATACTGCTTGTGTACTACTTGTTGGAGGATTACTCCCCAGGTACCCCTGGTTGGAGGATTGTTACTCGAGCAACCACTACTCGAAGATTCTATGATTCGATAACTAGGCTTAACTCCAGGCAGTTTCTTGCGTGGTGAAATATGGCACATGCGTCCCTAACTCCAATAACCGCACGACAATTCAGCCCTACACCTCTGACAACAACCATCTCATGGTTGTTTTTAAGATCTCTATAGTTATTTGTTAGAGCAACTCCAGCAGGGCCCCTAATTGAGCCCTCAAAACCAAATTTGAGGGCTTGAGCCAAAAAACGAGCTCCAGCAGGGCTCCTACTAGAGCCCTCAAATTTGAGGAGGCCCTCAAATCACCCTCCCACCCCTCATTCCTGGGGGCTCTAGGCCAAGCCCTCAAATCACGGTTGAGTCTGTTTTCTGCGCGCGCTTGGTCCCGGTCCGCCTCTTTCCACGCCCGGCTCTTTCCGCACCCGTGCACGCCGCCAGATTCCCTCCCGGCCCGCCTCTTTCCCCTCCCCGCCTCTTCCCCGTCCGCCTCTTCGTCGACGCCTGCCTCCCCGCTCTCCTCCGCCCGCCTCTTCGTCGCGCGCCCCCGTCCCGGCCTTCCTGCCCCCGTCCCACCAGATCGCCCGCCGCCCCCGCGCGCCCCCGTCCCGCCAGATCCCCCTCCGCCCCCGCGCGCCCCCGTCCTGCCCTTCCTGCCCCCGTCCCGTCAGATCCCCGCCGCCCCCGCGTGCCCCCGTCCCGCCCCTCCTGCCCCGTCCTGCCAGATCCCTCGCGCTCCCGCCGCCACCAGATCCGTCCACGGGAAATCGAGCACGCTCGGCGAGAGGATCTTCGGCGTGGCGGCCTTCCTTGGCGACGGCGGCGTCCCCATCGCCAGCGGCGGGATCATCCTGAGGTTCTTGAGGCTGCTCCGCGGGACGAAAGTGGTGGGGAAGGGGGTGGTGTCGACGGTGCGGGGGACGGGCCTAGGGGATGGCGGGAGGCTGGTGTGAGGTTGGGCACGGTGGTGCGGGTGAGACGGCGAGGTGGAGGACGACGACGAAGACGAGGTGGAAGACGAAGGGGAGTTGGGGTCTTGCTGGTATGGGGAGGAAGAGAAGTGGATTTGAGGGGAGGAAGAGGGTGGTGAGGTTAAGAAGGAGTGGGTCCCATGTGTCAGTGTGTAGTGGAATGGATTTGAGGGCTTAGATTTGAGGGGTGTTGTTGGAGTAGATGCAAAAAAACTGGGCCCTCAAAAGTAGGGGGAGCCCTTAAATGAAAAGTAGGGGCTCTGTTTTGAGGGCTACTGCTGGAGTTGCTCTTAGATCTTTCTCGCTAACAACAACCACTTGCTCGGTCGAGCGTGAGGAATTGATAAGGGCGCAAGACAAAAGGCCTACGAAATCCATAAGTCATGTTCTTTTTAGTTTTTTAGTGACATTTCGTTTTTATTTTCTCTTAGCACTTACTATTTATTAGATTAATAAACTATAGGCAAAATCCATAAGCAGCTGCTAAAAAGAAACAGGTCAAAATCGCTAGTCGCGACGTGTAACTGCCAGTCTAGTGCCTTCTGTTTCACTCTATTTCTTTTCCTACTGGGAAGTGATTACTTGTGCCCGGCCCATATAACTCTGGAAATAGATCAAATGCATTACCATGGTCTACGGCCCAAACAAATTCCCGTCACTGACGGTTATGTGGGCCTCGTAACTTCCACACGTCCTTTTTCTCGTGCAGTACTTCACCCGCTCGCTCGATATTTGATAACGAATCCAACTACACGATTACACAAACACCTCCGCCGAAAACCAAACCAGAGAACCTCTAAAAAAAAAAAACCAAACCAGAGAAGCAAACAAACTTCTCCTCTCTTTACGTAGGCCAGGCAATTACGAGACGAACGCGATCTACTTCCAATCCGACGTCGCCACCGTCGCGTTTCCCGATGGAGCCGTCCACCTCCTCACCGGCGCCGGACCCGGCGCCACGGCGGTCGCCGAAGGTAAGGCTCCGGAGGCAGACGCTGGAGTCGCTGCTGGAGGAGATCCAGCGGGCACTCGACATGCTGCGCGACGACAATCTCGACGTGTCTCTCTCCGAGGAAGCCTCCGAGGCGCCGGAGCACGCGGACAGCGCGGGCGGCGTCGACGACGATGACTCGGCGGCGTCGCTGGCGAGTGACTCCGACTACGAGACGGACCAGGTACGGAGGAAGCGTCGTGATCCCTCTCGATTTGGTTGGTGTTCTGAGGGAGGTTGAGGTTTCCCGGGAGGCTATGATTGGGGTTTTGATTCGAGATTATGAGGCATTAATTGACGCAACTGTTGGCAAATTGCGATAATTCAACTAAATTCGCGTTATGTTAAGCTTGGACCCAACAAATTCAAACTAGCTAGATCGATCGGCCATGTATTTAGATGTCTATCTGAGTTTGATGCCTTGTTTTTGGAATTAGTTCAAAATTGCTTCAATAATACTGTTCTCGTATTGTATCTCTGGTGCGTTGGTGTAGTGAGTGAGACTAATAAGGAACCTGTCAATTTCTAGAGTTCAATTGTAACGCCCCCATTTCTAAGGTCATTGAAATCATCGCAGCTATCCAGGATGTTCAGTTGTGAAGTACTGTTGACAAGTATGTATCATACCAACACAAGTTTACAACATAAGAACCAAACTTTATTACAATACTTATGGTATAATAACCAGGTTTTATACAGCGGGGCGTCCAAGCCCAGGTTATATTACATCACAAAGAGAAACCACACAGGTGTGCCTGAGCGTGGACGAGCCTTAAAACTAGATATCATCTACACCAAGGGAATCCTCGAAGGGTTCTTCATTATCTTTCCAAGATTCTTTTGTTAATGGTTTAACAAGTATGAGTGCAACTGTATTCAATAAGTCACAACACAAGGGGGATATCAATTACCTACTTGCCAGTATTTCAAGAGATAGAAAGGTGTTGTCTTCGTTACTACATTTGTGTATGCATATTTATTTGTATATGACTTTTCTAAAGCAAAAGTTAACTTCTTAAGTGAAAAGGGGTTTAATCAGCTTGATTACCAAATTGGAAACATTACCAAAACTATTTATGCCTTACTGTTAGATTCACTCATTAAACACAGCTTCATGTACTGGAAGCATGGCGTATCCAAATACTATTAGTTTAACTCTACAAAGTTACCCAATTTTATTCACAAGATGTCTTAAACTCTCAGTGTCAGACAATAAGCACGCAATAGATAGAGTGTGACTGAGTTAAGATGACAAGATCTTTCACTACGTTCCTCTTTCTAGTTTCTACCTAGTAGGCTCATGGACACCCATTGTTAGTAATCTATTGGCCAAAGCAGAAACCGTGAACCGACTCTGAGTGTACCTACTGTTGTTAAGTATGGAAGGTACTTCTTCCATACTACCTCATTGTATGCGGGCCGTTTCAATCACTGGAAAAGCTAACCCTCCTGTAGATATTCAATCGAACCGAGCAGCTACTAATTTAGGCCTAACAAGTCAAAACTTGTGGTTGAGCGATTTCTATGTCATTTACTCAGCATAAGTTTCTAATCCTTACCTTTCACAAATGAGGCAATCGATCATAAATCCAGTGTGTTACGCACAACCACCAATTCATACCAAAACCTTCACCTTAGAGTAAAGTCGTGAACTCCAACCATCTTGTGACTTTCCACGAGTCATCCTTCACTCTAGCACAATTTTATAAATCTATGGGCAAAACGCCAAAGTAACTTAGTAGTACAAATCATTTGATTGACTGGTCTACTGATGATTCACTATATAGTAGTTCAATAATTATTAAGGTTGTCAAGGTAAATATGGCCTTCAAGTAACGCATGACATTTTTCAGTGTTAGAACATAACTAATTATCATATCATTCTAAATACTTATTTTAAATAAATAACATTGTATAAATTATAATAATGTTAATTAAATAATTAAACAAATATATGTTCAACATGATAAAAAACATGTGACTTGCCTTACTGTTCAAAGTATGCAACTAGTTCGAAGTATTTAGTGTCTTGACCTACTTTTGGGACGGCTGGCTCGTCGTATCTGGGAGCTAGCTCAAACAGATAAGCAAATAAGTCTGCACTTGAAAGAACTCAAGCTAGGAAAATAAAATAAAACGAAATGAAAAGGAATAAAATTCAAGAAAAACTAAATACAGGTAGGTTTAGGTTTTATCGAAGTCTGGTTTGGTGAAACGGAGCTAGGAATGGTTTAAATAGGCTTAAAATTGTCGAAATGGGTATATAAATGTTAAATGGGTTTCTGGTGAATAGTAAAAGTTTGGCACTATTCGTAACGGGTTGGGTTCAGGAACAGTAATGTGTTTCACTTTGACCAGTATTTGGATCCGGGTTTGAATAGTGTTGGGTCGAGTTTTGAACAGTGTTGGGAGTATTGGGCTCGGCCCACTGGTTGGGTTGGGTTTTAGCTTTTGGGTCGACTTGGCCTAGCCTAAGGACACGACCTGTTAGGCCTAATTGGGAGCTAATGGAAGCTAGGCTGCAGGCTAGCGAGGCTTTATAGCACGTGCAAGGCGGTGGGAGTAGGGCACGGTCGAGGTGGTGGTGGCTTGTGGACGCTCGCTGGCAACCGAGGGCATTTGGCGGCGAGGTGGCTTACAACACTGGAGCTTTAGGGACACTGTGCTTCACTGGTGCTTCGGCTCACACTGGCAGGGCTAGGTATGGGCATGACGTGTGCGTCGAGCGAGCAAAGCGCAGGCGGTGTAGTAGCATGGTCAACGGCGAGGGCACGGTGCAAGGATGGCGATGGGGCGACGGGCTTTAATGGCCCGGTCAGCACGCTAGCGAAGGCCGTGCAGCGCGGACGGGATGGTAATGCCAAGGTGGTGCACAGGAGGTGGCGGCGGTGGCGAACGGCGCAACGCTGAGTGGCGAGGCTGCACAGGGGAGAAAGCGGGGAGTGGAAAGGTGCTAAGGCTTAGGGAAGGCGGAAAGACCAAAAAGGGAAGGCGGAAAAGCTGAAGGGGTTGCCAACAAGGGAAAGAAATCAAATTCGACCAAAATTCAAATAAATTCAAAACCTTTTGAATTTTTGGGGCATTACGCAAATTATATAAGAATTCTTTGTGCTTTTGTTAGAAGCATGATCACTTGCATGTGTTGCTCGGTCCATGCTAAAGCACTTAGCACATGACTAGGGTAAATACAACATGTTTATATATAATTATGAAATGTAGTGCGTAGGTCCGTAGGTTATCCAAAATAAACATGTTGGTGTCCCAGATGTTGGAAGAATAGGGTGTGTTTAGGCGAGTCATCCTTGTAGTATTTACAAACTAGGGAAGAAGCTGTTGTTAACAGGGGATGAGGCGCAGAATAGCATATGCAAGCTTTATTGTTGTTGTTGTTGTTGTTTGTTGTTGTTGTTGTTGTTATATCATCAATTCATCATCATCATCAACTATGTTTCGAGTTTTCTCATTTAGAATGCACGCTGAACAGTCACGTGGCACTTATGGAAATCTCTTTCTGGAGTGATGGGAAGAGCATGGAGAGTTTTCATTATAGTTTATTTTTCTGTGAAGCTGCACTAAAGTTCTGAACCACTTGTTTTTACTTTGTAGCTGTGTGATCTTCTTAAATCTGGGTTCGAATCACCTGAGTTTCTTCAAAAGATCGATGAAATTCAAAAGTCAGTATATCAAAATGGTGCAGGTATGCCTCTACTGAATGAACTTACTATTTGCTACTTGCTAGTGCCTAGTGGTGCGTAAGCTACCATAAATATGGCCGGCTAAAATAACGCTTTGTAGTGGATATGAGCTATAACATGTCTTCTACATTGTGTTTCACATCCCTTTTTGTTTTAATCTCCTTGCAATGTAGTCCGCCTTACTAAGTTCATATACTGTTCTTTTCCACAGTTGAATTAGATACATCATGGGATATAGTAAAGGCTGTAGATTTGTGGGAAGATGATAACTCAGATGATGGATATGTTCTTGTTAAGCAAGAGGATGCAGCTCATGGGCTTGCTTTCTTTATAGCTACATACATATTGTCACTTAAAAAAACCAAGGTAAGTATGTTTAATGTTTTTACTCCAATCTGTTGTTTTATCCATCACTTTCTTCTTTCATGTTCCTTTGGGCTTTGTCTATGATTCACGTAACAAACCTTGCTTAACATTGTTCATATTATGATTATGATATTTCAAGAACTTTGATTTCCATCCATATCCTGTATCTCCTGCTTTACATTGCTCCAGTTACCATATTTTGAATGTGACTAGTTGTGCTGGGCCTCTTTTTAAGTTCCTGTTCTTTTCTATAATATCTCGCTTGTGAGCCTGGATTTTTATCATGCACGAGTGTCATTTCTCTTCATATATGAGAATTGAGAAGTGCTTCATATATTTGATGCCTGAATTTCATGTTTTACAGGAATTGTCTCCTGATCGAATTAAAAAAGGTTCCTTTCTATTTTCTTAATCCAGATGAACGATTACTTTGAATCATTTTTAAATGAATGTTTTGATGCTAAACTTCCTCACCATTCGTCTGCCAGCCCTTACGACGACATTTTCAGCCGAGAAGAGAAAAAGCAAACTTCGGAAGGCATGTGACGGGACAAGAGTCGTTTATAATGTAGCTTCATGGAGTGCCACAGCTATCGGGTAAGTTATTCCACTAGCCTTGGACACGAATCTTCTCTATTGTGTTATTCTGTAACTAACCTTGGGTTTCCCATTAGACTATTAAAATTAGTTTCCTATCCAAGCCTCAGCACTCAGCGGCTAGCTTCATTTCACAAGCCGCATAAAGCAGTCCATGAGCTTGTCAAATAAAAGAACTGTCAATAATGTCTTGAGAGTTCATCTTAGTCCTCCATTACATAATCTCTTCCAATCTGGTGAGTTACTGGAGGAGCCTTACAAGCTTCAAAATGCTCCTGAAGAGAAGCTTATGCTCTGCTGGCCTTCACTCCTAAGTCTTAAGTAACCCTGAGATATGTGTTTGCCCCATGGTTGATCATTCCAGGTTCCAACTTAGTCAAATGTAGATTGGTTCTGGCCTATATAGGTTGCCATGGTTCTGACTGTGAGCATTAATCGGGGTTCGGGCCTTCGGGGATGAAACCTGTCGGGATAAGTGACCGTCATACCGTGTTCTTAAACTGTATCCAGATAACAACGTATTCCCAACATTATTTCATTTTGCAATAACTTAGTACAAACATATCTTGTGTTATCTGATTGTTATTCAAATTTTACAATGCTGCAGCATCTACCATAATCAAGCAATTCTTAAGGTAGCAACTACAGCCTTTCGGACGTCCTGCCGTGTGATATCCAAGCTTCTGTGAATACTCGGTGGCAATGACCGCTGTTACTGGCATGCTTCCAATTATTTAGGTGAAGGCCAATACATTGCTGGGAAAGCTCCGTAATACTCGTGTAAGATGCTTTAGACCTGTCGAGATGCTGGAAACCTGAACTCGTGCTTGACTGGGCTACTTACCATGTGTCATTCGTTGGAATAACCTGTGTTCTATCATCTAGGTCGCCATTATTCTTTCACAGAACATAAGTCGTACTGTACACTGCAAGATGTGTGAATAGTGCATAGGAACCTTTCTCGATTCGTACGGAAATTAAAGTTTTTCATAGAATTCCTGCGTTCCAAACATACCTGAGGCCCTATTCGTTTCGGTTTCAGCTTCTAGCTTCTGACTTATTTTTTATTATTCATAAATTTCGTCTTTTTTTGAACTTTTGACTTTTTTTAAACTTTTTTGCCGGTTCTTTTTTTCTCGTATTCGTTGTCCATAACGAGCTAGCATATTTTTCTATTTTTAAAATTTTTAAATTTAATTACACTAAATAAACCACCTTCAGTTACAGTGCAATTTCAACCGCTACAATGCAATTTCAACCATAAGTCATAGCTTTTAAGATTGGTGGGAACTGGAAACGTGACGGACATGGGGAGGATAAGATGATATTATAAGTAGAAACGAAGTAACGCAAGCTGGGTAGCGCTCCCATCGTTCGCAATTTGTTGGTAATTAAAACAGAATCTGTACCCTAAAATACAAGGTTGTGGCACTAGTGCCATCACAACCGAGTAAGAAACTAATGGCACATTTGGAACATACATGGCCCAGCCGTTGGTGGTGTTCTTTTTTATTCCGGAGACCACCCAGATTTACACAGATCCAAGCCGGGAAATCTAAGCGGCAAGCATATCGTCATTTACATTGCATTCTCCAAGGTAAACCTTGATGCTTCGAGGAGAACCGCAGCTGCCTTCTGCTATAAGCGCTCTATCGTTTGCTGCCATGTGCTGAATTATTTTGTATATCGTCTCGATCTGATTCAAAAACATAAAGCATGAGTTAAGAAACAGTGAAATTGATGACGGAAACCACAATAACGAGACATGTTCAGTTAACGCAAAGGTGAAGATTACGTCTTCAGGGCAATGGCAGCGATCTGCGATTTCATCCAGCGTCAATGGTTCAGCTGGGTCTTTGCAGCTGGAAGACAACAAGCAAGTATACAATAATCAGCAGAAATCTAGGAACGGCACAAGAGAGCGTTCATGAGATTAATCGACTGGGGAACAAAATGCAGATATAGGTAAACATATTCCATGTCTTCAGTAGGTCTGCTGATAATTCGAGTTTGTGTGATGTGCTGAATTTGGAGACACACTGCAATGGTTCATCAATTAGAGATGCTTAAGTCATAAAGTGCAAGCCACAACTTATTTGTTGTTCGAACATTGAGCTTTAAGCCTCAACAAGGACAGCTAACTGTTCAAACAGCAGGCTTGCTATCTGGTGACTTTTCAGCCATATAAGGAAGCTCGCTGTCAACTGTAATCTGCAAGGATTTTCTGAAATCTACATTATTTTCAACATCTGTAGTTGCCTAAAAGGCATTCTCCAGGTAACAGAGAATGCATATCTTGTGATCTGGAGACATGTTTTTAAAACCATTGGCAGCTAGACAGTCCCCAGAATATTATGCACAATCAGTGTGGCTTCATCAAAGAAATAATAATAATAAATGCAAATAAGACATTTCATGCCTGGCCTCATTTAGAACAGTCAGCACCCTTTTCTGAAGTGCCAATACCTCTCCGGCTGCCTTTTTTCCTGCCTCAACACCTGTCCAGTGCATAACACATATAAATCATAAGAATAACAACAATAACTTACGGATCCTGAGCAAAATTAGTGTATCTTGAGGAGCGTACCAGGTTGATGATAGGCATTGATATTTACTAAAGAAGCATAAATCCCAACTGCACGTTCAAAAAGTGCAACCAGTGCTCCAACAGCTCTAGGAGTTACTTCTTGCACAGTAACAGAGATGGACTCCCGGTCATTAGCGTAAAGAGCAGAACGGGTACCCTGCAAAGTATAGGTTTCCTCTGTCATCATATTGGTAGACAAATTAACATAATTCTATCTCTTAAAAGCTGAAGATACCTGCAACATCCCAAACAAATAGTCACCACATGTAACTCCAGGTTCAAGGTCCCAATCATGACCAGGAGGCCTGTCACGCAAAACCTCAATAAAAGTAACGAAGAAGTTGTGCACACCTTCTCTGAGCTGTTGAATGTATCTGTAACCAGAGACAATTCATTAGAACTTGCACTTTAACAACAATAAATGCTGCAGAAAAATGAGCACAAACTTACGCATGCTGGTCTGTGCTTCCTTTGTTACCATAAACAGTTAACCCTTGATTAACCTGCCATTGGAAATTTCTACGCTTAATAAAGCACACTATTGAACACAGAATTTGGCAACTGATAGTCTAGTTCAATAACATCAGCCACTGTGAGTAGAAAAAAGCAAGAATTTATACCCGATTGCCATCAAGGTCAAATTCTTTCCCAAGAGATTCCATGACGAGTTGTTGCAAATATCTACTCAAAAGTAGCAGACTATCCTTGTAAGGAAGTACAACCATATCCTGGAACAGAGGGTAAAGTCAGTACTAAGCATATAATGAAACAGAAAGTTCAACAGAAGAAGCTGTAGCCAATGAAGTTGCAAACCTTATTGCCTACTCCTTCTGATGCCCAATACCAACATAATGCAAGTAAGGCTGCTGGATTTTCCTTAACCTGGATAAGTACAAAACAACATTTGATACATTCTCCATAGTCAATTATATTACCAAACAACATGGCTAATATATTTATAATATCACACCGTAGTGTTCCTGGTTTCCTCATCCATTAATGCTGCACCAACTAGCATTTCCTTGATATCGATGCCCTGGCAAGTGGCAACAACTACTCTCACGTTAATCTGGAAGTTCATCAAAGTCCATTTCTCAACAACACAGGAAAATGGGAAGGCATTGACCTGTAATGCGGCTGGAAGTAAACCCACAGCTGACATTTCTGACGTTCTACCACCAACCCAATCAAACATAGGAAATCGAGCTAACCATCCCTCTATTCTGGCAGTGTTATCTAATAAAGAATTCTCTTGAGTAATTGCAACACCCTGAAAAATAGTTTGTGCCATCATTTGTTCCACACCAGTCATATATCTGTGGAAACAGTGCATAAAAGGAGCAACAGAAATGGATAGCCCACGGACTTATTGTAAAACAAGCATACAAAACAATCAATCATGTAATCAATAAGACAAATGCTTTGTTATTGAACAATGAAGAAAAATATTTACATTTATGCATAGAATCCACAAAAAATGTAACAATGTAATTTCTGTAACCTGAGTTACACAACACACCTCAAATACTATTGAGTACCACAGAACTGAATCCGGACCAGCTCATATAAATGACCTCCTTATCACTAGTTTGTACATGCAACATGAGACAAAGTCGTTTCATTGTAGCCACCATATCCCTCATACTATCGTATCAGTATTTACAGTAAAACTTAGAATCTTGAGTAATATTCACTGGTTCCAAGTTTTAGATTAGCCCAACGCAGAGCATTTGCCATTTCAATAGATACAAACATACAAGAAGAAAAAAGAACCTGAGGTCAAAACCTGTTTTGAGAATTCCAGCCCAGCATCTCGGAAGGCTTTTTGTACTTCTAATAGACCATTCCGGGTTTCAGGTGTGCCTCCACTCTGTACGTATAAACAAACATGTAATGAAAATAAGTATTTAATAGCAAGTGGGAAAAGAGGGAGAGAATAAGAAAAAGTAGGAATTATATGTACCTTTGAAGTTACAATTACAAGAGTAGATGCAAGTTCCGGTCCTAGTTGAGCAATTTGATGATCGATTCCAGCAGGATCGGTGTTGTCAATAAATCTTATCTGAGATATCAAGCGGAATAAGAGATAAAGCTTTATAGCTGCATCAAAAAACACCTAAATCCACATAATAGACTAATGAACTCAAAGTACATTGCATGGATTAATTATGGAACTTGGGACATACCTTAAGTGGGGGGTTATCAGGTGCGAGTGCCTCAGCAACAAATTGAGGCCCCAAAGCTGATCCTCCAATTCCTATAGAGAGTATTTGAGTAAAACGACCAACCAGAGATGATGGAGGTTTAATCTGCATTTACAGCAAATCACTGTCTTATGAGTGTTTGTTGTAATGATAAAAAAAATGAAGATAGCAAAAGCCTGAATAAGTTAAATATGATTAGCATCTATCTATTGTACAATGCACATTCCCCAGAATCTATTCGTGGCAATCATAAAACTGTAGGGGGCTC
This sequence comes from Dendrocalamus latiflorus, assembly GCA_017311315.1. Taxonomy (NCBI): domain Eukaryota; kingdom Viridiplantae; phylum Streptophyta; class Magnoliopsida; order Poales; family Poaceae; genus Dendrocalamus; species Dendrocalamus latiflorus. The sequence continues at coordinate 32,767,414 of CM029657.1, forward strand.
CTATTGTTCCAAAATGCATCCTTCAGAATCACAGCCACCAGATTACTATGTCAAATTACTACGCCAGAGCATGGTTATAATATGCACAAACATGCTCTAAGCTTCCTCGTGATGGCAGATCCCAGCATTTTGCATCACATTGCGCAATTATGCAACAAAAACCTGTACAGTCGTCCTCTTTTCATGATCTCATCTCCTAAATGCTTCCAGGTGCTTTGTCAGGCAATTAAAGCTAACTACCACTGGCACTCTTTGTCTCTTTCTCTGACTGACAATAAGCTCCCTCGCCTTGCCTCCACTCACCCCCAAAATTAAGCTTTTATCATGGCAGAGCTATAAACATCGCAGAGTAGCACTACAAAACCAAATATTTTATCCAATCCAGACTCTCGAGAAGTAACAATTGTTAGTATCTCAAGCAAAGGGAAAATTTTGCGGTGACCTTGCCGGAGACGACGTCGTGGGAGAAGGCGAGGATGCGGTCGAGGGTAGTCTCGATCTTGGTGCGGAGGAAGGAACTGGGGGCGAGGCCGGGGTTTCGGAGCCAGTAGTGCCCCACCATGCGCCCCTCGTCGGGGTTGGCGATGGCGCCCTTCTCGAGCTCCCGCATCGCGGCGAAGGCGCGCTGCATCCGCGGCTCCATCCGCTGCAGGAACTCCCCCGTGAACCCCATCCGGCTGACGTCCACGAACAGGCCGAGCTCCTTGTGCTGGTACAGCCACTCCACGTACCGCTCCCACAGCTTGATCGGGTCCTTCTCCACCGCACCGCGGCCGTGGCCGTGCTGGCCCGGCGGCTTGGAGGCGAGCGGCGGGGCGGGGGAGGACTGGGACGAGAAGGAGGAGGAGGAGGAGCGGGAGAGGTCCGCGATGGAGTGGGGCGCGCGGAGGCGGAGGTGGGAGGGGCGCACGAGGAGGTGCCGCCGGAGCCGGAGCCGGCACGCGGCGGAGGAGGGCGGCGCCGGCGAGCCGGAGATGGACGCCATCGCCGCGGGGGCGTAGCAGGTGGTGATGGCTGCCGCTCGCCTACGAGCTCACGCGCATGTAACCTCCGAAGAGAGGGCTCAGTTTTGGAGTCCACGAGGAGTTGGTGGCCTTGCTGGGTTTGGCTTTATTTGGGGGAAGACGAAGACACAGGCTGAGCAAGCCACGTCACGCGCGCCACCTGGGCTGGGCCCACCTGTCAGTGTCCGTGTCGACCCACATGTCAGTGTCTGTGCGGACAAACAACGGGTGGATTTGATCGGTTGGGGTTAAGCTTCTGGTTTCCAGCTTATTTTTCACTATTTATAAATTTCGTCTTTTTCTGAACTTTTGGCTTTTTGTTGAGCTTTTTTGCTGGTTCTTTTTTCCCGTATTTGTTTGTATTATACGTAATGGGCTAACATATTTTTTATATTTTAATTTTTTTTAAATTTAATTATGCTAAATAAGCCTCTGTCAGCTACAGTATTTTTTCAGTCAGTTACAGTGTTTTCAGCATAAGCCATGAGCTTTTAAGCCCAACCGATCACCACCTTGGCCTTTCCTGTGGGCCGGCACGTGTGAGCGATGGCGAGGAGGGGGTCGCACGTGTGGGGCGTTGCGCTGTCATCGACCGTGGGCGGAAAAATCTGAACGCGGGAGATGGCAATGACGAGAGGTGGTGGCTAGGTGAATGGTAGGTGGACTGAGGATCTTTTTGTGATGGACAGGGTGTACGGAACAAAACTACAAAAAAAATTAAGAGAAAAACTATCTCTCTCACTCCTGTTCGTCGCTCCCTATCTCCTCGTCGGTGTCATCCTCTCTCTCCTTCATCATCGGATTCGGCTCCCTCACTAGGGTTCATCCTTCCTCCGGATATAGCAGGAGGTCGGGGGGAGGCGGCAGGCCGACGGTGGGCGGCAGCGGCGGGGGCGATGGGCGGAGTAGGAGAGCAATGGGCGGAGCCGGAGGGCCGTGGCAGTGGCGGCTGGGCAGTTAGGTTGGATGGGTCGGTGCGACGGGGAGGAGTCGGGGGATGTGCAGCAAGACGACGATGGCACCGACGGCCGTAGGTGATGATGGAGGGGGACAGGGGAGGAGGAGGAGTGTGGAGCTGGGCCGACGCCGGAGAAGAAGACGAGGAGTGTGGCACTGAGAAGAGAGAGGAAGGGGAGGGAAGCGGTGGAGAAAGCGACAGAGGAGGAGCAATGCTGGCTTGATGCTATACTGTTTGGATGGCGCGTGGTGCAGTAGCGCTCAAAAATTAAAGCGAGGAAGTCGAGGTCAAGGAGCAGAAATAGTTGCGTATTTACGTGTATATTTGAAAATTTGCCGTGTTTTCTTCTCTTATTTGGTTGCGAAAGACTGCTACCTTCTGTCTTCTGATGGCACTTTCTTCTCTCTTCTGAAGTAGAATTGCGGTTTGATTTTGATGGCACTTTCTTCTCTCTTCTGTGTTTTGGGACCCGTGATTTTGATGGCAGTTGTGTTGCACGTGTAGCCGTGTACTGAAGTAAAGATAGTTTCAGGAGTCTATAATCAATTTTTTAGGACACAAATTGAATTTGCAAAGTTCTCGACGTGCACACCCGCATATATATACCCATTTTCCTACTGTTTAGTTCCCATAATGGTCCGCACCTTTTGTCAATAGATTAGTTAGGATGAACCTCTGCTGCCCAGTCGCATCTCTAATGGTCGTCCCACAAGGCCACAGAGCAGAACCCGACGATTACTGCCCCATGCTCAACGCTAATGGCGTTTAGTTTCAGGAAAGCGATTGCCTCCTCCCTCCGACGGGCTAATGGCCGTTTCGTTTTAGGAAACCAAATGCTTCATCACTGAGTTACTATTTGGGCTGCTCGGTTGACCTTACCTTTCTTTCTTCATCCTCAGGAGTCAGACACGTAATCATTATGAAGAATACGGGTCATGGCTGAAACCAGGAAACTAATTTCTCCGGTGTAGAAGCTCAGATTTCAGAGCTCAGGCAGCAAGGGCAAGGAAAAGAATATCTTTGTATTTTAAGAGGAATTGAAAGAGATTTTTGTGTTAGAATGATCTCAGGGGATTTGGCCCAATGGCCAAATCCCCCCTTGCTCGTGCCCTGATCGGGGGCGCCCAGCCCATAATGGCTGGTGGGCCCCTGTCGCCAGCGCTATATAAAGAGGTGGGGGCCGGGGCGGCACAACTCACGAGGTTGACCGTGCCGCCGCCAGACCCACCGAAAACCCTAACCGATCTAGAGGGGAGCGCTGTAGCGACGGGAAGCTCCACCGCCGTTCACCGCCGCCAGGGAGACGCCGCCGCCCGGAACACGCCGCCGAGGAGCCCTGCACCTCTTCCCCGACCGTCGCTGCCCGTGCGCAGACGTCACCGAGCGTACCCGTGATGGCCGCTTCGGCTTCCTCTACATCTGAAGGTCGGTACCCCTCTCTCCCCCTCGGTAGAACACCAAGAACCCTAGAGAAAAGGATAGCCCCGCTAGATCTAACCTAAAGAACTAAAAGAAACCTAGACTATCAATGGTATCAGAGCCTAGTAGGCTTAGATCTAGATGCGGGAAAAAGAAAAGAAAAGAACCCTAGCCCACCGGATCGGAAAAAGAAAAAAGAAAAGAGAAAAAGGGGAGGGTTTTTTGGGACTCACGGGAGGGTCGCCGCCGTGCGCTTCGTCGGTCGCCGCCGGCCGGCGTCTCGGGCCGCCGTCGCGTACGCCGGGTAGCCGCGCCGTAGCTCCGGCTCGGGGTTGCCCCTCCGTGCGCCCCGCCTCCCATGGGGGCCGTCGTGCTCCGCGCCGCCGGGGGCCGCTCCGTTTGGGGTCGCCGCCCGCGCGGGCGCCGCCACGCGCTGCCGCTTGGGGCCGCCGCTTTGCGCCGCTGGCCAACGCCGCCGCCGCTCTGCGCGAGTGCGCCCGCGCCGTCGCCCGATCCGGTTTTTGCGGGTGGTGGCCAGCGGCCGAAATGGGTTAGGGTTAGGTTTCGGGGGCGTCCGCCGCGACCGTTTTTGATCGGGCGAAAGAGGCGCTGAACCGTCGGATGGTGTTGGATGGATGAGATCGCGCGACGCGGCGCGGGCTGGCTTTCGGCCCAGGCGGGCGAACGTTTTCCCGGCCCAGGCCCAGGTTGCGGCCGGGGCGCGGGGGCGCAACGCGCGCGCGAGCGCAGCTGGCGAGCGGGCCGATCGCGCCGAGTGCGGCTGCGTGCGTGGGCGCGTGAGCTGGAGCAGGCCGCCGTAAGACGCGGGCCGCGAGCGAGCGAGCGTGAGGCGCGGCCGATTGGGCCGCCGCGTGCGTGAGGCCGCGGGCGCGTCGTGACCGCGCGCAGGAGAGCGCAGGCCGAGCGAGCCGGTTGGGCCGCGGCCGCGAGAAATGGGCCAAATGGCCGTTTTTGCACAGTAATATCTTTTAAAGTTTTTTATTGTTTTTCAGAAGCAATTTTGAGTGAATTTCAATGAAATTTGATCCAAAATCTCTGTAATTTTTTGCACCAACGTGTTAATTTTTCGGAGATTAAATGTGTACTGTATAATGCTTCTGAATATTGAATTATTTTTTGAATAATTACAGTTTCCGCTGCAAAAGTTAAGATTGAATTATTTTCATTATTAAATTCGAACCAACGGGAGAATTTAATTTTGGAAAAATAGATAAAATTTCCAGAGATTTATGATATTGTTATTTTCTGACCAACGTTGTTAATAACAGTATTATAAATTTTTTAATGATGATTTTATGCATTATTTCTATTTCTGCCCAACGGTGATGTAGATTTAATGTATGATAGAATTGTTTTTAAATTGTATGTCGTATTTTTGACCAACGTTGGAAATAAGGCATATAATTTTGATGTTACGTTCTCACTGTATTTGAAATATTTTTCAGGAGGATACAACTTGATGAGTTGTATTAGAGAAATCCCCACTCTCAAAGGTGATAATTATGGAGAGTGGAAGAAAAAGATAGACTTAGCGTTTATCTTGGCTGAGGTGGACTGGGTCCTCACTACAGCACGTACCACTGAGCCTTTGGCGCCAGTGAGGGAACAGAATGAGGATGACACTGCATGGCAGAAAAGACAGAGGGATCATGCTCCCTTACAGATATCTTATGACCTTGATCATAAGAAATGGACCACAGCCAACAAGAAATGTATGGCTGTGATAAAGAACACAATTGAGCCTGCGATTCTGGGCTCAATTGCAGAGTGTGACACTGTCACTGAATACCTTGATAAAATAAAGAGTCAGTTCACTGGCTCTTCAAAGACTTATGCTACACAGCTGATTAAGCAGCTGGTAACAGAAAGGTATTCTGGCAGTGGCAATGGCATAAGAGAGCACATTCTTAGAATGAGCAACTTGGCATCTAAACTTAAACCGATGGATTTGGCTCTCAAGGATGAGTTCCTTATTCATTTGGTTTTTGCTTCTTTGCCAAAAGAGTTTGACACTTTTGTTGTCAACTATAATATGCAGCCCGAGAAATGGGGCATGGAAAAGTGCATAGCCATGTGTGTGCAAGAGGAGGAAAGAATCAAATCCTCACATGGTGGTTCTATCAACTATATGAAGGATAACAAGAAAAAGAACTTCAACAGTACCTCCTTCTCAAAGAACAAGGGAAAAGCCTCTGTCCATCAGCCTCAACAGAACAAATTTGCTGTAGACAAAGACCAGTGTCTTCACTGCAAGAAGACAAGACACTACAAGAAGAACTGTCCTGATTATTTAAAGATGGTAATGGCAAAGAAAGGTGAGAACATTATTACCTTTATTAATGAATGCCTGTATGTGAAATATTCGAAATCCACTTGGTGGATTGACTCAGGAGCAACTGTTCATGTTGCTAATTCATTACAGGGATTCCGTTCGACGAGGACTACGCAAAGAAAAGAAAGATGCATTAAAGTTGCAAATGGAGTCGAAGCTGAAGTTGAAACCGTTGGCGATCTTTCATTAGAATTAGCTAATGGCTCTACTCTTTTACTTAGAGATGTCCTTTTTGTACCCTCTTTACAGAGGAATTTGATTAGTATGTCAAATTTGGACAAAGATGGTTATGATTGCAATTTTAGAAATGGCAAGTGCGAAATAATGTTTAATAAAGAATGTGTTGGTCTTGCCATATTACAGAATGAGCTTTATTTGTTATCATTGTATGATGATGTGAATGTCGTATGCGATAATGAGAACGTTGCGTGCGAGAAAGTGATTGAATCCTCGTCTACGAATGTAAACAGAAAACGAAAGAGAACTCTAGATGAGTCGTCGAAATTATGGCACTGTCGTTTAGGCCATATTTCGAGGGGGAGAATAGAAAGACTAGTAAAGAATGATATTCTTCCTCCATTAGAGTTCTCAGACTTAGAACAATGCAGAGAATGCATTAAAGGAAAATATGTAAAGAAAATAAAGAAAGACGCTAAAATAAGCACAAGAGTTCTACAAATTATTCACACAGATATTTGTGGTCCTTTTCCTGTGAAAAGTGTGGATGGTTATGACTCGTTCATAACATTCACGGATGATTACTCCCGTTATGGATATATTTATCCAATCAAAGAAAGAAATGAAGCCTTGGATAAATTCAAGATATTTAAGGCTGAAGTTGAAAACCAACACGATTTAAAGATTAAGATAGTCCGATCTGATCGTGGGGGGGAGTACTACGGTCGACATACCCCATATGGACAAGTTCCTGGACCTTTTGCAAGGTTTTTACAGGAAAATGGCATAGTGGCCCAGTTTTCTATGCCGGGCGAACCTCAGCAAAATGGAGTAGCTGAAAGACGCAACCGTACCCTGATGGATATGGTGCGAAGTATGATGAGCTACTCCACACTCCCATTGAGTTTATGGATGGAGGCGTTGAAAACCGCCATTCATATTCTCAACAGAGTGCCTAGTAAGTCGGTGCCCAAAACACCGTACGAGTTGTGGACAGGAAGAGTTCCCTCACTAAACCACTTACGTGTGTGGGGGAGTCCTGCTGAGGCTAAAGTATTTAACCCAAACCTTGGGAAACTTGATCCCAAAACAGTAAGTTACCATTTCATTGGCTACCCTGAAAAGTCAAAAGGTTATCGTTTCTACTGTCCAGACAGATATACAAAGTTTGTAGAAACGAGACACGCTGTCTTCTTAGAGGATGAAATGATAAGGGGGAGCATGGTAGCTCGAGAGATTGACCTTGAAGAGAAGCGGGTGTATGCGCCCACTCCGATGATTCAAGAACCATTCTTCACACTACCTGCTGTCGCTGCACCGACGGTGCAGGACACTGTGGTGCCAGCACCTGTTATTGTTCCTCCCGTGGCAACAATGAATGAGAATGAAGAACCTGTTCTTCAGGATCATATAGAACCTATTGCCACAGATGAGGGGGAGCAACAGCAGCCTCAAACATTAGATGTACCAAATGAGGAGGCCCCGAGGAGGTCTCAAAGAGTAAGAAGATCAGCTATTTCTGATGATTATCAGATTTATCATACAGAGGAATTTCAAATGGAGGATGATCCCACCTCATTTGAAGAAGCCATGAGAAGCGAAAATTCCTCAAAATGGCTTGAGGCTATGGAAGAGGAAATGAGGTCCATGAAGACTAATAAAGTCTGGGACTTGGAAATTATTCCTAAAGGAGCCAAAACAGTAGGCTGTAAATGAGTCTACAAGACAAAACATGACTCCCAAGGGAATGTAGAAAGATACAAAGCGCGACTTGTGGCAAAAGGATTTACGCAAAGAGAAGGGATTGATTACAATGAGACCTTTTCTCCAGTCTCATGTAAAGACTCCTTCAGAATCATAATGGCATTAGTAGCACATTATGATTTAGAGTTACATCAGATGGATGTAAAAACGGTATTTCTTAATGGGGATTTGGAGGAAAATGTTTACATGGCACAACCGAAAGGTTTTGTCGTGGAAGGAAATGAAAGAATGGGATGCCGCCTAAAGAAATCAATATATGGGTTAAAGCATGCTTCAAGACAGTGGTACTTGAAGTTTGACAGTACAATAAGAAAATTTGGGTTTAAAGAGAATGTAGAGGACAACTGTGTTTATGCAAAGTTTAAAGATGGGAAGTTTATCTTCCTAATCCTGTATGTGGATGATATCCTACTAGCTAGTAGTGATGTCAGTCTGCTACTGGAGACAAAGAAGTTTTTGTCCTCAAACTTTGATATGAAAGATCTTGGTGAAGCTTCGTTCGTTCTAGGGATCGAAATTCACCGGGATAGAAACAAAGGGGTATTGGGACTGTCACAAAAGGCATACATAGAGAAAGTCTTAAAGAAATTTGGTATGCATAAAAGTAGTCCTTCACCTGCACCTATAGTCAAGGGCGACAGATATGGGGATTTTCAATGCCCCAGGAACCAGTATGAGATCGATCAAATGAAAGCGGTTCCATATGCTTCAGCTGTCGGAAGCTTACAGTATGCTCAAGTGTGCACACGCCCTGACTTAGCATTTGTTACCGGGTTACTTGGCAGATTCCAGAGCAATCCTGGAATAGAACATTGGAAATTGATAAAGAAAGTCTTGCGTTATTTGCAAGCAACAAAAGGCCTCATGATGACATACAGAAGATCAGATTCACTCCATATAGTGGGGTATACAGATTCTGATTTTGCGGGAGATGATAGAAAGTCTACATCCGGATATGTATTCACTCTCGCTGGAGGAGCTATATCGTGGAAAAGCTCAAAGCAAACCGTCACTACATCGTCCACAATGTATACCGAGTTTGTAGCATGTTATGACGCTACGGGGCAGGTGAACTGGCTAAAGAAGTTCATACCCGGTTTAAAAGTGGTTGACGACATCAATAGACCACTTAAGTTGTACTGCGATAATGAACCCGCAGTAACGTATGCCCACAACAATAAGTCAAGTGGTGCTGCCAAACACATTGACATAAAGTACTATGTTGTGAAAGATAAAGTTCGGGATCAAATTATAAGTCTAGAGCATATAAGTACCGCAAAAATGTTAGCGGATCCGCTTACTAAAGGCTTACCACCCAACGTGTTCAGAGAACATGTAGCCGGCATGGGTTTAAGGGAAAGCCTATGATTCCTGGACTAAAAGATGGTCCAAAAGATTAAAGTAACTATTTCAGAACAGAGAGGTGTATTGTAGCTGTTGAATCTATCGGCGATTGACCGTGACGATGAGACATGTTCTATGCACTAATCTGTGATGGAATGTGTAAAGTCAAAAGTAATTAAAGATAAAGTATAGATTGAGATCAAGGGGGAGAATGTTAGAATGATCTCAGGGGATTTGGCCCAACGGCCAAATCCCCCCTTGCTCGCGCCCTGATCGGGGGCGCCCAGCCCATAATGGCTGGTGGGCCCCTGTCGCCAGCGCTATATAAAGAGGTGGGGGCCGGGGCGGCACAACTCACGAGGTTGACCGTGCCGCCGCCAGACCCACCGAAAACCCTAACCGATCTAGAGGGGAGCGCTGTAGCGACGGGAAGCTCCACCGCCGTTCACCGCCGCCAGGGAGACGCCGCCGCCCGGAACACGCCGCCGAGGAGCCCTGCACCTCTTCCCCGACCGTCGCTGCCCGTGCGCAGACGTCACCGAGCGTACCCGTGATGGCCGCTTCGGCTTCCTCTACATCTGAAAGTCGGTACCCCTCTCTCCCCCCTCGGTAGAACACCAAGAACCCTAGAGAAAAAGATAGCCCCGCTAGATCTAACCTAAAGAACTAAAAGAAACCTAGACTATCATTTTGTTTACGCAGAGAGAATAAAATAAAAGAGAACTTTGTTAGTTGCCTGGTTGGTGAAGGGCGGCGAATAGCATATACTTATTTTTCAACACCAACCAACGTATGATACGAGGCTGCAAACCACAAGTGGCGCCAGAGGAATCTATGCACAGCTCAGCTCAAGTTAAAGAACTCTTCTTTGGGAACCCTTCGACAGGGACGGCAGCCACCTGATGCAGCCGTATGGTCATGAACTATGCCTAAGAGCAACTCGATTTTATTAGTCATTTCTCCCTCTCTATTTCCTAGGATGAAGAGGCTAGCTATTATTTTCAGTTCTCTATTTGAGTTAGCATTCCAATGGCCTAGCTATTTAAGAAGCGAGTGAGGAGGCGCTCGCCAAATCTAGCTAGCGGCCGGGAGAAAATAGCGACTCGATAAAAATGAAGAGGAGGATAAAGAACCGGTTGGAGTCTATTTCTTGAGTCATATTAGGTAAATATACAATGAAGAGCGTGATAAAGAACCGGTTGGAGTTGCTCTAAGGAACAAAAAAAATAGCCGCCTCAACAGGGCGAATGACGTTTAAAGACAGCATGGAGTGCGCAGCCCCTATCCTTAATTTCTACAGAAGCAACGCAAAGGTGTAATAGGCTGGTAATGCCACAATTCACTAAACTGTTTTGCACTAGTCAAAATCTGCAGGAAAGGCCTAAGATAGCATAATAATTATTCAGAACACGCTGCCTCAAAAACAAAAATATTCAGAACATTTTTTACGAGCAAACCAATTCATCTTCGTAAACAACGCCTATGATTAACTGGAACAATTAATCTTCACTTATAGGAGTCAAAAGTCATTCGAAATACCTTGACTTTTTAATGTGTTTTTGTTTTTTTACATTATATTAAGGTATAATAATAATTTTCTTTTTTCCCTATTTTTTCTTTATTTATCTTTAATTAAATATCTTAGAAAAAGTTACCAATTATTACAGTGCCATTTCAGCTAAAAGCTACAACACTTTAGAACACAACTTTAGATAGTGCTCATTTGGGCTTAAAAGCCCCGCTTATGGCTTATTTTCCAATATAACGGCTGAAAATGTACTATAGTTACTGATAGCTTTTTCAATGTAATTAAATTTTAAAAAATTATATCATTACAGATAATAAAAAATAAGAAAATAAAGATTAAAAAACTCAAAAACCATATCGCCAGAAAAGACCAGAAGTTAGAATCAGAAGCTTTCATGAGCAGGCAAGATCGTCCACCAGAAAAGAAAACGGTGGGCTTTCCGATCCCAAAGCCGGTTGCTCTTTGTGCTTCCAAGACATCCTTTGCTGGGCCAAAGGGCCTGTTTAATTCCGAGGGAATAGTGGAAGGCCTAATAAGATGCCAATACCATCGCGTCTCCTATCTACGGAGACGTTCCTCTAGAAAGAAAAGGATCTACGGAGACGTGGCGCTTCGTCGCGTGTCCCCGTGCGGCGATCGCATCGTGTCCCGTTTCGGCAGGTGTGCTTCACCAGTTTCTCATCGTGCGCCACCGTTGGTTGCGGCGCTGACAACGCATGAGCGAGGAAGCAACCAGCCACCACCCCGTCGGCTGGGTCATCTTGGCTCGTGCGCGCGTGCTCCTCGGCGGCAACATGTGCTACGTGGCAAAGTATCCACACGTGCTATCTTCCTTTTAATTCCTTATTTAGGGCCTGTTTGGATCCACCTAAATTTTAAGAATCTGGTTTTTGGAAACTGGGTGGGATCCAAACAGACCAGTTTTTGGGGCAGTTTTTAAAATCTACCTACCCAGATTCTTAAAAACCAAGAAGCTGTTGATACCCAGCTTTTGCCAGTTTTTTTTTGCACAAATACCCATTTACCCTCATTAAAGACCACGCATGGCTGTTTAATGTGCTGTTCAAGAGCAATAAATGTAAGGGTATAATAGTCTATTAGCACCAATCATAAATGAAACCAGCTTTTAAAAACTAGGGGATCCAAACACCCCATCAGTTTTTGCTTAGAAACCAGCTTTTAAAAACTAGAAGTAATAGCTGGTTTTTAAGAATCTGAAACTGATCCAAACAGGGCCTTAGGTGATGATCGGTTGGGCTGTGGCTTATGGCTTATTTCACTGTAGCTGGCTGAAATTACACTGTAGCTGAAGGTGGCTTATTTGGTATAATTAAATTTAAAAAATTTTAAAAATAGAAAAAATAGGTTAGCCCATCACGTGTAATGCAAACGAATACAGGAAAAAAAAGAACCAGTAAAAAACTCAAAAAATCCAAAAAAGACGAAATTTAGGAATAGTGGAAAATAAGACAGAAGCCGAAGCCGAAACGATCGGGGCTACTAGTTTGTTTGTTATAGTTCTTGCTTCTAGCTTTTTGTTGTCATGCCAAACATAATAGCTCTGAAAACTCGGATTCTCGAAGCTAGACGGATCCGGAGTGGGCCCTAGTTCATTTTCATAGAGCCCCATTAGGGTTGCTCATACCTAGAACTAAGACACTAGTTACGACTTTGCTATCAGAGTTGGATAATTACCCGCAATTTACCATTGGGCAAAAAGAGCCAACCCTTAACTCCTTCACTTTCTTAGGACTCCCTCCTCTCTCACTCAAACCCTAGAGGTGATAGTGGAAGGAAGCCCCAGCACGGCTCTACAACGTGGTAGGCAAGGCTCTACAGCATGGTAGGTAGGCCTGGACGAAAAATTCGAAACTCGTTAGCTCGCTCGGCTCGTGGCTGGCTCGGCTCGGCTCAGCTCGTTAGGATAACGAGCCGAGCCAAGATTTTAGCTCGTTAGCTATAACGAGCCAACTCGAGCCAGCTCGCGAGCCGCTCACGAGCCAAACGAGCCATGCTTATGCTGCATAGTTGATGATAGTTGATAGTTGATGGATGAATATATGATGGAGACATGGACCTAATTTGTACTCTATTGCGTGTGTTAATGTGTATGCATATGCTGCTTGCTGCTAGCATGTATGATGGATGAATATGTGTTGTATGACTCACTGGAATGTAAGGTAGTCTTCATTTTACATTTTTTTTAGCCCTGGCTCACGAGCCAAACGAGCTAGCTCGAGCTTGTTGTCGAGCCGAACCGAGCTAGCTTTTTAGCTCGTTAGTTATAACGAGCCAGCTCGTTATCCTACCGAGCCAGATCGAGCCGAGCCAGCTCGATATCCAGGCCTAATGGTAGGTGAGTGAAGCTCCACCTTCCTCCCCGGTGGCACACGAGATCCTCCCGGGGATGGTAGGCGTGGCCAGATCAGGGGAATCAATAACCTTGTATGGTAAGGGAGTATTTGGCATAACTCCATCTTCTGATTTTCAACTCTAACTCCAAGATTCTCATTGGGTACACTCCTATGAGAATCTAGAGAAAAAGTCAAGACTACCCTTAGTTCTGAATTCAATTTGTAAATATTACTTAACTTATTCCTTTCAATTTGTATTATATCCAAATTTCTAAAATACGAATTTGAGCATTATTTGAAGAACATTTCAGCTGTTGCTACATTATTTCAGGAACAATAAGAAATTTGGACTTGCAAAATCACACCTAAAGATTCTTCAAAAAGAGTAGATTAAAAACGGTGGCAAGAAAGGGTAGAGAAAAATGAGCCAGTGGCATGGAAGGGAAGAGCAGCTTTTTGGTGGTATATCAGAAAAATTAGTAGCTTTGTATAACAAACAAGGATTTTTCTATTTTTAAATGCTTTGGTGCACCTCTTTTTTAAAACGTTTATGAATATTAAAGCAAAATAGTTAATATTAGATATGTGCAAATATGCATAAGCTAAAAAATAAATCAAATTGATGATTTGCTCCTTCCTAAATTCGAGTCTATATCAATATCTAATCGTCAATTTGAATATTTTATAGATTGATATAGATTTATCATCAACTAATATTAACTACCATACTTCAAGATCCGTAAACTTTTCTAAATGATGTGCACTTTGCTCGAATTCCTATACGAGTATCTGTGTAATTGTGTGTTGAATCAATCTGGAGGGGATAAAAAACCAGGCGGATGCTGCGAGTCTGATCGTTACTCTGAAGTCTGATCGTCGCTCCAACTCCCACCGCTGCATTACACAAAACCAGGCGGATGCTGCGAGTGCCAACTACCAAGTGGAAAAGGAAGGAACTCGTAGTCTCGTCGCTAATTCGCTATGCAAAATTCGACGGGCTTCTAAATGGGCTGGGTTGGTGGATTTGCTGTTTCGGCAGCACCTCCTTCTTGTTCTTTCGACACACACCGGATTATGAGTCTATGACATCGCAGCATCGTGGGTGCCCAATGTTCACGGATTAGGCGGCGAAGGCCCAGCTTCCAAATCTGCCTGGTACGGTACTGCAGTGTGTTCTTTCTCTCTTCTGATGAAACTGCAAATTCTCAACTCGGGATAGATGGAAAACGACCCCATAACCATACCACCGCGTGCAAATTTGCAATATGTTAAGTCAGATTTTGGTGTGTTCTAAGTAGAGCTCCTCCATTCTTCATGCCAACGTAGACTTGATTGCTACTATCATAGTATTGCATCTGAACTGAAGCATGTAATCATCTTCTCAAAAACATACACTTCTTATTTTCAGCACCCAAAAGTCATCACATTTTTTGCATCTATCCACCGTCTTTCACCTTTTGTTTCCCCTCCATGAGAAAATGTTCCTACTCCCCGAGAGCATCCTGCCTGTGTTGGACAACCATTGTTTACGCATAACCCCGAGGCGCATGTACACAGCTCGGAACTTCTTGGGCCTCCCATTGCTAATCCTCTGGCCGAGCAGGCAGCCTAGCCTCCAAGGACTAATCATGCCACCAACCAAGGAGACCGAAACGGGGTTATGCTGTGTTTTCTCTGAACCCTATATTAATTTTGTGAAGGCTATCCAGTCTACTCTCTATTCCTCAATCTTTTTAATGGTGCCTCTCACAATTATATATGAGGCTAGAGGGTAGGACCTATTTATATACTACACTTTCAGGTATTATAAAACGAACGACCAATTTTCGATATACCGTGAGACTCCTAAATCATGTCATTAACCACGATCAGAATGGCCACTTTTATGAGTCTAAAATATATTAGTCCCTAGCATACATATATGAGTCATGTACTATGATCAGATTATTGACGAGATCCAGTGGCGGATCCAGGATTGGAGTACGACCCGGGCTAAATTTCAACCAAGTAACAATTTAGTATACCACAAGTATAGAATTATATTATAATATAACAAAAAATACGTCATAAATATATCATTAATATGAAATTTTTGCTTAATGCTCAATACTTGAAGAGTTCAAGTTTTCAACACAAATCACAATAAAGAAAGTATATGAACCATACAGAATGTAGCATAATAAAGATACATCAAGTACCTCAAATCCTAAATGGAGATTTGCTCACTATCCTATGCGGCTAGAACACCAATTCCTCATCAATAGTAGGACAAGAATTAGAACTTACAAAGACAATATAAAAATAAAATAAAATATACATATAGATAAATTCAAAGAGCATGATATTACATTTGAAATAAACTAACTTACCACTTGCACGAGAAAGTTGTTTCTTGCGTGATCTTATCTCTTGAAAACGCTCTAAAATCTTGTAATTTGTATCCTTAAACCTTAATAGTTAGTTCCTAAATAGCAAATGTAAAACATTGAACATATGTCATTTCATCTGATCATTCGTACTAATTTCGAAACATAAAAATAATTCCTACTAAATATTCCTCCAAATCTCCAATCCTCTTGTTACCTGCTCCGCTGCTCAGCCATTCACATTTTAGCATGCTCTCAGCTCTCTGCTCGGCTTTCTACTGACTACTCAGCTGCTGCGCCTACAGGCTGCTCGTTGGTGGTGGACTCGACGATGACGACGACTCGGCGAGGGCACCCACCCGGAGGCTGGAGGCGCAGGTCCATGAGGGCGGCAGCCGGCGGCCGGCGATAGGGGCGCACACAGGTGAGGCGACGGTTGGCGGTGGGGGCTAGCGCAGGTGCAGGCAAGGGCGAATCACCGGGGATTGGGTGGCTGGTGGCTGGGGCTGAGATCTGATTTGGGCGGCTGGGGGCTAGGGTTTGGGGATTAGGGTTTCCTTCACTTGGTCTTGGTGGATGCCTCATGCCTGGATGGGCTGCTAACTTAGTGACTTGGATGGGCTGTCGACTGTTATTTTGGTGGACTGACTCGTTGCTTAGGGCGGCTGGGCTGATAGTTTTTGAGGCATCAGGGTAGAGCTGCTATACCAAATATATTGCTGGGTATATACTAGAGGGGGTAGTACTAGTAGCATTGTTGGGCCTCGAACTATAGCCTACCTAGCCCGAGGCTCAGTTCTACCCCTAACGAGATAAATTCCAATCTGGTCATGTGGATCAATAGCCTGCAAAGCTGATCCTGCAAAACAAACCCAGCTATTCTACCCTGTGGTATTCCTGGATTGAACATATACATGTATATTAAATTTCAATAAACTTAATCTCAATAAATATGTCTATCATATTCTAACACATCCGTCCTCGGCACGTCGAGTATTAATTCCTTGATTTAAATTCCACATTAAATTATTCCCTATCACATACATCAATAATATGATAATTCCACATTTAGTTAAATAAACAATAACCACAATAAATATTGAAAGCCACATAAAAAATTCAACATCTTCCACTTACTTGAAATATTTCAATCAATAAATTGAAGTCTCGTGTCTTTAACATGCTTAGAAAATAATTCATGACTAACTAGCTTAGTGAGTGGATCTGTAACTATATCAATGCTAGGCAAATAAACTAAATGAATAGATTTAAGTTTTGATAAGGATAAAATAATCCTCAAATTATTGTGTCATTATATTCTTTGAGTATACTCCTTATCGATAAGGGAGAGGTTTCACGGGATAGTCGTAAGTCTTTCTACGACTACTCGTCAGTCATAAGTTCTTCTTCGACCACTCCCCAGTTGTGAGCTCTTCCACGACCATATAATCATAAGACCTTCTACGACCACATGGTTGTTGTAATTCCTTCTATAACCATAAGTTGTCCTGTGACCACCTTGTGGTTGTAGGACTTTCTTGCCACCAGTCTATCTTCGACTGACTTTCCTATGATGATATACTACATAATAGGTCTGTCTGACAAGGCGATTAGAAAGTACATTTATTCTTAACAACCGCATATGATCTCTCTGACAACAACCGCCGCACAATGAATAGGCCATCACGTTTCTTTGACAATAACTCCCGTCTGACGGTTATCACCGGAAGTGTTAAGGCGTCTTTTGGTGTGAGACAACGGCTGCCATTTTGCCAACTATATAAAGGTTGATGTCCAAGAGAAGTGAGGACGACGAGGCGATCAGATCAGACATTGTCCAAGTTAGACATAGTGCAAGGCAATTTACATTACTTTCTCGGTTGTAATCAATCCTTTGAGCAATAGCCACATAGGAAGTAGTGTTATTATTCTCTCGAGAGAAGATCTAAGCATGTATAAAAAAATCCCTCTGTCTCTACTCTGCATGATCGTAAATCCATTCTTCTAAGAGATTCCCCAAATCCAATAAATCATATGTAAGATCAGTGTTAAAGCATCTACAGTTGGTGCCGTCCATAGGAAAGTTTCTTCCAAGACTCCGGTAATTTCCTTGTCAGCAAGTTCTGTTCCTTCTGATGTCCTCATGGCAGGAGAGTGGAATGAGGAGAACTGATTCGACTTGGCCGACTACGTAGATCTCGACAAAAAAATGCGAGCCCTTTTATTATCCCTAGTCCAATTCTTATATTCTTCTACATAATTTCCATTTTCCTCAAAACTGGCATTTTTTTGCTCTTTCGGTTCGTTTTTGTCTGATACATAATTAATGTTTCCAACAGAAAGCGAAAACATAATTTTTCTTTTCCAAACCATGATATTTGAGTCATCCAATTTGCAAGATCTAAGTAGTTCAAAAAAGGGAGTGACTATTGCACAGGTAACTATTTTTTCTTTATATTCAGTCACTTTTTTATACTACAACTTTATGTAACTAATAGTATAATTTCATGTGGGGAGAATTAGTATACTGTAACTTTAGATGACTGACAGTATAACTTTAGATGATTGAGAGATAAAAAAATTTCAGTCAATTGTGTAGTGATAAAACCGTCAAAAAATTATTATTAGTTGCTATTATGAGAATAAGTGTTACCTGAATAGGCTTCACGATGATGCTCCCTTAATCAATTGATCATGCCATACCAAAAGAAATTGATGCGACGTCTTGATACCCACGTGGCTGGAGATGAGCGGCTTGATCGGGACATGCGGCTTGCATGCCAATCGAAGGGACGAAGAGATGCCGCGCGCGTCTTGATCGTCGCACCAGCCACCAAGATAGGAGACCGAGAAGAAAAGCTGAAGCTCGATTGTTGTGCGCGGTGAAGAAGATTTCTTCCTCTGTGATATTCCCTTTCATCGATCCGTGCGCTGTGAAAAGCAACCACAAAGACACCTCTCAGTGCGGCGATCGAAGAAGCGACGTCAACGAATTGCATGCCGACCGAGGAACCAGAAGACTCGGCTGTCGAGCGAGATTTCTTTCCAAGGACGAAGAGACGCCGCATGATTTCTTTAGTTGCTGAGCTACGTCTTGACCGAGGACCAAGAGACGACTGTTGATGCGACGTCCATGAACCAGACGATCCTCCGACCAAGGCGAGGAGAGAGGCGACTAGGCCTCGCTCACTGGGCTTCAGTTTTAACTTTTAACTTATTTTTTATTATTTATAAATTTTGTTTTGTTTATGAACTTTTGGTTTTTTAAACTTTTTTGCCGGTTTTTTTCCTGTATTCGTTTACAGTGTCTGTGTTAGCTAGCATATTTTTTCTATTTTTATTTTTTAGATTTAATTATGCCAAATAAGTCACATTCAGTTACAGTGAAATTTCAGCAGCTACAGTGCAATTTCAGCCATAAGCCACAACTTAAGACGATCACCCGTCAGGTGAAGCTGGCGCACGAGCGGCTCCGAGCGAGAGGCGGAGATCTGATGTTAATGTTGGATTTTCGCTAATTCTTAGATCGATTTTGCCGAGACTATTTAGTCTATCCTCTATTTTTTTATTTTTTTCATGACGTCACTCATAATTACATACGATGCTAAAGGATTCATTTCCAATTGTTACAAAATAACTCATCTATTTCTGATGCACCGTGAGACTCTTGAACTATGGGCCTGTTCTTTTTGGCTGCGGCTTATGACTTTTGGCTGAAATTTTTGAATTTTGGCTGTTTACGGTACAGATTACGGAGAGATCGATACTCACTTGTAATTTTGATTGGTACAGATGTTGGGCTTTTAACGTGTACTACGTTTAACTTGTAGACCCTATCTTGAAAAAAATACTCCGTTTAAAAGTTAGGTACTGTAGCGGCTGCGAAAAGCCGGCCGGCTGGAGGCCAGCCGAACAGGCCCTATGTCATCAATCACAATCAGATAGACCAGTTTTATGAGTCTAAAATATATTAGTCTCTAACACACACGTGTGAGTCATGCGCTATAATCAGATTGTTGATGAGATCAATTCCAATATGATTATGTGGGTTAATAGCTTGCAGAGCCGATCCTGTAAAACAAACCCAGCTATCTGTCTTGTGCTGTATCCGGGTTGAATATATGCATGTATATTAAATTCCAGTAGACTTGATCTTAATAAATATGTTTAATATATTCTAGCACAGCCGTCCTCGGTACCTCGAGCATTAGGGCATGTTTGGCGCGGCTACGGCTTATGGCTTTTGGCTGAAATTTTTGAATTTTAGCTGTTTGCGACGGAGATAACGGAGAGGGAGATACTCACTTGCGATTTTTGTTGATATAGATGTTAGGTTTTTAACATGTACTACAATTAACTTGTAGATTCCGTCTTAAGAAAATACTCCATTTAAAAGTTAGGTATTGTAGCAAAAACCAAAAGCTGCTAGCTTCGGAGGAAAAGAACAGACCCTTAATTCCTTGAGTTAAATTTCACACCATATTATTCTAAATTATATACATCAATAATATGAATACTTTCACATTAAGTTAAATAGATAATAACTACAATAAATATTAAAAACCACTAAAATTATAACATATTGGAATATAGACTTAAGAACACACTAGCTATAAATTATATACCGGATCGACGATCGATTACGATTAGCTAGGTGAATATAAAAATTAAGGAGCTCATTTTGCGTTGGTGACGCGTATATATGAGCGGCTGTGCATGCATGGGGAGGCGGTGGCCCGGCGCGGATTGTGGCGACGCTTGCGAGGCTGTGGCGGATGTTCTGGATTTGATGGCGGATCGACCGGCAACGCCTTGTTGACACATGCACTGATCGATGCGCATGTACCTGCAGGATTTAACTATGGGGGCGGCTCTTACACAGGCAACTGATTTTTTAAAAATCACAGTTAATTTGTTTCATCTTTAGATTAAGATCTCGTAGCTCACATACTCACCTATATATCTCATCAACACTCTTTGACCCTAATCCACTTGCACCCAACTGCCGCCGTCCTATCCTTGTGCCGCCTTGTAGGCACCAGCGATGCCCACCAGCGAGCTTCTTCTACCCCACCTCGTTCTCCCATCGTTCCACCCCTTCCTCCTCCGCCCCGAATCCCATTCCCACTAATTGCATGGTCGAGAGGAATATATACTTCTCCATATTGCACGTATATATACTACTACAAAAAGGGCTATCTTGGACATTTCACCACAGACGGTTCAACACAAACCATCAGTGATAAAGTTACCGTAGACAGTTTTACAAGATGGACCATCTAAGTTCATCGCGATGGAAAGAACCGTCTGTGATGATCTACTTATCACAGACGGTTTTTGTTCTGAACTGTCTCTGACATCACAAACGATTCGGAACAACCGTAGACAGTTTTACAAGATGGACCATCTAAGTTCATCACGATGGAAAGAACCGTCTGTGATGATCTACTTATCACAGACGGTTTTTGTTCTGAACTGTCTCTGACATCACAAACGATTCGGAACAAAAACCATCTGCGATAACCTAGTTATCACATACGGTTTTTTTTCCAAGAATCGTCTGTGATAATATTTCAACTTACCCCCTCTCATCGAATTTGAATTTCCCACTCATCTCGCTGGATTTGCTTTTTAAAATAGAAGACTCGGTCGTTCTTATCTTTATCTTCTCTTCTCTCTTCTCACTTCTCCTCGTCAAATTTTCCCTTAAAAATAGAAGGATTGGCTGACTATATCCCCGAGTTCCTCCACCTCTAGTTGTGACGCCACGGTTTACTGCATAAGACACTCGTCTCGTAAGAGTGTCATGTTCAGTGTCACCGTTGTGACACAATGGTGACGCTGCCACTGCCGGCCTCTCCTTCGTCGTTGGTGATATATCTCCTACCTCTCCCCTCTCTTTCTTGATGATTAGTTCTTGTGATGATTGATGGATGACTAGAGTTTCGGTTCTTGATGAAATTCATTTTTTATTGCAAAATTTATTGATGTGGTGCACATGGCTGCTAACAGACTAGGTGCATACGACCATGACTTACGACCGCATGCCAACGACCATGGTTTATGACAACGGCATACAACTGCGGCTTACGACCATGGCTTACGACCGCACGCCTATGACCACGGCTTATGATCGCGCACTTACAACCATGATACACCAAAACAACAGCACCTACAACCTAAACAACGAGCCACCAAAGACATAGCACTAATCATAAATAGGCCTGCTTTAGTTCACCTGCATTCTTTGATTGCGTTGTTTTTATAGCGTAATTAGAGAATGTTGATAAACTAAAAGATGCCTATTTATGATATCGTGAGAACATAATCACAGACGATTCTTAACTAGAACTGTTTATGACAATAGACTATCACAGACAGTTTATAGTAAGAACCGTCTGTGATACTTGTGATCATAGATGGTTCTAGTCCGTATGTGATAAGGGTTATCATAGACGGTTTAAAAACCTTCTGTAATGGCCTTAGGGTATTATTGACCTATAAACACAGACGGTTCAGGAAATTGTCTGTTGTGATATTTCCGATCTGTTTGTGATGAGTTTTTCTGTAGTAGTGATAATCGAGTTTTTTTTGGCGTATGACTTCTCTCAAACAAACGGGATGGCTTTTTTGTCACCGTTTTGAAGCGGCTTATCCGGATAGCTTTTTTGAAACAGTTTATCTGCTTTTTGTTCATTTAGACAAGTGTTTATACTAACACCAAAAATTATAAGCTGCAGCGGAAAAAAACCCCACCCAATTGCATGCATGCTTGATCCATACACATATATTCCCCGTGTCTAATGCCGCAGCTGGTGCACGTCGGCGTGTACATATGTAGTTAGTATGACCAGATGAGGCAGATCTAGAATGGCCGGGCTTAATGGCGATGCTATTCCCTCTACTACAAATTTAATTACTCGATATGTTTTAGTAGGTGACCTCTTTTTTTTTTTAACCAAGATAGTTGATGTTCTGGAACATCTATAGGTAAAAACAGGCGTATATATCTTCCAACTACTCAGATGTTCGCTGATCTGATTATTAAAGATGCCCTTCAGAAATTGATCAACTTCATATATAGAACTTGACATACTTGCATTAGAGATTACGCTATATATTTTCACAGTGGCTAATGTGTGTAGACAGTGTATCGCAATGTTTGACTAGCTAGCTTGATCAAGTCACAGAGCGCCCAAACGCAAGGACCAAAAGTAAAGCTCCATCTCTCTCTCTCTCTCTCTCTCTCTCTCTCTCTCTCTCTCTCTCTCTCTCTTAAAAAAAGCTCCATCTCTTCATTTCTAGGCTTGGATGGTAGTACTTAACCTCACCCTCATGTTTTCAGTAAAAAAAAAAGTAAGCACGTACCGACGATTCCATTTGGGCCAGCAATGCATTAACCTCGGTTCATGTGCCTTGGATTTGGAGAAGGCAGATCGGTCAAATAAGAAAAGCCAATAGCACTGTAGAACACCATGGTTGAGTCTGTCATTTGTTTTGTTTTTACCGCCCTGTAACCTTCTGTTCTGACTTTAGATCGTGCAGTACTTGTACAGAGCTAGCTGAGCACACCGTATGTAATGCGTGACCAGCATCTTTGCGAGAACCGATGCAGTAGAACATGCATGTCTGGTTGTTTTGGTTACTGGGTTTGGTGAATATATACAGTTTGGTATTTGAAGTCAAAATATGAAGCATCCAGATCCAGTGATTAGCAGCTCGTTTTATCCCCTAACGCTGAGACAGTTCTAGCGATGGACAAGATCACAAATTTTACGTGGTTGCGCTAATTATCGCATGATTGCTAGTGAAGAAATTATCTTTGTCGTTGAAAATTTATCACGTAGATCAGTATGATATCACCAGATCACCTAATACTAAAGAAGCCACATTTACCCATATACGGTGAACGGCCAAGATGGAGACATTGGCTAGCTATACGTTCTCTGCAAAAAAAAAAACACACACACACACACTATCGGGGTGCCGACTTTTGCAGTTGCAGTTTTGCAGAACTGATAGAAACAGCGCGAGTGTGCCGGCAACCCTGAACTGTCCACTATCATAGGACCTGCGGCCCGAGTAGACACTAGATAGCACATCTGTTGATCTGCGCCATTTTTTGGGAAGTTCATTTATTGTTTGGCCTGTAGTGCAACGTTTTTTTAAAAATTTAGCTCAGTGGCGCACGAATTTGCTAAAATAACCTCTGTTCAAGTATGGGAGAACGAAAAAGCGACATGTGTTATCTCCAACGCCACCTTACCATGGCAGGTCAGAGGCATCGTGGGACAGATGTCGAGCATGGGAGGCCAGTGGCGAGCACGATTGACGGTCGGGGTGACTCACTTGATGCGGTACACTAGCACGGTAGGACCTACCGTGCTACATAGCCACGGCAGGCAATCCCATGACAGGTGAGACCCTGGAAAAGAAAGTTATAGAAATTTAATTTGCATTGCTTATTTCCCCTATTGGGGGTATACCGTACCATGGTATACGCAGCTGCCAGCGCATTGTATCTAAGCACAATTTTGAATTTGAAAGTTATAAATGAATGGAAGATAAAGAGCGAAAGATAGAGAAAATTAGAAGTACAGGAATTAATATGTGATATATCAACCAATATTTTACAAGGTTGGGTTTGAATGAGAACCGAGGGGAAAAATAATAGAAATAGCCTTATGTCGGTTTGAGGAGGAACATAACGGCGAAGATAAGATTTTGGGCTCGATAGAAGAGTTTATTATGAATGTAGGAATTACATGGCGTCTAGGGTTTGATTGGGCGTATATATTTGCCTCGCTATTCGTATGGTACAAATGACAAGATGCACTGACCATAGACTCGAACTACTACTACTGCAATACAATAATGCCTTTTGGAAATGAAAATACATTATGGATATGAAAGAAGTCAAGCGTGCAGGCATATCTTCTACTCCCCATGAGATCTCCTATCTTCTTCGAGGACTTGCTCGCGCCGCAGCTCTCCTCGTATTCTCGCTGTCTCCTCTTCTCTGCTTCATGTTTTTATTTTGTCCCACCTTGCAACTTTGGCAAGGCCATACCAGTGAAGGTCCTAGTCCTCGCTCGTCATCTAGCCTTCCCATGTACATCTAGCTTTTCTCTGGCATGGACGATCAGCTTAGTAGTGTTTGAAGAGGTAAAACAAAAATCTCGATACATGATTCACTGGCGGATACGAGGAGTAGTACTTGTAGATCTAGCCTTGGGTGCCTTCGCGAGTTATCCCGATCTTGGCCTACACACCGCAACGACACCGTGTGATTAAAGGTACATGCCTGTCATGGATCTCCTGTTCATGATGGGGTTCAGAGAAGTCGCCCGCACGCTTGTAAGGTTAAGAAGGCCTATCTGCTGGTCCCTTTCCTTATTCGGTGCAGAAGGTTTATCAGTTGGTTCCTTTCCCTTGTCTTTGCCGCTACTCTCGGTAGCGAGAGGTGTCCAATGGGTAGACAATTCAGGGGGCCTTTGGGTAGTTCAATATAAACTCTTGCTCGGTGAATGCCTTATTGAACTTGTCCAGGCCATCAATCCATTGAAAGAAGAAGAAGCACTCTTCCTGTTTGAAGGATTAACGTTAGAGATTTTTTTAAAGCGTCACACAACATGATGTATGGAGAGACATCACTTACACGGTAATCCCTACACGTGTAGTAAGCCTGGGTGCCAGTAGCAGGATGTGTGGACTGGATGATGTACGCGGGTTTAACGCAGTTGCACTACGGCCGTGGAAATTTGGGAGGAATAGGAGCATCCTTGCAAGACCGGTCGAAGGTACAAGTCTGCCTTTTGCCCAACCTAATTCCGCTTGTGGACCATTTCGACGTAGTCCGACATCCTCAAACTTGGAGTCTACCTCTCTTCCCTTGGACCTGTTTTTTTTTTGCCTCCACTCTTGATGTGTTGTAAATTAGCCCATATGGAGTGTGGCTGTGGTGGTGCAGCATGCCCCGTTTTTATAGGCGGTAAGGGTGTAGTGCTGAGGTACCAAATTTTGGTGAGTGGAAGTGCATTCACATCCATGAGAAGGAATCAAAAGGTGGCCTGGAGTGCTTAGTAAGGAATCCAAAGGTGGTGCGTGTTGTCCACTCGGTTTGAGAAGGTGGCATGGTACGGTCACTTAAGCTGGAAAAGCTAGTATGTAGTGTCATTTCAGAGTGAAAAGGAGGCATGGTGTGGTCACTTCTATAGAAAAAGCAATTGTGTGCTATTAATTCGATCTGAAAAGGTGGCATTGTGCGGTTATTTTAGCTAGAAAAGCTGATGCGTGGTTTCATTTGGGGCGAAAAAGGAGGTGTGGTGTGGTCACTTCCACAGGAGAAGCAAGCGCATGATGTCAATTCGATCCAAAGAGGTGGCATGGTGTGGTTGTGGAGCATGCTGTCGACACAAAACTAACCCAAGCGTTTGAAATATTGTTTGAATTCCCCCATGTCACGGTGCTGAGTAGAGGATGTATTGAGATACAATATAACTAACAACAAAAGCAAGATACAATGTAACTTAGAATATAAGTAACGAAATTCGAGTGTGCAACAAGATATTAGAGCAATAAGAAATGGCATGTTGCATAAGAGTGTAAAAGTGGTAGTAAGAACATAAGTAAGAAATAAGAAATAACACACTGCATAAGAGTTGGTAGTGGTAGCACCAATCTCACGTGTAGTGCATCCTCAAGGCTGACCTATTCACTGCTTCCTTGCATGGTGAAGGTGGTCCTACAGGAAAGTCAGCCTGTCTAGGGAGCGTCATACATCGCAAAGGTCGTATCGCGAGTACTAGGTGGGAACTAGGGCATCAAGAAGCTAAGTTGGGCCAACCACTTGTGCGGATAACATGTTGTCCACCCATGAGTCCCACTATCGGAACTCCTCCTTGCCAATCTGCGAAATTCGAGAGTATTGTTAGTTCAATGCAACATACAGTTCAAACAACAATGCGCTTCGTAGTTACACATATCGGTTTCGTGTGATGTTCGGATGAAGAACCTCCTTTGTAGTCAGCGTTGTATTGATGCATCGTGTACCCCTTGTACATCTGGTTGAACCAATGGTCGCGCTGATGCAACTGCGGCTAATTGGTTGGTGCAAACGTGGGCCATGCACATCCTCCGTGGGGGGAGCGGTCCTGATGAGGGGAATCGGAGTTGTTGCATGCAATGGCATCCCCACTTCCTGGCATAGGTGGTCGCACGTCAACATTCCTTCAGGATGATGATGGCGGTAGTAGACATGTGTCATCCACATGAACTAAGCATGATTAACTACCAATTTCTACACTATCAAGACATCATTATGCTAATCACATATTAACAAAAATACTTGCATGTGAATAAGACTTACCTCTTTTTGAAGCTCTCGAACTGATCTACACTTTTCAAAACTAGCAAATATTCTAAATTTAAATAAAAAATATCAAAAATAGAACTAAAACCTTTTTCTCACTCTCTTCTCCCTCTCTACTATTTTTCTGGTGGAGCTTCGGCCGGCGCAGTGCAGAATAAGAGCGAGGATGGGAGGAGGCGATGGCTGACGGGCTTTATGGGCGAGGACCGTGGGCGAGATATTCCTGCCGCACCCAATTGCCGCAGCAAGCACCGACCTCCAGCGCTTGGCAGGTGTGAAGAGCCTCCAGGGCGTGCTACAAGTGGATTGGCCCATGTCACTGGCCTTACTCGACGCCAGTCCTGCGGTGCCTCCGACCTGCCATGGTGGGGTGGCGATGGAGGTGACATATATTGTCTTTCCGTCCTCTGCGCTTCAGAAGGTGGCTATTTTTAGCAAATTCGTATGTCACATACTAGATTTAAAAAAAAACGTAGCGCGAGTGGGCTTAACAGTAAAAAATTTCAAATTTTGGACCTCTGCTTTCTGTGTACATACATCCATTGGCCCCATGTTATTGCTGGTGCCATAAGCGCCTCTAGCTAGCTGCACGCTGCCGTGAGTGGTCACCAACCTGGGCGTTAGACAACATAGCGAAAGGCGTCCCTCGAATGGTCAAGCGGCCACTTCGAGAGCTCGGATCTCAACAACCGTACTCTTCGTCTTGGACCATGCAGCAACGGAGCAAAGTGTGTGTGTGGCCGGGGGGACTCCTTCACTGCCGCCACTGTGATCACCAACTCTTAGACCAGACAGAGTGAGAACTCACATCAACGTCGATACGGAGTAGCCATTACTCTCTCTCTCTCTCTCTCTCTCTCTCTCGCTCGCACTCACTGTCTTGCAGATAAATTGACTGCCATAGTGGTAGACTGATAGTGCCATGTATAGTTTTCATGCGTACACCTGGACCATTACCGTTCCAACTTATACTTCACCGGTTACGTCGGGCCCAGGCGTCAGTCAGCGAAAATGGTAGGTGTTACTTCCTTTCCGGCAAAAAGTAAGAATCCGTTGTAGGAGGTCACGCCGTGCGAAGCCCGAGCAATAGCATACTCGATTTCTACCGTGTTAGCTAGTCGAATGCATGGGCTAAAGGTTAAAGCTGTCGCGTGGGTGCTATGGTCGCCGCGCGCGTGACCACGGCGATCGAGCGGGAATTCGAGGGCTCGCGGAAGCCGACGAGAGGGGTAAAGGCGAGCAGTGAGACGAGCGGCCGGAGATGCGTCGAACGAAGCATGCATCCGGAACTATATGCATTTCATGCTTGGGACTGACCTGATCACAAGTGAACAGTAGTAGTGCAGAGCAAGCTTGATTCTTCTGGGCGAGGCCAAAGAGAAGTAGGTCCTTGTAGAGCTCTCTGTCTTCAAATTTAACAGGGTGCTGCACCTTCAGAGAGAGAGAAAAAGGTGCTGTACCATATACGCAGGGTTGAACTAAATGATAAACCAGAAGGTTAAGTGCTTTGTTCGCTGTTTCATACACATAAATTGATCTCTGGTTTAGGTTTCTCTCATAGATCCTTGCACACAACTAGCGACAAATTGTACCGTCTGGAATTTGAGTATGCAAAATTTTACTTAATAAGATTACTATATATATGATATTTGCGGGTCCTGTGTTGGCAACTTGGCAATTGGTTGGATCAACATGCACGGTTAACATGTTTGTCGGATGTGTTGGATTTTTCGAGCTCATGATTGTACTTACGCACGCACTCAACACCATATACATCTATACATACCCACGTGAATGCGTTCAATGCACACGTTTGAGACTAGAGACGGAGACCTAATATCTCTAGGAGCATGGGCACGCGATTTTACCACTGAACACACCCATGTATGCGCGTGTACTCAGGAGACACTATTCACGTAAGCAGTACCGAAGGGGCACTGTTCATATGAACAGTGCCCCCAAAATCGTGCGGCGCCACGGCTCGAAGCCGGGCGAGCGGGGCGTCCACTGACGGCCTCCACCAACCAAGCACGCGCTCGGCCACTGGAGGTGTTGGATTTGAGTTTGCTTTTATGATTTATTCACAATGTTGTATAGTACGGTATGACTGACATAGTCGATCGGAAATGCTTTGCAGATATCTCTACTTGAAAGTCAAATGATAAAGATCCTTAGAAAGTGCCCCACCTTACCCCAACCGGCCCACCATACACAGATCCAGGCATGTATGTGGCCAAAAGACAGGTATATGTAGGACATGCCGAGGAAAAAAACATATATACCTCCATTGGTAAAGGCCCCAAGGGGGATTCGTGTAAACATCCTATTATAGCTATAAATATGACCCATATAGCACCACGAGGGGAGGACAACATTAGAAGGAATACATGCATGTCGGATTTGATACAAGATATTAATTATTCTACACCTCTTCCATTCTCTTGAGTTCTAAGCTTCGAACACTCCTCATAGACCTCAAAACCCCTTTTTTCGCTATTTAGCCTATAACCACAACAATCCTAATTATCTCTCTTTTGGATAGACAATCATTTTCCTATATGTGAACACACATGTATTATATTACGTCGGTAAAAAAACGCGCACATGAGTCTCGACCATTGACTACATGCTCTCCGGCGTGGACTCAACTTTATAAAGTTTCCTAGTAGTATGAACTAAAGAATAGTGCAGTTAGACGTTATATAAAAACTACGGAACAGTATATAGCAGAGCCATCCAATCAAATCTAATACACCATAAGTTGTGCTATCCCTTTCTCCCCATCACACATCTACTCCTCCACCCTCTCTCACCTGCGAGGGCATCTTTTTCTCCCATGCTGGTGTCCCTGAGCTTGTTGCTAGATATTCTAGCCTTGAGCACATTATCCCTAAGACTGACATCGCTGGATCAGCCTGATTTGGCCAACCTTGACGCCTTCTTCCTCACTACGTGCTGTCGTCCCCATCATCCTCTGCTCCAGCAAGTAGTGCACAACATGAAGGGGGTACACACCGCACATGAAAATATTTGAAAATTGTGTTGAAACTTCTTGAAACTTTTATGTAAAACTATTAAAACTTATTGAAACTCTTTGGCTAAAACTTGAGTTCCAAAATCTGGAACTCGTTGAAACTTCGGCTTGGAATCTTCTGAAAACTTATAGAAATGTGGAAAAACTTACTGAAACATGAAACTTTTCAAACGATTTCTTAAAACTTGCTAAAATAGTATGAAATTGTTGCTATACTGTTGCAACAGTACACCATTGTCTAGTCGCTTCCTAGATGTTGGGCCTATTCTTTTGGATTGTGGCTAACAACATGTAGCTACGGCTTATAGCTTTTGGTTATTCGCTAGAAATAGTACAAAGAGATAGAGACTCGTGTATGATTTTTGCTAATATAAATAAAGTCGCTGTAGTGTGTACTACAATCGACTTGTAGAACCCACTTTGAAAAGATACTCCGTTTGAAAGCTAGTTATGTAGAAAAGTAATCTACTGTAGAAAAGTGGCTTTTAGAAGATAAAAAGAAGAGGGTCGTTATTACCACTCTCATCACATGTAGTGGAATTCCCTATTTCTTTCACACTGATATTTTTTCGAAAGCATGGCAAGAGCACCGCCTATTTAAATAAAGAGGGAAAAGAAGTTACAAAGAGAAACAGAGGTGCTGCAAAAGGGTGGTTACAGGGCCGACTAAAAACATCAAACAAAAGGTTGCTAAGTTATATTGCTATAGAACTGAGTGGTAGCTCTGCCAACCTCATGGCTCCCGCCATGACCCAGCACACAGGCTCCTCTTTATGCGTACTAACAGTGATGTTGTGGTGCTTTTCATTGAGTAGAAAATCTGAGCATTCTGGACCTCTAAATTTCCCACGTGACCAGCATGGCGAGTGACGCTTTGGCTTTTCGTGGAGTCCTGGGTAAGAGAATGGCCGCCTCCCGCCAACACCAGATGGAGTAAGGGCTCTACCAGGTGGCTGGATTTAGGAATGGACTCATTGTCCAATGCACAATGGCCACCCAAATTCTTCTGGAAAAGCCACATTCGGCTAGGAGATGGATGATAGACTCTGGCACATGTCTACAAAGGGGATAGAGAGGCTGATTGGGCCACCCACGATGGGCTAGCCAGTGTGCTATCCAGATTCTGTTCTGAATGGCTAGCTAGGCGAAGATTTTGCTTTTTGAGGTGCCCAGGTCTTCCAAACTAGCATGTTCATGGTCGTGTTTGTGGCTCCAAGGAACTGAGCTATGTATGCAGGGGATGTGTTGTAACTTCCATTCAGAGAGAACTTCCAAGTTAAGATGTCCTCATGGCTGGCATGAAGGGCATCGAGAAAAGAAGGCCCCAAATTGTGACAAGTTGTTGTATTAGATTTGCCATGAGCCCGGAGGACAGATCAAGGTCCTAGATCCAAGTGTTGTGTGCCAGTGCCGACTGAAAGGTACATTTCTTACATTTTGAAGCATCGTAGATGGCTAGCACGATGTCACGTAGCCTATTTCTATGAGCCTAGGGTGAATTCTAGAAGGATGCCCTTGTCCCATCCCCGATCATCACCGTGGTAGCCGCCACAAAAAGCTCCCAATCTAGGTCATCACACGGTGTCTCCATCCACTGCCAAGGTCTAGCCAAGGGAGCCCAGTCATGCCACAGCCATCTGAGTCTGAGGGCCCTGGCAAAGCACTCGAGGTCTAGGAGGCCAATACCACCTAGATGGGTTGGTCTGCAGACTGTTCCAATTCACTTTACATTTGCTTCCCGACAATTGTTCCGATCCAGGCCAGAGGAAACAACATGTCCACTTGTTGAGACATTTGAGCATGCATTTTGGTGCTTTGATGGCCGTCAAAAGGTATGTGGACTGTGCCATTAAGACGGACTTGATGAGGGTTCTCCTGCCTGCAAGAATAAGTAATTTGCCATGCCATCTAGCAAGACGGTTGGCGTACTTAACTTCTAGTACTTGAACGTCCACCCGACAAAGCCTCTTTATAGCTAGGGGAAGGCCAGGTATTTTAACAGGAAGGACGTGAACACCGATGGTACGTCCTGTAGAGTAACCTAGAGATCGATCTGATCACATCTGATTGGAGCCACTCGACTTTTTCGCAGGTTAGTTTGCAGCCTCGTTGCGTCACCGAAGTGTTGTAGGATTTGTACCAGATTATAAATGTCTTCCTTTTGGGGCGCAAGGAATATGGTTGCATCATCTGCATATAAAGAAATTCTCAGGGAAGCCGCCCGACCTCCGAGCTGCTGCAGGAGGCCCAGGTCCGTTGTGAGATTGAGGATTCTTTGCAAAGGATCAATCGCTAAAATGAAGAGAAAAGGGGAGAGCGGGTCGCCCTACCATAATCCTCTTCGGTGTTGTACCCTGTTGCCCGGGACCCCATTGAGGAGGACCGAGGAGGAGGCGGTGGAGAGGAGGCATGAGATCTAGTCTCTCCAACGAGGAGGGAAACCTTGTTTTTGTAGCAGGTCTAAGAGGTAGTCCCAACAGACGAAGTCAAAAGCTTTTGCTATGTCAAGCATCAGTAGGAGGGCCAGGGTGTTGTTTTGATGGAAACGTCTTACCAGATTGTGAACATAAAGGATGTTGTCTTGGATGTATCTATCATTAATAAAAGTGCTTTAGCAAGGGGAGACCAGATCATTCATGAACAAAGCTAGACGTAGAGCTAGGATTTTGGTGATGATTTTGGAGAAACTATGGATGAGGCTAATCGGTCTGTAGTCTGTCGTGCTTTGGGCTCCTTCTTTTTTTTTGGCAACATGACCAGATTTGCAGTGTTGGAATTAGGCGGTGAGTCGTTCTCAGGTTTAGGAAGCACTGTAATGTCGTCATGAGATCTGACTTAATGATGTCCCAACACACAGTAGAAGATTCCATTGAAACCATTAGGGCCTGGTGCTTTGACTACAGGTAAATATAGTATGGTGCCTTGGACCTCCTCTTC
Organism: Dendrocalamus latiflorus; assembly: GCA_017311315.1. NCBI lineage: Eukaryota > Viridiplantae > Streptophyta > Magnoliopsida > Poales > Poaceae > Dendrocalamus > Dendrocalamus latiflorus. The sequence continues at coordinate 32,800,023 of CM029657.1, forward strand.
TGTGAGAGGGCTGACTAGGGTATGAAGGTCAAGTTGTGGCAATTGTAGGTTTTCCAAGTTGAAAATGACTGTTGCGGGCGACGAGAGGCTGAGGACGCAGCCAAAATGTTTGAAGAGCAAATCAACTTTGTCATCATGAGTGAGGGTAACATCCTGGTCCCAGACCAGTAATGGATATAGTTCTTTCACCTACGGGAGTTGATTTGGATGTGAAAGAACTTTGTGTTTGCATCTCCTTCTTTGAGCCAGTTTATTTGTGAAGCCTGTTTCTTTCATGATTTTTACCACCGCTAAGCCCATGGCCCTTTTTTTGAGGCGTGCCTGGAGCTCGAGCTCGCCCACTGAGAGCAAGCAACTCTCCTGCACTATCTCTAAGCAAAGGATGATCTCTTGGGCCATGTGAAGCTAGAGCTTGGTCCGCGGAAATAAGGATCTGCTCCAGGCTTGAAGTCATGTGGCAGTGGTTTTTAGCCTTTTGTTTAGGCAAAGAATTGGGTCTTAGGCTAGCATTGGTTCCAAGAAAGCCTGTTCTACTACCTCACGAAACCCGAGAAGCCAGATCCAAATATTTTTGAAGTGAAAGCATCTTGGTGGTCGTGGTCCACTTGTGTAGAAGCACCGACCAGGGGATCATCACAGGTAGGGTGGAGTCTGTGGAGGTTGCAGCAGACATCCCAGTGGGATAGGCGTGTAGTCAGCACTAGACCACAGCAAAGTGGCGGTTGGAAAGCCAAGGGACAACCCTTAAGATGGCGGTGCTTCAGGCGGCAGGTCAGGTAGCTCTGAGCTAGCCAGCTTGGTCGACACTTCAGATAGCTTTGTTGGTAGCTCTGAATAGATCAATTTGGTAGAGGCTGGCTTGGCGTAGGCATCTTATAGTGCCCCAGGTCGTGGCAAAGAGGCAACACTTCCAGCAGCGGCGCTATGGCCAGTGAAGTTGGCAGCTCTAAGCCAACCAGCTTGAGTTGTGGCACTTGAGGGATGGAAGCTTTGAATGTTGAAGTCTTCATCATCCACCTCCGCAGCGACATGGTCACATCCCCATCGGCCTGCAACAAATTGGTGGGCTTGAGGCAGAGGCACAGCCTAGGTTGAGCGTCGCGAAGCCGCTATGCAGAGGAAGAGCATCATCTCAGTGAAGAGGTAGTAGAAGTCGATCACTGGCCTATTGAGCTGCGGCCAGGTGCTCTTCGGCCTCTCAAAGCCACACTTGTCTATTGCTCTAAATTTCCTCCTCGGACTGGCGAAGCCTGCTGTCAAGCAGGTTGGCTAGCTTGCGACGGAGAATCTCAGCATGAGATGTGAAGAGGGCCTACAAGGAGGAGTTTGTCGAGTCTTTGCGGTTGTGGTTGTCAGGGTCCAGCTGGTTGGCGGCCCCAAAAGCCAAGCGGCCAAAGATGCTAGGGATGACCAGGATGTCATGTTGTCTCTGACAATGTCCTCCAGCATTATGGTGTGGCCAAGGAGGCCTGTCCCGAAGATGCTCTTGAGGTTTTGACCTCTCTTAGCGTGCATCTTCATGAGTGGTGGACCTCCACTAGCTGGACTTGTTGAGCCTTTGGTGGTGTGGACGATCATCATCATCGCTGTTGCGCTACTTGTTGCAGTGCTTGTCTTCACTATGACATGCTTCCAAGGCTAGCCTGCTGCGGCGGATGTGTCGGTAGCACCCCTTTCTGGCCACTCGGACTCGTTACTCTAATGATGGCTGAACCGATCATCGACATGTTTGGGGGTGCCGTCCACCACTCACAAACACTAATTGAGCCCATGTTTCGCTAGCTTGAAAGGCACGAAGGCAGATGAGGCAAGGTTAGCTTCAGGGAAGCATCCGAGAAGTCCTCAATGAAGTCAGGGTGTAGAAGAACTCTGAAGGTGAGGCCTTTTTTGTAATGGTTAGGCTCAGCCGATGACACCTGGGGGCCTGATGATGCACCATGAAGAGAACCATCGGTAAAAGTTATCCACGTTACCTTCGGGATGGAACTGGGGTTCACTGTCCACGCCCACAAGTCCAATGTGTCTGCATCTTCTTATCGCAGCGATTTGTCGTCGACATGGTCCAACGTGCACTTGTTGCCGTTCACTCGGTTGGCCACCTCCTCATTCCAGGTGTGTAGTGGGTGGCCCTCCAGGCAAAGGCGGACATGAAACCTGAGGGCCGCCCCATATGCATGTCAGAGTGGCCTCCAAGGGTGGACATGAAGCTCAAGGTTGTGGAACGAGAACTTTTGAAGACCTGCCACCTCGTCACGGTGGTGCTTGTGCTCAAAGTTGACAAGGTAGTTCTTGGGGTAGTGCGATGAACCGAGAAGTTGAAGGACCGAAGGTTGGACCTCCTCCTGATTGCTTTAGCGATGGTACAGGGCTTTGTATTGGGTCTCATCTTGCTAAGCCAGACAACTGCCGAGAAGTCTTCATGCCGTTGAAGGTCACGCTACAGCTCCTTGGAGGAGAGAATGATGCACGCGTCCTCCGCGGGATGGGTACCTGGGTCACCCAGGTTGTGACAAGCGCAAGGCAATCGGCCAGAAGGAGGCCGTGATTGGGAAGAGTTGCAGGCAGGCGAAGCCGATCGGAAGGCAATTGTGGAAGGCCAGAAGGAGCAACTTAGCAACAATTCTTCGCCTTATGGCCTGAACGAAGACAGAGGAAACACTTGGAGAGGTCACGGCAGATAAGGGCCTTGTGGTCTTGGGCCAAGCAATTGAAGCACCTTCCTCTCGTGCGCCTAGCAGAGCTAAAAGTTGCATCTTGGAGCTTTTGGCGAGGAGCGCTTGGAGGGGAAGGAGGACTTGTGCGAGGATGAAAGGCGCTTCTAGTCACGACGCCACTAGAATTTCGACTTTATAAGCTCCCATTGAGACCATGCGTGGTGTGGTTGCGGAGTGAAGTCGATGAAGTGTTGGCTAATGAGGTAGACTTACCTCGGAAAGGGGGGCGCCGCTAGGGGCGGGGGGGGGGGGGGGGAATGAGCTCGGGCTGCCCAAGGCGTTGACTTTTTGAGCATGGAGGAAATGTGGAGTGGCAATGACCATAGATTTGATGCGACCAATGGGAGGGAGATGTGTCACAGCGCTGCTCCAAAGGGGATTTTGGAGGATGCGGGGGAGTTATTTTGAATGCAGCATTGAAGTGGAGCAGACACAAGTGAAGCTTGGGCAACCGGTAGTTGGACTTCAATGTAGCCGGATGGGGTCGGGAGGGGCCACTCCTGTTGTGGCGGGGAGTTTGACGGGCACAAAGGGAGCAGAGGGAACCATCGGCCCGGCTTGGTGCTGGCATCAAGGGCGGAGGAGAGGGTGGTAGGGGGATTGGGGCTGCCTTCCGCACTGGGGAGGGCAAGAGGCCCATAGGATGGGATATCCGATGGTGGGGTTCCAGGTCCAGAGAGAAAAGGAAGCGGGGGTGGACGCCGTGACTGGAATGGCCAACAGCCAGTGGCGGCTAGTAGGTCGCGAGAGATGGAGCCAATCACGAGAGCATCTTTTTTATAATCAAAAATTTTACACTCCTAATATTCTTTTTGCGGGTGCGGTAATGAAAACTCAAAAGAAGAAAACGAAATAGGAAAAAAACGAACAAAGGACCATGGAAGCAACGCTCAAGCTCCATAAAAAATTCTGCATTAAAAAGCTCTATAAAAGTAGTACTAGTCCTCAAAGTACAGACTAGAAAAGAAAAGAGAACGAAAGTGCCATAAAAAAAAGCATGCATTTTTCTAGTCAGCATCCTCCTTCCTTCCCGCTTCAGTTGCCTGTCTTAATTATCGATTACCCAAAATACCCTCCGTAGTCTGTACGCGGCTAGCCGGCTACATACGAAGAGACCTCACAGCCCCCATTGCTCATTTGCCTCTCCTCCTCCACACCTCACCTACTCCATACCAGAGGAAGAACAAGAACAGCAAGAGGAACGGGAGGAGGAGAAGACCATATCATTATATCACAACCTTTACCAGGATACCAAGAAATTAATGGCTCCAAGCTACGAGATGGCAGCCTCCATCTTGCTCTGCGCCGAGGACAGCAGCAGCATCCTTGGCTTCGATGAGGAGGACGAGTCGCGGAAGAGGAGGAGCGGTTCGCCGTGCGGGGATGTCGCCACGGATTTCCCCGTGCCGTCCGAGGAATGCGTGGCCCGTTTGGTGGAGACGGAGGCGGAGCACATGCCCAGGGAGGACTACACCGAGAGGCTGCGCGGTGGGGGCTTGGATCTTCGCGTCCGGGTGGATGCTATTGATTGGATTTGGAAGGTGGGTTCTTGTTCTTCATTAATGCGAGCTATGTTCTCTATGATTTTGTTTTGTTCGCATCGATCCGGTGAATAATTACCCGTCTGTTAATTTTCTCGACAGGTTCACACGTCCTACAATTTCGGCCCTCTTACTGCCTGTTTGGCCGTCAACTACTTGGACCGCTTCCTCTCACTCTACCACTTTCCGGTAAGAATCCTATGAACTGGAGTGGTAGTACCGTTTCTTGGTTCTTGAAATATACTGGCAATATACGCCATTTCAGTGTTCCAGGGCCAGTAATCATGTATAGTTCGTCATTGCAGGAAGGCAAGGCTTGGATGAGACAGTTGCTATCTGTGGCGTGCTTGTCCCTGGCTGCCAAGATGGAGGAAACTTCAGTCCCTCTATCTCTGGATCTACAGGTGAGAAAGCAATGCAGAGATTGCACATTGCAGATTTGCACCGTGCACCCCGATCGTTGCACATTGTGTACATCTGATCTGAAATCTCGCTCTGATCATTCTTGGATGGTGTATGTCGATTAGGTCGGGGAAGCACGGTACGTGTTCGAAGCGAAGACGATCCAGAGGATGGAGCTTCTGGTCCTGAGCACCCTCAAATGGAGGATGCAAGCCGTCACTCCCTTCTCGTACATCGACTACTTCCTCTACGAGCTTAACGGCGGCAATGCGCCGTCCAGACGCTCGGTTCGGCAGTCTGCGGAACTCATCTTGTGCATAGCTAGAGGTGTGGATGCATGCAAGAATTTTTTTTGGCAGATCGATTTCTATCAGAGAAACCTTAGTTCTGTTGAATTGATCTAACATGTGTGTGTTCATGCATGGCAGGTACAGATTGCTTGGAGTTTAGACCCTCGGAGATCGCCGCGTCGGTCGCCGCCGCCGTGGTCGGAGAAGAGCACATCGTAGATGTCGCCAAGGCTTGCACCCATGTAGATAAGGTGCGTAGCGAGGCACGCGATGTTCTTGCAACTTCTGTATTTTTCGTATCAGTGCCTTTCAATGCAATGCAGTGTAGTTTGGACCTGTACGTTAGTACATACCGAGAAGTCATAGGCTGTAAACCGTACTGACCCAGACACCAAGGCTCTACAGACATGCGTAAAATGCATTTATATCTGCGCGAGCTACTCGTAAACTTGGCGATTAATGCTTTGTTTCTTTCTGCTGATGTGGTTGCAGGAGAGGGTGTGGCAATGCCATGAAGTGATTCAGGCCATGGCCTTGATAGGCACTGTGCCACTACCACCTAAATCTGCAAGCCCCGGCAGAGCCTCCTCCTCTGTGCCACAGAGCCCTACTGGGGTGTTGGATGCTGGCTGCAGCCTGAGCTACAAAAGTGATGATTCAACTATTGCCTCACATGCAAGCTGTTGTTGTGAGAGCTCCCCAGTTAGCAGCAAGAGGAGGAAGATTAGCAGATGATTAGCCCAATGATAGATCAAAGCCTCTCCTGTGCACTGATCATCTCCTTGGAAAAGGGAAAAGTAAAATGGTTTTGATTGCAATGACTGTGGGAGCTTTTGATGCCGTATGAAAGGCCTGAAAGGCAACTCAAGGACCAAAAGTAGGACATTTCGGACATGACAACAGAGCAAAGACACTGATGGATAAAGAGGGCCTGAGGTAGACATGGACTAATTATTCATGTGCTTTTGCATTAGTACTAGTAGGCACTAGGCAGCGACAATGGTGTTTCCGAAAGAGCAAAGGTTTTGTACAATGACAAAGCTGGCTGAGATGAAGTGAGAGCGAGACGACCAAAATAAAGGCAGATGAGGTGACAGTGACACAAGGCAAGAACTAGCTAGGCACGGACCTGCTGCCTGTGTTTTAGCTGTTTAATTAGCTTGCGTTATTTTGTAATCCCCCCTCCCCCATTCCCTTTGTGAAGAAGTATCTAAGAGAGAAACAAATAATTTTTGGCGTCAAATAATGATGACCTGATTGAACTCCAAGAAGAGGCAAAACGCAAAAAGAAAGACAAATCCCATAAGAAGTGGAAGTGGGTTTCCTTCAGGGATTATGAACTATCAACATCATCAACATCATCTATGATCAGTTTCTTTTTGCTTTGTATACTAATCTACTATATATCTTGCTGCCACCCCCATAATGTTTTGACTAGTTGTTTGCATAGACCATGGAATTCGCCCCCCTTAGGAAATTAAAAGATAGGAGACACTGTCTGAAGAAACCTCGGGAACAAAAACATAAAAATAGTACTAGTGCCATACAGCACAGGAGTGTTGAGAATCTGCCTAAAGAAACTAGGTTGGTGCAGGTTAATGAGTCCAGCTTTGGAGTTAAAGCTTCTCTTCACCAAATTGTAGTTATAAGATGGCTAGAAAGATTATTCCTTGCTGAGTTGGATTTCTTTTCAGGTGGCACATTGCTTTGTTTAATTCTAGCTTGCTTGTTGTATGTTCCAAGCATAGACACTTAGCTACTAATAATGAATATTTCCAGACAAGCACCACTGAACAACAATAGAGATGCTGTTCAGTGTTCAGTTCCCAGTTGAAGCGGGAAAGATGCACATTGACATATTCTTATCCGGAATTTGTAGAGTTTGTGTGAATATACATCACTCTGGTTCTAAACAAATAGGAAAAGCTCATCGTCTGCCCTTCAAAATCTGAAGGCTACATAATGTAGTTCGTAGCAATTCCTGAAAATTGTTAGTGTTCACATGATCATGGCATATCCAGGCTCGTTCATGTTCGTGGCAAAATAGTATGTATGAATTTGGATGTTTCAGACTTGGCGCGCGTGCGAGATTAATCCAAGTAAGGATTCACCAGGATCCACTTAATTAGAGGCCACCACATGCACGTATTTATTGCCTTGGTCGGCATTGTATAAGGTTTTGATCTCCGGTTCACATCACCTAACCTTTGGTCAAGCCTTGGACGAATACATAAACGTGGTCTATCAGGCCGATAAGTTTTTCTATCTTTGGCTTTCTACCAAAAGTGTCGTCCTCGAATCGTCTGCCATTTTCAAAGACGAGTCACACAGGGACAAGATCATGCATTCTTCCTAAGTGCAATCGGTTGCATCGCGTATATATATCCCAACTACATCGAAGATATCATTGCTTATACCAGGCCAGTGGCTTATCCCTACTTCCCTTACCTGATTGTTTCAGAAATCTTGCATCCTAGCTAGAAAACGAGCACTCATTCCACCTGTGGGTGCACCACGTATGCCCCACGAGAGACGCATGGACCTCAAAGTTATTCCCCTGGTGCGTCCCGAGATGCGCGCCAACTGCGACAGCTCGTCCGCTTTGGCGGTAAATTCAGCAGCTAGCAAAAGCTCTCCGTCCATCGACAAATCAACAACCGAAACAAGACATAGGCATGCACTGATGCACATTACTGCAGAACCGAGACAGTGCGTGTCTTGAGCGCGGCAAAAGCGGATGCCAACGCCCAGTTGCCGATCGATCGGTTTTACTTTTTTTCCCCCGATAGCGGCCAGGGAATAGACGCACGTCGCGCCATGGCCGTGCCAGCTCGAAGCTACGTCCCCAACTGTAACTAAGCTTCATCTCGTGTAGTGGTAGCAGTAGCGGTACTACTACAATTTATATCAGCCATGCTCGGCCAAAGACACGCCAGTAAAACGTAACAGGCCGAGATGGGATCGCGCGGCGAGACTAGTCGTTGTCGGCGTCGTGCCCTCGCCTTGGACGCGTCGTCCCCGCCACGGCGCAAGCGGCACAACCGATGGTGGGTCTTCGTCTTGCCTGCGAGCGATGCAGTCGCCAGTGTGGTCAAATATGTGCCGGGGCTAGCAGTGGCTGATCGGCCAGAGCTGTATGTGTAGGTCCATTGTTTAGCCCCAGGAAGAATGGACGATGGCAATACATCGGAGCAGTGCCGGAGTCCCCAGCTTATCGGCTCGGGTCGTCGGGGCATGCTAATCAATCAAACAATCGTCTGATCATCATGGGACGTTGCGACATGAAAATTTGGGGCCATGGGGACCGGCTCTTGGTCTGGGGGGACCCGAAAAACCTCGAAGCCTGCGACAATTCGGCGAAACAGTGACAGCAACATTAGCGGGTCGAATGGGGTCCTTCCCTATGACAACGGAGCCGGTTGCAAAGGGCAGCATCGTACGGCCGGCCGACAGTGGTTCGAATCATGTGGGTAGACTTCTCATCGCCATGGAGGGAGATCCAGCTAGTAAGAAATGTTAGAAGTACTAGTTAGATGCCTGTACGTTGCTACGGATTAAAACATAATCGTAACATTTAAAAAGTCTAATTGCAAAATGATAGGGAGCAAAGGAAATACGCTAAAATTAGTCTATCAAACAAGAACACTATAGATCAGTGGCGAAGCTAGGAATAAAATTGAGGGTGGGCTGAATCTTTTGTCGGACTAAACTAAATTGACATAAATATAGTGTTTTACTTTATACAGAATTTCAAATTCATATAGAAACACACAATTAGAGACAAATAATGCAAAATAAAGAAATATAAAGTAGGTACCTCGAAAGTCGATAATACGAAACGCATACTCAAGAATATATAATTATTCTACCATGAGTGCAGATTAGCGATAAGTCACCTGTGTATGAAACATATGAAAATTAGTGATATAATAGAAACTTGTGAAAGACAATAAAAATTTAGATCATATAAAACATATCATCGTTACACGAAATAAGTAATAAGTGATACAATAATGACATGTACAACTTTACAACATTCAAGATAATTACAGATCACATATTCAGGATTTAATTAGAGAAACAACACACTTATAATTCAACTACAGATCACAATTACAGAAACATCACACTTACTGTTGGATATTTGTCTACTGGAATATCAACCTTCACTATATTTTTAGCAATTAATCCAACTGTAGGGCACCGGCATCAACTATAAGTTGTTGATGTTCAGGCTGTTATACCAACACACAAAGTAATAAATTATTAAATTTCTCAAAGTAACTTAGCTAAAAACATAATAATAAGCATTCATGCTCAAGAACATTGATATTGATGGATTGCTTAAAGGGAACTATGGAAAATTGAAGCATGTCCTACTTAAAAACTTGAAATCAAGTTCCAAGGTTTTTTATGTAAGGCACAAGAGGTAGATACTCAATTATTACATAGCTCTGTCCACAAAGACATGCAGGCGGCAAGCCCATTCTTTTTCTAAACAACAAACATCCAGTCATATTCAGCAATGCATCCAGGTTTTTTTTGCAACTCTTCACAATGGTAATTACAGAGGAACATAAGGCGCATGACAATGCTGGCACTACCATCTCATGTTCCATATGACAGAAGAAAATAAAATCACTACCAACAATATACAATCATCTCAATTCACAAACATATCTCAGCCTAATGTATTCATACATTCTTTTTTTCTTCTGCACAATGCACTCCCGTAATCATGGAAAGTTTGCCATCCAAATACCAAGGGCACATGGAAAAGTCAAGCATTTGGTGAACCAATGCACCATTCAATGCAGCCCACTGTAATCCAAAGCAAACTCTGAATGAACAAGGTTCTGCGTACTGAGAACATAATGATGCCTCCAGCAGCTCAACCATAGAGACCAAAAAAGTGTCCATTGGCTGTTGCCATTGAAATTCAAGCTATGCACCTGCTTATGCTCATACTGCAATGTCCACTCTTAAACAGACTTCACCCTAAGATTGGTTATGGTCAGGTTTCATTGCAGAGATATTACTGTGTTTTCTCCTTAAAAAGACTTGTGCAAACTTTAGGACAACAGAGAAAATAGAAATTTGAGAACAGAGCATTATTCCATTTGTTTGACCACGGTACTGTCGACAAAGCTGAGTAATATCTGTATTAGAGAACAATGAGGTTGGGCAAAGTTCAGGTATTTACTAAAGCAGTAATCTTCGCCCTCTTCATAACTCAATCGACATCTGAAGTGAAAACAAACCGATTAAGACCAAATTGCAATATGCTAGGTCAATCTAGTGAAATAACCACACATACAGTTAACCCACACCTTTGAGACAGCCGTCGCACGTGCTCGAACGGCCGCGGCTGCTGCTCCTCCTGCGTCGTCGCCACGGTAGGGGGCTCCTTCAGGTGGCACACCAACGCCGGCACGGCCCTGCCCTCTACGATCACGTTGACAACATCCTCTGCGTAGAAAGCAACAACCAGATCCGCCTCAGTAACGGCGCCGGAGAGGGTACGGGAAAGCACGGATCGGTGCAGCGGGCGTGGGGTTGGGTGGGGGAGGTTACCATTTTTGGCGAGTTCGGCGAGGACGTGGGCGGCAGCGCGGTCGGCGTGGCGCCACGAGAAGCGCGGTCGGCGTGGCGCCACGAGAAGCGCGGTCGGCGTGGCGCCACACCGCCGCCGCAGCCGCGCCTCCTCCTTCCTCCGCCCCTTCCTATCCGATCCAGCCGCCGCAGCCACGCCTCCTCCTACCTCCGCCCCCAACAGGTGAGATGGAGGTCGCGCCGCCTCCTTCCTCCGCCCCCAAGGGGTAGGGGGAGGAGGATGCGGCGGTTTGGGAGGAGGAGGGGAGGAGGATGCGGCGACGAGGGGTGGGGGAGTAGGAGGCGGTGGTGCGGGGGACGGAGAGGGGGAGGCGGTGGCGCAGTGTATTGGAGGGAGTAGGGGAGGAGGCGCAGGGGGAGGAGGTTCGGGGAGGAGGATGTGGCGGCGCGGGGGTGGCGGAGGAGTGGCGGCGGCGCGGGGGGGGGGGGGGGGGGGGGCGGAGGGGGTGAGGGCGGGAGCGCGGGCTGGCGAGGAGGGTGGAGGCGCGAAGGAGTGGCGGCAGCACGGGGGGCGGAGGTGGTGAGGGCGGAGGGAGGGGAGGAGGCGAGGGCGGCGCGACGGCGGAGGAGGGAGGGGAGGAGGCAAGGGCGGTGCAGCGGCGGAGGGAGGGGAGGAGGGCGGAAGCGCGGGCTGGCGAGGAGGGTGGAGGCGCGGAGGAGTGGCGGCAGCACAGGGGGTGGAGGTGGTGAGGGCGGAGAGAGGGGAGGAGGCGAGGGCGGCACGACGGCGGAGGAGGGAGGGGAGGAGGCAAGGGCGGTGCAGCGGTGGAGGGAGGGGAGGAGGCGAGGTCGACGCGGTGGCGGAGGAGAGAGGGGAAGAGTGACGAAGAAAGGGGGAAATCGGTGAGGCAACCGCACGGGAATCGGTGGGAGGCAGCGCACGGGTTTTGAGGTGGAAGGGACCCACATGTCAGTGAAAAGGAAAGAAGTGTAGGATGCACCATCACCTTGAACTCCTTCTTTTAAGGAGTAGAGATAAGTGAATTGTCCATCTTTCCTCATCAGCTTAAGCTTTTGGGTGAACTGGTTGGTGCATGAAACTCAATAAGAAAAACTAGATATAGTACACTGCGGTGAAATTTTGTTTAGTACATTGCATTGGAGACCTGCATACATATGGGCAACGAATCTAGTGTAAACGGGGATTTCTCATTTCAGTCATGTGATTCTACATTTTATCCGTTTACTATAGTGAGAAAGTTTCAAGTTAAGGTCGCACGACGCACCGCAAACCATGTAAGGTTCAAATGACATAGCATATGCGCGTGGCACATCGACTACTCGGTGACAAGGTGTGCTTATTGTGGCAAGTCATATGACATGCATATGAGTTGGAAGGTTATGTAGCACATAATGTCGGAGACGGAGGGAGAAAGGTGGCATAGGTGGCGGTGCTCACCAGTGGCGGATCTAGGATTTTATCAAAGGGTATACCGCACCAAAATTTTCATATGCAATTCGGTAAAATCATTTGCCAATTCGGTAAATAATTGTAAAATTTGCACCGTAATTCGGTATACAGGCACTAAATAATATGATAAGTCTTAAATTCAAAGATTAAGTTGGAAACTTACACAAATTACAATATAAATAGTTCAAACACCATACTAATAGTTTCAAATATATGTAAAAGAGACTTACAATACTATTTGTCTGACTTTTTTGACCTACACTTTCTAAAGGACAGTATCAACTTTTTCCGTATCATGGGTGTCTTGAGCCCTTTGATTGCGGTGGCTAGGTGGTTTGATCAGATCTGTCATTGGAGGAACCCATTGACCACTATACTGATCCACATCCTCTTTGTGATATTGGTCTTATACCCTGAGCTGATACTGCCCACAATCTTTCTCTACTTGTTCCTGATTGGAGTTTGGTACTACTGGTGGCGGCCGAGGCAGCCCCCGCAGGCCCGCACATGGACACTCGCCTCTCACATGCGGAGACTGCCCATCCTGATGAACTTGATGAAGAGTTTGATACCTTCCCTACTTCTCGTCCGCCCGATGTTGTGAGGATGCGTTATGACCGGGGCCCCTGGCATAGCCTGTGAATCCGCCCTGGTGCTCACCGAAGATGAAGTCGGAAGCGATGACGCATGAATCTTGAAGCATATCCAAAGATGAGCAAATCAACCGAAATCACAACTGAGCATTGTATAGCAAATCAGTGAAACTCTCTCTCTCTCTCAATATATATATATAGAGGGTAAAGTTACGGAATCTTTTTCTAAACTAACAGTCCAATTCATAAGGCCATGTTGGTTCATCAATAGTACATTTTAGCAGCTCTCCTGCTAATGTCCTAAAAAAACTCGAAAATGTTGAGGCTTAGCAACGCAGCTCTGTTTAAAATACACTTAGTTTTTTCTTCTTGAGAGGATTCAAATCCACTTAGACCTTGTTTGGATGGGCCGGGTGGCCGACTAAACTTTTGATTCATTTTTAACCCTATTCACCTTTGCACCAATTGGTGGAAATTAGTGGGCCGTGACGGAAATGGGCCTGCAGGTCGGTGGGCTTCCTTCTGGAGGTCCAGAAGAATGTTGTTAAGTTTTTGTCTTCTGCAAATAACCCTACTAAAAAGGAAATAAGAAAAGCCAAATTACAAGTATAAGAAAGAATCGTGCTTGTTGTACAGTTGTCCAGGATCAGGGCATTCAGGTGGCGCATGGAAAAAATCTATAACTAGTACATATTAAGGAGCTTATTCGTCTCATAAAATGAAGCACCTCAAAATTTCAAAACCTTTTAAATTTCTTTTGGATTATGGTTGAATTCTCAAATCTTTCCCAATTTGACAATCTCCCTTGGAAATCCGTCTTCGCTTTTTGGCCCTCTCACTCTTCCTCCTATCGGCGCCACCCAAGAAGCTGCCTCCCCATTGCCTCCCTGTTTTTCCCCTCCACACGGCCGGCTGTCACCGCTCAAAATTTTCGGCCGAGCTCACCCCAGCGTTCCACCTAGCCGCCAGATGCTAATGTCATGGTTCCACCCCTCCAGTGGCTCACCTCCCCTGCCAACTTTACTCCCTCCCCTCGCTTGGCGTGCTCGGTTGACCTGCGCCTTTTCTCGCTGTAGCTCTTGTTTTCTCAGCCGATGCGCGCATGCTTGTCATACGAGCGCATGTCACTCCTCACCAATTCCTGCAGTGCTGCTAGTGCCACCTCGCCTACACACCCTCACCCCCAGCAAAGCTCCCGTCATCTCTTCCTTCCACGCGCAGGCGACGTCCGAACCGCCCTATTGCTCCCACCGTCTCTACATGCCTTTAAAGCTCAATCGCATTAGCAGAGAGCTCTGTGTCACTCCCAGACACACACACCAGAACCACACAATTAAGCTCTCGCTCACCGCAGCACAGCCGACAACCTCCCCTGAGCCCAGTGAGCCCTAAACCTAATCTTTTTCATCTCTCGGTTAAAACCCAATTGCATTTGCTAATAGAGTCTTCTTTACTTCCTGATCACGTTGGTGAACTCGCCTTGTCATGAGCATTTCTCTGGAGCCTTGGCACTGCGAGCATCTGTCGGCTGTAGACCCTCTCCGTAAATAGCTCTCCTGGGGAGTCTTCAGCCCAAACCACCATCACCACCATGAACCTTGTACCCTCACAAATGGTCAAATCGGCCCCAAACTCGCTAGAGAACCATTGAGTAACCTTAGCGCCGCCATGAAACTCGAAACCATCTCTCCTACCGCCAGCCACCACCACCCATCTCCACACCTTCCAAAACCCCAACATGGAACCACCACCGTGCTAGGAACCCATTCATGTAGGTGAACCTCTCTGGGAAACCTCGTCAGCGCCGATCCGTTTGAACCGCTGTCTCTCTATTTCACGCCGGAGAAGAACCAGCCGAAGGTTGAAGAAGGAGTTGAGGCGCGGAGTGGAGCTAGCATCTAGCGCCAATGTGTGCGTGCTGGGCCTCTCGGCCTCATGGCTTGGGCCGAGTTAGCCAGCCCATCTAGCCGAGCCGGTTTAAATCATGCGAGTCGTGCACTGTTCCTCCTGGGCTAGCCCAGCACTGTTCATTCATGTAGCAAACACTGTTCACCTAAAACCCTAAATTCAAAAATACCTTCGTTTCAATCATTTTGATGCCCCGAACCAATTTTTGACCTTTGTTCCACCAATCTCAGCTCCAATCTCCAATAAAATCCAAGCCAACTCCATTTGATCTTTATTGCATTTTGCTCCTTTTTATTTTATTTATTTTTCTAACTTGATTAGATTCAAGCGCGGGCCTTATGCTATTTTATGTGTTTGCACTAGCTCCTGATCTTTTCGAGGCGACCGTGCAAGGACCAGAACCGGGCGTTGAAGTGTATGAAGCAGTAGAGTTTGTAGAACAACAAGGCAAGTTACATGCTTTTGATCATATTTAATCCTATGAAATTTAAATTATTTAATTACAATACTTGCATTATTTTTATTTGCACAATGATATTTGATTAAAATAAATGTTTCGAATGACATGTGAATTAGTTATGTCCTACCACCGAAAATGCTCTGTTTAATTTGAGGTCATATTCACCTTGACAACCTTAGTAATATTTAATTATTGTATAAATAATTGTAGATGGCTCATCTAATATTTTGTATTACTAAATGACTTGGCTTTTGGCCGGTATATTTGTTTAATAAGTTCTAGGGGTAGGGAGGTGTAAAAAGATACGTGGAAAATCATTAGATGGTTGGAGTCCACGACCCTACCCTAGGGTGATATGTGTATCCAAGATACATCAGATCAAAGAATCAGCAACAATGTACCATTTGAAAGTTAATAAATAATCCATAAGCTTTATAGTGAAGAGTTATCCTATGTAAAACTTTCTGTATACTGATTACTGACACGGCACTCTGCGCTTAGTGTTTTGTATGTGTGTATTGAATTGCTGCTAAATGTCTTGGATTATTCTATGAGCGAATATACTACAACTCAATTGACCAGCTTATGATTCCAGTTAGTATGCTATAGTAAGTATAGTGTGGACTTATATTCTACAGACTATGAATCAATCAGCTGTTCCTTGAGTAGTTAATTAGACCTGATGATTTTTTTAGATCAACCACCTGTTACTTAAGTAGTTAATTTGACCTGTTGATTTTTTAGCTATAGGGGTTTTGCCAATGCTATTTCTTTATTATTTGATGTTCCTTTTTAAAAAAAGGTGTGTGAGATTGAGTAGTGTTTTAGTATTATTATGTATTTAGATACTATGCATAATTTTTTTTGTATATTGTATATTTACAACATATTTGTGTTAATATGCAGGGTTGGTTCTTTCTGATGGCCATGGATTTCTATGTTAACAAAGAAGAACAAGATATTGTCTAACAAGTGCAAAGGAAGTCTGAAAGATGGTATATAGTTGAGCAAAAAAAGCTATTGCAAAAGGTGTTGAACTTCAGTCCACTAAATTAGCTGAGGACATAGTTCTTGATTCTTCGCTATCACAATCTGAGGTGTGCATTCTTTGTAATGGACTTATCTCTTCTTTAAAGTAAAGTGCAAAAGGAGAATGACTGTTGCACAATGTCATCCAACTGATGTTGCACAAGAAACACCATATGCTACTAAATGTCGATATACATGTGTGTAAGATAAACAAAATATTCGTAGCACGGTTTTGGATCACATTTGCTTATATGTACCACTCATTTGATATTCTATTGCAACGCACAGATGCTTTACTAGTAACCCACATGGGAGACAATGCGTAAATAGCCTCTACATTGTTATAAATAAGCCCCTAGGGCATCATGAAGGACAAAGGATTCATTTTTAGAGAAAATGTTAAGTAGCAGCACAAGCATAGCATATCCATCTTTTACATTCACTCTCTACTGCTAGTTTCATGCTTCGAACAACCCCTTCGTGGTCTCCCTGTAACCCTCATTATCTATTATTTAGTCCAAAATCACAATATTAATTATATTTGTATAATCAATCTAGATATTTAAAAATCTATCGGTGCAAACTCTACGGAAAAATAGAGGGACCATGGTTTTCAGTATGACAAGAACAACGAGGGGTGGCGTTGTCCGCATCGTTGCATTCCCTCGACCGGCGCCAATCTTTTTTAAACGAGGAGCCGTGCCGTTCCGGACCAGGCCGGCGCGCGTGCTGCGTCCGTCACGTGGCAGCGTACGCTTCGCCCCATGTTCCGCTCCGCTCCGTACTGCACGGCTCCGTCCGTTCCCCACCAGCCCCGCTCCGCCCGCCACGGTCTCCCAACCCCGACAAGAGACATAAAACTCCAGTAACCGTTTCCCCCACCGCACCCGCTCGCTGACACCAGCGCCCCCACACCCGCCCCGCGTAATCAAAATGTCAAATACAGGAGTCGGCGCAACAGAAACGTTACCAAAAAAAAAAAAAAAACGGGCAGGTCGGTGACCCGTCCCGCTCGGTAAATAGCAACCAGCTGAGCTGTTGCGGTAGCCGTCGAGCAGAAGCAATCGACCCATTTCGATACTCGCGAGAGGAGCCGCGCGGCAGATACGCTCGAAGGGAACATTCCGACTTCCTCCGAGAAGAGCAGCGCATTCTGCAGATTTTACCGATGCAACCGGCGGCCGGGAGGACGCGGTCGCCGATGGCAGCGGAGGACAACCCCTACGCGATGCCGTCGCCGGTGCAGCAACCATCGTCGAAGGGTACGTCGCACGGTGCCCGGGATCGCCTGAATTAGAGTTAATCGCTGTCCGCTGCTCCTTACGAACGATTCGGTTGTTCCGCGCGCAGGCACCAAGGAGACGGTGAAGAATGCGCTGTCGCGGTGGGGGCGGAAGGTCGGCGAGGCGACCAGGAAGGCCGAGGACCTGTCACGCAACACATGGCAGCACCGTGAGTGCTTCTTCCCTAACTCTCGAACATCATCGCTGTTTGTGCTTGATTCAGTAGAGGAGTAATTGGTTTTTTATTAATTCTCGTGTGATTGATGGCCTTCATCCTAATTTGATCGCTAGTGAGGACGGCGCCTAGCATCACGGAGGCGGCCGTGGGGAGAATCGCGCAGGGGAGCAAAGTCCTGGCGGAAGGCGGCCACGACAAGATGTTCCGGCAGGCCTTCAGCGCCCCGCCGGACGAGCAGCTCCGCAAGTCCTACGCGTGCTACCTGTCGACGTCCGCCGGCCCGGTGATGGGGATCCTCTACCTCTCCACGGCTAGGGTCGCCTTCTGCAGCGACAGCCCCCTTTCCTACGAGGCTGGCGGCGACAATACAGAATGGAGCTACTACAAGGTATGCACCGTCTGCCCATCACTCACTCATCCCATTCTGCATTGCAGACTTGCAGTGCTACATGTAGCTGCCAGCTGTGTTGTACTGTTGTGTGACGATTTTGTTGAGACGATGGATGGACGGCGCAGGTGGCGATTCCTCTGCATCGGCTCAGGGCGGCGAGCCCGTCGGCCAGCAAGCTGAAGCCCGCGGAGAAGTTCATCCAGCTCGTGTCGGTCGACAACCATGAGTTCTGGTTGATGGGGTTTGTGAACTACGACAGCGCGGTCAAGCACCTGCATGAAGCTCTGAGCGGCTTCCACAACTTGCAAGCGTGACCGCGGCGTCAACAATGCGCGTACCTGTGGACTGTCGTGGTCGTTGTTTGCTACTCGTCAGGCGTGGGCGTGTTTCTGCTGTGTTGGTGTTGCTGAGGATTGTATCAGTATATGCAGAATGTTGTTTACTAGTAGCTTTTACTGTAATATCTTTCCGGATATACAATTATACATGATATCCCGGCATTCAAAGTTACTGCGATTGAAAATGTGGAAATCAATGTATCCAGAGACTCTTCTCTTGGAAATCTATTCAGAGAACAGCACGAATATGTTTTATATATCCGCGTTGACATAATATGTTTTGTTTCTCGTATTATAGTCGATTGTTACATGAAAGATAATTCAATTCTTCATGCTCCTACTCTTTTTTCATATCATCTTATGTTCTATAACAACGTTTATAAACAACTGCCAACATTCCATTGTAAGTGCTCTTACGTGTCGAGCACAATACCGTGCTTAGACTCAAATGCGCAGTGTAGTGTGGAGACTGCAATATTTTCAAGTCCTAGCACGGCGTAAAAATGGATTTTCGTTCCAGTTTGGACAGAGGATAACATATTTAGGATTCAGATTTAGGATTTGGGTCCCACCAGCAAGCTGCAGTGTGTAGATTAGCCATAGATATTCCTGAATTGTCAAGGTATAGGGATGCAGTAATCTGATTTGTTTAGGAGGTTTATTCCAAGAAGTTGGATGTTGAGCCAAATCAATTCGTCACCGGATTATTTTTGTGTGCATTAACCCGGGCTAGTGTTTATAGTATTCTTGGGCCTAAAACTGTTCCTTTAGCCTAAAATTCCGCGTGGGCTATAATGCACAACCAACTCGCGGTCCTCATGGGTCTTCATGTGAACTAGCATTATTTACAGGACTTGGGCCTCATGCAGAAGTCCCAAAACGTCCGCTACAGGCTACTGCAGTTCTTTTTCAAAGAAAAAAAAGGTGAAAACGCTACTGAAAATGGATTAAGGAAAGAAATGTACAAACAGAAACGCATAGCAACAAACTAAAGGATGAATAAAAAAATCTTATATGGCGTACAAACAAGAGTAAATCAGGAAAAAGAAGTACAAAGCACCAGCAGTCCAGAACTCCAGCGCAAGGAAACTCATCAGAAAAAAAAAACCGCCTAGGATCTGACCTGACGAGCAAACGATCGTCCCTTGAGACCTTGAGTACTCGGAAATCCTCCTTTTTCATGACTGTTGCTGCAACCCTGCGACCGAACCAATAGTTTAATCGAACCACCAGCTAGCCGTGACCGTTCGCAGGGGGAGGCATCTTCTGACTCCCGCTGACACTACCAATAGTTAATCCACACGAGTCCACGCGTGAGCCAAGCAAAAGCACGCAGGCAAAGCGTAGAGCAAGCGGCAAGCAACCAACCGCCAGCCGAACGACGGACTCGGCAAAGCCCAAAGCCAAAGGCCGGCCGGCCGCATGTGACGCACCGGCCTCTCCCTTCCTCTCCCTTCGCTGGTAGCCGCTTTCACTGTGTGTGTGCGCGCGCGGCTGGGTCTGGTCCGCCCCATGAGGTGCGTGCTCGCATGTGTTCGTGTTGGCTGGTTTCTTCGACTTTGCATGGTGCGGTGGGGCGGCGTGCTTTTCCGCCCGGCGACGGATAACAATCATGAGTGATCGCGACCGGGAAAAGAAAAGGTTCTGCGCCCACCGACAGATCTTGCCGACTCCGGTCAATTGGCCCAGTCAAACGCTTGCAGGATTGGATGGTTGGCGAGTAGGTGACGATCGACCTTGATGGCTACGTGCCGGCTCGTTCCTTGGACAGTTCGATGGTTACAATGGCGACGAAGTTGGTTTGCCATGCTTCTTTCAGAGTTGTTCAGCCATTTGCCATGCTTCTTTCAGAATTGTTCAACCAAACACAATGATTCCTCATGCATCTTTATGTAGCAACCTGGATCAGTTGATAAGCCCATGATATGCACGTAAGATGCAAAAGCGAAAGATAGAGAGTTCTTTTCTCAACAAAATCACGGATACATATGCGTATACTTGTCTGCCATGTATAAAAAGGAGCGGCCGTGCGATAACAGGCATGACCGTCGGCACGGCATGCACACTGGCAAGTCGCAATGCGCCATCCTTCGTAGGGTGCTAATTAAAGCTGCCTTCTTTGCCAAAAATCTTAGCCGGACCTTTTGGAGACGGCTAGTGCTCCGATCAGAACTCAGAAGCTAGCTAGAGAGGGTTATGGCCACTATTACAAAATAAGTTATCCTAGACGTCTAATTACAGATAGTTTATGAGAAACCGTCTGTGCTGTTATTATCACAGACAATTTTACAGGAATGACCGTTTGCCGTCTATGATGAGCCACTATCATAGACAGTTTATATTAATAACCGTTTATGATAGTTCACAGACGGTTATTAACATGACTTGTTTGTGATAGTTGAAGACATCACAGACGGTTTGTATTAAAAATCGTCTGTGATATTTTATAGACGGTTATTAACACGAATTATCTGTGATATTTGCACACATCACAGATGTTTATTAATATGAACTATCTATGATAGTTCACAGACAGTTATTAATATGAACCGCCTGTGATAATTATGTATTATATACGATTTGTGATTAGATTTGTTTAAGATACATCGCGTTATTAATTAATACCAAGTCAGACCGGTCCCGATAGATCTATCTTCATTGCGCTGTATTGAAGGAGGTGGCCAGCTTTGCAAAGCATTCCTATTGTAAATATAGCTGCTTGTAGATCAATTTGTTCTAACTTAGTGATTAGAGGTTAGTATTTGTTTCTAATTTATATGCCTTGTAATAAAGAGAGATGAGTTAGATTTAGATCTAGCTTGATTGGTAGTTTGATGCAATTTAAGAATGGATCAGTACTCCTAGTTTACTTCAATATATTAATTCTTACTTGATATATATTGCTTCATGAATAGTACGTAGCTGGCTAGCTATAGTAGCATTAATAATCCAATTTGACACTATTTGTTACATGCATGGTGTAGATGGACCGAAACTAGATGTATATTGAGAACCATATGAATGAAGAGTATATTAATGGTATGTCTGCTTTTAGAAGAGCGGCCAAGTAGGATATGTTGAAGAAAGAGATGCAATATATATACTGTCTATGCATTGATTGCGATAATATGAAGATATTTACTAACTCAGCACAGATCAAAGCTCACTTGATTCAAAAGGGTTTCAAAAAGGAGTATACATGTTGGACCAGTCATGATGAAGATAAGATTATACAAGAAGGTGTCAAGGGAGATAACGATATGCCGATTGTAGATTGTGCTTTTGATGAGGATAGATCGTATGATGACAATCTGGATTAGATGCTACGTGATGCAGAAGGAAACTACAGTGATAGAGAGTTTGGTAAATTCGAGAGTTTGATGGAGGACCTGAAGAAACCTTTGTTTCCGAGCTGCAAGCCGCAATACACAAGGTTGTCATCTATTCATGAACTGCTAAAATCGAAGGCAAGTAATGGTTGGTCCAATAAGAGTTTTACCGTGTTGTTAGGTCTCCTAGTGAATATAACCCAAAGAAAAATATGTTGCCGAATACCACCTATCAAGGCAAGAAGGTTCTTTGTCTATTGGGAATGGAAGTAGAAAGAATACATGTATGTCTGAATGATTGTATCCTCTACTGTAAAGAGTATGCAGAATTATATGTTTGTTCGTAAAGAGTACTTTATACACAACATGAATTTGTGATTAATCACTATGACAACATACATGACTAGAGGTCACTGGATTCTAATTGTGATTGTACTAAAGTGGAGTAAGATAATATAACTTGATTCCTTACTTAGGAGCAACCATGACTTCACCCTGTGCAACAAACACTTGACAAGTAAACTCATTTCCTCTTGATCCATACATAACTCTATTGTAGTATTCCCTTCGTTTGTAATGGCTGAGGCAAATTTTTTGGAATTACGTAAGTCATTAGCGCTTATATTGCCCAGAAAGGGATACACAAGGAATTCAACGCCACACCGCGACACATGATACGATTTCCAGTACCCGCTACAACATAATAATCCTATATCACACATTGTAATAATGTCTCTAGAACTAACAATACTTATGTACGTAATTCTATTTTTGTAGTGTCACTAGTAGTTACAAGGCAATGTATGTGGATTCTACATTTGCCGCCATATGGAGGACATCATAGCCACTAATACAAATGATTCAGAGGTTTGTCAACTTACTAATAATTATTTCATGATTATCAACACATATATATCCTTTTCCATACTTCTAGGAGTATATACTCTCACTTTCAATATACCATTTAAACAAATATGTTATACTTATTTATCACTTTCAGTATACTTAAATACCAATGATAAGATGCTCGAATACGATTTGGTTGAAAATTTTCATCGGGGTTCTTTATTTTTGCTATATAGCCTTTTCCATATATAAATAGAGTACATACACAAATTATGTTATAAAAGTGGACTTTGATGATATTTTTTCATGGAACTCACTTTAAAGTATCTTATAATCATTATTAAAGTATATTCAAAATGATAAAGAGGTACAACAACATCATTTAAGTGGTATATGAGAAGTGGAAGTACATACTCCAAGGAGTATGAAATCATTTATATATATATATATATATATGTATATGTATATATATATATATATATATATATATATATATATATATATATATATATATATATATATATATATATATATATATATATATATATCCTAATGACTTTAACACTCCTAGTGACAACGCGTGGAATTCGACGTAAGTATATTCGATCTTGACAAACTCGTCGAAGTTCGAGGAAAGCTCTCTCATTTCTTGATAGCAGAGGTCATAAATAAGATTGGAGTGTTCTACCCCTGCGATGAAGATTAGATGTTGAAATATTTGATACAATTGTAATCATTCAATTGTGCTTAATCAAACAATTCATTGAAATGTACTTCATTTAGTTGTTTAATTTATTTGTGAGATCTGTGTAATGATTGTCGTGTGCTATATATGTAATATGTTTGCTTGTTTTCAGAGGGTATAACTATCATTTCCTGAGGCTAGTCGAAAATAGAAAATAATATAGATATTCAAATAGCTATCACAGATGGTTTTGTAGCAATAAACCGTTTGTGATATATAACATATCACAGATGGTTTTTGGCATTAACTGTCTGAGATAATTAACATATAACAGACAGCTATATTTAATAACTATTTGTGATACCTGATATATTACAAATGTTTTTTTTGAAAAATCGTCTGTATTGTATTTATCACAGACGGTTTAAGAGCCGTCTGTGATAACCATTTATTATTATAGACACATAAATTTAGATGGTTTGATAATCACCTGTGATGACAGCTATGAACCGTTTGTATTGACACTTTTCTGTCACAGTGAGATCATGCAGCATGGATGAGTCCATCCATGTCTTTATACATGCCATGCCCAACTTTCCCTTGCTCACTTTCCACAAGCTGCACTCGAGGCATCAATGTGCGGCATGCAAGCTGCAGGGAGAAGACGGTCATTATCCAAGGCCGCGCACGCACCATTGTCCATTGGCATGTCCGTGGCTGTGTCGCCTCTGCCCTCACTTTTGCACGCCCCGTCGGCCCAAAAAGGAAGAGAGGGCTCAGTCTTTTGCACTGACAAAGGTCCGGTTCTTCATTTGTCGCCTCCAACTCCAAAGATATCCTAGCTGGTTAATTAGTAACCCAGAACATCTATGCCTTACCCGAGCCTTTTGGAGGTCACGGTTTAAGTCCTCGCACTCTTTTAAATGAAAGATACGCGCAGTTCCTCATACTTATTCTTTTTTATATAATTTTATTTAATCAGGACCTGAGCACAGTTAGCTAGGTATAATTAGTGCTTCATTTCATGCTGTATCATTTTGTCATCTATTTTTATGTGAAAAAGCATGCATGACAACCAGCACCGCAGATGCTATCTATTTGGGAAATGGCTCATGACTCCTGACATCACGTCTGGTAGTGATTGGTAGGGCCTACGATTAGATATCTCAATTTTCACCTGCATTGTTAGCACAAATGCGTACCATGGTCAAAGCCAAGAGCTGGCCGGTACCGAAAAGGTTGTGATTCGGGAGTGAGGTCGATCAAAAATTGAGCTTTTGCGCCACAGTACCAGATTAGATCTGTAAGAATATTTACCTTGGACTTGATGAGTCCTTGAGAAGGAGAATCTCATGAGCTTCTTTGAGCTCCTCATAAGAATCATCGAGAGAAAGAAATTATTTCTTTGAGATCTTGAATTTTGATTTCTCCTTGCTAAGGTACTTATTTAAGTCTTCTAGTTTGTCCATAAGCTCATCATAAGTAGGCTCAATATCATCATTTACTTTTTTTTATTACTGTTACCCATAAAGCAATTAGGTAATGTGGATGGGCTTGTGGACTCATCATTGTTGAAGTTAGAAATTGAGCATTCTTCTCCTAACCTCCATTCTTCTATACAATTCTCCTTAGTTGAGATGGACTTTTCATAATCATCTCGAAGTTGTGTTCATATATTATGAGAGCTCTTGAGATTGCATACATCATTGAACACCTCTACATTCAAAACACTAAATAAAATGTTAATTTCTTGAGTGTCATGATGTAAGTTATTCTCTTCCTCATTTGTTGGAGCAAAAGGATCCATTGGAGGAGAAAAATCTATATCTACGATGTGCCATATTTTAGGGTTCATGGCCTTAAAGTAACATGACATGCAGATCTTCTAATGAGCATAATTTGCCATCACATAAAGGTGTATCACCAATGTGCACTATATCATTAGTAGTCATTCTTTACTCTGTAGGAAGTGAAGGCTAATAAAATGAGGGATCAACCTCTGATACCACTTGTAAGGTCGAGGAGACCGACTAGAGGAGGATGAATAGACGTTTTTAAATTTTCTTTGGCTAAAATCGAGTTATAACTTGAAAGCGTAAATCAAATTGGTTTTACATAATTAAGGCATAAATCAACTAGGTTTACCTAAGTGCACCAATACCCTAATTCTATGTCAAGATTTGCAATCTTAGAGTGGTAACCAATCAATTCAATTTTAGGAATGTAAATTGCTTGAATATAAATTGAGCACAAGAAAGCAAACTATAATGACATGGTTTCTTTTTATCGGGGTGTTTGGAGACTTGCCATTTCCCCTAGTTCATGTTAATCCCAAACGAATTGGACCGTTCCATGAATTAAGCCAAGCACTTTAATTTCAATAGTGATAGATCTTCCCCCTTCAGGTAAGTGAGCTCCAACCTTCACAACACGCTAAGTCTTCTCACAAACTTCTTTGAGAAGATCACTAGGTATGACACTGCTAAGGCCGTCTAGGAGTCGGCAACATCTAAGAGTAAAAAATTAAGCCGTTTGCTTGACTCTCACCACGTGCAATGAATGCACAAGCTCAACGTGGATACTAAATTCACCTCTAGATGCAACATGTATAATTAGAGACCTCTTTTCTTACTCACAAGGTGCAACAAATACACAATTGAATAGAGAGTCTCACACTAGCTCAATAATGCAGAATGAAGTGCCAAAAGCTCTTCTCCCAACCGGCCATGGGGGTATTTATAACCCCCACCTCAAAAACTAGCCATTGGGATGAAATTAGCCTAAGGCTGGAAGTATCACAGGCAAATAGCCGGTACTATTGCAACTTCTACAAAAGCTAAAAAAACTAGATGTTACAAGTCCTAACAATAGTACCGCCCACATAGGGTTGGTATTACCGCACTCGCCGATCGTACCACCACACAGGTTAGTCGTATCGCATGACTACAAACCAAAAATGGTGCTGTCTAAAAAATAACTACTAGTAACTAATGCTCAGTAGTATTACGAGGCTGGTCATACCATGTAGGTCAGACTGCTCACCACGAGCCGGTTTGACGACCAACTAATGGTCAGTCATACAACCCACACAAGGCCAGTCATACCACCACACTCAGAGGGTGGTCATACCGTAGTTCATTTTTCAGTAGAAACATATTGCAAGTACTTCAACGCTTTTGGGAAACACATTAGCAAAACGTAGTTCCATGCAAACAAAAGTTAAGCCATGATTCAAAACAAGTTGCAAAACACATGTGCACACTTTAGAGTCATGCCATAAGGATTAGGTACATGGACACAACTTGTTTGCAAAACACATTTGCAAACCTAAGTCATATGCTATAATGATTGTTTATGAGTTTCAACTATTTGCAAAACACATTCGCAAATCTAAGCATCATGCCACAAGAAGTAGCGAATGTGGACTTCAACCATTTACAAATCTAAGTCACATGTCACAAGGATTATGTATGAGCTACAGCTATTTGCAAAACATATTCTTCAATACTGGCATCATGCTAAAGAGAGCTAGAGTAAGTACGATTGAGCTATCAACACATGATGAGACTCAAGCTACTAGACATAACCCCTTTTAGTAGTACAAAACATATAGTAGCAATCCAATTTTCCAACCAAACTCAAGACTGGTAAAAGATTAGAAATACATTCTTAGCCTATGCTAGTTATACCTTTGTCTTGTACATTTTCTTGAAGCTTGATGACGAATATCCTCACTTCAAGTACGGATTCTTGTCTTAATGCCTCAACCCATGATGCATCATTCATTTTCCCTCTATCAACACATGATGGGTCTTCTCTTGACTTGATAATCAACCCATGATCATCTCCTCTTTAGGATCTTGACTTAATGCTCATTAACACATGATGACATCCTTCATCCCAAATTTTGATTTGATGATGATCAACTCATGATGCTATACAAGGTCTTTATCATCATGTGACATTACCTATTTATCCAACTCATGAAAAATGTTAGTCCCATAATATGATTATCATTAATTACTAAAGCATATCATTAACTCATAATGGCGGGTCTAGATTCTTCACCATTCATAATTTTTTAGGTCCACCTTGTACGCCCGTCCCGTACGACACTCTCCCCATAGAACACAAACAAATATTCTATATCTAACATCACGTACCTAACATCAATGCAGACGAAATCCACTTAATTCTGATGATGCTAAATACAACTAAAATAACAAAAAATGATCATGCAGATCTATATAACTAAACTACCATATCTGCCTATGGATATGCACATATATGTATGTATATATGTGCACATATATACACACAAATACTAAAAATAGTAGTGCATATTTTTACAATTTTGTCATCATTTTCTACATTTTTAATCTCATAAGAGCAATATATATATATATATACATATTTCCTAAATTACAAAGGCACTAAGAATACTAAAAAATAACAGTACGCATTTCTTCAACATGGCTAATTACAAAAGGTCATCATTATCACCACTAATACGTCATTAACATGACTACTTACAAAATGTCATCCACATAAACTAAATACATACATAACCTAAACATGATTATCAAGCACATTTCATACTACCAAACCACTGTTATGCTAATGAAACACTAAAGACATACTAGATACATTACTCGCATGCGAATGAAACTTACCTCTTCTTGAAGCTCTTCACCAGATCTACACTTTTTCCAACTAGCAAATATCCTAAATCAAAGCAAAACAACCTCAAAAATCACCGCAAAACACTGAAATTCTCTCTAGTTCCAAGCTTCCTCCTGGTTTCTCCCTTGGCAACAGAAAGAGAGCGACTGGAGAGGGTGTGAGCACTGACAACCATTTATGGTGTGCGGTCCCCCAGGTGTCGGCTTGTTGAGCTTTGCTAGCTCGGTAGCTGGGTGGTGGGCCTGTTGAACTCGGTAGGTTAGTGCCAAACACAACCAGCTCGGTCGGCTCCTACCGAGCGCGTGACGCGCGATAGGCCGTGGGCTCCCACCATCATACGTTGCCTATCAAGCGAGCAAGCCTACCATGAAGTGAGAGCTCAGCATGCGACACGTGCTACCTGCCACAGCTCCCACGGCTGCGGAGGGGGCTAAGTTTGCAAATAAGAGCAATAGGGGACTATTTTTTTTAAATTAACGATTGCGATAGTGCTGTTTATGCAAAGACTTCAGAGAGGAGACGAGGCCCACACACACTTCCCACCTACCAAAATTATATCACACTTCTTACCTACGGGTGAGCAAGCAAATCATGATGCCTCACATGTCATAGGATGCATTGCTTGGTCCCAAGATGTCTCATATTTTGATGGGTACACAAAATGTAATTGAAACCATATTTCTCATTAACTGATATACAAAATGAATCTTAAGATGTGCTGGGAACACTTGAACAACAGATCACAGGGGAGGACATCTGTCACAGACTATCTAGTGGTTGGGCTATGGGCCAAGGAGTCAGGAGGGTGATCGAGTCAAGGCTCAAGCCCGAGTCATGATCCTGATTACAAGAGGGCAACCAGGAGATGGAGGAGGCATCGAAGATGATCAGTAAATATACTTACTTTCCCCTTCTCTTCTTTCTATCCCCAACCCTGTTCTCTAGTCCCTGTCTCCTTCCTTTTTCCATTGGAGATTCTTCTTGTATTCCCCTGAATCTGTAATAGCATTTGGCTTCTAAACTTTCCCCTTTTCCTTTGCTTCCTCTACTTCCCAGTCTTTCTCTTCTTTACTTTATGCAATTTCCTCTTGTATTGGGGACTCCTGTAATAGGCACTTGATATTTGGAAGGGGAACGTAACAATATGGTATCAGAGTAGTCAATTTTGGGGTTTCCCATACTGAGGAGGTTATGATTTTTGAAGAGTTGCGGCGATGCTTGGCGATGTTGGTTGATTCGCTCACAGCCATGAAGAAATAATTGGTTGATATGAAGGACATGGCACACCAGATGAAGGAGTTGGAGGTTGGTCTCAAGGCCACCTTCCAGCCGCTGGCCATGTCCATTCGAGCCTCACTGCCGTCCATGATTGTGACGGCATCCACCGCCGTCATTACTATGGACCACGCCATGGTTGCTGCTACCTCATGTGCAGACACCACTCTTATAGCCAAGTTGCCCACCAAGTGTTCAACGGTGTGCCCCAACCATGACACCGGTGTGCCTATGTCTACGTTCGCTCTGACTACGGCCTCAACTTCTCCCTCGACCATCACCAACTCTACATCGACCCAAGATGCGTCATCATTGCTTCACCCACCGACAAGATCTCCACCACGGACCGTCTGGTGGTTGGGCCATGGGCCAAGGAGGCAGGAGGGCGACCAAGTCAAGGCTGAACCCTAAGTCATGATCCTTATTACAAAGAGGACAACCAGGAGACGGATGAGGTATCGAAGATGATCAACGAATAGAATTACTTTCCCCTTCTCTTCTTCCTATCCCCAACCCTATTCTTCAGTCCCTGTCTCCTTCCTTTTCCCATCAGATATTCTTCCTGTATTCCCCTGAATCTGTAATAGCATTTGGCTTCCAAACTTTCCCCTTTCTCTTGTGCTTCCTCCTCTTCTCAATGTTTCTCTTCTTCCCGTTCTGCAATTCCCTCTTGTATTGGGGACTCCTGCAATAGCCACATGATATTTGGAAGGGGAACGTAACAACATCCTACTGGTAGGATGAATCCCCTTTCGCAAAAACGCATTGGATGCCCAGACCTCAGACTCGTAAGCTCGGAGCAACGCACGTACACATACTATTTGTGATGCTAACTTGGAGATCGAAGAACCTGCATAGCCTTCTGATGTCTTTAAGATCGATGGTGAAACGTGTATAGTCGCCCGGGACCGTGCGTTTCTTGCAGATGCGCTGCAAAAGCGTGAAAGTGGACGCACTAATCAATCAACCCCCACCAGTAAAATTGCATGGTGTGAATGATTGCAAATAGTTCAAGCGGTCCCGAGCAACTACGTGTGTTTCATCCTTGAATTAGCATCTAGCCTATTAGCCCCATGCATCTTGGTTTAATATCAACACACGTCCCTTTCTCATTTAAGACGGCATCTGATTTGCTTTCTACGGCAACTTGCCACACCGTACTTTCTTTTTTTGAAGGCTACCATACGTTATTGCCCGCGTCCGAGTGATATCGAAGTCAGCCTGAAAATAGTCGTTTCAATTTTAGTATTCGCACATCGTTTTTTTTAAAAAAAAATGGCCTGTTATATGGATCTATCGTGCCTGACAACACCTGTTAAGCCTAGGATGCTGAGGAAGTACAGTAGCTTGATAGGTACTGCCGAGATGGTAGATCGAAGTAAGATGCTATTTTTTTTTAAAAAAAGGACGTTTAGATACTAAAATTGAAAACAAATAGCTAAGGGGCTATTTGTGCATTCAATTCGGTGGTATCATGCAAATTCTGCTATATATGAGCTTTGTTGGGTCCTCGGGGAAGAGAAATATGGCCCATTCGTTGGATACTTGGATCTTATGATGCTAGCTAGCGCCATAATGAAGGGAAACTAATGTTGCTAGTGGATTAGGACCCTGGAGATGTCAGCTTCCTGTGATATGACCAACAAACGTGGTTTATCCCCACAATGAAAATAGACTTCGCACCAAACATGCGCTTGTGTCTAAAATTTTTTGTAACAGTTAATATTGATGGCAAGCCGTGTTGCCATTAATTAGCAGTTTGCAACAGAGTTTATTAGCAGTTTGCAACAGAGTTTGCATTATATAACCTGGAGTACTACACATTATGGACATGTTCCACAACTCTGCATATCATCTGCAAGATCTAAGTCAAATCAAGACATGAATTGCAATTCTCAATCAACCATGTTGCAAAAACAACAAAAATGGTTTCACAGTAGGAAAAAAAACAAAATCGACTAGGCAAGAAAAAGCTACCTACCTGTCCCAAAACGGAAATACTACATGTCCCGAATTCGGCTCTCAAGGCATGAATGCAGCAGTATTGCATAACAGAGATTCAGAATGCAAAGCAGCTGTAGCGCTCTCTCTCTCCGAAAAACAATGTTAGGTTTTTTCGTAAGCCAAAATGTTCAAGGGACCACAGCTATTGGACTCCATGAATACCAACGTAGTAGGTGTACCACACATTACACCTGGGAAGCACACTGGGCTAGCTTGGACCAGACGGCCATGGCCAGGCCAGCCGCACAGCGAGCCCCACGGCAGGAGAGGAGAGTGCGCGCGCTCTCCTTGCCGGCACCACCGCATACTTTCGTGGCGCCAGGTGGGCAACTGCACTACCCGGGCCCACATGTCAGTAGCCAGCGTGCGCAGTTCTGCGTTAGAGAACAAAAGTTTGCAGCCCTTCCGTCAGATTCTGCTGCCTCCTGATTTTGAAAGGTCTATGTCAAACAGACTACCGAAGTTCTATGTCATCGAAGAAGATTCCTGGTTTTTAAAATTTTAAGTTTCCAAACTATATATGTAAAGTCTCCAAAACCTTGTATACATTGAAGCAAGTCTCTAAAATTTGGTATGATAGATTTAAGAGTTTTCTATTTAAAAATAATTTTAAAATGAGAATAGTAGATAAAACTTTTTCATTTTCAGGCATGACAGTAACTTCTTACTTGTTCAAATTTATATGGATGATATTATATTCGGTAGTCCTTCTCATTCTTTGGTGTCTAGATTTTATGAGCAGAGAATTTGAAATGTGTATAATGGGTAGGCCTGGGCAAATTACCCGCTACCCGTTACCCGTACCCGAATTATCCGGACCCGAACCCGAAATACCCGAACCCGAGGTACCCGATCCCAAATTCGGATAGCGATTCTGATTACCCGAAATTAGTTTGGGTAGTTTGGGTAATATCCTCCGGTACCCGAACTACCCGAATTATCCGAATTGTCTTTGTGTTTGTGATGTGTTGTCGGTTGAACACTTGAACTTATCACTTTATTAGTATATGATTCTCTCTGTTTGAACAACTGCCTGTGATATATTATTCTATGCAAATTGCTGCTGAAATTCTATGCAAATTGCAGCTGAAATTATGTGCAAATTCTGTGCAGTTTGCTGATTTTCTGTAAATTCGGGTATATCGGGTATACCCGAACCCGAACCCGAATTATCGGGTACCCGAAATTGCGGGTAGTGTTTTTTGGGGGCTAATATCGGGTAGCAGTTTTCATTACCCGAATTTTGAATTACCTGAACTACCCGACCCGAAAAAATCGGGTAACCCGAACGCCCAGGCCTAATAATGGGCGTGTTGACTTTCTTTCTTAATCTACAAGTCAAGCAATTGAAAGAATAGATCTTCATTTATTAAAGCAAGTAAACAAATGACATTCTTCGGCGCTTCAACATGGGACACAACAAGCTTATGTCTACTCTAATTGCTACTTTTACCGTGCTGGATCCTGATGAGGATGGAGAGTCCGTGGACCAGAAGGAGTATCGTAGCATTATCGGCCCCCTCTATCTCACGGCGTTGAGGCCGAACATACAATTTGTTGTGTGTCTGTGCGCTCGATTTCAGGCTTTCCCTCGTGCCTCACATCGTTAAGCAGTGTGTCGTATCTTTAGGTACCTTCAGGACACTCTTGACCTTGGACTCTAGTATTTATCTGATTCTGCACTATCTCTTTGAACTTTTTCTGATGTTAATTTTACGGTGTATAGGATAGATAGAAAGAGTATTTCTAGCATTTGTCATTTCTTAAGCACATCGCTTATATCTTGGTTGTCATTTCTTAGGCACATCGCTTATCTCTTGGTCATCTAGAAAGCAATCGTCTATTGCACAGTCCACTATTGAGGCGGAGTATGTAGCTCTGCTAGCTAGTAGTTGCTCTCATGTTCTCTATATCTTATCTACTCTGCAGGACTATGGGTTGGTGTTAGATAGTGTTTCTCTCTTCTGTGACAATGCTAGCACCATAAATTTTGCCAAAAACCCAGTGCAACATTATAGGACCAAGCACATTGATATTAGATACCACTTTCTTTGATACCACATAGAGAATGGTGATATTGTGCTTCACTTTGTATAGTTAGAGCAGCAGATTACATATATTTTCACTAAGACTCTTGATTCTTCTCGTTTTGCTTCGTTGCAGGGGGAGTTTGGGGTTATTAGTTCTCTTGGCATTTTTTGAGGGGAAGTTTGACTCTTTTGTATCTATTGTATCATATTACATATTTAATTTTAACAACTTGCATTGTAATATAATTATTTAGAGTTTTGACTATTATCCTTGTGTGACATGATATCTTACTTCATATCTTGCTATGTCTTGTACTAATTTGCTAGATTTTTCATATCTTTCTATGTGTAGCTTAGATTTTGCCATGCTAACTTTATTAATTGTGAGAAACTTGAACTAAATCTTGGCAATATTGGATCTTGTGACTAGTTTTGTTCTAATGATCCTCTTATAATTCATGCCATATCAAATAAGTTGAATTGAGTCTTGAACCAAAATTGAGCTATTCTAGTTCTTTATTGAAGTATAATTGTACTTTTCTAGGCGTTTGCGGCTCGGGTCGGGTACAGTTTACGAACTAAGGAGTAGATCATTGTTCTTGAACTAAAAATGAAATCTGAAAAATGATATCTTTTTGTGCGAAAAACTGATCTTACTAATTCTTTCTCATAAGACGGTTTGCCATTGCACTAGGCTTAAACTTAGGAAAGATTTGCATAACTAAGACCACTCTTTTGAGTTTTTTTGCTTAGGATGGTCGTAGTAAGGTTGAGATCTAGCATATGACTAAGAAAGCAAAAATATAAAAAATAGTTAAAACTTAGGATGTAGTTGTGGATGGCTCCTAGTTCATAACATGCTTTACTAAGATAAAACCAAAATGTATTTCATAAATAGCCAGTTGTGCTAATTATGCTCAATTCCATGTGCTTGAACAAAATAATTCAATATTAAACTTGTAGCACTCTAAATAGATTCAATTGTAACTTTTTAGTTCCTTTTAGTTTATTGACATGGCATGGCTTATTTTTGGATAC
Source organism: Dendrocalamus latiflorus (assembly GCA_017311315.1). Lineage (NCBI taxonomy): Eukaryota > Viridiplantae > Streptophyta > Magnoliopsida > Poales > Poaceae > Dendrocalamus > Dendrocalamus latiflorus. Next base: position 32,834,064 of record CM029657.1, read on the forward strand.
CTTTGGCTAAATTATGATATTGAGCAACTTGATATGCTAAACATCCATTTAATTTCAGATTATTGCTTATTTGGCTTTAGGTTTGTTATATATAGTTTGCCATGATCTAGAATAGTTACTTCATATAATATGACTTGGTGTAATACTTGTAGAGTTATTTTGGATAATTTTCATGGCTCCTTATCTAACAATAAAAAAATTATAACCACTTCATTTCATTGATACTCTATCTTTTTCCATCCATCTTTATGACTCCATTGTCAAAGGGAGATATAGATTGGTAAAAATTATATCTAGAGCATGATTTGGAGGTTTGTGCAAATTTTCGCTAAGCTGGAGCTTTAATATTTTGTTGTGATTCTCTTGATCTTTTAATCTCTTCTCACTATTACCAAGGTCAAATAGAACAATTATTCTTTCATATAGAGCTAGCGTGACATTTCCCATTTTATTTGGTAAATTTGAAGATTTTTATGGAAAACTTATCATTTTCAGTAGCTTCACTTTATTTCTGGCTCATATGGTCATTTTCAGTCTTTGCAATGCTTGTGTGACCATTTTGAGCTTTGTTTGGAAAATTCCCTCTCTAATGTCAAAAACCACCTCCTATTGTATTTTAAAGAAATTAGCAATGGGTTCATTAAGGGGACGATTGAAGGACCACGTGAGAAGGTTCAAGGTTATGTTGTAATAAACTATTGTCATGTTAGAGGTTTTGGGATTTGAATTTTGACAAAAAAAATTCAATGTTTAGTTTTGCAGCAATCCTGGCACTCTAACCGGCCAGGGCCCGGCGATCTGACTGACAGAGCCATTTTTGCTTAGCAGGTTTTTTGGAATTATGGGGAATTGGTTATAGGATGATTTGGTTTGATCTAAGTTAGTACATATATATTGCATGATACATATTTTAACTAACGTGGGGGTCAAATTTCAAAGAACTTGTGCCCAAAAATGATTTATTTGTCATTGAATGTATAGGGATGCTTGAAATCAACCATAGTCAACGATGAGGATCAAGGCTATACTCATGGAGGAGCTGAGGCCCAGAGTGATCAAGGATGCTAGGCAAGATGGCTGAGCTCAAGCATGGCTTGAGAAAGGCTGGAAATATTGAAGGGAAGTTCAAGCGACGGGTTACACCATATGGTTTGTTCGGTCTAAGTGAGGCGTAGTCAGTGGTACATCTATACGTGGCAAGCATGACAATTGCTTACACAAGAAGTGAAGATCGAGCCAAGAAATGATATTTTGGTAAATTGACAAAAATGCTAGAAACTAGCTTGGATCAAAATTGTTACACTTGAAAAAGTGATTTTGGTCAAAGAGAAGCTGAGAAGATTAAGTTGGATTAAAAGCTAAGGACTTAGGAGATTCAGGTTTATATGTTTTGAAAAATGTGTATAAGTGTAATGTACTAGCGTGTGAGTAAAACCTATATTGTGTGGAGTTAACAGATTTCCCCATTTGTGCTAAATTAATAGTATCTATTAGGATTAGATAGAGCTGGTTACCTTATCTATGTAACAGGTTGAGATGGAGACTTGCTAGTTAACCACCCAACTATCCTAATTTTACTCGTTGAAGCCAAGTATTCTAGGGTTAGAGTTTGAGAAGGGTGAGTGTTGTGTGTGCTCTCTTATCCTCTAGGTGGAGAGTCTGTAAAATTTTCATCCTTAAGTAGCAATATATCAAATTTGTCCATCTTCCATGGATCCCCCTTATTTTGGTTGATTTGTTCTTGATTTGGTTAGTTTTGATTTCTTTCTTCCCTTCTTAATCTTGCTGGATGCCAAAAACGAGTAAGTGATGGAGATATATCTTAGAAATCAATCCCAATCCATCTATGCAGGTTTGGCAAGTTCTTGATGTTCCCTAATTTTTGCTTGATTTGGCCTTTTTGAGTGATTTCTTAATCCGATTATTTTTGCCTCGATTCCTTTGGTGTTCTTACTTACTGTGACATGTGGGAATACATCTAGAGCTATCTTAGCAATCTTTCACCCACAAGCAAGTTATATTCATCATTTTTGGTTTTTGTCCAGTTTTAGTGCAACATTCCTTCAAAAAATGTCATAACTTTGACAATAATTCTCATGATCATTAATTGGAATAGGTTCATGACATCTTAGAGAAGATTCATGCCATGTTTCAAGTTATTTTGATATACAAATCAAAAGTTTCATCGACTTTGCTTTGTAATAGTGCTGTTTTTACTATTCCTGTACTGGTTTTACTATTCCGGTTTGGCCACCAGTGTTCACAAATCTGACCGCCACTATTCACTGGTCTGACCAAAAATTGGGAGAGGTTTGGCCGGTGGGATTGAAATTTCATGAAATTTTGGTTTCTTGTTTTGCTAGCTTTTGTAGTGACTTTTCATTCTAAAATTTTGTAGCTCTATAGCTATCGGAGTGAAAGATCGGTGATTACTTAGAGGAAAAATTAAGGTATCATTCACCTCTGTTGCCATTCCGGTCCTACAGGAAAGATCACTGCAGTTTAGTTACTGCCTCAGCTCCCTTTCTCTCTCATGGCAGCGCAAGCATTGCAGTGCAGGCACCCAAAAGCTAGCAAACTCACAAACTATAGGAGTGTACGATAGTGCTCCAAACGGCTTAAAAGCTGTGTCTTTTAGCTTCTACTGTAGGCTTTTGGTTGCAATAATACTGTAGCAGCTGTTAGCTTTTTTGAGTAAAAATTAAAAAACACCGCTATTTCTTTTGGAACAATGCAAATGACTAATAAAAAAAGAAAAATAAAAAGACTAAAATGTTAAAAAGACAAAATTAAGAAGTCGATAAGATTTAAGTGACTTCTGATGGCATTTGGAGCGGGTTCAGTCTCCGTTTTCCGTCACGGACTTCCACATAGCAACTGGGCAAGGTTGCCTCTCTCCCGATACAGCGCTCTTCTTCCTCTCGAGCAATGCGTGGCAAAATCTAGGGGTGCAAACGGGTCGGATTTGGACGGATATTGTTGTTACCATATCCTAACCCATATTTTTTTCTCCAGATTCGGTACCAATCGGATTCGGTATCAATCGGATTCGGTGCCGGATCGGTCGGGATTAACCTGTTTGTAAGGAATGTATGCAGTACAACAAATGGAGTAGGAGGACGTACTGTCAAGAACTTGATGTTACTACTTAATAGGCTGATGTGGAAGATTTTATTTTACCATTGCAAAAGAAAATGAAACGTCAAATAGTAGCACTAACCTGAAATCAAACTTGAAGACGTATCGGATTCGGACGGATATTGCTGTTACCATATCCTAACCCATATTTTTTCTCCGGATTCGGTGCCGGATCGGTCGGGATTAACCCGACCCGACCCGTTTGCACCCCTAGCAAAATCTTACACGAGTACGTTTAGTTCATTGGGAGCGGGTTCAGTCTCCGCTTTCCGTCACGGACTTCCACATAGCAACTGGGCAAGGCTGCCTCTCTCCCGGTACAGCGCTCTTCTTCCTCTCGCGCAGTGCGTGGCAAAATCTTACACGAGTACGTACGTTTAGTTCAATACACTACTCCGGTTAGGTCGTAAGCTAGCTATAGCGACACTCGTATCATAAGAGCAAGTACAACAATGGTCTTATAGCCAAGCTAGTCAGCATTTTTGCTGATGTGGAGGAGAGAAGAGAGAGAGAAGAGAGGAGAGAGAGGAGAGCTTGGCTCTCATGCAAGCAACAAGCTGCACACGGGAGCCTATGCAGTGGTGGGTCCAGATAATAAATGTATGTGAGGAGGAGTAGGAAAGAGAATGTGAGATATGGTACCACATAATAATAAAAAAATCTTTTGTAGACAAATAGAAGACAGATTATTGTATAACTTGGCTCTTATAACTTGACTTATAGCCAAACACTTGACTCTATTATTGGACTTGCTCTAAGGTGAGGTCGTCATATATGTGTTCGAGGCTCACGGTCGTCCATGGCTAGCCGTAATGAATGCGATGACGAGAGCAAAAACGGAAAGGTGTAGCCAGGCGCCGAAGCAAATGGCAGGACATGCCGTGGAAGTAGAACGAGCGACGACACGCCGTGGCTGCATGCGTGTTGTGTCAAGAAAACCCCTCAACATTGCCCGCCAAATGGGGGAGGGAGTAAATGCGGATACAGCTCGACCAAACGGTTGCGCGTATTAATTCCAAGATCAAAAGACAAAAAAGGTAAGAGCAATGAACACGTCAAGGAGTGTGTTAGTGCATGGATCAAAGCTCCGTTATTTTTGGTCTTTTTAACTCTTTTTTGCTAGTTTTTAGTTTGATCGGTTTCTACCAGCTATTACTATTTATCAGATCTGTCAACCGTAGCATAAAAGATCTACTAGCTGTCACGTTAAAAAACGGGACCAAAGTGATGGAGAAAGATGTCTCGGTGGAAATGGGAGGAGTTGGGCAGCATTAATCGGAGCACAATCAAACTAGTCCATGCCCGGGTGAAGAACAATTGGATGTGAAAAACCAAGAGAGGTGTGGAGAGAAGGGAATGCAACAGTTGTCTATCTTCTTTAGGAGTGGCAGTAGCTAGCTAACTACTACCTAGAGGAATGGCCCGACCCATTAGTGAAATTATCCCAGCGCGCAGGTCCCAACCACAAAAAATATAAGAGTACATACACGGAATCCATGCAACCACAATCCCCAGATGCAATTCTTCGCCGGCTGATCGATCAGTTGCAACATCAAGTACATTCCCAAGAAGAACCAAATCGGCAAATGGCCATGACATAGGAATTGAACAACACGAGCAACAGTTAAAAAGGAGAAAGAACCACCTAAAGCCAGAACGAACGTTCGCTACAAATTAACCTAAGAGCCACCACGGAAACGTCAAAGTCGAATGCTAAATGAAGAAGATGCAGCAGGTACCTACCGGAGGCTAGCCACGGTCGATGGATCGATCAGCACTGGGATGCATGCGCGCGCGCACGGGCTTTTTGTGCATGCGGACGAGCGGGTCAAATGCTACGGCTTCTTGCCGAGGGTGTGCTTGTTGTTGTGCATCCACACCTTGAGGACGTGGCGTTTGACGCAGACCTCGTCGCAGAACTGCTGCACGGCGGCCTCGTCGTGCTTCTGGATGCGCCACCCCACGCGCTCCGCGAACGCCAGCATCTTGTCCTTCTGCTCCTGGGTGAACTTGGTGCGGAACCGCTTCTTGCCGGAGCCGGAGCCGGAGCCGGACAGGCCAGTGCCGAGGGACATGCCGCTCAGCGGCCCCACCGCCGACATGGGCCCCGCCATGCCGGACAGGTCGTCGGCGTCGTCGCGGCCGCTGTCGGAGGTAGACGGGAGCGCAAGCGGCAGATGCCGGTGCCCTGCCCCGCCGGCGGCCGCCGCTGCCGCGGCCATGTGGTGCTGGTGGTGGTGCAGGTAGCCCGCCGGGGTGCGGTAGTACGGGGAGAACTGGTGGTGCGGCGCGGCTCCGTACGCGGCCACTGCGGCTGGGGAGTCGTTCTCCTTCCGGTGGAAGTTGCGATGGCAGTTGCACGCGGCGCAGCGGAGCGCGTCGATGGTGCCCTCCTCGCCGGCCGCCATGAACTCCCCGCAGCCGTCCACGGCGTGCCCTCCGATACCAACAGCGTGGTTCTTGAGGCACTCGCGGTACCTGCCGTTGCCGCAGCCCGGAGCCTTGGCACGGCTACCGGGCTCGCCAGGTGGCGGGGGATCCATCCCACCACCGCCAAGCCCCGTCTGCGGCGGAGTCTCGTAGCTCGAGCTCACCGGCATCGGCGGCATCTCCTCGTGGCCGTCGCCATGGTCGTCGAAGTCCATGGTCGCCGGCCGGCTCGCCTAGCTACTTAGCGTTTCTCGTTTGCTTGCCTAGGCTTCGGTTTGTGCGTGTTTCTTGAGCATGGAAGGAGGCTGAGAGGCTTAGCAAGGTAAAGACCGGGATGAAGGGATAAGAGAGGAGTAGGAGAATGTGGACACCGTCTATCTGCCAGTTTTGACGCGCCGCTGCAGGAACAGGAAGGCTTCAGGCAGGCAAGGCGCTGGTGATGATGTAACTTTGTTTCGCTTGCTTGCTCTCCTCCTAGTTTCTCTCTCTAGCGAACTCGCTTTCTCCTCTGTTCACCGCTTCCCTCAGGTCGCACTTGTCTAATCTCTCACGTCCAGGGGCGTGATGTGTGTTCTTTTGCTTCGCGCTCATGTCTTCGCTGTCTCGCTGTGTTCCCTCTCTCCGCTGCTCTTTTCAAGTGGTTTGGCTCCAACGCCTTTTAAATTGCGGATCAGAATATTTGATTGTGACATTTGGTCTTTCTTTTTTCGCGCGTTTTGCTCAAACCTATGTATGGCAGCTAATATGTCCCAAAAAGATAATTTTGGTCACATACATGCTACTACAATGTCTTCCTCAGATGCATGCAAAGCTCATTGCACCACATTGGGTGCAGGCACAATAATTGAAGATTTAACTGAAAATATTACAAAGAGAAGTACATATATTGTACTTTATTATGGTTGATGTATGCACTTAATTCAGATATTGTAATTTTCCCAAAAAAATTTGGGTACTACTCAAGTGTATGTAACACTCCAGCTGCTTTGAGGTGAAAAGCATGCAATCCATGTCCCTATGATCAAAATAGGCACCATCGAGAACCGAGCAACGGCGGGTGCTGCCGTCGAGCAGGCATCCGGCTGGTTGGAACTGTAACGACCCGTTTTTGGAATAGGACTGTTAGACATCTCGCAATAACTCAGGAGTTTAGTTGTGGACAAAAGAAATATTATATCTGCTAATGGATATTTCAAAAGGGGTTAATTTGATTAAAATAAGATCTAACGGTCAATTTTAACATATTTATGGGAATCCAAACCCAAAACATAACTTACAATCAGAAGATCTGAAGAAAACTCCCACAGGAACGCTTGAGTGCGGTCGTAACTCTAACACGAAAACTTATAGCATCCTTTCTTCTCTTGATCTCTGTGTTCATGAAAAATAAAGTAAAACTGAGTACAACTAACCATACTCAACAAGTCATATGAGAAAACGCAACTTAATTACATGTCTGGATTTCCAAGATGGGAATATAGTGATTTTATTAAAGAATGTGTGGATACAATTTTATTTGTAAACATTTTTAAACACAAAAGGACAACAACTTCTTAATGAATTGGGATTTTAAAACTTAATTACTAGACTTCAATATTTCCAAATCGTTTTTAAATCTACTTATACTTCGCTATTGAAATCACCCATTAAACACAATTTCCTTTACCAGAAGTACGGCGTATTCAAATACCATTAAGTTATAACTCTAGAGAGTTGCCCAGCTTTATCTACAAGATATCTTAACCCTCACGACTGAGATAAGAAAATAAGACTTTCACTGCTTAATTTTTCATATAACCTCTACCCAGTAGATGGTGTTTCCCAATAAACTCGGGTGGCCCGCGGCCTTGTCCGACTCAAAGCGGATCTATTATTGTTAAGTATGGTTTGTCCCCTCCCATACCACAAAAACTCACCCAATTTCCCTCCACTCTTTGTAGATATTCAATCGAATTTGAGTAACTACTAAATCAAATTTGACGAATCAATACTTGTGGTTGAGCGATCACTATGTTCTTTACTTTTCATAAGGTTCTCGTCCTTATATTTTTATCGAGACAACTTCCATCCACAAACCCTTGTTTCAGTGTCCATCCGCACTGCCACCTTTCTAGTTCAAGCCTCCACCCTAGGATAAGGTCATAGGACCTGACCATCCCGTGGCTTCCCATGATGTCTTCTTATCCTAGAACCTCTTTTAAAAATTCTACCAGCAAAATACCAAAACTCTTAGTAGTGTACAACTGTTGAGTTCCTGGTCTACCATGATTATTTAAATAATATATTTAGTATTACTAAATCTTGTTAAGATGAATATGGCCATCAAATTAAACATAGCTTTTTCAGGTGGTAGGACATAACTAATATTATGTCATTCTAAACATTTCATGTACAAGAAATAACAGTGCACAAATAACATAATAAAAATACTGATAATTAAATAATTAAACAAATGTAGGTTTACTATGATCAAAGACATGTGATTTGTCTCTTTGTCCATAGTCTCTAATTATTTCAATGCAGTCTTCTGGTTAAACTGCTCTTGTAGTTCTTCTCTTGATCAATTCGTGTGGTCCGAATACTAGCGTGGAAAAATGAATGCAAATGAGTTCCTGCTTTGCGGAATGCAAGCTGGGAACAAAATATAAATAAATAACTAAAAAGATAGAAATAAAATAGGTTTGAGTGGTTAGGGTTTAGGTGGTGCACGTGGTTTGGCTGCTTTGGTTGATCGTTGTTGGAATTGGGTTAATGGGTCTAAAACGGTCGAAATGGCTATATAGGGGTTATATGGATTTCTATGATGGCTGCGGGTATGCACGGTATTGGGTTTAGAGTCAGAATATCATTTGGGTGGTTTGGAGTTTTATCGGGGTCTAAATTGGCAAAATGGGGTTGGGAATGGCATAGATGGGCTCAAGATGATCAAAATAGATATATATATATATCTGTGTGTTTTAGGGTTTTATGTATAGTAACGGGTTTAGGTACTGCTCATTATAGGTTTTTGATAGGACTAGGGGCCCCGATCTTTCGATGAGAGTGGTAGATTCGATTGGGGAAGGAGATGACGTTGACGACCCGACTACAACCATCCAAGGACGTTGCGCCTTAGCGATCGATACACCAACTCCAGAGATTGTTCGTGACCTTGTCGGCGCACGATCAACCTAACCACGAGGGTTCTTGTTCCTGCAAGCAATCGAAGAACAAGCAAGAACAAGATGAACAGCAACTCAATTGCAAATAACGATGTAAGATTCAATCGAAAACAGAATACGGTGGGGTTCCGAAGACAAGTATTCGGGAGGTCTAGCCGACACGCGCGAGTACAAGGCAAAGCAGCAAAAGCTAACTTAGTCTAAACAAAACCCCAACCCTAGAAGAGGGTGCGGCTGCCTATTTAAGGGTCACGGAAGGTGGAGGGTCGGCCAAAACACAAGGAAGCGGAATAGGACTCGAATTACAAGGCCCAAGGCCCACTTTGACTCGGACTGGAAAAGCGATGTGAATTATTTTGCAGTTTCTGGTCGACTCGGATGGAATTTGGAGGTGAGGCCAGATCCATCTGAAAGTAGACTTCAAGAGCTTTCCAACGAGTACTCACGGGCCCCGAGAAACCTTCTGGATCAAAAGTTACGGCCGCTTGAAGTAAGCGCTGTCAACAAGGCCGAATCCGAGTCAAACTCGTGAACAGGACTTGGTTTGCGCTTGACGGTTCCACTTCTATACTTGAGCTCATGTGGTTCTTCCCCATGGTTCCTAAGGACAATTAAATCATCACAAGAATTAAGTAGTATTCCATTCTTTGAAACATTTGTATGCAAACTTAGGAACGCATTCACCTGATGGTTAAGTTGACGCGCTCGCGCTCTAGTCATTGGTCCTTGTATCATAGTTTCAGTTTGATATGGAGTCGGCATGGTTGTATGCATGGAAAGGATGTCCTCATCAGTTTTACTATTCATAGCGGTTTAGTTCTTATCGGGTTGTCACTGCGCACTCGAAGAAACAGAGGAGTTTTGAGTACTTAGGTGGTTTCGATTATGAACACGAAGTTGGGTGGATGGTCGAGGTTCGACTTCAAGTGCAAAGTTGACGGAGGTCGGATGGTGTACGAGTTGCTACGAAGATCGAACGACATCCGAGTAACTACGGAGATTGGTTGACGTTCAAGTGGCTTAAAAGATCGAACATCGTTCGAGTGGTTTAGGAGCATTAGACAACGTTCGAGTGGCTTAAGAACATCGAATGGCATTCGAGTGGCTTAAGAACATCGGATAACGTTTGAGTGGTGTTGCTCAAGACTCAAAGCGGAACAGTCGAACCTCCTCTCAATTATAAGTTGGTTGGAGAGTTTAGGTGATGGAGCGGTCAAAGAGTTCAAGCGGTGGGGAGATTGCAAGCGGTGGAGCGGTCAGATAATCCGTGGTCGAAACAACAATTGATGACCATGGGTGGGTTCCTTGGGCACGACATTGCGGCAGTCAAAGGAAGTACAATGCGTCAGGTCAGTTGTGAGAGAGTGAGAGCAAAGAGAGAGCAGGGAGGTTAGCGAGGCGGTGGGATGTGAGATGACTACGGTGCTGGTCCAGGTAAGGGTCACGACACGAATGAGGGGCTGTACGGTGGCTCTTGCTGGCAGAGGTAGGTTCCAAGGTGCTCGAATTTGCGGCGCGGGGTTGTCGGCCGTGAGACAGGGGAGAGCAGAGGCGGTGGCAGGAAAACCAGGAACGACGACAGCTATTCTGACACGCGGCGGGGGGCATTTAAGAGGGTTTCAGAGGCGAGAGGGGCGAGGTGGTACGGTCTCTGACTGATTGCAGCAATGTGGCAGCGGCGGGAAGAAACGGGAAGGCACGGGAGCAGAAGAATCGGGACGGTGGCAATATTTTCAGATGGTGAAGAGTACTCTCATACAGAATGGCTGAAGGGACGAAGCGGTAGGGAGATCAAGGCATGGATGGCTGGGATAGGTGCGGGTTTAAGCCAAGGATTCAAGAGAAATCAAAATCAAAGAAGAATTCAAATTACTTTTGAAATTCGATTTTGTTTCAGGAACCCAATGCGTCTTATTTCTAGGGTACTGTCCAGTAAATAGTATCATCTTCTGAGTACATACGTATATAGTGTATACTCACGCTCTAAGAATTTAGATCTACACTTTGTAAAAAAAAAATGCATCGAATGTACTCATATAGATATATGTGTGAGCTATAAATGTGTGTGGTGTCACGTGTATATTTGGTTGAACTCTCAAAAAAAAAGGGCACCGTCGAGTAAATAATCCGCTGTTTTCAGTTGGAGTGATGTAAGCAACGTTAGGCATTCCCGGCACATAGCATCGAATTGTGGAAAGCACACTATTTGCTATGGCCTAACTCACGGCAAGCAAAGAAACCACCAAGTCTGCATGCATGAATGCATAGTACGAAAATTTCACAGTAACACCAGCAACTGTAGCGATGCACTGTATGAGTAATTTCTATATTCATATTTACGCTGCAGCTGCAGGAGTACTGACGATCGTAGCCTATTTGTTTCTGTGAATTGTTGTTTTCAAGGAAATTACTAACTACTTGGAGACAAGTTACTTTGCAGGAAAAAAGTTATATATTACAGATGATAAATTCTTATAACAAGTTTTTACAAAGAGTTTCCTACTCCTCGGAGCCAGTAGCTTGTCGGTTGTTAGTCGGAGACGAGACCGGCATATCCTCAACTACCTTTTTCCCAGCCGGTCTCGCTTCTTCCATGAACCTTGCGGTTTCTTTTTCTGTGTAGTTGAAGTCCGCTTCGACTGGCAGGAAGTCAAGGGTACAGTCAACAACCTTTGAGTTTCACCAAGGTAAAGCAAACTCTGTCTTCAACAGCACTCTTCGTAGCTTTAGCTTGGTTACTCCACACCAGCTCTTGGCCTTGGAGGGTCTCCACTTGCTGGTCAAGGCAGTGCTTGTGTCCGACCAAGTCGTTCCCTGAAGGATGAACCTCCTCAAAACGAAGGTCGCAAAGCAAATTGTTCAGGAGGGAAACACTATGTTGTAAGTTAACCTTTACTGCCCTTGTCGCCTTCTTACTAGCTGCAAGATCCTCTAGGAGTTTCTGGTTTTCTACTGCTTGTTCTGTACAAGAAAAAGCAAAGAAGTCAGACAAGTAAAGATCTACTGATCAGTTATAAGTAACTGGCCGGAAAAGGATCCTTCGCTTTGAATACGGCTTTCGAGCGCTTCCTTTTCGTCTCTATGGTGAGCTGCACTCTCCATAGCATGTTAATTTCTCCCTAGTCCGAATGGATTTATTTTTCGCTTTTATCAGTCGACGGAGCTTTTCGATTATTGAGTTCTTTTCTTTGATATCCGATCAAAGTTTTTCCATCTCCTGGTCTTTTTCTTTTCAAAAGAAAAGGAACGAATTAGAAAAGGGAAAAAAAACCCGACCACGAAAGATGAGAGAACAAAAAAAGTAGCATACCTTTGGTAGTCCTCTATAGTTCATATACAACAGAGTTGCTCCTCCTCAATATCCTTGAGGAGCCTTTCATTTGTCGATGCCAAAGCAATGCAGATGTTTTTCTTCTTGTCGAGATCATGCACTAAAGTCTTCACATCACTTTTGAACCTACAGAATACTGGGAGATTCAATTCAAAATTCTTAATTGAAAATAAAATAAAGCACTTGGAAGAGTGACTTACCATTTTTCTGCTTGTTCACAAGACCGTAGCGACTGTCCTAATAGAACTCTGGAAACAGAAGAAAGGGGATAGAAGAAATAAGCCAGAGATGAAGAAGCATAACAACGATAATCGGAAGTACTTACAGCGATAACCTAACGGGCTACCTGTCCGTACAGGTGTATTCCAGCATGCTCTCTGAAAGTATTAGTCTCCTAAAAATAATTTTAGTAATTAATAATAACAATGATTAAAGGGTCCAACGTGTATGTTAAGATGTTTAAAATGTTTAGTCCTAGATTTCGAATAACAACATCGAAGAGGCATGCACAAATGATAAACGATCGACGTGGCTCAACACAAAGGTATTATATAATCCAAAGATTTTTTTATAGTTTTGATCGGTCTTAGTGATTGGTGAAAAAACCAGATTTATAAGTTAGATGTCGTACTATAAAGAGAGATCGTGGCTAGTGGCTTCAAGATTTATCTTATACCACTTTGATCAATTAAGGATCATACATGCATTTGAAACTGCATTTGGTGACCTAACTGTGCTTAATCTAAACAACCGGATTACCGCAACCTTATTGGCGGTACCATTGCAATGTGATATGATTGCATGAAGGGTGCAGTACCACCACACAAAGGTAAGACTTGGTAAACATGGGGATGTAAGGAGCAACATCTGGCAACTATTCCAGTCTTCCCAGATATGTGTAATAGTACTTGAAGAGTTCTAGACCTGTTAGAATGCCTCGCACACATAGACAAAAACACTCAGCATTGTGATGGAGTTAGGCATCAAATTCACTAACTCCACCTCAAAGTGCTCGAGCACTGCCACCAAGAACGAATGAGATAGTAGTCTGAACCCACACAAGGTGTAAGCTTGGAAGACTGCTATCTCACCTTCTTCACCTAATACGTAGTGTTGCCCCTCCGCTTTGTTCCACATCATCAAGCTCTGATTTGGCATCAAGCCCTTGCTCACTGGGGGCTTCAATCTTCTTCTTGGACATCTCCAATTTGACCCAATCAGAATACCTTCTTGCCATTGCTTTGTATCTAAGAATAGATCCAGATATTTCTTTCATGGAAGATTTAGGTTGTTTGAGAGCAGAGAATTCAAGAAACAAGAGAACTCGTGGTAGAAGAAGTTGAGAAAACTCAAGGGAAGTTATAAAGACCAAATCTTTACCCCTGGGTTCAATTTATAACTGCATCAACTGGTTGGATCAAGAGGAGTACAACAGGTAGAATTTTTTGGGAACTGCGCCTAACGGGGTAAAATTAAGTTTTTGCCATTCTCCTCTCTTTCTCTATTCTCGTCAGAATTAATTGGATTTATTTTACAACTTCAGTTGAAAAAACTTCCTTGACCATGTCATGACATGGTCGAGAGATGATGTGGTTGAAAATGCTTTCCCTATCCAGTATTCCTTATATTTCTCGAGTAAGATATTTTCACTTGAAGTAGGGGGGCTAGCTAAGAAGGATTGAATAATCCATAATAAATAGCTTATTGTCTACCGTGGCTCTTGAAACGAATTCTAGCAAGTAGTTTCCGAGTATACCCTTAGTCGAGATGTATATGCCTACTTCACACTAAGTGTTAATTACCCACCAGTTGAGGGTTCAGGAATTGACATGTGAAGCCTCTTACCCGACTAGTAGAAGGGTCTATTATACTATCACATGTAGTAGATGGAGGAAATATGCATTGTTGTATCTCTGACATAACCACCTAGCCCCTCTCACGTCTCTCAAACAAGAACTGCCCAAGGAACCACCTCTTAATTGTGTCCGGAGGGAGAACGTTGATAACAACCATCTCCATGTGTACCAGTTTCTAAAAGCAACAAGGTGCCTCTTCATCAGAGACAACTACCACCGTTCTAGTGCTATTTAAGGCTAAATCGAGTGGCAGTATGGGAGATCTCTTAGAGCAAGTTTAATAAGGCTGACTGTGCTAGCTACAAGGGAATCCATGTCAGCATAGTCCTATGTGGAGGGGAGAGAAAAGGAGAGAGAGAGAGTCAAGCCGACTCCCATGCAAGAGTCAGGCTATAGCACAGGAAAAGATGCATTATCCATGCATGTACCCATAGAACTAATTGCTATACCCATGCATGTATTAAATTATCAATACTCATGTATGTATTAAATGATTGAGAACTCTTGTGGAGACAACTTATAGCCAGCTTATTGTATGAGTTGACTGCGTCATTATCTTTTAATGACATAGAAATGTATTAGAGGTAGCAGCTATCAGTACTATTAAACTCGCTCTTATGTGATATGATCTGTAGCTCTTTCACATTCATTATTCTTTGTGATCATTGAGCACCCACTTTGTAACACATTATGAATAGTAAAGGCATTCCGTCTTCCCCTCGCATAGTCTAGATCGTAGTATTTCTTCATTTAGTTCATAAGATCAAGGACTAAATTGTCAACAAGTACCATGAATTAACACTCACTTCCAAGTCTCCATGCAAATAAGTAAAGGAAAAGGACCACATAAGGGCAACTGTCTATGACGAATAATAACATTTCTTAAGCGTGGGAAGATTGGAGCTCTCCCAGCTCATCCACGTCATTGGTTTTGTGGAAAGGCCCTTCGGGTTTCATGAATTCGTGCCAACGCCCCGGCCGAACAGCTCTCGTCCGATCGCACCAACAAATAGATCCAGCCGTCCATCCACGTGCCCCAGGCCTGTGCCCTACCTCTTCTCCCGATTCCCTCACAACAACTGCCTTCTCAGTTCCTCCCCCAAATCTACTCCTCCCGCTCTCCACCGGCGTCACTTGCTCCACCTCCGCCGGTCGAGCTCCTCCCCCCTTCCTCCTTCGCGTATCTTCTGGTCACCGCACGACCCTAGGGACCCTATGGTTCCACCCGGCCTGCACGGCGTGCCTCCCTCTCCTAGATCTGCTCCTCCTACTCTCCACCACCGTCACTTGCTCTGCCTCCGGGTGGGGGAAGCCGGAGAGCCCTGCCTCGGCCTCAGCGCCCACCACTACTGGTAGAGTAGGTGCCTTTGGATCCAGAGGGAAGCCGACGGTGAAGTGTGTGATGAAGATGCCCTGCCAATTGGAGGTTCTCGAGAGGACCTATACATGTTTGCGGATGATTTTCGAGGATTCTTATTTTTTTAGGTTTTCGTTCATGTTCGTTTCGGCGAACGATTGATCGGAATATGCGTGTGATTTTGCTGAGGATTTGGTTTGATTTGTGATGGTGCACATGATCCGTATCCGAATGAAACGCTGTGGGTGGAGCTGTCGGTGAAGTTGGGGCTAACGGACAGGTAGCTACAGATGTGGTCCTGCCACCGGCGGCTCAAGGACCAAAAGCCACCGGCGAAGCTACAACAGTGCAAAGAGGAGGTTGTCATGAAAGTTCTTTTGTTGTATGTTTTGTCTGCTTTCTTATGTTTGCCGGTTCTTCTTTTGCGCTTGGGGTTTAGATCTGAGGGAGAGAGAGGAAGAGGTAGGGGCACTGACCGTCCGACGGCGTGGAGGAGGAGGTGGCCATCTCGCGTTTGTCGGTGAGGTCTGCGCACGGGCAGCGACGGTCGGGGAAGAGGACGGTGACGGCGGCGGTCCGGCGACGTCGACGGCGATGGTGCTTCCCGCCGCTGGCTGCGCCCCTCTAGATCGGTTAGGGTTTTGTCGGGTGGGGAGTACGGTTCTGGCGAACCTCGTGTGTCGAGCCGCCGGCCCCCACCCTCTATTTATTGCGCAGCGCGACGGGGGCCCATTAGCCACGGGTTGGGCTGAGCGCCCCCGATCAGGGTGCGGGTCAAGGGGCCCATTTGGCCGTTGGGCCAAATGGTTGAGATCAATCTAACATTCTGCCCCTTGATCTCAATCTATGCTTTAACTTTAATTACTTTTGACTTTACTCATTCCATCACAGATTAGTGCATAGAACATGTCTCATCGTCACGGTCAATCGCCGATAGATTTAACAGCTACAATACACCTCTCTGTTCTAGAAATAGTTACTTTAATCTTTTGGGCCATCTTTTAGTCCAGGAATCATAGGCTTTCCCTTAAACCCATGCCGGCTACATGTTCTCTGAACACGTTGGGTGGTAAGCCTTTAGTAAGCGGATCCGCTAACATCTTTGCGGTACTTATATGCTCAAGACTTATAATTTGATCCCGAACTTTATCTTTCACAACATAGTACTTTATGTCAATGTGTTTGGCAGCACCACTTGACTTATTGTTGTGGGCATACGTTACTGCGGGTTCATTATCGCAGTACAACTTAAGTGGTCTATTGATATCGTCAACCACTTTTAAACCGGGTATGAACTTCTTTAGCCAGTTCACCTGCCCCGTTGCCTCATAACATGCTACAAACTCGGCATACATTGTGGACGATGTAGTGACGGTTTACTTTGAGCTTTTCCACGATATAGCTCCTCCAGCGAGAGTGAATACATATCCGGATGTAGACTTTCTATCATCTCCCGCAAAATCAGAATCTGTATACCCCACTATATGGAGTAAATCTGATCTTCTGTATGTCATCATGAGGCCTTTTGTTCCATGCAAATAACGCAAGACTTTCTTTATCAATTTCCAATGTTCTATTCCAGGATTGCTCTGGAATCTGCCAAGTAACCCGGTAACAAATGCTAAGTCAGGGCGTGTGCACACTTGAGCATACTGTAAGCTTCCGACAGCTGAAGCATATGGAACCGCTTTCATTTGATCGAGCTCGTACTGGTTCCTGGGGCATTGAAAATCCCCATATCTGTCGCCCTTGACTATAGGTGCAGGTGATGGACTACTTTTATGCATACCAAATTTCTTTAAAACTTTCTCTATGTATGCCTTTTGTGACAGTCTCAATACCCCTTTGTTTCTATCCCGGTGAATTTCGATCCCTAGAACGAACGAAGATTCACCAAGGTCTTTCATATCAAAGTTTGAGGACAAAAACTTCTTTGTTTCTAGTAGTAGACTGACATCACTACTAGCCAGTAGGATATCATCCACATACAGGATTAGGAAGATAAACTTCCCATCTTTAAACTTTGCATAAACACAGTTGTCCTCTACATTCTCTTTAAACCCAAATTTTCTTATTGTACTGTCAAACTTCAAGTATCACTGTCTTGAAGCTTGCTTTAACCCATAAATTGATTTCTTTAGGCGGCATCCCATTCTTTCATTTCCTTCCACGACAAAACCTTTCGGTTGTGCCATGTAAACATTTTCTCCCAAATCCCCATTAAGAAATGGCGTCTTTACATCCATCTGATGTAACTCTAAATCATAATGTGTTACTAATGCCATTATGATTCTGAAGGAATCTTTACATGAGACTGGAGAGAATGTCTCATTGTAATCAATCCCTTCTCTTTGCGTAAATCCTTTTGCCACAAGTCGCGCTTTGTATCTTTCTACATTCCCTTGGGAGTCATGTTTTGTCTTGTAGACCCATTTACAGCCTACTGTTTTGGCTCCTTTAGGAATAATTTCCAAGTCCCAGACTTTATTAGTCTTCATTGACCTCATTTCCTCTTCCATGGCCTCAAGCCATTTCGAGGAATTTTCGCTTCTCATGGCTACTTCACATGAGGTGGGATCATCCTCCATTTGAAATTCCTCTGTATGATAAATCTGATAATCATCAGAAATAGCTGATCTTCTTACTCTTTGAGACCTCCTCGGGGCCTCCTCATTTGGTACATCTACTGTTTGAGGCTGCTGTTGCTCCCCCTCATCTGTGGCAATAGGTTCTATATGATCCTGAAGAACAGGTTCTTCATTCTCATTCATTGTTGCCACGGGAGGAACAATAACAGGTGCTGGCACCACAGTGTCTTGCACCGTCGGTGCAGCGACAGCAGGTAGTGTGAAGAATGGCTCTTGAATCATCGGAGTGGGCGCATACACCCGCTTCTCTTCAAGGTCAATCTCTCGAGCTACCATGCTCCCCCTTATCATTTTATCCTCTAAGAAGACAGCGTGTCTCGTTTCTACAAACTTTGTATATCTGTCTGGACAGTAGAAACGATAACCTTTTGACTTTTCAGGGTAGCCAATGAAATGGCAACTTACTGTTTTGGGATCAAATTTTCCAAGGTTTGGGTTAAATACTTTAGCCTCAGCAGGACTCCCCCACACACGTAAGTGGTTTAGTGAGGGAACTCTTCCTGTCCACAACTCGTACGGTGTGAATGGCGGTTTTCAACGCCTCCATCCATAAACTCAATGAGAGTGTGGAGTAGCTCATCATACTTCGCACCATATCCATCAGGGTACGGTTGCGTCTTTCAGCTACTCCATTTTGCTGAGGTTCGCCCGGCATGGAATACTGGGCCACTATTCCATTTTCCTGTAAAAACCTCGCAAAAGGTCCAGGAACTTGTCCATATGGGGTATGTCGACCGTAATACTCCCCCACACGATCAGATCGGACTATCTTAATCTTTAAGTCGTGTTGGTTTTCAACTTCAGCCTTAAATATCTTGAATTTATCCAAGGCTTCATTTCTTTCTTTGATTGGATAAATATATCCATAACGGGAGTAATCATCCGTGAATGTTATGAACGAGTCATAACCATCCACACTTTTCACAGGAAAAGGACCACAAATGTCTGTGTGAACAATTTGTAGAACTCCTGTGCTTCTTTTAGCGTCTTTTTTAATTTTCTTTACATATTTTCCTTTAATGCATTCTCTGCATTGTTTTGAGTCTGAGAACTCTAATGGAGGAAGAATATCATTCTTAACTAGTCTTTCTATTCTCCCCCTCGAAATATGGCCTAAACGACAGTGCCATAATTTTGACGACGCATCTAGAGTTTTCTTTCGTTTCCTGTTTACATTCGTAGACGAGGATTCATTCACTTTCTCGCACGCGATGTTCCCATTATCGCATACGACATTCACATCAATGTTCTCACTTTTCTTTGCCATTATCATCTTTAAGTAATCAGGACAGTTCTTCTTGTAGTGTCCCGTCTTTTAACAGTGAAGACACTGATCTTTGTCTACTGCAAACTTATTCTGTTGAGACTGATAGACAGGGGCTTTTCCCCTGTTCTTTGAGAAGGAGTTACTGTTGAAGTTCTTTTCTTGTTGTCCTTCACATAGTTGATAGAACCACCATGTGAGGTTTTAATTCTTTCCTCCTCTTGCACACACATAGCTATGCACTTTTCTATGTCCCATTTTTCGGGCTATAAATGTTGTAGTTGACAACAAAGGTGTCAAACTCTTTCGGCAAGGAAGCAAAAAACAAGTGAATAAGGAACTCATCCTTGAGAGCCAAATCCATTGGTTTAAGTTTAGATGCCAAGTTGCTCATCCTAAGAATGTGCTCTCTTATGCCATTGCCACTGCCAGAATACCTTTCTGTTACCAGCTGCTTAATTAGCTGTGTAGCATAAGTCTTTGAAGAGCCAGTGAACTGACTCTTTATTTTATCAAGGTACTATGTGACAGTGTCACACTCTGCGATTGAGCCCACAATTGCAGGCTCAATCGTGTTCTTTATTACAGCCAAACATTTCTTGTTGGCAGTGACCCACTTTTTATGATCAAGATCATATGACATTTTTATGGGAGCATCGTCCCTCTGTCTGGTCTGCCAAACAGCATCAGCCTCATTTTCATCCCTCACCGGTGCCACAGGCTCTGTGGGACACGGTGTGGTGACACAATTCATATACAATGAGAACAATTAAACATTAATAACAGCAAAATTATATGCCTTATTTCCAACGTTGGTCAAAAATACGACATACAATTTAAAACAATTTTATCTATACATTAAATCTACATCACCGTCGGGCAGAAATAGAAATAATACATAAATCATCAATTAAAAATTTATAATACTGTTATTATCAACGTTGGTCAGAAAATAACAATATCATAAATCTCTGGAAATTATCTATATTTTTCAAAATTAAATTCTCCCGTTGGTTCGAATTTAATAATGAAAATTAATCAACATTCACTTTTGCAGCGGAAACTGTAATTCTCTATTTTTCAGAAGCATCTTCTATACTTTTCTATTCTGTCAAAATATTCCGTTGGTTCAATTTTGACAGATTTAATTTAGCAAAAAATTAGCCAAATTATCAATTAAGGTGCTACTGAAAAACAATTAACATGAAATTATTCTAAAATAATTCATTATACAGAAGCACTATACTGTACTCTTTTAATCTCTGCAAAAATTAACACTTTGGTGCAAAAATTACAGAGATTTTTTTTTAAATCAAAATTTCATTCAAAATCATCAAAAAATGCTTCTGTAAATCAATAACATTCATTTTCGGAATTTACTGTACAAATTTCCAAAATGGCCACGGCGGCCCAACCGGCCAGCCTCTTTCTCCCACGTGGGCTCAAAATTCCCCGCAGGCCAACAGCCGGCCCAAAAGGCCCCGTCCGATCTCGGCCGCCCAATTGAATCAACGGCCAGGAGAACCCCCTCCCCCAAAAAACCCTAACCCTAACCCAAAAGATCCCGTTTTTTTCGGATCTGAGGGGTAAGGGGCGCTCCCGCGCGGCGGCCTCGGCGGCGGGCGGAGAGGCGGAGATGCGGCGGCCTCCCGCGCGGCAAGGGCACAGGCGGGGAGCGGCGGCGGTTCGTGGGCGCCCGCGCGGAGCGGCGGCTCCGGAGCGCGGCGCGGCGGCCCAGCGGCAAGGTGGCGCGCAGCGGCGGCTCGGCGGCCCAGCGGAGCGGCGCGGCTGCGGCGGCCCCGAGCGGCGGCGTCCGACCGGTGAGCTCCTCCCCAAACCCTTTTTTTTTTGTTCTTGATTTGCCGCCGATCAAAAGGGGGGTCGATTTGGGGATTCAACAAGGCTTTCGGATCTTGGAGCTGTTGAGGCTCTGATACCATTGTTTGCCGGTTCTTCTTTTGCGCTTGGGGTTTAGATCTGAGGGAGAGAGAGGAAGAGGTAGGGGCACTGACCGTCCGACGGCGTGGAGGAGGAGGTGGCCATCTCGCGTTTGTCGGTGAGGTCTGCGCACGGGCAGCGACGGTCGGGGAAGAGGACGGTGACGGCGGCGGTCCGGCGACGTCGACGGCGATGGTGCTTCCCGCCGCTGGCTGCGCCCCTCTAGATCGGTTAGGGTTTTGTCGGGTGGGGAGTACGGTTTGATGGATCTAGGTTTTAGGATCTTCTAGGTTAGATCTAGCGGGGTTTTTTCTCTTCTAGGGTTCGAGTTCTTGAGGGCTACACTAAGAGGGAGAGGGGTACCAACCTTCGGGTGCAGAGGAAGCAGAAACGGCCATCGCGGGTTCGTTGATGAAGATCTGCGCACGGGCAGCGACGGTCGGGGTAGAGGTTCTGGGGTCCTCTGCGGGGTGTCCCGGGCGGCGGCGTCTCCCTGGCGGCGGTGAACGGCGCCGGTGGTGCTTCCCGTCGGCTCAGCGCCCCCCTCTTACAGATCGGGTCTAGGGTTTGTAGGTGGGGTGACGGCGGCGCGGTCAACCTCGTGGTGCCTGCCGCCCGGCCCCCACCTCTGTATTTATAGCGCTGGCGACAGGGGCCCACCAGCCAAAACGGGCTGGGCGCCCCCGATCAGGGCGCGGTCAAGGGATGGGCTTTGGCCGTTGGGCCAAAGCCCTGAGATCATTCTAACATTCTCCCCCTTGATCTCAATCTATACTTTATCTTTAATTACTTTTGACTTTACACATTCCATCACAGATTAGTGCATAGAACATGTCTCATCGTCACGGTCAATCGCCGATAGATTCAACAGTTACAATACACCTCTCTGTTCTGAAACAGTTACTTTAATCTTTGGGCCATCTTTTAGTCCAGGAATCATAGGCTTTCCCTTAAACCCATGCCGGCTACATGTTCTCTGAACACGTTGGGTGGTAAGCCTTTTGTAAGCGGATCCGCTAACATCTTTGCGGTACTTATATGCTCTAGACTTATAATTTGATCCCGAACTTTATCTTTCACAACATAGTACTTTATGTCAATGTGTTTGGCAGCACCACTTGACTTATTGTTGTGGGCATACGTTACTGCAGGTTCATTATCGCAGTACAACTTAAGTGGTCTATTGATGTCGTCAACCACTTTTAAACCGGGTATGAACTTCTTAAGCCAGTTCACCTGCCCCGTAGCCTCATAACATGCTACAAACTCGGCATACATTGTGGACGATGTAGTGACGGTTTGTTTTGAGCTTTTCCACGATATAGCTCCTTTAGCGAGAGTGAACACATATCCGGATGTAGACTTTCTATCATCTCCCGCAAAATCAGAATCCGTATACCCCACTATATGGAGTGAATCTGATCTTCTGTATGTCATCATGAGGCCTTTTGTTCCTTGCAAATAACGCAAGACTTTCTTTATCAATTTCCAATGTTCTATTCCAGGATTGCTCTGGAATCTGCCAAGTAACCCGGTAACAAATGCTAAGTCAGGGCGTGTGCATACTTGAGCATACTGTAAGCTTCCGACAGCTGAAGCATATGGAACCGCTTTCATTTGATCGATCTCATACTGGTTCCTGGGGCATTGAAAATCCCCATATCTGTCGCCCTTGACTATAGGTGCAGGTGATGGACTACTTTTATGCATACCAAATTTCTTTAAGACTTTCTCTATGTATGCCTTTTGTGACAGTCCCAATACCCCTTTGTTTCTATCTCGGTGAATTTCGATCCCTAGAACGAATGAAGCTTCACCAAGATCTTTCATATCGAAGTTTGAGGACAAAAACTTCTTTGTTTCCAGTAGTAGACTAACATCACTACTAGCTAGTAGGATATCATCCACATACAGGATTAAGAAGATAAACTTCCCATCTTTAAACTTTGCATAAACACAGTTGTCCTCTACATTCTCTTTAAACCCAAATTTTCTTATTGTACTGTCAAACTTCAAGTACCATTGTCTTGAAGCTTGCTTTAACCCATAAATTGATTTCTTTAGGCGGCATCCCATTCTTTCATTTCCTTCCACGACAAAACCTTTCGGTTGTGCCATGTAAACATTTTCCTCCAAATCCCCATTAAGAAATGCCGTCTTTACATCCATCTGATGTAACTCTAAATCATAATGCGCCACTAAAGCCATTATGATTCTGAAGGAATCTTTACATGAGACTGGAGAAAATGTCTCATTGTAATCAATCCCTTCTCTTTGCGTAAAGCCTTTTGCCACAAGTCGCGCTTTATATCTTTCTATATTCCCTTGGGAGTCAAGCTTTGTCTTGTAGACCCATTTACAGCCTACTGTTTTGGCTCCTTTAGGAATAATTTCCAAGTCCCAGACTTTATTAGTCTTCATGGACCTCATCTCCTCTTCCATGGCCTCAAGCCATTTTGAGGAATTTTCGCTTCTCATGGCTTCTTCAAATGAGGTGGGATCATCCTCCATTTGAAATTCCTCTGTATGATAAATCTGATAATCATCAGAAATAGCTGATCTTCTTACTCTTTAAGACCTCCTCGGGGCCTCCTCATTTGGTACATCTACTATTTGAGGCTGCTGTTGCTCCCCCTCATCTGTGGCAATAGGTTCTATATGATCCTGAAGAACAGGTTCCTCATTCTCATTCATTGTTGCCACGGGAGGAACAATAACAGGTGCTGGCACCACAGTGTCTTGCACCGTCGGTGCAGCGACAGCAGGTAGTGTGAAGAATGGCTCTTGAATCATCGGAGTGGGCGCAAACACCCGCTTCTCTTCAAGGTCAATCTCTCGAGCTACCATGCTCCCCCTCATCATTTCATCCTCTAAGAAGACAGCATGTCTCGTTTCTACAAACTTTGTGTATCTGTCTGGACAGTAGAAACGATAACCTTTTGACTTTTCAGGGTAGCCAATGAAATGGCAACTTACTGTTTTGGGATCAAGTTTCCCAAGGTTTGGGTTAAATACTTTAGCCTCAGCAGGACTCCCCCACACACGTAAGTGGTTTAATGAGGGAACTCTTCCTGTCCACAACTCGTACGGTGTTTTGGGCACCGACTTACTAGGCACTCTGTTGAGAATATGAATGGCGGTTTTCAACGCCTCCATCCACAAACTCAATGGGAGTGTGGAGTAGCTCATCATACTTCGCACCATATCCATCAGGGTACGGTTGCGTCTTTCAGCTACTCCATTTTGCTGAGGTTCGCCCGGCATAGAATACTGGGCTACTATTCCATTTTCCTGTAAAAACCTCGCAAAAGGTCCAGGAACTTGTCCATAAGGGGTATGTCGACCGTAGTACTCCCCCCCACGATCAGATCGGACTATCTTAATCTTTAAATCGTGTTGGTTTTCAATTTCAGCCTTAAATATCTTGAATTTATCCAAGGCTTCATTTCTTTCTTTAATTGGATAAATATATCCATAACGGGAGTAATCATCTGTGAATGTTATGAACGAGTCATATCCATCCACACTTTTCACAGGAAAAGGACCACAAATATCTGTGTGAATAATTTGTAGAACTCCTGTGCTTCTTTTAGCGTCTTTTTTAATTTTCTTTACATATTTTCCTTTAATGCATTCTCTGCATTGTTCTAAGTCTGAGAACTCTAATGGAGGAAGAATATCATTCTTTACTAATCTTTCTATTCTCCCCCTCGAAATATGGCCTAAACGACAGTGCCATAATTTCGACGACTCATCTAGAGTTCTCTTTCGTTTTCTGTTTACATTCGTAGACGAGGATTCAATCACTTTCTCGCACGCAACGTTCTCATTATCGCATACGACATTCACATCATCACACAATGATAACAAATAAAGCTCATTCTGTAATATGGCAATACCAACACATTCTTTATTAAACATTATTTCGCACTTGCCATTTCCAAAATTGCAATCATAACCATCTTTGTCCAAATTTGACACACTAATCAAATTCCTCTGTAAAGAGGGTACAAAAAGGACATCTCTAAGTAAAAGAGTAGAGCCATTAGCTAATTCTAATGAAAGATCGCCAACGGCTTCCACTTCAGCTTCTACTCCATTTGCAACTTTAATGCATCTTTCTTTTCTTTGCGTAGTCCTCGTCGAACGGAATCCCTGTAATGAATTAACAACATGAACAGTTGCTCCTGAATCAATCCACCAAGTGGATTTCGAATATTTCACATACAGGCATTCATTAATAAAGGTAATAATGTTCTCACCTTTCTTAGCCATTATCATCTTTAAGTAGTCAGGACAATCCTTCTTGTAGTGTCCCGTCTTCTTGCAGTGAAGGCACTGGTCTTTGTCTACAGCAAATTTGTTCTGTTGAGGCTGATGTACAGAGGCTTTGCCCTTGTTCTTTGAGAAGGGGTTACTGTTGTAATTCTTTTTCTTGTTTTCCCTCACAAAGTTGATAGCACCACCATGTGAGGATTTGATTCTTTCCTCCTCTTGCACGCACATGGCTATGCACTTTTCCATGTCCCATTTTTCGGGCTGCATATTATAGTTGACAACAAAAGTGTCAAACTCTTTTGGCAAAGAAGCAAAAACCAGATGAATAAGGAACTCATCCTTGAGAGCCAAATCCATCGGTTTCAGTTTAGATGCCAAGTTGCTCATTCTAAGAATGTGCTCTCTTATGCCATTGCCACCGCCAGAATACCTCTCTGTTACCAGCTGCTTAATCAGCTGTGTAGCATAAGTCTTTGAAGAGCCAGTGAACTGACTCTTTATTTTATCAAGGTATTCAGTGACAGTGTCACACTCTGCAATTGAGCCCAGAATAGCAGGCTCAATTGTGTTCTTTATCACAGCCATACATTTCTTGTTGGCTGTGGTCCATTTCTTATGATCAAGGTCATAAGACATCTGTAAGGGGGCATGATCCCTCTGTCTGTTCTGCCATGCAGTGTCATCCTCATTCTGTTCCCTCACTGGCGCCAAAGGCTCAGTGGGACGTGCTGTAGTGAGGACTCAGTCCACCTCAGCCAAGATAAAAGCTAAATCTAACTTTTTCTTCCACTCTCCATAATTATCACCTTTGAGAGTGGGGATTTCTCTAATACAACTCATTAAGTTGTATCCTCCTGAAAAAAATATTTCAAATACAGTGAGAACGTAACATCAAAATTATATGCCTTATTTCCAACGTTGGTCAAAAATACGACATACAATTTAAATCAATTTTATCATACATTAAATCTACATCACCGTTGGGCAGAGATAGAAATAATGCATGAAATCAACATTAAAATTTATAATACTGATATTAACAACGTTGGTCAGAAAATAACAGTATCATAAATCTCTGGGAATTTTAATCTATTTTTCCAAAATTAAATTCTCCCGTTGGTTCGAATTTAATAATGAAAAACAATCAATATTAACCTTTGCAGCGGAAACTGTAATTATTCTAAAAAAAATAATTCAATATTCAGAAGCATTATACTGTAAACATCAATCTCTGGAAAAATTAACACGTTGGTGCAAAATTTACAGAGATTTTAGTTCAAATTTCATTGAAATTCATCAAAAAACACTTCTGAAAATCAATAAATATCAAAATTGGTTTTTACTGTGCAAAACGGCCATTTGGCCCGTTCCACACGGCCGCAGCCCAGCCGGCCCGCTCGGCCTGCGCTCTCCCGCGCGCAGCCCACTCGGCCGCGCCTCACGCGCGTGCGCCCGCGGCCTTGGCGGCCTGCTCACGCGGCCCGCTCGGCCTCGCCCTCTCGCGCAGCCTCGCGCGCGGACTCGCTCGCCCACGCCTCAGGCGCGGCCTGCTCTCTCGCGCGCCTCACGCGCTCACGCGCGCGCGGACACCACGTCGCCCCGCGCTCCGTCAGCCGTCGGATTCGCATCCGACGGCTCTCGCTCCTCGCGGCGGCGCGATTTCGCTCGCAACCTGGGCCTGGGCCGGGAAACGCCTCGCCCGCCTGGGCCAAAAGGCAGCCCGCCGCGGCTTGGCGCCATCTCAGCCGTCGGATCGCATCCGACGGCTGCGCGGCGTTCTCGGCGGAACAAAAACGCCCGCGGCGGACGCCCCCAAACCCTAAATCATTCTGCCTCTCCCCTCTCTCTCTCCGCACTCGAGCGAGCGAAGCAACGGCGGCGGTGGCGACATCGTCCACGCCGCCGGAGAAGAGGAAGAAGACCGGCGCCGCCATGGGCCTTCTCGCCGGCGTGCGCGCTCCCCTGAGAGGGAGCGCGCCGTCGTCGAGCAGCCCCGTGTCGGCGCCCCTCCGAGCACGCGGGCTCGGATCTGTCTGGCGCATCGACGGTGGCCCGTACGTGGATCGCCGGCGAGCTCACGGCCCGATCGATCTCCCGTACGCCAGCGACGACGACGACCAGCCGACGACGGCCAGGTAAGCCCAGTCGGTTCTTTTCTAGGGTTAGGGTTAGGGTTCTTCTTTCCCCTCCTTTTCTTTCTTTTCTTTTTCCTCCATCTAGATCTAAACGCTAGGTGCTCTGATACCAATGATGGATCTAGGTTTTAGGATCTTCTAGGTTAGATCTAGCGGGGTTTTTTCTCTTCTAGGGTTCGAGTTCTTGAGGGCTACACTAAGAGGGAGAGGGGTACCAACCTTCGGGTGCAGAGGAAGCAGAAACGGCCATCGCGGGTTCGTTGATGAAGATCTGCGCACGGGCAGCGACGGTCGGGGTAGAGGTTCTGGGGTCCTCTGCGGGGTGTCCCGGGCGGCGGCGTCTCCCTGGCGGCGGTGAACGGCGCCGGTGGTGCTTCCCGTCGGCTCAGCGCCCCCCTCTTACAGATCGGGTCTAGGGTTTGTAGGTGGGGTGACGGCGGCGCGGTCAACCTCGTGGTGCCTGCCGCCCGGCCCCCACCTCTGTATTTATAGCGCTGGCGACAGGGGCCCACCAGCCAAAACGGGCTGGGCGCCCCCGATCAGGGCGCGGTCAAGGGATGGGCTTTGGCCGTTGGGCCAAAGCCCTGAGATCATTCTAACACGGTTCTGGCGAACCTCGTGTGTCGAGCCGCCGGCCCCCACCCTCTATTTATTGCGCAGCGCGACGGGGGCCCATTAGCCACGGGTTGGGCTGAGCGCCCCCGATCAGGGTGCGGGTCAAGGGGCCCATTTGGCCGTTGGGCCAAATGGTTGAGATCAATCTAACATCTTAGAGTTGAAAAACACATGCATATCATTAAATTCTTTGTGCTGTTCACAGCTTTGAATCTGAAGTGCATTGAACGGTTATATGGTGATCATGGCCTTCATGTCATGGATGTTCTTCGAAAATATGCTAGCATGGCATTGCCAATTATTTTAACAAGGCTTAAACGAAAGCAAGAGGAACGGTCAAGGTGCTAAAGTTTGGGCTGAAATATACGCCAACAGCTACCGCAGGTCCCTTCACCTTCGCCGTTTCTTTTATAAGCAACAAGATACAAAGGATCTGAGCACAAAAGTATGCATTTATGATGTGTACATGTTCTTGTTTCTGGTACTGAAATCATCTTCTATAGTAGCCTTGCTTTACAGCTGTATGTTTTAAAACTACTTTCTTTTCCCTTGTGCAGTTCTATTGGCTGAGATCAAATAAATTAATAAGAAAAGGAAGAAGGGCGATGTGCTTCTTGCTATTGCTGCAGAAAATAGGTGGCCAATAGCTCCTAATATGTCATTTGGGTATTTCACAAATTCATCAAGATCTTTATCAGATCATCAAGTACTCGTGGAGAAATCTGCAGTTCTTCAGATCAAGTTGCGCTTTACCTCAAGATTTGGTTCCAGGTCCATAAACATTCTCCATTACATTAATGTCCCATTGGAGGTGGTCCATCTATCTGATGAATATTAGAATCATGTAGTAAGCTTCATTCAAACCGTTCCCCTTGAACCTCCACTTATGGTGCTCTGCATTCGGCAAAACAAATTCGTCAATTCGGTATTCAGGTGCCTCATATTATTAGCGAATATCATGAGAGCACTCCGAACCCTGATGTTCTTTACAATACAGGATTCCTTGATCTGGTGTCTATTGATGCTTGCAGGATGATGAGCGACTACAAAGTCGAGATGGTGAATGACGGGTTACAGGAGTTCTTTGCTAAATTTCGTGGGCCTAATGAAGGTACGGCTATTGACGCAGACCTGATTTGATTCGCTTTCTTAGTCCGATGATTCCGTGGCTTCATATTCCTGATCTACATGGACTAAAGCAAGTTTCGTGGAAGTTTATTTTTTTCTTGGGCACCGTGGCCTGTTACTTGTACTGGCTTAGCTGAAGAACAACGAGATCCACCCCTGCTGCTCTCTGGTGGCGTCGTTTACTCCACCTCCGCCAGTCGAGCTCCTCCCCTTTACTTTTTTGCATACCTTTCAGTTTCCGTTGGCGGTTGTCAAGAAGATCTGTACAGGTTCGCTGCTCAGTCTCTCCCCCAGATCTACTCCTCGAGCTCTTCATCGGCGTCGTTTGTTTCGCCCTCCCCTGTGCTGCGGCCATTACTACCATATAGAGAGCTAACAGTGGCCTCTCCTGGTTTAGATTACGTTACATAATTGGTCAAAGAATAGTGCCATTCTCATCGACTGCGTTTAGACTCAGTCGTTTACCTCCTTTCGTTGTGCTTTCTTGGTTGGGTTCTTGGATTCTTGCCTTTTGAGTTGGGTTCTTCATTTGTGATCTCGGTCCGTTTGTTTGATCGTTAGTTCCTTTTCATCCGCGAGTCTTTATGCCGACGGTTCTGTTTTTGGGATAAAAAATCCACAGCGGCAAAATATGTGATGCAGCAACTAACGATTCTCAATGCATTGGTCGACCTCACGTGGCTGTTACATACCACGGGAGGTCCACCATGGCGTGTCCACCACGACCGGCCGTGCTCGACCTGTCGTGGTCCACCACGTTGTGGCGACCATGCTGTGGCAAGTACATTATGTCGACGTCGACCATGTTGTGTTGGCCACGTTGTTTCGGCTATCTTAAGTAATGCTCTCTTATGAAAGAGGCCAACATAAATGTTCAACAACCTCATTGGTCTTGAAAGCATAGTTTTGCCTTCTACTTCATTGCTTAACAAGATTGGCCTTGTACCGACCACCATGTGCCAATCACGTTGTGCCGACCATCATGGTCGACCTCACATGGTTGTTACGTACCACGGGAGGTCCATCACGGCGTGTCCACCACGACAGGCCGTCCTTGACCTACCATGGCCAACCATGTTATGGCGACCACATTGTGGCGAGTACATTGCATTGGCGTCGACCACATTGTGTCGGCCATGTTGTTTCAGCTATCTTAAGTAATGCTCTCTTATGGAAGAGGCCAACATAAATGTTCAACAACCTCATTGGTCTTGAAAGTAGAACAAGATTGGCCTTGTGCCGACCACCATGTGCCAATCACATTGTGTCGACCACCATGGTCGACCTCACGTGGTTGTTACGTACCATGGGAGGTCCATCACAGCGTGTCCACCACGTCTGGCCGTCCTCGACCATGGTGCTTCGACCACAATGGACGAGCACACTGTTTCGACCACACTGTGTCGACCACATTCTATCGACCATGCTGTGTCAACCACGCTGTATCGGCCATGGTGTTTTGATCACACTGTGTCGACCATGGTGTGTCAGCCACAGTGCTTCGATCAAGCTATGTCGGCCACGATATTTTGATCACACTGTTTTGAACATGATATTTCGAACATGTTGATTCGATCACCGACCATACTGGACGACCACATCAGTTTGACCACACTGGTCAAGCACAATGTTTCGATGGAGTTGCTCAACCACAGTGTTTGACCAGGCTATTCCGACCACGTTGTGTCCAGCATGATGTGTCGAGACCAACAAGATTCTTTGTTCGACTATGTTATTCTGACCACGTTCATTCAACCATGTTATGTAAACTATATTGTTTTGACCACGTTGTTACAATGACGGCGACATGCCACGATGTTTTCACCATGATGTTTCAACAACATTGGTTCGAACACGCTAGCTGGCCATGACGTTTCCACCACGTTACTTCAACCATACTGGATAACCACGTGCACTCGACCACATTGTTTCGACCACGTTGGTTCGAACACGTTGTGCCGACCACGTTGGTTCGACCAGATTGGTCGACCAAGGTGGTCGACGACAATGTTTCGACAGCATTGCTTGACCATGGTGTCTCGATCCTACTATGTCGACCACAACGTTTCGATAACGGTATTTCAGCCACGTTGTTTCAACCATCGTGTTTCGAACACTTTGGTTTGACCATGATGTTTCAACAATGATGGTCGACCATGAACGACCATGTTGTTTCGACCACACTGGATGACCACGTTGTTTCCACCACGCTGGACCACTACATTGTTTCAATCGTATTGGATGGCCACATTATTTCGACCACGCTGTGTCAACCACGTTGGTTCGACCGTGCTGGTCGATCACGATGTTTGGACCACGCTAGTCGATCATGATATTTTGACCACACTGGACCGACCATGCTGGACGACCACGTGGGTTCAACCAGGTTGGTTGACCACACTAGTCGAGCATGATGTTTCAATGACGTTGCTCGACCACGATGTTCGACCATGCTATTTTGACCACGTTGGTCGACCACATTATGTCTAGCATGATGTGTGAAGGCCAACAAGGTTCTTTGTTTGACCACACTATTCCGACCAGGTTAGTTTGACCATGTTATGTAAACCACGTTATTATGATGACGATGGTCGGCCACGATATTTCCACCATGATGTTTTGACGACATTGCTTCGAGCATGCTGGCCGACCACGAAGTTCCCACCACGTTGCTTTGACCACTCTGGATGACCACGTGCGCTCGACCATGTTGGATGACCACGTTGGTTCGAACAAGTTATGCCGACCATGTTGGTTTGACCAGGTTGGTTCAACCAAGGTTGCTCGACCACGTTGAACGACCACTTGTTTCGATCACACTGGATGACCATGTTGTTTCCACCACGCTGGACAACCATGTTGTTTTGACCATAAAGTGATTTACAACTCAAAGTGATTTAATTACAACTCAAAATTTCACTTGGCTATTTCCTTTAAAAAACAGCCCTTCACGATGATCGACACTCATATAGCTAGCTTCCTCACTTGGTCTTCCTCAGGCTGATGCCATCTCCGAATGGAGGCAACTCATCAAATTGATTGTACTCTTCCCCGTCCATGACATTCTCAACTCCAATAATCATTCTTTTTTCCATGAAGAACTACATGGTGGTACATAAAAAATTTAAACAACATGCTTACCAAATATGAATGGTTCATCTTTGAATCTGACATGTTTGAGGTTCACAGTAGTGATGTTGTAACTTATCAACCTTCACACCCTATGGAAGTTGGACCCAACGACACCAAAACATAGGGATCTTAAAAAAGCACATAGTCGAGCTTCCAAATCTCATCTACGAACCCATAGTAGGAGCTCAACCCACGTTTCATTATGTTTGGCCTAGCAATATTGACTACTCGTGAAACACATCTATATGGACACCGCTGTTCTGGACTGTGCTCTTCCTATCCTGAGCTATCGTATAAAATGTATACCCATTTATATCGTAATCTTGCCATGTGACAATTGTAAATTTTGGACTTTTTGCCAACCATCGCAGCATATCATCATTTGATGACCTCCCAGTGAATTGCACCTCTAACCATTCGTTGAACCAATGGTTGTGCTCTCTCGTGATCCAGACCTCCAACCTACCTAGATTCTCTTGGTGTACCATGTCTTTGTGCTCGTCAATGTACAAGACACTTCGATCATGTGTTGCAAGACCATGAAGTGGGCTTCAATGTATGTACCCAGATCAGAAGTGATTGCTTTCCTTTCGATGGTCTCGATACCCTACAGTCTCCCCTCATGACGAGATAGAGACACATCGATCAGTTCCACCTGAGCCATGTAATCGACGTAGAACTCAATAACCTCTTCAGTTGCATAACCTTCGATGATACTGCCCTTCGGCTGAGATCAATTTCATACATAAAACATGAGAATTCCCATGTACCTCTTCAATGGGTACATATGACATAGAAACACAGGGCTACATATCTTTATCTCTTTCACAAGGTGAACAATGAGATGGACCATAATATTGAAAAAACGAAGGGAAATACATCTCAAGATGATATAGAGTGGTCACCACCTCAGCCTACAGAGCATCTAGTCCATTGGGATCGATAACCTTCTAAGCAGTCAAGCTAAATAAACAACACAGCCTCATGATTGTTACTCGGATCTTGTTCAGCAAAATAATTCTAATTGCAATAGAAAGTATTTGTGTCATCAGCACATGACAATCATGAGACTTCATACCAATTAATTTCAAATCTTCTATAGAAATAAGTTTCTTTATGTTGGTGGAGTAATGGGATGAAACTTTCACACTATACAAGCTCTGGCATAGTTTATTTTTCTCAGTCTTGGACAGAGTGTAGCAAGCTGGGATAAGGTACGTTCGGCCTTTATCGGTTTCTTTCAGTGCTAACTTGGTCCTTCTGTTCATATCAACTAAGTCACGTCGTGCATGACGTCGATGTAGTGGTGAACTTCTAAGTGCTCCTAATAAGTCCCACAAAATTGATCTCTTCTTCCATATATTCTTCTGACGGGTCCTCAATTTATGTTCCTTTTCAAGAATAATATCGATATCCTTATCATAGACCTCTTTCCCTCTACAAGGCCTTAGAGCTGAACTGTCCTCCCTCTTTCCATCAAATTATTTCTCCATATTACGGTGTGGATGATACTTAAGAAGGAACCTATGGTGATGCATGTACACAGTTTGCATGAGTTGTTTAGCTACACACTCTTGGTATCATCTAAGCAGTGAAGACATGCTTTGGCTCCTTTTATACTAAAGCCCGATAGGTTACCAAGGACAGTAAATTCATTGATGGTGCAAAACAACATGACGGGCAGTGTGAAGTTCTCTCGTTTGTCCATATCCCATACTTGCACCCCTACAAATCTTCCAGTAATGGTGCTAAATATACATCAATATCGTTCCCAGGTTGCTTCGGCTCTTGGATAAGTAGTGACATCAAAATATACTTCTGCTTTATACACATCCAAGAATAAATATTATGGATACATAGATTCATGGGCCAAGTGCTATGTCAGCTACTTATGTTACCGAAAGGATTCACTCCATTTGTACTCAATCCAAACCTTATATTTCTCCGTTCCACACTGAACTCCACAAATATCATATCGAAGTTCCTCCATTGGGCAAAATTTCATCTTTCTTACGCTCTTCCGAGTGTCAACGCAGCAATATTGCCTCCTTTTGATTCGTAAATAAATGCTTCAAACAAGAAATTATAGACAGATATCACGGAGCATTAGCAGGAGGTTCTTACTTCACCTCGATGCTCTCAACGTCAATAGCGTGATTCTTACATTTGTATCAAGATGCTTTGCACATCAGACGTACATGCATGTTTGCATATTCTTTACGGTACAGGATACAGTCTTTTAGACATGCATGTATTCTTTGTACTTACATTCCCAAGGGACAGAGAACCTTTTTGACTTGGTACGTGGTTTTGGGCAACACATTTTCCTCTAAAAGCATGTCTGCTAAGAGACCTAACAACGCTGTCATACTCTTGTTAGACCAACCATTGTTTGCCTTCAACTTCAGTAGTTTAAGCACGGATGACAACTTTGTATATTTTGGCTTGCAGCTCAGGAACAATGGTTTCTCCGAGTCCTCCGTCAAGCACTTGAATTTACCAAACTACTTCTCACTATAGTTCTCCTCTGCATCGCGTAACATCTAATCCAGATTATCATTGTGCAACTTATCCTCATTGAAACAACAATCAATATTTGGTATATCGTTGTCTCGCTCGACGATGTTACTACCTTCCTATATAATCTGCTCTTCACCGTGACTGCTCCAATATGTATATCCCTTTTTGAAACTCTTCGAATCAAGTATGCTTCTATCTGCGTTGAATTGGTAAATATTTTAAGATTCTCACAATCATTGCATGGACAATACATAATTTCATTCCCTTCTAAAAGCAAATACGCCATCGATGTACTCTTCACTCACACGGTTCTCAATGTATATCTTACTTTGGTCTATCTATGCTACGCATATAACAAATTAATGTTAAATTAGATTAATGCTCTCGTATGTAACCATTACATGTACGTACATTAACTTTTATACATAATTGTCATTCACCATAATTTCTCCATCTAAAGTAGCTAGCTATGATTCATGATCCAATAAGAATTAAAGTAAATAGCAGTGAGATCCGCTATGAAATTAGAGCAAAAACTACCAAGGTAGACCTCTCTTTCCTTTTAACTAAAAAGTGCATAGATCTAGCTAGGATATAATGCATTTCATTACATATAGTACCTTAGATCACCAAGAACAAATAGATACACAAACACCCTTCCAAATCTCCGGTCTCCTTTCACCAAATTACCCCAAAGCACTGCCGCCTAACAGATAGAATATATGTCAAGACGACGGTATTTAACAACACAGTGTATATCACAGGCGCTTCCATTCAAAACCCGTTTGTGATATCCGATATATCACAAATGGTTTTTGTTAAAAGCCGTCAGTGATACATCACAGACAATTTGTGTAAAAAACCATGTGTAATAAGTAGGTAATCACAGATAGTTCTTAGCATCGGTTGCAACATAGACGGTCATACTAGTAAAACCGTCTAAGTTAACTACACTACAGTTTAACATTGATAGATTCTATAGAATTATCTGTAATAAGATGTCTAGTATAATCTTTTCTATAGTAATATTTGATCAGTCACAATCCATATACAGCACACGATATGATGTAGTAAAGAAGCGTTGCTAGCTAGCAACTGGTGAATCTGGTACATAAGACTAAACTTTTTTGAGGGGATATGTAAGATCAAACTTGTCGGTCCGTTGGTTGATGTCGCAACTAAAAATTCGCTAGTAAATGCAGGTTCCTTTTGGAAAGAGAAATGC
This sequence comes from Dendrocalamus latiflorus, assembly GCA_017311315.1. Taxonomy (NCBI): domain Eukaryota; kingdom Viridiplantae; phylum Streptophyta; class Magnoliopsida; order Poales; family Poaceae; genus Dendrocalamus; species Dendrocalamus latiflorus. The sequence goes on from CM029657.1 coordinate 32,870,220, forward strand.
TAAAAAAAAGCTATGCCGTACTAACCTCTTTGGGACCACCGTCTTCACGAGTCAATGACAGGAAATTGGCCTCACACAATGAGTTCTCACTCAGTTTCAAAAAAAAAAACCTTTAATCGACACTCCTTGTGTTTATGTCACACCTACATATCTAGCATACCCAATTACAGATGGCTAAGACTCTATTGATATTAGTTTTTATTTAGAAAAATCAAAAATCAATATGAATACCTGATTTCTCAAGATGACTTTACTTTTTCGCTATCGTTTCGCTCTGGAATAAGACAAGGGGTTATAAATATATCACATGTCTCACTTTCTTTACTCCCGTCACGCTTTTTATATCGTTCGGCCCTTCTTTATAAAAGTTACTTCTTTCAACTATTATTATTCATTTTAGCCAAAAGATATAATCACAATCTATCAATAAAAACTAATATAAATCTCTCCTAAGAAGCTCTGGTATAGACCCATTGTTTTCTATGGGGGAAAACTGAGACCCGTTATTCCCGTGTTTCAAACGGCGCCTTGGTATTCAATAGGATTGATGAAAAGAATAATTAATTAGTACCCAAATTGCGTAATACCCTCAAAAAGAGAAAAGCATAACCTTTAAAGTACGGCAAAGACCAACAAATAACCATTCCCGCTACACTACTAACAGCATTGTTCTCAGATATGTACAAATTCAGTTTTGTAAGATATCATAAAATTAACCATTACTTACCATGGTGGTCAGTGGAGACCTTAAAAGAGAATAGATTCCATAGGCTTCGGTCAGTCCCAGCTGGTAGCTCTACCACTACTTTTGAACTATTTCTTCCGGCGTTCAGTAGGAAAGGTGGTGAACGTAATTTTTCTCATAGCTGCTGCTGTATGCCACAAAAATAAATTTTATTGACTTCTACTAATAGTTTTGGCTATGACTTATTACTTTCAATTAAAAATAAATAATAACGATGAAAAGAAATAGGTTTTAAAAGGAGGGGTCGAACGATGAAAAAAGTAAGAGATGGGCATGTTCTTTTCGGTTGCGGTTTATAGCTTTTGGCTGAAATTTTTGAATTTTGGCTGTTTATGATACAGATTACGGAGAGACAGATACTCACTTGCGATTTTGGCTGGTACAGATGTTGGGCTTTGAACGTGTTGATCGTTTAACTTGTAGACCCCGTCTTGAGAAAATACTCTGTTTAAAAGTTAGGTACTGTAGCAAAAGTCAAAAGCCACCAGATTTTGAGGTAAAGAACAGGCACATATGCTTTGATGGAAGTAAAGGAGTAAGATGTATGATACTTGTAGAGAGGCGGTGACGAGAGGAGTGGAAAATCCGTTTTGAGAAACCGAGTATCTGTATTGTGTTTTAACTTTTCTAAGTAGAAGCATAACTCAGTATGGAAAGACATAATTCAGCTGCGGTATGACGCATGGACCACCGGATCTGCACGACCGCATCTACCCCTTCCCCGGCCGGACGCGAACAAGGATGTGAGAGGCTAGATTTGGTCCGCTCACGCAGCAGAAGCCCGTGCGCCCACCCAGCAGCACCCTATACCAAGCAAAGATCACATCACACCACATGACTACGCCAAATGAGTATATTTGTGCATGCAATTTGTGAGATATATCGAGCTAGCACCTTTGCATGCGTTGCTTCCGTTGTGTGGCCAATGCAAGTACAAGAGAGAAATGGAGAGCCAAAAGTGCATGCATGTAGGCCTACAGTGCTGGGTCCAAGGAGCTGAAACGACGGGTCACGTGTGCACGCAACAAGCGACGGGGCCGTGGCGTCGTGCGTGCATGTTTGGAGGTAAACGTGCAGCGCAGCGCAGCGGCGCAGAGCAGAGCCGGCCATGCATGATCAGGTGAGCAGGGGGGACAAGCACGTACGGAAGAAAACAAGAGGGTGGCACATACACGGGGCTCCCATTGGCGCGCACTCCCGTAGTATTCGAAGTGCACGCAGATGGTGCTAGCCGCACTGCGTTTCGCTGCGGCGTGGCAGCGCAGATCGATCGATGGGGAGGAGCTAGCGGCAGCAGCCATACATGCATGCATGATAAGTTGAGCCGGCCAGCCGGATCAGACGGTGGGGTTGGAGTCGGGCGTGGGGGAAAGCGCGGGCCGAACGAACGGACGGAAGGAACTAAAAACTGGCCGAGTGGACGAGTGACACTGCGTGCATGTCCCTGCATGTTGCGTGGTTGGCTCTGCAGCTTCACGGCTCAGGGCTCGAGCAGAGGCAGAGCAGGCAGCCGTCAGCTCGTCACGTGGTGCGCCTACCAGGAGGTGAGGCCATGCCATGCCGTCTTTTGCTGCATATATACGAGTACTTGTTGTTTTGTCACTTGAAATTGCAAATCGTATTGCAGATCGAATAAGCTGACTAAGACCATATACAATGGTATGATATTAATTATCTATAAAGTTTATCATGTAGAATATAAGATGATATTAGAGAGAGAGGAAGTATAGATAATTGGAGAGAGAGGAAGTATAAATAGTGTTGAACTGGCACATTCTGATGAGCTGAAGTTAGAGATATTGGATGACCTGAAGAAAGACCTCTCTCTTAATGAGGACTACTGGGATTGGTTTGCTAGGCTTCAGCTTAGTGGCTGTACTAATTCCAATAATTTGAACAGAAAGGAAGCTTTATCAAATAAGCTGAACAAATCAATTCAGAGCAAGCTGACGGAGAGGGTGGACGCGCTGGAGCGTGCCGTCCGGCGGGTGGAGGAGGCCAATCGGCACTGGCGGCAAAGGCCGGGATGCGGCAGTAGCTGTGGCTGCTGGGTTTGTCCAGGGAACCATGACGCGACGTTGCACGAGCGGGAAGCGGTTCGTCATGGAGTTCAAGGGTGGCTATGCTATGGCCTTGAGGCGTGCAGGTCCCCGGTGTGCTGGTGGCGGTCTTTTTTGTGTGAAGATAGTGCGTGGGTTGCTGTGGAGGTGCTGGCGAAAGCCTTGCCGGTGTTCCTACCGGTCTCGACAACTATGACGCCTTTGGACGCCATTTTCCTTCCTGGAGGGTTGTCATGGCACTCCATAGCCCTCATGTATTCTGTTCTCTAGGTGAAAGCCTTGTCTCGATGAGGCGGGCGGCGTCGGCGACCCTCGTCGCCTCTATGGAGACGTTGCCTCAGAGGTTCATCTTCACGCAGAGTAGACCAGAGTTTGAGTGGCTCAGTTGGAGTAGGTTTGGTTGGAGGCAAGGACGGAGAAGAAGTTCTGAAGCTTACTCTTTCTAGCTTTTTCATAGTCCTTTAGCTCTCTTTCTTGTTGATGTTGTGTGATCCTCAGTGTTGAGGCTTTGAGCCTAAGAGCTCGTGTAACTTTTGGCTGTATATATCCCAAGTGGATATAGAGGTCGGATTTTATATCCTTTATCTAAAAAATAGATAATTGGACCGTCTATTATACAGCAGTCAGCTGTAACACGGTAAACAAGACACATTGTGTCATAAAGGAGCTGTCTATGGAGACATGAAAAAAGACAACCTATTGTATGAGTCGTCTTTAGTGCCGTTTATAGATGACATAAAGGATATTATAGATAATAGTTGTCTATATTTTATATATACCCTAAGGTTGTTCGCTATCTGGGGTGTGAAAATCAGAGGGCAAAGCGTGGATGAAACGCCTAGCGGTGAGGCGGCTGCGTGTTGGATCTATATGCCGTGATATGGCAAAGGTACAGGGAGATATATATAGATGAGGTTTGCATGATCGGTTTCCGTAATACACAAGGAAACGGATTCAAGTATTCTATCTCTAACCGATCATGCATGACTCAATCTATATTGGTTACAGAGTTGTACTAGGATAGCTAACACTCCCCCTCAATCTGATCTTACAAGATTTAGATTGTTCTTAAACATCTCGTAAGGTCTTGTAGCAAGAGCTTTAGTGAAACCATCCGCAACTTGATCTTTGGTGGAAATATATTCAATCTCAAGAAGTTTCCTTGCAACTCGTTCTCTCACAAAATGATAGTCGACTTCTATGTGTTTAGTTCTCGCATGAAAAACTGGATTGGCTGACATATACTTAGCTCCAATATTATCGCACCAAATTTTTGCAGCTTGGGGTGCTTGAATTCCAAGTTCTTGTAACAATGTCTGAATCCACATGATTTCTGTTGTCGCATTAGCTAGGGCTTTGTATTCAGCTTCTATGCTTGAACGTGACACTGTTGCTTGTTTCTTTGCACTCCACGACACAAGATTGGAACCTAAGAAAATAGCAAATCCTCCTGTGGACCGACGATCATCAAGATTACCTGCCCAATCTGCATCTGAAAAACCACTCACAAGCAAAGATGAAGACTTACAAATTTTGAGCCCTAACTTAATAGTGTGCTTGAGATATCGTAAAATCCTTTTGACTGCTGCCCAGTGAACTGTGGTTGGAGCATGTAGAAATTGACATACCTTATTTACTGGAAAAGAAATATCTGGCCTTGTCAGAGTTAAATATTGCAATGCTCCAACAACACTTCTGAACTGTGTAGCATCATTTGGTCCAAGCAGAGTACCCTCACTAGCAGATAATTTCTCAGATGTAGACAAAGGAGTGGTAATTGGTTTGCAATCACTCATTCCCACTCTTCTCAACACATCTGAAGTATATGTTTCTTGACTTAATAATATTCCATTAGATACTTTGTTTACCTCAATGCCAAGGAAATAATGCAAATCACCAAGGTCCTTCAGAGCAAATTCTTTTCCAAGATCCTGCAGTAGGGCTGAAGTTGCACTAGGCACAGAACTAGCTACAATGATGTCATCAACATATATCAGTACAAAGATAATTACACCTCCTTTACTATAGAAGAATAGAGATGTATCTGCCTTTGAAGCGTTAAAACCCAATTCTTGTAGCTTAGTGCTCAATCTTGAATACCAAGCTCTAGGAGCCTATTTTAAACCATATAAGGCCTTATCTAACTTACAAACATAATTGGGTAAATAAGATTTCTCATACCCTGGGGGCTGTCTCATGTACACCTCTTCTTCCAAGACTCCATGTAGGAATGCATTTTGTACATCCAGTTGTCTTAAACTCCATCCTCTAGACACAGCAATAGACAAAACCATTCTAATGGTAACAGCTTTAACAACTGGACTAAAGGTGTCCTCATAATCTATACCATACCTTTGATTGAATCCTTTTGCCACAAGTCGTGCCTTGTATCTGTCTAGAGTTCCATCTGCCTTTCTCTTGATCTTATAGACCCATTTACAATCAACAACATTTCTCCCTTTTTGAGGTGGAACTAAATGCCAAGTCTTGTTCTTCATTAATGCCATATATTCTGCATCCATTGCTTCTCTCCAATGTTTATTACTCAGTGCTTCATCTACAGTTTGAGGCTCACCAGATGATGTAAAACAAGTGTATCTAACTGTGCCATCAGTGTATACCTTTTCTTTGCGTATTCCACTCCTCAGCCGAGTCTGCAGTCTGGTTGGCGCAGAAGATCCCAGAGAATCAATCCTCACGGTGTATGTGTCTCCCCCTGGTTCGGCGTCGGAGGAGCCTGCACCGACAGCGTCATTACCTACCGTGCCAGCTTCTGTCGTTTCTGCCGCTGGCGCCGAGAACTGTCCCGCTGTTTCTGCTTCAGACAAGGAATAAATGTGTGTGACATTTATACCTCTGTCCTCTGGCGCAGATGGCCCCGCCCGAGCCGATGTGTTGTCGCCTGGTTGCTCAAGAGTAATTGTGTGAGCGGGAACCGGACAGGCAGACGTCCGCGTGTCACCTGCAAGTTGACTCGACGATGAAGTTGCATCTGTTTGGTGATGCGCATTATCCAGAGAAGACACCGGCGCAGTATATCTCCTATCCCGAGGCGAGGGATTAAGCCCAAGACTGGATGCTTCTGCTGCATTATTTTGACCACCAGCTGCATTATTTCCTGCACTTTGATCGCCTGCATTTTCTTCATAAGAACTGTTAGCGGCATTTGGAGAATTAGACAACATATGATCACTCCGATATTCTCCCCCTTGATCATAACCATGAGGAATGAGAGCAGGTGGAAGAAGTAGGATTTCGGAGCGCAGGCGAGCACCGGCATTGGAGTGCATGTGAGCAAAGGGAAACACGTTCTTATCAAACGTAACATCCCTAGAAATATAAACACGGCCTGAAGAAGGATCAAGGCATTTGAAACCTTTGTGACTTGTACTGTACCCTAAGAAAACACGCTGTTTTGATCTAAATTGAAGTTTGTGAGTTTTGTAAGGACGGAGATTAGGCCAACATGCACACCCAAATACTCGAAGAGAATTATAGTCTGGCCGTTGTTTAAACAACCGGTCTAAAGGGGTTTGAAAACCAATAACTTTGCTAGGAATACGGTTGATAATATATGCAGCAGCAAGAAAAGCTTCATCCCAGAATTTTAATGGCATCGAAGCATGCGCAAGTAAAGCTAGACCAACTTCCACTATGTGTCGATGCTTTCTTTCGGCTAACCCATTCTGTTGATGAGCATACGGGCAGGATATGTGGTGAGATATGCCAATTTTACTAAAGAAGAAATTGAGTTTCTGATACTCTCCTCCCCAGTCGGTTTGAACAGTTATGATTTTGCGATCAAACAGTCTCTCTACTAACTTTTGAAATTCATGAAACTTATCAAACACCTCAGACTTGTTTTTAAGGAGATAAATCCAAGTAAATTTGCTATAATCATCAATGAAACTAACATAATATTTTTTCCACTAGCAGAGTTGGGGGCAGCACCCCATACATCAGAGAAAATGAGTTCCAAAGGATGATAAGATACACTTGTAGATCTAGAATAAGGCAGCTGATGGCTTTTAGCCTTTTGACAAGCATCACAAACCGACTCTTTATTGGACTCAGAAAGACATGGTAGTTTATTTTCACTAAGGATTCTTGCAACAACTGAAGTAGATGGATGACCTAGGCGGCTATGCCACTTCGAAAAGGATGGTTTGGCTAAGAACACTTGCTTTGCTGGTGAAGAAGAAAGGGAGTAGAGACCTTGCTGACATCTCCCTTTAAGAATCGTATTCTTCGTGGCTCGATCCTTAATCAAAAAATATTCAGGGTGAATTTCAAGAAATGCAGAATTATCCATAGTAAGTCATCGTGCAGAAATCAGGTTCTTTTTAACTTTGGGTACATGAAGTATATTTTTGAGATGCAAATTTCGACTAGGGGTAGAAATAACGGAATGACCAATGTGTTTGATCTCCATACCTTGACCGTTTGCCGCATGAATTTGATCCTTCCCTTTGTACTTTCTTTAACAGAAAGCTTGTCCAACTCTCTGGTTAAATGGTCTGTAGCACCTGTATCTAGATACCAGTTAGTATCTACTTCGTAGGAGCGGGTGGCAGCAGCAACATGATGTTCATCTGGCACAAAGTTTTGGTCAAATCTATGCCAACAATCTGACGCCATATGGCCTCTTTTGTAGCAGACCTGACAGACCGGTCGACTGTCTGTTCTCTGCTGATTGTTGCCTCCCCTGCCACGTCCATCATAGCCACGGCCGCGAGACGCACTGCGTCCACGTCCAGCTCCACCGCGACTGGACATGCCTCCGCGTCCGCGAACCACAGCATTCACTGAAGAACCACCACTGTGAAGTGCCTGTCTATTCTCAAAGTTCAACAATTGAGAGTATAAGTCTGTCAGAGTAACAGGTTCTACTCTTGCTACCAATGCGGAGACAACCGGTTCAAAGTCATCATCTAATCCATTCAAGATATACGCCACCAGCTCTTCCTCATCTAATTGTTTGCCGGATGCAGCAATCTCATCTCCAAATGATTTCATTTTTCCAAAGTATTCGGAGATCGTCATGTTACCTTTGCGTGTTGTAGTGAGGGAAAGTCGAACGTTGAGTGAACGTGCGCGCGTCTGAGATGTGAAGATACCTTCAATGGCGCGCCAGGCTTCACTTGCTGTTTTGGATGCTGCAATCTGGATGAGCACCTCACGCGACAACGAAGAGAAGAGGAAGCCGAGGACTTGTTGATCTCTCGCAAACCACTCCTGGTACGCAGGATTTGGGATCTTCATTACTTTGTCATCCTCCTTCCGCTCAATCTATGCTGGCGGAATTGCAGTTGTGCCATCGATGTGATCATCGAGCCTTGCACCGCGTATAGCAGCAAGGATCTGCGCGCTCCATAGCGCATGATTGTGTTTTCCCAGTTTCTCAGAAATCTGGAAATCGATCAAGGGATTGGAGATGACGACGGTGGAGGAACTGGCCATGTTGGCGACGAGCCTTGATCTTCAGAATAGCTCTGATACCATGTGAAAATCAGAGGGCAAAGCGTGGATGAAACGCCTAGCGGTGAGGCGGCTGCGTGTTGGATCTATATGCCGTGATATGGCAAAGGTACAGGGAGATATATATAGATGAGGTTTGCATGATCGGTTTCCGTAATACACAAGGAAACGGATTCAAGTATTCTATCTCTAACCGATCATGCATGACTCAATCTATATTGGTTACAGAGTTGTACTAGGATAGCTAACATGGGGGACTAAATTTACGTTTAGCCCTGGTATCGTAAATGCTGCAAAGTTATTCGATCTCTCAATGAGCAACTAACCTTACTTTGCAACAGTGGCGGAGGGCCCGATAGGGCAAGGTAAGGCTTGGGTCATGCCTTGATTTTTTGCAGCAGACCCCCATATACCCCCTATCCAGTATCCAATAGCCCAATAGCTACTAGCTAGTCAATGTAAATGTAAACCCTAGACTGCTCCCTGCTCCCTGCCTCGGCTGCTCCCTGCCTCTCTGGACGGTTGACCCTGGGCGTAGCCGGCGGCGGGCGGCAGCCACCGGTGGGCAGTGGCGCTGGGCGCTGCCGCACTAGGCAGTGGCGTAGCCGGCGGCGGCCTGGGCGTAGCCGGCGGCGGGTGGCGGGAGGGCGGCAGCCACCAGCGCGCAAACTCCGACGTTGACAGGGTTGGAGGAGCTTGAATGGTATTGCTTTCGATCCGCCCCACCTCATTTTTTTCTCGTCCTCCGCCACTGCTTTGCAACGTATGTATCTCTGCTGGCCGTATACAGCAGCAGTTTCATTATGTCTGCCAAGGTACGTACGTTCAAACGGTGGTTAGTGTAATAGTGACTAGACCTTTCTCATGACAAACAGTAGTTTGTGAATAGTTTATTTTCACAATATAAGATGAAATGAAATGGAACAGCGTGAATCAAAGTAAACTTGGCCACCAGCTAGACATGTCGGGGTTGTACGCAGTGTTGTGCATTTAGGACCCATTTAGGACTCACTGAGTACATGTTACGTGGTTTGTTGCTTTGTGGGTCATTTGAGTTGATGTTTCTTGTGTCAGTAACAGGGCGCAAAACGTTAGTCGACATGACTAGCCCTTCGCCACCCCCGTGTTCGGGGTGAATGCACCTCTGATCACATGCACGGTTATGCACCAAATTTTCAAATCTCAACCTTAACGTGCATGAACATACGTAGCGTCGTTTATATAAGCATAGGTTTTACCGTTGCATGCCTGTGTGGTCGGGAGTACACTTGGGAGTCGGGCCGGCCCGGCTCGTCTCTAGCGAGACCCAGGCATGGTCAAAGCATGATGGACTGATGCCATGTCGTGCCAACCTCAGCTCAATCCAGCATATCTATAGGTGACGGCGACAATAGTGACGGTGGTTGCTATCTTGATTCCTTTTATGCTGCCTTGTAAAAAATCTCGTTTAAATTAAACTAATTGCGTAAAAACATAAGCACATAAATATTTTAGGGAAAAGTAGAATTTTCTTGATATTTTACAGATACAATATTGCTGCCTTGTTAAAAACCTTATGTCCCGGAGTAGGGTTCCCCGAATAAGGAAATAAGTATAGCAATTACATGCATACATACTAACTACTTCTCAATGTCTAAATCGTTCATACGTTCAAGATCAATGTATGCCCGCACGATCTTAGGATCATCCAGTTAATGATGTTGTCGATATTTAGCCAATTTCTAGTCATTGATGCATGTGATTGCCTCCACCATCCTCGACATGAGGGATGATCTTCTTTTTTCAATGATCTCCTTTTTTCAATTATTCTCTCTACCATGTTGAACATCGCTTCTGAAGATATGGTAGACACGGAACCAGCAGACCATCCTGTGCGAAATGGCACAGCATAGAAAATATTTTTACCACTCGAGCAAGTCTATCTTGTCTCTACCAACAAGATCAGGATCGATGCTGGCAAAATCATGCTCTAGGTAGTGGTTTAGCTCTGAGACCGAATTTCACTTGGGGCCGCCTGAGACTAAGAGGATGAAAAATTAGACTTACCATTTAGCTTCTTCCAAAATTGGACTATTAAGTTTGTCTTTCCTTGTTGCGCTTGCTGTAAAGCCTCTGATTTTGCGTTGCTGCCAAGCTTGTCGTGATGCGGGGTGCCCGATCTTCACGGCGTAGGATCGATAATGATAACTTAGATCCGTGCAACCTGACGAACCGATGGCACCAACTATGTCAGAATAGCAACCTGTGACAAAATAATCGCCCAACCACACGCTCGTAATCCTGTCTACCCGATCACAAAGCAGACGCGTCGTAGCTCCTGAGAATCATAAGGAATCATAAGAACAACGATGTAGAGAAACGTCCAATTCCCCTTTAAGTTGCAATCAAATGGCAAACTCTAGGAAGAACAGCCATATAGCTCTCCCTTGAAAATAATAGATTCAATCGTGGTCTGCATATAAATACATAACATAGTAGTAGCTCTATATCTTCAAATTTAATAATTAAAGGCCCAATTAAATAAGAGTTCACCTGATAATATTTAATATGGCTTAATAATTCCTTCCAGTCAAATAATATATTTAACTGAAAAATGTTAAACATGTATGTATCCGCATCAGAGACGTAGAAAGAGGACAAAAGAGACTGTATGGGTGTGGTGCAGTAAGTACTATGTACATACGTGTGTCCATGCAGAGCGCATCGGCTACAATGAACACGCTTTGCAAAGGCCGGACGGGGCAAGTCAGGCCAGTTGGTGCTGCAGTGCGTCTATGCGTGCATTAGGGTGCACGAAGCCTTATGTGCCAGGTGTGGCTTTCCACTGTGGCTTTTGGCTGTTAGCTAAAATTAAACTGTTAGTTTTTAGTTATTTAATAAAAAATAATAAAAATAAAAAACTATTATATCTTCATGGACAATGCAAAGTAAAAAAGTGGGAGGAAAAGCAAAACAAAAAAGACAAAAACTAAAATTAGAAGTCGACATGTTTCAAATATCTTCAGAATTAAAAAACCCAAAAACAAAAAATGTTAGGAGTGGAAGCCGTTTGGAGCAGGCTCTGAAAGGAGTTAGCTGAGCTGAGCTGATGGAGCTAATGACTCATCAGTGCCGTTCATGGCATCATGCACTGACTTTAGCCTGTAACATATTGGCATGGGCTTCCCAGGCTTGTGTGACCGATCTGTACGCGCAGCTAACGTAAGTGCTTTTCCGTGTCGCTGCTGGCTGCCTCGGCCGTGCGTTCGTGTGACTCCACTGCCAAAGTGATTTGAACTTGCTGCCTCGGTGCTCTCGAGGGCAGGAGGGAGAGGGGGGGGGGTGAGAAAGTGGAGGGGAAGACAGTGACAAGACGAGCAAAGGTAGGGCCGGCCGTGATTTCCATTTCTGCCACAGGCTTTAGTTTTTGCGCCTTTCGTCTTTTAATGGCCCGATTCTGATCAACCTCTCTCCGATCTGTTCTTAGTTTGTTGGGATCAAAGATTTTTCAGGTTTCTTTGTGTGCTGTTATGCATCCAGAGTCAAATTGTTTCACGGAGAATTGTCTTTTATCGACCCCAAATCTTTGCAATGTAACAATGACACTCGAGTAGTGTTCCTGCGTGGAAATATCTCACCGTCAGTAATGCACCTGCTTAGCCAAAAGCATCACGTTAGGGCGAGCTAAAGTAAGAGTAGTCGTTAAACATATTTCGTTAAGGTCATCCTGCATCTATGTCAGACGCTAGTATCCGGCCCAAACTCCTGCATGACTCGTGCATGCTCCGGTCACGTATAAAGGCGCAGCTGCCTCGTCTCCAAGCGTTTCGCATTGTTGTACAGATGAAGTTTATATCTTGTAGTTCAAATCCGACTCTCACGTTTGTCTGTTGTACTCCATGAATATCGCATAATACAATAATTAATGTGTACCGTACAATTGCATTCCCTTACATCTTCCTTCAATTAGCATGACGGACTGCCCTGAGCTAGCCCGATTGACCACGAGGTCCGAACATCATCATTCTAAATGATCCCAAGCTAGCAAAAGCCTCGGCCCAGTGGGTTAGACATGACTGTTATTTGGAAGAAGGGTGGACTTCCAACTTTCACATACATAAGCTTTTGAATTCGGCAGAAATTTCTTTGTTGGTCCACTGTTTGTCAGAGGTGCGTCAAGGATGGTTGCACTCCCGGGAGCATGCCCATGAACTGACCTAAGGACCCATACTTCTGCGCCCTGCGGTCTGCCTCGCCGGCCGCCGCTCAGCTCAGGGACGTTCCAAGGATTCTCCCTTGTCTTTGCGGACATCCTAGTCCGACGCCGACGCGTGTAGCTGGCCTTCGAAAGCATGCACGCGCGCACCACCCGTGCCATGCAGTGCAGATGCAAGCAGCTTTGGCCACCAAGTCTTCCGTGCAAGCGGCAGCATCGGATCCCACGTCGGGGGGCATGGCACCTGCGTGTGTTATCTGGCTAAGCCGATTTTTGGGATTCCTAGCTTGCTTGCCCGGCCGAAGCAGGCCCGCACTCACATGCCGTGCCCGTGAAAGATGGGTGGTGAAAGATGGGTGGAAAAGGGCAAAGGCAAAGGAGGTGTACTACTGCCTCCACCTTGGAGATGGCCCTTTGGAACCGATGGATAAAGATGGGATCGAACTGGATCGTAAGAGGCTGGCCTTGCCATTGTGTGAGACCAGGTGGTCACTCTTTTTATGAGTAATTGATTTTTAGTGTGAAGAGTTTGAGATTGGTTTTTGAGAGTTTATAGTTTTTCAGTGGTATTCTGCTACTGGCGATATGACCGGTATTCACTACTACAGAAAACCCTATTACAGACGGTTCTAAAACGTCATCACAGACGGTTTTCTGAACCGTCTGAATTTATGGGTCAGTGATAATGGAAGGTTATCATAGACGGTTTTCGAACCGTCTGTGATGTAAATATCACAGACGGTTTTTCACTAAAAACCGTCTGTTATAGCTGATAATCACAGATGGTTTTTAACTAAAAACCGTCTATGCTATTCTCTTCTACCCCTAAATCTATTTCTGTTTATTGGCTAGCCTCAGGAAATGCTAGCCATGCTCTCTGAAATAAGCAGATCAACATGTATATGTATACATCCAATTCACATCTCAATTCATTTCACAAACATAAAACATTCATTTCGCAAATCAATTAATTGAAATGAGAACAAGCAAATACAGTATGAAACACAGTACACATTTTAAGATTAGAGTCTACCATTACAAGAATAGACAGACAAACAACAAACAATAAAGAGGAGGAGAACAACAAACAGGTTGCTCATCTAGCTAACACAACAAGAACAGAGAAAAGCAAAGATCCTCTATGCTTAGGCCTTCTCGCCCCTGATGCAGCGCGCGAGCTGGATGTCTTTGACGCCCACCATCGTCGGTGTTGATTGAGCGCTGTCTTGTGTATCGTCTGCTTCGTGAGACTATTATGGTATGGGTTAAGGAGCAGGAGGAGAACAGCAAGGAGGAGGAGAACAGCAAAGAGAAGTAGAACAACAAGAAGAAGGAGAACAGCAAAGAGGAGAACAGAAAGGAGCAAAGAGGAGGAGACTATTATTTATAGGGGAGAAAGAGGCACGGGGACGGAGAGGCGGAGCTACGATCCGTGGGGTGAGGATTGCTGGATTTCTATTGGTTAGGATTGGGTTGAGGAGGATCGACGGGCCCACAGATTATCACAGACGGTTCTATATATAGAACCGTCTGTGATGAATGAATATCACAGACGGTTCTATATATAGAACTGTCTGTGAATTAGAGCACAAAATTTTATATACCGATGCAATATAAACAACTAGTCTAAAAAGATAAAATACCAAAGTTTTATATAGGTTATATATACTCATTTGAAAGGTTTCAATGAGATCTACAACTTTTCAGTTGAAGCAAAATCCAAATTCCGAAAGGAAGACTAAGAAAAAGGGCAAAAACAGAAATTAAAAACTTGCGACGCAGGTTTAGGTCCAAAGATGGCCGATTTTCGGGGTCTTGGAGGGCGACTTGTGCAATCTAGTCATTTTTTTTGGATCGGGCTCATCGTTAGCTTTCCAACGAGTACAAGAACGTCGAAAATGGACACCGTATGCAAAAGTTATGCCCGTTTTACTGAAGGTGTGTCAAAACTGAATCCTACTCGGACTCAGGCGGGAAATTATAAAATTTTGGGGAATTGCAGAGCGGGAAACATATCACAGATGGTTTTTAATAAAAAACCGTCTGTGATAATTCCAGATTATCACAGACGGTTTTTTATTATAAAATCGTCTGTGATATGCCAGTATTACAGACGGTTTTATAATAAAAACCGTCTGTGATAATCTGGAATATCACAGACGGTTTTTATTATAAAACCGTCTGTGATATTCCAGTATCATAGACGGTTCAGTGGTAAGAACCGTCTGTGATACTCCTTTTTCCCGCCACAAATACCACAGACGACCTCCAAATTAAAACCGTCTGTAATAGTGTACATCACAGATGGTTTTACAAAACCGTCTGTGATTTGACGTCTAGTATTATGCTTTCTGTAGTAGTAATTGGGGCCACGACCATACCAGCCAGGAGTGGTCTAACTAGTTTAGGATTGGCGGTCCTACCGATTTGGTGGCCGAGTGTGGTAGCACTGGATTGGAATGGTGGTCGGACCGAGGTTGTGGTACGACTAGATTTAATTGTTGGTAGCTATTTTTTAGTGAACGTGTTGTCGAGTGATGCGCTAAGGGAGACAACGGTATGATCGGCCTTTGTTTGGCGATCATACTGGCTGAGGTGCCAGTGGTCTGACCTGCTTGGTGGCCGTGGTCATACTGCTCCCCTTTTCCTAGGGTGGAATGGGGTGGTCAGACCAGCCCAGCTTGGCGGTCTGACTCGTGGACAACCGACGGTCTGACCGGTTACTGGCGGGCAGTGTTAAGTTATGTCTATACCGAGTGTGTGCATGACATGGGTGTCGTTGCTTGGGTGCATTTATGATGCATGAAACATGTTTGGACTAACATAGGTCAAGTGGTGAAGAACTTGTATCTGAAAATAGTTTCTTAGTCTATGATGTGCATGGTGCTTTGAGGTAGCCATGATCGACAATGTGGACTAGGACTAGATTCAGAGATGAGCTGAGGTGTGATCAAGGAAGCCGGGTGGGATGATTATGCTCAAGCAAGTCGCAGGAGAAGACAAGATGTCAGTCCATCGAATAGTGTTGTCGATGTAGGTGAAGCGTGGTTAGAGGAACCAACACAGAGATACTTACATATGTGTGAGCCATTAGTAAATCTACTGGTTGCAAGCATGAGGATTGTTTGCAAAAGAGGAGATGACCATGGACTAGACTTGAGAAGAGGTGAGGTCCACAAACAAGGCGAATGAAGCACGAAGCTTCAAGAAATACGATAGATGAGTATTTTGGTAAATTGCCAATACAAAAAGTGACGGTGTGCAAAACCATGGTCTGGCCTGAGTGTTTTAGGTTAAGAATGTGCTAAAAATATGAAGTGAATCAAGTGTCGGTTCACTACTAGGTTATTGAGTATGAGCGCTTTGAGAGACGTGCATGTCTAAGTGTAAAACCTAGTATGGTGTTGAGTTAATGGACTAGCCCATGTAAGTAGATGGAACTCGACTAGAGGAGCTGGTTAGAGTTTTTTATGTGTCTCCACTATAAAGGGTAGAGAAGAGTGGCTTAGCATTAAGTCATTCATACTAAGTAGAGAAGAATTAGGGTTCTTAGAGAGAACCTTATGGGAGATGTAAGAAGCTCTTATGGCTGAGTTTTCTGTCATCCTTAGACTTTGTGTATGACTAGCGAGTGGCCGTAAATATTTCTCTCCAAGTATCAATAGAAATTAAAATTCATCCAAATATTTTCCTCTTGTACTCAAGTGATGAAATCTTGATTTGGCTTACTTTTTATGTTTTTTCTTCCCCTCTTGATCTTTTTGTGTACTAAGGACGTGTAAATGATGGTGATATCTCTTGGAGATCAGATCTCCTCCATCTAGTCACTTGTTTGTCACGAGTTATTGTGATTGCATGATTTTGCTTAAGAGAAGGTGATTTTGGGATTTTGATCTTGTAGGTGGTTTGGATTGAGTTTGTGTTGTGATAATATACTATGATATGTGAGAACACATCCAAGATCATCTAGACCATTAAGAACTCATGAGCAAGACTATATCGATGTTTTCCTTTTTACCTGATTTTGGTGCAACCTTTCTTGTTTTGGATAAAGGTAGAAATTTTGGCATTGATCTTCATGATTCATAATGAAATAGGTTCATGATATTCTAGGGAAGGTAGATACCAAATTTTAATTTTTTTGGACTTATAAATCAAAAGTTTCGTTGATTTTTGGATTTGAAATAGTGTTGAAACCATCTCTGTCTAGAAGGGCCGGTGAAACCGCCCTTGGTCCAGTCGGACCACTCTAGCCCGGTCATACCGCCAAGTAACATGCGATCAGACTAGTATGCGCCTTGCGGTATGAGCGTCCAGGTAAGATTTGATCCGTTTGGCTTGATTTTTCTTAGAACTTTCCTTGTTGATGATTGGTTTCTAATCTTCATAGCTATTAAAAGTAAAGAGCTTTGTCTTCTCTTTTAAAAAAATTAAAAAAACTTTTAATCGCGTTGTCTCCTATTTACTCATCTGGTCACTGTTGTTGGTCTGGATCCTTCACATTGTGTTGTCTAAGGGTCTGTTCATATTAACTTTTGGATTTGGCTTATAAATAGTAACAGTTTGTAAAGAAAGAGATACTTATGTGCAATTTTGATCAATGTAATAAGTTAATATAGTGTATAACAGAATTGATTAGTAGATTATATCTTAAAAATACTTTATTTAAAAATTAAATATAATAGAAAAGTAGCTTTTAAGGCAAAGTCAACCGAGCGTTAATCAGGTCATTATTTCCCCAGAGCTATCGAATGCACGCACGTCCCGGCGGGGCCGGCGCTCTCTCTCTCTCTCTGCCGAACTGCGAAAGGCAGCTTTTGAGGGGTACGGATGAAAGCGTGTGGCTTGCATTTTATTCTGCCTATACATTGCTAGACATGAAATTTAGTACTGTTTACCTTATTTTGTTCGTGCACTACATGGACCTAGATTCACCGTATCCGCTCACAATAATGTTGTTAGCCATGGATGACCGGAGTCGCGAGCTGCATTCTCCAACAAAAAAGATCGCCGGATGCGACCGATCGCCGGCCGCATAACCTCGTCGTCCGCGCAGGCATGCACACCAAAATAGTTGGCGAAACACGACGCTGCTAGTTTTGTGTTCTCCTTGGAGTAGGCTCCTTTTGCCAGAGCATGAGCATGATGCTGAAACGGAGGCACGGGCGGGAGCTTGGGGACAGGGTGCGCGCCTGCGACTTGTTGCCATTCGTTTGTCAGGGTGGTGGTGAGTGGTGACAAGTGACAACTGTCAAGTGCGCGATGCCAAGCCAAACATGCATGCAATTGACTGATCATGAATCCCCAAGGAAAACAGGAGCGCTCCCATGGGCATGCCACTGCTCACTCTGACTCTCTGATGCATGCATTAAATCCAATTAGACCGCCACCTTTCTTCGTGTCAAACAATCGATTCCTATAGGTTATGAAAGATATGTGCATATATCCGATTTAGATTATCAGACAACTGCTCAAAGCAGCAACAACATGTAGGGCAAATTCAATGAAACATGCACTTGTCATTGCTTCAAGGTATCTCTTCCTGGCCTGAGGAGGGACATTTTATAGGAGCCAACCATGCATAGGCTAGCTTAGCTAGCAGAGGAGGCAGCAAGAAATCATGGCAATGACGAGGAGGAGCGAATGGAGACAAGGCAGGACGTCTTTGTTCCATGCATCGAGACGGTTTGTGGGGGCACTGAAATCTGCCACGGCCCTGTTTGCGCACGAGTAAATAATTACCGGTCCGTGTACCACTGTTACTGTCCTTGTACTCTACACTTTCTTACCGTGACAAAAGAATGCTGTCATGCAGACAAGGCAATTAGTAGCACTGTCCCGAAAAGCCTTGTCGTAGGATCTCACGGATAAGTACATCTTGTGATATTCACTGAAACAAATGTTACTGTGCCGACTGCGTCTCCATGATCAGCTCAATGAGACTTCGGAGTAATACAATGTAGGACTAGATAAATAAAGCACGTCATTTTCCTCTCTGTCCGTTGCTTTGTTTCTGGTAATGTTTTCTGAAGATTTTGTGCACAAAACGATGAGTGAAACAAAAAGATGCAGACACTAATTGACAGGTTGCTGTTGACAACACAATAGGTTGCTTTCGGAGGCAGCACTGATAATTTGATTTCTGACCATTCAGTTGCGCCACTTCGTTATGGACAAAACGTACGGCCCCGCTTTTTATCGTCCTCGGATGTTGAGGGCGTGGAGACACTTGGTCAGTGCACTGTTCTAGAATTGTGAAGAAATCGGTCACTCCACATGCCCGTGTTTTCTGGTTGGGTCGTAGAAATAGAAAGGGGTGTTACTTCGTTGCTACGTACCAAACTGAAGATCAGAAATGCGGAAATGTCGTAGCACCTAAGAGATCTACTGTTTTACAAGAACATTCACTTGAGAGATAGAGCAACCAATGACAGAGTACATGCTATATAGGCCTACGAATAGTTCTACTTAAGTGTCCTCAGTTTGAGCTCCATTATGCTTAAACCAAACAGCACCCTCTAGATTTATACTGTTACTAAACTATTTTGGTTAATGCAAGCACTAATGGAGTATAAGCTATCCTCAAGCTCCAACTGTTCCCACTTCCCAAATCCCAACAATGTTACACATTGTAGATGTTGATTCCATATTTCACACTGGAATCGAATCTATATGGAGTAATTGTGAAATACAGGGCCCAAACAAGAGCTCATAACCTCTGAACTTTGCATTAGGCAGCCCAATTTATATGGGTCCATAAGGCCCAAGGTCGTTTAGAGTTGAGTCAAACGGACATTAATCCAAATTAAAGAATGAAGGCCCAATCAGATCGAATCTTATCCAAGCCTAGCCATGAATGCAGCCTCCGATCGTGAATAACTGTTACAGTTGACTCTGGCTACTTACACTTTGACAAAAAAAAAATTGAAATATTTACATACAGCGACGAGCGAACGGCGATCTAAAGAGGGAGAGAGACGGTGGTGGAGGCGCCATCGCATGAACCTCGAAGTAAATCCGACTTAGAAAATTCGACCGATATCCAAATGTTTTTAGCTAAGTGTTGTATAGCAAATCTGTTTAATAATATAACTATACATTGCTAGAAAAGGTAACGAGTGGTGATAATTTATTCGCGAATGGAGGGGATAATTATCCACTGGATTAACATCCAACCATACGACACATCAATCTCTATACAAAACCAAAAGCATAAATTGATATAGAATTCAGAAAATTACAGGCTACTTACAAATAGCAAATCTGATAATGTAAATGCCAACATATTCCTTCGAGCTTGCCACCTCTTATTACTGGGTATATTATCGATTGGTAGCTGCCGTTGCAGTTTCAGGTTAATTGCCTATTGGTTATTCACGTACAACATACGGCGAATTTACGAACCAAATACCGTGCAAGCCACCATGTTGAAGTCACACTTAACAACTTTCAACTTGTCGGTGATCTCACCACAGAATTCAGCCAGCCAGTTAGCTCAGCTAGCTAGCTGCATTGGCATGTTTCCGCTTCTCGCCGCCGCGATTCCGTGGACGCCTCACCGGCGCTGCCCGTCTTGCGCTCCTTGGCCGCGGCAAATACTCTGGCCGCCCACTGCGCGAAGTAGGCCTCGTCGAGCCCGATCTGCCGTTCCTTGTAGCAGCTGAGGATGTCGGGGGAGTTAGGGCACGGCTCGCCGTCGGGGTCCCACCACGAGCCCTCGTGCCGCATCCCCGCCCTATCCGCCATCCACCGGAACACGAACTGCCCGCCCCCCGCCCTCTGCCTCCACCCCAGGGAGTAGAACTCCATGACGCTGCTGTTCCTATCCATGAACAGCATGTTCGTCATCTGCGCCCCGTGCGGCGAGATCAGCACGTCCGTCCCGCTCAGCAACCTCACCTGCGAATGAAAAGAGAAAACAGTGAGCCTAGGATAAGAATGTCATGATTTGATTCATTCGTACGACTTTCATCCGTGCCATGCATGCACTGGGCTGGACAGAGACCTGGTCACAGAAGGTCAAGTTGTCCGATCTCGCGGTGGTGACAGCGCACCCGGCCACGCGGGCGCACTCCTTCTGGAACGCCCGCACGACGGCGGCCTCGTCCTTGAACGCCCGCGAGCCCGTGCGGAACAGGATCGTGACGCGCACGGCTGACGGGTCGCCGCTTATTCCGGCCTTGGACACGTCCACGCCGCAGTGAGCCCTGGCCTTGCACCGCATCAAGTCGAACGCTCCCCGCAGCCTCTCCTTGCTCAGACCTTCAAGGTTCCTCCTGAACACCACCGCCTCCTCGAAGCACACCGGGCCAGACGTGTTGAACGTTTCGACGGCCATCTCCACACCGGTCGTCGCCTCGGCCAGCGACGTCAGCCACCTGCTCATCCCCGTCCTCACCTCGCCGTGGTGGAACAGCGCCCACCTCGCCGGCCTCGCCCTGCACCCGCTCCTCGCGTGCCACGACGCGAACGGGACGATCGCCGTGAGCCCGTGCCACAGGTTGCTGTGGTCGTATAACGTCTCGGATACAAATGCGAGGCCAGGCCGGAGTGCCGCGCCGTGGGGAAGCGCATCGCGCCACGCGAGCGCGTAGGCGTTCTTTGCGCCGTTAGAGCGGGAGGGGGCCACCATGCAGAGGAGGCGGCCGGAGGAGGCCGCGGAAGGGAAAACGAGGTTCTTGGCCTCGCCCTCCGGCTCGGAGGTGTCGTTGAGCGTGCTGATGAACCATGTCTCTGACCGCTCGCGCGTGTCCCTGAGCGGGAGGAAGGTGGCCGAGGCGCGGAGGCGGTCGACATGGTCGTCGATGGCGGCGGACTGGCTGGCGCATTGTAAGACGGGGGAGAACAGGCTGAGGGTTTGGAACTGCAAGTAGAAGAAGGCGGTGAGCAGGAGAGGAGGGACGAGGTAGAGCGCGTTCTTGAGATGGTTCATGTTAGTGGTGGTGTTCTTCTCCATGGCGGGCTGTGTTTGGCCGAGATAGTTTACACAACGATGCTCATGCAATTGATATGTATAGACTGATACGGAGATTGTACGGTAATTTTACAAAGGAAATCACACGTTGACCTATCAGTTGCTATCTTGTACCGCTACGGATAATAGAATCTTGAAGTAGCGACAAGCCACAGGATATTTCTTTTCTGTATTAAAATTATACGCTATGTTATTTTAGGCTGTGGTTTGATTTTTTGCTTTATAGTTTTTAAATTCTATCTGTTCATGAAAGATAATATATAGAGAAAAATAGTCGTATGTGATTTTTGCCGGTATAGTTGAACTTGATCAGTATCTACTATAAACTATATAGACTTTACATTAAAAAATACATTGTTTAAAAACTAGTTATTATAAAAAGTGATAAGCTAAACTAAAGACAAAGCCAAAGACTAACCGGTGCCTCCAGCCGGAAAAACTGGCAACAAGTTGACCATGATAGGCTATACAATGTAGAAAATGCACATGGGGAATCTGAACTACGAAACTAGTCGATCGGCCTGGCTAGCTAGTCAGACCGGGATATCCGTGGTACAGAGTAGAAGCAAAGCAAAGCTGCATCATGTTCACGCAGATCCAAGCTGAGCCGCTAATTATGCGCGACCATCAATTATATTGAATCAAGCACACCGTTCCAAATACAGAATTTTTTTCCCAGTGAATCATTCGTTAATTCACGAAATTCTGCTGCAAGCTGCATACCTGATCTACGTTAACTGTGAAAATCGGCGAATTTCCTTCCGGCGACAAGTGACTATCTGCTCGTCGTTCTCGAGGACTGCAGGGTTGAATTGAGTTGGATGAAAATTGACGGCGTTGTAATAATGCATGGAGTAGTTTTTACTCGTAATTGCTTTTGCATGCTGTGAACTGAAGTGGAAGCTTTTGTTCGGAAGTTTTTAAAGAAATGTGAAACCTATCTGGAATAGGTGAATAACCAAATCCTCAAGTCAATGAACTAGGTTTAGCAGCTGTCGTACAGAGACTGCCGCTTCCACATGCAGATAATACTATCTACAAGATAAGTACAGATAGTATCGTAGAGTATCAGATTGGGAGTACAGTAGTTGTATTCTTTCTGGACGAAGAGTAACCAATAACTGCAGAGGCATTAAGCTGCATTGCGTGATCCATGCTGAAGCATGCCAAAAAATCGTCTCAATAGACTAAACATTGGAAGAAACAAAGAATGATACACGAAAGGAGATCGCGCACAATGAAGTTATCAACATTACATGAAATAGTTCTCACGAGATATATTAGCAACCCAGGCAGCTACGGGGATCATTCTATTTACAAAATTTACAGCATTAGCCAACTATCATGTCGGGTTTATCAGCGTCACCGAAGAAAATCCACATCTCATAACCATGTCAAACGCTTGTTTGCTTTGACGGGAAACCCTGAGTTATTATTATCCTCAGCTCAGAGACCAACTGGTGGAACCATCAGTGACATCAGACCAACCAATCAGGAGCTATACATTGGGTCGGGTCAGAACGCCGTGCACAGGTTACTCTTCAAGTTTAATGAGCATTCCTGCTGTATGGGAATGGCCGGGCTACACAGCCGACTCCTTTTCGGCTCTGATATTCTAACACGAGTTATTGCTGCTGTCAGTGCATCAACTATGCCACATTCATCCTGATCCTCCAACCTCTGACTTGACGAATCTGACGATGACGACTCACAATGTGACCTGATTCTGTCCCACGGAATTCTGGGAGCTACAATCTTGTTAGTGACACACAAATCAGCAGTTACAGCCTTCTGGGGACATTCCGTGTAGAATAAGACCCACGGGTGACCTGAAATTAGAATTATCAAATAATGAAGAGCTTGACACAAAATCCAAGAGAAAAGTAATGCTAGATGACAAGCCGTTTGAACTTACTAAGAATTTCATCAGCAGTAATTCTAGAGGAGACATCTCGATTCAACATTCGACTAATAAGATCCCGTCCAAGAACTGATATCGATTCCCATGGACCATTGTGAAAATCAAGCTCAACTGTCTTTATAGCCTCGAAAACAGCTTCCAGACAGCCCCCTTGAAATGGAAGTGAACCAAGCAGTAGTACATGGAGTAACACCCCAGCACCCCATATATCTACTTTCTCAGAATAGCTTCCCGACAGAACCTCAGGTGCCACATAAGCCGGGCTCCCAGCAACACCAGTCAATTTTTGACCTGCTCGAAGTACACCAAAACCATCAGCTAATGTACATGTATAGCCAGCAAGAAAATTGTCTAATATCATACCCAATTTAGATTCTACTAACACACATTCATAGAACTCATACCCAATTTAGATTCTACTAACACACATTCATAGAACTGTCTGTGCAAGTAAAGCCTTATATATGTTCTTCAGTGGCGAAACCAGGATAAAAATAGAGGGGATTGTAGACCCAAGCTTCCCCAGCTACCCACGTCGACACCATAGATCAACACGCGCATGATCAACGCCGTTACGGCCTGCGCTGGTACTGTTGGTCTCATGCACAAACTCATGTTTCATACATGCTGGCAGTGGCGGGTGCATGACAAAATTTATCTGGGACAAACCTAAATGTGGCTAATTTGTCACAAACAAATTGATTTATGCATCATGCATGCAAAGATCACAATCACCATAATTTTAGACTAAAATCAATCTTGAAATTAAATAGACAAAGGAAGCAAATTCATTCTCTCAATTCAACTCACTGTTTCTTAGTTATATGTTCCTCTGATTGATCCATTCATCCTCAAATAATCAAATTTAGTATACAGAGATGTTATTTCGTAATGAAAAATGGCATATAAAATTTCACAATATCGTTCTCTCAAATTAACATTTAAATCTCCCTCGTTCTCTCTCACAAAATGTGACCTCATACATGATATTGAAATTAGTAAAGGACTAGCAAAGGAGATAGGGGTTACAGATGCTGGAGGTTGGGCTCAAGCCTATTGAAGCCTACCTGCTGGCTATGCCCCTGATGGTCTTCTACTATTCAGAAGATGAAGCGCAAAAATCAAAATTCCATTAAACTAAAAAAATCAAAATTCCATTAAACTAACAGACTAAATGGAATGTTTTCAATGCTAAAATGTCTCTTAGGATAGGGTACTGCCAATGACGCTTAAGACCAACAAAAGCGTCACTGTAGAATAACAAAAGAAACTGTAGAGTGAATCAATGAATGAGTCTCATAAAATTACAAAATAAAAAAATACAGTGGTGTACTACATTGCATTAGGAGTATGTTTGTGCTACCACAGACTTAGAACCAAATATGAAGACATTGGAAACAAAATGCAAACATTGCAGAATTGCTAAAATGCATTGTTACCTTACAAAACATAAAAAGCTGTTTTCAAGATCAAATGCCCCTGCGGCCATACTGACAACTCCCAACTCATAGACTACATAATTCCATTCAGACAGACATTGCACCACTTTCTACTTCATCAAAATGACTCTATTCAAAAGATAACACAGTTTGGCATGCTCAAGAACACTTTGTTCGCCCTCAGATTTGCCATAATAGGTACTTGCAGGAGAATGCCACAAAATTTAACATAAATATAAGGATCATGTTGTCCATTGGTGTACACTCTCAACTTCCAAATTGCATGCAAATAACCAAAATTAGCTTCAGCACTACCAAACCAAAACTCAACAGCAAGTATCACCTAGCACCAAGCTTCAATTCACCTGGCATACCTAACAAGAAGAAATGACATGGATACCAATTTGCTACCAATTCATGACTCCAACAACACAGCTTGCGCTCATTTCTCTTTAGTATTTCCTAGGGTACCATGCAAAACATTTCTTCACGTGCTGTACCATGCAAAACATTGAGTGATCAAATCAGTATGCGGAACCAATTTAAATAGGACTGACAGCAAAAACATTAATCACTGCCAAATTAACAGGGACTTGAGAATTGAGCAAGCTCACATCTTGAAGTAGAACTGAGTATTCTCATTTATTAGTTACACAACCAGACCAAGTGACTCAATCTAGCAAAAGCCCACTTAAGCTCTTAACCCACTTGAGTGGATACAATAATCACTATCAATCATGAGTAAGAAACATGAAACTGTCTCAAATGCCCAAGACTTCAAGAGCACTATGTTGGGTCTCAGACTAGAGAAATAGGTACTTGCAGGTGACTGCCTTTAATAAATTACAGACAATTTAAGGATTATGTTGTCCCTCAGCGTAGGTTCTCAACTTTAAAATTCCATGCAAATAACCCAAAATAAACAACCCACATGCTCCCAAACAAAAAATTAACCGCAAGTATCACCAAACACCAGGTTTCAGTTCCCTTAGCATATCTAGCAAGAGGACATGACCATGGTTGTCACGGCGTCGCCTAGGCGTCCTGGCGGCTGGAGGTGGACGCCGAGGCTAGTCGCCTCGCCTGCTCCCGCCGTTGACGCCGGTCTTTGGCCTGCTCCCGCCGTCGGCGTAGATCTCTAGCTTGCTTCCACCGCCGGCGTCGATCTCCAGCAGCGCGGGGAAGGGAGGCGGCGGGGAGAGATCGGGCGTGGGGAGGGGAGGCCGGAGGCAGCGGGGAGAGATCGGGCGCAGGGAAGGGAGGCGGCGGGGAGAGAGAGATGGGGGGAGAGCGGGAGCCAAAGAGCAGTCGGGCGCACTGGCTGGCGGCGGCTAGGGTCAGATCGAGCGCGGGGAGCTGGAGGCGGTGGGGGGAGGAGGCGAGGGGAGAAGGCGGCGGGAAGAGGAGGCGGACGGGGGAGGCGGCGGTGGGGAGAGGAGGCGGATGCGGGAGGCTGCGGCGGGGAGAGGAGGCAGATGTGGGAGGCGGCAGCGGGGAGAGGAGGCGTCGAGGTCGGGAGAGGCAGAGAGACGAGAGAGAGACGGGAGAGGCGGGGAGAGGTCGGGAGAGACGAGAGAGAGACGGGAGAGGCGGGGAGAGGTCGGGAGAGACATAGAGGTCGGGGGACTTTTAACAGGAGAGACGGAGAAGTATGTGACCGTATGTATGTGACGGGAGATTATACAGGATATGGCGCTCGCCATGGCGTCACCTAGGTGTCGCCGCGGCGTCGCCTAGGCGTCCAGGCGTACCTCACTCGCCGTGGTCGCCAATTCCGCCGTGACAACCATGGGCATGACACAAACGAACACGTGCTATCAACTCATGACTCCAAAAATGCAGCTTGCACACATTTCTCTGAATATGTAGATCCAAAAGAGAGTTTCTTCTTATGGAGTAAAACACAAAACATAGAATCAGTGGTCAGCCAACTTAAACAAAAACAAACCAGACATTAACCATTGGCTCTTAACAAGGACTCTGAAAACTCACAACTTAAAGCAAAATTGAGTAAGTCTCATTTATTTGTTACACAACAAAGCC
This sequence comes from Dendrocalamus latiflorus, assembly GCA_017311315.1. NCBI lineage: Eukaryota > Viridiplantae > Streptophyta > Magnoliopsida > Poales > Poaceae > Dendrocalamus > Dendrocalamus latiflorus. Next base: position 32,897,075 of record CM029657.1, read on the forward strand.
ATGAAGACCTGAGCTAGCAAAGCTCACTTAAGCTCTTAGCCCATACAAGTATGATTAGTTCCCAACTCACTCATTTACATTGCATTAGCTTCTATGCATGCACACAAACACAGGCAACCTGCAAAAATGTTAGTAGTCATGGTAAAAGATAAATGTGTTTGTTTAACAAAGTCGAATTCTGGTGGAATCCTGACACCCAACTTAACCCTTTTAACATATGAACTTTTGAAATTATAGATGTAGTTCAACTATGTACAGACATCAAGGCTAATATCTGTAACACCATAATAATATTTAACGATTGCAGAGCCTTCTATTATCCAATGTGGGGCTGCCTGTTGATCTACTTTTACTTCTAAGTAATTCCTGTTTCTCCCTAAAGCCAATAAAAATTGCATTTTGGAGGAAGCACAATTTGTCTTAAAGCCAGACGACTTAAGTCACCCAACATAGAGTATCCACAAGAAACCCATCCTGTCATCTTGATCTTCAAAATAAAAATTAGCAATGTTGCATAAAAATTACCATCTGTAACTCGTGCGGCTAGTCCAAAATCTGCGAGCTTCATCTTTCCTGCCTTGGAGAGCAAAATATTCTCCGGCTTAATGTCCCTATGAACAACGCCCATCTCGTGGCAGTACTTCACCACGGCCATTAGATCCTTGATCACAATGGCGGCACGCTGCTCGGAAAACCTGCCTTCCCTCGCCATCTCGTCCAGCAGTTGGCCGCTGCTGCAGAGCTCCATGACTAGGTAGAACTTGTCGGCGTCCTCGAAGACGGCGTTGAGCGTGACGACGCCGGGGTGGCCCGAGAGGTGCTGCATGATCTCCACCTCGCGGTGGACCGTCTCCTCGCCGTTCTTGGGCAGCGCCTTGCAGGCAAACTCCTCGCCCCCGGCCTTCGAGCGGCAGATCCGGACGGACCCGAACTTGCCCTGGCCGATCTCGCCGCCGAGTTCGTACTCGCTCTCGTGCCGCTTCTTCCGCCCCATCCGCGTGGCCGACTCGATGCATCCCAGCTTCCGCTTCAGACCCCGCCCAGGGCTCTCCGGCGCTGCCCGCCCGCTCGCCGGCGGCGCCGTCATCACCACGCAGCCCCTGGCTGAGGCGTCATCGGCGGCATCTCCACCCCCGGATGAGGGCTTCTTCTCAGGGCGCGGCTTGGGCTCCCGGAAGGTGCGCTTGCGGGCGGCGGTGGCGTCGTGGAGGGATCCGGCGAGGGAGCACGGGGAGCGCATGCCCTTGCGCTTCCGCGGCAGCGAATCCATGGGAGGGACTCGGAACGCTAGGCGGCGGCGTGCTTGCGCCGCTTGCGGGTCATGGGGGATGGGGGATCGGGGGGTGGATCAGGAAGGCTGGTGGCGAGATGGGATGGGGAGGGGCTCGAGGAGAGGAGGGGAGGGAAGGGAGGAGACGAGGAGGACGACGGCGGTGGACTCCTGGTGGGGCGGGGCGGTGGGGCTGGCTTTCGTGGACTCGTGCCGCGGGTGGGCGTCTCGGTCTCGGCCGCTCGGTGGTTGGGAGCAGTGAGCACTACGCGAGAAACTGAGAAAGGCACGGGTTCGGAGGGGTCGGCCGGCGCGTGCGGTTGTTGCGTACGGGCGGAGCCGGCCGGTGTGAGTGTGATTGTGTCGGGCGGGTGGAACGTGCGGGGAAATCACGCGACGCGACGGTTCCTGGCCGTGCCGTTCCCGCTGCGGTCGCGGCGACGGGTTTGATGTGGGGTTTCTTTGTTGGGAAAATTTGTTTTATAGTTCTGAAAGTTCACCTCTTTTATAAAATACCATCAAAAGAACCCGATTCCGGATATTGCCACCAAAAGTTTCACTTCGCTTCGGAATTTACCACTCTGTTAGTTTTTCAGGGTGACGGAGTTAACTGAGACAAAAATGCCCTTGTGGCAACTGAGACATGAACAACAGCGCATCTCTGTGGCTGGAATTGAATGACCCAAACATAGTAGGAGTAAGCCAAAAATCTAGGGAAAAGAATCTAAATGAAAATGTTGCTACACACAATAGTAAACGCCAACCTTGAGTCAATAACCTCAAGAAATCTGCCCTGGTGGTTTGAACCAAGAACCTAGACAGCAGAACAATTAATTTTGCTTATAAAGCACATTGTTACAGAACATGAACCTTCTTGGATGATCAGTCATGGGGCTTACGTGAATCTTGGAAGAAGTTTTTGGGTCAAGAAATCCCTTCACACTGGTCCAGATCAGCTTGAACCCACTGCCCGCATTCACAACATACATTTGATGTAGCGTCCGCAGGTCCATTTACACTTGAAAGGCTATTCAACTGAAATAAGACTGCACAAACCATTGAAATGTAAAATTACCTCAGGATAGTAGTCACTGTCTATTGAAATGTAAAACCATTGAAATGTAAGCTGTCCTGGCAGGGAGAGACATACTTACCCGTGTGCTACTGTGCCTACCAAAGTTGAATAAAACTGTAAGTCTGTGACAGTACTGGATCACAATTATTGCTGCTGTTGAACATCGAGCCTAGTAGTTAGAGATCAATATTTAGTCATCAAACACAAAATTTAGTTACAATCAGGAAATGGTTGTCATACCAGTGATAGCATGAACGGTGGTCATCAAACCCTCAACAATACCAAACCTGTCATTGATAACCTGAAAGCAATAGAACATCTTAGTACAGAGCTTCCAGCAAGTAAACAATGATTGTCACCATGAAAGTCTGAACACAACAAGTAATCAAAGACTCTGGACAGGCAACCAAAGACTCTGTACAGGCAAGCAATAGGCCATATGAATTTTTATTGTACAGAGCTTAACCTGAAACCTGAAAGCAATGGTTAACCTGAAAGCAATGGTTGTCATATCACTTTTTAAAAAAAACTCACAGCAAGTAAACAATGAATAAAAACTCCAGCAAGTAAACAACCCCCATCAGGATTTTTGTCCAAGTAGAATAAAGCATAGGTCATCCAAGTCAAGATTACACAACAGCTCGTTTCTGACTACAATCTGCAGCTCACTATCCCCAATTCTTGGTTCAATCTGGAGCGGGGCGGGGGCAACAAAGTGGTCAGACCTACCAACAGTCATGATAAACTTCACTACTTTTGAAGACCGTAACAAGGATAAGATCTCCTGGTCAGTAGCAAGACGAATTGTTTCACCGTCAAGTCCATCATACCAAAAAATTGCCTCCTGATTACTTGCCCAGCTATAGTGTTCAAAGACATCTTTCTCCATATCAACTATGGAATACTCCTCTGAATTCACCCACCAATCCAACAACCTACCCTTGCGATACACAGATCGCCCATCCTCTACCGTTTGGAAGGAAGTAACAGCAATCTCTACTTTACAAGCATCAGGTTGTCTTCCGTCATCGGCATAAATGTCTCATTGTAGTTGGGCCTTTCCTGGCGGGAGGTGTAGTAGCGGAACGGAGACTGCAGCAGCGGGGGTCTGTGAATGTCGCATAGCCGAGCCGCGGCTAAGCGAGCAGCGTCCTGAAGAGCTATTGTAACGGTGCTCCTCCTGTGCAGAGTCCTGAAGACAAGGGGTGGATCCTTCTCATCTAGGGCATAGATGAATACTTCCATAATCCAGGACTCCCTCGCTCCTTCGGCGGCCTTACGCCCCCAGTATATGGGCTGGTCCTTATAGCCCAAATAGTTCAGTAGTTTGCGTAGGATGCTCGCAAACTCCCCCTCGTGTTGTCCGTGAGCGAAGTAGTCCCACTGTCCCTCAGCTGCTCCTCCAGACATCTGTAAATAAAAACACTAGTGCTAGTATCTTTTCAAAACTACCAATGAAAGATGGATGAGATCCGATCTAGGAAGGATAGGAAGTAATATACTATATTTTTAGAAATTCCTTTTTACTTATTTCAAAATTTTAGTCTTAGAGCCCTATCTAGTAACCATACTAAGGCTTTACCCTACAGTCGTATGCTCTGATACCAGCTCTATTGGACCCGAATTTTTCGATTCAGAATCCCTTGTGATTCCACCGTACTATTTCCTGAATCAGTAGATAGTGCTCACAAGTACATTGCTGCATCAACTTATACATCGCATGAAACATACTAATCCATAATGTTACATATCAGAGTTTAAAATACACCGCGTCAGGTGACAGTTTACATAAGGGCCGAATAGGCCAAATGTCTACGTTACAAAAGACAATAGCGGAAGCCAAAGCACAAGTAAGACCATAATCCACAAGCAAACGACTGAGGGGTAAATGTATACAACATATATTATCAAGACTTAGATAATATAGGTGCACACAATTTTCATTAAGTCTACTTGTCTAGGACTTGAAATCGAAGAAGCCATCCTAGTTTCCTTCATTGTTTCCTCCATCCGTGGCAGGGGTATCTTCATAGGCATAGTGATCTTGGGTCCCTGTTTTTGATTTTGGTAATGCGAGGATGAGCACAATCCACCGTGCTCCGTAAGCCAATACACAGAATACAATAAATAACATGCATGGCTTATCAAAGGAAGACTCGGGTTATTTTATTTGCCATCAATTGCTTTTAGAATATGTTACTTAGAAATTTCCTAAGACCTAGCAGTTTGAACTAAAATATATAAAGTATGAAGGAATGCAATAATAATAGCGATCCAGATACCATCCATCATTACATAGTCTATGCACCATATGCTAACTTTTCAGCGTCATAACCGCTTACCTTATCACTGGGGCGACACCTAGGGCAACACAAATTAGGGTTTTCCACTGCCCTCCATTTTCTTCCAATTCCACCTACAAAGTTTTTGGAAATAGTCCACACTTGATCGTGGGCACAGCTATTCGAATAGTTTTGACTCTGCAGAGTTTGTACATTTTACCCACAAGAAACGATCCGCTCGTTGCTCCACACGATTCCTTAGTTATGCGGTTGAGATAATCATCACAGTATCTTTTCCAAATACCTCGCCCCTTCCATCATCTCACCCCATGTGGGCTTCTCCTATTTGCGGTGGGTCCCATAAGTTGTGTGGAATGTTCTACCCCTATGCGGCTAGCAACTGGACTACCCACACTGTCTAGCACCCCGCGGTAAACTTCACCCTCAACGAGTATCCTATTCAAGTCATCATACAGATAGCCACTTGCATTACCTCATCTCCTCCATCGATAAAATGACTTTCAGGATCCAGTAAATCTACTAAGTCAAGTTGTAATTTACAGATGTGCGGTTGTACTTGTCTTACATAGGAGGTCACGACAAGATTCAGTCCTTAGGATTATCTAGGCAGTTCTACCACTAACCACACTCTCGTATACCACTGCACCAGCCCCCAAACCATCGGCCCAGATATTTAAGTAAGTTGGGGATTTTTGGAACATAAAATAGTCATATCAAAATACACCAGTCATTTTCACCATGACTTCCCAAACCAGTTTCTCATAATTGAAAGTAATGCTTAGGGTATTTTGGTGCCCCCAATCATTTAAGCAATTCTAAGTAGTAGCGTATAATTACAGACTTATTTTCGAAAGTTTTACCATTCTAATTTTTGCTAAGGTAACAAGTCTTAGATATTAAAGTGTTTCAAATGAGTGTAATACTAGTAAGTTCATTAATGGTTATATAACTAGTAACCAGAAATCAATCATATACTTGTACATAAAATAACAGCATGCAATTTGATAATTTAAAACCGAATTAATTTGCAGAAAATTTAATTCAACATGATCAAAGTATTGACTCGCCTTGGTCACAATTGACTTGATCTTAATCGTCGAGAGTTGCTTTAGCCTCAGCTTCTTCTTCTTGAGCCTCGTACGCTATTTTTACATTACGCAAAAATTTAGATAAAAATCAATAAACCAAACAAATTCTCATAAAAATTCAAATAAGCTTCAAAAATTATGGCTTTAGTTTCATTGGATAGATATTGAATTTAGAAATTTGTTTCACTCAAATTGGATTTAAGATGAATAAGTTATGCATTTTTTAAGTTCTTAGTTTGAATAAATCCGAAAAATAAATAAAATCTGACAGGTGGAGCCCACAATAGGTTTTTTAATTTTTCTTTATCTTTTATTTTATTTTCTTTGTACCTTTGACATGCGGGACCGGTTACTATTTTAATTAAAGGGCATGGCCCACATGTCAGTTAGTGGTTTATACTAACTAACCGTGATTAGTATTAATGGCATGTCTTAACAATTAATTTAATGACTGTCTTAAGCTAATTAATTACCCTCTCTTCTCGCTACAGTTCTCCTTCTTCCTCTGGCAGAAGAACGATGAGCTCGCTGCCGGCGGAGGAGACGACAGTCGGAGCTGAGCATCCCAAAAATGGGTTTCTCACACCCACGCCTACCCGTAGGCGAAGCCTCGCTGGCCAATTTGGACGGGGCGTCGACCGGCGGCGACCGTGGGCGGCGGCGGAACAGGGGAGTGGTGGCTATGGCGGCGTACGGCACCGGAGCTCAATTAAACAAGAGGGGAGCACCTAGGTGAGCTCGGGAGTCTACCTCGAGGGTCGGCGCGGCTCGGGATTGGCGGTGGCGAGCTAGCAACATGCGACGGCGACGAGCGAAGGAGGCGCACGGTGTTGGCGAAATACAGGTGACGTGAGGTCCGGCAAAGGAGGATAATGGTGTTGCAGTGCTCTGGGGGTGCTTCGGTGAGGAGGAATCGGACCACAGCAGCGCTAATCAGCAGATTGCTCAACGGTCGAATTTGGGGAAGAAGGCGCCGCCGGCGAGCTGTGGTGCACTTGTATGTCTTTGACACAAAACAAGATCAAGAAGAGAAGAGAAAACACCAAAAACCAAACGAAATAAAGATTTCAACACTTAAGCAAAGAGGAGAAAGATTTGATGAATTTTAGATATATATTGATACTTAGAGATGAATATTTACAACCACTCCCTAGCCACTTCACAAGCCTAGGGATGACAACAAGCTCAAGACTAAGAGCTACAACTCATCTCACAAAGGTTCTTTCCAAAATCCCTAACTCCCCTGAAAGGCTTAGCACTAGCTCGTCCAAAGCTTTTCCTCTAAGCCACCTCTTTCCCTCCTTATATATGGATACTCATAAGAGAAATCCAAATCAGCACCTCTAGTTGAGTTTCATCCATCTTACATGGCCTAAATCACTAATCTAACATCATGCCAGGTTTTACACTCACATATGTATGTTTCTCAAAACGTGACTTTTACTTGGCTCCAATAGGACGAATCCACTTAGGCAACCGCTGCGATTTCACACACCGTTACTTTTTTTTTGGTATTTGGTAATTTACCAAAATACCCCTCTATTACCTTCTATGAAGTTTTACGCTTCCTTTGCCTTGAAGCAGCCACGTGCTTTATCTTTACATGTGGCTCCAAAGACTTCTCATCAAGTCTCTCACACGTTCAAATCGCACTGAACCGTTCTCACTTGCAAACGGACCCAAGTCACTCAGAGCGCCACAAACCTCTCCGTGCACCTGGCTAGCTGGCTTTCCTGATCATTCAGGGCCTCAGCTCCTTCTTAAGCTTAGCCTTGATCCACTTTCATATCATCTGTTATGTCCACCATCAGTAACTTCCGCTCCGATTCCTTGTCTCCCCAACTTGTAACCACGCCGCTGGCCTCAGTCATATTTTGGTGGCACCTTGATCGCTCTAGACCTCAGCTCCCCTGACTTAGTCTCGATCCCTTTCGTCTCATCATGACCTAACTCCAGAATCCTACAACCAACAACAACAAGCAAATTGTCACGTAGCAACACAAAACATAAAATCATCAATTGTCACAATTGATGGGGGAAGAATATTTACCTTACATAAAAGCATCTCCACATGCTTTGACACGTAGCCCATAGTATCCAATGATTAGTTGTCACGTCTTCACACATTCAGACTCCCCCGAATCGTCTCTACATGCATTGACCTCGTCACTTAGCGCACCATATACACCAACTCGTTTCTTCATGATTCTTGTATTCTCTGTGCTCCCGCTTGAGACATGTTGCCTCATCCAGACTTATATGATTGCTTCAGACCTCAACTTTTGCGTTGACCGCTACATCCTTCAAGCTATTTACATATCCAAAGATCAAGCAACCATATCAAACATAAGTTCTATACACTTAATTTGTGTTAGTTAAAACAATACATCATGCAACATGTTACACCCAAGCAACGCCACTTATGCATAAACTCAAACATGTCTATTTCTGTTTTCATTTAAATTGCAAACTCTCTAAATTAAATTTAAACTTCGACAACGAATCACAATTAAATTAAATACTTATCACACAATATAAGATAAACTTTATATGGTCTGACAATTTGAAATGGAACAAATACAAATACAATATACAGATTACGAATCTTCAGCTTCCAAGGCTGCTTTCTTGTTCGCTTTGGCGTCGCTATACTCGCCGTAGGAGTAGGACGCCAGGCCCCAGAGCGACAGCACGAGCGCCACTCCCTTCTCGCTGCTGAACTTCTCGTGCAGGAAGATCACAGCAGCCACCTCGGTAACCGGGATGAACACCGCGATGAGGATCCCGGCGAGCAGCGTGTGGGCGCAGAAGATGACGCCGACGGTGCCCAGGAAGAAGAACTGCCATAGGATGGCGCTCCAAAACAGCACCGTGTAGTACCGGGCTTCTCCCAGCTGAAAGGCCCGCGATTCCCTCGGGATCGCCTGTACGCCCAAACATCAACCGAACAGCTAAATATTGCTTGCTCAAACAAAATTTGTTGAGGCTCAGTAGTCAGTACAGAGTTAAGATTACAATGTCTCGTTAACTTGAAAAGTTCACCTGGAACCTAGCTTCTCTGCATCATTTTAGATGCGGTATAATACGTAATACGCATTCATGGAACTACAACATAAAGAGAAGCAGAAAAGTATAAGAGTAAGGACCGGCTGGAACGAGAGAATTTTTCATGATTGGATTCCTATAGAAATTGAACTGTTTTTTTTAATGAAATTTCTATATTTCAAATAGGGCCTAAAAGCATGAATTTGCTATCTTTGTAGTATATATTTTGTGACGTTGGCCTACACTTGTTATTTCCCGTCCTGTGGTCTCTATATATAGTCCGCATATTAAAGATTGGGTATTCTCTGGCTAGTGCTTCCATCTACGTGGATTTTGTTTTCCCTTGGGCTGACGCGCGTGCATGCATTACCAACACTCCTAACCACCAATTAATGGCCAATTAATGGCCCGCGGTCTTGGCTTTCAGGCACCTAACTCTTTTGTTTTGATCCACGTGATAACTAGCATGATATGACGCCGTGTTAAGACTTATCCTAGGAAGAAAGAAAGAAAGGAGGTGTGATGATCATTGACCAGTGACACTTCCCATCTGTTGTGCTACAAGCCTAAAGCTCAGTTGTTCTTCCACACTGGTTTCGCCTTTGCAACATCCCTAGCTAGCTTTTGCTATTACTCAATTCTTGCAGCAAGTGTCCTTGGCTCTTTGTGCAGGCTGGTTATCCGTCCCTTGTATGGCGATTAGTGGTGGCGCACATGCCTACCATTTTGTGCCGTCCAGAAAACAAGTGATCAAATTGATACTAAGCAATCAGGCTACATTTTAAAGGTATGGACTAGACGACTAGGGCGAGTGCCTTCTTTTCGGCTACGGCTGATAATTTATAACTGCGGTTGATGGTTTCTGGTTCTACAGCGAGCGTTTATGTAAACGAATTGAATACCGATAAACTGTTTTGAAAATTTTCTTCTAATAAACTGCTTCGAAATGATGTCTGAGAAATTATCTCATTTGTTTGTTCGGAGAAGAAAGTTGAGTGCTGAGAAAACACTTCGACATGACCATCAAAATTAAAGGCGAATGGATTCAATGCAAAATCTTATCTTTTCAGCCATAATCTTTGTCATTGTCTTATAGACTGGGGCTACGCCAATAATTGGTTTGATTCCTTTGGGTCAAAGTGGGCAGCGCCGCTGTCCTTCTCCTTATTCAGTGACGAAATTAGACGCATGACTGGGACTTGAAAGGTTCTCACGCAAACGCCGCAGTAATAACACTAAGACGAATCGCCTGGTCCTTTTCACTATAGGCATGACATCCAATTGCTGCCATGAGGAATGGGCCAAGGCCAATTTATTCGAGGAAGCGATATTATTCGGAAACTGAAGTGTTGATGGCTACTTCGTGTCCAGATTGCAAGCTGGGGTTTGTATCGTTGCCGTTGTTAACCAGATTAGGCGTATATTCCTCCTGACGTTTCCATGCATGATCCAAGAAAATTACCACACGACAATCCATGAACATAATATAAAATAAAATTCTACTCGTACTAGTACTACTCAGTCTTAGTAAAATACTATCTTGTTAAGCTGGATTTTAAGGGTTTCACTTGGAAGCATAAATTTCATAACATACATGTAGCGAATACATAATTTTCTATAAAATTCTTATGAAATATTTTCTACAAGGGTTTTTAATAAACATCATTCAGATGTTTTCTTCCTAAAAATCAGCTAGATTTTTTTAACATGTATATAACATTTTTTCATTTATGTATGCAACATTTCTCCCATATATACAATATTTCTCGGCTATAAAATGTTACATATATAGGAAAAATATTACATATATATTAAATTATTGTATACATGGGTAAAAAATATTGCAAACATGAGCGAAAAATGTTACATACATAGCAAAAAAATCTAGCTAAGTTTTAGGAAGAAAACATCCAGGTGATTGCTAGACATATCCGGATTTTGATAAACATCACACGGATGTTTTCTTCCTAAAAATCAGCCATATTTTTTTGCTATGTATGCCACATTTTTCGCTCATATTTGTAACATTTTTCCCATGTATGCAACATTTCTCGGCTATAAATGTTGCATATATAGGAAAAATGTTGCATATATGGGTTGCAAACATATGCGAAAATGTTATATACATGGCAAAAAATCTTGTTGATTTTTAGGAAAAATATCCAGGTAATTGTTAGACATACCCTTTCTACAAAATTCTTATGAAATTCGCGCATTTAAACATCCCCAATCAAAATAATTATAGGAAGACCTATCAGCCCTATCTTTCATTTTTTTATGGCTTTTGGTTTTGGCTTTTTTGAAAGCCAAAACAAATAGGATAGTTTTATCATACGGATTTTCGAAGCCACTTCTTCAAACAGTTTTTTGAGTCTAAAATTATATACGTCGTTCGCATCAATGTTTCTACCATATTAAAAAAACGTAACTAAATGTTATTCGTCTTAGCAAAAGATTAGGACCGTCAATTGCTAGCACAGTACGATTCTTTGTTGTTTTCGTTTGGTCGGTACTTGGAACTAAACACGAGACGTATTAAGTTCTATAGTCGGTCGGGCTAATACAGTAGGGGTAGGAAACACGTGGGCACCTGGAAGTCCCTGTTGACGACCATCCCGACGGTGCAGAACGCGGTGGCGAAGAAGCCCATCACCAGCTGCATCTCCATCACCAGCGCGTACGTCACGGCGCGGCCGCTGCCCGCGGCGCGCTTGTAGGCGAGCTCGATGAGCGGCAGCACGAGCCCGTACAGCGCGGCGGCGCCGAGGGTCAGGAAGAAGCCCAGCCAGTACTGGCCCCTGGTGACCCCGGCGGGGCGGTCCGAGGACACGTGCAGACCCAGCACGATGGCGCCGACCGTGAGCAGCGCCACGGCGTTCACGGACGCCGCCGTCAGCCGCTGCCGCACGATGAGGAACGCGAAGAATACCGTGAACGCGAGCTGTGTGGAGATGAGGATGGAGGAGGTGGACACCGGCAGGTACGCGAGGCCGTAGGCGTAGATGAAATCGTCGGCGCCCGTGACTAGCCCGAGCGCCGCGGCGGCCAGCAGTATGCGCGGCGGGGTGAGCACGACCGGCGCGCCGCGGTCGCGCGCGCGCCGGCCGAGGTAGGACGCCGCCACGGGGAGCAGCAGCAGCGGCCAGCCGGCGGTCTCAAGCCAGGCGGAGAGCCACTGCCGGTGCCCGCCCTTGCCGTAGTAGAGGCGGCTGAGGAGCGGCCCGCCCGTGGCGCCCAGCGCGAGCATCCCGCAGTTGAGCGCCACGAGGAGCCGGTGCATCGCCTTGCCGCGCCGCACCGGCGGGGCAGGCAGCGAGTCCTTGGGCGCCTCCACGTCCATGCCGACGCTACGGGCGCGTGCCGGGTGCTGTGTGCGAGCGGGACGCGCACGAGGCTGGCTGGCGTCTGTCTAGGACTCCAGATTTGGAGGCTAGCTATAACGACGCTTTGCATACAATGATGACGCCGGTTTTTTTTTTTAATGAAAAGGAGTACTGCCTTCATTTATTGAAAGAAGGAAAGAGTATAAAAGAGCAAACAGAAATAAAGAGAAAAATAAATTGTACAAGACTAACGAGAGCCACCCTACAAGAGGGCTAACGGGGGATCAATTCGAGCAACTATTTCGGGCATGCGTCCTCCCAAGAGTGGTTTTCATTCTTAATTAATCGAAGAAGTACATTATGAAGTCGTTCATTCTACTAGAAAATACTTGCATTTCTTTCATTCCATAACCCAGATGATGGCCATTATGACGGAGTTGAGCCTGATTTGTTGCTGCCATACCAACTGGACGATAATTCCATCCACCATTGTAGTAGGTCAGTTTGTGTTGATGTAAATGACTTGAGGCCATCGATCCGCAGCCAATTAGCTATTCCATGTCATATGCATTGACGATAGTTTTACATTGGAGCAATAGGTAGGTGGTTGTCTCCAAGTTTTTGTAGCATAAAAGGCAAAAATAGTTATTCGGCCATGAGCGAACAAGGAGGATATCGATTGTGAGTATTTTCCCTTGGGTTGCTAACCATGCGAAGGACTTGCACTTAGACGGTGCCCAAGGTTGCCAAATAAGCTTTTTAAGGGGAAAAAGAACTCTTCTGTAAGCCGAGCATGCGGAGAACTGCCCATCCTGAGAGAAACATCAAGTCACTGTGTCCCAGGTGCCCGAAGGTTGAACATGGAGGTCATCTTGCGAGTAAGACAAACGCTGTGGCATGGGAAGACCATGGATGCCTTCATCTTTTGCTGTGACAGATTGGCCTGAGGGGGCAGCAGAAGCAGCTCGCATGAGCTAACCCTTCCATTTGATCCATTTCTAAAATTCAACTCGAAAATCAGCCTATTTAAGCTATTTCGTAATCTGGGAAAAATTCACTATAGAAAGATGCAAAATAATAATTTTAGGGAGCTATGCAACATCTTAAGAGCATGTGAGAATTATTTCAGAATTGTTAGACCTCATTTAATCTCTCGTTGTAAATAGTAGCCTTTATTGGCATTTAAATTAAAAATCTAATAATTTTCTTTGAACAGTGCCTTGAAATATTTTTCATAGCCCACTGACATATGGAATAACACCCTTGTGAATTTTTTTATAATTTTTAAGGTTGTTTGCTATTTTAAATAAATTTTCTCTTTGGTCTTTCGGTAGGGGCATTTTGGTCTTTTTAGAAGATAACGGCTTCCACTATCGGTGCACTAACGATAGTGGCATATAATTGAATTTTAGTATAATTCAATGGTATATAATAGAGAGAGTGCTATTCACTGGCATTTTATAGAAGCGAACGCTATTTAGTGGTATAGAATCAATTTTTTTTAATAATCTAGTTGCTAACCTACCTTGGTTTCAAAAGTAAATCTACAATGAAGACCTGACACAACTATATTTAATGATTTCAGTTGCTAACCTATCATGATTTCAAAAGTAAATCTACAAAGAAGTGCAAAAAACTCACCATCGACGATGCGCGGATCTAGGAGCTAAGTTGAACTAGTGGGTAGGGGTGGATATCGAGCCAACTCCTCGTCTTATCGAGCTTTTTCTAAAAATGACATAGTTTGATTTAAAATAATTTTACATATAATTTAAAAGTATTTTTAGAAACGAGCTAACGAGCCGAGCCGAGCCGAGTTTAAGCAAAATTCAAATTCATTTGAAATCAACTCATTTTAATGTTTAGCCAATTAACAAGTATAATTGAAGCAATTTTGAACCGAGCCAACGAGCCCCACTAACGAGCTTTTTTTTCCACCCCTGCCAGTGGGCGATTTGTACACTTGTTATCTAACAGTTGAGTGACTATGCCAAGTCGTTTAACGGTGAAACGACATAAGGTCATTACTATAAAATAAAAAAAACATGTGTATTACTGTAATTCGTAATAAAAATAGATTATTAAAAAAATTCACTGCTGGTAGATGTTGACACAGGTGAAGTTTTTGCAGCCGTCCAAATTAGCCTTGAGACGTCCTCGTTAGCCGTTAGCCAGCGAGCACTACTATGCAGTATGAATAATGGCCGACAAACAAGTCCATGACCAATCTATGGGGCAGTGACTACACGTCACTACTGACTACTACTATTCGCAGTCGCAGCTTGCCGCTCAATTGGTATCAGGGCTAGAACAGAGGAACCAGGGTTTCGTCCCGGGAGCTGCCGCGCGCTGCCTGGCGATCGGCGTGGGCGGCCACGCGCGGCCCTGGCGGCTGGCCGGACATGTCCGGTGGCGCAGCGCATCCGACGAGACGGGGCCATGCAGAGCGCGCCGCGCGGGGCCGTAGGCGTTGGTGTTTCCGTGTGGCCAAGGCGGGGAGGCTTTCCGGGTCAGGAGCAGAGCAAAGGGCCGGCAGCCCATAGGCTCGGCCAACAGGCCCACACGAAAGAGCAGATCCGATTTTTCTGGCCTAGGAGTAGTCCATTACCAGCCCAGGACCCGCGTCATCTCGTTGAGCTCTGTTTCCCACCGATGTTGTGCGGTAGTTAACGCTCAGCACCAGGCACGCGCGCGGTGCCAGTAGTAGGGCGCGTGCCGTGGAGCAGCGTCAGGGCGGGTGAGTGCGAGCGCCGAGCCGCCGGGGCCGAGCGCCTGAGGCCGAAGCAGAGCAGCGTTGCAAAGCACGTCTCCACGAGGCGTCAGGCGAACGTGCCATGTACCACGCCGTCCACGCGATCCCTTGAGGTGCCTGGACACGGGAGCCTCGAGCCCTGGACGGCGCACGATCTGGCGTCGTAGCGCCGCATTGAGCGGGGGGTAACGGGCTGTGAGGGTCTGAAAACTTGGAACATAGCCATTTCATGCGCAGCCTGCCGGATCAAAAAAACTAAAGCCAATTGATCGGAATATTGCAGAAGAGAAGTAACTTAGCTCTCTTTCTTCTTCAGAGTAGTTCATAAATAGGAATTTTGTAAAGAACTTGCCTTTGAAAAATGAAAGAATTTCTTTCTTTTCTGCAATTCATCTTGTTGAGTAATTAGTACTTGTAAAACAAAAAAAGAAAATGAAAGAGAACATACTTACAACTAGGAAATAAAGTTATATCGATAACTCTATTCTAACTCTCGACTATTTACTTTATTTATCTAGATAAACAAAACAAATAGTACAGAGTATAGTATACAGAGGGTAGCGTAGTTCATCGACTATCGTTGTCAAATTCCATTGTCATGTTCTGTCAGCAAAAGTTAGGAACAAGTCGATGTTAGGAAGTTTCTTCTAGTGGGCTAGACCACGTGCAAAAAGGAAAGACTTCGACTATGTGATATTACTTCCTTTCGATCAGGTTAATCAAATCGAACACATAAACGATAAGAAGATAAAAACTCATAATTTCTTCTTGTACACATGTTTAACGTTTTTTTGTAAACAACTCAATTGTTTTATGCTGATAGCAAGAGTCAGAAACAATTATTCACTAGAAAGCCCTTTCTAATGGACAGGACCACGTGCAGAGAAGAGAGACTTTCGACTAGTGGTGTCCCCTTCTCCGACCAGTTAAATCTCCGACCAGTTAAACAAATTGAATATACTAGAAGTAATCGAACAAATATAAAAGAAGCTCTACTGAACATACGATAATAAAGATTGAAAAAGCTAAAAGCTTTATTTAAAGAATAGAAATGTTTACACGTAAATTTTACGTAGTTAATCGATGTTCCAAGAGTTTGAGAGAATCTGGCCGTCCTCCATAGCAAATCGTATAGAGCCTGGTCGTGTGGGTTCGACCACAGTGTAAGGACCTTCTCGCTTGGAGGAAAGCTTGTTTCGATTAGACTAGGATTGAATTTCCCTCAATACCAAGTCACATACAGTAAGGCTACAAGATTGAACCTTACGATCGTAGTACTTACGCATGGCTTACTGGTAGACTGCTGATCGGATTAAGGCTTGATTCTTCTTCTCTTCGAGTAGATTGATGTCATCCGCTCGAAGTTGCTTTTGGCTTAAGTCGGTGAAGTTCTCAACCTTTGTCGACCAGATCTTTAATTCCGACGAAAGCATGGTTTCGACTCCAAAAACTAGGGAAAACATAGTCTCTCCTGTCACCCTTCTAGGAGTCGTATGAATTGCTCACAATATTGAAGGAAGTTTTTGTACCCAAGCCCCTTGGCGCTTCACAAATTGGTTAAAGACTTGAGTCTTAATTCTTTGCATTATTTGACCATTCATGTGCTCGACTACCTCATTGCTTTGAGGATGGGCGATTGAGGCATAACAAAGTTTGGTACCCTATTCGTCACAAAATTTTTAGAATTTGCGCTAGAAAATTGCTTACCGTTGTCCGTGATTATCCGACTTGGTACTCCAAATCAAGTAATTACACTTCTCATCACGAACCTCTTTGCGGCTTCCGTTATTATCCCAATCACAGGTTCAGCCTCGATCCATTTCGTGAATGTGTCAATAGCCACAAAAAGGAATTCGAAACCCCCCGGTACTCTTGGAAATGGTTCTAGGATGTCAAGACCTAGGTCACAAATGACCCTATCAACTTCTCTTCCGCTATGCATAATGTCTGTACGAGGAGGCACATGGATAATGGCGAGGAATCTGAGAATCCAAGCTCAGCTCGTCATGATGGCACTACCAGAGATTGCGTCCAGTGGCTATGGAGCTCGTGGAGACCACGTGCGGCGTTAGTGGCAGAGCTCGAGTGCTACTCATGATGCCGTAGGGGCTCACAAAGGAGACGCTGCCGGAGCTTGTGGAGTAAACTAAAAAAATTGGACATCCAGCAAAACAACTTTATATTGCAAGGAAACAACCTAACACCATGATTTAATACATAAGAACCCTAATACAACATCAATAAATGCCTATAGAAACATCAATAAATACCAACTGGAACAAAAATAAAAAATATCTAGCTGCAACAAATTGACATAATGAATGCAACAAAAAACATTCTTGTTGCAACAAAGGAGAAAACAGTCGCGACAAATAGTAACTATGGTTACAACTATAATTTTTTTACTGAAAACAATTTTAAGTAGAGTACACAATGCTGCAACATTCAGAAAAATAACTGCAACAACTTGGTTTACCTGTTGCAACAATCTATAAGTTCGCAGGAGAAGATGAAAAGTGGCTACACCACCACCTCATCATAACCACTGACTCGTCACTGATTCTCGGATGAGAGTGGCGTTGCTAAGAAGAGCTTTTAGTAGCAATGAGGTGCGGATGGTCGGACCATGCCTAGCGATGACGGATCTCGGCACATCGAGGCCTCAATCGTCTTGCCTGATGGTAGAAGAGCTCAGTTCACTTTAGTACTTATAAAGGCCACGTTTGACTATGACATAGCTCAGTCGTGCATATAGAAAGCGGGGGAGGATAGAAGGAAAGACGTTTGGTTGTGTATGGTAAATAGGCACTGAGTGTGGCCGGAGAGATCAATAAGAGACCGAGGAGGACTGGATAAGGATCGAAGACATACATTCAGATTGCATGGGTCAATCCGATGTTCCGTTGATTCGTTGCATCTGAAAATATGTCTAATGATGCACCATCTGACGCATTATGTATGCACAAAGCAGCATCTACATGCTTTCCCTGTGTGTTTTTCCACTCTGATTTGCTGTAGGCACTGACACTGAGGTCTTTCTATAGAGCGGACACTGCAGCTTTGAAACAGAAAAAAATGTATAATAACTCAATTACGACAATAATATATGAAAAACATGTGTGATTGGTTGGTTCAATTCACCAGCGTGCGCATGCTTGGAGAGACACTCGGCATTTCTTTGTCGATGTCACATGAGTACATGATTTGCAAACGCACAAAGCAAAAAGTACGAGTCCATGTGATGATGTGATCCATATACTACCTTTTTTAAAAAAAATATTACATCATGGCTAATTATATACTAACAAAAAAATGATCACAAATCCTCCTTTAATTAACCACCATTTTATATACATGTTTCTTGGGAAAACAATGAAACACGCACCTATAAAAAAAACCCACCGAATGCTTCATACACGCTCCCTCCAAAATTCCACCAAGAAAAAAAATTTCCACCACGACGACGAAAGCATCAACCATTTCCTAGCAGCAGCCACCATTTAACCCGAGCAGAAGCCGCGTCAAACACGTTGTCCGAGCGCGCAGGCCTGGTCGTCGTACCCGACTGACTTGCCGATGGTGCCGGGCTGCCGGCGCCGGCTGCCTTTCCGTCCTTGCTCTAGCCGTCCGCCTCGTCCCTCCGTGTCGACCTTGAGCCTCACTTTGGGAGCCTCGCGGAGAATGTCCGTGCCAAGAACGACGGCCACCGGCCGGACCGGGCCAGCCGGATGCTCCTTCCGGCGCGGCTGCTACCTTCGCCGCTGGCTATGAGACCACGGCGCGTGTTGCTTTGGTGGCCGGCACGGAATGCGACAAGGCTCGTCGTCCGCTGTAGCTTTCCCGCCTCGACAATCTCCCGGAGCACATGGTCAGGCAGCCGCAGAGTGAACCTCTCGGCGCCGGTGCCGGCCTGCGCGGCGAGCGAGTGCCCCGTCGAATGCGAACGCGGGAAACGTGCGGGCGCTCGGCTGGACTTGGAACGCAGCGCGCGTTTCAGGCTGCCAATGCGCGTTAACTCGTCTGCCTCTTCTCTTATGATCCTCTGCTCCTCGGTCTCCTCCACGTCAATGACGACGGCCGCCAGCCCTTGCGCTGCTGCCGTTGCAGACGTCGGCAGCGGCACTTCCTGCTGTTGCGGAGTGGGAGTCGAAAGCTCAGCGGGCACGTCGCCAATCGGGGCGTTGGGGTCGGGGACGAGGTTCGCGCGGCAGACGGGGCAGGTGACGTGGGATGCGAGCCACGTGTCGATGCAGTCGGTGTGGAAGACGTGGGAGCACTTGGGCAGGAGGCGGAGCGTCTCCTCGTCGTCGAACTCGCTGAGGCAGACGGCGCACTCGAGCGCGCCCTTGACGGCCTTGTGCGCCTTCACGTCGGCGTACGCCATTGTCGGGAAGGTCTCGAGGACGGTCTGGTCGAGCCCGCGCTGGCGCCTCGAGCGTGCGGCCGTGGCGCCGTGGGGGAGGGGGTTGGCAGAGTAGTCGGCGCGGTCGCCGTAGCAGCGGCGGATGTAGATGGAGAAGAAGCCGAGGAAGAAGAAGGCGCCGATGACGACGACGATGACGATGGCCATGGACGGGCTGAAGCTGGTCGCGTAGTAGCCCTGCGGAGGTGGGTCCTGCTGCGCCATCGCGGAGCCGGCGACGGCGAACAGGAGGAGGAGAAGGAGGCGACCATTATTGTAGAGTGCTGGTTCCATCGATCAGTGTGTCAGAGCGGTAATGATCGAGCGGACGGCGGTGGCTTTGTGGGAGTTTCTGGATATCAATTGGGAAGTCACGGTGTAGAGTGGAGCGTGTTTATATATGCGAGAAGGAAGGGATGACGGGCGATTGTGTGGAGCGGGAAACCACAAAGGTATTGATAAATATCATCTGAATGTTCTCTTTCTAACTATTATTCAGATTTATGACCGTTGGATTAGAGATCCAAGGGCCACAAATTCTCCCCACCCCCTCCAAAAAAATTCACCCCCTCCAAAAAAAATTCTCCACCCTCTAAAAAAAGACCGTTGGATCTCTAATCCAACGGTCCGAAATTTGGATGATTGTTGGGAAGAAAACATCCGAGTGATACCTATACACACCCACTACGAAATTGCTATTATTCTTGGGAGTGTCTGGTACCATCCAGATATTTTTTCTTAATTACCATTTAAATTTGTAATATTTGGATTAGAGATCAAGGGGCCCCTTGTTTTTGAAGGGAGAAGATTTTTTTCAAGGGGAGGAGAGAGAATTCATGGCTATTGGATCTCTAATCCAATAGTTCTAAATCTGGATAATAGTTAGGAAGAAAACATCCGGATGATATTTAACAAAACCCATTATTCTTTTCGGTTTTTCAGTGTTTTTTATTTTTCTTTATAATCATTATTTATTAAATTAATAAATCATAGTTTAAAAAGAAAAAGCCACCACAAGGTCGTTGCGTCTGCTAGCTAGCAAGCAATTTTTACACCAGAAGACAAAAATGGGCTTATGGCCATGAGAGCATCTGCAATGGGTCTATAGCAGCTCTCTACAAGAGAGTCCATATCATCAACTGTCCTACGTGGAAGATATTAAATGAAGAAAGAGAACGCAGCTCTCTACAGCTCTAGAGATAGTCTATAGCGCCAAATGAGGCAGCCTCCATAAATTCTGTGTGTGCATGTAAGCATCAAATAGCTATCCTTATAGATAGTTCTTTAGAATGCTAACTTTAGTGTGTACTATATAGATGATGTGGAAGTCTTATAGTTAGTTACTAGCTATAACCATTGCAGATGTTCTTAAGCACTAGTCTATAACGCCAAACGAGGCAGGCTCTATAAATTCTGTGTGTGCATGTAAGCATCAAATAGCTATCCTTATAGATAGTTCTTTAGAATGCTAGCTTTAGTGTGTACTATATAAATGATGTGGAAGTCTTATAGTTAGTTGCTAACTATAACCATTGGAGATGCCCTGAGTGCTCGGCAGCTTGTTGTGCGGCTCGGACACCACGTTTACTTTTAAGAGATAACAATTATTGTGTTTATCGAAAGAAAAAGAAACATATTTATACCAACCAATGTAGTGGGTTTAGATTATAATGCTACAAATTAAATTGGTATGAATGTGAGAGTTATATAAGGAATTAGAGTTAACATAAGCATATGAGCTGTATAACAAGTATAACTCTATGTTTAGATATAAATATATGCATTGTATTATTTAGTTGCATAATTATGCGGGGAATTTGGCTAGTTTGAGATTAAATAAGATGTAGTTTGTACTTTGTAATGAGGGTTGAAAATCTGATATCCAGCAACAATAATGGGCACACACCAATTAGCCAACAATTGTTTGGTTTTGAGTGGTTTTCTGGCATTTTATGCATGTATTTTTTAGTTTTTTTATGTTCTACGCCTTGAATAATTACTAATCCATATATTCCTCTAGTTAAATACCACAAGTAAGTGTGCAATATTATGTCAGGTAAAATATTTGTAACCCTGTACGTTAGTAGTTTATGAAGCGCTATAACTAGATGCGTCACTCCATATATATCCGTTCGTGGGTGCCACAAGCCACATGCTTGATTCCATTTAATTTTTAATAAACCTGATTCTATTCAAATTAAAGATGACCTGATGTATCGAAACATCCAACCGAGCTTATTAAGGGCAAGTGACATAATTAGTTTCTTTTAAAAGTAATATATTTCATCATTTAATTGTGAGATATCGATATTCATAAAATATACTACCTCTGTTCCATAATATAAGTTTGGCACGTATAACTAAAAAATATATTATTTAAGTAATATTTAATAAAATAAAATTATATTTATCTCTAATAGAAAAAGTAATATCGTATTTATGTAATAGGAGTAACTATGGTCTAATTATATTAAATATTACGTAAATATTATACTTTTTAGATATATGTGTTAAATTTATATTCCAGGACTGATGAAGTACCCTTCTATTAGATAACTTTCTAGAACAAAATGAAGAAGTCCCTCCAAAGGGAATGAATGTTAGAAAACCTGCTGGTGGCCGGCGGCCTGGTGTGCATAGGCGGAGAATCTGGTGGCCTTCCGTTCCTCGGCCGAACGAGATTAAGAAAGGATCGGCGGAGATGCGCGGCTCCGCGAGCCAGCACGTGGATGTTGCCCGTCGAAAGCGTGCGAGTTGTGTGTTGTGCTTTTGTTTGGCTTCTGCCAAGTCCTTCCGTTCCATTTCCTAGTGCTAACCGCTAATCTGAATTGAATAAAGGGACCGGTCATCGTTGGCAGTTGCAGCCTATTGTTCGAGACTTCAAGGCTGCTCCTTAGGGCAGTCCCAATGGTGTATTGATGATGGTTTCTATCCTCATTAAATAACTTGCCACGTAGGCAAAATGCTGACATGGCAACGTAATTAATGATGAAAGAGAGCACAAATCCTAGAAACGGTTTCCTCATGAAGAAATCAGGTCTTCACTCCACCCAATGCACCAAGAAACTATGAAATCGCCATTGGGAAGAAACCACCAGTTTCTAGGGGGCTCGTGGCACACTCTCATTGGTGGAAGAAGATAGAGTTGGGAGAGAGAAAGAGAAAATAATTATTACTCGAAGACACCTCCACTGTGGAAGATAGTTTCTATAGATGATTTCTTGTGCTATGGAAATCGTGTCAGTTTCTTCCATTGGGACTGCCCTTAGAGCATCTCCAATGGGTCTATTGCAGCTATCTACAAGAGAGTCCATGTCATCAACTGTCCTACGTGGAAGATATTAAATGAAGAAAGAGAACGCAGCTCTCTACAGCTCTAGAGATAGTCTATAGCGCCAAACGAGGCAGCCTCCATAAATTCTGTGTGTGCATGTAAGCATCAAATAGCTATCCTTATAGATAGTTATTTAGAATGCTAACTTTAGTGTGTACTATATAGATGATGTGGAAGTCTTATAGTTAGTTGCTAGCTATAACTAGTCAAATGTTACAGCTCGGAAGAAGGTTCTCAGGGTGTTTGACAAGGAAATCATCCAGAAGATGATCGTGAAGGAGCGAGATTTATATTAACTTGTCATGAACATTCAAATAATTGGGTTTTGACATTTGCGTTCCACGGAGACTATGTATTAACTGTCTTTAAAAGCTTTCTGTTCAATAAGGATCAAATTATTATGTTGTAGGGGTGTCTCCACCTACATCCATTCGTCTGGGCCAAGAGGCCCAAAAGACATCTATAGCTCTTGCACAGTAGACCATTATGAGGGTATTGTTGTAATCAGGCCTTATGACCATGTATATAAGCAGCCTTGGTTAAGGAGAGGGCCATGATAGATTATTTCCTACACTCACTCTATTAGTCCCCTTATTTACTGTTTGGTCTATAGCCATAACAGTTGGCGCCGTCCGTAGGGCCGACGAGCAAGCTGCAAGCTTGAGAGAAGCAATTGCGTCTAAAAAAGCAACGACGACAACCAAGCGAAAGAGAAGTACGACGACAGCGATTGCCAAAGCCAGCACACAAGGGCTAGTGGTCGAAAGCCCGCCACCACCATGGCAGCGACATGAGGAGCTAGCTCTGATGCTAATGTTGGCATGACCATCATTGACACCACCCGCGCCCGACATGACCGTCGACCATGATGCCAATGTCGGCGCGACCATCGATCCCAACGTCCACACAGGCGCAGCTGTCGACCACGACGCCCGCGCAGGCATGACCATCGACCTCGACGCTCGCACCGACATGTCCTGTGAAGTCGCGAGAGGAGAAGGAATTATTCATACCTCTAGCTCGACTCAGAGAGGTCGATCGAGATGTGGCCGTGCCTGTGGACCCTATGGTCGGACTCACTGGAGTGGTAGCCGCAGCAGAGCCTACCTCGAGAGTAGGAAGCTCAAAATCGAAGCCAAAGTCCTCTAAGCGTGCTACCAGATCCACTCAGAAGCCTATGCCCATGACTGCTAGGGTTGAAGATAATCGAGCGTGCTTTGCCACTTGAGATGTCGGAGAGACCGCGCGAACCAACGATGAGGGAAGCACACCCTCATTTTCCAAAGCGATCTCGGGGGCTCTAGCATTGACCCCCTCGATCGCCCCGTCATTAAGGCCCTCCACGGGGCTCACGCGGCTATGGCTACCATCGTTATCCATCCAGTGGCCCTTTTCATCTTCTAGGTCCGAGTTTGCATAGTCTACGAACTCCGAGTCATCGCCCACAATGATCTCGTTTGAACCACTCGATTCCTCGAGTGGAGGAGGCACCGAGTGTAGCGGCGACGCCGCAATTAGAGACTGACCACCTCGACATGATGGAGACACCATCACTCCCTCACCCTCATCTCGCTTGCGTGGCCGACCATTACTGGGCACGGCACGGTTTGGCACGGGGAGGCCGAGGGTCTCGCACACTCGATTCACCCAGCTGAGGTTCATGTCATCGATGCTCATAGGTTGTGCTCCTTCGTGATGTAGGGGCCAAGAAAGAGGGCCGCAGTGCGCTCCGTGTCCTCTCGAGAGAGAGCACTGCCATGAGTCACCATTGGGGTCAGCGAAGAACCAACATATAATACCAATCGCAACACCTAAACGCACAAAACTTACTCGGATCGGTTGGCTTCAGCAACGACACAACACTAGGGTGGAGGCGGTCGTCGCGGGTGAGGCTGGCTTGGATTTGCCACAAACAGGCCAGTAGGGACAAGCTGAGTATGCAGTACTCCTGGGCAAGGTCCTGCATGTTGAAACGGATGGCCACCCCAAATAACCTTCGCGCACGAGGCCCGTCATCATGGTCGAGTGTCACAAACGGAAACATATTGAACTATATTTGGCAGCCTAACCACTTGTGACTACCGCCAACCTCCGACCAGTGGTAGAACCACCATCACATCCAGTTTGACTCCCCCTTCGTCTTGGTCGAATTCATTGGAAATACCTTCGTACATGCAGACTGGAGCACGAAGTTCATGCTCCCTATGTTGGAGCACTCGCCCTTGGCGAGCTTCTTCGGTTAGTATTGGACATCATAGAGGAAGGCGAACTGTGCTGGGCTTGGCCACACTGTCTCCGCTCATGCGGCCCAGCTATAGATGGCCAACTGGATGATAGCATTAGGTGTTAGCCGCGGAAGCTCAAGTCCGTATAACCGAAGAACTTCGCTAATGAAGGTTGCAGTAAGGATTCGAAGCCTAGCGTTGAAGTACGCCATGAAGACAATGGTCTCTAATTCTATCGGCTGGGACTCCGTCTCATCGGCAGAAGGCAGACGAACCACTTCACATCCCAAAATCTTCTCATCGCATACCAGTGTGTTCGTGCAAACACCGTTCTCTTTCTTCGCCACACTCCACTGCTTGTTGGCCGTTGACGCGTCGCACTCCACCAACTTGAAACCCACCTCCGTGGCAGACAAGATCCCATGGCTGGATGAGCCTCCACGACTAGACAAAGTGCCAGAGGTATTGCGACGGGAACGCTGGTCCACATCGTGAACCATCCTCACAACAGAGAAGAATGAGGAGCGACTGCGGCACGCGAGCTTCGCGATGGTGCGTGGGCAGCGCAAAAGAGGCCGCAGAGATGGCTAATGTAGCGTCAAGATGGAGCGACGCGGTCGATGGCAAAGGCAGAGGTAGAAGGAGGATGCACACTCTTGGGTCATCTCGACAAGGGCGTCGACCTTAAAGACGCATGCCTTTTCGTGTGTGTCTCGTGAACCGACGGCATGCGACTCGACAAGCGCACGATGCGCCAACCACCCTCGGTCACGTGTTCAGCACTACAGCACAACCGACCAACCACGGCTATCACGATCAAGCCCAACGGCCAACCACACAGCAGGCCGAAGGGATGGAGGGGGCCAAAATGCCTAGCGACATGGTTTTTGCCTACAGGAGATGAAGCTCTTTACCATGAGAGTCTACTGTTGTAGGGGTGGTCCCCACCTACATCCATTCGGCCTATTGGGCCAAGAGGCCCAATAAGGCATGTAAAAAGACATCTATAGCCCTGGCACAGTAGGTCACTACGAGGGTATTGTCGTAATCAAGCCTTATGGTCATGTATATAAGCAGTCTTGGCAAAGGAGAGAGCTAGACTAGATTATTTTCTATACTTACTCTACTAGTCCACTAATTTACTGTTTAGTCTATAGCCACAACGAAATAAGTGAATGCTGTATATATGGTGCACGAGTTTGTTTTGCCCGTCGATTGCATATCACGCACGCTTGCCGTCAGCCGTGCCATGCATGTTGATCATAGTGTTGACATGAGATTTAACAATGGATCGAAGAAAATCATGGTCCAAATGCATGAGACGCATCCACCATGTGCATGCACATATGAGTCTGCAGGCTGCAGTGGTAACTATTAACGCTAGCTATATATGACATCTTCTCAACAAGAAATCCACTCATGTTGTCTAGTGTGGAACCATGCGTATGTCCTATACAATAGATATACAGGGATCGAGGCAGGGATAAGAATTTGTTACGAAAGGGACAGGAATTTCGACATGATTGTCTAGAATACATTTGAATCAGTCAAGCTTATATTATCGAAGTTTTTTAGGCCTTATCGAATTAGTTATACCCGTCATTGACGCAGGGAGGAAGTCAAGGCAGGTGACGGAGGAAGGCGATGTAACTTCTGGAACGAATCGACCTTGGGACAACCGGTTTGTCCTTGAGAGCTGAGACTATTGCTAGGTTCTAGAACGAACCAACCTTGCGACAACCGCTAAGTTCGTTTGCACTTGGTTTAAGTTTTGCTTATATTTGCTACAATAATTAATTTTTAATTGATGCGTTGTTTTAAAATAAGATATAAAGGTAGATTATAGTACAACCGTATCGGATTCAGCTATATCAGCTAAAATCATATGCAACTATTTATCTCTACGTACTGCCTCTAACGAACAGTCTAAAATTCAAAAATTTCAGCCATAAAACATAAGATATAAAGTATAGGGTGGGTTCTTTTAGGCTGTAACTTATGACTTAAAATTTTAAATTCTAGTTGTTCGCAAGAGAGAGTACGGAGAGAGATACTCACACATGATTTTTGTTAATATGGATAAATTCAGTACGGTATTTACTACAAACGACTTGTAGACTCTACATTAAAAATATATTATTTTAAAAATAGTTACTATAATATAAATTAAAATTATAAGACTGAAAGAACTATAATCTTCTGTCTGGACCAGGTCGGGCGGAAATTCAAACGTTGCCAAGAAGTTGTCACGGCGTTGTTTCGCCACGGGGGCGGCGGCGGCTGCTAACTGCTAGGCTCGCAGATATGTTGCGCCGCCGTCCTGTGCCGTGTGTGTTCTTTTGGGATTGGGATGCCTCCCAGGCTCCCACGTATGCATGGCAACTGCTTGCGAGTTGCGAGCAGGGTTTAATCTTTCAGGAGCAAAAAAAATTCGGCTGCCGGCGAAAGAAACGAAATAACGAAATTTCGTTTATTTCGTTCAAATTTCGGACGGAAAAATTCAAATTTTTGATAAAATTTAACCAAAATTTGAATAAAATTTGAACAAATTTCAAATAGTGTCAAATTCGGCTAAATTTTAACCGAATGAAATTTATTTCGTTGAGAAATGAAAGGGACGAAATTTCGGTCAATTCGCAAAATTTTGGACGAAATTTGTAACACTGTTTGCGAGTCGATAAAATTTGTTTCTCAGGCGTTGCTCGTGCTCCCAGTGTCCCCATCGATCACGTTGTTGGTTTCTAGGCTGCAT
This sequence comes from Dendrocalamus latiflorus, assembly GCA_017311315.1. Lineage (NCBI taxonomy): Eukaryota > Viridiplantae > Streptophyta > Magnoliopsida > Poales > Poaceae > Dendrocalamus > Dendrocalamus latiflorus. The sequence goes on from CM029657.1 coordinate 32,924,644, forward strand.
CGTGGTGCCGGCGCATGCATCAGGCGCGTGGTTCACGTGTGAGCTCTTTTCGCGGCCAGAAATAGAGGCTGATGTACCACGTTAGAAGGCGTACGTGTGCTATGTTATGATAAATCACTATTATTTTATAGAAGTAAAAAATTGGATTTTATAGTTTTACAGTTTTTTCTAGCACCTTACAGAGGCGACGGTCTGACTATTCAGCTTATGTTGCTTCGGTCGAAATGGGTAATTTTAAAAATTTTGAGCTATAGAATGATTTGGTTTAACCTAAGTCAGTACATATGTACACCATGATATATATTTCAGTTAAAATGAGTTAAGTTGCGAAGAACTTGTGCATGAGGAATTTGCAGGCCAGAGATATATGTTTAGTGACGATTTCTTTCCTCAATTAACCAATATACTGATCCAACAGCAATCAGCCCCTCCAGCGAACAAATGAATGAAAAACTATGCTCCCTCACTGTGTCTACACTACACCATTTGTCGTAAGTCACACACTATCATATTGGGGCTCCAAAATATGGCAGTTTCTAATGAAGTCAGTGGAGTAGTTGACGTGCTTCGTCCAAAATGGTTGTAGGTTTTTAAAAGCAATGCCTAGCCATGGCTTGCACTGACCATTGTAGTGGATCACTGCAGCCCTCCAAAGACTTCCAATGCCCGTCTTTTCTTGGTATCCTAAAGCCAAGCATGTGGCAAGCTGGGTCTATCATGCACATGACCCCTGAATGCTATAAGCACGGGTGGTAAAGTACCAAATGTCCACAGAGTAAGACCGGATTTTAGATTTTGCAAAAGAAATTGAAAAGATTTTGAAGGTGAACAATGGTGCCGACAATTATATCATGTTTTAGTATGATAACATTTTGAAAAGCCCCTAAAAATTCAAAATGAATTTTCTTAAATTTTTGCCGATTTTTGGGTGAATTTTCGAAAACTTTCCCTTTTGGGAAAGTCTCCCCGCGCCGCTTTCTTTTTCTGGCCGGGCGTTTTCTTTTCTCCTCCGGCGCCCCGCCCTTTTCCGCCTTTCCCCGCTCCCTGGCGCCTCCCTCGCTCTCCCTCTCCGTTGGCGCCCCTGCTCCTCCCCGCCTTCTCCCGCACCCGGGCGTCTCTCCCCGCCCCTCTCCGCTAGCGCCCCCGCCCGCGGGTTTGGACCGCCCGCGCCACCCCGCCGACCTCCGGTCCGAAGGCAGCACCGCCCCACGCAATGCGTTGTCGCCTCCTCCTTCGCTTGGGCCCCACCTGCCAGCCTCCGCATCCTCCCTCTCCCGCGCGCGGACGCTCCCCCGCCCATGCCGCTCCGGTCACCTGCTCCCGCGCCGTATCGCCGCCTTCATTGCCGCTCAGAGCCGGACGCTGCCATCTCGCGGAGGAGACTCGCCAGCAACTCCACTCGTCCTCTATTGACCGTTGGCGCCGTGCCCATCTCCTCCCTCCCTCGGATTCTTTCCCCTCCGCCCGAGCTTAAAAGGCCCCCTGCCTCCCTCGCACTCCTTTGATTTCCAAGGCTCCCCACCGCCCTCATTCACCTCCCACCACCTCCAAGGGTACTCAGAAGCAACCAATCGAAGCCTCTCCGCCCGAAGCTCCGCCACCGACTTCCCCTGCGCCGGTGACCCCGCAAAGCGGATCTTCTCCCCCGTTTTCCCATTTCCCGATTATTTTCGTCCAGAGCACCTCCATTGCTTCCTCCTTACTTTGAAGGTTTCCCCTGGACAGGAGCAGCTCCGTCGAGCGCCACCGTCGAGACTCCCCGCCGGCCGAGGTACCTTCTTCGTGGCTAGCCCACTCGGGAGCTTCCCCGCCGAAACCGACTCCGCCAGTGAGAACCCCAAGCTCCCCTGAGCGTCTGGCCGCCAATTTGACCTTCTCACCGCCGGTGACCTCCCTTATCGCCAAAAAGCCGAATCCTCCCCTTTCCACTCCTGCCTTCCCCATTAGTCCCCTCATCTCCCTAAGCCCTAAAATGAGTTTCCCTCTCGGAGGTCTACCCATTGGTACTTTTGGTTGCCGCCGACGAGCTCCCTAGCGCCCAGACCGCCGTCGCCACCGTAGCCCTGGTCCCGGGGCACTGTAGCAGCGGGAGGAGGAAGAAGACCCCCTCCCCGCGACGTGGCCCTCCCTCCACCGTCCGATCTTCTTAGTCCCATCTCCCCTCATTCGTCCGATCCCTGTACCGGTTCGCTCGTCCCCGTTGTGTCATAGCCGTCCGATCATCGTAAACACCTCGCCTCGCATCCGTCGGATCTCCCATACCGTTTCGCCCCTCCCTCGCATCGGCGCCATCCGTCCCGGCCACGCGTCCTCCATCCGCTTCGGGTGGGCACGGAGCGCGGATGGGCCGCGGCCTCCCCGGCCTGCTTCACACGTGCGCACGCGCACGGGCCGCGTGGGCCGACCGGCCGTTTCCCGCCCGAGCCACACAGTGATGGGCTGCACTGTAGCTTGGGCCGGCCCGACCCTATTCATACCGATTTTCCAGTATTTTCTTAATTTCTAAATTCCAGAAAAATCCAAATAAATTCTAGAAAATCACAGAAAATCACAAAAATTCCTAAATTTCACCACTTTGCTCCAAATAATATTCTGAACCCATTTGTGGCCTCCACTTCCACAAATTCATCCCAAATAAATTCTAAAAATTCTAATTTGAGGATTTATGCATTTTACTCCTTTTTAAAATAGTTTATTTTTCCTCGCTTGATTAGTCTCAAGCTGGATTTAATTGTTTTATATGTTTGCGCTAGTGTCGGAGATCCCGGAGGTTCAGGTGCAGTCCCAGGAGCCAGGTGTTTCTTCATTCGAGCTAGTTGAGATCATCCAGATTAACGGCAAGTCGCAACTCCTTGATCATTTTGATTTCCCATGCCATGTATTTATGTATTATGCTAGTTTCATTAATGCTAGTTGTGAAATGTTAGTTTATGTAAAATAAAATGGTTTAGAATGACATGCGATATAGATATGACCTACCATTGTTAAATGCCATGTTTAATTCGTAGCCCCGCCGTTGTAACCCTAGATTTACCTTATGTGTAGTAATATCACATGTAGGCTATTATTAATATCTCATGCAAAATTTGTCACTAATAAGGTTGTGGTTGTGGGCCGATAGATTTGCAAAACTCGGAGTTAGGGTAAGGTGGTATGGGACACCGTACCCTAGGGTGGCAGTGCATGCATGCACAAGTTAGGGTAAGAGTGTTGTGGGAAACTGCGAGACAGTCTTCGCTCACCGTCTACCCTAGAATGGAGGTTGCGGACCTGGGGAAAATATAAGGACTAGACCCTTGTGCCGAGCAAATGACATAGTACCCGCTCAACCACAGGTGTTGACTTGTCAACCCTGGTTTAGTATCTGCTCAACTTGAGTGAAGCCCTGCATTGGGAGTCGGTGCGGATTGCAGATCCGGAATAAGACAACGATAGGCCCCCTCAACTCGGGCCCGTCGTTCTGTGGTGGCCAACGGATACCCGAGGTTGTGTGGATTCCGCACCTATCGGGTGGAGTGTATATCGAGGGTTGAGCAGCGAAAAAACCCGGTTCCTTAACTCAGTCATGAGGGTTAAGGGTGCGTGTGGGTAAAGTTGAGCAACTCTGCAGAGTCAATGAAATGGTATTCGAATACGCCGTGCTCCCGGTTAATGGAGCTGTGTTACTTGGTGATTCCAGATGCAAAGCTTAAGTAGGCTTTTTCAAAGGTTTTAATTGGAGTAGTTGGATAATTAACACTTCATGAAAACCCCTAATGATAAGGAGTAGTTTTTGTCTGGTGAATTTCCAAAATATTTGCAAATAAAATTGCATCCACTCAAAGATAATAAACCAAGTATATTGCCCTCCTTTTGATAATCCTTGCAAAGTAGTAAGTCAGGGTTTCCCGTTGTGATTTGCTGAGCTGGTTAGCTCACGGCTTGTTGAATCCCCCTTTTAGAGGATCAAGACGAAGGTGAAGGTCTCCCTGTCGAGGAAGCCCCCGCGGAGCTGTTCTTCGACGAGGACCCTTGGTTTTAGGTCTTCGCCGCGCTCAAGCGGATTCTGGAAGTCTTTTGTAATGTAAATATACTTTGGGCTTGCACACCCCGCTGTGGAAAACTGGATGTTAATCCTTATATGAAATATATGCTGGACTTTGGTTGTAAGCATGCAATGGTATACTCTTGCGCGACGTTCCATAACTGTTTATGCGTGAATAGTTACGGAATGCCGTGTCCGTACGCGCCCTGAAAACGGGGGCGTTACACATTTTAAGCTTGCACAAATACACGCGAAGTTGCAAGTAAAACTGTGCATACCTAAGTGGCTAACGATGCTCTTGGAATAGTTAAATTTTCTCACTTTCCTATGTTGGGAAGAATATAGAAGCAAATGAGAACAAAGCAGAGTTGCAGACACAGAAGGAAAAATCTCTTTTTTACATTTATACTTCCAGCTGTACTTATCCAGCAGATATGTTGAAGTCAAAGTTTTTCCAGATTTTGGAACACTGAACACAGCACAAAATTGACATGCAAAATACCTGAACATTTTCAATTCGGAAATGAAGCCACTAAAGTATGCAGCACAAAATTCGGCATGGGGGGTTGATCAAAGCATCCATTTAATTCATATATAAGATCTAGCTTAAGTTGACTGATTTAAGAGAGATTCGTGAGAGGTTAAAATATGTTACCTCCAACCAGAAATGATATGTATCCCTAATGTTTGTCTTCCTCCAAGCTGCCAGATCTAATATATTCATCCCATATGCCCATGCACATTCACTTGGCCCAGGCCAGGGGCTGGTAGTGGCGCACGATGACGCGGGCCAGCGCCTCCTCGCGCGCGCAGATGGCCTGCGCTCTAGCCCTGCTCGTTCTGCAGGCTCTAGTCGGCCCCCGCCGCCATGAGCAACTCGACCGCCGCGGCGTCGCCGAGGCGGACGGCGAGGTGGAGCGGGGTCTCGCGCCCGGGGACGTCGCGGCGGTCGATGACGGCAGAGACAGCGTCAGCGCGCGCCTCCTCGGCGACGGAGCCCACCTCCGGAAGCGCCCGCGGGAGCGTGCCCAGCACGCGGCGCGGGGCGTTGTGGTCCCGCGTCGCCACGGCGTGGTGCACCAGGCTGTGCACGTACCTGGCTGCCTCGACGCCGGCCATCTGCCTCCACCACCGGCGCTTCTCCGGCGAATCCAAGAAACGGCCCGAGCCCAATAAACGCCACGCCTTCTCGGCCTGATCTGTAACAGCAGCAGAAGAAGCAAAGAATCCAGGGAGAAGAAGGACGCGTCACATCCTCATACCGCACGAGCACTGTAGCACAGTACTACTGCATTCACTTTAATTTAGCGGAATTCTGTAGCGTTTTGTCTAGCACATTGATTCCTTGATTCAATGGCTAGGATTGTAGCAATGGCAAAACACTGTTTTCTCTCTGCCATTGCAGGATGCACTTCCATTCCCGTGCTTGGGTATTCCAGCGTATGGCTACGTTCTTTTGGACATTTTTAGGCTTTTTGCCATTAGCTTATCTAGAAATTAAAATAAATAAACAGTTTCTCTAAACGATTTATGGAAGTTGCTTCGTCAAACGGCTTCCTGAGTTCAAAACGGCATCTGCCATTCGTGTCAGCATTTTCACCATACGCTATTGTATTAAAAAATACAGGTAAAAACCATCAACTGCAGGGGTAAATCTACAGTAATTCATGAGTATTCAGCTGAATACCTAAATTTTTTTGCAAAAAATATGCTATATATTAGGTATATATATATATATATATATATATATATATATATATATTAGTAATTGGGTTTAAATTACAGTATTTGAAGTGAAAAATGAGCTCCGGCCGATTGAAACGTCCCACGCGCCGAACGGCCCATTGCGCGGTGCGCCTCCGGCCTCCCACGCCCAAACGGCCCAGTGGCCTACTCCGCCACTCGCGTTCGCGCTGATAACTGATTAGGTCTCGCCGCGACGCCGTCTCGAGTCGACTTCCTCAGTCCTCATGCCTGCGCCGTCTTCGGAATCAGGGAAGGGGAGTCAGGACGGCAGTGAGGGATGTAGTGGTGAGGAGGCATCTGATGGATGAGGAGGGGAAGCAGCGACGGGGGAGAAGGAAGAGGCGGTACGGGGTGGGGAGGAGGAGGCGGCAGCGTGAAGAAGTAGGGGGAGGAGGAGGCGACAGCGTGAAGAAGTGGGGGGGAGGAGGAGAAGGCGACACGGAGGAGTGGGGGGGAGGAGACGGCAGTTCCCTAATGACCTCCCCGCCTTCCTCTCCCGTCCCCGCGGCGATGCCGCCTCTGCCGATGACAGCACCGTCAACCATCAACGACGGCACCATCTCCGGTGCCCTCCCTGTGGCTGAGGCTTTCGCCGTGCACCTCCCGGGCTACCCCTCCTCCCCCGCCCGCGCCGCCCGCTCCCTGGGTGGCCTCCCCGCCATCGCCAAGGTACGCCCAAAACCCTAACCCCTCTCGCTTCCGCTAGGCCGTGCGTGCGAGCAAAGTGAAGTGATGTTCGTGCCGCTCTGGCTCCTCCCCCTTTCTCTCGTAGGTCCGAAGCTCCGACCCCGGCGCCTGCCTCGAGCTCCGTTTCCGCCCCGAGGACCCCTACTGCCACCCGGGCTTCGGCGAGCCCTGTGCCTCCGCCGGCCTTGTCCTCCGCCTCTCCAGGCCCAAGGGGGGAGGCGCCTTCGCGCCACCGCTCGTTGAGGTGGTCGCACGCCTCTGGAACGCCTACCACTTCGAAGGTGAGCGCGCCTTAAGCGCAACCTGTTTGATGAAATGCCTAGTCCCTTGTTGCGCTTGTTGAATGGCTATTGCGTTAAAAGTTCCCATTGTTTTATCTAGTTAAAAGATGTGGCGCGAATTTAGTTCATAGAAGAGATAAACAAGTTAGCTCCCTGGATGTTCAGCAGATTTTCATCATTATTTAAGTACCGTAATTTAAATGCTGAGCTGATACAATGAGACGAAATTAAACTGAAACAAGCTATACAAAGTTAACTTCTATAAGTACAATTGGAGATGAGTTCTAATATTCCTTACTCAAATATCGGTATTAGATTTATTTGATAAGCTAGAGCTACTAAAATGCGTCATGTCTACTTAATGACAGTCGTGGTGAATGCTTTTCCGTTCATGAGTTGCTGTTCTCTTTGAAAAGCAAAACTGAGTTAAAATAGTTTAGATTTGAGGATATAGGATAAAAACATGTCTTGTTGGACGGTCTCATATGTCATCTTTTCTCCTTATGGTAATAATATATAAATTTTTGTATGGCAATTAAATCACACGAACTTATCCTCCTTATGGCTCATAGTTTATAATTTATTTGTATTATTTCAGTTGTTGTCTGTAGTACGAACAATTATACTTTAATTTTTGTTATTATAAACATTTATGTTTTTTATTGAACAATATTTTTGTAACTTCGAATACCCATTCCGAAATTCCTGGATCTGCCACTTATCAACCGTACCTAAAAACTATCAACCTAGTCCAAAAGAATATAACCTATGTTCTATACCCTGTGCAGTCGTACGACGTCCAGCTGTTATATATAGTTCTCTGCTGCATGCACACCAAGCAAAAAGAATGCGCAAGGCAACGTATATGACGGATCAAGGCCCATCAAAGCACATGCATGCATGTTTGGCCCGGTAACGTGCTACGATCCGGCCGATTTTCCTCTAAAAAGCAAGGAACAGTCCATGGCACACATGCACGGCATGCCTTCCCGGCCGGCACGATTCGGCGTTGGCGTCCGCGCATGCAACACGATCCCGTGCGCGCCCTACGGCCGCGCGGATCGTATTTTGATCAGTGCGCCGCTCAACGAGGCACCCGAACCTCTTACCTACACTTAGGTGGTGTTTGGATTGGAGACTTGGTGGGATAGGATAGCTCCATCCCAAATATGTGGGATGAGATAATTTCACTTTTTGTTTGGTTGCAAAGATGGATTAATCCCTGTTTTTTGTTTGGATGGAGGGATAGAATGAGATCTAGTGATCCTACCTCTTGTTTGGATGGAGGCCGGCAGTGGAGAGGACGGCGGGGAGGACGCACCGGGGCGGAAAGGAGGGTGGAGAGGACGATCGGAGCACGGCGACGACGACGGCGACCCGAGCAGACCCGGAGCGGCGCGAGGAGATGGGGGAGCGGCGCGGGGAGATGGGGAAGCGGCAGGGCGGCGCGGGAGATGGAGGAGCGGCGCGGGGAGATGGGGGAGCGGCGCGGGGAGATGGGGGAGTGGCAGGGCGGCGCGGGCGATGGGGGAGCGGCGTAGGCGATGGGGGAGATGGGGGAGCGGCGCGGGGAGATGGGGGAGCAGCAGGGCGGCGGGCGATGGGGAAGATGCGCGGGCGATGGGGGAGATGGGGGAGCGGCGCGGTGAGATTAGAGCTGTACGCGTGCGCGAAGGGAACTGAGTTGGCGCGGTTCGCTCGTTTTTAGGGTATCATCTCAACCCAGATTTTAGTAGAATATTCTCTTTTGGGTCCAACCCATCCCATCAAATCGTACAATCAAACACTATAAAAAATAGGTTGGCCCCTCCCATCCTAGAATAAACCCCAAACCAAACACTACTTGGATGCACCGCGACACGGGGCGTGTGAGCAGCAGGGGCTACGACCTACGAGTAGACCACGGGACGAGCTGTCGATGCCGAATACAACCAAGCAATTCCCCGTTCCCTAGGCATGGAAATGACGAAGCGTCGTTGCCAGGCCAGCGAACACGTAGCCTTTTGTCAGTATATCATCTTTCTGTAGACCGTACTTCAATTCTCCTCCTATGCACCTCGATCGACCCTCTGGCTAAACTCTGAACCCTCATCTAATTTAGGTGATGCTTGAACTGAATTTTAGTTATTTATGGTTAAATTTTTATTATAGTTGGCTGAAATTATACTATAGTTGATGGTAAATTATTTAGCATAATTAAATTTAAAAAATAAAATAGAAAAAAGGGTTAATCCATCACATATAATACAAACGGATATGAGAAAAAAGAATTGGAAAAAAACTCAAATAAGCCAAAAAGTTAAAAAAGATAAAATTTAAAAATAGTAAAAAATAAGCTGGAAACCAGAAATCCAAGCTCAAATGAGCAGGACGAAACCCAAATTTTCGGCTTATCTGCTCCCTTATCAAAATTTGATGGAACATGCTAATCACAAGGCTAATCATACTGCTAAATATATACATACGATTAGTGTTACACATATCTTGTGTTAATCAAGCTTTTTATGGCTACAGAAGGATCTGAATTTGATGCTTCGACTCTACTACTGGCTTTCTATTGGGAGAAATTTTGCTTGCCACGTATATTCATCACGAGTGTAGTGCTTCTATGCATCACCCACCCAATACAAAGTTGCACAAATCTTAAAGCAAGAGAAAGGATAATTAATTACCATATACTCTTCTTTCATGCTTAACATTTGTACAACTTAAAAATAGTAAGCACCTCCCATTGATCGGTAAGTTGCATCCAATTATTTAGCGTTACTGTTGGAAAGCTACGTCTTTTGTTCTTTGTTCAGAGGTGACATTAATTGTACGATTTTTTTATTTGGAACGTTCTGAGGCTACCCGACATGACAATGGGCATAGACCCACATCTAATACCGACGTTTAATATGGTGAGTGCATCATGGTAATGGACAGCATCCTTCGTAGTTTTTACTAGTATTTTTAGCTCAAATTGCGACATCATACATTGGCCTTTTGTTGCCCAAACCTCAGCTCCAAAAACCTTCATTGATGGGCCTTTTTCAGAGAAAGCTGAAACCACCTCTAAACCTGGGAAGTCAGGTGTCAAACGAATTTGGCAGGAAACGAAGCAATTCGTTCAGAATTTCTATAGAACACTTTGTTCCAAACTGAACCTAATAATAGTTTGGTGCAGATCAACAATTGAATTGCTTGTCCATTATAGAATCAGTGTGCTTTTTTCCAAGTACGTAAGGCCAGGGAAGGAAAAAAGAAAGCAGGTGAGATGGAGCGACAGAGCAGAACTAAGGACTAGCTATGCCCCTAATCCACAGTGTGATTCCACGCTTTTATCGCTCTGTTTCAGTGTGTTCACCACACAGCACAGAACAGAGAAGAAAACACAGGAAACAAAGTGTGTACCTCAAAGTAACTCTTTGTCCACTGTTGCTCATTCAATCCCCTGCATGCCCTGCAACCTGCATCCGCTGCTAGGGAGATGATGTAACTACGCTGCTAGCTGCTCATTCAGTAGCTTCCCAGAGATGATGCAACAACGCTGCTAGCTGCTGCTGCATGCATCGATCACGGAAACCTGCAAGAGCGCAGCGTATGCATTTTTTAGAGAAACTCCAAGCAAGCTACTGGTATGAGAGCGGGCATGCAGAGAGCTATGTGAGATAGGGCAAATAGTGATATGATCAGTCTCCATGGCAGGGGAAGGCCGAGCTCCCGTGCTAGCTTCACTAGCGTGCTACGGCTGTAGAGCGACATTGCTTCGCATGCCGGGCCGAGCTGCCACGAGGACGCTCTCGCCCGTGGCTTGATCCGCTTCTTTTCGGTTTATGGTATAGTTTCTTTTAAATAAATAAATAGAATGTTTTCACTGTTGTCGTTTCAAAGTAGTTTATCAGGACAAACTTTTTAAAGCGGTTTATCGACTTATTGATATTCGGTTCATTTACACAACCGCTTACACTAGAGTTAAAAATCATAAACTATAAACCACAGTTGAAAAGAATCCACTTAATATTGATGCGTGCCATTTTTCTGTAAATCACAGCGGAAAAGAATCCACTGAATATTGATGCGTGTCATTTTTTCTGTAGCTTGACACTGACGCTAGCTAGGCAGCTAGCCGCACTGACAAGCAGCTAAAGTGTTATGGGGCCTGTTCCGAATCAAAATCCACCTCCTTTGGCAAATTTCCTGCCGGCTTAGTACGTGGAAGAGTGTGCATAGTAAGGGTAAGCAAGGTTGTTGAAGTTCGCTACTTCTCCTAGGAGGCAAACCAAGATTGGAAAATGGAGTCAATTCTATGCAATGGATAGACCAATTAAATTGCCACAGTCGAGCTAGTTCAAGGACTTGTCTACACAAAATTGAAGTTCATGGGAGTTAGAGGCATAGGCTGCTATTTACGAGCGAGCAAACAAATGAGCCAAAATTAACGACAACTATCGTGCATCACCATGAGGCTTTCTGAAGTGCTTGGAAGGCACGATAGCCATTCATTAGTTAGATCTGATGGTCTCCAATGAAAAGTATCTATGGAAGGTACTTAAATTATGGACTATGTTAGAGGTGGGAGACGGTACTTAAATTATGGACTATGTTAGAGGTGGGAGACGGGCGTGCTTGTTCGGACCAGCCTGAGGCCCGCCCGACGTGGCATAGCCTAAGCACGGCACGGCTCGACATGTGGCTGGCCGGGCTGGGTCTAGAAAGCCGGCCCGGCTTGCCCGGGTATATCATGCCGTGCTCGGACTGCCCTGGTATGGTGAGCATGGCGGGCACGACCGGCACACCAGCGCCGGCGGTCGCTTCAGTCTTACCGCTCCATACCTCCCGCCTCATCAGCTCGTCGCCTCCCGCGACCGCCTCCAGGTCTTGGGCTCGCCGACTCGTCAACTCCCGCCTTGCCAACTCTTGCCTCGGGCCTCACCGCCTCCCCCCTCAGGCCTTGCCGCCTCGACCTTGCTGCCTCGGCCTCGCCCCCTCTCACCCACCCGCCTCAGCCTTGCCGTCGCCTATGAGCCTGCCCACCTCGGCCTCCTGTGCACTCGCCCGCCTCGGCCTCCCGTGCCGTGTTGATTTGAAGGAGGAAGGAGTTAGGGGATGGATGGGGATGGCCAGATGGGGGTGGGATTTAGGTAGGTTTTGCAGGTATGATAGTGTGATGTACATATATAAGATGAGGAGAAAGATGAGGATGGTTGGATCTTAATCTAATGGCTGAAAAAAGTGACTAAAATATGCTATGATTTTTAGAAGGAGTTCATTTTTGCACTTGTGATATGAGGTGTCTTTTGTTGTTCGTCATTTTTACACTTGTGATATGAGGTGTATATTATTGTTCTTTCTTAAGAAACATCATCATACAAAAATAATGGGCATTTTCAATGTTGCTCCTACTTAGGTCACCACCACTGAACCCTAGGTCACATCCTCGTAGCTCCCTTCTTCGCGTAAAACTAGTAGGGCTGGAGAAGAAGATCAAACTAATTCAATAGGTCAAACAGATTTTTTGCATTAAAAGATCTAGTTCTGACCACTTTATCATGCTGGAAGACCACCTTGTATGCATTGGAGAGTTAGGTTGACTACGTGTCGTAGGGGTGGCCCCCACCTAAGCCCAGCAGGCCTATTAGGAGGTTATAAGAACCAGAGTAACATGTGTAATGACATAAGTGCCCCTAATGGGGATGTATGGAAGTAAGGGCATAACTGTAAAAGTATACCCCATGTGAATATATATACCAAGATGAGGGGGAGGGTGAGACAGAACACTCCCACCTCTCCACTACCATCTCTCTCTCTGTTTGGTCTGTAACCACAATAGTTGGCGCCGTCCGTGGGGAGGACAGGAGCAAGCCTGAAGACCGAAGAAGAAGGATGGCACCGAAAAAAGCTTCGTCGGCGGCGGCGAAGGGAAAGAAGACGGCTGGATCGGAGTGGCGCGTGAATACCGGGGCTTCGGCATCGGCCGCCGAAGGAGCTGGCGACGGCGTAGGCGCGGTGGCCGCGGGCGTCGACGCTCGCGCTACAACGGCATCCAACCCCGTCGCTGGCACTGCAACGACAGCCCCCACCGCCCTCATCGGCAGCGCGGATCTGACGGCCGGGGGTAGCCGCAACGACGCATCCGGCAGATCCGGAGATCGTGCGGCGAGGGTCCCGGCACCGACCCGTCCGCTGGGTGTTCCGGCGGCCCCGACAGCACCTGCGGTGGAAGGCGCCCTACTAGCAGCCCTCAACGCGTTCCAGCGGGAACTAGGGGACCTTCGCGGAGCCGTCCGAGATATACAAGAGGCTCGGAGCCAGCAGGCCGCGCCGGTAATCACGCCCGAGCCCACGCCGGATAGGACGAACAGTCGCGAAGCCCCCGTGCCTCGCCGCGTGCCGCTGAGACGCGTAGATCCGGAGTCCCCGCTTTCGGCGGGGCTGCAGCAGGCGGAGTGGCCCGAAGACTTCAAGTTCCCTAGTGTCACCGACCCGTACAAAGGCGACACGGATCCTCACGAGTTCGTGCGCGTGTACGAAACCGCGATCGAGGCCGCGGGCGGAGACGACACCACGAAGGCGAAGGGACTCCCCCTCGCGCTGCAAGGAGTAGCGCTCTCTTGGTTTTTTACCACAGAGCCGGGCTCCATCTACGCGTGGGAGCAGCTCCGCGACCGCCTTCACAACAACTTCCAAGGACACTATGTCGAGCGAGTCGAGGCGGACCAACTCTTCGCCGTGAAGCAAAGACCCTCGGAGAAGCTCCGAGATTACTTCACGCGCTTCGCCAAGATCCGATGCCAAGTAAAAGACGTTAATGAAACCACCGTCGTTAATGCAGCCATACAGGGCCTTCGTCCAGGCCCGCTGGCCGAGTACAACGCGCGGAGGCCAATCAAGACAGTCGCCAAGCTCTTCGACAAAATGGACGAGTATGCGCGAGCGGAGGAGGATGCGCGAAGATGCAGCATTACCGCCCTCGACCTTGCCCATGGGGGCGCCCCCCGCGCGAAGCGGGGGCCGGTGGTCCCTCCTCGAAGCAGGGCCGCGGCCGAGAGCCTCGGGGAGGCCCTCCCCGAGGCGGCGACACTGGGGTACAGGAAGGCTCTTCAAGGAGCGGGCATAAGCCCCGGCGCCGCCAGCGCAGGACACAGGTGGCCCATCATGTCCTCGACACCAAGAGCACCCGCCAAGGACCCGACCCCGCCTCATGGAGGGGAGACCGGGGATCAGAAGGCGGACTTGATTACGGCGGTCAACCCCACGCAGAACAAGAGCTCCTACATTATGGCAAGTGGTGGGAGGTACACGGCTACGGTGATCATTACACAAGGGCATGCGCCGCAGTTATGGAGCTGCGGAGGGTGATGACCGGGTCTCGGGCTCCGCCCCCAACGGAGGGCGCGCAGCATCGCACCGTCAGCGTCATCACCGGAGGCTCCTCCTCAAAAGCCCTCGGGGAGCAGCCGCAACTGTGGATGCCGCCCCGCAACGTCACCTTCGACTTGAATGACGCCAGGGGTGTGGAGTACCCTCACCAAGACCCTCTAGTCATCCAGGCCCACATAGCACACTGTGACGTCAGGCGCGTCCTTGTCGATGGGGGAAGCTCCGCGAATATCTTGTTCGCAGAGGCCCTCGACCGTATGGGGATCCCCCGAAGCCGGCTGGAGCAGCCAGGAGCTCCACTTCAAGGCTTCGGGGGTCAACCGCTGCAGGCCTTGGGGCACGTGTCCCTTCCGGTCACTTTCCGTCAGGAGGGCAACAAGGGTAACATCCGGACCGAGCATGTCATCTTCGACGTCGTCGATATCCCACATCCCTACAACGCCATACTGGGTCGACCCGCCATCAACTCTTTTGAGGCAATCCCACACTACGCGTTTTTGTGTGTGAAGCTTCCGGGCCCAGAGGGTGTTATCACCGTCTTCGGCGATTAGGACCTGGCCAGACGGGTCGAGGTCGGCAGCCGCGTTCCGCATCGCCCGGTGCATGCCCTCTCCGGCACGCTCGGCGACGGGCCCTCCGCCCCCGGATGGACGCCCAAGCCTCGGCCCGAGGGCGGAGTCAAAAAGGTGCCCCTCCAGGCGGAGGGGCAGTTTGTGTCCATCGGCGAGGGGCTCCCACCGGGGGTCGAACGGGATCTGCTCTGAGTGCTTCAGAACAACGTCAACATTTTCGCATGGTCCCCGGAGGACATCAAGGGCGTAGACCGAGCAGTAATCGAGCATCGCTTGGCGGTCCGCCCCGACGCCAAGCCGGTCAAGCAAAGGCTTCAGCGTATGTCGATGGATCGGCAGCAGGCGGCCAAAACAGAGCTGGCGAAGCTCCTCCGCGCTGGGGTCATCCGCGAGGTCCACCATCCAGAGTGGCTCGCTAACCCGGTGCTAGTCAAAAAGGCCAGCGGGGCCTGGCGTATGTGCATCGACTTCACGGCACTCAACAAGGCGTGCCCGAAGGACAATTACCCCTTGCCGCGCATCGATCAGCTGGTCGACGCCACTGCGGGGTGCGAACTCATGAGTTTCCTGGACGCCTATTCCGGCTACCACCAGGTCTACATGGCCGAAGACGACGAGATGAAAACAGGCAGCAGGAATAGTCTCAAAGAAATGTGTACTAATAGAGGTTGAAGTGCCATTAAATAGTTGTATAGGAAAAGTCAAACTCTGAAGTACTTCCAAGTGATTTTTTTTACAATTTTGTCTTTACAAATCAACATATTCTAACATATATTTATACTTTTTACAACATAGCTCACCCCATTTGTGATTTTATTTTATGTAAGCAAATTATTGAACTTTCAAGAAACTATTTAAAATTGATTTCTTAACTACAGTAAAACTGCACTCATGACTCTGCTTGAACTTTTCTATTTGACCAGGTGGGCAACCCTATGCTAGGCGATGGGCTAGATGGCTACGTACGCCACAGTCCAATTTGCACCTAGATATGCATGCCGCTGGGCTAGCTGGTCAAGTTCGGAGGTGGAATGGCATGAGACAATGGTATAGAATTTTAACTAGGTCTTTAAGGAGACATACATGAAAGGAATGAAGATGGTGACCACCACCATCATCGTCGCCGTCGCCTTCGTCGTCTATAGTTACTTAGGGTTGGGCTTGGGCTAGCACGGCACGGTGCCGGCACGTCGGGCTTTGGGTGTTAAAGTTAGTAATCTTGTTTTTAGTTTGAGGGTCGTAGTCATGTACGAGTATGATTCAGTTCTTCAAGTTCGTGTCGTAGTTGAGTCTAGTTCCAGTCTATTTTTTGAGTTATATGTTTTTCTATTTCTTAGTCATAGAGCTGGGTATAAAAGAGAGCAATGTAACGAGAGAATAGCAAGAGGAAGCGATCGGGTGATTGAAGCGAGAGCGAGAGAGAAATAAAGAAAGTGGAATGCTTTGGCTCCCAGAAATTATCGAGTTCGACGTGTTCGTAGATATGGTCGTAAACAAGTTACGGCCACAACAATCAAGCGGAGGTGTCTGCAGGAGCAAAAGACATGGTCATAAATGAGTTACGACCACAATCGCGGAGTCGAAGATGTGGTCGTAAATAGGTTACGACCACGGCATTCAGGTCTTCAATGTGGTCATAAGCTTTACATCATGATGATCGATAGAGTCATAACGTGGTCGTAATCGAGATACGACTACGGTGATCAAGTCTACTATGTGGTCAAAGGAGCACAACACAGCGTGAACGTGGTCGTATCTTTTATTAGCTGAAGTTACGAGTACGTGGTCGGAGTTAGAAGGTGTGGTCGGAGTAGCTACAACGTGGTCATAGCCAAACTCAGAGTGGTCATAACGACTGCTAACATGGTTGTAAACTACAATAAGTGGTATCAGAGCCTATTGATTTTGGTGACTTCTAAAGTTCTTGAGTGATAAGGTGAAGGAGCATAGTGGGCTAATCTCCCTCCAGTACCCTCTCCTAACGACTGATAATTACCCGGTATGGGCAATAAAAATGAAGGCGAACATGCGCGCCCAGGGAGTTTGAGGTGCAGTAGATCTGAAAGGGAAGGATAAGGCGGTAGATGACAAGGTGGATCAGGCGGCTTTGACCATCATCTACCAGGCGGTGCCAGTTGCAATGATGCATCAGCTCATCGGCAAGGAGACGCCACAGGAGGCATGGGAGAAACTGTAGACGATGCACGAGGGTGTTGATCGTGTGAAGGAGGTGCGGTTCCAGAATTTGCAGAGCGAGTTCGAGAATCTCAAAATGGGAGAGACCTAGTCGGTAGACGAGTTCGCCGGCAAGCTGACTTCGTTGTACAATCAGATTAACTCTCTTGGCGACAAGATAGAGGAATCTATGGCGGTGAAGAAGTACCTATATGTGCTTTCAGAGAAGTACATATCTGTTGTCACTACACTTATGTACTCCTCTGATCTGGACAAGATGAAGATAGAGGAGATCACTGGCTCCCTCAAGGCGCATGAGGAGTTACTGAAGAGGTTTCAGTCACGTTATGAGCAGAAATCTCAGACTCACAACGTGTAGACGTTGCTAGTAAAGGGATATTTGAGATACGGTCGTGGCTCATCAAACAACCGCGGGAGATGGTGCGTTCGAGGTGGCCAGAGTAGTCGAGGTGACAAAGGTTCTAGTCTGTTTTTGAGCTATATGTTTTTCCATTTCTTAGTCATAGAGCCGGGTATAAAAGAGAGCAATGTAACAAGAGAATAGCAAGAGGAATTGATTTGGGTGATCGAAGCGAGAGGGAGAAAAATAAAGAAAGCGGAGTGCTTTGGCTCCCAAAAATTATCGAGTTCGACGTGTTCGCAGATGTAGTCGTAAACAAGTTATGACCACAGTTATCGAGCGGAGGTGTCCGCAGGAGCAGAAGATGTGGTCTTAAACGAGTTACGACCATAGTCACAGAGCAGAAGACATAGTCGTAAATGGGTTGCGACCACGACAATCAGGTCTTCAACATGGTCGTAAGCTTTACGATACGAAGGTCGATAGAGTGATAGTGTGGTCGTAATCAAGTTACGACTATGGTGATCGAGCCTACTACATGGTCAAAGGAGCACAGCACGGCGTGAACGTGGTCGTAACTTTTGTCAGCTGAAGTTACGAATATGTGGTCAAAGCTAGAAGGCATGGTCGGAGTAGCTACAACATGGACATAACTAGACTCAATAGTCGTAACGACTGCCAACGTGGACGTAAACTGCAACATTGGACCATGCTTGGGCCAGGCCAGAGGTGAGGTAGGCTGACATGGTAGGGTGACTAAGCCGAGCCAACACGACAGATGTGGCCAGAGGCACGGTGGACCTGTGCCGTGCCGGTATGGCACGTCCCAATGCCCAGCTCTAGACCATGTATTTGAGTGGAAGGTTAGATAGACAACCCATACTATTATCTAATTAGAAGAAGGGTAAATTAGTAAAAGTACATGTCCTTTGATTGTGCAAAACCCGAGGCTTAGCTTTGTAGGCATCTTGCGGCTGTGGCTGTGCAGAGCAGGAGAGGAACTAGCTGTGTTTGCGGTGGCAAAGCCATCATCTAACACCCAAGGTGAATCCAGGAGAACAGCGGGCAGAAGTGTCGTCTTGGGGAGCTAGTTCGACATATCACCTCCAACAATGCTCATTAACTGCCGGTGTTAAATCAATCGCAATAGAAATGATAAGAAAGATTTTGGTCATGCAAGTTTACTGTGTAATTGTTTCATATAATATGTAGATTTTGATCATGCAAGTTGACTATATAATTGTTTCATATACTATGTAAATGATGCTTCACAATGCCAACTGCCTTTGACATTGAACATTGCAAAGCCCTTCAGTTATGGGTGTTGCTTGATGTGCCAATCTGATCTTCTCACAATACCCATATCCGTCTCATGTCACCAAGCCCTTTCTGTCCTTAATTGCAAGCACATAATGTAGGACTGATGCCAGTAATCAGAGGGATGAATAACTGGAACTTTTCCCCATAAGATATTCAACATCTTTACTTGAGTGACTATGATAGTCATTAAGTTTAGATCACACCAACACAAGGATGCAAAACAAAGCTTGCAACAAAAGCAATAGAATTAGTTGTCTCCTATATAAGGCTGGTCAGACCGCCGTTAATGGGTCAGTTAGACCGCTACCTGGGTTGACCATCGGCCTAAGGCTAGTCACACCGGTAGGCCGATCTGACCGTAGGTATAGGACTAGTATGACCAGTACCCCGATCTCAGATTTAAAACCTCTCATAACAAATTTTATGCACTTGACCCACATTAGTCAAAATAATGCAGCATGAAATGCAACACAAATCCTTATGGCTCCCAAGCTATGAACCGACCTCAACCCAACTCAGTTCAACTCACCCTGATCTCTAGCAGTAGCAATCGGTCTGGCCGCTATCATCACACTGGTTAGACCGCCCTAGTCAGACTGCCAACCACTAGCCGGTCTGGCCACTTGGTGTGAACACATTTTCAATGTCGATCACATCGGACAACTCACCCTGGTCTGATCGCCAACCATAGCCGGTCCGACTGCACATGCCTAGCCCCAAAATATGCTCTTTGGGAAAAAAACAACCGCTAACTAGAAATCGGTCATACCGCCCCTACAGTGTGACCACTCCAAACTCCGGTCATATCGGACCACCGGTTAGACTGTCATTTACGGACCGATCCGACCGCTTCCTTCCAGCGGTCTGACCGGTCTCCTACCGCCAGCACTGACAATAAATCTGAACTTTCTAAAACTATTATAAAATACAAATTTAACTAAAACAAAATACCAATTGATCATCATAAATATATCTCAAACCTAGTACATGATATCTCCCGTGACCATAATAGAGTGGACAAGCCATGCAAATCGCTCACATGCTTGGTACGATAAGGTACGTTAAGTACGTCCCACTAGCCACTGCCACACGACCAAATTATGGCCTAATCACACCGAAATCCGCTCCCTTCCAAAGCCTCCCATCAATCAATCCCATCCTATAAACGCACTCCACCTCTCGTTGTCATCTCCCATTCTCATTCCGATTCCCAAACGCACGCAGCAAGCTAGCTCCTTTTCACGTGTCCAACCCCTCGCTCGATCCAACCTGTTGCTACAAGCATAACCACAACAACCGCTGCTGCCCTCTAGGAACAAACAACTCATCACCCATGGCGGAGGCCTAGCCTTTTCCAGCTCCTCGTGTATGCTAGATTCTTGAAAGTTGAGAGGGATCCTGCAGAGGCATGGCATTGGAGGCCGTGCTCTCGCAAGCTGGTCTCTTCGGTCGTTGCGCCATGGCGGGAGCAGGAGGAGATTGGAATAGCCCGTTCGGTGGCGTTGAGGGGGTGATGGATTTGGACGGCGGTAACTGGAACGCGGGGGCCTGCTCGTCGATGCAGCTGCATGGGTTCCAGGTGCTGGATATCCCTGCCGCTGCCGCGCCGCTGGGGGAGTCCGGCGGTCACGTAGGTGGCGTGGGTCAGGACGCCGCGGCGGTGTCGGTAGCGGCGCCGGCGCCGGCGGGGCGGAGGAAGCGGAGGCGGACGAGGGCAGCCAAGAACAAGGAGGAGGTGGAGAGCCAGCGGATGACCCACATTGCCGTCGAGCGCAACCGCCGCAGGCAGATGAACGAGTACCTCGCTGAGCTCCGCTCCCTCATGCCGCTCTCCTACACGCAAAGGGTAACATTAACAACCACCATTGGCTTCGTCGATATCTCCATTGCTTTAGCTTAGTGGTGTCTGTAGCCTCAAATTCTCATGCATGTACTGTCAGTAGATACAAAAGTACGCGCTGTTGCTGTGCAGGGTGATCAGGCGTCTATCGTTGGTGGTGCAATCAACTTCGTCAAGGAGCTGGAGCAGCTGCTCCAGTCCCTGGAGGCGCACAAGCGGTCCCGGCAATGCGCGGCTGGCGGCGGCGGCGACACGGCGCCGCTCGCCAAATTCTTCACGTTCCCGCAGTACTCGATGAGCGCCACCGCGACGCCGGCTCCCGCGAACGAAATTGACAGTGACGGTATCGGTGTCGAGGCCGAGGCGTCCGGGTCGAAGCCGTCCGCTGTGGCCGACGTCGAGGTCACCATGGTCGAGAGCCACGCCAACCTGCGGGTGCTGTCCCGGCGGCGGCCGAGGCAGCTTCTGCGGCTGGTGGCGGGGCTGCAGGGCCACCGGCTCGCCGTGCTCCATCTCAACATGACCAGCGCCGGCCACATGGTGCTCTACTCGTTCAGCCTCAAGGTACACCATGACACCATCCAACTAGTACACATTCTCCCCATCACTAAACAATTCCATCTATCTGATGATATACATGCATGGCTCTTAGTCCAAGGTGTATAGTACCTATATCTGGTTAGCAATATCACACTGATGAAGAGTCTGAAACGAGTTGGTGCCTACGTTTCCGTGCTTTTTCTATCTTGCGTTGTCTTGGATAGCTCCTCCAAATTCTCCCATCTGATTACTTTAGTGGAGCTCAGCAGGCCGGCTAAAAGGTTGTGGTTTTCAAAAAGAACCATTGTTTGACTTGCTAATGGGTGATATGATGTGCATTTCGTCGTCAACGCAGGTGGAAAACGATTGCCAACTTACCTCTGTGGATGAGATCGCAACCGCGGCTCATCAGATCGTGCAGAAGGTCCAACAAGAGCAGGGTTGTAGCCTAGACTAGCATGGATGTGTGCAACATTTTAGTTATTCTGGAAGTGAAGTCAGTACTCCCTTGTGCAAACTAATAATGTATCTTTATGTAATTAGCATGCTTCAACTAGTGTTGAATCATTTAATGGATGGATTTGTCCATTAGAATGTGCATGGCTAGCAGAACTATTCCACGTAGACGTGACACATGACATTCCTTGTGGGTGCTACCATGTTCCGTAGGATCCGACACAATTGACAGAACTGACAGGTGCTTGTTCGCAACCGTCTCGGGGGATTCTGTTCCCCTTGTGAAGTACCATTTCCTGCCAAAACACCAAAAGATTCCTCACAGCTTGCCCGTTACTTTCTTGAATGTCCGTTGTGCTCCATTCTTAATTTTTTTTGCATAGGGGCATGCTCTAATTAATCTTAGGGATAGCTACAGGAAGATATATAAGAGAACATAGAAGCTTTTTCGTTCCAAACTATATGTTCTATTAGATCCTTAACTGGATTCAGTGAACTTATCTGTGTAATGGGTTTATATCTTCAGTGTTCCATAATCAGTTCATTTCTGTGAAGAAGTCTTTTAGGGAAAGCACATGTATGCACATCAAGTCGACACTGCAAAGCAAAATGATACCAAGAAAACAATATGAACAGAACTGAAAACAGGTATGAACATCGTAGAGATGAAAGTGTAGGACCGGTATGGCAATAGATGGGAGTGAATGATGCCTTCAAAATCTCTCCTAAGTATTAACCGATTCTTCACTCTAATAGCTATGGGAAGTTATGAAGATCAAGAAACCAAAATTCCAAAAATTGACAATGCTATAGTAAAATCAGCTCGGTAAACAGTAAAAACATCACTATTTCAAATTCAATAATCCATATAACTTTTAATCCGTAGATCCAAAAGACTTGAAACTTGAACCATGCTAGATCAAGACCTTAAAACCTATCCCAACCAAAAATCCTGAAAGAACTTTAGAAAATTAGGATCTTTTTGTTCGTAAATCTCTACTACACTAAGACCGAGTCAAAACCAGAAATTGAGCAAACTCTCAAACTAAGACCCCAAATCACTTGAAATTTGGTATGCACCTTCTGTTGAATGTCAGGAACTCATTCCAATTAATGATGAAGAAAATTATTGCCAACCTTTTTCGTTTGAAGGAAGGTTGCATTAAAATCGGGCAAAAACTAAAAACGGTGAATATAACTTGCTCGTGAATGAATGATGGTTAAGATAATTCTAGATATATCTCCACATATCATAGCAAACTAGAACACCCAAAGAATTAAGGCAAAACTAACTAGAGCAAGAAATCATTCGGAGAGGCCAAATTAAGCAAAAACCGGGCAGCTTTAAGAACTTGCCAAACCTGATGCCTAGATAGATGGGGATTGATTTTTAAGATATATTTCCATTACTTAATCATCCTTGGCATCCAACAATATCGTGAAAGGGGAGAGGCAAGATCAAAACCAACCAAAACAAGAAGGATCCATGAGAAATGAATAAAATTGATATATTGCTACTTCAGGATGAATGTTTTATAGCCACTCCACTCAGAGGATAAGAAAGCACACCATAACACTCATATTTCTCAAACTCTAACCCTAGAACACTTGGCTTCAATGATAAAAAAAAGTTAGGATGGTTAACTTGCAAGTCTCCATCCCAACCCGTTAAATAGACAAGGCAACTAGCCCATCTAACCCTAATAGATACTATCCACTTAGTACAAATAGAGAAAACCCGTTAATCCCACACAACACGGATTTAACTTACACACTAATGCACACTTTTCAAAGTACATAAGCACGAATCCGCTAAGTCGTTAGTCTTTAATCCACTTGATCATTTCAGCTCCTCCTTAACCTAAATCACCTTTCTAAGCACTACTCAAACACCACGATTTTGATCTAAGGTATTTTCTGGTATTTTGGTCAACTTACCAAAATACCCTTTTTTGATCTAGTCTTCTTCCCTTGTAATCAATCACCATGCTTGTTACATATTGATGCACCACTGACTTGCCACGCATCGGCAAGTCTCTTCCATTCTGGTTCCACCGGACCACGACTTATTTGGACCGATTAAGCCACATAGTGTAACCCGTTGCTCGAACTTTCCTTCAACATTTTCTACCTTTCTTGTATCATACTTGAGTTCAGTCATCTCACCCAGCATCTTTGATCTTTTTGGACCTCGACTCCTCTATGAGCGTAGCCCCGATTTTCGCCATTGACCATGGTTAATTCCAAGTGCTTCTACACATCCAAAGACCAAAAAATCATTTTCAGATACAAGTTCTTCATAACAACTTGCGTTGGTTGAAACATGCATTATGCCATACATATGCACTGATTTAGGTCAAACTAAATTATCGCATGACTCAAAATTTTCAAAATCATCTATTTCGGCCGAAACAACACAAGCTAGCTAGTCAGACTATCGCATCTACAAGCTGTCTAGAAAAATCTGTAAATTTATAAATTCCAAATTTTCACTCCTCTAAAATAATAATAGTTCATCACAACAAAATTCTAGATCTTCTCATGTGGTCTTTCACAGAGCTGTACAAACATTTCAACTCGTGATCCTTGCACACCTGATTGATTCGACCGGCAGGACAAAATACATGTGCCGCTTGCTCTCATGGAGCATGTCGTTTTCGCTCTGCCAATGTTCTGCTCCGATGTAACAACACCTGGTAAAAAATGGAGCTTCGTAAGAGTAAAACTGAACGGCAATAGCGTTGAGTTAATTTCATGCATCAACCATTCATCCAAAAGTTTCAGTTGGTAGGGAAAGATGTGCAACTCATACTTTATATTGAGTGTGCATGGATGTGTATGTATACACGTGTGTATGTGCGCGCACGTGAGTGTGTCCATGAAAATGACAGATCCGTGTAACAAGAAAGAGCGACTGGTATATTGGTAGGATCACCGAATTAGATCATGATAGATTATTAATGCACCATATGCTTAGAGGTATACATATATAGATGGAAGGACCACACATTGTATATTGATTCATTAGAATGTCACTACTTTATGCACAATAGGGACAACAAAACGAGAACAATATGGCACGAAATATGCAAGAAAAGGTTGTACACGCCAAGACAAGATTGTTGTTAGTTTAGTAGAATAACCATAGCTTAGTATAGTAGCCAATGTCACAACCAATCTCAACAGCAGACATGACATAGATCACATCTTTACAAGAACCATAGTAAAGAGGACCTACCGACGATGTTGAGGGCTTATCGACAACTTATCTTCCCACTCCAGGCCTCCCTAAAGATAATGATAGAAAAACCTTCATGTTCCAAGTTGAACTCTTGAACCTTGATAGAAGCAAAAACTTGGTACCACGACAATTATAACCAACTGCGAATTGAATAATATAGACCGTCATTAAGTAATAAACTAGCACAATTTGATAATTTGAGATAAAATTCCCTAATTGACTCAGTTCAGATCAACCTGGCTCTTAGAGGTAGCATGGCTGTACCCTAGTAGTTTAGAAAACATAAAAGTGATGCGCGCGCGTGAGCCTGTGCATACTTGCCCTTCAGTTTTATTAACCATTAGTCTGTTTACTAACAAATAGTATAATTTTCCGGGTAGCTGCGTTGCTAGATATATAATTATAATGCATCTGAAAAATATAGTTGTATTTGTTATACAACTGTAACAGTTATATCTCTACCCCTATAATCCACCAGTTAAAATTATCCTACATCCACCCAACAATTACCTGCTCCACAGTCATAACCTTAACTACGTCCACACCACAATATGCACCCAGAAATACACCATCCCTAAAACGTGCGCATCAGATTGACTCTCCTCCATTCTCTCTCCTTACTCAACCATATCCGACGATCATCCTTCAATGTATCTGCAGTACCCCTCCCACCGATTCTCTTGCCCGTTCTCACGTTCTCCACGCGGAACCGCTCCACTCATCCCCGTCTCAATTCGATCGGCGCCGCTACGCTCCCCTTCCTCCCCACCACCAATTCTCTCCCCCGTTCTCCGCTTCGCTACGCCCCCTTCCTCCATCCCGAACCGCGCCTCCTCCCCACCGTCGATTCCTCTCCGCTCGTTCTCCGCGCCGTCACTCCACTCACGCCCGTCCCAATCCGATCGGCGCCGCTACGCTCCCCTTCCTCCACCCCGAACCGCGACTCCTCCCCGCCGATTCCTCTCCGCTCGTTCTCCGCGCCGCCACTCTCTACGCCATGCCTCCTTTCGGATTCATCTCCCCCTCCCACCGTTCCGATCGGCGCCGCTGCTCTCCCCTTCCTCCATCCCGAAACCGCGCCCATCTCTCCTCACCGACGGTGGCGGCGCGGATTCCCCTCCCCACCGAGTACTCTCTGTCACATCCCGTGGATTTCCCAGGTTATGACACTCTCCCCCCGTTCTCCGCGCCGCCACTCTCCTCCCCCACCTCGACCTCGGGCCGCCTCCCATGGCGTCGCCCTCTGGGAACCCTAAACCCATCCCGAACGCCCCCTTCGAGGCTCGGCAAGCTCTTCAAGCCGTCGTTCGATCCGTGCCCGTCGTCTCTAGGGTTTGGGGTTTTGGGCGGTTGCGAAACGATGATGCCCCCTTGGGCTTTCGTGCTATTATTGCAGGTGTAGGGTTTGTGCCGGCACCATTTCTGCTTCGTGGTGTCAGTTTTGCAGGTATAAAGGGCGGTGCTTGGGTAGTCAAGCGAGTTGGGTTTGGGTTTGGGTGGATTGGACGAACCGTCAGTTTTTGTTTTGATTCTGGGGTGGTTGATTTGATTGATTGCATCCTGTTCACTCCATTGCAGTACTTTGATTTTTGTTGTTTATGCTTGTGTAGTTGTGTAGCTATTTTTGTTGTTGTATAGAGATCGTTTTGCTTTGTTTCGTTGTTGTGGGTGCCTGCAAGTATGGCCATCCCCACGAAGAAGTTTCTATTGTGGCAATAGTGATGTGTGCGACAATGTTCTTAGGCTGCAGAATATAACTGAAAACGAATGGTACATCTTGTTGGTCTAAGAAATGTTGCGTTCTATGTAGCCAAGCATGGTGGGCGCAACATCGATGGTGGCTTCTGTTAGTTTTATGTTTGCAGTCTATGGTATTATTGTGGTGCAAAATTCATTTAACTGTAGAATTA
The DNA here is from genome assembly GCA_017311315.1 of Dendrocalamus latiflorus. Classification (NCBI taxonomy): domain Eukaryota; kingdom Viridiplantae; phylum Streptophyta; class Magnoliopsida; order Poales; family Poaceae; genus Dendrocalamus; species Dendrocalamus latiflorus. The sequence continues at coordinate 32,951,159 of CM029657.1, forward strand.
ACACACTATATGCACAACCTTCCGATCCTATTTGTTTCATGTGAGATATATGTTGTTCAAAATACCTTGTATCTCCTGTGTAAATATTGAACAATTTTTTGGTTAATCAAATGTGTCTTACAATTAGAAGAGAAGAAAGCTTGCATCGGTAACATAAGCTTTTTTCATGTGAGGTATATGTTGTTGAAAATACCTTGCATTTATCTCCTGTTTAACTATTGAACAATTCTTTTGGTTAATCAAATGTGTCTTACAATTAGAAGAGAAGAAAACTTGCGTCTGTAACATCACCTGTTAGGAGTGTGTTCTGAGCCTTGTTCATTTTTTTGGTTAGTGTAGCATGTTTAATGTATTATTGATGGTAACTTTTGTTTTTTATAGAGAATCAAGGCCTGGATACTGACATGCCCCTTTCTCCTCAGTGGCTTATGAAGGTAGGAGAAAACAAGGTTAGGCCTTAACTAGACTTAAACAACTGGACATCCTAACACTATGCATGGTGAACATAAGAGTAGGATATTCTTTAGGTTGATTTTAGCCTTTCTTAGTAGTTGTCTGCTTGTTTGTGCTGAAGATGGTGATTTATATAATTGACTGTTTGTTGCAGGAGCCCAGCTCACAGGGTATCCGCTCAAATGCTACAAAGACACCAGGGAATGGTGAAGACATGAGCTACAGTGCGAAGAAAAGGGATGTTTTCAGGGCTTCTGTACTTGATAGTGAAACTGGACGTCGTGACTGTTGGCGTGATGATGAAAGGGAACCAAATTGAAGTTGGTATGAGCCATACCAACCAGGTTAACCCTCTTATGCAAAGTGTGGATGAAAGCATACATGTTGGTATGAGCTGGACGTAACCGGCATGTTACTTACTATACAAGTTAACATCTCAGTTTGATCTACATTCTGCAAATTGAAGTTTGTTTACTGCATAGAAGAACTGTCCACTTGGAAAACACAAAAGTTGGTGCCTAACATAAAGCTGGAAGTTCATCACTGGACTGCTTCTGTAAACTGTACCCTGTAGGCCAGTACCTTTCATATAGACTGTTGATTATTGGATGTACATTTGCAGCATTGCCATTGCTTAGACACAGCCACAGTATGATCACTCAGCAAGCACTGGTCAAATTGGTAACATTGTTTATCTATTAATATTTAAGTGTTAAGTCCATTCGTTTTCCCATCTGACTCATCCCAGCAATTGCAAGAGCAGAAGATCTTAGTAACTGAAAAACTTAAATGTATCTATGGAGTTGCTTGTTGCATGATGCAGTTTATAAAGACATATACCACATCGTTCTGCACTTGAAAATTGAAAGAGAATTATCACATATCTGTGAAAGATAACTTTATCCTCAAATGTTTTTAATGTCTTTTTCTCCTTTCAGTTCCCAATACTCCCTCTTGCTGAGAAAATGCTGGTTTTCATATAAAGATAAAGCCACTGTAATGCATTTCCTCAAGACCTCAAGTATGCTAACCATAGACCGAATTTTGTGACTATTCTAGGTTTATTGCATGGTGGCACACCCCTTGCAACCACATCTTGTTGCTACTGGAACTAACATTGGTGTTATTTTAAGCGAGTTTGATCCAAGAGCACTTCCAGCTGTTGCTCCTCTACCAACACCAACAGAAAGCAAGGAACATTCTGCTGTTTACATTGTTGAAAGAGAACTGAAGTTGCTGAATTTCCAATTGTCAAACACAGCAAATCCATCCCTTGGAAATTCTGGTGTCGCATCTGAAACAGGAAGATCAAGGAATGAATCTATAGAACAGCTGATAATAAAGCAAAGCAAGAAGCATATCAGCACGCCTGCTCCCCACGATTCCTATTCAATCTTTTCAGTTAGCAGCTCTGGAAAGTAAGTGATTGTTTATGCCATATTGCCATTTATTATCAGGCATTTGACTACTGTTGCAAAGATACAAACAATCCTGTACTTGGTTTGTCTTATTTCAAGAATCTCATGATGGCTGCACTATACATTGGCCCTAGCTGAAGTGGTACTAATCTTCATTCTGGATATTGTTGCATTATACATTGTGTGTGTGTTGTTTAGCATTACATGGTAGTTGTTTTGCTGCTATGCACTGTTAGTTATTTCTTTGCAATCTATCAGTTGCAAGTCTGTTTTTTGGATGTCTAAATCTAATTTGCACTTACCACTGTAGTGCTTCTTATATGTGTGTGTGTGTGTGCGCGTGCATGTGTGCGTGCATGCGTGTGATGCTTTCAAATGAATTTTCTGAAAACAAAGTTTTGATTTCTTTGCAGGTATGTTGCAGCTGTATGGCCAGACATTCCTTCTTTTGCAGTGTACAAAGCAAGTGATTGGTCAGTTGTCGATTCAGGTACGGGGAAGCTGTTTGCTTGGGACACTTGTCGTGACAGATATGCTTTGGTAGAGAGTGCATTGCCTCCAAGGATGCCACTTATCGTGAAAGGTGGTTCTTCTAAAAAAGCCAAAGAAGCAGCTGCAGCCGCAGCTCAAGTCCAAGGATGATCAATCTGCCTCTGATGATGTTGTCGCCTCCTCAAAGGATCAGTCGTTATGTGACATTCATTATGTGACAAAAATATTTGGTTATATACAATATATGAGACGTGAATCTTAATGAATCTGTTGTTCGTTTTATTTTTTACAAATTTTACCATGTGGACGCGGTGTGGCGGGGAGGACGCGGCGGGACGGACAAGACGCGGCGGACCCGCGTCCACATGGTGCGGGGCGCGCACGCAGTGGGCGCGGCGGCGCGGTGCGGCGGGGAGGAACCCAATTATCCAAACAAAACATATATGGCCATTCAAAAATTGGCTTTGAAAGCAGGGAACAAAACATGTATGGTCATTCAAAAATTCGTTTGGTTGATTTCGTGTGCATCCCTAAAATGCCGTCGTGGCGTTAGCACGGACACTATACTAGTATCTATATATAATTGCTCTATACCATTATAATTTGGCCCCACCAAAATAAGTAGTGTAGATCTTTAATTTTTCTCTCGATTAATGAAATAATTTCTAGAATTTTGTTTTTTTTCTAATTTAAGGATTATTGTGAGCTTCTCTAGACCTCTAAAACGAAGAAGATACCTTGAATACCACCTGTTATTTGTAAACATATTAATGGGTATGTAGTGTCCATTGATGGATAGGCCCACCTGTAAGTAACTGTTTGTAACAATTTAGCAAAGCAGTCCACTCAAGCATATAGTGTTCTTATCAAACTAACCACACATAATCTCTACTACTTAAAAGAGTGAGTTGGTGGTAATGGTTCAACTGCCATTCTGCCCCTCCCCTCCTTCGTCTGCATTCTGCCCCTCCCCTCCTTCTTGTGGTCGCACTGGTACCTAGGCCGGTAGTCGCTGTGCCCCTCATGTGATTTTCTCGCATGGAACCGCACCCTGGTGTGATTTCTCTCCTCTTTCACTTCCCCAACGAACTCGCAACAAACTATGATCCCATCCTGTACGGCCACACCTCCCTGCTCTCTCCCTCGCTTTCCTCACAAGATCCTCGTGCATGGCGCAAACCTACACTTCCACCACCATCGTCCATCCTCTCCAGTCTCCTCTCGTCCATAAATTTCTTCGCTGCTAGATGGTAACGCTTACAAGAGGATGGCATTGTGTTGCGTTGGTGATGTATAGGAAAAGGCTTAGCGATTTCATGGCTACCGATACTAGTGAGAGAACCAATAGGATTCAGGGACGACAACTTGGATCCAACTGGTGGCGGCACGCTCAGCAACGAGGTGTGTACCGATGAGTGGTGCCCTCATGCTACCGTACTCTCGTCAAAGACAGGAGATAGTAGGTAAGCAGTGCAGTTCTTTCTCCCCTTCCGATTATTTTCTCAACTTTGCTTATTTTTTGTTGTATTCTATGATCTAAGGTTGGATGGACCGAGGGGATTCATTTTGTAGTTATTTTATCTATGCTTACTTATACGCAAAGAGGATGGTGTGGTTGGAGGGATTTGGTGTGGGAAACCTTGGTGATAAAGATCGAGTGTGGTGGTGGGTCTCGCTGGACATGGAGGAGATGACTATGTGTAACGTCTCGTGTTTTCTAACTAATCTAATCGGCATAATTAGTGTTAATAATAATGATTAAGCGGTCAAATTAATGTTAAGGGCCAAATTCTCTAACCTGATGGTTACCAGGTGATTTCAAATTAATTATTGCAATTGAGTAAACTCGCATATCATATTGCAAATCAAAACCCCATCTAGAACATTTCAACTGAGCGTTCGCCGCAACACCCGTTTGAGGGGGAGACGCTGCCCCTCTATTGGTGCAGGAACCCATGCAAGTTCTTCAAGTCTAAGCAGCGGTTCAGCCTGGCCATGCATTACTGAGGTTGCGCGAACTACTCCTGTGACTATCCTGACCACTGTTGAGACACAAGCAGCTATCGGCAATTGGTAAAGACCAATTACAGTATGTTTCCATACTATTTTTCTTTTAAAGTACGTACCAACATCTTTCATCTACCCATAGTGCCCGGAACCACTATATGGCTACCGTGAGTAGGCCTGGATATCGAGCTGGCTTGGCTCGGTCTGGCTCGGTAGGATAACGAGCTGGCTCGAGCTGGCTCGTTATAACTAACGAGCTAAAAAGCTAGCTCAGCTCGGCTCGACCACAAGCTCGAGCTAGCTCGTTTGGCTCATGAGCCAGGGCCAAAAAATGTAAAATGAAGACTACCTTACATTCCAGTGAGTCATACAGCACATATTCATCCATCATACATGCTAGCAGCAAGCAGCATATGCATACACATGCAATAGAGTACAAATTAGGTCCATGTCTCCATCATATATTCATCCATCAACCATCATCCATGCAAATTGCAAAGTACGACATCAGCTAGATTGACGAGACAGGAAGTGCTGCATAGACATAACTACATAAGTTAACATAGCATAATGACACATTGTTCAAGTTCCATCATAAGTAACATAGCATGGCTCGTTTGGCTCGTGAGCGGCTCGCGAGCTGGCTCGAGTTGGCTCGTTATAGCTAACAAGCTAAAATCTTGGCTCGGCTCGGCTCGTTATCCTAACGAGCTAAGCCGAGCCGAGCCAGCCACGAGCCGAGCGAGCTAACGAGCTTCGAGTTTTTCGTCCAGGCCTAACCGTGAGTGGATCGACCTAGAGATCCACCTACATGACCAGTGGACTCTCGACTATGAATAGTGGGATGTCAAAAGGGCCTGTGAGATCCAGGAGGAGGAGCACCACAACGACGAGCAAATCGAGCGTATATGTCGAGAGATGAAAGATCATCTTGAGGCGTGTACGCGCGGGAAGTGCGAGAAAAAGAGGAAAATAGTGGCCAAGGCCAACGAGGCTGCTGAGGAGTTCAATGCCGAGCTCGTAAGGAAGGAAAATAGCCCTAGTCCACGCAGTAGGTTGGGCCATTCCAAACTAGTACCTCAAAAGTCGAATTTATTTTCATTCCAAAAAGGCGCATATGTATCATACGAGTACTTCGGTTTATTGCATCGTACATGATGCTGCTTCTTATGCACATGACCAAACCCTATGTGTGATGTTATTCCCAGTTTTGTTATAAAGTCTATTTTAATTCCTAACATCAAATCTCGTCGTCTTTTCGCATTCAATTCTTCGCATAGCAAGGCATCCAACAACATGAAAAAACAAGTTCTCGAAGTAGGCATGAAATGTCTACTCATCTTTCATCAGCGGTACTGTTTAGCATATGTTCATCCTTGTGCCTCATATTGTACCACACAATCCACATATTAGTCATTTTTTTCTAGAATGCAGTATGTATCACTTTTGGGACAAGGTCTGGACATATTGTGCAAGTGTTTATAATGGATATATACATTGAAGTGTCAAAAGTTATCAATCCACAAAAAGATTATCAGTCCACATATGTATTTACACTCAATTAAAAGGATGGTGTCATATATGGTTCATAGATAAATTCTCTATTTTTAAGTTATAGATTGTTAAGTGTTACATGTACATGGTGTTATGTATCACCGTAACTTCAATTGTTTTTAACCTTTCAAAAGAAAGTCCCTTTGTTACCATCTTATCATCAAATTCTAAAGTTCAAAATCCATAGATCAAGTCTGAATTGAAAATAAAGTTTATAAGGGATTAACTTTAAATATTTTTTTAAAAAAAGGATTAAATAATTAAAAAAGTAGGCTCCGGTCGCCCAACCGTTCGCCGACAGGACGTGCTGTCACCTAGCGGTTGGGTGGCAGCACCTATCATCCGTCCGTTGGGCGACTGCATCCCTGTCGCCCAATGGTACAGCTACTGGGCGACAGAGGTTAGTCACCCAACAATTCAGTGATAGGAGGCTACTTTTGCATAAAAAAATCACAGGTATAATTTTGTATTTTGGAATAAAAATGGATTATTTAAAAAAAACCAGAAAGAAATGGACTGAAGTTTAGCGGAACCTAGTACTATAGCAATCCTTTTTTTTCTAAAAAAAAAAGAGTCCCTATTGTGTCTATTTTGCAATATAGTTCCATTTGGCACCATGCCTCGTCAAGCATCCTTCACATTTGAAACATGTGTCCATTTTTGCACTTGATTTGATTTATGGTTGGGTGCTATAAAACGCATGACTGATGGCTCATCTTTTGCATTGGCAGCACTTGGGAGCAGCAGCTTAGGCCATGTATTACCCACTGGATAGCAATACCAGCAGCATCTGCAATTTCCTTTTCCATTTTGTCATTGTTCAGGACATGTAATATATCTTCAATATGCTGTCAGTTTAAGCCTTGCACAGTTTCATGCCTGATCTACTAAATATATGTTATGGGGTACGGAACCTATGAACCTCTTTTATTTGTATTGATCTTGTACTGAAGCTGATGAACCGATGTGTTGTTTTGCTTATGTACTCAGGCTCTATGCTCAAAGTGACCTATGCTCTCTCTGATGTGCCCAAAATGATTATGTATTCCTCTATGTTGTACTCAATGTGTTATATTTGTTTATGAACTGGTTGCTGGTTAGGGTTTCATGTAGTCCAGTACTCAAGAACACTATGAAATGGTTTTGGTGTCATTTGCTTTCTATGCATCTAGACAGCCAAAGAAAATGTTGAGTACACAGTATCAGTTATTTCAATATCGTCAGTATCCTTTTGACATCCTGATACTGTTCAATTTGCATCAAGCAATCGGCATTTCTATGGACTCAAGCATTCAACAAATGCATTTATCATTCACCTAATAATGACAAGATATATATCCATGTTGAATGGTGAGATGGCTCCAGTACAAGAAATAGAAGGCTTCCACTACATTAGTGTAACTGCTCATTTCATTCCGAAAATAAAAAAAGTGCAGAAGCATCTACATAGAAATCGATGTCAACGTTCCATTACATCTCTGTTAGCATGTCCATTACAGAAGTATTTGTTGCCACAAATCTATCTCACAAAGAGAACAAGGAACAAAGCAACAAAACACAAAGTGATCTTCTCCCAAACGCAACTTATCACAAAGGCTGTCATGTGGGGCCGTACGTATGTACGCCGCCGACCCACATCTACCAAAGCAGCCATACCTCTTCCAGACGGACAAGATGCGTCTTCCTCAGGCTTGGGTGTTTCCGTGGACTAAGAGTCCGTTTCCAGATAACATATGTATTTGGTTTAGGTCAGAGTTCCTTTTGCTTTCCGTATTAGTCAGAGTCCTTTTCGAGTTAGTCTCCAATCGGAGCAGATTGAGTCCTATATATATGGTGGAAGATTGTAATTGAGAGATATAGAAAAGACTTTACCTCTATCTTCTATTTGCTCTGTTTTCTGCCCTCTTCTCGCTATCTCTGTTTCCCAGATCCATCTTCCGCCGCCAAGCTTCGGCCCCAACTGCACCACGGCGCGTCCGCCGGCCGCTCACGGGTACCATCTGAGATCACGTGATCGGGACCGTGACAACTTGGTATCAGAGCTCATGGCTGGTCCAACGGAGATGACGGCGCTAACTCAGCAAATCGCCGATCTTACGGCGGCCATGACCGAGCTCAAGACGGAGATATCAACGGAACTCGCAAGCATCAAGGAACGTGTGGGAGCTCTGGAGAAGAAGCCAATGCACATGGGGGATGGACTACTGCCAGCTCCGCCCGGACTGCTGCCCGCCCACCCTCCCAATCCACAGCACCACCAGCTTCCAGGTACAAATCCCGGCCTGCGCTTCCACAAGATCTCTTTCCCTACTTTTGATGGCAAGGAGGATCCTCTGGGCTGGCTCAATCGCTGCGAGCAGTTCTTTAAAGGACATCAAACGCCTGAGCGCGACAAAGTTTGGCTAGCCTCCTATCATTTGCTTGGAGCCGCACAGCAGTGGTATTTTCAGCTTGAGCGCGATGAGGGAGAACCAGCTTGGCAGACATTCAAGGATTACTGCAGCCTTCGCTTTGGCCCACCCATCCGCAACAATTTCCTGGGAGAACTTGCCAAATTGCAGGCCGTCGGCACCGTCGACGAATATCAAGAGCAGTTTCTCAGTCTCCTATGTCGCACGGATCCTCTCACACCGGCGCAACAAGTGCAGCTGTTCTCGTCGGGCCTCATGGAACCCGTCCGCACGGACGTCGAGCTTCAGAATCCAGGCAGCCTGCAGTTGGCAATGGCGCTGGCGCGTGCCTTTGAGAAGCGGCACTTGGTGGCTTCAGCAATGCACCGACCCCCAGGTCGCCAACCATACCAGCGACCGCTAGGCACACACACATCCTCCGGTCTGCATAACGGCACCGCTCCGACTCGCCAGTTACAGGCTACAGGGCTCCCCACCGACAAAAGCACAGGGGTCGCTCCACTGCAGTTACCTCGCAAACAATTGACAGCCGCGCAAATGACAGAGCGTCGCAGCCAAGGATTGTGTTTCAATTGTGAAGAGACATTTGTGCCAGGGCATCGCTGCAAGCGCCTTTTCCTTTTGGAAGTTCGGCCGGACGACGACGAGGAGGTACTTTCAGACACTACCCAAGCAGACTTCCAGCCGGAAATTTCTTTACACGCATTGTCTGGTATACAACCACGAGCAATTCAAACAATGAAGGTCCATGTATGGATTGGGCAGACACAACTCACAGCCTTGGTCGACTCCGGCTCTACCCACAATTTCATCAGTGCCAATGCTGTCCGTCAGGCTGGACTGAAAGTCACACCCCGTCAGGGACTCCGCGTTGCTGTTGCTAACGGAGATACCATCTACAGCACAGGCACCTGCCCTCAGTTACAAATCTGCGTGGATCAGACTGCGTACCACTTGGATTGCTACGCCATTCCACTTGCCGGTTTCGACATGGTCCTCGGGGTGCAGTGGCTGCGCACATTGGGACCAATTACTTGGGATTTCCTCCTGCTGACAATGTCCTTCTGGTATAACCAGCAGCAAGTTACTTGGCACGGCATCCCATCTCCCAGCAGCACCTTGATGTCCCTGCAGCCTGAACAACCGGCGCTTCTCCAGGACTTACTCACGGAGTTCCAGTCCGTATTTGCCCAGCCGCAGGGGTTACCACCACAAAGAGTGCTCGACCACCGCATTCACCTCCAACCCAACACTACTCCAGTAGCAGTCCGGCCATACAGATATGCTCACGTGCAGAAAGATGAGATTGAGCGGCAGTGCACGGAGATGCTACAGCAAGGGCTCATTCGACCAAGTTCCTCGCCTTTCTCAGCTCCAGTCCTTTTGGTCAAGAAGCACGATGGAACATGGCGCTTTTGTGTTGATTACCGAGCGCTAAACGACAAAACTATAAGGACAAATTTCCAATACCTGTAGTCGAAGAACTATTGGATGAACTCAAGGGTGCCAAGTTCTTCACCAAGCTGGATTTGCGCTCGGGCTACCATCAGGTGCGCATGCATCCGGCCGACATTGAAAAAACGGCATTCCGCACACACCAAGGGCTGTTTGAGTTCCTGGTAATGCCGTTTGGATTGACAAACGCCCCAGCGACGTTTCAAGCTTTGATGAATGAAGTACTGCGTGCATATGTCCGACAATTTGTCCTCGTTTTCTTTGATGATATCCTCATCTATAGCGCAACTTGGTCGGAACATCTTATGCATATTCACACAGTCCTCAAATTGCTTCAGGACAACCAACTTTTTCTCAAACAATCCAAATGCTCTTTTGGGGCGACATCAGTGGCATACCTAGGGCATATCATCACTCACTCAGGAGTCGCCATGGACACACAGAAAGTTTTAGCAGTACAGGAATGGCCAGCGCCAAAATCTGTTCACGCCTTGCGCGGCTTCTTGGGTCTGGCAGGCTACTACCGCCGCTTCATCCGCAACTACGGCACGCTGGCCGCTCCCCTTACCAATCTGCTCAAAAAGGATAGTTTCGCATGGTCAGCAGCGGCCTCCTCTGCCTTTGAAAATCTTAAGCACGCCTTGACATCAGCACCCGTCCTCCAATTGCCGGACTTCACCCAGCCCTTCATCGTTGAATGCGATGCTTCGGGCATTGGCATTGGTGCAGTTTTACATCAAGGTTCTGGTCCTATTGCTTTCTTCAGCAAGCCGCTGCCCCCCCACCATCGTCACCTGGCTGCATATGAGCAAGAACTCGTCGGTTTGGTCCATGCTATCTGACATTGGCGCCCCTACTTATGGGCACAACCCTTCTTGGTCCGCACAGATCATTACAGCCTCAAGTTCCTTTTGGATCAGCGCTTAGCAACCATTCCGCAACACCGGTGGGTGAGCAAACTGCTGGGATATACGTTCCAGGTGGAGTACAGGCCGGGCCGGCAGAATGTGGTGGCAGATGCGTTGTCCCGGCGGGATACCGACGACGCTTCTATAAGTGCTCTCACCACTACCAGCTTTGACCTCTTTCAGCAATTGCGCAGCGAGCTCCAGCAGTCTTCAGAATTACTGGAGCTGAAGCAAAGTATTGTGGATGGCACGTCCGGTGCTGACTGGAAACTTGTGGATGGATTGATCACTTACAAAGGCCGTGTTTATATCAGTCCATCGTCTCCACTGCTGCCTGACATCTTGACTGCCGCACACACCATGGGTCACGAAGGCATACAGAAAACCTTGCATCGTTTCCGCGCCGATTTTTTTGTTCCACGCGCCCGCCAGGTGGTGCAGCAGTTCGTGCAAGCTTGCATTGTGTGCCAACAGAACAAAAGCAGTCATCTCCATCCAGCTGGTTTATTGCAACCGCTTGCAGTTCCTGATCAGATTTGGGAAGACATATCCATGGATTTCGTCGAGGGCTTTCCCAAAGTACACGGCAAAACAGTCATCCTCTCAGTGGTCGACCGTTTCTCCAAGTATGCTCATTTCATTCCCTTGCAGCATCTGTATACAGCTAGCTCAGTTGCACGAGCATTCTTTGATAGCATCGTCCGCTTGCACGGTATACCTTCTTCCATAGTCAGTGACCGAGACCCCGTTTTCACCAGTGGATTCTGGGAAGAACTCTTCCGTCTGTCTCACGTCCAATTGCATCGGAGCTCGGCATTCCATCCTCAATCAGATGGTCAGACAGAGGTCGTCAACAAAGTAATTACCATGTACCTGCGCTGCTTGACAGGAGATAGGCCCCGACAGTGGCTCCAGTGGTTGCCGTGGGCTGAGTACTGTTACAACACCTCCTTTCATACATCCCTGCACACTACACCCTTCCGAGTTGTTTACGGACGCGATCCGCCGTCCCTCCGCTCATATGAACCAGGCACTGTGCGTGTCGTGGCAGTAGATGAGTTGTTGCAAGCCAGAGACTCTCTGCTTCTTGATATTAAGGATCGTTTACTACAGGCACAGCAGAGGTACAAGCATTTCTATGATGTGCACCATCGCGATGTGGTTCTTTCTGTTGGACAGTGGGTTTGGCTCCGCCTTCACCGCAGGCGCGTCGCCTCCCTTCCTGACCAACCCACCGGCAAATTGGCTCCAAAGTTCCATGGCCCTTTTCAGATTACCGAACGGATTGGCGATGTGTCCTACCGCTTGCAATTGCCGCCAAAAGCCCGCTTGCATGATGTCTTCCATGTGAGTCTTCTCAAACCTTTTGTCGGCACACCACCACTCAGCCCGCCACCTCTCCCGGCTGTCTTCAATGGTAAAGTGGTGCCTACTCCAGTAGCCGTGCTCCGTGCACGCAAGGCCAGAGGGATTTGGCAAGTACTGGTTCGTTGGGAAGGATCCACTGCTGAAGATGCTTCTTGGATGGATGTCCCAATCTTTCGAGAGCGCTATCCTTTGTTTCAGCTTGAGGACAAGCTGTTTCTTCAGGACGAGGGAGATGTCATGTGGGGCCGTACGTATGTACGCCGCCGACCCACATCTACCAAAGCAGCCATACCTCCTCCAGACGGACAAGATGCGTCTTCCTCAGGCTTGGGTGTTTCCGTGGACTAAGAGTCCGTTTCCAGATAACATACGTATTTGGTTTAGGTCAGAGTTCCTTTTGCTTTCCGTATTAGTCAGAGTCCTTTTCGAGTTAGTCTCCAATCGGAGCAGATTGAGTCCTATATATATGGTGGAAGATTGTAATTGAGAGATATAGAAAAGACTTTACCTCTATCTTCTATTTGCTCTGTTTTCTGCCCTCTTCTCGCTATCTCTGTTTCCCATATCCATCTTCCGCCGCCAAGCTTCGGCCCCAACTGCACCACGGCGCGTCCGTCGGCCGCTCACGGGTACCATCTGAGATCACGTGATCGGGACCGTGACAAAGGCTCATCAATCTTGAGCGTTGCTGCATCCAACAATCCTCCAGGTTCCAACAGTATCCAGTAATCCAGTCACCACACGCTTGTGAGGAATCGAATCTCGAAATCGTCACGGGGAGATCTTGCACTCTGATTAATTTATTCCACATCTAGTGTGTACCTACAAATTTCGGTATAATTTTTTTTCTCGAAAAGCCAGAGGCGTTTCATTCACTTAAGAAGGAAATAGAGAGTAAACAAAAGAAAGCCCATGAGAAGGTGAAACAGGGAAAAGGGAAAAAAAAGAGAGGAAATTACAGGCTGTGGGCAGGGGGGCTAGTTACAAACTGCCGACCAGAGACGACTGAGAAACGGTACAAGGCAATAGGAGACCTAACTTGTTAGCTCCTGCTTTTGCCCAAACAAAACATTGTTGCTTAATCGAAGAGACGAGAACGAAGAGCTGGAGAGGTTTGCTGTTGAACCAGATGCTATTGCGCTCTTTCCAAATCATCCATGGGACAAGCAAGAACAGGCTGTCAAAACCTTTTCTGAGAGTCTTTGGGACTGGCCGACGAGTTGCGACCCAACGATCACTGAGGCAGTCACTTGAGAACTTGAAGAAATCTGACCGGGGATGGGGAAGTGAAGCCACTGGAACAGGCTGTACCAAATCATCTTAGCATAGACGCATGCGGGCCTGTTTGGTTGGAGGCCTCGCAGATAAATGCCTACCAGGCAACACATCCTGGCCCCAGGCATCCAAAATCGAACGCCTAGGATGCATACCTGGCCCAGGCAGCTTTTTCCAGCCTCCAACCAAACAGACCCACATGCAGTGCAGCAGCGAGTATTCGACCGTTTTCGGCTCCTGTTCACAGTACGAACAGAATTCCAGCGCCACGATGCTATGTCTGCGAAGCCGAGGAAACGCCCAACATCTACGGCGGAGAGCAGACCAGAGGAAGAACATTGTTTTCGGAGGCGCCCAACACTTCCACAGCTTCTTTGCGCAGGGAAAGCCAATCGCGCCATTGAAGAACGCCAGGTAGGAAGTGTTGGAAATATAAGCACATGTAGGTTCAATTTATTCCATAAATAAATCATGACATCATACACGCAAAATAACAAAACCATCACAGGCATAAACGATCTGGACATGTAAACCAGGAAACTGTACATGAACAGATCTAATACGGAGAACATGACTGTTACGTACCGATGGTTCTGTTCTGATCGGTTTGCCGATGTTGACGCTGCAGGCACGGTGTGGATGACACGAGGTCGATGACGATTCGCCGAAGACAAACGACGAGGAAGACGAGCCAGAGCTACAGCAAGCAGTCGCGCAGAGCGCTTCCCAAAAACCTTATTCGCCCTCTCCCGGTGCAGGACTTCGAAGGCGACGGTTCCGGAGACCTGCTCTCCCGAACGACAGTGCACGCCGGCGGACGGGACGGAGTAGACTACGGGGGACGGCGCAGCACAATGGAGGAGGCAAAACCCTAGATTGATTCGCATATGCTGTATGGAGGCGGCGACTCAGTATTTATAGAAAACCAGGACGTGTGATCAAGACGCCTGCACGTTCTCCATAACTCGTAGCTGAAACGGATTAGTCACACGTAACCGATCCGGATTTACCGCCATTCAAAACAGCAAAAATAAAACTGCAAACACGTAACCGATCCGGATTTACCGCCATTCAAAACAGCAAAAATAAAACTGCAAAAAGAAGCTGCGTCTGCGCAAGCACCTGGAGCCGATTTTGGCGGACCATTCACGCAGGTGCCGTGCGCCCGCACCTGCGCCCCCCGCGAGGCGAGGCGAGCGAGCGAGCGCGCGCGTGTGATCCTCTAGTTCTCTCCCACACATGCCTCAAGTGGCTAGGAGTGCACCATTCCTTTTAAGGTGGTCTTCCTCTCCTAGAACTAGCAATGTGGTACTAAAGTTCACATGCATGCCTACTTTGCATGAATGGGCCTTTGAGATTTAATTTAGGAATTATCCTTATTGTATGGGCTTGGCCCACATATAATTCAACAGGAAGATCGGGCCGAATAAAGACCACTGGCCGTCCAACGCCAGGAGACATGATCAGGCTGGTTCGGCTGCAGGTTAATGCCATCTAGCTAGCCTGAGTCCAGACCATTAGTTCCCCTGTTACAACTAAACCATTTTTTTTCTTTCACAGAAGTTATATGACAGAACCAAGGCTTCATGGGGTTGAAATCAGCACATCTTATGGAAAGCAGAAGCGGAGTTCAATAAACTTGTCGCAAAAAATGCTACTTGTCCTTAACGTAATAGTTTCGTCTGTCATAATACAAATTGCTGCTTGATGCTTTAACTCACCACTGTAACCCCCAAGGCAAGCATCAACCAATTAGAGATAAGGGAGAACACAATGAATCCTCCCTGTTGTAGTATACACTTGAATCACGATGTAGCAAAGCAGCTCATAATAGTGAGCCATCATGTACCGTGACTTGTCATGTACATCAAGTTAATTAGTACATTATGGCTATCTATATGCAAAAGCTGCGCACTCCAAAAGATGAGAGCCCATGGCAGTAGATAAACATCGAGGGAACACTTCGAACATCCCTAGTAGTAAGCATCTAATAAGCAAATTTGAGACAGGCAAACTAACAAAACGTTAGGCTCTGTGAATAGCATGAAATAATTTGACAAGGAAATGAGTTGGCCGAACAGAGTGTACACTACTATATATCCTTGAACTAAATATACAACAAGAATAGCTATTAGTGGTTCCTGTCTATTTTACATCTCTTACAAATTGTGTCTACTCTCATGAAATTTGGGCCGAAATTCAAATAGGAACATTCAGCAAATGAAGTATCAAATTGGAACACTAATCAGAGTGGATGTGATTTTGCTGTGCTATCAGGTGACATGGAGACTCAAGCATGACGGATCAGACTGCATGTGAGTCAGGACAAGAAAAAATGAACAAGTGGTACATAATTTTTTGCAAGGGCCTTTTCACTCTCTTGTTTAATATCTTGCAAGTAAAAATGACTCAGGCCAAGTCCTTCTCATGTAATAGCAAGTAGCAAAATTGAAAAGAACATTACTTCTTATGTAATTTCCAATCATTGCAAAGACCATAATTCTGCAAGCATGTGTTCGTAATGTCAGCTATATAGGGAGATAGTCAAGAATATTTGATTGAAGACTAGGCCCAAGGAAAAATGAACAGGAGCAAGCAGTAGTAGCAATAGAGGTAAAAAAATGTCAAGCTCTGTTTCTTCCTCTCGGCTCCCCTTGCCTTTTCAAAATCAATCCCTCCCAAATACCAAGGGTTCATAGCAAATAATTAATAGGCTGTACAAGCTACACACCATAAACTGAGGGAAACCACCAAGAAGGCCCCCGGTCACTACTCACTCGCGCACACGAACCTAGGCTACCTAGTTCCTTGGGCGGGAGCTCAGGGTTCCTAGGCTACCGAATTCACTAATGGTGCCATGCTAGCTGTGCTAGTTTGATCTCCTAAGGAGTATGCCCTACTAAGGACACTACTGGAGACCTAACTATTAGAAATAATTTTGACTTCTTAGACATAGTAGAGTCTGTCTTTGAGTATAACTCAAGTTGAAGTTGAGACCAACTTGAAGTCCAAATAGATATGCAAGTAGGAGTTTTTATCCCTATTTATTAGGGAGGTTTGTACTCAGTTTTGTAAGCAAAAAGAGAAGCAAGAAAAAGGGGAGCAAATAAGATAATAGAGAAATTCAAAAATTCTCCTGTGTTCTCTCCGTTTATTTGCGATATGTGCGTTTTCTCTTGGATCAAAGTGTTAACAAGTGGTATCAGAACATAAGAATTAGCGCTTGAGAGATCGAGCAAAAAAATCCGTCACCATCGACGACTCGCTCGTTCGCTCCATCTGCATCGCATCGAAAGTCTTCGCCCTTCGCCATTTTTTGGTCGAATCCGAGGCGGTCTCTCCGAGTCGACGAATCAAGCAGAAGCCGAGTGATCACAGCAAGCAAAGGTAGCAAAACATAAAGCAATCAAGAGCAATAAAAGGCGCATGCAACCTGAGGCAATACAATTTTTTTCTTTGCATCAGGAGCAGCTTGGTGTGCTTTTTTCCGTCGAAAACTGCTAGGTGCACCCAACAAGTGTATCTGGATTTTCAGATTGCAAGAATTTTGCTAGGTACATCCAAATTTGTACCAGCGATAATGAATCAACAGTGCTCTAATGATGAATTGAGTCAGGACGTCGAGGAGATGTGTCACCATTCTGTGTCAAGTATAAGTTTAGTAAGTCGTAGTTGAGTCTGACTGCCTCAATGTTTTAAAATCTTTGCATTTGGATGGACTTGTACCAGTTGAGTTGAGTTCCTACATGTAACTTGCATGTAGAACGCTTCATGTGGAGGCGTGACTGGTAGTTCATAATGTATTAAGACTAAAACTAGAGTATGTTGAGTCAAGTCAAGATTAAGGGGGAGATTCTTAGAAATAATCTTGACTTCGAGTTCTAGACGTAGTAGAGTCCGTCTTCGAGTATAACTCAAGTTGAAGTTGAGACCAACTTGAAGTCCGAATAGGTATGCAAGTAGGAGTTTTTTATCCCTATTTATTGGGGAGGTTTGTACTCAGTTTTGTAAGCAAAAAGAGAAGCAAGAAAAAGGGGAGCAAATAAGATAATAGAGAAATTCAGAAATTTTCCTGTGTTCTCTCCGTTTATTTGCGATGTGTGCATTTTCTCCTGGATCAAAGTGTTAACACGAACTTTTACCGAGAGGAAATAAACCATCAGCAATTAACAAAAACTATCGGATAAGCATTTGATCAAGCGTAAACCACTCCAAGTCCCCTTGGCTAGCCTTGGTCGGCTATTTGTCGTGTTGCCGACAGTACCGTTGGTAACATTATGACCGAGGGTTTCTCCTCGATGGTACACTGTCAGCTTTCTAGCGTTTGTTGAGCATAACCATTAACCTGGCCGACCAAACTTATCGAGCGCTTACCGTTGGGGATGTGTTTAATGTCAGTTTTCAGAGCCGTCGGGAAGTATGTGGGTGAGAGGTTTGCCTCACCGACGGGAAAGAGGAACCTTTGTAATACTATTAACGATGGTTTGCAACAGCATCGGGGAGTACATTGCCATGGGTTTTGTTTAGCCCTCGGTTAATTGTAACCCTCTGTCATATTATCAATGACGGTCTGCACACTTGCATGAGAAAATGTTGTCATGGGTTTTGTTCAACCGTCGTCCAGTAGTAGCCCCCGGTGATAGATTAAGCTGAGGGACTATTCAGCTCTAGGCAACTGTACTTGCAACACTCGTCAATGAGTTAGGCAATTGTCTGCTCTTTCGGTTTCATATCTATGAATTGTTTTCCTAGATTGTTAGACCATGTGGCTTGATCTAGGATATTTGGTGGTGAATAATTGACAATGGTTAATTTATGATGATGAATATTTGATAATATTGCTTATCGATATTATGCGAGACGTGTGGCGCATGTGGACTAATGTTGGTCAAGTTGGGACGAGTTTGTGCCGAAAAAATTTTCTTTGGTCTTTGCATGTGCAGGTTGAACATGGAGGCGATCATAGTCGGTGACGGGGTGGACCGGAATTAGGAGGGGAGATCCGAGGTTCAGACGGTCAAGGAGGTCACGAGATGGTTGGGCTCATGCTTGGAGCGTATGGAGATTAGAGATGGATGATACATGTTGGATCTACGTAGGTGCGGTCCGAAGGCTACGACATGTGGTGGATGATGCGTGAAGAAGCTATAGGAGATGCGGTCCTGGAGGCTTCGACACGTAACGTGTTAGACAAGTTAGAATTTTAGAAAACCCGTGTAGGACGGGTTTCGAGTCCCTTTGCTGTTGGAATTGGATTAGAACTCATGGGCCTAGGTACAGCCCATGTTTTAGGCTCTAGGCTATAAATAAAGATGGGGTTAGAAGCTAACCCTGTGGCTTTTGAAGATACTAATTTTATGCTAGAATTTAGAAGTGACAAGAGGATATTTTGTAGCCGGTATGATTCAAAAATAAGAGAACTATTCGGTAAAAAAAGTGCCGTGTCTCACTTTTGGTTCTCCGGCGACACATCTATACTCCACACGGTGCTTCTGGAGACAGCAGTATCCTCGTCCTCGTGCGCCAGACGCGCGTGGTGCGCTCGTTTTCTGCACGCGTGGTTTCTCCATCCACGTCTTCGATTGGGCATCACACGCAGCGCAATTGAGCTGCAGTTGTGCGATGAGGTTGAGCAGCAGTTGCACCAAATTTCTTGATCTCTGTCTGTATGCGCACAGTATCACCGTTTTTATTGCCTTGAGCCTTGGTCAATACTAGCAGCATATGCTGTCCTTGCACACAGGCCAATCTTGCCTTGATCCACGTGACCGAAAGCAATGTTTTTCTATTGATTCTATAGCTAATCGGCAGCATTGATTTGCTTCTGTCAACCATGAAAGCAACGTTTGCTGAGCCAATAGCTTTGAATATTTTATTATTAGAGTGGTCCCTGCATGTTTAATCTATCTGATTGCTGTTATGTTTTTATTATTCACTACAGTATTAAATAAGTAATCTGTTACAGTACACAAAAAATATTTCCTTGCTGTGTTTTTTGTTTGCTTGTCTTGATTAGCAGAAAAAATAGATTTGAAGAAAAGCTTCTGGTGCGCATTGCAATTATTCACTCCTCTTTGATTGCCATCGACGATCCTACATAAATATTTATCATTACATATTGAACCTAGATTCACAAACAAATGTAAATATAGTTCATCAAACAATGTCATATATAAGTAATAAAACCAGATTGTTGCAAACATTTATCCTCCATCAACAAAAATAGTGCCAACTTATGGATGAAAATTATTAACTAAAACTAGATTGTTGAAGACATTTAGCATAAGGTAAATTGTCAAAAGTAACACTACAAATTCCAAAATGCCGCAATAGTAGCCTTTTAGTTTCAGTTTTGCACTACAAATTCCCATGTCAAGATCGTCCTCACTTCCTCCCATGCTATAATCGCCATCAGTGTCATCTTCATCGATCCCTTCCTCCCATGCAATAATCGCCATCAGTGTCATCTTATCTCTTTCACCTTTAGTGTTGCGGTGTCCTTCCCCTTGACCAAAATTAAAGCATCCTATACAGATAATAAGAGCATATTATGCCATAACAGTACTAGTCCATTGCAGGAAAGCTTTCCTTTTTTTCTCTTATTTTAGCTTTCACAAGAATATCTTCAGATTAAGACACATTACTAACCTGGTCATAATC
Source organism: Dendrocalamus latiflorus (assembly GCA_017311315.1). NCBI lineage: Eukaryota > Viridiplantae > Streptophyta > Magnoliopsida > Poales > Poaceae > Dendrocalamus > Dendrocalamus latiflorus. The sequence continues at coordinate 32,971,160 of CM029657.1, forward strand.
ATCCCTGTTTTGTTGTTCTGTAAACCCAACATCTGAACCTGAAGTGGCCTAAGAAACATGAAGGGAAAGACCACGTGTAAAATCTCCACATGTATAGATAAAAATCTGCATCCAATTGTACATTTGAACTTTGCTTGTAAATGGTATAGACACTACCAAGTGGCCTACACTTGCACGTTTTTATACACATATGACAATCCATTTTCAATAATAAAAATAGAGCACACTGGCATCTCCTGATCATAATCCATAAGTGTAGACAACCTCGAATGGTTATCCTATCAGCAAATCACCATTGCCAATTGTGAAATATAGCTAAGCAACAAATCAAGAATGGTCTGGAGAAGCTACAAATCACTGGAAAGTGAACTTACCAACTCAGGAGTGCTTTGTTGAATTGGACTATTTCCTCCGAAATTCTTTCATTCCAAGCAGGCTCTTATTTGTTCGCTCAAATTTAAAAAAAATTATTATGATTTTACGAAAAAATTGACTCCATATATCAAGTTTCCACTATCATGTCTGAAAGCGAAGATGTGGCGCAACGGAATTTCGGACATGGTCGAACCGAGGACATATCCTGTACTTCTCATACCTTGGGTACTCTATTCTTCCCCTCTTTAAAACATGGTGGAAATAGTCATGAAAAATCTGGGAAAAATCAATAACATTGATACAAAATCAATCTATCATGCCACAAAATTTCAAATGTAAATTCAATACACACATCAACAAACAAGAAAAACAAATTCTGTTGAAAAAGAAATCAGAAAATAAAAAAAGGGGGAAAGATAAAGATAAAGATATGTCCTCTGGTATAAGCGGAGATGTCACACTGCGGGATTTGGGACATGGTGGCGAATTGGTGGTTGGGAGGTGGCTGGGCGGTAGTTGGAGAAAGGAAGATGACATATCATAAAAGCGGCAATTTAGAGTGGGATGCATATATCTAATTTTCCGAGAAAAGCAAGATATTTCAATTAGTCCTATGAAAATAATCTAAGTATAATGTACAGGATAGAAAGCAAGAAATTCACATAAGTTTTACATGAATGGCCAAACTAATGGTGAAAGAATTCATGTGCGAGTAAACTAAATGTCAGTTTTATCAAATTGTATAGGGAAAATATCAACCGAACCTATGTATTAATTACAAGCAAATAGGACATGTCCTGAAATTGATGTTCGGCAACCATTACAGCCATTGCCGTGTGTCAAACTGACGATATTTTTTTGGCCATCGGCAATTGGCACAATTCTCTGTGTATAAAAATTAGGCGACAGTGGTCTTATAAACCGTTGATCAATTCCAACAGTATTACCGACTGCCTTGAGCCAATGGTAAATGTTGTCCCCCGTCGGAGATTACGAACAATAGACGTACGCTTTATTTTAACCATCGGAAATATTAGCTACCGTCGGCTAACAAAAAAAATACCGTGTGTAAGATTTAAACCGTCGGTACATATTTTAACACATCAGTAATTTCTATAAGTAACCGAGAGGTTTTACTCTAATCATCGGATACTATACCTACTGTCTGTAATTGAGATCAATTGTCGTTGGTGGGATTACCCCGTCGGTTAAAGCTAAACCCCGATGGCTATTCATGATATTAGCCGAGCGTTTTCCTTGTTTTTTTTAGATAACGGAACTAAGTTCCAGCCTCTACCATCCGAAGATGATACACAGCTGAGAGTCAGACACGATCTAAAGCCATTAGGCTCAACCTCTTACATCCAAAAGAAAAGAAATAAAAGCAACAAGGTTCAGTCCAACCAGGATGAATAACAAGAATCTAGGAAAAGAACAAGGACTAAGCTCCAATTCGATTCCAAAAGCTCCACCCAAACTTTTTGAAGACCGCCATAATCATTGTCTCCAAGTTTCTGCATCCACGTTTGAACGCCGGTCGCTCCTCCTCTTTATGCAGCAGGGACCACTGTCGGATCCAGTACGTCGCCCTGAAAATTACCTGTAAATAGGTAGTAGACTTAACCTTGTTAAAAACCACATCATTTCTATTCAACCAAAGAGCCCAACAAAGCACAGCCGCTCCTAACAAAATTTGGTTTCTAAGCTGAAGACTTAAGCCATTTAGCCAAGAGCCAAACATATTAGAGAAACTAGTGGGTGGTTGAATTCTAAATGTGAAAAGCACAGTATTCCAAACAAATCTCGCAAAATGGCAATCAAAAAACAAATGTTGAATAGTCTCTAAGGAACTACATAAACAACATTTGACACTTCCTTTCCAATTCCTTTTTGCCAAATTGTCTTTAGTGAGAGTGACTCCCTTTTGTAAGTACCAAAGAAAAACCTTGATTTTCAGCGGCACCTTTAATTTCCAAAGAGGGTTTTTTGTCGGAAGAACTCTTTGTTGTATCATGGTCCTATACATGGACCGGACTGTGAACAAGCCATTCTTGCTAAGGTTCCATGTAAACACATCCTTCCCATTTTCAAGGTTAACCGAGACCACTTTAGATACTAGATCATACCAAGAAGTCAAATTTTCGTTTACCAAACCTCTCCTAAAAGACACATTAAACGGTACAGTCCGTAGGACTTTTGCCACCGTATCGTCTTTCCTCCTGACTAATCTATAAAGGTTGGGGTATGCCTCTCTGAAAGGCTTGTCCCCTAACCAAGCATCCTCCCAAAATCTAGTTTGTCCCCCACACTTCACTTTGAACTTTCCACCGGCCAAAAAATCATCCTTGACTTTCAAAAGACCACTCCAAAAATGAGAATCTCCTGGCCTGTGTTGCACTTGTGTCAGAGATTTGTTAGACAAATATTTCTTTCTTAGAAGATTTTGCCAAACCCCATCCTCGTTAATAAGTTTAAACAGCCATTTGCTCAACAGACACCTATTTTGGATTTCTAGATTTTGTATGCCTAGACCACCAAAATCTTTAGGTGTACACAGGATACTCCACCTAGCAAGTCTATATTTCTTTTTATGTTCATCGCATTGCCAGAAAAAACGCGAGCGATAGTAATCTAATTTTTGAAGAACTCCTCTAGGGACCTCAAAAAAAGATAACATAAACATAGCCAAACTAGTTAGCACCGAGTTAATCAAGACTAGTCTCCCTCCAACTGAAATTAATTTACCTTTCCAACTAGAGAGTTTTTTCTGGAACTTCTCTTCAATGCAGGCCCAATCCTTGCTCGATAATTTTTTATGATTCATGGATATACCTAGATACCTAAAAGGAAGACCCCCCCAACTTGCACCCAAAAAGTTTTGTGTATTCTTGTTCACAATCCTTAGCTGCGCCATAACAAAAAAGTTCGCTTTTGTGAAAATTAATCTTCAGCCCCGATAATTGCTCAAAGGTACTAAGCACTAACTTGAGATCTTTGGCTTGGAGCGTGTCATGATCCATAAATAGGATAGTGTCATCCGCATATTGGAGAATAGATAAACCATCCTCCACCAGATGAGGAACAACTCCCCTGAATTTTCCATTGGATCTAGCCCAGAAAATCAAGGTTGTTAGCATATCTGCAACTAAATTGAACAAGATAGGAGACAAGGGATCACCCTGCCTTAGTCCTTTTCTAGCTTGAAAGAAATGTCCTACATCATCATTAACTCTAATACCGACACTACCTCCTCAAACGATTTGATCTATCCATTTGCACCACAATGGGGAAAAACCTTTCATTCTCAACGCTTGTTGCAAGAAGGACCATTTTACCTTGTCATAGGCTTTTTCAAAGTCTAACTTTAAAATCACCCCGTCTAATTTTTTCCTATGTAGCTCATGAATGGTTTCATGTAAAATGACCACCCCCTCTAAAATATTCCTACCCTTCATAAATGCCGATTGTGATGGCTGAATCATTTTTTGAGCCACTAGGGCTATTCGGTTTGCCATCACTTTTATAAAAATTTTGAAGCTAACATTTAACAAACAAATGGGCCTAAACTGTTGAATCTGTGTAGCTTCCTTTTGTTTTGGTAGTAGTGTAATTATACCAAAGTTAAGGCTGAAGAGTGGTAGTTTATCCTTGTGAAATTCAGAAAAGAGAGGCATGAGGTCATCTTTAATTAAATCCCAGAAGACTTGGAAAAACTCGGCTGGGAACCCATCGGGCCCGGGAGCTTTATTATGTTCCATTTGAAAAATGGCATCTCTGACCTCTTTCTCAGTAAATTCCATCGTTAAGACGTTATTATCTAACTGTGAAACTTGTGTAATATCACTCGTAAAGGATTCTATCATCGAAAAATTATTACTATCCGGCTCTCCAAAGAGACCTTTATAGTAATTGGTGATGAATTTCTTAAGATTTTCATCTCCTTCGATTATTCCTTCGTCTTGCTCAAGCCGGAAAATCCTTGTTTTCCTATGTTTGCCATTGGCCACTAGGTGAAAATACTTAGTATTACAATCACCCGATAACAATCTAGTTGTCTTGGCTCTTTGATACCCTTTGATTTCTTCTTCCCACAAAAGGCTAGCCAGCCTTTCCTTATAAAAGTTTTTTAGATCGACTTCCCTGCTGCTGAGTGGCTGAGACTCCGCCTTTTTATCTAATTCATTAGCTTTCTGAATCAACTCAGCCTTTTCTTTCTTATACTTGCCGCTAACATTCTTAGCCCAACCCCTTAGGAATTGTCTAAGCCTCTGAATTTTATTTTGCCATCGTTGTAACGGTGTTTTGCCTTAAATTCCTTTTTCCAAACATCCACTACCAACTTATAAAAATCATCTCTCAACAACCAACCAAGTTCAAATTTAAACCCCGATTGTTTGTTGCCATGAGTGCCCCTACCGGTATCTAAAAGTAGTGGAGTATGAGCAGATATTTCCCTTGTCAATGCTTGTACCGTTGCAAGCGGAAATTTTGACTCCCATTCCGTGCTTACTAAGATCCGGTCTAGCCTTTCATAAGTTGGTGTTTCCCTAGAATTGGGCCAAGTAAACTTCCTATTTGAAAGATCTAGTTCCCTTAAATCCAAACTATCGATGATAGCATTAAACAAGAAGGGCCACCGATCCTCATATCTATCATTGTTCTTTTCCTGCGGGTTCCTAATGATATTAAAATCACCACCCACAAGGACAGGATCATTTTCTTTTTGCACAAGTTTGGACCAATTCAGAAAGGAAGGCTTCTTTGTGTTCTACTTGTGCAGCCCCATAAGTTGCAATAAGAACCCAATGAAACCCATCCGATTTATTTCTGAGTCGAAACTTCACATAGAAGTCTCCCTCATCAATGCTTCCAATATCAAACACTTCCAAATTAATCCCAAGAAGGATGCCCCCGGACCGACCATGAGGTACCGTCCAGTGCCAAATATATTCTTGTCCTCCACATATGTTATTCAGGACCGTCTTTGAAAAATCCTTCTTGCCAGTTTCAAGAAGAGCGATAAAGTCTAGCTTTTGCTCTTTTGACAAATCCGAGAGGAACCTATATTTAGCCAAGTCACTAAGACCTCTGCTATTCCAGAAGATTCCTTTCATGGTGAAACTCTTTTGTGTTTTTTAAATACTCGTACTTTCGGTTTCCTCTTTGCCGTCAAAAGAAACACCACCCCGCCCAATTCTTGTGCGACAGTCTGTGGGCATTTGGCTTTGACACTCAGCAAAAGTTAGGTTTCTAATAGTGGGATAACCATAATAACCAATCGAAATCTTTTACATAGAAAAAATATTGCGATGCAAGCAGCAGTAAGCCAGTGTTGAGATCGATCAATCTGTTAATTAAATAGACTATCTAGGCACTGTTCAAATGATTTTTCTTTTTCAAAAACAAATCTTATTTGATAGACCATGCATTGGTGTCGAGCCATCTATTATATCTATTACATTATTAAAACGATAGAAAAAGAAGCCCACATGTTTGCTATCAAGAAATAGAAATTCTTATATTAATTGATGAAAAAAGATCTACACTATCGATTTTGGCGAGTCTAAATTATAATTATCTAGATTAAAAGAAAGAGTTCATGCTAAGTACAATCTAGAACTGACTAAAATTTAGAATAAAAATAAAATAAAATAAGTAATCTGATTTCCATGCAAATTCCTAAGTAAAATCCCTAAATAAATATAATTTTAATAAAATTTAAGAATAGATTTGTATACAAATTCCAACAAAAAATAACTAAAATTTGGAATATAAAATAAATAAGAAATTTGATTTCGATAAAATTCCTAAATAGCAGTAATTCAAGAAAAAATTAGCAATTAGATTTGCATATGAATTCCAACCAAAAAATTAAAATTTGGAATAAAAAATAAAATAAAATTTGTAATTTGATTTCCAGAAGTAAAATATCTAGATAACTAAAATTTGGAATAAATTAAATGAAATTAGCAACATGATTTGTATACGGACTCCAATAAAAGAATAACTAAAATTTTGAATAAAAATAAAAGTTATAACAAGGATAACATGAATGGTGTCGAAGGAGACCACGAAAAAGTGTAATTGCGTCAATTTATCCTACAAAAAGACATTAACTCATGGAAAAGCGAAGAGCCGAGATGGTGGTGGTGGAGATGGGAACAATGTTGTATTGTTCACCTTAGCCATTCGATGAGGACAATGTTGTGCTACTCGCCAAAACCGTTGAATAGAAAGGCCCAAGTCAAACAAGCTAAGGGTTGCAATGACAAGTAGTGAACATTGGTGTTGTAAAAGAAGTCATTGGCCAAAGAAGCTCGGTGATAGGGAAACCTAGTAGAGATGCGATGAAGTTTTACATTGAAGACGAGCTATAGAAGATATGGTGCCATCAGGTAGCTAAGAGCGTGGTATTGCTGGTGAGAGGCATGACATCATCGGTGATAGCGAGAAGATTCTCTATATCATTATATAGCAATTAAAATAGACATGGCGGCATTAAAGAAGATGGGAGGTTGCCACAGCCCACAGTTAGTGAGGAAGCTACATGTTGAGTTGACTAATATTGAAGAAGAGGAGTGACCGGCATAGGAGAAGAGGATATCGAGCACATATAACATCATATATGTATATATACATGCATACATTCGTACAAATAGAAGCACAGCGTACAGAAAAGTAGAGCAAAGATCTCAGAGTAGCAATGGTGCAGCCAGAGGGAATAGGCCTGGGACCACTAGAGAGAGTGTGATTGCATGTATATGCGTGTTGATGTTGCAACAGTTAGCATTAAGCAATAATTAGAGAGAAGTAGAAAATAATTATGTACTAGAGTATTGCATTAGAAGGGGTGGTAGATGAGACAGATCGATCAGTATTGGGTTTGCTGTTGGAGGTTGAAACAGAAAAACTATGATGACGTAAAGAGATAGAAGACACATAGTTTGGTAGGACATCCGGCATATAAGGAAGATAAGTTCATGGTAAGTCGCTCATGGTGCATCGTTGTATGCGCGAGAAAGTTGCTCTAATATTATGTAAACTCATACAATAGTTTTCCGCATGCATATTCAACGTATTGCGTGAGATTAAATAGAGTTACATGTACATATATACATTTTGGATAAGAGTAAATAATGGAGGAAGAATAATAGCATGCAACTACATGATTCATGTATAATGGAGATTAGTTACATTTCTAATAATCTTAACAACTTATTATGCTCAACGGCTTTGTTCTATCAAGGCTTATACTTTAATTACGTTTCTCGAGTTGTATTTTTCTAAAGTTTCTATTGTCATTTTTAATGTTTATAATATCTTTAAAATCTAAATAGTCTATAAAATATATAAATATATTCTAAAGCATTTAAATTATATCATTTGATACTATAAATTTTGCAACAAATCCAATCACTTAAATATGTGGGCCACTCTACTAGCGGCCATGATATGACATGCTCATGCTGGAACGTGACTTGATACCATCCTTTCTTTTCTTAGAGGCAAAAAGAGCCGCCTATATAAATACTTGCGTATGGGTCTCTCCAATCAACCCGCACACTGCACTAAACAACTAACACAATATCTCCTAATAATGCGTAAATATGACACCATCGCAACTAATCCCAAATAGCACCATGCAAGCAGCTACAATCTGCTCCATTGTCGTCGTCGTCGTCGCCTTCTCATACACGCTGGTTCTTTCCCTCTCCAAAACCAAGAAATATCTCGGCGGCAATCCCCCGCCCTCCCCTTGGCGGCTTCCTCTCGTCGGCAACCTTCACCAGATCGGCACGCCCCTGCACCGCTCGCTGAGCGCGCTTGCCGCAGTCCACGGTCCCGTCATGCTCCTCCGCCTCGGCCAAGTGCCCACCATCATTGTCTCCTCTGCGGACGCGGCGCGCGAGGTGCTGCAAGCGCAGGACCACGTGTTTGCCAACCGCCCGCGGCTCGCCATCCCGAGGAAGCTCCTGTACGGCTGCACAGACATTGCCTTCGCGCCGGACGGCCCGTACTGGCGGCACGCTCGCAAGATGTGCGTGCACCACCTCCTAAGCCCTAGGAGGGTGCAGGCGTACCGTTCCATAAGGGAGGAGGAGGTGGAGGCGTTGGTTCGACGGGTGGAGCAAGAAGCGTGTGAAGTCCGCGGCCGTAGCTGTGGCACTACTGGCATCGTCCACTTGACCGAGCTCCTGAGCGGCTTCGCCAAGGATGCGGTCGGGCGGATCGTGCTCGGCCAGCCTGCCTCCGGCGGCGAGGGGTGGCGCTCAAAGGTGGACACGTTGCTCGAGGAGACCAATGCGCTGCTCGGGATGTTCCACTTCGGTGACTTCTTCCCGTGGCTGGCGTGGGTGAGCGCACTGGACGGCACGGACGCCAGGGTGAGGAGGGCGTTCGAGAGGATTGATCATATTCTGGAGGAGATTATTGTTGACGCGAGCAGGGAGACCGGGGACGGGTTCGTGCATGTGTTGCTGTCGCTTCAGGAGGATTCATCTGGGACAGAGCAGTACCGCCTCACCAAGGACAATGTCAAGGCGATCCTGGAGGTAACATGAGTTAATAATTAATTAATTAATTAATTAATAGGAGTGCCTATATATTATCCGAATGTTTTCTTTCTAATTATCATCTAAATTTGTAACTTTTGGATTAGAGATCAAGGAGCCCCTTGTTTATAAAGGGATGAGATTTTTTTCAAGAGAGAGGGGGCAGAATTCAAGGGGAGGAGGAATAATTCATATCCATTGGATCTCTAATCCAATAGTCTTAAATTTGGATGATAGTTAGGAATAAAACATCTAGATGATATTCAACAAAACCCTTAATTAATTAATTAACGGGATTGCTATTCTCCATCTACTGATTTCTCACCAAATATCGGTCGATTTCTGGGCCCTTTGATCTGCACCGGCAATATTTTGCTCCGGTTACCGATTAGGTCTCCGAGGTTCACCAGGCTTCCCAGCCATAGGTTTAGCCGGTCACGCACTCGAAGGAGAGCAGTAGGCACTCAAGGACATTAGTGACAGAAGAAGAGATCGAGTTAGGTGCTCGGGTGGTGGGAAGTGGTAGACGCCTAGACGGTGGCGCTGGGTCGATGAGACAGGTAGTGCCAGCACCAGCAGTTGCGTGATTGCGTCTGGACTCTGGAGGTGTTAGAGGCGACGACGGTGGCCCAGTGCTAGCAAGACAACGGGGAGGAGCCATGTGGTTCGTTGGGGTGGTGGCAGCGACAGTGGCTGGCTGGCTGTTAGATAGACTTATGATCAGGACTATGTGGTCTTTCATGCATGTCAGCTGTAAAGAACGAAGAAGGACATTAGGAATAACGGTTTTGCTATTGCACAGGCGACTGAAATTTTTTTATCTCTTAGTCACCTGAAGTTGCACTCTCAATCAACTGAAGTTACAGCTCCCCTCCAAAAAATCACTTGCAACTTCAAGTGATTCAAAATGCAACTCCCCCTTCAAAAAATTACCTACAACTTCAGCCCAGGTGATTGAGAGTGTAATTTTAGATGACTGAGAGATAAAAAAAATTTTAATCGCCTGTGCAATAGTCACTCCTTAGGAATAATCTGTATTCTGGTAAATGAAAGGGAAAGGTCGGCGGGATGAGGCTAGAAATCAATAAGATTCGAGTCCAAGGATGGAAATTTTTTTTCTGATTTTTGTGCAAATACTAGTTGTCTGTTGTATAGATAGGCCATTAATTATAACGACCTGTTGTCGCTTATTAACAACTTGAAGAGGATGTTACTTTGGGAATATATACCATGCAGGACCTGTTTGGAGCAGGGACAGACGCGGCAATCATCGTCCTAGAATGGGCCATGGCAGAGCTGCTCCGCAACGAGGAAGCCATGCGAAGGCTACAACACGAAGTAAGGCAATCTGTAAGCACCAACACGGCGATGATCACCGAACAAGATTTGCCTGCCATGCACTACCTGAGAGCCGTGGTGAAAGAGACGTTGCGGCTGCACTCGCCGGCTCCACTCCTGCTCCCGCGAGAGTCCATGCAGCCCACGAGGATCAAGCAGTACGACGTCCCAAGCAATACCATGCTGATCGTCAACATGTGGGACGTGTCGAGGGACCCTCAAGTTTGGGAGTCGCCCGAGGAGTTCCGGCCGGAGAGGTTCGTCGGCAGCGGGCTGGATTTCCGGGGCCGCCATTTTGAGTTCATACCGTTCGGCGGCGGGCGGAGGATGTGCCCGGGGATCGACTTCGGCATATCCATTACGGAGCTTGCGCTCGCCAACCTCGTGGGACAGTTCGACTGGCAGCTGCCAGAGGGAGAGACGGAGCTGGATATGGAGGAGACCTCAGGGCCAGGGTTGATGTCGCGGAAGAAGGCTCCGCTCCGTGCCGTCGCGACGCCGCGGTCGGGCCATTAAAACACCTTCTGTGGACATGTATTGTAGGGCCTGTTTCCTTGTTCCAGAAAGGCTCGGCCCACATTTAGTTGCGATCGGCCCACCAAGCCGATCTAAAAATAATCTCCCGTGCAAGCAACTTAGCAATGTGTGGGTTTTCTTAGCTACGGCTTATATCTGATGGTCTTTACCTTAAGTGTAAGTGTTTGTGTAAATGTATCGAATATTGATAAGCCGTTTCGGTAATATTGTCCTAATAAACCGTTTCGAAAAGACGGTAAAGAAGTTGTCCCATTTATTTGAAGGAAGTCATGAATAGTAAGCTATAGTTAAAAAGAAGAGGCCAATAATGTGCAGCTCCTCTAGAAAAAGCAATGATATATAGCTTCGTTCGGTTTCAAAAGGGGATAATATCCTCATCAGAAAGATCCCCTTATCGGATCTACTGTGTATTAAATGGAGTTATGCAGGTACAGAAATACTTGGCGGGAAAATGAGCTCTGTTCTACTACAATGTAGCTACTGGTTCCAAATATTGTATTGTTAATATCTTTTTACCTCAACTTCAGTACTCCCAATTGAAGACCCTCGCATACATCGAGGTATGTGGGGGAGAAGATAAGAAAGCTAATGTAATTAGGCACATCGAACCAAAGTGGACAGTGGACAACTGAAGATCAGCAGCAATGACCCCATCAAATAGCTAGCAAAAAAAAAACAACAAATAGACAGCTTAACAGATGCGCAATTTTCGTTTGCCTGAATTATTAATAAATAACTCCACTTGAAGAAAGGGACTGGGAAAAGGAAGAGGGCAAGACAAGTGTGGAAGAAGAGGATTGGGGGAGGGGGGGCATAAAGTCAAGCATAAGTGGATTTTTCAGTGGTTGCCAAAGGGAACAAAAGATGAACCAGCAGCAGCACCTAGTCAAAAGACTAATCAAAATCTAAAATCCATTGTCTGTTAATTGGTGTAACATGTTATCATGGAAGACAACTCCCTCTACGCTTTAGCTCCAGAACAAAAATGACGTTCTTTGCCCATCTATCAAGAAAGGGATCTGGAGGTACATGAACGGTGAATCATAGCTTTGAAGAAGTTTGCTGGTGAAGCTTCGAAATATTGGCAATCTAAGTCCCTTTCAGGCATCTACATCCCCTATTCTGAGATCTCATACAAGAATGTTGAAAGGGGCTGACGGTATGGGGACCGACCATGAACCATCCAAAGAAAACTTGATCATCAATTTTAAAGCGCAGGTACAATTGATACGAAAGAAAATTTTCTTTCATCTATCAGAATAAACAAAGTGGCTTCAGATGTTTGTGACCAGAATTTAACATGTTTCCTCAAATCACATTAATAAATATTGCGGTGCATACAAGCGAACTCTAAGGTGTGATTTGAGAAGATAGTTATGGATTCGTAAGTTCTTTATAACCCAGAAACTTAAGGATTTTTAAGTGAATTCCTTGACAGTTGGGCACGTTTATTTGATATTCACGAGTTCTCTAGTGTGAATGTGTAATATAGGTTGAAAAGCAGAAACATATATCAGAATTTTGATTCAGTGGCCCCGTACTTTTTTATAATAAAAAAGATGAGAGGCATGTGTTACCAACCAATTCCCAGAAAAAAAATAGATTGCTCTACGTTGTTAACCGTGCATTGGCAAGCTTGTAAACAGGGCGTTGAAACAGGGCGTGAGAGTGGTTTTTAAAAGTAATTTTAGCATTTTCTGCTAATAGAATTATTAAGATAAAAATGGACACGGGTGGTAGCTGTAACGGAAAAATGACAAAACTGAGTAGTGTTAAGAAACATAAAAAAACAAGTTCATTTATAGCTGGGCAGTAATTGTAGTCAAGTTTTGTCCATTCGTCACTTCATCACGAAATATCTTTCTATACCTCAAGAAAAATACGATTTTATAAGCAATTAATACAGTGTTTTATTCAAATATCTCTTAAAACATTGAATAGCTTATACACAGCCAGTCAGCCACTAAGAAAGGCTAAGGACAAACTGAAAAACCATGGCAAATCTTAGGGATTAACTATATCTAAGTACCGAGGGGGTGTTTGGATAAGGGGGATTGCTTTGGAAAATTTTGGGATTTAGTTCAAATTTGAATTAAATCCTAAGGATTTGGATCCAAATCCGCCTACCCAAACAGGCCCTATGTGTTGCGATAATATCCAATATCCATCATGTTTAAAATGTACAGAAATTTATACTGAGCTATTCACATGTTAAAAGGGATACCAGCACATAAGTGACAAAAGTGAGAACATGAAAAATCAGGTACCTCAATCTGGTGCATCTTCCCTACTTAAACCGCAGGAGCACACCGGACACCACAGCATTGCATTTTTTTCAGTTCATGTATTATCCTGCCAGCAAGAAGAGCTCACACGCAGAAGCTGCTATGTGTTAACTCACTAGGCATCCAATTACTAATTATGCTAACTAGTTATTAACATCCATATGATAAATAAGCCAATCAAATGTTGAAGTAAGTTCTCATTTGATATGTGCACAATGCTATCCATAGTTCCATACAAAACACGCGTCTAACAATACCATACGCTACCATCAGCAATTGTTAGCCCTCCGAACCTACAGATTCTTGATTTTAGTACATTTGCACCTTCCCTTTTTGAAACCAATAAACATTGTTATAGGCAACAGAACACTCCTTCTAGCATGATAGCTACATAATATATGAAGAAGCCAAAGTTCAGATTCTTCCCCAAAATTCACTTGACCCAAGCTTGATACTATGATACAGGCAACTTGGGAGGTACAAGTTAACATGAGCTCATCAGCTAAAGAAATACTTATCACCCCACAATTACTCTTGTCAACTCAATACGTCTCAAAGGAGATTGGCTCTGAGAGCTACTTCGGCTCTCTGGTATAAATTTTGTATCAACAGACACTACCACACTACCAGCTCCCGGCTTTGCTGAGGCTGCACCCCCCCTTGACAGTAAAATCATGCCAACTCACAGTGGCAGCACGGTTCCACTGGAGCGCCCATTCCGTGAGAAGAAGAACCCCAGTCCACTGCTTGACATCGACCTGCCAATCCCAAACCGGGCTGCCTGACAAGAGGACGAAGACGTCCCTGCTGCCTCCTTCTCCTTCACCTTGAAGGACCTCATCTCTCGAACATTCGGCAATTTGTGATTAGCCTGCACTGCATCATCCTGAGCTTCAGGCACAACCACGAGGAATAATGGCGAGTCCATGGACGCTGAGCGCCGTATTGGCTTGGGCGTCGCCTTTCCATTCTCCTCCGCTGCAGCTGCTGTGTCCTCACTTCGAGTGTCCGAAGAGACCTCGGAGTCCTCAGAGCTCTCGGCCTGTGATTCCGACAGTGACATTTCGTCAAACACCTGGTGCTCCTCAGCTTCGCCGCCCTCCGCCTCAGCCTCGGTCACCGCAGCGGGGAGATCGGAGGGAACGACGACGGGGGAGCGGCAGAGCGGGCAGTTGACGTGGTCGCGGAGCCAAGTGTCGATGCAGGGCGCATGGAATGGGTGCGCGCAGCGCGGGAGGAGGCGGACCAGCTCGCCTTCGCGGAACTCGCCGAGGCACACCGCGCAGTCCCCTCCCCACCCCACGCCGCCGCGGTACTCCGCAGTGGCAATGGACGCGATGGTGGCCTCGTCCAGCCCCACCGTGCGGATGTACCACACGTGGTGCACCTCCCCTCCGCCGCCCCCAGCCTCCTCATCCCCGTCACCGAACCCGTCGTCGTGGGGCAGCGGAGCGGTGGCCGCCCGCCGCCGGCGGCGCAAGAGGAGGCGGCGGCGGTAGAGGAAGAGCGTCGAGAGGGCGAGCAAGAGGAACAGGAACACGGAAAGGAGGGAGACGGTGAGGAGGAGGCGTACGGGCACGTGGCGTCCGGTGGTGATCGGTGCGCGCGGGAGCGGCAGGAACGGCGGCGGGGGTGCCGCGTAGGTGGAGCAGTCGGCGCCGGAGCAGTACGGGAGGCAGTCGATCGCGTTGGCCGTGCAGTTAACGGTGACGGTCTCGTGGCCGCCGCTCGGGCGCACCGGGTACATGGCTCGGCTCAGCTAGCGCGGATCGGACGGGGGGGGCGGCGCGGGCTCGGCGGCGGCGACGGCGGGCATCGGGGATGACCGCGTGCGCGAGGGAGCGGTGGTGGGGGTGGAGACGTGGAGTGGATTTGTCGTTGTTGGGTTTGGTAAAAGGTTTGGCGAATGCGCAGCAACAATTGGGGGTGGAGCTGGACAGCAGTCACTACGAGTGCCGAAGACTTATAGTGCAAAGCTATCACCGCATTCACTGACAGAGTGGGGACAAGTAGCCAAGCCAGTGATTTGGGCCCACCTGTCAGTGAGATAATGTAATTTTATCACGACGGCTGTTGGTGCGCATAGCGCAGCCTGCGACTTAGATCGTGGAAAGTCAAAAACGGTGCTTAATAAATGGAAAAACATTAGACCACGAATCGTCTTCAAAAACTGCACGACATCACAGCTTGCCAGCGCAAATCTTGGCCATCAATTTTTTACGCGACGGCGGAGATATCATGACGAGAGAGGCGAAGGGATGTTAATGGTCCAGAGCCCAGTTGCGGCCTTGACCGTGCAGTGTTCGTTCCGAACGGAGAAGATAACCGCTCTGGTAATTATGGGGGAGACCGCCGGGGGGCGGAGCCATAGCCCGGCTGCCTAGCTTTGCCGGCGATGAGCCGTGGACTTCATGTGGATAAAAAGCCGAGCGTTGTGTGGATACATGGGTGCAATGGCGAAGTTAAAATTTGGTTACGTCCCAGATTCAGTGGTGGAATGATTTAGACTATTTAGACTGGACCATGAAAATGTTACCTAATCTGAACTAAATTTATCTAACTGTACATTAGATATTTTTTTCACACACCGGACTGAAGCCTACTCTGTCCGAGGTGTATATCCACCCCTGCATAGGTGTGAGTCGGAGAGCTGGGTGTCACATAGGCGAAGAGCTAGCCGTCGTGTGGGAGTGTGAGTGTGGGTGGTGTGTCTGAGATTAAAAAAATACTGGCTCCGCCACTGTAGACATAGACAGTGATCGATTTAGTAACGGTGCAGCTGTTTAGAGTAACAGCAAGGGGCGATTTTGTCCGACGGAACAGGGCTCTTGTCGTGGTTTGGTTTTGTTAGGCAAGCTGTGTGTTCTCTTTGATGGTTTCTGAAGTTTTCGCTGCATTGCTTACGATTTTGGACACGTTGCATTTGACCGCACCAAGGCATGTTCGGCTGCATGGGCCAAGATTCCGTCCGCAAGTGCATTTGAATAAGGCTGGAGGCAGGAAAAATCCCGGTTCAATCCAACCCAAACAATGGGATCTTCCTTTCAGCTTTCTAAAGGCTGTTTTTCAGCTTTTCTACAATAACTAACTTTAAACAGAGTATCTTTTAAGATAGAGTCTACTAGTTAATTGTAGTACATATTGTACTGATTTCATTTATATCGGCAAAAATCGCACGTGAGTTTCTGTTACTCTGTAATTGTAACGCCCTAGGATCCAAACCGGTTCAGACCTATGAAAGCATCTAGACCCCTAAAAAGGATTTTGGTAATTAATGAATTTAAGAGAATATGGAATATGGGACTAAAGTGTTTTTATGAGTATGCGAAAGGATAGTCCACACACACATGAGCGACAAGATGCAAGCCAAAGGATACGCGTGAAAATCAAATTGGCTCAAGACAAAGGTATACTTAGAATAGGACCCCTTTTGAATTTTACCGGTCTTAGGTGAATGGTGGAAGACCGGATTATAGGATAGATGATCGTACCATCAAGGGGGATCTTGGCTAAGTAGCTTGAATACTTATCTCATGTGCCAAATGGTTTTGTCTTAAAAATTGCATCCTTTAAAGAAATCTAGTTTTCAAAAGAAATCTGTGCTCTGTCTGGAAGAGCGGTAGTACCGCAGTTTTGAACGTCGGAACTACCGGAAAGCGGAAGTTCCACAACCAAAATGCGGTAGTACCGGCCAGCGGAAGATCCGGTTTAGGAGCGGATCAATATTTCCAGAGAACACCCTTGGCTCATTCCAAAGTCTTGCGGGAACGGAAGTACCGGCTGCTTGAACGCCGGTACTACCGCTGCGAGCAGTAGTACCGCATCCTAAAGCGGTACTTCCGGACCCCGGAAGATCCGGAGGGAGAGCGGATCAATTTTTTCAGAGAGCGCCCTCCGGATGAAGCCTGGATTTCTCTGGAGCGGAAGTACCGGCTATTTCAACGCCGGAACTTCCGCTGCATGCGGTAGTTCCGCCACTCAGAGCGGTACTTCCGGAGTCCGGAAGATCCGACTTCAAAGCGGATGCATTTTTCCAGAGAGCGCCAAGTCTGGGACCCTTTGGAGTTTGGCTGGAGCGGTAGTACCGCGCCGACTTTGCGGAACTACCGGGCAGCGGTAGTACCGCAAATATCAACGGCGGTAGTACCGCGCCGCCGAATCCAACGGTCACTGCAGACGTCTGACATAGCCGTTCTGGCGCGAAGATTTGGTAGCGGTAGTACCGGTCTTTGGGAGCGGTAGTTCCGCTCGACCAGAAAATTTTCTGGAAACTGGGTCAAACGGCTAGTTTTGGTTGGTGGAGGCTATAAATACCCCCACCACTGCTCAAGGGCTAAGGTTAGAGACTCATTGCATATTTCTCAAGCCCAAGTGCATTCATTTCACCTCAATTCTCTATTTGCACATCAAAGTGAGGTGGTTGAGCATTTAGTGCTAGATTTCATTTGCAAATCCATTTGGCACTAGAGTTGCATTCAAGTGAACACCGGGATATATTACTCTTAGTGCTTGCCGGCACTTGGACGATCCGGTGGAAGTTGCCTCGGTGATCTTCTCAAGAAGATTGTGAGAAGACCCGGCAAATTGTGAAGGTTGGAGCTCGCCTACCCGGAGTGGGGAAGAGCTACACTAGTGATCGAGGTGCTTGGCTCAATTCGTGGAGCCGGTCCGATACGTCCGGGCTTACCTCAACGTGGACTAGGGGAAACCGGCAAGTTTCCGAATACCACGGTAAAAACATCGGTTGTGTCCCTTGTCTCTTTAGCTCTTGTTCTTTTGCTTCATTGAGATCACTTATTTGTTTAGAGCTAAATTGTTGACTAGAATTGCATAGGATTAATTGCTTTACATCATTGTCATTTAAATTGTGGAGAATTAATCAAGTAAACAAGAAAAATTTAAAAACCTCCTATTCACCCCCTCTAGTCGGTATCCTTGATCCTACAACCTAACCACAATCTGGATAGGCCACGCACACGTAGCAACCTGCTTGCACTTTCGTCCTCGCTTCGCGCAAAACGGTTAACCAGGGGTGCTACTTATATGTAAGTGCTTCTCAAGGTAAGCTAGCAAGGTGGGGACTAACTCAGAAATTCATGTGCACACACACATGGACCAACATGGACCGGGATGTCACACACACCCCCCTCAAAGGACCCCCCCGACGTCCTCGTCGGACCAACATACCCACACCGGGGTAAATGATAAGGATCTCCCCTCTTGGCACATGTCCGTGCGTTCAGTGCTAGCACATATGCCATGCCGTGTGTCCACTCCAGGCCCACACGCGCCATGCGCCATATGCCTACGCCCCTGACCCGCACGCGCCCATGTATCCGCGAGAGTCGGCTCTGATACCATTTGTAACGCCTTAGGGTCCAAACCGGCTCAGACCTAACCACATTCTGGATAGGCCACACACACGTAGCAACCCGCTTGCTCTTTCGTCCTTGCTTCGCGCAAAACGGTTAACCGGGGGTGCTACCATTGGAACTCCTAGGCTTATATGTAAATACTTCTCAAGGTAAGCTAGTAAGGTGGGACTAACCCAGAAATTCATGTGCACACACATGGACCAACATGGGCCGGAGTGTCACAGTAATCTCTCGTACGAATAGCCCAAAAATCACAAGACACAGCCAAAAACTATAAGCTTCAGCTAAAAAGAACAGGCCCCATAGTGAGTGGTAAAAGAAAGACCCTCAGCAAGTGGGAAAGTTCCTCGCATGGCATGTGAGGTTGTGCCTTTCTCCGTGACTCCCCTCTCGATGACTCAATTCACCCTTACAGCCTTACTATCGTAGCCTCTGTTCTGTGGCTATTTGCTTTTGATTAAAATAACATTATAGTGGCTGTTAGTTTTTTCTAAGATATTCAATTAAAAATAGAAAAAATAATAAATATCATTATATCTTCACGAATAATATAAATAAAAAATATGTTAAAAAACTAATATATTTTAAATGGTTTTTAGCTTTTAAAATAAAAAACAATGATCTTTGAAACAGGACCATAAGTTTTCGCCTGTTGCTTCTCAGCGACACCACTGCACCCATGGATCCCAATAATGCCCAAGGAGGGGCACCAGCCCTCGGGGCATCGATGCGACGCTCAAGGCAATGCTTAGGTAGTTGTGGCCTGACACGAGGAGGAGGTTAGAGCATCTCCAAGAGATGCTCTTTCTCACCCCCTATCTTAAAATATTGGGTATGAAAACTAAAAACAAACTCCAACAGATACTCTAAAACACACCCAATAATTTTGGTACTCTAAAATTGAGGTGGATCACCATTAAATATACAGTGCCTAGATAGTAATTTTAGGGATCCAAGTTTAGAGGAGCTGCTGAAGGAGGGGAAAGATTTAGAGGACAATTTTTTTAGGAAGACTCCCAATATGAGATTTTAGAGGACAAAATATTGAGCTTCTCTTGGAGATGCTCTTAGACAATGATGTTTTCTTCTATTTTATTTCCGCCGAGATTCGAGTCCTTTTCGACTTAAATTTAGATATCTATTTTTCTCTTAATAAAACAATACCTAGCTTCTCCTAAGTATTCTCAGTTTTTTCCCTCTACCTCCCTAGGACGTGGGGATTTGCCTGCCACAATGGGATTTGCCTCCGAGTACCAAACAAGCCCACTCGGGCCGGGCCGTATTCAAGTTGTCAGCGTTGACTCGAGGGTGCAATGGGCTGACGGGCCGGGCCATCCTACCGCATTCAAATTCTCTGGCGTGAGGCATGCCACGTCGGCACATTGGTCCACATAAACAGGCAGTAATTATAGTCTGCATCACGAAAGCGGCTCGATCGCGACGAACATGAAACTGTAAAATTAATTAATCCAACGCATTACTGTAGCACTTACTGTGCCAGTCAGAGTTGTTTACCGTCCGCGTGCAAAAATTATTTTATCCAACTACCACGCGTACAATTGGAGAATTTTTTTAATGCTGACTCAGACAAGCAACATAATGAAGCACGGCAACAATAGCCGCCGAGCTAATCTACTCCGTGTTCGTTTCTTCCCCTTGTCCACCTAAACACTTCTTCGCTTCGGCCGCAAAATCGATCCTCCATGACGACGCTCGCCTTGCCGCCGACCGGCGCCGCCACCCAGCCCGCCCAAGAAGACCCAAAGTACGGTTGTCTTTCTCTTTGACTCTTCTTTAAGAGTGATGTAGATGGAATTTGGTGCCCCTTTTGTGATTTCATGGATGTTCTTGCTTCGATGCAGCGGAATCGAGAAGCCTGCCGGTGATGCCGCAGATCCGAGCGGCATCGACTCCGGGTACGTGTTCTCCGAGCAAGAGCTGTGGTTTTTTGCTTGTTTCTTGAGAGTTCAACTCGTGGATTTGTGTAAGATGGTTGATTTCGATGGACAGGTGGGTTATTCTGGGGAAATCTGACGTAGTTCCGGCGGAATTGGCCGCGGCGGCGGCCGCTGCCGCCCACCGACGCCTCGGCTTCTCGCCGCTGCCGATGTTACCTATCTGGTAGGAATTAGGAGCAGCAAATAGTGTACCGTGCTCTGTGTACGGCTCTTGTGAGATGATTTGCGATTGATCATCTATTCATCTCTGATGTTTCTCTCAGGGCGCAGATGGTGCTTGGAGGCGTGGTCTACACGGCCGTGCCATTCTACAGGAGGGTCAGGAAGGTCGAAGGTACATACATACACAATCCAATAGTGGCTTCCTTTAGATCCATACAGTACAACTGCTAATTCTGCAAACGACACCGGTGTTAATCATCGCCACTCTATGAATTGCTTGTTGGTTACTGACAATCAACTTAATTGCAAACTGCGAGTACTATCATGAAGGCATGCTCATATACTCCGATTGCAATGATTGGGTTGTTAATTTGTTATGTTAGGCGAGGCGATAGAAAACGTGGAAACTGCTTTGGAGGTTGTGGAGCATGCTGCCGAGGTGACAGAGAAGCTAGCTGCTAATGTGGCCAATTCCTTACCGGAGAATGGATCCCTGCATAAGGTGGCTGAGGAGGTTGAGTACATTGCTGAGGAAGTGGATAAGGATGCAGATAAGGTTGAAGTCATCATTAAGAAGGTCAGTGATGCATTATCCATACTCGGTTGATGATATACTTGTTTCCATGGTATATGTCAGCATAAATGAGAATCTTATGTGTGCACGGATTCGTGATTTAGATGTTAGTAAAAGTTACTCATAGAAATAACATATACAAGAAAACATTTCTGACCAATTCAGAGTAGTAGCTCCTGACGTTAGGTTAGTTGTTGCTTGTTAGGAACTGAGGACAGATTCAATATTTTTCAGCCGTTCTGCATACTAGGAATTAGATATGACCTGGGGCTGGGGAACGTATGTGCTAACTTGGTAGTGAAAAAAGAGTGCTGCCATGATTTGTCTGCAAGCAAGCTTTGGTGGCTTCCTGTCAAATTTTCTACAGGCGCCCTGCGTCCAGCTAACTTGTACATTATGCATTGCATCTAGATTCTAGATAAATGCAACTAGTTTGCTCTCATACTGTTAAAGATGCGAGCATGTCTAGTACAAATGGCTTTTTCAGTGCAAAAATACAAACACAAATTAGGGCCGACGGATCTAATTTCTGCGCCTCAGATCTATGCAGGTAGAATCCTTCAAAACTTAACGAACTTTTGCACTTAACCCCCCGCCTCCCTGATAGCCCCCCAGCGCTGCCCCCGGTGCCGCCCTCCCCAGCCACACTGCTCTGCTCCTCACTGCCTCCTTTGCGCCGCTTCCCTCCTCGCTGGCCCCCTTCGCGCCATGCCCCTCCGCACCGCTCTCCTCCTTGCTGTGGTTGTGGTCAAATGCGGCCATGGTCGTGGTCGAAGGCGACTGTGGTCGTGGCGGCCGTGGTCGTGCGCGGCTGCGGTCATGGGTGACTATGGTCGTACACGGCTGTGGTCGTGGTTGTGCGCACCTACGGTCATGAGCGGTTGTGGTCAAATTAGCGAGGGGAGGGAGGAGCTCAGGGTGACGGGGAGGTCGGATCTAGCATGACGGGGGCAGGGAGGGAGGATCTCGGGGCAGGAGGGAGGAGCTCGGAGGCGGCAGGCAGGCCAGATCTGGCTCCGAGGGCGTCGGGGAGGAGGGAGGTGCTCGGGCCGCGGCGTCGCTGCGCTGCCTTCGGAGGCGGCACTAGGAGAGGCCGGGGGCGGCGCCGAGGGAGGCTGGAGGGGGCGGTGCTGAGGGAGGCCGGGGGAAGCGGCGAGGAGAGGCACGGTGCAAAACACTATCGGGGAGGCGGGGGTTAAGTGCAAAAGTGCGTTAAGTTTTGAGGGATTCCACCCGCACAGATCTGAGGCATAGAAAGTTGAATCCGTTGGCTCTCATTCGTGTTTGCATGTTTATACTGAAAAGACCATTTGCACTAGATATGCTCCCGTTAAAGATTGCTTCATGCCTACCGTCCCTAGTTCCTTGGTTCTGAAACGTCCCTGCTCACCATTACAGATCGAAGAGGTCAGTGACCAGATCGACGCCGCGGTGGAGCCTGTCATTGAAGAGCTCGAAAAGGAATTCAAACCGTACCCAGCATCCTCTGGTGGATCAGATGCCCAGTGATCGTTCATGTAGATTGGGGTAATATTGTTGATTTTTCTTTTGTTCTTTCTAAATGTCTACGTGTAAATATGCTTGTGATGCCCTTAAAACTAGAAGTACGCCATGGTTATAGTAAGACATGGTGATGGTGTACGGGGTGCTCGAAGCTGAGGCATCCTGAACCCTGATGGTATTGAGAACATTTTACATACTAATGGGATGATTGTTCAGTACATTCTGCAATTGTATTACTAAGGCGCAATAAAAAAGATTCGGGCAATATTGCTCGGTGCCATTGCTATCACTGAGTTGAAAAATATCATCTAATATATCATGTCATTGACAATTGACATCTGACCTTGGGTCCTACATTCCTACATGTCATTTCCAATTTATACCCCTTCTAGGATCTGGGGAAATACAGTATACTGTATTATGTTAGTCGAGGAAAGTTGGGCTGATCTTAATTTTACATTTTGTTCATGTTTTCATCTGTAAGGTTGGTTGGTCCAGCAAAGTGGGCCGTCACCCGTCAGAGAGCAGTTTGCTGTAGTCTGTCTGTCTGTCGTCATGCGAAACTTGGCCGAAGTAGCACCGCAGCAAAAAGAATACCACATTATTCGCATGCACCGGTCGTGATGTACTACTGCACCCGAGCGTGAGTCTGACATTGAGGCGTGTGTCCTTCGCACGCTCGGTCATCCTGTCAACCGCATTAGGCGAAACAGGACTCGAGCAGCCTCCGTCCGTTTGTTCGTGCTCAGGTACATCACCTGTGCGAGGTCTCGTACGTTTTAGCTTTACCTTCTTATCTTTTAATTCACTAATTTTTATTTTATTTATTTATAGTTTTTTTAGGCTTTTTTATCTTTTCTTTTTGAGTATTCCTTCGTATTATTCGTGATAGACTAACCTGTTTTTTATTTTTAAAATTTTTAAATTTAATTACATCAAATAAATTATTATCATTACAGTAAAAAATAAGATAACTACAATAAAAATATAAGACATTGTTAAACTATGCACCACCTTAAACAAGCAAAGAGCACGAAGCTACCTAAATCATGCCTTTGTTCCTTGACACTTGGCATCAGTCCCCTGACGAGCCAGCCATCAGTCTGCACTAGCTCCTTTCTTTTATTTCTGAAAAGATATATGGGTAGCGCTCGAAACAGTTGTATACTTCTAGCTGCTGGAAACAGTTGTATACTTAGCTTTTGGGGGTTTTTTACTATATCAACTGAAAATATATTGTATCAGCTATTAGTTTTTCTAAGTAATTAAATTTAAAAAATAAAAAATATTATATCATCGTGAATCACTGTTCAAGAAGGCGGCCTGGGCGGCCGCCTAGGCGCCGTGTAGGCGCTGGGCGGCAGGGTGCCGCCCGGCCTTGGCCCCTAGTCGGGTGGCTGGGCGGCGAGGCGGCCGAAGGCGGGGCAAGGCGGCCTAGGCGCGGCGACTGGGGCGGCGCAGAGGGAGCGGCGGGGATAGGGAAAAGAGTTACCGCATACGACGCCGTCGACTCGCCGGATTCCGTGGCCGCCGCCGCCGCCGAATCCGGACTCCCCGCGCCAGATCCGCTCTCCCGTGGCCGCCGCCGCCCGATCCGGACTCCCCGTGCCAGATCCCGCCGCCGCCGCTCCTGTGGCCGCCGGTGAGGGAGATGTCAGGTGGCGGGGGAGGCGCGCGGAGGGGGTGACGCGGAAGGGGCAGCGGGGAGGGAGCGGCGAGGATGGTGCGGCGCGGAGCCGCAGAGAGAGCGGCGCAGTGGGAGGTTAGGGTTAGCGGCCGGTCGGTTAGATAGGCGGGGTGGGTCGGTGGACCGGTGGGTGATTTTTTATTTAGTCCTCCAGTTTTTAAAAATTACGAATAGACTTTTTTCAATAGATTTCTTTCAATCTAGACCTCCTAAATATATATATTATGCGGCCGTGACCTCCTAATCCTGGTAACACTGATAATTGTTGATCAATGTAACAATTTCCTTCATCTAAACAACAACTATATATACACGATTGTTTATTTTCACCTACTATCTTTATTTTTAATTCGGCCGCCTAGGCCCCCTAGACGCTAGGCCCCACCTCGCCGCCCGCCTAGTGCCTAGCGCCTTCTTGAACATTGTCGTGAATAATGCAAAGGAATAAAGAGCAAAAAGCAAGAAAGCCAAAAAAATATAAATTAAGAAACCGACGTGTTCCAGAAGCTAGAAGTTGCCCGGTTTTGATTAGATTTAACCTCTTCAAGTGATTTTTTAATTCAAGTGCTTTTATCTTGATTCCTTTGGTGTTGTGGCTTGCTATGACTTGTGGAAAGTCCTCTTGGCATTCGTCATTTTTAGTTCTTACTCGATTTTGATGCAATCTTGCTTATTTCTAAGTAAGGTCTGAATTTTGACATGGATTCTTGCAATCCTTGGTTGGAATCAGGGCACTAAATAGCATTGGCAGTGCCTGCAATAGTGAAGCGGGGTATAGACACTAGCATGTCAAAGTAGCGTTCAAAAATAGTGGATTAGAACTTTGTGGCCGATATAGCACTTGTTAGAGCGCTATTGCGGCTGCTATTTGCATTCTGCTACCGGCACAACTACTGAAATTTAAAATTTGCATAAATCATTAGACCAACATGTAAATAGTTGAGAAGCCCTATCCAAATTAGTTGTCCTTGCCTATGAGATAAGTCATTTTGGGTGTCGCCACCACTCTCTTCTTGTTTGATGGCAACCTATGCTCATGCTCCACAACTCCACCATGATTGTTGCGATATAGTTGTAATTTTATCGAGCAAATAAGTCATGATATATATATATATGACTAACTCAAAATTGTGAGCATTTTATATACCGATATTGGAATATAGCATCTGCAATAACGCCTGCTACCCACTATCCATTACACCGACACCAATCCGCTATGACCCCACTATACGCTATTTAGCACCTTGGTTGGAATACGTTCCTAAGATCTTAAGTAAGGTGTGTGTAAAATTTTATTTCATTTAGCCTTGTATTTTGAGAGTTGTACCAAAAATTAGGTTGCTTCGGGCTAATTTTCAGTTTCTAGAACAAATGGGGCTAGTTCGCCACTCCCTAGCGGTTAGAGCGCTAGGACCCCGATCAGACTTGCCTGAAGGTAGCAGTCTGACCGACAGGGTTGCGGGTTCCTCGGATTTCGCTTTCTTGAGCCGTTTGTTTTGGGTTTTGGCTTTCAATCTTAATCTCAATAGCTCAATAGCTATTTGAGTGAATGATCGGCAAATACTTGAGGGAAAAAAAATTTGAAGACGCTATTCACTTTTCTCTGTTGCCATACCGGTCCTATAGCAAGATAAGAAACAAATGGGCCTACTATAGCTACGAAGCCCCAAAGTCCTAGCCAAACAAAACAGGGGCCTAGTAATACCACAGGCCGGCTGTAACTTGTAACGCACCAACCTAGAGAGTAGAGACGAACCCCCCCAAAAAAGATATACGGAGTACGCAGTAATTTTGCTCGTAGCTTTCAGGTAGGTGTTTTAGCTAACTTCTCAGACTAAGACCCTGAAAAGAAGTTTGGCTATAACAAAATAGACAAAGCTAAGCGAATTTCCTTTTTTTTCACTTTTGGTATATCCATTTTTGGGAAAATCATACTCATAATAGAACCTGAAATAGTCACATCACTGTCTCAAAAAAACACACTCAACTATCACTGTACTTCAGTCTGGAACCATCAAAGCTTTGATCAATTGACCACTCAAGCTAATCAGCGCGTTTAAGGGGGGTACCACCTTGGAGAATTTTTTGTACGAATAACCTATTTTTTATTCGAAAATACAGAAATATACCCGCGACAAATTTTTTTACACAAATAGGCTCCAGTCGCCCAACCATTGGGCGACTAGAGCTTGTCGCCCAACCAAAAAGCGACTGATAAAGAATCTGGTAACCGTTGGGCAATTAAATGCAATCGCCTCCCCGTTAAGCGATTAAATTTAATCGCCCCCCGTTGGGTGACATAAAGCGAGTCGCCCAACGGGGAGCGACTGCATGTGAATACAGCCCGACGGCCAAGCCCTCTTTTCTTCCCCACGCCTGCTCGCCAATCTACCTCTAGGCGACTGCATGGTGATCCCGTCTTTCGGTTTTGTGAATTTTGTAATTTGAAACTCGTAAAAAAATGTGGTATAGTCACATATATTGTTAAGTAACACAAGAACTGGTATTTAATATTTGTCACATTACTTGATATAGAAATAATTTTCTATACGAAAAGAAGACATAATAGCATTGTTTGAATTTAAATGAACTTTATAATGTAACGCAGTAACATGCCGCGTATTTATCCATTACATGCATGACATACACCCCTCACTCCCCACCCTAAGGTGCTCCGTCACCGCGCCCGCGTCCTGCCATACGGCCCCGCTTGGCCGTCCTCCGGTGCAACGGATTACGAGGCGGGTGACGAGGGTCCGAAAAAGTAAAACGATCAGGTGGGTTTCGCACCCGCGGCTGCGCCGGTGGAGTCAGCTGCACCTCTGGCTGTGTGGCCTCCGGTGCACCGGGGAGGCCACTGCCGGAGAGAACCTCCGGTGCTGCGTCAGAGGACGGCCCAGGCCAGTCCTAAAAAAACTGGTCCACCTCGATGTGCCCCGGGGAGAAGCGTCCCTGCTGCTGGTAAGGACCTGCAATAGTAATATCGTTAGTTCGTTGCATGTCGTCTTAGGATAAAAACAAGATCGGACGATGCGTACCCGTAGATGGCGCCATGAAATCATCCGTGTGAAAGCCGGGGATGTACGTAGGAGGTGTACGAGGCCATGACCAAGCAGAACTCCCTGGCTGCTCCGGGGGAGGTGGACGTGTCCATGTACTACCTCCGGAGTAGTGCCACGCTGGTCGGGGTGCACTGGTGGTCGGAGTGCACTGGGCGTAGGTGTGGAGACCGCCGGTAGCCTCGTGTAGGACAGTAAGCTGACGATACGTCTACACCCGACCTCCATCCGTCGCGCAAAGCTGACGGCCTCCTCGCGGGTCAACTCCCCACCTGTGCCCCACCTCTGCACTAGTGCGGAGGACTCCGACCACATCGCAACACCGACGTCAGCCTGGACAAAAAGACATAGAATGGTCCATCATCGAAACGATATTGCCATTTGAGAATTTTTGAAATTACAAGTTACGTACCGCGATGTGAGCGTCGCGTGCGAAGTGCGCAGGGTACGCGTCTGTCGGTGCAGCGACGTGTGGGGCAGGTGGGTCAACGACATGTACCAGCCTGGTACGAGTCCGCCCCTGGTACCAGATGAGGTACTCCGCGTAGTCGGCTATGTCGTATGGCCGGTCCTCCGAGTAATGTGACAAATATTAAATATCAGTTTTTGTGTTACTTAACAGTATATGTGACTATACCACATTTTTTACGAGTTTCAAATTACAAAATTCACAAAACCGAAAGACGGGATCACCATGCAGTCGGCTAGAGGTAGATTGGCGAGCAGGCGTGGGGAAGAAAAGAGAGCTTGGCCGTCGGGCTGTATTCACATGCAGTCGCCCCCCCCCCCATTGGGCGACTCGCTTTATGTCGCCCAACGGGGGGCGATTAAATTTAAATCGCTTAACGGGGAGGCGATTGCATTTAATCGCCCAACGGTTACCAGATTCTTCATCAGTCGCTTTTTGGTTGGGCGACAAGCTCTAGTCGCCCAATGGTTGGGCGACTGGAGCCTATTTGTGTAAAAAATTTTGTCGCGGGTATATATCTATATTTTCGAATAAAAAATAGGTTATCCGTACCAAAAATTCCCACCTTGGACGCCCCGGCCGGCCCCTCCACAAGCCCTTCATCACACCACCACATGGGGCACACGTGCCGGGGCAGGGCCCGCCGCACACGCCGACTGACAGGTGGGCCCCCACGCGGCACGGCAAAACGGAACAAGATGCTGCAAATCGTAAGTCCCATGTCGTTTCGTTCCGTTCATGTGGTTCGATCCATGGGAAGCCTGGCCGAGCAGCGATTGAACGAGAGGCGCGTCGTACGGCCCTGTTTTTAGGTTTCTAAAAGTGGTTTTTAATTTTTGATATAATATCTAACTTTTAAACAGAATATTTTCTCAAAACGAGGTCTACAAGTTAATTGTAATACATATTAAAAGTCTAACATATGTATCAACTAAAATCACAAGCGAGTATCTTTTTTCGTAATCTCTGTCGCAAATAGTTAAAATTTAAAAATTTTCAACTAAAAATCATAAGTCGCAGCCATATCAAACAGACTCATAGTACAGAAACTGGAGAGGCCTAGACGCCGCATAATAACACAGCTTTGATCACATGCTCCTCACTGAATGAGATTATAGTTGGCTGCAGGAAAGCCAATTCTCCATTGCCTTTTTTCTTTTTTGCCCCCCACACAGAAAGCAAGAGAGGTTCTGGTATGGTGTAGTTTCTTTACAGCTCCAAAGTTGTAAGTTGTAATGCATAATACTCCTGCATTGCAAGCTGTGGTTTTAAGACGAATGGCCTGGATCGCGAGAAGTTGGATCCCAACAATGTCGCCGAGCTAAAACACTGTATCCATAAGTACGTGTGAATCCTCGAAGGCCAGCTAAAACAGCACTACAAAAATGAAACGATACAGGCCCTAAGATCGTACGGTGCACCATTCCTCCGAATCTGCCTTTTCAGCGTGCTGAATGCACACTCACACGATAGCAAGAGGGCATGCACACATATATACTTGGGTTCCGGCCGTGCCTAGCTTCCTATTTCCTTCTGAACGAACTGGTTGCCAGCTAGTACTGGACAAGCCAGCGACCCTGCCTGCCTGCACGACCAACGTAAGCAATGCGATGCATTGGCGTCGGCGCGGGCACGTGCTGCCAGCTCCACCACCCCTTGACATTTGCTAGGTTAACCGAGCCGATCTTAGCCATGGTACTATTGACCTATCTTAGGCACAGCACAAATAGCAAACAGGTTGTGCTGTCCCAGTCCGATCGGATGTGCCGTGCTTGAACCAGTACCTTAGCATGACAGGCCGGCCTAGCCCAACACGCACAGTTTCATACAGAGGCGCGGTTCGGCCTCACACGACACTTGCCATTTACCCTGAATCATCTCAAGCGGCCAAGTCTACTCAGAAATATGTAGTAACTCTCCTATAGTAGTATAATACAATTGGTTGTGATTGGCAATAAAATTATCTGTGTTATGATTATTATACTCTTCTGAGTATGGACCAGTGACTTGGCAGCAAAATTACCTACGACTTACCCGGCACGATAACTTATTCAAAACATCTAGGCCGGGCCTAATCAGATCTTGCCCCATCAGGACCCATGTCATGTCGTGACATGCAGTCCATTTTGCCAAGTCTTGCCACCATTCCCCGCCGACTCACATCCATAACATATTCCATTGCATAGTCATCTTATATATAGTATTGTAGCAACTTTTTTCAAATCTAGCTCACGGACACATGGTTTTGCAACGCTGGCCCCCTTCGTGGCCGTGACAACACTCACTCATAGTGGTAGGTGACAGGCACCATGGATAGCACTGTAGACGACCTACTGAACTAAGTGTACTCGATAGAAGACCTATCGAGCCAGGCGAGCTCGGCAACTAGAGGATCCACAGGCCTGCCGCACTAGCTAAGCTCGGGAGCAACCTACTGAACTAAGCGAGCTCAGCAGCTCCACCACCTGCCACACTTACCAGTCATCTACCGAGCCAACACTGGCTATTGTGGTGTTTGCCACCTATCACGATGGGTGAGCATGGACGAGCGCGATGGACACGTGTCATTGCTGCCTTGCTCAAGAAGGAGATCAAATTCGCAAAATCCTGTGCCCGATAATTAGATTTAAAAAAGTTACTATAGTGCTCTATAAGATGATTCCTCTACTGCTAGGCTGCTAGCTGCTCCCTAACTGGCCTCCTCACCCTCGCTCGACTCCACCGCTCTTACTCTCGATTTTATTTCACAGGAACAAACAACATAAAAATCATAATTACTGGTTTTTAAAGGAGACAAGGGTCCCGCTCAGTTAGGCTGAAAAATAGTGGCTTATGGTTAAAATTACATTGTAAGCTGAATATGACTTACTTGACGTAATTAAATTTAAAAAAAATAAAAAATAGAAAAAATATGTTAGCTTATCACGAGAACAGCACAAACAAATACAGGAAATAAAGGCAAAAAAGCTCAAAAAACCTAAAAGAAAAAAAACAAAATTTATAAATAGTGAAAAATAACCTAGAAACTCAAACTGAAATGAGCAGGGCGAACATCTGAAGCACAATGACTCAGATCCGTTCATTCGTTCATTTCAGGCCGGTACATTGCAGCGCGCTGCTGTACATACATCTTCAACTAACCACCTGTGTGTCAACTGTCAACTAGCGAGCATCTAGCACAAACGAGCACAAGCATCTGCGAGTAACACGATTCAAGATCTCATCTACTGAAACGAGAACTGATAAACCAAAGCTGCACGGCCAGTAAGTAGTAGTAATGGGGAAAGAGTGAGGTGAAAGAAATTAACGGCGAATTATACAATGGAGAACACCACCAACAACCAAACAATCTGTGCACGCCACACTCCCACGAACACACACAGTTCTACTGAATCGAACGCCCAATGGAATGGAAAAAAGAACAAAGAAAAGAAAAAAAAATTAACAACTCAACACCACCACAAAAGAAGAAGAGAGGGGAGGAGAAGAAAAGGAGAAATGAGTCCCTCAAATGGACGGATAAATTAATGATGTGTTACACCACGCGGCGGATATCTCAGTAGAACGCGGCGGCGGCGGCCACGGCGACGGCGGAGACCCACACGGCGGCGGGGGAGACGCCAGCGGCGGCGCTGGGGGCAGGGGGCGCCTCGGCGGTCGGCGACGGGGACGGGCCCATCGGCGACGGCGCCGGTGGTGAGCTCATCTCGGGCGCGGGGGCCTCAGCTTTGGGCGCCGGGGCCTTGGGAGCGGGGGCGGGGGCTTTGGGAGCAGGAGCTGGAACGACGGGAGCCGGCGCCGGGGGAGGGGTGGCAGGGGGTTGAGCAGGGGGAGACACCGGCGCCGGGGTTGGCGGCGGCAGCATCGGCGGGGGGGACGCCTTGGGGGCGGGTGTCGGGGTGGCCGCCGGGGCCTGAGCCGCCACCGCAGCGAAGAGCATCGCCATGGCCAAAGCCACAAGCTGGAGGCGCGCCATTGGAGGAGAGGACGAGAGCAAGCGTTAGGGTTTGAGGGCTTGTGATTTTGAGAGAGAGGCTAGCTTGAGCCTTGAGGTGGTGTACTGCAATGGTGTCTGGTGTCTTAGAAGTAGGGAACTTATACAGAAGTAGGCGACGGGGTTAAGACATGCAAATAAGAAATAGTAGCAAGGAGATTAGTGCTAATTGGCATGGAGATTGGCCGTTGGATCGATATCTGACGGTGAAGAAGCGTTTTTGTTACAGCTTGTCGATTTGGAAGCTTCAATTCTTTCTAGGAGACAGCAGGCTTCAATCCGCGTATGATAAAAAATTTCTCTCAAATGTTTCCTCTAAAAAAAGTATGATAAAATCTGGTGATGATTTGGATATATTCCTTTTCTATTTTTGTTTCACGCGTAATTATGGTCAGTTTGTGAGCTGGGCTTCTCCTGTATCTGTTGGTCGCACCTAATTTTGGTTTTTGGAGTTTGAAAAATGTGTACCATGTGAGAAAGTTCTAAGTCTTATTGTGATAAACTATTGTTATTTTGTAGGAGTGAAAATTTAGATTTTTGAAAAGTTTGAATTTCTTCAGTGTTGTCTATCAGCAAAACCGATCTGGCCGCGGCCGATCAGACCGGCCAGGGCATGCGACAGACTGGCAGAGATTCAATTCGGTTGGTTTTTGGATTTTTGTGAAATGGTGTCCTGGGTTGATTTGATTTGACCTAAATCAATGCATATTTATTGCATGATGCATATATTTAGCTAATGTGGGACAAGTTGTGAAGAATTTGTGTCTGAAAATAATTTATTAGCCTTTATATATGCATGGTCACTTGGAGTCAACTATAGTCAACGGCAGCGATCGGCGTTACTCTCAAAGAGGAGCCAAGGCCTAGAATAATAAAGGATGTTGGGTGAGATGGCTGAGCTCAAACATGGCATAAAAAGGTGGAAAATATTGAAGGGAAGTTCAACTGATAGGTTGCATCATATGTCTTAATCGGTCCAAATGAGGCATGGTTCGGTGGAACTGGAACGGAGAGACTTGCTGACTCATCACAAGCCAATGGTGCACCTATATGTAGTAAGCATGACGATTACTTGCAAGGGAACAAAAAGATCAGGTCAAGAAAGTGTATTTTATTAAGCTGACCAAAATACCAGAAACTATCTTGGATTAAAACTATGACGCTTGGGAAAACGGTTTAGGTCAAGGAGAAGTTGAGAAGATTAAGTTGGATCAAAGGCTAAGAACTTAGCGAATTCATACTTATGTACTTTGAAAAGCGTGTATAAACATAGTGTGTGAGTAAAACTAGTGTTATGTGGGGTTAACGGGTTTTCTCATATGTGCTAAGTGGATAGTATTCATTAGGGTTGGATGGGCTAGTTGTCATGCCTATTTAACGAGTTAAGATTGATATTTGCTCGTTTACTATCCAACCATTCTAACTTTACTCATTGAAGCCAAGTATTCTAGGGTTAGGGTTTGAGAAGTGTGAGCGTTGCGTGTGCTCTCTTGTCCTCTAGGTAGGGTGGTTGTAAAATATTCATCCTCAAGTAGCAAAATATCAACTTTGTTCATCTCTCATAGATCCCTTTTGTTTTGATTGATTTGCTCTTGATTTGGTTAGATTTGATATTCTCTTTACCCTTCTTGATCTTGTTGGATGCCAAGAATGAGTAAGTAATGGAAATGTCTCAGGGAAATCAATCCCATACTTCTAGTCATCAGGGTTGACAAGTTTTTAAAGTTGTCCGGTTTTGTTTGGATTTGGCCTCTTCGAATAATTTCTTGATCCGAGTATTTTCGCATCTAACCCTTGAGTGTTCTAACTTGCTGTGATATGTAAGAATACATATAGAACTATATTGACCATCCTTCACTCACGAACAAGTCGTATTCACTGTTATTGATTTTTGTCCGGTTTTGATGCATTCTTGCTTGTTCTTAAAAAAGGTCTGAACTTTCATATGGATTTACGTGATTTTTGAATGGAATATATTCCTAAGACCTTAAGTAAGGTGTGTGCAAAATTTTATTTCATTTGAACTTAGTTTTTTTTAGTTACACCAAAAGTTGCATCAGCTTGGGCTATTTTTCCTGTTCTGGAATAGGGTAGGCCGGTGAAACCGGACCCCCTCGATCGTACCACCAAGGTAGGTTAGATCGGCATATAGCCGGCGGTCTGGCAGCCAGGGACCAATTAGACCGTTTTTGGTTGCCTGAGGTTCGAAGTTCTCGGTTTCTTCGTAGTTTGCTAGCTTTTATGTTGGTTTCTTTTCTTGATCTTCGTAATTCTATAACTATTAGAGTGAAGGATTTGTAAATACTTAAGGAAAAATTTGAATGCATTATTTACTCCCTCTAGTGCTACACCATGTGATTTTTTCCCCTCTTTTGCACATTGAGAGTTGTTCAATTAGCCTATGACTATGGCTAGTGTTAAAATTTTCTAGTACTAATGGTGTTGAAAAACTCTAGGTGGACTTGTTCAGATTCCCGAGCAACTAAATTAGACTTCCTTTGTGCATTTGATCGTCTCCAGATACCCATTTGTTATAACCAGCAACTAGGGTGCAATTCTTACCAAACAAAACTTCTCCAAGAATTGGGAGGAAATAAATTTGAACAGACTAACCGTGATATTTTCATTAGCGGCCACTTGCATATAAAAATTAGAACCTGTTCTGATCATTTTATGATAGCATCAACCAGCTAAGATTGGCTGCCTAAATAATGCCTATGAAAGGAAATGATTGGCTTGATGAAACTAATCAATGGAATCCCACGTTCCATTCTCTAATTGTCTATTCAACTGCTGATAAATGACTGGCCTGACTTCAAAGCAATTGGGATCTACGAGAGAACAAAATGAGGCACGAATCACACTAACATATGCTCCACATGAGAGTTCTAAAAACGTAAGGACTTACTATTAGGGCATGTCCAATGGTGACTTATGAGCTAGCTTTAAACATATTATTTCATATTTTAATAGAAGAGAGAGAAAAGCTAGCTCTTGATCAAGAGCTAGTCTCATACACACATTCCAAGATTATATGAGGATGTCATGTGGGACTATTCATGTTATGAGCTATGTGCTAAAAGTTAATATCATTGTAAAGTTATCTTAGAGCTAGTAACTAGCTTATACCATTGTACATGCCCTTATCGAACTCTCTTCATGAAGTCCTATCACCTGGTTTACGCATGTACATTGATTGGTTTGCAAGTTATTGGTTCCCTTGTGTGTTCTCGAGAGAGAGAAAAGTTCTTGGCTCCCTTAAGGAAAACGCGTTTTCTTGGACGGCCAATAGTGTGTTCAAGTTTCTTGTGTAAGTAAAATATTACATACTTATCCGTAAGATAAATTCAGTGATTTCAAACCCAACCAAACCCTTCCAAAACCTGAAGTTCCACTCCTTCACAATGCTCACCGTGATCCATAAGATATATCCAGTTAATTCCAACCTAACCAAATCCTTCCAAAACCTAAAGTTCCACTCCTTGACAATTTTCAACTTGATCCATAAGATAAATCCAGAGATTTCCAACCTAACCAAACCCTTCCAAAACCTCAAGCTCCACTCCTCCACGATGTTCATCTTCTTTAACCAAAGATACACAAAAATGCACTTGCCTGGTTCTTAACAACCATGTAGAAAAGTGTGGTTACGTTATTGGATAGGTTACTCCCGATCAAAGACGCAAAACATATAGTCCTTGTTTGGAAACAAGGATACCGAAGGAAATATGGACGAATCGCAATGTTTCCTGCTAAGTTCCGTCTAAATTCCTATCGTTCTATTGGAATCCTTGTTTCCAAACAAGGGCCAAGATATTCTGTAAATTTCGTAGGAATTTTGTTGGAACTCCTCCGCGATGAAACCTTCGCTCTTCCTTTCCACTAAAACTCGCGAAGCACAATCTGTTTCGAACAAGCCTTATTCCAAAGAGGCCCTTGCAAGCATTCGTGCAATTCAAAGTGCTCCATGAACTTCCCTCGCGGGTTTAATCACATCCTTGATCCTTCTAAATGACAATAAAGTCATATCTTTATTGTTCCACATAATGGGTTGCCAACAGATATCTTAATACGACCCGAAATATTATCCATGGAACGACATCTCAGCCGATTCAATTTAAGAATAGCAAATTTGCACAAATTTTTATACGAATAACCTATTTTTATTCAAAATTACATAAATATATCCGGGGATCCATGAAAATCCGCATTGCACCATCAGTTCCATCAAAATGGGCTGTGCCCAGGGTGGAAGATTCCAGCCGGCCACCCGGCAACGGCGTCCAGAGCGACGTGACGCCGATTTACCAACTAGCAAAGACAAGCCATCATCCACCCTCCCAAGTGGATGACTTCGTGGTGTCGAGCTCGCTACGTGACAGCCACAAACTCGCTTGAAAAACGTAAGTTGTCACCATGTTTCCATGGCCTGTGCGCCCATGAAGCATGTAGTGTGGTATAGTAGGAACAATTGGAGATGAGTTGAGCGGGCAGTGGAGGTTAGTCACTGAGGCCCTTCGTTTGGAACATTAGGGACTTAGTCACTGAGGCCCTTCGTTTGGAACACAAGATTCTCACAATTCTCACGACTCTCACAGCAAATCACATTTAGTAAAGGCTTATTTGGATCGTAGGAATTTCACACGAATTAGTTTATTTCTTCATTTACTACAGGAATATGAAAAATTCCAGTATTTTCCAAACGGAGCCCTAATAAGTGGATATCTCATTTCCTCCAAATTCCTAAAGGGTTCCCGTGTTCTCAAGGGGCCTAAGGCTGTTTTACTCCCTATTCATATTAGCTGCAACTGATAACTTTTAGCTGAAAATAAATAGTAGTGACTAAAAAATAGTTTTTAGAAATAGAGGACCAACGGTGAAAAAAGTAAGAGAAACATACGTGCATAAGAAGTGAGACGAGTGAGGTGCGTATGACTTTCTGTTTTATCCCTAGAGCGAGACGGATGTGAGAGGAATAGAAAAACCGCTTCGAGAAGCTAGTTGTTTATATTAGCTTCTGGCTTCTCTAAGTGGAGAAAATTGCTATTATAGGACGCGAAACAATGGGCTTCGCTATTATAGGACTCCAAACGTCGACTTCGCTAAAACGACCCTTGAAACATTGGCACTTTGTTATAGAGAAAATTGCAAAGCATGCCCCACCCTTAGGATCTGGACCCCCTTAACAGGACAGCTAAGTACACCGTTGGTTCAGCTAAAGGCATTCGCCTCACTTCATTAGTTCATCTCTCTCTCTCTCTCTCTCTCTCTCTCTCTGTGTTTGAACCTTATTGGAAGGTGGTTGTTTACCAATGATTGAGGCTTACCTGGCCGTAATGAGCGGGGATGGCCGCATTGGTGGCGTTCAGGTGAGATGGACGTGCGAACTCATCACATGCCTGGTTAATGCACCGGATGGCCCAGCCCTGTCAATGCCATGCTATCTTTTGTCACGTCGACGCTGGCTCTTCTTTTGGCCGCACTAGAGAACAGATTGGTGCCTGTTCGGGAACCCTGTAGCATTCCTCCCGTTGCACATGTAGGAATTTCCTCCGTACCAACCGCCGTCGCCCAGTCCTGAGCTTGCCGCCGCAGCCGATACACGATGAGCATGACACTGCCACAACAAGGCCACAACTACTCCCAGGCGAAAAGTGTAAATTGGCATGCTAATTCAAGTACTGATGATATGAGGATTGCAGTAAATTTGTTCAGGTTTTTTTTGTTCCTGTCTTTCAGCTGCAGGCCTCATGGCTCCATTATTCTAAGCTATCAGCAACAGCACGCTTAAAAAGATGAAACAAAATCTTTCACATCCATACATCCAGGATATGTTCATTCTATGAAAGCTTGAACTCGGCATTTGATGCCAAATTATTATGGAAACAAGAGCTTGATGTGTGGAAAGCTGTTCCCAGGTCAAATGAAAATGAAAGAACTAATTCCTATGTAAAAAGAGTATTAATACTGGATTTCTTCGAACCTTGCTGCCCCTACCCAAACCACAAGCAACTTCCGTCTACAGGCTCTTGCTTCTAATGTGTGGAAGCTAAGTGTGCTTGGCGTGCGTTATTAGGCAAGTCCTATCAGTTCCAACTGTGGCTCCCACCGGTCGATTTTCACTAAGATGTGCCGCTCCCAGCTCGAAGTTTACCATGGTTGCAGTATGATTGATTAAGAGCTTGGAAAGTAAGATCAGCATATCTTTTATAACCAATCAAACCACTCACCAAACTAGGCCAGAACCGACATTATTCTCATGCTTCCTTCAGAGTTCAGACGACTTGCGTTCACCATTCTAAGGGCTTGCCTTGAGCAGGATGGAAGAGTATGGAGCAATTCTATACCTTGGTCCTGTAAATGGCACCCCTTCTGGTACAATATCACTTGGTGATTCCAGGTTGGTATCCACCTGCAGAAAGGTGACGTAAGCAAGTTTAAGATTACTTAACAGAAGGGGGAACAGGGCAAAAAAGCAACACTACATCTACTCACAGTGAACCCAATCCAGTTGCAGCAGGTTTAAAGGGGTAATTACAACAGTATTATCTAGCGTCTTGTCTTGTTTGAACTATGATAAGAATATAATTTGTCCAACTAATAACTATAGTAACATTTTAAGGAAGTACAGACAGCAATATTAAATATTTGGAACTTGACTATGCTAGGACTACATAGTAAGTTACTCCATTATACATTTTAGCAAGATCAAAAAGTATCCATACCACACGGTTCCAACACTTCTGGTGCGGTGGTGGGGGAATTACAGCGTCCACAAAATAATCATGAACATTGAATGCCAAATAGATATCTCCACCAGAGTTGTGGTCGTGTACCCTACATCAAAATTGCGAGTGAGCAGTTGAAAAACCCAAATACTTGTAGCAACCAAACCACAAAATACCATCATATGGTCGGAATGTAGTGTCTAATCAAATGTGACAAACAAACTTCCTTACGTGAATGCCAAGAATTTGCTTTCCTGGTTCTCCCACCAATCTTCATGCCAGGTGACATCATTCTACCAACAAAGAAATATCTCAGTGCAATGAAAATCTTTAGAAGAAAAAAAAACCAAGAGCTGCATCCTACAAAATCTAGCAAATTGTATCCTTGTTGTATTCATTATACTATGTCTAAAGGGGTGTTCGTATTGGCTTTTGCTGATGACTTTTAGCTGCGGTTGAAGGCTTTTTGCTGAAAATGAATAGTAGCGGCTGAAAAAAGTGGCTTTTAAAAGGAGCGGGCGAGTGGTGCAAAAAATGAGAGAGAAATGCGTGCGTAAGACGAGAGCGAGAGGTATAGGGTACGTGATATACCCATGACTCCCTCACTTATCCTCGGAGCGAGAGAGGTGGAGAAGCCAGATGTTTGTATTGACTTCTAGCTTTTCTAAGCAGAAGCAAGAAGTAAAAACCAATATGAACAGAGTCTAAGAGAAGCCAATACAAACAGGACCTAAGTAAAGACTGGTGAGATAATATACTTTAGAAGGTATTCAACATATGGCAATAACTACATTTTGGCAAAAGGAAAAAAACAGTTACCTTCAACAAACTAGTCAATTGCAAGAACAAACTAAGAATAAACCAAGAATTGAACTTACTTTACTAAGAAACCTGTCACGTCTCAGTATTGGGTGGTTATGACGAAACTTTATCACCTCTGAGAAAAACCTGAAATGGCCATCTCTTCTTTGTTCTAACTACATCAACATGAACACCAGAGAAAATATATTAATATATAGATCTGTCACATCAATAAATATATTCTTAAAGCATGTAACCTGTCCCCATTGGAAATGATTTATGCAAGTATCATGTCCATAGCTATTATTATTTCCATAACGTGTATGGCCATATTCGTCTCCCATCAGCATCATTGGAGTGCCCTGTTATAAAAAAGGTAAGTATCTGATAATTTATACATGATGCAATTCTATTAAAACTAACTATAGTGTAATCAACAATATTTACCTGAGAAATCATTAATGCCACATGGAAGTTCTTCATTTGTCTCGAACACAGACTTAACACATTCAAATCATTTGTTTCTCCTGTCACAGAGCAAGATCATAAATTTTAAACACTGACCATATCTAACACAGAATTAAGCGAAACCAATGTAATCTTTTCCATGCAAAAAAAATTGATAACCTTTCATGCTTTTATTTGAAAAGGTAATGTGCACTTCTATAGTAATTTGGTTCAATCTTGGTATAGAAGCTTCACTACTTGGAGAAATCTTTTGAGTTCTGTTAAACAAACTACAAAACACTAGTTTTCAACAAAATCATACTCATTTTTCCTGTTCTAAAACAAACTTTCTCATTTTCTTATTTACTTTATCACTCATGCGTACAATAGGGTAGGGTACTCGATAATTTTGAACTTCTTCTATTCTATTAATACTCTACTTCAGTTAAATATATCAATATTATGAAATATGAAAAGAAATAACATCACTCTGCAGTTTGACAATTCAATGTACAAAACACAATTTCATATTCAGTAAAGCAGGTACCTTCAACACCACAGTTCCAGCTAAAATTGTCATTGCACCCATCACGGCCACCTTCTCCATTAGCATCATTGTGCTATATGATTTTGTTCAAGAGATGAAGCATATTAACATAAGTACCACTACTTGCATAGAAAGGATCTATACTTAAACTGTGTAGTTCACTCCAGTTACCTTGAAGTTGTATGAAACAAGGTCATATAAAGTAAGCCCATCATGTGCGATTACAAAGTTTACACTATGGTGAGGCTTCCGCTTGTTCACCTGCCAACCAAACTTACATCAGGGGAACTTGATTTTACATATTCTTCTATTGCTAAACAAAGAAAATAATTCCCAGCTTCCACATAGATAAAAGTCTTAAAGCTCATTCACAGAGGCTTCTGACACCCCTATACAGAAAAAATGACAGGTGACAGCACAGATAATTGGCGTTTACACTTTCAAATCACTTCTCACGACAATACTCATAATACAGTTACTACTGTTCAAACAACTGGATCCAGGAGAAATTAACGAGAACTTAAAACAAGGCAAATTGATTTACATAAAGATATGATTTAGAGCTTGGTAAATGTTGATAACATCAGTGAAAATATGAATTAACAAGTAAATTGTTTCAACCTAACTATTGTAAAATACAACAAAACATCGAGAAAAATCAAGGTTCCAAAAGCAAGTGACATTTAAGGAGGAGATGATCAAGCAAGCAATATTCTCAGCAAATGGCTAAAACATCAGGCTAGTAAGGAAAAGAGAACACCAAAAAAGCGAACCTGGTAGAGATCAGCAGATCCAGACACGCGAGTTGCAAACACCCCTTTCATGCCAGGGTCACCCTGAAAATGTTCAGCGATATTCTTTGATCATTCCTTCATGCTTGAAGAAACGAGATTTAAAAACAATAAACAAATGAATCTGAATGAAAATGCTGTGCAAACTCCGATGCAATGCAAAACTATTCTGCACATTCAGGTCATGTTTAAAATGGTTAAATCTTGAAGTTGTATGTAGGGTCTCTGATGCTTATGTTCTGAAGAAATCCATCTAAAAAAATGGTGAAAATGTATAATATAGATAAGCAGTTTGGAAAACTGGGTGCCACCTTATTCCGCCAAATGGAAGATACTCACTTTCAGCTAGTTACTAGTGAAATCAACCCGCCACTAGGTGGGACACTATTGCATAAAAAGTATGGACTGGAAAACCCAACCAAAAACTGGACAACGATGGTCATAGCCAGCCAATTCAGGTGGTTCTCGGCAAATACCAGTTAGATCATACAGTATTCTATCGCTTCCATTTTCTAAAATAATATTGTGAATTGCGATTTTATGTGGACGAATTGTGCAAAACTCTGCCATAGTCTCAAGTAAAAGATTCTAATTTGGCACCACATTTAAGACATGCCCTCACTGTTCTCACCATTGATTGTTTCCACAAGGACCACAGTTTGCTGTTAAAGTCCCTATGCCATGAGGGCCATCCCTAACTGGCTTTCATGCTCCTACCAACATCGTCACGGTAAAAACTGAACAGTACTGGAGTAAGAATCTAAGTGCCAGTAAACTGGTTACCAAAGGAACTGTCCTATGTCACGGTAAAAAAAAGGTGCTAACTGCAATGTATGAGACAAGATGGCGATAAACTAGTACAAGAATCCTCTCCTTCAACAGGCCCTCTGATCCATTATCATCTATATCATAAAACTAATATAGTCAAGCACATCTGTGCTTATACAGCATTTAACAAGTCATCTTTAATCATGCAGTACCTTAATAAATCTTCGAATATCATCTCTGTACTGTCCGTTCCATTCAGCCCACCTACAAGAGGAATTTTGAACATATTCCGTCTCTTCATATCTTAGAAATAAATGAAACTGGTGACAGAACATTTAATCTGGTCTGTTTATGGCAAGACTCATCATCATCAATTCACAGCACACTGAAACTTCTTTGCCAAGTCCAAATGGGGAAAAATATAGATAATAATTCAAATCAGCAAAGATATAATCACCGATCTCTATTTGAAAAGGAGTATGTTTGCTAAGTAATTTCTGAATGAGCATTTAAACATGATATCATCCATGAGATCATGATAGAAAAGAAGCTACTGTTTGCATTACTTTATCATTGCAATGTGGAAATAGTCTTTGTCTAAACAGTAAACAAGGAGTAAGGACAAAATTTACACACTCAAGTTCTTTCGCTCTTTCTATTAGAAATATAATCATATGGTCAAATACCTGTCCCAGTTAGGGAATTGCCCTACTAGATAAAGGCCACCACAATCCCAAGGTTCAGCAATGATCTTGCATCTAGACAATACAGCATCTTTGGCAATTTCCTGCAAGCAAATAAATAAAAAATTGAGAAAAGGCAAGAAAACGAGAAATACAATGCTTCAAAGTCGATACAATTTAAGCTGACTTTCACAATTGATTTGTCAGAGTTCAGAAGGTCATATTTTGTATCCAAGGTAATACCTTAATGAGTGGAGGTGCATCAAGAGGACTGCCATCTGGTCCACGGCAAAGAACACTTGCAAGGTCAAACCGAAATCCATCTATGTGATACTCCTTAACCCTTGAAGCATAAAAAACAAATATGCAAATTATAAACAGGCAAACAGCACTAGAAATACGGCGAAATCTTTGTCAAAGAGTAAGATAAAAACATACTTGCTAAAATTCAGCTAAAAATATCACTGAACAGCTACGCTAAAATTCAGCTAGAAATATCACTGAACAGCTACACAGCAGTTTTCTCACACATTTGGTTGTCTTGGACTTGTAGGTT
This sequence comes from Dendrocalamus latiflorus, assembly GCA_017311315.1. NCBI lineage: Eukaryota > Viridiplantae > Streptophyta > Magnoliopsida > Poales > Poaceae > Dendrocalamus > Dendrocalamus latiflorus. The sequence goes on from CM029657.1 coordinate 33,014,349, forward strand.
TAATATATGACTTGACAGTGCATTATTCATCTTACTGCATCCAGTGCAGCACTCAACTGTTGATTCAGCTATATCTTGCCGCAAGCCAAACGATTTACCAGCTATCAACTATTAGGAGTGTGCACTATGTATAAGATTAAAGCATCCTGGTTTGATCACATAGATCTAAGAGTTCAACTCCAGGCACATATTAGTTGACACTTGAGCGTGTGAGTTGAACAGTAGAGAAAGTTGTATCAAATCATGGACTACAATGAAGAGGATCAAGATGACCCCACAAAGTATGCATGAAATGATGAAATCTAACACGGTTGTCTGAGAAAAATCGTAGTTGTAAGTTGTGCCACACCAATGTCTCAAGCTGTCGAGAATGAGTTCCATGACAACAGGATGGTTGCAGTTTAGCGTATTCCCTGCATTAAACTGAACACATTGTAAAGAGTAAACACAAGTTCTACTTACTTGAAGATTTAGAACGAATTTCCAGAACAGTACGTATTGTAGCCACATAGACATTACATCAACAAGGCATTTAAAAAGGTTTTCACAAATATTCAACAAGGTCTGTCCTATATAGGTAGCAGCGGTCAAATCAATGCAAGGCTGCACACATATATCAGCTTAACAGCCAGTATAATGACTGAAATGACTGCTCTTAATCGCTCTGTCAGCCAATATAGCAGCTAACATAACAGCCAGGCGCAGTCTGCTGGTCTACTACAAGCATAGAAAAAATAATAAAACACACATTAAACCACGATTTATCATTTGAAGTCCTTGGCACCAAAGTAGCAGACAGATACAGTGTCAAACTTTTAATAGACTGGAAACACTAAACAAAATTGCAAGATGAACTCATAAGATATGCAATAAGGTAAACAAGATAGATCAACATCCCTAAAGCCAAATCAAAGAAGGATGCCATGCAAAACATGTTGTATTCAACTATATAGTAAAAGCATCTAATTGCATCCAAGAACATGTGTTACCTAGGGCAAAGCACATCTCAAATAATTTAGTAATAAAATTTTAGGGAACATGGTTTTACCACAGCCAGAGAAGTTCAGCAGTTGAGCATTGTTGTTCATATCTAACATGTAATAGACCTGCAAGAACAATACTAGAGTTTTTGGTAGAGGTTCATCCAAAATCTGATAAACAGGTTGTAAAGGAGAAGGGTTTTTTATGGTCTTAGAACTTAAAGACAGGTGCTCCTGTTGGCTCCAACTCAAATAGATAAATCACCTTGTTATCAATGCCACGAAAAGAAGTCATATATGGGTTAGCATCGTCAGCTTCATTTGTATGGTTGTAAACAACGTCCAGAATAACCTATACAAAATGATGATACCATTAAATGTGTTTTAGACTGGGGGGTGAATAAAAAAACCACAATAAAGAGTTGCCATGTCTACTGGGTGTCAATACCTCAATCCCAGCATTATGCAATGCATTGACCATTTGCTTGAGCTCTTTGGAAGCAACAACTGGTCCACCACCGGCACTAGCATAACGACTCATGGGTGCAAAAAAGTTCATCGTAGAATAACCCCATGTATTTACCTTCCAATTGAAAAGATGGAAAGTCACTTGAATGTCACAGGCACCGTGCACAAAATAATGTTATGACAAATTTACCATGGTTGGTTCTCAAAAAACAAAAATAATTACCATGTGGTCCCTTGGGTTAGGGTACCTCTTGAACTCCAGCTCATCAAACTCAAAAATAGGAAGTAGTTCCACTGCATTAACGCCAAGTTCCAGCAAATGCGGGATCTACGAAATCACAACTATTTCATGTGTAAGTCATTGAAAAATCAGAATGAGAATTGGAAGCTAGCCAGTATTCAATATCAGGTTCCTAAAACTAGATCACTAAATAATAGAGGGCATAACTGTTTATTTCAATAATAATCATTGAATCATAATACTAACAGTCACAGAGGACCAAACAAATATTTGTGGTCGCAAGCCACAAAACTTGGTAATCTTACCTTGTCAATGACACCAAGATAGCTTCCGCGAACAGCTGGATCAAGCTTACTTGACTCATCCGCAGTGAAAGAGTGAACATTCATTTCATATATAACTAGATCTGTCTAGATTAAACAACTAAAAATGGAGTGAGAACTTCATGTTTGGAATATTTTGTGCATTCTATTAAATAATCCTAGTACCTCAGGCAAATTGGGAAGCCGATAATCATCACCCCAGTCAAAAGGAGTGCTATCAAAATCATATGTTCCAAAAGGCTGGCTTGACTTCTCTTTGTCAACCCCAAAGTATTTTCGACCAGAAACTAATTTTGTATAAGGATCAAGAAGAATAACGCTGCTATCAAATCTATGACCTTGTTCCCACCCCTGAGGACCATTAACGCGATACCCATAAAGAACACCAGAAGCAGGCAAACCCTGAAATTAAAAGAGAGAAGGTTTCTTTAAGGCAAGATATTCTTCATAGAACAAAAAAAATAACAAAATAATTTCATTCAACATATATGCATGCTAAATAGCTAAATTTATGAGCCTGTACTCAACAGTGCATTCTTTCAGCAAAGATAGAAAAGTTAACATCACAAGACGCAGCTTTGGAAAATGTGGGGCATTCCTTCAGGAATGACCCTCTCAAATGTTGGTGATCTTCATAAAATGGAAGCTAACTCTGAATAATATGTAATCATAAGTTCATAATACACATCAGATGAATGTTGAATTCTTAACTTGTTGCATGAATGTCAGTCACACCAAATTAGCCAATAAAAACGAATTATGTGCTATCTCCAAAAGTACCCATAATATCATAATTTTGGAAAAGTACCTCCACTGACACATGCCATATATCTCCGGTTTTGTTCTTCTGGCGATCTAAAGCAAACTCGACAATTTCTAAATCCTTCCCATCTTGAGCTCCTCTGAAGAAGGGCATTCAGTAAGTAAGAAGATTAAACAGAGAACAAGAAAGATTAGCAAGCTAAAAGTACAGTGCTGGTCTATAAGAGATTATCTGACACAAAATTACACTCCAGATCAGGTTACAAAAACGGTAATATGAGAAACAGAAAAGAAAAACTTACATTGTTTTCGTGCATCCAGTTTGTTATATCTCAACGCACTAAATTCTATGGAGCACTAATAAGCTACCACCCATGTATGCAATTATAGAATTTCTCTCTCTCTCTCTCTCTCTCACTCTTTGTGTGTATCAGTATGTGCAAGTACACACGCATGTGCTGGTTGGGAGGAGCACAGTTTAGAAAATGGTTTTTTTTTCGAAACGTTACAGTGTTCTAGATTTCAGTATACGTAAGACATATGAAATGTGAAGTGTGAAATAATGTGTGATGAAATTATGAAACAATATTGCCATATCTCATGAGATCCTTAAAAAATGTGGACCAAACTTTTAACACAAACAAAGCATCTAAAAACACACAGGAAATGCACCAATAATGCTGGTTGTCAGAGTCGAAAACCAGATTCAAAGCAACCAGAAAATTACATGTGTTCATATCTGAGAAAAAACAAAGTTCATTAAGCTAGCAAACTGGTAACTTCAATGACATGTAAAGCAACATCATTGCACAGTTTAGGAGAGGTAAGTCTATACCTATCTGGAAGTTTCAAGCAAAGGGTGACAGAAGAAGCATGCCGAGAGAAAATTGCAAAGTTCAACCCATCTTCAACTTGCGACACACCTAGCGGGAAAGCTTTACCAGAAGAATATTCCAAGGGCATTTCAGTACCAGGCATTGTGCGTTCTCTTTCCTGGTGCTACAGAGTGAACAAATGTCAGCAAAAATACGAGGCAAAAAGGCGTATCCTTGGCTCAGAAGCAACATTTAATTTTGATTTTGGGATGGCATAGTTTATAAATACTAGGAAACATATTTGCATAGAGCAAAGTTTTACTAGGATGATAACCTCGTAGCATATAAATTGGCCGTGACATCAAACAAAACAATGTAATGGACTAGTAGTTAAAGGGGGTCTATCCGTCCACGAACACAGCACTACAACCATACAAGGCCAGGAGCATAGTGAGAGTGAGATATACCTCGGTCATACTTCTCCCAGCATTCCCGCTCTGCGCTCTCACCGTGTCACTCCGCACGGAGTCAAATCGCGCTACCTAGGCCACGACAAAATTCGCTTAGATCAACGCATGAATTAGCGTAAACGGAGGCATGCCACGAACAAATGCCGGAATCGAGACACCTGCCTTCCCAAAGCACGCTCCTCCGCGCCCAGACGCGATCCCAAACCCACCCGCCGCCACACTGCGCAGGATCACGACGGACTCAGCGCACGTCAGCCCAGCCGAACGGCACAAGTCGAGAAATGCAGCGCAGCAAGAACGAGATCGCACGGAGCACTCACCGGGTCGCAAGCGCGGCGGGGCGGGGCGGGCGCAGCGAGCTGCTTCGACGGGCTGAGACGGCGGAGCGCAGCGGGGAGCAATTCGTACGGACCGAATCCATCCAAATCGGGGGGTGGGGCGAGGGGGTAGGGGGGTTCGACTCCTCCGGGGATGGGGGCTAGGCGGCTAGCTATAGGGGCTCACGGCTCTCGGCGCGGGCGTTGAGCGGAGTTGAGGCGACACGTGGTGGCGGATGCACGGAGAGCGCGGCCGCGGTGGATAGAGAAGTGGACGGACCACCGCGCTGCTTGCCCGGCCTGGCCCGCCGTGTGTCATCGCGCATGCGCTTGCTTCTGGGCTCATCTTTTGATATTGTTGCTACTGTTTTTGTAGTAAACAGTAGTAGGAAATTACCAGGTTATTTAATGCAGGAAAGTATATTTCTTTGTTTGCCACCTTAGTTTTCTTTGTTTGCGATAATACAGGAAAGCTACACTGATTTTCTAGAAAAATAGTGCGATTTCTCTTATATTCCTGCGGAAACCGTTTGTTTCAAATGGAAACTTAATTTCTTATAGTCTATTTAAAATGTAAGATTTCTTCCTAGATTACAATGTTTCTCCCCAAATTCCTACCAAAACCTCCATTTCAAACGAGGCTTTACGTTTAATGGGCATGGAATGAACTGAACTAGCATAATGTTTGATGTGCCATTCCCTGGGATTAGACTTTGTTTGGAAACGTGGAGATTTTTTTATTCCTACAGAAATTAAATTGTTTCTTCTAAAGTTTATGCGCTCTAAACAAGGCCTTAGCTTGTTAAGAGTTGAAAGGGTGGTAATTTTCCTCACTTGATCGAATGGATTCGATGGCAGTTTTCTGTTTCTTTTCCCATACATGGCTCTCGTTTGACATGGGAATCAATCCAAATAATAAGATTTTGTGCAGTGCTAATCAACTGGGCGTTAAGCTTGCGAGTGACGAATGTTCACGCGTTCCAGCCTCGTAGGTCCATCTCTAACTCTATATTGTTTATTTATTTACATCTACTTAGAGCAAGTATAATAAGAGGCTGTTAGTAGGCTGTATGCTGAGGTGGAAGAGAGAGAAGAGAGGTGGGCTGTAAGTTTACAGCCAGCTGAAGCACAAGAGCCAAAAAACTTTGTGAGAGAAAGGAGTGGGTCATACAGCCTTCAGCTGGCTGTAAACTACTATATGAATGGGCTGATAAGTGGGCTGTAAGTGTCCATACAGTCAGCTGAAGGCTGTATTATTAGCCTTGCTCTTATAGAAGGCCTTGATCCTCAAGTGATGGGTGGGCTTGTTATTTCGAGCAGAACTGATTTTATTAATTTATTTGTTCGTGAATTGCATTTCTACACAACAATGGCGCTATTCTTTTTAGTGCTTTTAGTTTTTTTTTCAGTAACTAGCTTTTAAACGAAGTGTTTTTTAAGATAGGGTCTACTTAATTGTAGTATATATTGTACCGATTTCATTTATATTGGCAAAAATCACATGTGAGTTTTTATTACTTTATAATATCTCAAATGAACAGCCTAAAAATCACATGCCGCAGCCAAAAGTCATAAGTTTCAACAAAAAAACTCACTATTATCTCTTCTTTCCTCGAACAATGTACCCTTAGGCATTGGAGGCCCACGAAAACTTGGGTAAGCTAGGCCTAACCATAACATGGGCCGACTAGGGCTATGGGCCATGGCCCGAGACAACGAAGCGTTGCTTCCTCTGCAACAACATCAACGAAATGAAATATAGCATGAGACGAGATGCTCCTGTAGATTTTCCCTTCCATAGAATGACGTTTTAGAATTTGCCACTATATAGATGTAATTCAGGTTTTCCCACTTTATGTAAGAGCTAGTTCAGACTTCACCATTTTTTGCTTTTCCTAGCATTTCTCCCCTTTTCGTTTCCAAGGACTTATCCGCAAATTTTTAATGCTGAGAAAATTTTTCGTGTAATTTGCCAAATTTCTAAGAGCTTATTTGCAAAATTCGGATGCCGGTCCTCTTTTCTCTTTTTTTTCTTTTCTTCCGGGCCACTCTGGCCCATGGCTTTTTGGCCTATAACTGGCCAGCTCAAATGGGAGAAGGGGTAGGGGAACCCCTACCCCTATTCATGCGTAGGACGGCGCGTGCAGGCGCGGGCTGCCGATCGGGCTATGGCGGCTTGGCTTGCGGCCGGGACCGACGGCGGCGGCGTGGGGCAGCCGAGGACCGGCGACGGAGGTGAAGGGCAGCTGGGGGGTCAATGGCACAGTCGGCGGCTGTGCAGGGCCGGGCGCTGCGAGCAATGGCTCGCTGGACCGAGCTGCGGTGGCTCGCGCGGGGGCTGAGCGGTGGCACACTGTTTCGACGGCAATTGGTGGCGCAGGGCTAAACGATGGCTTTCGAGGCTGCAGCGGCACATCGTTTCAGTGGCGGTTGGCGGCGCAAGGCGGAATGATGGCTTTTGAGGCAACGGCGGCCGTGCGGGACCGAGTGGTGGCTCTCCAGGCGGCGCATGCGGGCACGTGGCGCACGACGGCTCGGCGCCGCATGCGGGCGCACGACACACGGCGACTTCAGCGGTATATGCAGGCGTGCAATGCACGGCAAGCGACGACGGCCGAAGCGCTGTGGGCGGCGGTGGCCGTGTATTGCCAGCGGCCGTGGCGCACGGCGAGCAACTGGCCAGTGCGCATACGAGCGCTCGGGGAGCCGATGGTCGGGGCGCGCAGCAAGCAGTGGCGTATGCGGGCTCTCAAGGATCCGGGGTCGGGGCGCGCACGGCGAGCGGTGGCCCGGCCACATGCGGGTGGTCGACGGTGCAACAGTGTGCAAAAATATGGTCATCTTGTCAGGTCTGCAAAAATATACACATGCTTACTTGCATTGTCTCGTCACAAAAGATACTATGGGTTCTCAACTGCTGTGATATCATAAGTTATCATTTATGATGCGGGTATGCTAATAAATCTTTGTGCTGAGCTCTTTGTTTTAGGCACTGTTGAGTGTTGGCTATCGCTTGAGCGTTCACCTTTCAATTTCAGTTGAGATCTCCGCATGTCAATTCTTGAAGGACGATTTCCAGAGTAAGTTGTCTCTTTCGACCCAAATTTGTCTGATTTGTCAGTGAAACATGGTTTTGGTAAATAATGAAAATTTTATGCCATATTGTAGATTCGTAAGAGGATTCTTGAGGATGCAGGTTTGTCTTGTCTCTCTATTTCATCCTGTTCATTACGTTCACATCAGAGAAATCTTTTGTGCTCGAATCCAAAATTGCTGAACAAACAAGCTACCTCCTTACACTATGTGCTGCCCAATCTAAATAGGAAACCAAAACTATGCTATGTTTTATTATTTCCCTTTTTGATAGTTTGTCTTACTTGTCAACGCTCAATCAACAATGACAGTTCCCAATGGGTGATGTCCCGAAGTGGGTTCGTAATGCAATGGAGGTTGCTGGCATTGACATATCAGAGTGCTCCGCTCCCAACAATTGTCCCTGACGCCAAGCGTTCAGGGGCGACCTTTATAGGTACCACGGTTACCAGTTGACGCGATTGGATTTGCTGTCACACGAAGGTGATCCCTCTTAATTAACACGACAGGTTTTCACAAGAATCAGGTTTTTGTCATAGATGTAGGCCTCACTGCTTCAGCATAGAATTTTCCAACAGTATGCTAAAGCTAGATAATAGGATTTGATAGTTTTCAAGGATGTTGTTTCTTTTAGAATGCAGCTGATATATGGTATGTTTTGGATGGCTGAATGAATCATGTGGCATTGTATCAACTTGTAGGAACAAGTTAAGGACCTGTTTGTTTTGGGATATGGTAAATGACTTTTGGTTACGGCTCACAACTTTTGCCTACGTTTTTTGAGACAATAGCAAACAACGAAGGCGATGACACAAATAATGCACACAGTTCTAAACTCGAGAAACCATTTAAAAAACCGGAGCCGTTTCGTTTATTACGGCTTCTAAGAAGCCGAAGCCGAAAGTGAAAAAAGAATAGGTCTAAATGAAGTTGTAAAAGCAACAACCTACTTAAGAAATTGGTGTGGCAACGGAAGACATTTTCTTGCAAGATTTCAGTTTCCTGTCAGTCTTTGAATATGGGCCTGTTCTTTTTAGCTGAAGCTTATGGTTTTTAGCTGCGGCTTGTAGCTTTTAAACTGTTCGTATGAGAGATTACAGAGTAACAGAAACTCAAGTACTGTTTTTGCCGATATAAATGAAGTCAGTACAGTATGTACTATAATTAACTAGTAGACCCTATCTTGAAAAGATACTATGTTTAAAGCTAGTTACTGTAAAAAAGCCGAAAAGCAGCTTTTAGAAGCTGAAAAGAACAAGCCATGGTGCCTTCTGTCTTCACACAATCGTAGGCCTACATGTGTATTTCGTTGAATGCATACTATGTTTTACTATGGGGGGAGTTATTATTAGTTTTGGATGCTTTTGACTGAAAATAAGTAGTAGCGGCTGAAAGAAGTTACTTTTAGAAGGATAGGACGAGTAGTGCAAAAAAGAGAGGAGTGATACGAGATGGGAATGAGAGAAATGGAGTATATGATGTGCTATTGTCCTTTGGCTTATCCTTAGAGCAAGAAGAGTAAAAAGCTGTCTTAAGAAGTTAGGTGTTTGTACCTGTTCTTTTGGGTTGCGGTTTATAGCTTTGACTGTTTACGAGCGAGTACGGAGAGATAGAGACTTGTTTACGATTTTAGACGATATAAATAAAGTCACTGCAATGTATAATATTATCGATTTATAAACCTTATTTTAAAAATATATTTCTTTTAAAAGTTGATTACTATAAAAAAAACTAGCTTTTAAAAACTGTAAAATAGTGGCGTTTAGGAGCCTGAAAGAAGAGGATTTGTATTGGCTTTCAAAAAGCAAAGGCTCGAGCACATTCTTTCTACTGGTCACTAGCGAGTGTTCCCATGAGGCTCTTTCTTTTTTTGAGAAACATGGATTTATTCTGGCTGGAGAAGGTCACGTGGGAAAATGTGGCGATCTGCCGGAGTCCAAAACAACGAATCGTGAACATGACTTGTGTGAATCATCTGCATCGTTCAACTCTCATCGGACGGCAGAAGGATTACCAGCTAGTATCGGGGCGACACATTTCATTCTCTCATTGGCTGCCGCCTCCCGCGCGAAGCCTCGCACGGGTCCGCCGGTGACGAAGCCGCTCAGCCACAGCCCACAGGAGAGTGAGCACCAGGATTCGACTGCGAGTGGGCCCACTCCGATCCCACGTATCCCTGGGAAATAAACATGTGCACGTACAATTGCTTGCACTACACACTGCGAGATGGGTCTATCTCTCGGCCACGCAACACATGACCCACATGTCAGTGGGTTAAATTTGCACGACGTTTGTATCTCAAATTCCGCTACTAGTATCTAAGGTTTTCTTTTCTTTTCAAAAGGCCGCATTACCTGATACAACTGCCCTCCTCCTCGACCACACCGCCCCCCTCCCTCGACGGCTCGACGTCGCCGGCGCCGATGGAGCGTCTCCGGATCGCCGTATTCCACCGCCCGCCTCTTCTTCTCCCAGCCTCACACCATCTCCGCCGCCGCCAACTCCACCTCCCCGCTCCCCTCGCGCTCCCACACACCTCCCTCTCCCTCTCCTTCCGGCGTCGGTTCTCCCCTACCCCTCGCCGCCACATCCCAACTCTCCTCGCCTCCCAAACCCCTAGCCTCGACACCGACCCCGAGGACAGTTCGCCTCCCGCCGGCGCGAAGCTCGTCCCGCTCCTTGTCTCCCTCGCGGTCGGCCTCGCCGTGCGCTTCCTCGCGCCGCGGCCCCCCGAGGTGAGCGCGCAGGCGTGGCAGCTCCTCTCCATATTCCTCTCCACCATCGCGGGGCTCGTGCTGGGCCCGCTCCCCGTGGGTGCATGGGCCTTCCTCGGGCTCACCGCTGCCGTCGCCACGCGAACGCTGCCCTTCGACGCCGCCTTCTCCGCCTTCGCCAACGAGGTCATCTGGCTCATCGTCATCTCCTTCTTCTTCGCGCGGGGTTTCGTCAAGACCGGCCTCGGCGATCGCATCGCCACCTACTTCGTCAAGTGGCTCGGGAGCAGCACGCTGGGACTGTCCTACGGGCTCACCATCAGCGAGGCATGCATCGCGCCGGCCATGCCCAGCACCACCGCGAGGGCCGGAGGCGTGTTCCTGCCCATCATCAAATCGCTGTCGATCTCCGCAGAGAGCAAGCCGAACGACCCGTCGTCGCGGAAGCTGGGCTCCTATCTCGTGATGACTCAATTCCAGGTAAAGTAAGTCATGTAATTTATCAAATTCGCATGGGATCCGTTGATGTACTTGCTGCTAGTAACTTGGTCCTATATTAGATCCATCTTATATTCCTGACACACTAGATTTCTAATAAATGAATGCGTCGAGTTGTTAATTGCCACCAAATTAGAAGGATGCATTTTCCCAACCGAATTTGGTTTCAGAAAGGGTTCAGTGCTGATCTCATTACCTTGATCACTTTATCCTTTCTTGGGGTTCTGGTCTGCACAAGTAGAAGTTGGGCGCAGCATTTCTTTGTGTTGCAAGTATGATTTGCCAAGCGTGGAATGCTAGGGTCTTGCAGGGCAGCAAGAGAGGAGGCTTTGTGTGTATCACATGGTTGCTTGGTGTGTCAGAAAGTAGTTAGTCTACACTCGCCAGTGCTGAAATTAACCTTGGAGCTCTTGCATGTTGGAGTGTGATTTGTGCATGTCAGCTTCATGATTTCATCAATGGTTTTTCTTAAAGGAAGTATCATATATTTTGGAGGATTCTACAATAAAACTAGTGTATCATTCACCTGAAGTTGACAATTTTGAACTGATAAAAGTCCCTGGCTTATTTGGAAAATTACAAGTAACAAACAGTTAAGTACAACAGGTAACATGGTTGCAGTACTGAACCTAAGCTTGGTCCATATCGAACTTTGGATTTGAACCTAGCTAAGCCATTGCCAATCCACCCAATTAACTCCAAGACCAAGTCCACCCAATTCAACCTAGTGTTTAGTTAGCCTATTTACAAGGCAACTTATATTATGAAGTATTTTGTTATTCATGATGTCAACATTTGATGCATGGATGACCATGACAGTGATTTGATCATCATGTAGGAAGTAGGTGAGGGATTTTAGGAAAGAAAGGGTGCATCTCATTCTAAACCAATGACATTCTAAAATCCCCATCCTATTTGGACAGTGTACTCATGAACTCTGAAAGCAGTTGTATGTGATTTGACTATCCTAGTAGGAAAGGTATCTTACCCTTACCTGACTCTGTAGATTTTGCTTTCTTGATTACATATTGTCTTCAATAAAGAGTACTCAACTCACAAGTACTAATGCAAGAGGATGCAAGAGGTGAATTATAGTTCTTTTGTGGGTTAATACCATTTCCTGTGTTGGTTAGACCTAATTTAAACATTATTGATGCTGAAGAACTGCCATGGTATACTGTCTTAACTGTAATGAAAGGTTAGAAATGATTGAGTGCCTATTACAAGTACATCTTCGTAAACAAATGCTCACCAATTATCATAGTTTCCAGAAAAGGTCAAAAATTGTGTGGGTTGATAAGTATCACAGTTTAATGTTTGTTCGAGTTACATTTATAAAATTGAAAAATGATAATTCAAGATGAATAGATTTCATGCGTGTACATGTAGCCACTTATACTATTTTGGTTGTGACACGACGAATGTTTAAAAAAAATTTAAAATTTCCCATGCGTGGGATGTTGTACCTTCAAAATTCACGACCATACATGACATTGTTTGGGTCGAAAAAAATAAAGAGAGAAGGGGGGCATATGCTATTTAGGATTTCCTTTAGTGTAAGCGATGAATCTTTGGGATTTAGATTCTTATGGTCAATTTCTGTTTACATTGATTAGGGATGTGTAATCGGTGAATGCTTATATGGAATAACATGATATGCTTCTTTTAGTATGCCATGCATAATGTTTCTGTATATTTTGTTCTGCTTTATTCACTTTATAACCTTTAAAATCTTCAGAAGTTTATTATGGCATAACTATATTGCTTTCTGTTGCTTGATAGGCAGCTGGTAACTCGAGTGCTCTCTTCCTGACTGCTGCAGCACAAAACCTGTTGTGCTTGAAGCTGGCAGAGGAGCTTGGTGTTATTGTTGCAAATCCATGGGTATCATGGTTCAAGGCTGCTAGTTTGCCAGCTATTGTTTCCCTACTAGCAACACCATACTTGCTATACAAAATCTTCCCCCCTGAAATGAAAGACACACCTGATGCCCCAGCATTAGCTGCAGAGAAGCTGAAGCACCTGGGTCCAGTGACTAAGAATGAATGGGTTATGATATGTACAATGATTCTTGCAGTTACATTATGGGTTTTTGGGTAAGCTTCTCCATTACTAAGAAAGTTACCCCATAATATTGACTTGCAATATCAATACAATCTTGCAGCTTGTGATATCTTTTACAGTTTTACTTTGTTGTTTTTTGTTTTGATTAAGATTTTCCTTGGGCTGTTGATTGCTGCTTCCTCCAAATTGCTTGCATTGATCTACCAAAGCAGAATACTTGTTTACTTGTTGCATCCTTAAGTTGCTGTGGACCTGTGGTGAATTTTCATTCATATTGGAGCATCCTGTTCCGGTTAGCATTTTTCTGATGGGCACCTAGTCAAGTATATCTGGAATTAATCACATTCCATTTCAATTTATGACTGTGATGTGGTTCACCATTGTTGAGAAAAGTTTCAAATAGATTTATTTGTAATCCCAAAGTCTGGAAGTTTTCTTATTTAATGTTTAAGATATTTGCACAGAAACAACATTTGATGTGCAGGATAAATAGAAACCAAGTGGGTTCTGCTTCAGATGATTTCATGTTGCTTTAAACTCTAGTCATGATATCTGTCTTTGTAGCTTGCAGTGAAAATTCATCTCTGTCCCAACCTACCTCAGCATATCCCATCTCTATTCCTAATCCCAATCCCAGCGTTCATCCAGACACCAACTTATTCTACATGTTCATTCCAGTCCTCTTAGTATGCTAAGGGGTAATCTGGTGGTGACTTCGGCATTATGAATCAGACAGTGCTTCGCAATACAATACATATGATATTATGCCTTATACCCTAGAATGCTCTGCGATATATTTTTTTGTATTGAATTATTGGTCATGATGGCTCACTATATAATCTGTTATACGATTTCTGTGTAGGGATGCTATTGGTGTATCTAGTGTTGTTGCTGCAATGCTTGGGCTCTCAATTCTTCTCCTGCTTGGTGTGCTAGACTGGGATGATTGCTTGAATGAAAAGTCAGCATGGGATACATTGGCCTGGTTTGCAGTTCTAGTTGGAATGGCAGGACAGCTCACTAACATTGGAATCGTGTCGTGGATGTCAAGCTGTGTTGCCAAGCTGCTTGAATCTTTCTCATTGAGTTGGCCTGCAGCGTTTGGTGTTCTTGAGGCGTCCTACTTCCTCATTCACTATCTATTTGCAAGCCAAACTGGGCATGTTGGAGCTTTATACTCTGCGTTTCTGGCTATGCATGTAGCGGCTGGTGTTCCTCGTGTGCTGTCAGCACTTGCTTTGGCATTCAACACAAATCTGTTTGGTGCACTAACTCATTATAGTAGTGGGCAGGCTGCGGTATACTTCGGAGGTAAATTCATTTGTCCACGTATTTTTCTGAATCTCAGTTTCCTGTTTTTTGTTTAGCCTCTGAGCAAACCAGTGCACATTCTGAATTTGCCAATGAAATTTCCCTGCATTCACATATGACGCAGATTGACATATAGAATGAAGAAAGCAAAAACAAACTATCGCAGTTAAACATGTAGAATGAGAAAGTCCATTATTTTCTTTTATTCTTTATGTTCTTTCTATATTTATACCATATCTAGTATGTTGAAATTCGTATGCTCACTTGCTCAGTAACCTGTTGCTTTCCTTCCACAGCCGGGTATCTCGAGCTTCCAGATGTATTCAGGATGGGTTTTGTAACAGCCTTGATTAATGCTTTGATATGGGGAGTTGTTGGAACCTTTTGGTGGAAATTTTTGGGGCTCTATTGAGAGTGGCTGCCCAGTGCCCTGTAAGTTGACCAAAGCTTTCCTTTGGAGCTCACTGGATTGTCCATGATTTGGGAGGGATGTTTCTTTGGTGGCTTGTTGATGATAGGGGAATAACAAAATAACAGTGTTCAGTTCCCCGATTTTTTTTTCTCGTAAGTTAGGGCAGGAGTTTGATGGGAAAACATGTCAATCTTGTTACAGTATTCTAAATTGTCACTCCATTGCAGTACTTTACAGGCTCTTAAAGACTGCAACTTGGCCCTTTGGGCTACCGACCTGAAAGAAGCCTTTAGAGTGAGCTCTCCCAAGCCCACATGCCCCCATTTTACTGCTGACTTCGTTGGATTTTTCAGATGGTTTTTTAAGAGTGGTTTCTTTAAAAAGTTTTTTGAGCAACAATTTTGTAGAAAAATAATTTTAAGGCCGTCGAGGCGATTGAATCTATTATTACTGATTTCAGAATGGCCACCTCTGCTGTAGAGCTAGTATTTTGAACAAATCCTTCATTTAGCCTGACGCACACAGAAACTGCCTTGTCTTAGCTCTCGTCATCCGTATCACGTCTTCTCCTTTCAACAATGAGGCAGCACCAATGAACCATCCTTCTGTAAATGCTATCAACCTTTCTAGTTTGTCTCTGAAACTAATAAAAAAACATGCTTAAATCTGTTTTTATCTCCTCCCGTTCGTATGCGTGTGGAGCGCAGCGGCGCACTGGTAGCTTGTAACCAGGCTGCTGAAACCTGCATAATTGTGCATTGATTGTGCATTCCTTCATCGGTTGAAACCGATTTCTTGTGTTAGCAACAAACTCGACCCAACTGCAAGCCCCGCCCCGCTCGCCTGGTATGCTGCCTATTCGTACCGCGGCGGTGCTGCCTTCCTTCCCATCCCGCTGCGCTGTTCGAGACGAGAGCTCAGCTTGGCCGGCCGTATGGTCCAGCGCTCCAGCGCATGGACCACCTGACCCTAACCAACTCAAAAAGGGAGTGATGGTCCCGTTCCAGGCCGACGTGCGCTTCTCGGCGGACGCGAGTAGTGCTGCCACGGCCACGCATGCACGTCTGGTCCAGGCTTCAGCTCCTTTCGGTGTGACGCCGGCCCACCGAAATATCTTGGCCGCCAAGGGTCGCGTCGCGCATTCGTCACTCACCCTAGCTCGGGAGAACTACGGCTGTGAATGCCAATGTGACGTCGATCGATCGATCGATATGGACGGCGCATATGGGGAATCTGCGCTTCCGATCGAGTAGCGTTGATTTGGGAATGACTGTGTTTATCCCGTAGGACCTCACGTCCTTCATTTACAGAGGCACCAAAGTGCAATTAGGTTCTTACATGATTATTTCTAATACACCAACGCTCTCTCTCAAGGTGGACCAAAAATATCAATATTGTCTGTCTTATTATATATTATAGCACCCTCGTTAAGATCTAACCGTTTAGTGATATAGTCAGCCAACTGTTCGCTAGACTTACATACTCTAGCTTTAGCATCCCATTATCTAGCTTCTCCTTGATAAAGAACCTATCGATTTCAACATGCTTAGTACGGTCATGCTGAACCAGATTATTAGCAATGTTGATTGCAGATTTATTATCACAGAGCAGCACTAAAGGGTCATTCCTCAACGCCTGAAGCTGCTGACAATAAACCATTCATCTAGATCATCTCACTCAAGCTCAACGTCGTTGCTTTATACTCTGCCTCTGCAATAGATCAAGCAACAACCTCTCACTTCTTACTCTTTCATGACACAAGGTTACCTCCCAAAACATACTGTCGGTGTTTTAATACCGATCTTACGTATGATTTGTTCAGATTCGGGGGAAACTCTTATCACTAAGATCTGATAATGCAAATGGAAAACACGGAAATTTTTATACAAATTTGGGCCTTCTCTTGGGAGAATAATAACCCTACGTCATATGTTGCTATTGCTTAGAGAGGAAAATTACAAAGTGTGTAATGAGAATTGCCTTGCACTATCTCTTGCTTGGATCCACCAACCTCCCACCTCTCTCCGACATCAACATTTGTATAATCGATGAGGCGGTGGCCGTTGTCTTGCGTCAAAAGATGTCCCAACGGTTCAGATGATAACTGTTCATTAGAAGTTATTGTCAGAGAGATATGAGGGCAGTTTGCCATACAACGGTTGTTGTCAGAGAGAGATCGTGTGCGGTTATTAAAGATAAGTGCATGTTCTAACCGTCTTGTCAGACGATTCTATGAGGCACTAGATAGGCTATTTGTAGAAAAGTCTACGATCAGAAGGTGATTGTAGGACATCTTATGAGTATATGGTCGTAGAAAGACTTACGACCAAGGTGTAGTCATAGTAAGACTTACGACTATATAGTCGTAGAGAGATTTATGACCAAGGAGCAGTCGCAGTAAGACTTACGACTATGTGATCGTAGAGAGATTTATGACCAAGGAGCAGTCACAGTAAGACTTACGACTATGTGGTCGTAGAGAGACTTTCGACCAAGAAGCAACCATAGTAAGACTTACGACTATGTGGTCGTAAAGAGACTTTCGACCAAGGAGCAGTCATAGTAAGACTTACGACTATGTGGTCGTAGAGAGACTTACGACCAAGGAGCAATCGTAGTAAGACTTACGACTATGTGGTTGTAGAGAGACTTATGACCAAAAAACAGTCATAGTAAGACTTACGAATATGTGGTCGTGGAGAGACTTACGACCAAGGAGCAGTCATAGTAAGACTTTACGACTATAATTAGAGGATTATTATATCCTCATCAGATACAATATCTAGAAGCAAACCCCCTATCATCCACACTACTCACCCAATCAACATCATAATATCCCTCCACATTTAAGTGTTGATTTTTCCTAAACCAAATGCCTTTCCCAAGGCTACTTTTCAAATACTGTAGGTTTCGATAGACGAATTTCACACGTCGTGTTCTGGGATCATGCATATATCGACTTATCACACTCATTATATATGAATATCATGTCTTGTGTGACAAAGGCATATTAGACGCCTAACAAACCTTTGATAAGCCCCCTTGTTAATTGGATCACCTGAATCAACACAAAACTTGTGATTCCTATCAATAGGTGAAGCGGTACGACAACACCCAACAAATCCGTTTCTACCAACAAATCAAGGACATACTTCCTCTGAGAGAGAATTATAGCCTTCGAAGAACGTGCAATCTCAGTCCCAAGAAAAGTATCGAAGATATCCAAGATCTTTTACCTCAAATGCCTTTGTTAGTCTTTCTTTCAAGCACTTGATTTCCTTAATGTCATCTTTAGTGATTGCAATGTCATCCACATAAACCACCAATATCGTGATATGTGACCTTCTATGCCTGTAAAACAAGGTATGATATCCATTGCACTGAGAGTAGCCTATACTACAAATTGCACGCTTGAATCTATCAAACCACGCTTGTGGAGACTACATCAAGCCATATAAAGACTTCTTCAGTTTACACTCCTTCCTGGCAGTCTGCATGTTCTCAAAGCCTAGAGGAATCTCCATATATACCTCCTCTTGTAAAACACCATGGAGAAAGGCATTCTTTATATGCAGCTGATGTAGAGGCTATCCAAAATTAACTACATGGGAAGTCAACACCCTCATTGTGCTCATCTTTACTATCGGTGCAAATGTTTTGTCATAGTCTATCCTATATGTACGACATAACTTTTTGCAACCAACCATGTCTTGTATCTTTCTATCTTGCCTTCAAGAGTTTGCTTCATAGTAAACACCCATTTGCATCCCACTACCCTCTTTCTTGCCAGAAGTGGAACAAAATCGCATGCCTTGTTCTTTTGAAGCATATTAAGATCCTCTTTCATTGCACTTAAGATCCTGCTTAGCAACTTGCCAATCCTTTGGAATAGGCACTGCCTAAAGAGATGCAATGAATGTTTTGTATGCAAGTGAGATATGGAAATATAATCGGGACTACCTGAAGAGATGCAATGAATGTTTTGTATGCAAGTGAGATATGGGAATATGTGATAAAATTTGCAATTTCATGCACAAAACCAGGAGGCTTTCCGACATTAGTTCTAGTTTCCCTACATTGTGCAAATGGTAACTCTAAATGAGAGGAATCAAAGGAATATTACCACCCACCCTAGGGGGAGGCAAGAAACTAGATGGAGATAATCCCAAGGAGGGATTTGGGAGTAGGACAACTAGAAAGGTCGACTGTTCAAGCTATGGTTTTTTCTGTTGTTGTTGCTTGTCTGCTGGTGCTCATTGCTTGGCCAACATCTTAGGTGCTAACTACTTCTCCCCTTGTCTCCCAAAGCACCTTCGCTGATAAACCTTTAATTCTTTTGTGGCTATCACATCTCTCACACATTTCATTAGGCTCGAGCACGGAATCATCCCCACAACTTTTTCCCCTCGACTATCACTCGTCTTGTTCTCCTCCTCCGACTGTCACTCTTAGTGATAGGAGAGAACTCCTTCAAGAACTAACCAAGATCACATCTACTCATGTAGTACGACTTGAACTCCCGGAACATTACATCCATACTCATGTACAATCTTTTCTCAACTAGGTTCCAGATCTATAGCCCTTTTGACTTGATGAATACCCTACAAAGATACACTTCACTACTTGAGGATCCAGCTTGCCAACTATTGGCTAGTGGTCCTGTATAAAAGCACACACAGCTAAAGACTTTGACCTTGAACTACTGCTGACCCAATAGAAGTTTAGCCAGAGACTTCATCCCAAACATTCGAGATGGCATGCGGTTGATGAGATACGATGCCGTCATCACTGCCTCGCTCTACAATCCCTTTGGCACATTTATCTAAAACATGGGTGAATGTGCTACGTCTAACAAATGTCGATTCTTCCTTTCAGGCATTCCATTCTACTGCGAGGTTTCTAGACAAGTAGTTTGATGAACTATCCTCTCCTTCAAGTGATATGCTGCAAATTCCTTGTTAATATACTCAGTTCCATTGTTTGTTCGAAGAATTTGAAATTTTGCATCAAATTGAGTAGCAGTCAACCTATGAAAGTCCTAAACACATTGGAGGACCTCATTCTTGTGCTTCATCATATAAATACAAGTCATCGAGTATAGCATTCAATAAATATGACAAACCACTTAAAACCATCATAGAGGTAACTGAGCATGGACCCCAAACATCAAAATATATTAATATGAAAGGTTCAAATTTTTGAAGACCAATACTGCTATATGTGGATCGTGTATGCTTTCCAAACTCACAAGCATCACACACAAGTTTACTCTTATATACTTTATCGAACAAATCGGGGTACAATTGACTCAAACTCTCAAATGATAGATGTCCTAAAGGACGATGATGTAACAAAATTTCTCCTTCAACTCCTCCAGATCTCCATCTCCTTGGGAATCATCATCTTACAAAAAAAAAACTCGGAGCAATGCCAATCAACAAGGTATGCCACATATATCTCACACCATCACGGCAATGCTTCGCGCATCAGAGATCTGCACTGCCTCTAGCACTCCACAATCGCATGCATGTGTTAGCAATAGACTGTAGTGACAACACGGTACCACTATTCCCTTTTTCTTTCCTTTCGTTTTCTTCTTCTTGTCCCTATGTGCAAACAAGAAAACATAACAACATAAGTAGCTTCTCTTTCTTTGTATCCCTATACGCACACAAAAAAAAGAACAGAATAGTAACAGCAGCACAACAACACCTTCGTATTTTCCTCTCTCCTTCTCTGTTCTTCATGACAGCAAACAAGAGAGCAGCCAGCGTTTCTTCCAAAACCAATGGTATAAGAAACAACCGTCCGATTCGAAGCATTAGATGCCGCAAAATGTTGCTTCCTTCATCCTTATCCACTCGACCCTTCCCCAATGCGCACCTTTGGTTAATTCATTGCATCTCCCCTAAATTCTTTCCCACACACACATTCCTCTCTCTCTCTCTCTCTCTCCATAGTAAATCCCACCTCTGATGCTAACTGGTTCACCACCATCACCAGTGGATGTGACAGTTTTAGACCACCTTGCAGCTGCGGGGGAGCTATGACGAGCGGTTAGCTGTTGGGTCAAGTGGATAGAGCAAGCTATTGTAGAGCTTGCATGGTGGTGGGGCAATGAATGGTGGTAGGCTCAAGCAGTAGCTACAGGTGCAACAGACAGGGGTGGTCACAGGTAAGCATAACGGTGTGTGGCATGCTCGAAACTCACTGTCTGATCCTCGCTTTTCGTTGCCTTTGGTGAACTCTAGTGAAGATGTGTTTTGAAACTTCTCTAAAACTTGAAGCCTTTGACTTTTGTGTTTGAAATCTCCTTGAAACTTAAAATTTTGATGTCAAACTCACATGAAACTATTCTGGAACTTAGAAATTTTGGTATGAAGTTCAATATTCTTATGAAACTTGAAGCTTGATCTGAAAACTCTTCTAAAACATGAAACTTACTTGAATTGAAACTCTTTCGAAACTTTTATGAAACTAGTTGACTAGAACTAAGTTTCACTTTTGAAACTTCATGCTTCAATCAAGTTTCATAATGCTTTTAGTTCTGAAACTTGCCTGGAACTAATTGAAACTTTTGAAAACTCAAATTCAAATTGAGTTTCACTTTTGAAATTTCATGTTTCAATCAATTTTTTTGAATGCTTTTAGTTCTGAAACTTGCCTGAAACTAGTTGAAACTTTTCGAAGCTCGAATTAGAATTGAGTTTCACTTTTGAAACTTCATGCTTCAATCAAATTTCAAAATGCTTTTAGTTCTGAAACTTGCTAGAAATTAGTTGAAAATTTTTGAAACTTGAACTAGAAATTGAGTTTCAGGTTTGAAACTTCACGCTTCAATCAAGTTTCAAAATACCTTTTAGTTCTGAAACTTGCTAGAAATTAGTTGAAATTTTTTGAAACTTGAACTAGAAATTGAGTTTCGGTTTTGAAACTTCACGATTCAATCAAGTTTCAAAATACCTTTGAGTTCTAAAACTTGATGTTTCAATCAAGTTTCATAATGTTTCAGATTTATACTTGTGTTTTAGTTCTGAGACTTGCTCCGTTGTTTGGAGAGCTCCCATGTGGCACGATGGAGGACGGTGGAGAGGAATTGTCATGTGCACGACAAAGGATGTTCGACCAATTTTCACATGAGGAGGTCGGAAGTGAGGGTTCGTGCACACCCCCACACACGAAAGGAGTATGGCTGGGAACTATCGCGCGCCCCCATGCACACAAAGAAAAATGGAGGAAGGCGCTGAAGTCTTATGCACTTCACGCGCGAGACATAGAATGATGAGGACAAGGTTGATGAGGAACATATGAGTGGAGATCAGGTGCATATGAATATATGGAGATTAGACGGTTAGATCCTATATCGTTAAGAGCCCTCCCAACGGTATAGTGTGAGCTAGTACTCCCTCCGTTCTTTTTACTTGACTTCCTAGAATTCATACTATCAAACTTTAAAGTTTGATCACTAATAAACTTAAAACTATCTAGATTGGCTATACGAAAGTTACATCATTAGATTTATCTTAAAAGTTACATTATTATATTTGTCTTTAAAATATTTTCATAATATTATAATTTTACTAGTATATCTTAATGTAAAGTTATAAAAAAATAGCAGTCAAAGTCGTATCTTGGAAACCGTAAAAAATCAAAAACAAAGTAAAAAATAGCTCTCTGAACATATACGCATGATTATGATAACTAAGGGGCCTACCAAATCCGTTGCTCTACTAGCGTACACCTAACGCCATTCTCACCATCCTGAGTCCGAGATCGAGAGAGCAAAAGAAAAGAAACTTTTGCTCCGACTCGATGTGTATGACGGTACGAGCATGCTCTTTTTTTGAAAAGAATGTGTGACTATGAACTTGACAGGAGAGCTTTAGCACCCCTCTATATCCCTAGCTAGCTACTTCCCTGCTGCTGTTTGACAACAGCTGATGCCGGACAGATAGCCACTCAACAGTAAGGCCAAAACAACGTACACACCGTCAAAAGACAAAAACCTTTTTACTCCTTGCAAGTTGTGAGTTGTGGCCGTGACGTTTGAGAGGCCAATCAAGAAGGGGCAAAAGGCGCGACACCATGCATGCCGTCCAGGTTCAAAATTTCGACGGCTATCGGTCGGTAACCGTTAGTTATCGTTTTTACCGTGGAGATCGGTAACCAAAAAAATTGACCAGTATCAATTTTAAATTTTCAAATTTTGGTTAGTTTTTTTCTGGTTTTTTCAGTTACCAGTTTCAAAACATCTCAAATTTTAAATTGTGACCGGTTTTTCTGGTAACCGCCCAGTTACCGTTACCGACCACCGACCAGAATTTCTTTTGGTTCCGTTCCGGTTTTTGGAACTTGATGCCAACACCACACGACGCGACAGTGCGGCTCAAACGCACGAGCCATGCATGCAAAAGCCTCGCGCGCGGCGGCCGTTTTTACCGCGCGCGCGCCGTGTCACCTAGCTTTGCCGCCCGGCCGGCCGGAAAGCAAAGCAAAGGCTAAAGCCTGAGAGCTTTTGCCTCGTCAGTGCAGGAAAGGGAAGGAATCCATAGGTGGTGGGTGCGTGTGGGGCTGGCTCATGGTTAATTGGTTCGTCGTGCACAGTACGAGTAGATGGACGTGGAGAAAAGGAGATGGACCAGAGCGAGCCCCCCAACCGTGCATCGCTTTCCTAGCCGTCCGGCCTAGACCGGCCGGGGTCGAGACCTTTTGGGCAGGTGCCGCTTTGGCCCGTCGCTAATTCCATTTCCATCCTTCATGCACAACTGCACACTTCACTCCCCTGTGTGTGTCCATGTCTGAGAGAGAGAGAAAGAGCTGCTAGCTTTCATTTGGTTAAATTTACTAGATGATTCCCTGACAGGTTGGAAAGAGTACACGCAATGGACTAACGAGACGCGATTGGGGGGGAGGCCTATTGTGCTGTTTTAAATAATATATTTTTTTGTTAATATTATATAAATATATCACCACTAAAAAATGCATAAATAATCTCTTGTCACCATTTCAAACGATGGCAGATCTCTATCGCCATTTGAAATGGCAAGCAGTCAACATGTCGTTGTTACCAAATTAACTGACAACAGAACCTTTGTCGTCACCAATTGAACTGATGGCAAAAGTCTATCATTAATCCAATTGGCGACATATATCACTTTTGTTGCTACTTGATAAATAAGACTAATGGCTAAAAATTCTAAAAAAAGCATCTAACTCTTAATTAGATGGACCCTTCTTATGATTAATAAATGATAACCAATAATTTTTAGATCTGAAAGTGCGCATGAAATTGATTTGCACCATGATATACATACATGTATAGTTGAGGAACTCTTGTATGAAATTAAGACATGAGATGCTAGAGATAGAATTGAACTCAAACGATCCATGCATAGGAACAAATTTGGCTATAATATCCATTATAATTTGTATTCTTTTAATTGTATTAATATGGATACAACTATTGCCTCTATTATTGATGATGCCGATTAAAAATTACAAAGAACAAGTATTTTCTCTCAAAGATATAATATATATTATTTGTTTTAACATATACTACTATATTTAATATCATAAATTAAACCAATTCTATAAATATGGAAATGAAATCGAATTCACAACGCTCTAAAATTCGACTATTTAATTATTTCATGTGAGTTGCAACTCTTTATTTTCCGAATGTAGTTCCGTTATTATCATCAAATATGCATTATTAAACCAATTAAATATGCTTTAAGAATGATGCCCGTGTAGGTACACGGGCCTCCATGCTAGTTACTCTAAAAATTAATTTTCATCACATACCACTCCAAAGAAATATAAATTCAGGGCATAACATTACCTCTCTTTTCCCTCTACTAACGATTTTTCCTCTACTAAAAATTAATGCTCGGTACTGTGCTTAACACGTGATCTGCGTAGTCATGGAAGAGAGATTGATGCCTACGACACCCAAATACCCAACCATGCACCCTTGATCATGCGCTCGGCTCGATGATTTTTTTATGCAATGCTCTACATACAGGCAGCTAGCAATACATGTCATATACCTAGCTAGCTAGTAATTAATAAACCGCATGTACAGGAGGTGGCCGGTAATATTTGCTTTGCTAATTAGCTAGTCGTAATCGTGCAGCCGGGTGGTGGCGCATTCATGCATGCATGCAAATCCGTGATGCCTACGCTCTGCCGATCGAGATGCGTGCGTGGGTCACACATGCACGTTGAACGTAGCTGCAGTACACCTGGCCGGCCTTCTGTTACGCATTGATGCACCACTTGGAGTACTGTACAGTGCGTGTACGAGCGAATTTTGGACAGATATGACACTGTTTATTACTAGAATTCCAAATTTAGCCCTCAAACAGCATGAATTTCATTTCTAGCCTCTTCCCGACCGCACGATTTTTTTCAAGACAACACGTGGCAAATCGTACGGTCCCTGACCGCACGACCACTGTTCACGTACTAATCGTACGGTTAGGGACCGCTCGACCACTATTCATCCGTACCTGCCTAATTTTTTTCCATTTAGTGTTTGCTCGAGTTTTTAAATATATCAAATAAACTCAAAAATTATAAAAATTTATGTACAGCCTCCCGACACAATGTTCCATGCGGTGTAAGTTTTGGGGAATTTTATCCATGACAAATGTTGCTAAAAAATGCATATAATGTTGATATTTTTATGAGTTTTTACATATAGCAAACGAGCTCCAAAAATTACGAAATTTTATATGAAGACTCTCAATGCAGTAATAGTCATTATGTAATTTTTTTATAATTGTATGCAGTCTGATTTAGCCACTGTTCATCTACAATACATGCACAGTGTATTTTTGAATTAGCTGTTGCGTATGTTTGCACATTTGTGTGCTTGTAATGAGATTTAAATATTGTATAAATAGTGGTACGGATGAATAGTGGTTGTGCGGTCTCCGACCGCACGATTAGTACGTGAACAGTGGTCGTGCAGTCGGGGACCGCACGATTTGCCACGTATCGCCTAAAAAATTGTGCGGTCGGGAGGGAGCTAGAAATGGAATTTCTACTATTTGGAGGCTAAATTTGAAATTCTGATAATAAATAGTGTCATATCTGTCCAAAATTCTGTACGAGTATGGGATGGGAGGCCAAAAGCCTACCTAGTGCATGCCCGGCCCGCATGCTTCCTTGCTCGATCCTGCTCTACCAGTGGTATTCCCTGGAATTGGCACCCGTGGGGCACAAAGGTGGTCTTTGCACATAGCTGAAAAGGCAGAAAAATCATTAATTTGATAAAAGAGAGGTAATGGTATTTTGTAATCTAAACTTTTTTTTGAGTGGTATGTAATGGAAGTTAGTCTTTGAAGTCGTATTTTGAGCGAAGTCAATTTTTAAAGTGATATATCTTGAATTTTATCTTTTTAATTTTCTATACGGATTAACTAAAAACATGCCTTTCCCGACTAACTAGAACCGAATATCACCTTGTGATGCGAATTAGACCTCTTGGATAGGGTCTTAAATCCTAAGGGAAACAAAAAAAACGCAGAAAATGCATTGATCTGCTAGCTAGCTCCACGTTGAGGACACCCGGCCTAGATGCATAGGGACAATTCCTTTTTAGCCACTGCAAATTTCCACGATTCTGGATATGCCATTCTTTTGCTGTGATCAACTCGGCTTATGGCTTATGGCTTCTAGCTTATTTTGCACTATTCATAAATTTTGTCTTTTTCTGAACTTTTGACTTTTTGTTGAGCTTTTTTGCCGGTTCTTTTTTTCCCGTATTTGTTTGTATTATACGTAATGGGCTAACATATTTTTTATATTTTTAATTTTTTTTAAATTTAATTATGCGAAATAAGCCTCTGTCAGCTACAGTGCTTTTTTCAGTCAGCTACAGTGTTTTCAGTCATAAGCCATGGGCTTTTAAGCCGAGTTTATCTCACTAACATGTGGAAGGGACGGCATATCGGGGATTTGTGCATTTTACGGTGGCAATGCAAGAAACTTTCCCATATATATGCCCTACACGTTAGTTCTTCCATTTCACGGTCCCGTGAACTTCAGCACTTCACCTTGCTCACTGGAGAAAAACAAATGGAGTACTGCCCCCCCAGCTTTCCTGTTCTCCTTTGGGGGTTTTCTCCATTTCTTGGTAAGATCACCTTTTGGTCCCCGGTCCTTTCTGTAAGGCTGTTACCGTGCGCCTAAACATCGCAGTACCAATCACTTCTGCCGGCAACCCTTTTCCGCCGTGGTTACTGTAGGTAAAGCTTGAATCAACCCCGCTGAATTTGGTCGCCGTGCATGCGTGTCCAAATTGACACTGCCACTGAATTGCATGGTTGATGGTTGTGACATGACATGTGAAGTGCCGAACCCACGGAGACGCCTGATCGTATCGAGCACGCATACAAACCAGTAGAGTAGTGAAGTTTGACGGTTAACTTGGTGCATGGCAGAAAGGATCGTGCAATGACATGCATGCGATGCGATGACCGTGATCAGTCCATCACTTGGCAAGTGCTAGTAGGGTACGTACAGTGCGAGGCGAGCCGGAACAAACAAAGGCTAGTGGGCCTGCGGCTTTCAGATGCTGACCAGGGCTCAGCCGCTCAGGCTCAGGCTGGTGCGCTGCCGGTCTCTGCTCTGCTCGCACCGGGATGTCATCAGCGCAGGCGCAGCGCGGCAGGACATCCATCCCCTTCAACCAACCGGCCTGTATCTTATTACTTTTAGCCGTGGTTTATGACTTTTGACTGTTTATATGAGATATTACAGAGAAATTGAAACTCATGTACGGCTTTTGCCAATATAAATGAAGTCGGTACAATATGTACTACAATTATCTAGTAGATCTCATCTTAAAAAACACTTCATTTAAAAATTAGTTACTATAGAAAAACCAAAAACTAAAGCTAAAAGCCACAAAAAAAAAACAGACCCAACCACCTATCCCGTTGCAACTTTACCAGAGCATCCATCCATCCACGCTCAGATGCTCCCTTCTAGTTCCACGCAAAATTCAGGTCCATCAATCCGTCCGGGCGTGTGTGAAACTGTGATTTCTTGCCGCTTGGTGGTAATCGCTGCTGCGACGAGGAGTGGTATGGCATATTTCACCGGGTGTCTGTTATGGGTCGGCATAACAGCGTGACCAAACGGCTCCTAGCTCAGTTTCATGTCACGGCTCCCCTTTGAGTTAGCGCCGCACCCTTTCTCAACTCCCATGAGCCACACCAGCGTCACGACAACAGAGGGGATGTAATAAAAAAGTTACCCATTTATTTTAATTTTTAGAGAAATCGAAACAAAAAAATTGCAGAAAAACTAGGAAGAGAGCCATTCCTTGCTGAGCACACGCACACAGGGAAAAAAAAAATCAAAACGTACATGACCAATCGTGGAAGGAAAGGGACATGAATGGATGCACGAATGACGCCACAAGGAACGCACAACAATGCAAGCTACAGTGAAGGAAAAAACCATAGCGAGCGAGTTAAATGTGCAAGTTGCTCGCTCCGGAAGGCGCTGCACACGGTTTCCTGTGAGTCTCCCTGTTTCTGTTTGTCCCTGGGAGCACGTCCCATCGTCACCTTGGTTTGTTCCGGAATCTCACGCCACGGTTCCAAAACGCCCTCGTCTTCTCCGGCAGGCAGACCCAACACTGGTACGGCGCATGCGTGCATGTACCCGTGAGACAGATCATTTGGTGACAACTTGTTATAGCAGCAGCTAGTGTGCTGATGCTGCGAGTGTGAGTGAGATCGATGTGAAATGTATGTATAGGTCTCGCCGTTTGACCCCAGCAGTGGTTTCCTCTTTACTTGGCCCATGGCGGGTGTCGGTCGTCACCGATATAGCCATTGATGCCGCTGAGGGCATTTTAAAAATTTTCCCATTTGATTTTCGGATTACAAAAAGAAAGAGAGATAAGATTGAGCCGTTTATCGGTCAAAGAGAAAGGATAAAGAGGAGAAGAGCTGACTTAACCAGCTCTCATGTGTGCAGGCCATGCCCATTGGAATTTTTTGTACGGATAATCCGTTTTTTATTCGAAAATACATAAATATACCCGCGACAAAATTTTTTACAAAAATAATCTCCAGTCGCCACCCGATTGGACGACTGCTACCTTTCGCCCAGGGGCGGACCTAGGACTAAAATTGAGTGGGGGCATGCTGCTACGCGTAGCTGAGAAGGCATTGTCGGCCTGCCGTCCTGCCAGCTGCCGCACTGGGCCACTGGGGGCCTGCTGAGTTGCGGACTGGGGGCCATATGGATTAAATCCCAGGAGGTATACATGATTAACAAAATTGAGTGGGGGCCAAGGCCCCCACTACTTATACTCTGCGTCCGCCCCTGCTTTCGCCCAACCGGGAGGCGACATTTAAGGAATCTGTGTACCGTTGGGCGACTACTGCAATCGCTATACGGTTGAGCGACTTCGATTGAAGTCGCCCAACCGTTGGGCGACTGCAATTGCAGTCGCCCAACCGTTGGGCGACTGCAATTATACCGCCCACTAACCCCGAGCACATTCCCCTCGTTCTGCCATTCTACTCATTCATTCTGCCCAGAGAGAAGAGAGGAGGAAGAGGAAGAAAAGAAGAGGAGAAGAGAGGGAGGAGGGGAAGAAAAGGAGGTGAGGAGAGAAGAGAAGTCGAAGCTATTCAATCGATTTGGATCCAGGTATTTTTTTTAATTATGTTGTATTTACAGTCTTCAACTCCCATGTTATTTGACATGTCGTAAATTTCAATCATACATGTAGGCATACATCATTAATGGCCAGTACTACATTGAGAGTGTATTATGGTGTTGGAATCATTCGTGATGGTCCGACTGGTGTGGATTTGAGCGATTTTCCGCAAGTCACTCTCGTACTTCCGGATGACGAGAATGCTCAAATGACAGATGTGCAGCATTGGCTGACCCAGAGTTTTTCATTGGACCCCGAGGTGTGCAGCGTCGTTGTGCAAGGGCTTTGGAGCCGGTCTTCCACTGACATCAGATGGGAGTTGAAGACATTGGTGCGCTCTGGTTCGTGGAAGGGCTTTGTGCAAGGGTGCCGGCGCCGTGGATACGAGTGTGTCCTGCTTGTGCAACCGTGCTCACTACAAGCAGCTGCGCAAGCTCGTGCGTCCGCCTATGCTTCGGGGGGTGCTAGCACCTCGGGCGGGCCGCACGTCGGTGGAGCTGATGAAGTTGCTCGTGATGAAGGCGATGCGGTACACGGAGGAGAGTTAAGGCCGTCAAGCTATACAGAGGGAACTGGGCAAGCCGATGCGGTACATGGAGGAGAGTTACAGCTGTCAAGCTATAGAGAGGGAACTGGGCAAGCTGATGAAGGAGAGCATAATGAGTATATCGTGCAGCAGATGGAATCTGATGACCAGAGGGCATGGGATGAAGAGCAAGCTGTAGAGGACGACGAGGAGGACAGTTCCGATGATGAAGAAGTTCCTATCCCCGAAGAATGGAACCAGTATAATGCGGAGGGTGTTTCCGCACATGATGAGCATGAATCGCCATGGGAGTATCATCAAACAGAGGTTCGGGTGCATGCTATGTTTGCTGACAAGGAAGCGCTGCAGGATGCCATCAAACTTTGGGCCCTTTCAATGCAACGGACATTTCGCGTCGTCAAATCAAGCCAGGAGCAGTACACTGTGAAGTGCGAGCAGACTGGTTGTCCTTTTAGGGTGCACGCACGTAGACCCAAGTATGAGACTCATTGGATTGTGTCCAAGGTGGAGCCGCACTCCTGCATTGTAAACACAGTCTTGGCGAGGCATCGTAACCTGACGTCCGGATTTATCGCCAATTTGATGTATGGGGAGATAGTGGAGAAGAAAGATGTTGCGGCCACACATATTATGCTAGCTATTGAGAATAAATTCAAGTATAAGATTAGCTACGCGAAGGCGTGGCGTGCGAAGCAAAAGGCGTTGGAAAAACGTTTTGGCACTTTCGAAGCGGCGTACGACAACCTTCCTCGTATGCTTAAGGTGTTGCAGCAAAGGAACCCCGGCACGTACATCGCGGTGCACGACAAGCCGTCCATAAGTCCACCGGGATTTGCAGTGTTGCAGAGAGCATTCTTTGCATTTGGTGCTAGCATTGAAGCATTCGGACACATGCTGCCAGTTATCTCAATAGATGGGACCTTCTTGACAGGCAAATACAAAGGGCAGCTCCTGACGGCCATAGGCGTTGACGGTAACAATCAAATATTGCCGCTGGCCATTGCATTTGTGGAGAGTGAGAATTATGAGAGCTGGCTGTGGTTTCTGAGACATGTGAGGGGTGGAGTTGTAGGCACCCGACCTGGTGTGTGCATAATCCATGATCGCCACGCCGGTATTATAAAGGCGATACGAAAACTTCAGGAAGACCCTGAGGAGACCTCTTTTTGGCCGGACATGAGAAACCGGTGGTGCAGTCGTCACTTAGGGGCAAACTTTTTCAAGCAATTCCCGAAACAATCTTTGATGAAGCTATTCAAGAGGCTGGCTAGGCAGAACCAGCAGAGAAAATTTGATGCTTTATGGGGGTTGTTGGATGAGCACACCAGGAAGAACGTCGACGAGAGGAGCAAGGGGACGGTCACTCCTGGGGAGGCACAACCGCAATGCTTGCCAGCAATCGATGAGTCTAACCCAAGTGGTTCAAGAAGGAGGAGCGCGCGAAACATCAAGTGCTTCTCGCAGTGGATCGAGGGGGAACAATTGGAGAAGTGGTCGCTGTTGCACGACACGGATGGCGCAAGGTACGGAATAATGACAACTAACCTTGCCGAGGTGTACAATTGGGTTCTCAGGGGTCTCCGTTCTCAGCCCCTTGTCGCCATCGTGGAAGGTGTTCTTCACAGCACAATCCGCTACTTCAGGGAGAGGCACGCGAGTGCCGCGCTTCATGCGGCCAATCCCGGAGCCCAGTATTCGTCAAAAATTACTGCGTACATGGAGGCGAAGGCACAGAAGGGTCAATTGCACACAGTGCATGTCATGGGCAACAGGGAGCATCGTTTCGAGGTGGTACTCCGTGATAGAGCCGGATTTGGGACATCTCGTTCACTTGTTACTCACGATGTATGCCTTGGAGATCATGCAAACGAACCTAGCTGCACATGCAACAAGCTTAAGTTGTTACACAGGCCATGCTCTCATGTCCTCGCTGCATGCGGGACCGTGCGCATGGATCCTTCCAACTTCATGTCCGAGTACTTTTTCAAGGAGAGAATACTGCAAGCTTGGTGTGGGGAGCTCCGGGGGTTCAGGGCAGTGGGAAACTTCGCCACTTTGGACATTTCAGCGAGGACCTGGGTTCCGGATATTAACATGCTGAAGGGTGGGAAGGGTCGGCGACAGAGCCGACGTATTAGAAATGACATGGACGTATCACAAGCTGGAACATCTGGTGCACGTTGTGGGCGATGCGGTCAGGAGGGGCACACAGCTAGATGATGCAATGCATTTCCGGATCAGTAGTTGGTGTTGTAATGCATGCTAAAATTCATGTACCAGTTGTAAACCTTGTATGTTACATCCCTTTTCTGTAATGCACTTATTTCGTTGAACGTATTGTTTCCCTTTTAAGTATTGCAATTTATTGGTGGCTACGAATCCACTTTTATTACGAAACTACAGGCTCTAAAGTGCCTACATAGAGTAATTTATTGCGAGATGACAAAAGATGCCAGCTTTGCCCAGTCACGCACTTACAACACGAAACAACACATACATTGCACTTGCAGGATCTATGGAAAGTACTACACCCAACAATTTTACTAAACACAACAGTCCTACCGCCACAGCATCAACACATCAACAACTACATGAAATAAAATACGACACAACCATAACCCTCGTTACCTACACGCCAAACGAGCCTCGTGGCACCCACATGGAGAATTGCTGAGGGGGCCGCCTCGGACGTGGCTGGCCGTCGTGGGAGTGGCATGCACATATGCAGCTCGGGTTCGCGCAGCAACATGTGGGATCGTAAGAGCTTCCTATATTCACGACCTCCTCGTTGCCCCTCTCGCGTTGCATCTGTTCGCGGAGGTCGTTGTTCTCCTCAGTCAGACTCTCCATTCGGTTCTCCAAGTCCCATATTCGATCCCATAATGTACCCACATAACGATCAACATACCGTTCATGAGGAGGGTCGATCCTCTGAAAAGCCTACATAGACTGGCCTCTAAAAAGCCTACATAGACTGGACTCTGAAAAGCCTACATACACTGGCCTCTGAAAAGCCTACATAGACTGGCCTCTGAAAAGCCTACATAGACTGGCCTCTGAAAAGCCTACATACACTGGCCTCTGAAAAGCCTACATACACTGGCCTCTGAAAAGCCTACGGAGGGACATTTATTGCTACACTGGCCTCTGAAAAGCCTGAAAAAGCAAAAAGATTCATATGTACTCTCCATGGACTATGCCCACTGCACCAGTTCACCTGCCTACATAAAGGCATCCCATGTATTACATACCACAACACAACCTCCTCCTCAAGCTATCACAATACTACTACACAACAATGTCTTCCTGGAGGTCCGACCCTTTTGGAGTGCCGGAGTGGCATGAGCGTCCGAAGTGCCATTGCGGTTTTAGGACGATGTTATGCGTCTGGACGGATCCACTACCACGAGCCAACTACGGCCGTAGGTACTTCAAATGTCCAGACATGGATGACGACTTCGTGGTAACGACGACAACTAAATCCTTTGTTTCTCGTTATCGTTCTTCAACTTTATCCATGACATCTACCACGACACACATAGGCTTGCAAGTTCATCGAATGGGTGGATCGGGTGCCGCCGGCATGGCCACGGAACCCTCGCGAGGTGGAAAACAAAGGACAATACCTTGTCAAGATGGATCAGGCTCGCGAGGTGGAACGACAAATGCGGCATGAGCAAGAGCGTCGCGTGAGGGTAGACCAAATCCGTCTTAAGGGCAAGGAGGATGAGCTGCAAAGGAGGCGGGAGAAGTTAAGTCTGCGTGAAGCAGCCATCAAGCGTCAGGAGGAAGAGCTTCAAGCTCGTGAGGCAGCTCTCAAGACCAAGACTGACAGGAAGAAAGATGCAGCAGAGCCATCTTCAGGGCGCGACAAAAAGGGCAAACAACCACGCTACACCCAGTAGACAAAATGTAATATTCCCTAAGGCATGTTACGACTAGCGGTGGAGTTCTGAACATTACAAGTACAGAGTTCCACACATGTCACTGGTCACATCACTTATCACTTTATGTATCGACCGTTCTTCGGTCAATCGTGCCTAAAAAAATTTACCAAATTTTTTTTTGCATCTACAACTTACATTGAACATAAACTTCTATTACAACTTTATCTGATTTTTACGCAGTTTATAACTAAAAAATTGACAAAACATACAAAAATCACGCGGATTGCAAACCCTTAAAACATACCAATGTATATATCAAACGTTCTACAGTCAATTGTACTTACAAAAAATTTCTCAAAATTTTAAATGCACATACAACATACAATAAACATAAACTTTTATTACAACTATACCATTTTTTTTCCAGTTTAAAACTACAAAATTGATAAAACTCTAAAAATTCACGGGGACTGAGTAAAGTCGCCCATCCACTGGGCGACTGCAATTGCAGTCGCCCAACGGTTGGGCGACTGCAATTGCAGTCGCCCAACGGTTGGGCGACTGCAATCGAAGTCGCTCAACCGTACAGCGATTGCAGTAGTCGCCCAACGGTACACAGATTCCCTAAATGTCGCCTCCCGGTTGGGCGAAAGGTAGCAGTCGCCCAATGGAGTGGCGACTAGAGATTATTTTTGTAAAAAATTTTGTCGCGGGTATATTTATGTATTTCCGAATAAAAAACGGATTATCCGTACAAAAAATTCTTGTAGGGGTCGTTTCCCACGATGTTTCAATGAAAAGAGGTGGTGCCTGCACCGCCCTCTTCTCCTCCTTTTAACCGAAGACTCCTTTTGTTATAGGCGTGGGCCTTGGGCCCAAACGGATTATTATTAGGAATTAGAGATTGGTTTCTATTTGAGTTAGAGATTGGTTTCCTTGTATTAGAGATATAGTTAGAGATATGATTGGAGTTAGATTCTATCTGTTAGGGGGAGCTCATCTATATAAAGAGGGCTACCGCATGCTATTGGAATCAAGCAGAGCAACGTTTGGTTGCCGGCTTCCCTACGGAATCCCCGTCCTCTGTTTCGCCTTTTGCCCTATCCACCGCGTTCTAACAATTTGGTATCAGAGCCGTCGATCCCTTCCCACGACTTCTGCTACCATGTCTTCTGCGACTAGTCCTATTGCCGAGTCGTTGGCCACGATAAAGGCTAACGCCATCAAGATGGCCAGCACGAACAAAGAGACGTCGGACATCTTCTTCAACATACATGATATCCTTGAGAGGTTGGAGAATTGGAGGAAGATGCAACAAGAAACAGTGCAGGAGAGCACAACAGATGGTGGGGAGGAAATCACAGAAAAAGAGCAGGAAGCATCGTCATCTCCACCATCAAATGGGTCGTTGCCAGATCCATCCCACCACGTCGCCCGTTGCTCGGTCGGGCCTTCTCCCGCAGCGTCTTCTCTGCCTCCACCGCGCCCCCTCTGCAGCATCAGCCGACGGCCACCTCTGCAGCGTCAGCCGCCGTTGTTCCCATCGCCAAGGCCGGCGCCGCTACAGCCGCTCCGCCGGCCGCTCCGCAGGCCACCGCTACCTCGGTTGCCGCTCCGCCGCCGGCCCCTCCACCGGCCGCCGCTCCGCTGGCCACCAGTCCGCCGGCCGCCGCCACACCGGCCGCTTGCTCTGCCCGCCGTTGCTCCCGTGCTCGGAGACACCCAACCACCGCCGCTCCTTGCCACCGCCGGCCGAGTCGTCTCCAGCCGCCGCCGCAGCCGGGTCCGCCCCCGCCCGTGCCGCCGTCGCCCGGGCCGTCTCCGCCCGTGTCGGCTGCCGCTCCGCCGGCCGTTGCGCCTCCGGCCGCTTCACGGGCTGCTGCCCCCAGGCCGCCGCCTTCTGAAGCCGTCGTTGCCGAGCCGTCGCCAATTCGCCCGGAGCCGCCACCACCGCCGGTCCACACCGGCCGCCGCTCTTCGCCGCCGCCGCTCCTCAGTCGCCCGGAACCAACCGATGCGTTCGTAGGTTCGTGGGTGCTCCCTCCGCCGGCCGCTCCGTCTCCGCCTCTGCCCAAGCCACCGCTGCAGCCGCTCCGCCCGCCGGCCGCTCCGTCTCCGCCACCGCCCAAGCCGCTCCGCCGCCGCCGGGTCCGCTTCAGCCCGAGAACCGCCACCGCCGAGGGCCGCCCAGAGCCGTTGCCGCCAGATCCGCCGCCACTGGAGCCGTCCCGAAGCCACCCTTGTCCGGAACCGCCGCCGTTGCGCCTTCGGTCGCCTTCGAGACCGGATGAGTTGTGGCTTTGTGCATCTCGGTCGGTTTAGAAACCGACCGATTGGTTATTAAAAAAAATTCAAAAAAATTCAAAAACATCAGAAAAGTCAAAAAAAACAAAAACAAAAACTAATTATTTTGCAGGCATTATCTAATCGAAGGCGCTACACTTCGTCTAGCCTTGTTCCGCTTGGATCTAGCCGGCCGTTTCCATCCGCTGCAGCACCCTGCCACCGTTCGTCTTCTACATCGGCGTCGAAGGTCTTCCATTGGCTGCCGTCTAGCAGCTCGAGGACGAGCTGCATGTCCGGGAGGGGTGTAGTGTTATAGGCGTGGGCCTTGGGCCCAAACGGGTTATTATTAGGAATTAGAGATTGGTTTCTATTTGAGTTAGAGATTGGTTTCCTTGTATTAGAGATATAGTTAGAGATATGATTGGAGTTAGATTCTATCTGTTAGGGGGAGCTCATCTATATAAAGAGGGCTACCGCATGCTATTGGAATCAAGCAGAGCAACGTTTGGTTGCCAGCTTCCCTACGGAATCCCCGTCCTCTGTTTCGCCTTTTGCCCTATCCACCGCGTTCTAACACCTTTTAACTGGCTCGCTCCCTTCTTCTTGTTCACGACAAATCCAAATTGGAGTCTCCAATCTTCCCTTTCTTCTACCTCCTCCAAGCTCTTGCACTAGGGTTGTTCTTGAGCTCCAACGAGCAATGCGACTTCGGTTCAGCTGCTCTGGTCTTGGCCGTGACTTTGTATGGTGTTCTTGCCTTCCTAGCTCTTGGCCAGTGCTGGAATTTGGTATTGTGCGGCGTTTTCTGACCCTTGACCTCATAATCGTGGTACTAGATGGTTCGTGTAGGTGGCTTTATATCTCTGAGAACCACGTTGTGGTACAAACAACAGTGCTAGGTTTCCTGGGGTTGTGTCAACTTTAGCGTGCCTAGCCTTACTATTTTCTGGATGGCTTCAATTGTCGTCTCCTCGTGAGTTCATTCAGTACTTGTAATTATTGTGTAATTGTGAGCCATTCTAATGATGTGTAGTATTTGATAATATTATCACTAGTTCTGAGAAACAATTGTATGATAATCTATGGGATTAAGAGATTGTTCAATGAGGATGAGGCATATCGAAAATAGTTTGACAGTAATTAGTTTGTTCTAATTCTTGAGTTGTAGCTGTCATTTATATCCTACATCTACTAGCAGTCCATTGCTTATTACCTCTGTTAAAACAATTAATAGTATTCGGATGTTTAACTAGCTGTTATTATCTCACTATTATTTAATTGTTTCAATTGTTGACACGTCACTTGGTGGCTGTTTGTTAAGTTATTATTAATTACCTTGTCAATTAACTGTTTAGCAACTAGTATAGCTCATTTTCTAGTGCATTTGTGTTATTACTGTCACACTGATGGAGGTTTTAAGACCTTTGTGTTGAGGTGGCCTTATTCTAAAATAAGTGTAGCTGACATCTGCGCAACATATTAAAAATCAATTTGAGTATTGTGATAATTGATTCCTTTCTATTATTTGGTCTAGTAGGTATGACTTCATATGTAAATGACTTGAGATTGGATAACTGTTTTGTGATAATTACTTGGGTGCTCATGTCATTTTATCTTAAAATTATATTTTCCTCATTAATTTCTAATTTTAGAATTATGGTTAAATTATTGCTAAAACCGCTTCTTCTTTTTTGTTGCAGCAGCAGCAGCCTTCACGGCATGCGGCGTATGTATCCCTCTCTTCGCCTGTGCAGAACCATGAATTTGTGCTGTGGGGATACCACTATCTTTTTTCTCGCGTCGCGCAAATGCAGATGAAGTGTGCAACACGTTTATTGAGCAGCTAGTGAAGTCTACTCCTACAGTTGAATCAAAGCACCAGCCAAGGAAAACTTGCGAGCTGCTACCGGGTAGCCGTGTAGGCCATACGCAAGACGCACCCACCAATGACCTATCCGCCTCGCCGACCAACTAACCATACCTCTGAAATTTCGTCGTTGGCCTGCTCAAGAAATTCGAATTTACAGAATAAATATTCTTCTATTAGAATTTAGAACAAGTCTATTTTACCCATCAACTCTACATAAATCTTAAAATATCATACCAGCGAAAATGCATCTGAAAACTCACCGTGCCCCGAAAACTCTATTTGCCAAGCTTGCATGTGAAAATGCATGGCAATATGAAGTACTCCATTGGCAGAGCATAGCTCTATGCTAATGGCACAATGAGGGGGCAATTAGGACGGATAACTAGTTAAACATTCTAGTTCAACTTGTAAGTATAGGATTGTTGTGCCTGGTTGGACGGGAGGCAAACATGACAAAAGGACTGGCACGTAACAGAAATATAAAGCCATGACTGAAAATTTTGACTCTACTTAGGAGTACGAAGCATCACAATTGTCACTATGGACACACATGGCAATTCACATAGACACGAACCGATGGAACATCCAAAGAATCCAGCTTTTAGGATGCATCGTTTTCGGGGACGAATTCTATAGTCGCAAAGATTGATTAAAAAAACTCGTAGTCTTTTGTGTCGAAGGGATTCGATGGCGATTTGGGGACGTTAAAATATGCAATTGAATAAATAAGTACAAGAGGTGTCCCAAAAGCCTCGACTACTTTTTTTCACAGCGACGAGGTCGCCATCTGCAGAAATGGCACATAGAGGGCCTGTTTGGTTCATGATCAGAAGTTGACTAGCCATAAGTTAGATGTACCACAGTTTTTGGGTAGCTGTTTGGTTCACTGACGCAACTGTGGTATGCCACACTTTCTTAGCACTCAGCCCCACACGTCATAGACTCAGTTTCTTGCCAAACTTTGCCACAAGTGTGGCTTCGATTTTGTTAGCCACACTTTCTGTGGCAGCCACACATTGCCTAAGCTTAGACATGGCAAGCTTAGGCACCAACCAAACAGGCCCAGAATCTTCGGTGGTTATATTAAGTTTACAAAACTTACTAGTACAAAAAGAATAGTCCAACACGTCCCTTGCTTTTCATTGAATTTCGACCAGGCAGTACCTCACTTCGAATTTGGACCTCGAATATTTTCCCTAAATTACAATCAGATACTTATACATGCCTACCGTCAAACTTGGTAGAATTTAGTACCGTTTACTTAAGCATGCATAGTATAGCTAAAGTCAGTCAAGCATGCACTTTTAAGAATTATGTAAAAATTATTGTGTTTAAACAGGGCCTAAAATCTCTCTGGCATGACTCTCTGCTCACCTAAACATGTGCCAAATTTGAATGACATAGGAATTGCACTAAATTTGGTATATGAGCACACACACAGTGCACTAAACTACAGTCAGTAAAAAGATTTGTGTGTGCGGATTCTATACTAAAATGGGTGATTACGATGAAAAAAATCTGGTACATAACATTGTTGCGTTCACGTACAATTTGTTTTATGAAGTATCAATCTTCATGTTCGGCCTCATAAGCCTCACTTATAAGTAGAAATTCCATAAAAACTAGTGAGCCCAGTCTGGAACGTGCAGGGATTTTCCTCATGTCCCTAAAAATCATGGGTTGCTTCGCGCGAAATTTCTACATTGCTAACACACCCTCGCACTGCTGGGGCCCAAAGGAGTTGTAACACGAACTGGAGAATCAAATCACACACAACGTAGGGGGCAAAACGCAAAAAGTTTACTACAGTGGCTCCACCATTCCCCACCCCAGGGAGCTGCACTCCGTATAGCTTGGCTTTTACCGGCCTGCCTTTTGATGCCCCGATCAATCGAAGCGCCTCGCCTTGGCCTCGTTTCTTCGCCGAGGTCGACGGCTCCTGGCAATGCCCGTATTCGATGGTTTCTGATCTTTTCCAACGAGCTTCTGCTTTTTAGCTTTTACCTTCTTAAATTCATCTTTTTTTAAGTTCTTAGTTTTTTGGTTTTTTATCTTTATCTCTTTTCTTATTCTTTTACGTTATCCATGATGTATATATTTTTTAATTTTTTAATTTAATTATACAAAAAACTAAGAGCAGCTATAGTGTATTCTTAGCTGCTACAGTGAAAAAATTAGAAGTTTTAGCTTATAACATCTTTTAAGCACTACCTTTAAATGTACTTTTTGAAATAACGGTAAACAATAGAGATGACGTTACGAATGATATAGGGCCTGTTCTTTTTGGCTGTGACTTGCGGCTTGTGACTTTTAGGCTGTTCATATAAGAGATTACAGAGTAACTGAAACTCACGTGCGGTTTTACCGATATAAATGAAGTTGGTACAGTATGTACTACAATTAACTAGTAGATCCTATCTTGAAAAAACACTCTATTTAAAAGCTAGTTATTGTAGAAAAGTTCAAAGTTGAAACTAAAAGCTGAAAAAAAATAGATCCATATACGATGTTAGACTCAAGAAATCATCTTATTTACTCCGACTTCTAAAAAGCCAAAAGCAAAAATTCCCTTAGCTACCGCCGCTGCCGCGCGCTTTTTAACGCCCCGGTTGGGGCCGCGGGCCAAGCCGCCACCGCCGATGCCGAGTGCACACGTACTCCTATTGTTCTTCTGCACCGTCCCGCCTCGCTCACGTTACCGCGGCTTGGGTTCGGCTCGCTTACGTTACGCCCGCCCAGGCGCCATGCATCGAATGCCTGCCTAGCTCTGGCTTTTGGTAGATGTTCGTCTTGTGCCTTCGTGCTCACCTGACCTTGGCCACCGTCGCTTAGTTTCGGTCTTCTAGGACTAGAACTTTAGGATATGTTAGGAACGCTTTTTTGTCAAGTTAAAGAAGAAATTGAAGGACGATGTGCGCATGCAATTTGATCCTTATGTGTATGTATCTACTAAAGCAAAGCAAAAGGTAAAAAATTGTGGAGCAAGGATTGTGGATTTTTTGCATTGTATGAGTTCTGAGTGCTGGCTGTCTAATCAGTCCCGAGATCTTACGTAGTACTCGCCGGGTTCGTTCGGTTCTTTTCTGAACTGAAACGTAAAGAACGGTCACGCTTCTTCTTGCCCATTGGCCATTGCCATGCAACGCATGCTGGTTAACCATGGTCACCTCTTAACCGCACCACCACCCACTCTACCTAACCCAGGCGCCGAACCCGAACGCCCCTGTCTCTCTCTCTCTCGCCCTTTATTAATATATAGACACAGAAGACAGCACACAGTCTTGCCGAACCAGAGAGGAAACCGAATAAGAAACAGAGAGAAGACTCCACTCTACACTTCACTCTCTCCCAGTCCCAGCTCTTTCTTGGATCATGAGAAACCGCTCAAGAAACTTGCAATTGTAGGAAACATTTCGACCGGGGTTAGAGGACGCAGACGAGGGTACACGGTGCTGGCCATGGATCGCAGCATGGACGAAAGACGGGCGAGGAATCAGCAATGGAGGCACCCGCGCCCTTCCTTCCCCTCTGTGCCCATCTTCTTGCAGTAAGAGAGCTGGCACCCTCGGAATTCCACTTGAACTCGGCATGAAGCGAACCGGCGGCGGCAGCCCCACCCTCATCCCGATGGCCAATCCGAATGGTAACCTCTGCCCTTTGTTTCTTGTGGGAATTCGTCGTGACGCCGTGGTGAAAGATGTGTGCAAAATTGAGTCTTTGTGCGTGTTTGGTTAGATGATGGTTACGGCGGGGTTGGGATGGAAGCGGAAGGGGACGCGGAGGAGGAGATGATGGCGTGCGGCGGCGGAGGCGGGGAGAAGAAGCGGCGGCTGAGCGCAGAGCAGGTGCGCACGCTGGAGCTGAGCTTCGAGGTGGAGAATAAGCTGGAGCCGGAGCGCAAGGCGCGGCTGGCCCGCGACCTCGGCCTGCAGCCGCGCCAGGTCGCCGTCTGGTTCCAGAACCGCCGCGCTCGCTGGAAGACCAAGCAGCTCGAGCGCGACTACACCGCGCTCCGCCACTCCTACGACGCACTCCGCCTCGACCACGACGCTCTCCGCCGCGACAAGGACGCCCTCCTCGCCGAGGTCCGTGCCGCCAAGTTACCAAGTTACTCATGCCGCTTAATTATGATGTTAATAAGCTGCACTAAGGCGCTGTTTCTTTCGTGCGTAATGGTTGATACTTTGTCGGTTGCGTGATAGATCAAGGAGCTGAAGGCGAAGCTGGGGGAAGAGGAGGCAACGGCGAGCTTCACGTCGGTGAAGGAGGAGCCGGCGGCCTCCGACGGGCCGCCGCCTGCGGGTGTGGGGTCGTCCGAGAGCGACTCCAGCGCGGTGCTGAACGACACGGACGCGGCCGGCGCTGCTCCAGCCGCGGAGGCACCGGCTCCGGATGTGGGAACACTTCTTGCCGCTCCCGGCGCGGCGGCTGCGGCGAGCCAGGCCGAGGTGTTCTTCCACGGGAACTTCCTCAAGGTGGAGGAGGACGAGACGGGGTTCCTCGACGATGACGAGCCGTGCGGGGGGTTCTTCACCGACGAGCAGCCGCCGCCGCTGGCGTGGTGGACCGAGCCCACGGAACACTGGAACTAGCGTGGAACGAAAGACATGGGGAGATCAGACATCTTGGGCGGGGGAATAAATAATTCTGGACGGAGGCGGGGCTTTTCTACAAATTTTGTAAAATGAATTTGTACCTAATCCTTTTTTTTTTTGCCAATTCTCGCGCAGCAGAAGCAGTCTACTACCACCATGGTCCATGGCACCATCTCTAGCCAGAGCATTTGTGGCTTATTTTACGATGTAATTATTATTAGTTTATTTTACATAATTAAATATAAAAAATAAAACATGTTATATTAATATGAACAATGCAAAGAAATAAGGGGAAAGAAAAGATAAAAAAGCTAAAAAATCAGAAAAAGATGATAAACCAGAAGCTGTTTGAAGCGAGACTGTAGCTAATTAATCTACTTCTTTAAGTTGGGCTCCGGTGTAAAATGCCATCTAAAATGGAGCAAAATTTGCTACTAGCAGTAGAGTAGAAGCTCTGGAAAAGAATAGAAAGGGCGGGTGAAAGGGACGGTGAAGAGCGAAGAGCGAAGAGGAAGAGAGCCGAGCAATGAAACGGGACGAACAGCCATGGAACTGCGTCACTGTAAACCTGGGCCCGGGGCCACGTGAAAAGCAGGCATTGGCTTCTCATTAACCCGACCTATTAGCTGACAGCGATCCGCGACATGAACGTGCTTGGCCGCGCGCTTCCACGGCCTCCTCCGCGAAAGCGCGGTTCCTTCCTCGATCACCCGCAGTGCATGCTTCCATAGTTCCATGGCTCATTTTGGAAGCTTGCTACTTCGCTACTCTTCGCTTCCTACAGTGATAGGTAGCGGAGATGGGGATTGATTCTTGAATCTTGATCATCCGATCTAAAAACCCCAAACGATTCAGATCAATACAGTAGTACCTGTGGTGTGCAGTGCACGGTTCCTTCCCGTCCGACATCAAAGAATTAAACTGTGTTTCTCGCGAAATTCATATGAAAATCCTGCGTTCTAGATCTTGAACCAGTTATTTTAACCTCGAAGCAGATGCAGCATAAAAGATCCGGGTCTGAGTAGTAGTC
The DNA here is from genome assembly GCA_017311315.1 of Dendrocalamus latiflorus. Classification (NCBI taxonomy): domain Eukaryota; kingdom Viridiplantae; phylum Streptophyta; class Magnoliopsida; order Poales; family Poaceae; genus Dendrocalamus; species Dendrocalamus latiflorus. Next base: position 33,057,721 of record CM029657.1, read on the forward strand.
CAATGCATGAATCATTCGAAGTTTGCAAGTTTCTGTCATGATGTCTGTTTGGAGATTCAGGGGTCGGTCTTCAATCTTCGTGTCATTTAGAGACTGGTTGGTTGGACTGAAATAAACTGACTTATGTCTAAAAAGTACACTACAGCTGATTAAAAATACACTGTAGCTGATAGTGATTTATTTGGCGTAACTAAATTTTAAAATATTTTAAAATAGAAAAAATAGATTAGCCTATCACAGGACAATGCAAATGAATATAGGAAATAAGAACCGACAAAAAATCTTAAAAAGGTCAAAAAGGCTAGAAAAGACGAAATTTAGGAATAATAAAAATAAGTCAGAAACCAAAAACTTAAACCGAAATAAACAGGACCTTAAGTGCAAAAAAAGGTTGCTACATATAATGATGTACAATCCAACACTACTACTACTAGCTACACAGTAGATTGTAGAAATTATCGGTGAGTACTGGAATATTCTGACGGCGTCGGGAATCCTGCACCCCCAACCACCGTGTAGAATATTCCGGTGCCGATTGTTACGTTGTTTGCAATCTTACTCTGCAGCTGTTGGGATAATTATCAGCATAGGGTTAAATAACACTTCCAAGATGTAGGTTGCCTTTCCCTTTAAACACAAATCTTTGGTGCCACTCGATTAGGCTGAAATAAGTTAATTTATAGTTGAAATTGTACTATGGACCTGTTTGACAAGTCAAAAGCCGGACGGCTTTTGGCTTTTGCTACGGTACCTAACTTTCAAACGGAGTATTTTCTCAAGATGGGGTCTACAAATTAAACGATCTACACGTTAAAAGCCCAACATCTGTACCAGCCAAAATCACAAGTGAGTATCTGTCTCTCCGTAATTTGTACCGTAAACAGCCAAAATTCAAAAATTTCAGCCAAAAGCCACAAGCCGCAACCAAAAAGAACAGTCCCTATAACTGATTAAAATTATACTATAGTTGATGGTAGCTTATTTGGTGTAACTAAATTTAAAAAATTTTAAAAATGAAAAAAGGTTAGCCCATCATGAACAATGTAAACGAAAATGAAAAAAAGAACCAGCAAAAAAAAGCTCAAAAAACTAGAAAAAACGTCATTTAGAAATAATAAAAAAATAGATCTGAATTTAGAATCAAGTCAAAATAAACTGAGCCTTTACTCCAATTAGTACTACTACGGTTAGTGGGTACACTGCTCATCAGTTTCCTCCAGCTTTATTTGCTCTTTGTTTATGCTTCTCGAAGCAGATTCCTTGCAGGACAGTTAAAAACTTGATTTTATTCACTCTATAGGCATTTTGCAATGCTGTGCACGTATTTGACTCTGTCACGTCGTGCTGAACGATTCCGATATGGATTCATGTCGTTTTCCTTGTTCTTTATGGAGTATGGATTTGATATGTGAGCGAGACAAATGGAGGCTGAAGTACCAGGTGAAAGCTGCGTGGTTGCAGGAGCAGAAAACACAAAGAACGGGAGACGAATCTGGCAACGACTTGCCACGGCTGACTTGGTCAGCTTGTACCCTTGGTAACTAGTACAAACACCAACGGGCAAAAGAAAACTTTTCTAGATGAGAGCGGGTAGAAAGTAGAAACTAATATAAACATTTAATATTATGAAATGGTTTTTTATTTCTTTTATTTTTATCTTGCTTCGGAGATAAAATAAGAGGTTATGAACGTATCACGTACTCCACTACTCTTGTTTTCATTTTATGTACGTATCTGTCACTCACTTTCATCATCGCTTACGTTCTTTAAAGTCACTTCTTTCGGTTGTTATTATTTATTTTTATCCGAAAGACATCAATCACAGATAAAAATTATTAGGCATAGCCAATACAAATGCGCTCTAAGAACGTGTTTGAGTGCATACATTTTTTCAATTTCTACAATAAATAAATTACTTTCGGTAAAATTAGTTTGAAATACATATATTCCAAACAGACTCAGAAAGATAAATGACAAAACTTTATGTAGCGACGCAGGACCGAACCTGCTCACTTTGTACAACGCAATGGCAGAAGATAGGAACCCGTCAGGCGTGCTGTATTTTTTTTATGGGGGGGCACGTATATATGTATCTCTTCGGTCTGAGCTACTCGATTAAAAATGCTAACTTTGTACTATTCACAAGCCGACAAAGCTTCGTATGGGGTACTCCGCCGAAGAAATATGTGAGGCAAAATAAGTTCCAAGTGACTTGAGTAACTTGCAAGGAAAACTTAATGGCTGATATTGACAACCTCGATCAAACTTTGAACTACATGGCATGCATGTACTTGCTGCTCTATCTATATCATCCAAAGTTGATTTAGCCCTAGTGCAACATTCGCGGCCTATCAAAATTTCAACCATTTTCCTCCATTTTGTGGCTGCAAGATCAAGAGAGCAATGTCCCAAATGAGTATGATAATGGACAATATGTACTCCCAGCTTGTCAGATGTGTCAGCAAACCAGGGACGAATCAGTTAGCAGCCTAGAATATGAGAAATTTCAGGTCCTGTTTGGAATGCGGGAATTTTTCCCGATTCCTGCGGGAATTGAACTGTTCCTGTAAAATTCTTGCAAAATTCCTGTGAAATTCCTCTGTTCCAAACAGGCCCTTAGTATGTAACGGGGCAGTGTTTCGTACAGTAAATAATACATGTGCTACAGTGTATGTTACATTGCTAAATGCCACATGTCACCGTTCTATTAGTTGGTTATACACATCCGGCTGTACCCCGTTACATACTAAAATTTCTCCTAGAATATATACCCCACAGAAATATTTGAAGTAATTAAACTTCGTGGCTAGTTCCAACTAAAAATATATTAGTATGACTTTATTTTGAGAGGAAAACAATATCTTATAACTTGATGGCGAACTGGCGAAGGATATGTGTTACAACCGTATGCGGAGAGCTTGCGAAAAGAATAAGCTCATGTTTTTTTCCCTACATCATCTCTGGCCGAACATACATGGCCAGTAACTAATACACAGCATATATATGTTGTGATTTGGAGTGTCTATTACCAAACACAATAGCGATTACCCACCTGTTTATTTGATATCGACTTTAAAAATGCACGCGTGAACCACACGGTCGCAGGATGTTGAGGTGACTCACGAGAATCTTAAGCGAATTAGCAAACAAACATACTCTACGGTGTGATCGAAGTAAGACAAAGCAAACTACGGTATGAAGGATGGGGACATTATGACTTTGCGAGCATTTACAAAAGCAACACTATCAAAAATTTAAGGGAGGTAACAGGGACGCACAGAGATTAGAGTTGAACCTAGGCCATGTCTTTCCTAGAGTATTTCTAGAGCAGACGTGTCACCCATGGAGACTACATGGGGCATTGCGCACATGGTTAATGCCTGTTTCAAAGTGTACTAGTTTTTTTTTTGTTTTTTGCTGAAATTGTACTACATCGGCCGTTAGTTTTTTCTAAACTATTCTATTAAAAAATAGAAAAATAAAAAAGATTTAAAACACTATTATATCTTAACAGATAATATAAAAGAAAAAAGATAAAAAAGAATTAAGAAACCAACGTATTTTAAATTTTTTTTGCTTCTGAAAGCCAGAAGATAGCTATTATTGTTTGGAAGGGCCTAACATGGCTTCATGATATAAGGAGTGCTACAATGTAACCGTAGCAGAGTTAGACCATATTCTTTTCAGCTTCTAAAAGCTGGTTTTCAGCTTTTCTACATAACTAACTTTTAAACGGAGTATTTTTTTCAACATAGGATCTACTAGTTAATTGTAGTACATACTTTACCAACTTCATTTATATTAGCAAAAACCGCACGTGAGTTTCTGTTACTCTATAATCTCTCATACAAACAGCTCAAAATCCACAAACTGCAGCCAAAAGATAAAAGCCGCAGCCAAAAAGAACATGCCCTTAATCAGGTGTAATTTCACTGGCTTGCTAATATTTCGACAATTTCTCATTTGCGTGAGAAATTAGAAAGAAGTCTTGTTTTACAAAAAGAATTCGCAAGGATAAGAAAATTAAGCCCTAAATTGAGACAGTCAATAAGAGACGGACAAGTCGCCATGACAGCAAGCTTGAACCTACTAGCGAATTGGGCCCCATAAACGTCGACGAGACTATAGCTTTTAGCAAATAAATCGACGCCCACCGGAAGCGACAAAAATCCTACCCTAACCCAACAAGCAACCACCACACAGTGCCACATGGGCCCCGAAACTCATGGTCCCACTGCCATAGAGAACGCACTGTGCAACCGGTGCCAGGGAGCAGCGTTTCCGCCGTCCCCCATTTCGTCCGTGCGGTGACGTGGGCCTGGGCGCATCGATGCCAGTGGGCCCGGGACTGAGAACGAAGGGGCCTCGTGGCGCGCGGCGGGTGGAGGCGCGTTGGGCCCCCGCGTGGTGGGGTCACGCGCGACGGCGAGTGGTGCCGAGGAGCATGTGGTCGTGGACAAGGAGAGTCTGTCCACGTGGCCGTCCGGCTTGTGTTGGTGCTGATCCTCGTGCAGTGTCAGATGTCTGTGAACTGTTCAAAAGTAGCTCTGCAGCCATTTTTTAAGATTTAGTTTTAGACGCTAGTTTTTATAAATGAGAGTGCCTAGACATCATCTGAATATTTTCTTTTTAACTATTATTCAAATTTGTGACATTAGATTAGAGAAAGGATCCCTTATTTTTTAAGGGAGATTTTTTTTAAGGGGAAAAGGGTGGAATTCAATGGGAAGGGGGAAGAATTCATGGTCATTGGATATCTAATCTAATGGTTCTAAATTTGGATAATAGTTAGGAAGAAAACATCCAGATGATATTTAACAAAACTCTTAATAAATCTAGCCTCCTCTTTTAACCTGTCAAGCTTGGTATGTATCTATCAAGCTAAGAGAGCTCGACAGATATAGCTCGACAGACATCTGTCGAGCTCCCGGCAGGTCACGGGAGGGTGGACTAGTGTGTATGTTTAATTAATACTAATAATTTTTAATTAGTTCTAATCATATTTAATTAGAACTAAGTATATTTAATTAGTGCTAATCATAAGCTTTAATTATCGCTAATGCTGAGGTATTAACTGCTGCCGAGCGATTGTGGTTTGGTATGTGTTTGCTGAGCTTTGATTCAAGAAAGAGATTAGATTTATAAAGATGGAGGACGTTACATGCTAAATTTGAAACAAAAATAGCCACAGTGCCGTTTTTGTGAGTTGTCTGCTCGCTCGTCCACCGCGAAAAAGCTAGCGTGCCGTAGTCCTATGAACAGTTGTCTTCCGTTTGTACGGAGTCAAAACTTTTTTTGCTGTGACATACTGACCTAGCAATATAGTGGTATTTTTCAGGAATGTATGAAGCAATTGCGGATGAGCAGCGCACAAGCTGATAGGGATAAAAGAACTGACAGAAAGAATCTTCCGAGGATTCTGAGGCTGCAAGACAGGAAGAAATCGAGACAGCGTCGCGCATGTTCTTGCTCACCGTTGTAAGAGGTTCAAGGCTCTGAGCAATGTGCTGTTTGTTTGGCACGTCAGGGATCGTATCACCACCTTGCGAAGAGGCGGACTTTGAAGTGAGCAGCGGTGAGTAAACTGATGAAGGGACCAGCAAAGGTCTGGCGGGAGCATCGCATTCTGTTGCCACTGTTCGTGATCCGGAGATGACTGGTAGTTGTGTGCAAGCGAGCTGTAGCTTGGGCTGAAGAATTACATAGCTCCGGCCAAATCTTGGGCTTGAGAATGTCAGCCCATGCGTTTGCTTCTGGATCAGGGCTAGTTTGTTCGACGCCCACTGTCTGCCTACGCCTCCATCGCCATCGTCGCCTGGTTCCCCAACTCGCCGGTGGTGGTCTAGTCGGAGCCCGGGCGCCGGTGTTGGACTGTCATTCACCGACATCTTGAGCTCAGGACCGCCTTGCCCTTCCCAGGCAGGCTCTTCGGCATCAAGAAGACGTCGAGGCGGTAGCTCGTTTAGGTGTACCCTCCAAACTCCCAGGATCCGGTGGTGGCTCACATCCCTATGTTGAAGTATAAGTAAATTATTCATCTTTTCTTATTAGATTAAGTTTTTAGGTGAACTGACTGATACATAAAATTTAATATGGTATCAAAGCCAAGAGGTCCTAATTCAAGACATAGCTGACACAATTAAAAATAATAATTGCAGTCTACTTCTATTCCACGTATTAGATCTAAGGGAACCTACATGTGAGGAAGAGTGTTGAAGTATAAATGAATTGTCTATTTTTCTTTATCAGGTTAAGTTTTTAGGTGAACTAGCTGATACATAAAACTTAATACCCCAGAGTTCTTCGACCCCATCATGTGCTACTACCACCCCGACGAGTCTGGCGGACGCGTGCTGCTCCTCGTCCAGCGCCGTCACACCGATCGGAGCTTGGAGGGGTGGCAGCCTTTCGCCTTCACACTCATCGACGTGGACACCTACCACAGGAACAGACGCCGGTCGGCGGCCTAGGCGACCGCGCACCGTTCCTCGGCAAAGACCGGTGCTTGTCTGTCTCTGCCAAGAACCTCTCTTCTATCAGCGGCGACTACTTTTGCCTGGCAGCCTACGATCCTGTTGTGCTGCATTCTCTAAGCAATCGAACGTTCGAGCGGACGTCGACTCCGTCATACAAGACTTCAAGGAGAGGATTCGGCCATATGTGCGGCCCTTCACCCTGGCTGATTATGTGCTCACATTTTGCAACCATGAGTAGCACTGCAAACAAAGCGGATATGGACGGTTATTGTTGATCTCGTATCTTTTTTTATATATTTTTTGGGTTTTGTTAAATAATATCTGAATGTTTTCTTCCTAATTATCATCCAGATTTAGAACTGTTGGGTTAGAAATTTAATGGCCATGAATTCTCCCCTTCCCTCTTTGAATTCTACCCCCTCCTACTTGAAAAAAAATCTCGCACTTCAAAAATAAGGCCTTCTTGATCTCTAATATAAAGATCACAAATTTAGATGATAGTTAGGAAAAAACCCAGGTGACGCCTAGACACTCCCTTAGTAATAGATTGTAAAGAAATTTATAAAGATTCTTGTGTTCAATTTTAACTGATATAAATAAAGTTACTATAATATATAATATAATCGACTAGTAGATTCTATCTTAAAACACTCTGTTTAAAAGTTAGATAATATAAAAAAATTATTTACTATCAAAACAATTTAGAAGGCAATATGAATATAGTCTAATCTAACACACATTCGGCCCGCGCCACAATCGTACGATTGGCCTGAGGCTCTCGGTCTCGACTGTACCGGGCCTTGATGATTGGAAGTTGTGGGCTGTATTTTCCAACTGGTCTTCACTCTCACGAAGCGATGGCAGGCCGGACTGTTGGGAGTGCACGGATCCACCTAGGACAAGACCTCTCTCTTTCTTAGGATACGAGTTCTCTCTTTTACTTTTTTTTTTAAAAAAAGCGCACTCATTTGAAATGCGAGAATTTTTAGATTTCTATGCGAATTTAACTGTTTTCTCTGTGAAATTTGTATGTTCCAAACAAGCCGTGAGTGATTCTCTAGTAGACCAACACTAGATCGAGCCTTCAAGCTCATCGCTTCCTCTCGAAGCTAAAACGACCGTGTACTGTAATTCATAGCTAGTCCTGAACGTGTAGTATGTACTTAGCCGGTCACAGTACGTTACCTGGATGCAAAGACTCGTGCCGGTCAGTGCGCAACCTCTTCAGAAAGTCAGAAGCAGATTTTGTTTGGCACAGACTTGAAGGCCCGTCATTGCTTTGGCTTATGACTTAAACTTTTATTTATAACTAAAAGTATACTATAGCGTCTACTAGTTTTTTTAAAACAAAAAATTGAGAAAAAAAAGGAAAAACAGTTATATCGTAACAGATAATGCAAATGAATAAAGAGATAAAAGAAAATACAAAAATACCAATAAAATAAAATAAATTAAAATTAGAAATCAATATATTTCAAGTGATGTTTGGCTAAGTGTTCCTTAGACGCTACATGGAGTACTACGCTACATGGAGTACTACACGTACGTTAAGGCGATCCACGTTCAGGTAAAGCTAGAGATCGAAGATGCACGCGTACGTTCATTCTTTCTAGCAAAATCACCGCCCGAAAATAGAAGATGATGTTAAATCTGTTAAAACAGCGCGGCACCACACGAGCTGCTGTTGCTACTACGGCGACGTTGATCTTTGACTAGCTTCAGGTGTACCGCATTTTCCCGCGTCTGGCGAGAAGTGCCGGTTGGGGTTGGAGACCAGAACAAGTGGACTTTTGAGTGCTTGTTTGAACCATGCATGACACGTCGATCAAAAGCGACCAACCCAAAAGTCTCCATAAAATCGAATCAGGATCTTTGAACTGGAGGACTGGTTTCAAAGTGGGCCGGGTTGACCACCCAGACGGCGCAACCTGAGGTAGCGCAGTGCACGTTCATGACTTCTTAACGGTACTGCCTCCCGCTGAATTGTTTTCAATAGAGTTGTTACTGTTGGGAAAACATGAATTAACGAGGAAAATTAGTGCTCATCTCATCTTTGAGGCTATGACACAAAGCACATATGGACCTACAAGCTTTGGTGTCTTCTTCGCGCCCCCCTTCCCGGTTTTTCTGATTTGACTTGCCTCCCGTTAATTTTCTTTCTAAATTCGTAGTGGATGCTGGATGCATCTGCTTTCGGTAAAGTACAAGGCGGTCGTCTTCCTCATCCTTAGGTCGCCCCCACGAGCTTTGACGAATGGCAAAAGCTGTGGCTGGTGCTCCGCGAAAGCAGGAGGTACGACGCGATGGGTTGCCGTGTCACCCGGAACGTGGACGTCTAGAGAAGAAATTCTCTCGGGTGCCTCGCCTTCTCATCCTGGTTGCCAACGCACACGTTGCGCGCCGAGGCTGCAGCTCCTTCCTGCTATACTGGCCAGACTAAGGTGGTGATCGGTTCGGCTCAAAACCTCATGGCTTATGGCTGAAAATACTGTAGCTGGCTGAAAAAAACACTGTAGCTGACAGAGGCTTATTTACCATAATTAAATTTAAAAAAAATTAAAAATAGAAAAAACATATTAGCCCATCACGTATAATGTAAACAATACGAGGAAAAAAAGAACCGGTAAAAAAACTTAAAAAAAGCCAAATGTTCAGAAAAAGACGAAATTTATAAATAGTGCAAAAATAAGCTGAAGCCAGAAGCTGAAGCCATATTGATTAGTATTATTCTTGATCTAATCTTCTATCTAATCTAAACTAATAAACCACCAGTTAAAATTATCCTACATCCACCTAACAATTACCTGCTCCACAGTCATGACCTTAACTACATCCACACCACAATATGCACCCAGAAATACACCATCCTGAAAACATGCGCACCAGATTAACTCTCCTCCATTCTCTCTCCTTACTCAACCATATCCGACGGTCATCCTTCAATGGATCTGCAGTACCCCTTCCGCGTCCCGCTCTCCTTTGCAGTCCTCCGCAGTCCCGCTACGCGTGGGCCTCCTCCGCAGTCCCGCTCTCCTCTCTCTGATCTCCCCCCACTCGCGAAATTTCCGCCCGATCCGCTCCGCCCTCGCTCCTCCTCCGCCTCCGTCTCCCCCGCTCCTCCTCCTCCCCCGCTCAGCCGCCGCCTCCTCCTCCCTTCTCCACTACGCCATCCGCGCCGCCATCGGCCTTCACCACATCCGCCGCCGCTCCTCCATCCGAGCCGCCAACCGAAGCCCTTCTCCTTGCCCCACCTCGGCGCTGCCGCTCTCACCTGCTCCTCACTGGATCCGCCTCTCCGGCCGCCTACATCGCCTCCCTTCGCCGCTTCTCCACCCGCGCTGCCTTCTCCGGTGCGCCGCCACCTCTACTTGCCGGCCGCCCTGTTGCCTCTCCTCTCCTCCCTCCTCCACATCCGGCCGCCTGTCTCCACCACTCGCCACCGTCGTCCCTCTTCTCCAGCCGCCGCATAATCCTCCCCTACACCCGCACTTCGCGTCCTCCGATGCCGCGTGCTTGTTCTTGGCCCAGGAGTCGGGCACCGTCCTCCCCCACCTCTGCCGCGCACTGGAGTTCGGCGGCGCCGTCGCCGAGAACGCATGCGTGGCGCTTAACTCCCTCACCACCGCGTCGTGGGACGCCGCGGTGGCCGTCGTAGCCCGCGGTGGCGTGGTCGCGCTCCTCGCGGCCTGCGCCGCTGGCACCCCGGTAGTGCAGGCCGCCGCTGCGGGCGTGCTCAGGAATCTCGCTGCGTTCCCAGACCTCCTCCCTGCGTTCCGCGACGAGGGCGCGCTCCCCTTGCTCCTGCAACTCGTCTCCCTCAGCACGCCGCGCGCGCAGGAGCTCGCGCTGGGATGCCTCTAGAACCTCACGGTCAGCGACGGCGATGAGGGCCAGCGGCTAAAGGTCGAGGCTTTCCAGGAAGGCGCGCTAGGCTGCGTCAAGGACTTCCTGGAGTCTAGCCGCGGCGATGAGCCAGGCCTCGCTCCGGCCTTCGGGCTCCTCCGCAACATGGCCTCCTTCCGCTACATCGCCGAGATAGCCGCCTCCGCCAGCTTTGTTGGCCACGTTGTGGCCGCGCTGGTCAGCGACAAGGCCAACACCCGCACGGAGGCGGCCATGGCGTTGGCCGAACTGTGCAACGTCGGCAGCGGCAAGGCGAGGAAGGTGGTCGAGGACGCGATCCCACCGCTAATCTGGATGCTGGAGGCCAAAACCGTCACCGAGAGGGACGCCGCCGCGAGGGCGCTTGCGACGCTCGTCGCGGCGAGCAGCTACCGGAAGCTGTTCAAGAAGGACGAGAGGGGCATCGTCAACGTGGTCCAGCTGCTCGACCCAAGCGCCCGGGGCGTCGACAAGCGGTTCCCGGTGTCGGTGCTGCTCGCCGTCTCGCAGTCCCGGCGGTTTCGGAAGCAGATGAAGGCCGCCGGCACGTGCGGGTTCCTGCAGGGCCTCCTGGCCGCCGAGGTGGACGGCGCCAAGAAGCTCGCCGAGTGCTTGGGCAGAGGGAAGGTGCTCGGCGTGTTCCCGCGGGCATGACGGCGATCACGCCAATCAAACTCGAAACGTCGATTTGGGGAGGAATTCAGAATCCTTGTGATGATCAATCTTACGCATTACGTATGTGCTTTAACCTCTCAATTTACCTCGTGCTTGCTCTCTGTATGATGCTTGTGATGATCTGTAAATGTCAGCGTGTGTTGTTCTGTTCCATAGCTTAGAGTGGTAGATAATGAGTGGTTTTAGCGTGCTTAAATCAATAAGAACACGAAAAACTTGTATTTAATCTTTGATCGGAAGAAATTAAGTTTCATTTGCTGATTTGCACCACTGTTCCATATCAAATTGTCAGTTTTAATTTTGATGAGCAATTTCTTTTCAGAGTTCAGAGCATATGCATCTGCTGTCATTGTCTTGGTACTGTAGTATGAAATATATTATACCGACAATTGCGTCATTAGAATTAGTGCCTAACAGTTTTGGTTAACCTCATCTTGTTGGAGGTCAGCATAGCATTGTCTTCCTTAATTATGAACTGATCGCTAGCGAGGGTACAGGTCTGAGACGGTTCTTCATTACTCATAATTCAATGTGTAGACATGGTACCTATTGAACAAAAGGGATCAGCCTTGTACACACGGTACAAGTTGGCAAAGCCTACAATAATTCCCAGAGGGAAATGGATGTACGAATCTTGAAGTCCCATCGCCTCATGTTTTTCTTTCCTGATTATGATCATGGGTAAACTGGTAAGTTCCTGCCCTGACTGTGACTTTGAATTATCAGTAAACAGGCTTTTAACCATTTCAGTTAATTGTTAAAAGTTACGGAAAAACTACATTTAATCTTAATCCGTATTCGGACTCTTTTGTGCTTAGCTTCATCTTTAGCTTATGGGCTGTTTATGCTTGTTTCCTTCTGTTGCATTACCGGTTTCACATATGTATCGCCATTGTAGTTCATCATCTGCTCAGTTACAAACTTGGGTAAAGAATTACATTAGTTACAAGGTTAAAACCCTCTTCAGGGTCATTGGTAAATTGCCTGTAGAATCACATGGGATTGTGGCAGCTGAGGCAGCAAACCCACTCTGGCGCATTCATGAACCAGCTTAAATGTTGTATGGGCATTGTTGCTGAGGAGATCCGTTGCGCCAGCTTCAGATTTGAGAGTAACAAGCCAACATCCATGCATGCATTTTGCAGTCACTAATCACAAAGGAATCATATCATTGTTCATGCATAATACTGGTCACCATTCTGTTGAAGTGTTGGCATGCTATATTCTTCCAAACTGCATGTACAGTCACATGGCCGTTCATGGGCTTGATAATTGGGAGGGGCATTGTTGTGAACAGAAGTTTGATCAGTGTCAGGCAAGGGTTTCAGAGGAGCGTGGCATGTTCGTCCTGTACAGAATGGCATGAACCTTCTCTTTATCTAGGGTGAAAAATGGGTAGGAATTAACGGAATTATCCGGTTATTATATTCGATGCAATATAAATATGATATAGATTTTTCTATTCAATTAACAATTTTTCTCCTATTCAAATTTGCATAACAAATATTAATACGAATATGGTATGGACTTTCATCCGAAATATTATTTTATCTGGACTATTTGTATTCGCATTTGACGAAGCAATATATATATATATATATATATATATATATATATATATATATATATATATATATATATATATATATATATATATATATATATATATATATGTATGTATGTATGTATATATATGTATGTATGTATATATATGTATGTATGTATGTATGTATGTATGTATGTATGTATGTATGTATGTATGTATGTATGTATGTAATTAGTTGGACAAGTTTTTTTACTTGAATGTGAATTTGTATTTCTTTAGGTGAAGCAAATAAAGGGAGTTGCTAGCGCCTGAATGTCCGATCCGGGCGTTAGCTCTGTACGGTCGATCACAACATTTTTTATCATCTATGTAACATTTTTGGCCATGTATGTAACAACAAAATTGATAAGAATATCAATGTTGAAGCATGAAATCAAAATGTTGATAAGAAAGAAGTAGATACCTCAGGGAAGAGCACCAAAAATATTGTGTATAAAGACATCCTAGCATGGTGATGTGATAAGTAAATAGTCCACAAACACCTATTTCCTTACTATGTTTCATATTTCTTTATGTGACAAAAATGTTTGTTTTCTTTATAGCCTCAAGTTTAAACAATGTGGGGATGGAGAAAGTCGTCGGTGGGTGAGTCCAATGATGTTGTCGCCTCCTCAAAGGATCAATCGTTATGTGACATTCATTATGTGACAAAAATATTTGGTTATACAATATATGAGACGTGAATCTTAATTAATCTGATTATTCGTTTTATTTTTTACAAATTTTATCTTGTTTCATATTTTACCGTAGCGTTAGCACGGGCACACTACTATAATAAACCATAAACCACCAGTTAAAATTATCCTACATCCACCCAACAATTACCTGCTCCACAGTCATGACCTTAACTACATCCACACCACAATATGCACCGAGAAATACACCATCCTAAAAACGTGCGCACCAGATTAACTCTCCTCCATTCTCTCTCCTTACTCAACCATATCCGACGGTCATCCTTCAATGGATCTGCAGTACCCATCCCGCGTCCCGCTCTCCGCTCCGCCCTCGCGGTAAGGCGTGCCGTAGGCGGCGCGGCGGCGCGGACGAGACGGACTCGGCGGACCCGCCTCCGCGCGGTGCGGGGAGCGCACGCAGTGGACGCGGCGCGGCGGCGCGATGCGGCGGGCTGGACGCGGCGCGGCGGACCCGCGTCCGCGCGGTGCGGGGCGCGCACGCAGTGGACGCGGCGCGGCGGCGCAGTGCGGCGGGGCGGACGCGGCGCACGCGGCGGGGGACCTCGATCGCGCGGGAGTGGTCCGATCTCCGATCTTCCCGCGGCGGACGTCGCTTCGTCTACGAGCTCCTCGCGGCGTGGCGGCGCGGCGCGTCGCGGACGCGCCAGACGCGGTAAGGCGTGCCGTAGGCGGCGCGGACGAGACGGACTCGGCGGACCCGCCTCCGCGCGGTGCGGGGCGCGCACGCAGTGGACGCGGCGCGGCGGCGCAGTGCGGCGGGGAGGACGCCGCACGGCGGGGCGGATGCGGCACGGCGGCGCAGTGCGGCGGGGAGGACGCCGCACGACGGGGCGGACGCGGCGCACGCGGCGGGGGACCTCGACCGCGCGGGAGTGGCCGTGGCCATCAAGGTACAAGCAGCGGCGGCGTGAACTGGGAATAATATGATACGAGGAATGGATCCATGTTGGACCTTTCCGGTTGGTGCATAACATGAATTTGGCATAACTCAAATATAGTTATGCAGGCTAAATTGCAAAAACGTGGTTTGGAAATACTTTTAACTAAACTGTGCTTAAATAAAAAAAAGACATGGCAAATCAGAAAGCAGAGCGGACTGCTCTAGGCGAAATAACAAACAACAACACAGGTATTCTGGACTAAATTTTTTATTGTTGCGGATAGGAACTAAATTTTTTGTTGTTGCGGATAGGAACTACAGACTTAGAAAACTTGTATCATAACTCACCTGCTTCACGAAGTGCACTGCACACCGCTTCTTTAATGGAGTGCTGCATCTTTACTTGTGATGCAATACAACTTTCCACCAACTTCCGCAGTTCATATATTTCATGATGAATCTGGGACTGTTTAGCTGTTTAATCATGTACTCATCCATTTTTTGTTATTCCTGTTTTTAGGTGGCTATACGTTACCGAAGATGACATCAAGGGATTGCCCTGCTTTCAGGTTTGTTTATTTATATTACTAAGAAATGTAATATTGTTCTTTTCCAAAACAAGGTCATCCTATTTGTGATTATTCAGAAATAATGTTGATGTAAGTTAGATTGCAACAGTGTGTGCTTTACCTTTTTTTATATAATTTACTACACAAGATGACAAAATTCATAATATATCTCAAACAACATCAAATTCTAACTTTTTTAATTCATCAGAAATTATTCACACATCTATGAACTGCAATGCTGCATTAGTTGCATACTCTTGAATTTCAAGTGTCTTGAATTCTTAATCCTTGTAGTTTGCAGCATTGTTACTTGTAGAAGATACTAATCAGTCAACTTTCTGGTAGCAATAACAACAAATTTACTTGCTGGTGATATACATGAGTGTTTTCCAGATTATATACATGGTGATATACAATTGCGTGAAACTTAAACTATGAAAAAATATCGTCATTTGATTGTTTTCATGTGCATCCCTGAAATGCCGCCGTGGCGTTAGCACGGGCACTATACTAATTTTGTTAAGCTACGAGCATAGCAGTAATGGAAAAAGCAATTATTTGCCAACCCGAAGATTGCCATATTATAAAATGCCACAGCAGAGAGTGTCTTTTCGATACGACACCTAACTCATGAAAACAGTAATAATTTGTCACTTCTTTCGTATTATAGCCATTTTCAATTTCTTTTAGACTAAAATTGCATGTGAAAAGTCCAAAATACTCCCTCCGCCTGTTGAACCTATCTCGCTTCTTCTCCCTTTGCCCTCCATCTTCTCCGACGCCAACGAGGCCAGGGTTGCAACTCGCTAGCGGCCACCACCATCACTATCGCTAGATCATCGCAATCCCACCAAATCGGTAGTGGCGGCTTGAATGCACACCCGCGGACATCCTTGCACAATGTGAGGTAACAATACCCTAGCCTATGGCATGTTGGATTTTCACGTGGTCGAACATGATTTGTCATGATCGAACATGACTTGCTGTGGTCGAAAGCTTACGACCACGTTAACACGATCTGCCGTCGAACTGCTTGTCACTCCCGCTGTTGTTGCACTCCCTGTCACTGCAGTAGTAGTACTCCTCATTGTTGACTAGCTATGAGTCGTTGGCTTCCTGCAGCTCGTCATCGGAGTCCATCATGGCCGGTAGAGCAATCCGCTAGGGTTCTGGCAAGATCGACGGCGGGGGGTCGATCAAAATGGGGAATTGGTTGAGTAAGTAGATATGTGGCATGTGGGTTGTAGGAAGTAGATCGAAATAGGGAATTGATTTTATGCCTAGCAGACCACATGCGTGTGACGACCTAGCCCACCAAAAGCCTAATAAGGGCCCAAATGCAGCTAGAAAATTGTACAAGTTGTGTTTATTTATGCTTTGAATCTTTGATTGGAGGTTGAAACATCAATATATTTAACATGATCCAACTCCTAATACATTAGACGACCTCAAGTGGTTCAGTATGTATGTGTAAGGGATTTCTCCTGTGCGTGCATGTAGCTGGCATCTTTCGCTAGGGAAATACTGGAGACAGAAGTCTAATTAACCCACCATATATTAATTTGGAGAAACACTGGAGTGCTGAACGAAGCTATCACGCTGACGATATGTATACACGGATCTATATTCAAGCTCTGCTTGCCATGTTAGGCCTCGATCAAGAACAGTAAAGGACCAAGCAATACTCAATCAATAATAATAGCAATTCATGGACATACCAATGGATATTACTGGTCTCAAGAGAGAAATGTAGAGTAAACAAGTAGTAACTGGATTAACTTGCAGCATTGGTAGAGTGCTCTGACACTCTGCTAGGGATTTCTTCAGAGCTCTTGATGATTGGTTCAATAATTAGCCATTTTCTGCATGCACCTCAGGGGGAATTAATTCATCTTGCAAGAAAATTCGTTCCCCGGTGAAAGAAACGAAATTCCGAAATTTTGTTAATTTCGACCGAAATTTCGGATGAACCATCCAAATATCACTTGAATTTTGATAAAAATTAACCAAAATTTAAACAAATTTCAAATCGGGATAAATTTGGCTAAAATTTGGCCGAATTATTTGTCTTTCGGCACTGGATGAAATGGCCGAAATTTCGGTATTTCGCCGAAATTTCAGCCGGAATATTTAACAATTTTTGTATGAGATAAAATACTGTATAGAATATATTAACACTACTGTAGCAAATCAAACAAATACAAGATGGTACCTAGTATATTTATCAGTTTTGTATGAGATAAAATACTGTACAGAATATATGCCTGACATTGTAGGCAAAGATATGCCAATGGATATTGGGTGGATTCTTTTGGGCTGTAGTTTTTGGCTTAAAATTTTGAATTCTGGCTGATATAGATGAATTCGGTATAGTGTCTATTGCTGCTTTGAAAAGACACACCGTTTAAAAGCTAGTTAATGTAGTATAAACCAAAAGCCTTAAGCTCAGAAAAATCCAGCCATTATTGCTCCCAGGAAAGATATATGAAATTACTGAGTAGCTTTTTTGAAGAATACAGAAACAAATTAACTAAGCAGCTTAATAGAAACAAATTAAGCATATAATCCATAGAATATTCCATTTACCAAGCAGATCAAAACATAGAAAAGTAATAAATAATCAATACTATGCTGATGAATATACAAACAAGTAAACTAGACCATAGAAATCCAAAGAAAAAAAACAAAGTTACAGAAGAGGCTAGGTTTTTGAGCCTACCCTCGATTTCTAGCCGTTTTCGCTGATGGAGCTAACAATAGCACTGTACCTTCTTCGACGGTGCGGACATTGGTCCGGCCATCGATCGACGTACGTGCACGCAGAGAAGTCTGGCGGTGGTCCCGTTTGATTTGTACGGGGAGGGCTCATGCAGCAGTGACGTAGCAAACAAAACAAGAGGAAAAATGTCTCACCGGACCCGCTCCAATGGCAC
Source organism: Dendrocalamus latiflorus (assembly GCA_017311315.1). Classification (NCBI taxonomy): domain Eukaryota; kingdom Viridiplantae; phylum Streptophyta; class Magnoliopsida; order Poales; family Poaceae; genus Dendrocalamus; species Dendrocalamus latiflorus. Next base: position 33,075,440 of record CM029657.1, read on the forward strand.
GGACCCAACACGACTACACGAGAGATGAACGACACGAGTACACGACATAAGCTGCACGGCACGAGCCTACCTTTTTTGCCCCCCTGCCTTCCCGGCTGCTTCTCCATCTCCCGGGGCCCGGACCAACGGGCCAAGTGCCAGCCGCTCCACCGCGGCGCTTTACGTACGTACCACGGTCCACGCCTCCACGGTGACAGTACATCATAGGCCACAGCGTAGAGTGGTAGCTAGTGGCACGGGGCGGAAGAACCGAGCCGGCCGGCGTTTTTTCCTCGAGCAAGTCAGCGGTTGCGAGCTTTGGAATCAACCGGCCGCCGCGCGACCAGCTCTCCCCACGTCACGTCATCTCGGCTGATCGGCTGTCGTTCCCTCAGGATTACGTCAAGTGCATGCTTAACACGACGTGCAGCCAGCGGAGCCGGCCAAGGGCCAATTGCCAATGTGCCATTTTCCCAGGGCTTAGTGCATCTCCGTCCTGTGTGGTACGATCAAGTGGTGTCGGCATGTAGGCTGCCGGTGTCGGCCATGCAGCTTAGCAGTAGTACTCCCATTTGTGAACAGACGGCGTGGTGTTGGGCCTGTCGGCAATAGATTGGCTGGTAGCCTGGCTGAAGCTAGTAAACTTTTTGCTTTTTAGCCCAAAATTTAAAAGTTTTTTACATATAGACCCCTGGAGAAAAGATTTGCAAAAATGGACCCCTAGCACGGCGCCAACTCACATGGCGCCCAGAATACACGGCACGGCGCCATATGCTTTGGCGCCGTAAGAGGACACGTAGGATCCACAGTGGCACACCACGGTGCCAAAGCACATGGCGACGTGACATTCATGCACGGCGCTAACGGTCGTGGCGCCGTTTCCTGGGACTTAAGACCGAGCGCAGCCCCCGGCCCCCTCACTCCACTCCTCTGTTAGAACAGACCGACACAGAGAACAGCCGCCGCCGCCCCTCTCTCTCCCCCCTCAAAATCCACCCCAATCCATCGATTTTTTTTGCGATTTTGCTTCCAAACCGAGCAAGCAAGGTGAGCTCCCTCTCCTCCTTTGATTTGTTGCAGTAGATATGGATTATTTGAGGTACATTTCGTAAGGCAAAAGTTGAAACCCTAAATGAAATTAGTTGGATTTGGCTCGGTTTTAGGTTCGATTCGCAATAGATATGCGTAATGTATTAGCAATAATGTGTATAGATCCGTTTTTAGGTTGAAATTAGTTGGATTAGGGTTTGATTTGGGTAACTAGCTAACCTAGGGTTAGAAATGAGAAAAATTATAAATCTTATTCATTTCGCATTTTAGGTTGTCATGGGCTTCACTCGTTTGCCACCTCCATCCGGTGTTCCCGTGCCGATGTGTTATTGCGGCGATCCTTGCAAAGTGGAAAGGTCGGATGATCCGGAGACCGGATACATATAGGCAGAGGTACTGGATGTGCGCCAACTGGGCGTTCGATCCGCCACGTGCCGCCGTTGTCCTCGGCAAGATGGTATGTTGCATTGTCGATTCATCGAATTGGTATTAATTCTGTTGGTTTAACGAATGCGTACATTTGCAGGAGCCTCCACCGCTTTGTAATTTTGAGCAGTGGATCGACACTGCGATCGCTGAGGATGACAAAAAATATCTTGACGCCAATAAGAAGTGGGATGAAGAACGAAAGGAGAGGTGGGAAAGGGAGAAGAAACAGGAGGAGGCCGCGAGGGAACACCGTGAGGAGGAGCGTAGGAGGGCCGCGGCAAAGCACAAGGGAGAAAGGCAGAAGAAGTTAGAGAGAGCGCGGCGTGCCAAGGCAGCCCTTGAGCAGTACCCTGATGCTCAGAGGAAGGGGAAGTGGCCTCGATGCACTCAGTAGGTTATTGCTATGTATATTTAATGTTTGATGTATGCGACGTATGTATTTTCCGAAAATTTATAAACTATGTATGTGGACTATGTATGTATGTGGACGTATGCACTCAGTATGTTATTTTGGGCTGTGCTTATTCATTTGGTGAATGTCAATTAGTATTGTTTGTGCGGATGGAACGAAACAACTAGGCCGAGCTTGCAGATTTATGCAAGTGCAGTACTCACGGCGCCAAATACCCTGGCGCCGTATGTAAGTATCACGGCGCCAAACACTCTGGCGCCGAGATATTGAACTACGGCGCGCAAAACTTTGGCACCACATCCTGGCGCCAAAGTTCCTGGCGCCGTTTTTCAATAAGTTGGCGCCAGAGTGTTTGGCGCCGTGCTACGAAAACCTACAAAAAAACAGCAAAGAGCTGTCTGTTTCTGCATATACAAAACACATGCACACATGTATATACATACATTCACATATAAAACACATACGCATAACTCTAAATAAAGTCTAGATGCATACATTTTACATATATATATATCTCAAATCATACATACATACATATATGCACACATACACATATAAAATACACATACATCGTCATGCACACATATAAAATACACATACACATACACACAACTCTCATCATCATGGGTTGGAGGACGCAGTATGGGAATCATCGTGAGCTTGCAGCGGTGCTCTCTGTCGTAGAACTCGTCCACCAGCCGGTACCTCGCCATCCTGTGCATTCAAAATTACGTTAGTGATAAAAATAACAAAATATCTAAAAATTATGCTCTCTAGACCTAACGCTGCTAACCTGAGTGGAATGACGTTGACACGTCCGTGAATTGTGACCCAATAGACCACACATACCGCAGTGTGTCTCCTGTGGGTCCTCAACGAAGGGATTTGCCCTACCCCTCTTGGTGCGACCAGGTATCCGATCCATGTCCATCTTGTACCTTGACCGCTTCCTGCTGCCCCTCTTGTGCCAACGTAACCCCGCGTCCGCTATGTACCTGGGACCCGAGTAAAGTGGCCACTCGCTTTCATCACGATATGGCTCGAACCGTGGGGCCCATGTCCTCACCAACGAATCCACGCTGAATAGTCTCGGGATTTTGGTCTCAACATCGACATTCCGGGTCCTACATGCGGTCACCATGTGGGAGCATGGAAAATGGAACTTGTCGGGAACACCGCATGTGCATGTGAAGGATGTAATCACGACCTTATGCTTTCGGGCCTCTCGGAGCTCTCCATTCTCGGTTGTCCCTCCACCCTAAACAACCTCATACGTGCCCGTCACATGGTCAAAACAGTGGTTCTCCTGTTCATTGGCTTGCATATTCGCTTTGGTAATGAAGCCATGAGGACGAGGTGGCCAACGTGCATGTGCCTTTAACATGTCTGAGGCTTCCTGATGCCGGTTGACAAACCATGCAACACACTTGTAGAAAGTGAACGCCGCAATTGCGGTAACTGGCAATCCACGTGCCCCCTTAAGTAGCCCGTTGAAGCATTCTGCCATGTTGCTAGTCATGAACCCATACCTCCTTCCCAATGGGTCATGAGCCCTTGACCATTTGTGCACATCCCTCATTAAACCCCTTATCCAATCACGATCTCGACATTAGTTTTCGTTTTCAACTCCTCTAACTTCTCATCGAACAGCTTTACCTCCCTCTGGCGACATACCTCCTCGAAAAGTGCAAAGTTGGCCTTCACCCCATCTCTTTTGAACAAGTTCTCTGCAAGGTGCCTTGTGCACCAACGATGATGTACAGGTGAATGTCCTGGTATCACTTCCTTAACGGCGCTCAAGATCCCAGCGTACCTGTCAGACAACACACATACCTCCCTCCCCGGGCCAACCACATGGATCCGTACAAGCCGTAGAAACCAAGCCCAGCTAGATTTGTCCTCCTTCTCCACCAAAGCAAAAGCCAACGGCACAAGCGAGTTGTCCGCATCACAGCCAATAAAAATCAACAACGTTCCCTCATACTTGCCCAACAGGAACGTCCCATCAATTGACAGAACATGCCTACAATGTTTGAAAGCCTCGACACACTGACCTAAGCACCAGAATGCTCAAAAAAAAATCTGTCTTCCATTAACCCATAAATCGGGCTTAGGCACGTACTCATACTGCATTCCTGCATTGGCCGCTTTCATTGCGTTCAACATGGCCGGCAAACGCTCATATGCCTCCTCCCAATCACCATAAATCAACTTCAAAGCACGTTGTTGCGCCCTCCATGCTTTCCCATACTTGATTGTGTAGTGCCACTTTAGTTTAACGGCCTCTATCACTGCTGCCACGCGCATCGTCGGCATGTGCTTTATCATGGGGTACAGGCGGGTTGCAATGAACCGAGAAGTCAACTGACGATGTTTCTGGCTGGGCTCGGAAGACCCACAGCTGTGCGGTCCATCCACAGTTGTAATCTTAAACCTCTCCGTACCCTTCACCTTCCTGGCACAGACTTTCCATGCACACCCTGTGCTCTCATATTTGATGGTGTATCGACGTTTGGCGTATGAGTTCTTAACCCGGTATGGACGGTTGTGCACTATCGAGTACTCTTTCAACCACATCTTCAATGCCGATATATCCTCAAAGACATGACCCTTCTGAATTATGATACTAGCCCCAGGCCTAGGTACGTCCCTCTGCATTTGCCCTCCATCCGCGACAGCCCTATGTGCGTTGCTCAGGTCATTATAATCGGACACTAGTGGATCACGGCCAGGAAACATTTTTCTCAACATCTCAATTTCGCTAGACGTCAAACCTGTGACTGGTCTGTCATCATCTGAGTCCACAGCCCTCGCATCCTCATAAGCAGCCTCGTCTCCTGCAAGCTGTACATCCACCCTGTTAGATGCTACACAAACCATGTGTTCCTCAAACACTGTCTCCTCGCAAACACTGTCTCCTCGTCGAATCCACCAACAAAGCGGTCATCGACATCCTCAGAGTCAGCTTCTACCTGAGTCAATGGAACCTCACATACTTGAGCCGAGGATACAACTTGCACCTCGACCTCTTCATGATCTGGTGACCCAACCAACAGTGAGTCATTGGGATCCAATGCAGCCCTAGGAGGTGATTAATCTCTCACCACCCTCTGCACAAACAAGTCAGGTGCTCTGACCTCTGAGTCCAAAACAATGGCCACATAGTTATCCCATTCACCGTCGCTGCCAATCGAAACCAATCTCTTTATACGCGGCCCCTTTGACGACCCAACATCAATCAATCCTTGCATAACGACATCACCTTGCTCCTCTGTCCATCCCAACCTCTCTTTCAAGCGATAAATGACCTCATCATACGACGGACGTGAACTAAATAGCAATGTGGTCTCTTTCATGCCCTCCAAATCAACACCCCCATTGTCATTTCTCTTCACAGTACCACCATGGTGCAAAGTCACAACCTTATCCATCTATAGCACAACAAACAAACAAACAAACATACCTCAGTCATTACGTACAATAATCAAACCCTAAAAACGGATCTATACACATTATTGCTAATACATTACGCATATCTATTGCGAATCGAACCTAAAACCGAGCCAAATCCAACTAATTTCATCTAGGGTTTCAACTTTTGCCCTACGAAATGTACCTCAAATAATCCATATCTACTGCAACAAATCAAAGGAGGAGAGGGAGCTCACCTTGCTTGCTCGGTTTGGAAGCAAAATCGCGAAGAAAATCGATGGATTGGGGTGGATTTTGAGGGGGGAGAGAGGGGCAGCGGCGGAGGCTGCTCTCTGCTCGGTCTGTTCGAACAGAGCACTGAGGGGGGTGGTGGGGGCCGGGGGCTGCGCTCGGTCTTAAGTCCCAGGAAACGGCGCCACGACCGTTAGCGCCGTGCATGAATGGCACGGCGCCATGTGCTTTGGCGCCGAGGTGTGCCACCGTGGATCCTACGTGTCCTCTCACGGCGCCAAAGCATATGGCGCCGTGCCATGTACCCTGGGCGCCATGTGAGTTGGCGCCGTGCTAGGGGTCCATTTTTGCAAATCTTTTCTCCAGGGGTCCATATGTAAAAAACTTTTAGATTTTGGGCTAAAAAGCAAAAATTTTACCTGAAGCTACTCGGTAGAGTGTATTTGTATCACGTTTTATTCATTTCAGATGCCCTAGAGGTCAGTCTACCACGAAAGGCTAGCTTTGACCACTCCCCGGTGCTGCAGTTTCACGTGCCATTGTTTCCTTCTCGATCGGGCCAATGGAGAGCACTGATACTACGTACTTAGGGCAGGCATAGAGTAGCGGCGTCGTACATGGTGGAAACCCTCGCACTATCAAAACTTACCAGTCATCCATCCGATCGCATGCGAACAGTTCAAATCGAGGTGGTTCCCTTTACCACTTAAAACGATCTTTTGCAAAAGAAAACCTTGATACACTTTTTTTCACGGGTAACCCCCGGACATCCTCTCCTTCCTGACCAATCTCCACTGCATTCTCAACATTGCGGACATAGTGGGGAAGTGGCGTACTGGCATAACAAGAGCATAGCGGCAGGCAAGACTAGCCCAAAGGATGGTGACACGACCAGCTCTTGCACTGTCATCCTCATCGCGGCCTCGACACCATCCTAGAGTAAGTGAGAATGAGAAAAGAAGAGGCGGAAGAGAGATGCCGAAAGGAGGAGCCGGCAAGCGTTAGCAACGTGTGTGGTGTAAGAGGTGGTCACCCTATCCCTCCCACTCTGGCACCATCCCCTCCTCCACCACCGGTGGTCGGATCTAGACCGGGGAGCCACTGTAAGCCTGTCATCACTGCTGACTGCCTCTACGTCTAGCCGCCATGGCTTCCGCTTACCATCGCTATGCGTCACTGCGCGTCGCCTCACACCTTCACGAGCCGGTAATCCAACCGAATCTAGGCCTATTGGAGGGAAGGGAGAGAGGTGGCTATAGCCAGACGTGAGGGAAAAAGGTGGCAACAAGTAGGCCTAGCTTCAGCATCCATCACGTCGGAGCCACCGTGTTGTCATGGTTCGGCAGGGAGATGAAGGTCGATGGTGTGGGGAGAGAAGAGGTCGGTGGCTCGGTGAGAGAGGAGACCAGCAATGCGGGGGAAGAGGAGGTCGACGATGCAGGTGAGTTGGAGGTGGCGATGCGGAGTGGAGGGAGGGGTGGGGGGGGGAGGAGGCCAATGGCACAAGTTAGCGGGAGGCGACGTTGCGGGCCAGCGAGAGGTGGCATCACGGGGGCGATGGAGAGCAACAACGTGGGGGAGAGGAGGTTGGCGGGGAGATGGATTTGAGGATTGAGGGATGAGGAGGAGGAAGGAATGAGGAGGGGGTTTTCACGAAAGTGAAAAACTTTTTTTGCAAACATGTGTTTATGTGGTGGAGGGTGGAACTCAGTGCTCGGCGACCTCGAGCGGTCGCTTGGGCTCATTGGTGAAAGTGCAGTGGAATTTATCTACAATTGATGTGGTTGAAAGATAGTATTGTCTTAGGCAAATGCTCGCCGTAGTTTGGTTTATTCAGACTCTAAAAAATCTTAGTTCCGCTACTGGTGGAACTCACCTCGATGTGAGCCGATTGCGTGCAATCGGATGGTACTGATCGAAGTTTTCAAATTTTAAGGGTGCGAGAGTTTCGTATACGACGGCTAGAGTAACATGGAAACACAAGGAAGGGGAGAATATACTACGGGCATGCATCAAAGTCAAGAGCATGGAAACGATAAGAAAATTCCAACACGAGGTCACGAGTCTCCATGTAGATGTGGCGAGCCAGCCAGCCAGGTGAGCCTGTCCAGCGCAGGAGTACTCTCCTCGCGGACCCCAGCGCCCTGCAAAATTGGAGTTGGTCCGTCCGGCCGTGCTGGACCGGTTGTTTGTCTTGATGGGATGGACAAATAGACAATGGGAATCGTGGTTATAATGCGTAGCGATTTTTATGTAATCATTTGGTTCACAGTTCAATGGCCTTCATGGATAGAGGTCGCATAAGGCTTATTCTGAACATAGAAATTTTGTTACAGACAATACAAACCCTCCGCAAGCTGTGGCTAGTTCTTGCGTTCTATGCTATTCTAGACGGTTTTAAGGTTCAATTTATGCCTAAATATTTCTCCTACCCCATGTGATGGTAATCAAGTATGTGTATCTGCACGCATGAAGTCTTTATAATGGCGCAACATGGATAGAATTGTAACGGAAGTCAGGGTATGCAGGCCCTCCGATTGATCAAGGAAGCGCTCCAATTGATCAAGGTACGTAGGGCACGCTATCCGCAGGTTTACATGGTCAATGAACGTGTACGTCGCAGTATACAGTACTATGCAAGTGATTACTAACATATCTAATATGTAGAGTGACAATACTCCATTTCATTTCATGTGATAATAGTAATCACGAGGAATCATGCCGAAAGAATGGCTGCTTGTTCCATCGTTTTGTCTTGACGTGCGCTCTATTAAATGGCCGCATCGCATGGGACCAGGTCGCAAGCCTAGTAGTTACGGGGAATGATTCCTGCAAAGCTGCCGGTTGGCTCAGCTAATCCTGGCCTGATCACGCACCACAGCAGCCTTAGCCCTTCAAAGATTCCAATTTTAGTAGTCAATCTTAGCCTAATTGTTAATGACATTGACACGTCTGCAGCCCGACATTGCGGAGCCAACCTGTTCCAAGCGAGCAAGCATTCCTCAAATTTGGGACAGCTGTAAAGAATTTCAGGCGCCGGTTCTTTTTGATTTTTGGTTTCGGTTTGTTTGAAAGCTGAAATAAATAGGATAACTTCTCAAATATATTTTTTAAAATGACTTTTCGAGCACAAAATCTTACGCGATATCCGTATCAATGCCTTCGCTGTCTTTTACTATCTATAAAAGATTGATAAAACCTATCAGCAATAACTCAAAAGGACAAGTCCAATTGCACTGCAGCGACCAGAGAGGCAGAGATGGCGAGAGGCTACTACTGATTACTGAATCCCAGCAAGCACGACTCGAGCGGAATGATGATGGGCTGGCGAAAGTGGGATACTTTAATCGATTAAAGATGCCATGCATTTCTCTGATAGTAGTAGAAAGAGAATTTGTGTGGTGTTGTGCCTCTGCTCTTCTTATCCTGGTCGCAGAACAGCATAATTCTTGCTAGAATTTATGCCCCTTTTGGACTGAAAAATAAGAACAGCATGAGTTGTACGGATGGATACGCAAATGGATGATGGTGCTCTATGGACCAAGAATACTACCGCAGAGCAGTTGCATTAGTTAGGCGGAACAGAGAAGTTGCGTTGGCCTGAATTTCCTTTTAAGAAAGAGAGGCAGTTGTGTTTGTTGGAATAGGCGTCGCTGACTGCAGAGTTCAGTTAACTGTTGTTCCTTCACCATACACTGGCGAGGCATGGAAATTGCTGGCCGCCTGACTGCAAGGGAATAAAGATATGGAACAACGAACGTCAAACTTGTGTACAAAGATGGCGAGATCATCTGAAACTTTTCGATCAATTTCAACTAGTGAGTCGCAATCGATCCGACGTCATGCGAGAGGGAGACATCGGTAAGTTGCAGCTGAATTTCACGTCCTAGAAGAAATGGGAGAATCCTTTCCATCGTATCATATTCAATATTCATCAGTAGGGCCTGCTACCATTTCTTTGGTTATTGTCGTTATATCTCAAATGAATACCCGTATCGAATCAAATCGAAAAGACTAAACATATCTGACAAAAGTAGTCACAAGTCAATTCTCTGTACTATTAGATTAAGCATACTTTTGTTTGCTTACTACATATTCTTTTCGCAACGTGAATTTGTCGACCAAAATCGCTTTCGGGACTGAGAAGGAAGAGAAAAATAGGCGACAGTTGTTTGTTGTAAAAAAAAATGTCTTTTTTACTAATTTAGTCATTTGAGAACCTTACTCAAATGTCGTTTGCCAAAAATGTAGAGATTGCTCGCTCCAAGTTACAATTAAGTTAAACTCTAAATCCTCTATTTCCTACCAGACAACATCAACATTAAACTGATCGGAGGTCACATTGCGGTATGGTAGGTTCGCTTAATTAGTTACGGATCTAGTATTTGGCACAATTAATTTTCGTGGTAATTTTTAAAGAGGGGATCCTTAGAATTCTTGTGATCCAAATCAGGCGTGTCACACCAATCATCGTTCACCTCACCGTAGAACTGAAGTGGTGGAGAGGGAGGAGGCATTAAACAAAGTTCCAATTATTGACCCATAAGAGCCCAATTAGGCACACCGCATGCCAGCGGGTCTGGTTTTGAATGATTTAGGTGTTGCCCGGTTGGGAACTTGGGATAAAGTAAACTGGTTTATGGTTAAAATTGTATTGTAATTAGCTAAAATTATATTGTAGTTGACGGTAGCTTTTTTCGCGTAACTAAATTTTAAAAAATTAAAAATAAAAAACAATCTAGGCTATTACGAACAACGCAAGCGAATACGAAAAAAAACCCAGCAAAATAAGCTAAAAAGTTAGAAAAAAATAAAATTTACGAATAGTGAAAAATAAGGCAGAAGTTAGAAGCTCAAACCGAAATGAGCGGGGACCAGCTGTAATTTATGGCTTTTAGTCTGTTTATAAGAGTTTGTACGAAATAAATAAAAACTTGTGTATGATTTTAGCTAATATAAATAAAGTTATTTTAGTATATATTATAATTAAGTTATAGATTTATTTTAAAAAGATGTTTTGTTTAAACATTAATTAATATAGAAAAAGTCTAAAAATAGATTATAAAATCTGAAAAGAAGAGGACCAACTTTTTGTAACAGCTCACCCCGTACGCGTCGACGGCTTTCAATCTCTCTTCTCGATCAAACTCCCTTCTTTCTTTCTTAGGAAAAATTGCTCCAGTCTCCCCCCATCACCCTCATCCCACCCAAATCGGTAGGGGAAAAGGACAAAAAGCAATAGCGCCCTCCTCTCGTCGCGGCGATGGCCGACGGCGAGGCCTCTGGCGCGTACAGGGAGTTCAAGGCGCTGGTGGACGCTGCGGACCGGAAGTTCGCGCGCGCGCGCGACCTGCCACTCTACGGCGGCGGGGACCACCACAGCCGGAAAGGCGTTCAAGGCGTACACGCGGCTGTGGCGGCTGCAGCAGGAGCGGCGCCGGGAGCTCGTCGCCGGCGGGCTCCGCCGGTGGGAGATTGGCGAGGTGGCCTCCCGGGTCGGGCAGCTCTACTACGCGCGCTACCTCCGCACGGCCGAGCCGCGCTCGCTCGTCGGCGCCTACGTGTTCTACGAGGCCATCTATAGCCGCGGGTACTTTGCCGCTGCCCCGGCTGGAGGCGGCGACAAACACCAGAGCCTCCTGATCCGGTACAAGGAGCTGCGGTTCCTCGCCCGGTTCCTCGTCGTGGCCATTCTCATGCGGCGAGACGAGGCGGTGGACCACCTCGCCGGCCGCCTCCGCTCGCTTGTCGAGGAAACGAAGTCGGCGTATCCTGTAAGAAGCTTTTTTCTCTTGCTGTGAATTGGGGAGCCTGAGTGAAACGATGTGTTTGGGTTATAGCTTTGGGGATAAGGAGACGGTTGTCTTCTCAATTCGCGAACAGAAGTTGGGGATTTTTTTCTTCGGAAGTTAAGTGTTCGTCGTTTGTTTGTTTTGATAGAAGTGCTACGCACAGTGCTGTTTGTTCTGTAAGGAACTTTCAAGTTAGGGATTTTGAGTTGGATTGCTACTGAATCGAGGAGATTTTTTTTGGGTGCTATCCATTTTCAGTTGCTATGTCTTTTTTTGTTGTTGTAGGTCACTTGAATCGTTCTTTTGATAGATGGGCCTTTTAGTTGGTTTGACAATTTGGAGGTTTCTCTGGATACAAGGGAAGTTCTGTATAAACTAGGGTTTTCACAAGCGCCTACTGCCTATCAGGAACAGACTAACACATCGTCCTCTTAAGTGCTCAGTTGATAAATGAAATCTGAGTTGAAACCTATGCATTAGCATGAGGGGTAAGTAACGAATGTTTTATTGCTATGCTAAATGAAAGATTGGCATTGTGGAACTTATGATGCGTGAACTTTGTTTGTGTGTTTCTTACTTGATTTCCCCATTGGTTTTCCATTTCATTTATTTCAGCAAAGCAGGACATGTTTTCAGCCTGTTGTGCTTATCATTTAATTCTTTCATGACAATAACATTGTGGCCTCTTACTTCTTAGAAAACCAACTTCAAGGAATGGAAACAAGTTCTTCAAGAGCTTGGGAGATTCGTGAAAGCTGATGGAGTATACAAGGGAGCTAGATCACTTAGATATGACAACTTGTTTGATTCTTATCCATCGAGCCTTGCATCTATTGCAAGATTCCATTCAAAAAGAGTACTGAAACTGAAGGAAGCTGTATTAACAAGCTATCGCCGAAATGAGGTTACATATATATTATTTCCCCTTCATCAATAATTTTACTGTTCCTCTAGTTTTCCACTTTTCTTGCACAATGATATGTCGATCAATTGAAAACATCCCTCACAGAATGTTGTTGTATGTAACACAGGTCAAGTTCACAGAGCTAACTTTGGACACTTTCAGAATGCTGCAGTGTCTGGAATGGGAGCCCACTGGGTCTTATCAGATTGCTGCTAAAGAACTTACAGAAAATGACACTATAAGTGATCAGAGTGGACCCTCTGGTCTGATTGATATTCACCTTTCTACAGAAATCTCTGATGGAAGTCTTCCTTCAAATCCTCAAAAAGCAATTATATATCATCCTACAGTACCTCATCTTCTAGCGGTAGGTGGCTTATCCAAATTATTCCCTTTTCTTTTGAAGTTCAACTTTTGCATGACTGTAGAAGGCACATGAAAATCTGGTAGAATCACATATTTTCATAAGAAATTGCTTTCTTGGAAAACAATGATGATGCCTCATGCTCACCATCCGGCAAACTTGGTGAAGATTGTGTGGTTGACGCTTGTGTTTCGTACTGAAATAATGCTATGTGCAGATATTATTTTGTGGTATACTCACTGTGCTGAAAAAATAATTCTGAAAAGATTTTGGGCCCTGCAATGTTGCAGTTCTGCTTAGCATTGTGGTTGCTTGCTGCGATCCTTTGAGATATATTTATATTCATGAGCTTGACATTTCATATGATTTGACAATGTGCATATCAATGCTATAGTTTTTCTTCTTTCTAGAAGAATAGGATGATAGCAGAACTGAATACAAGAGTTTTGAACATGGGCATTGCCAAATGGCACATTTACCACTGGTAATTGCCACGTAGCATGTTTACTACCGAAAATACTGTGTTTAGAACACTTCTCCTTGTAAATAGGCATATGGATGTTATACATGGATGATACTAAACATGGATGAGCCAAATAGCTCATGGAGATGTTCGAACCTTCATTACTAATGATACTACCTTTAGGACACATCTCCTTGTATGTAATATATGCATGATACTATGGTACTAGGTTTTCTGAGACACAGACTTCTTGAGTCACATGGACAGACACCATACAATTTTTATCCACATGGTCCCTTTTTTCCTCTCTTTGCCACCAGAACCTTGTTTTCATAGTGTTAAATCATAAGCTCGTGGTTTCAGGTTCTTGCAACAATATGTGAGGATCTATCTCAAGATAACATTTTACTCATCTATATATCAGCATCAGGTTCCTTTTTGATCTGACATTCTAATTTATAGTGCACTCTTGTTTTAATTAGTTGTTACCTTTTTAACTTTGTCATTATCCTTTCAGGCTTTGCTGACCAGAATATTACTTGTCAAAAGTATGCATCTAGCTCCTCATCACATGCAAGGGTTGCTTCTGCTTCTCCTATTGATAAGCAAAATTCACATACCGGTTCAGATAGTCATCTATGGCTTGGTCCTCATGGAAGTGGAGGTAAGCTTCTGGCCTCCTGCCTAGCGGTAACTGCCGGTAACCGGAAATCCCGGTGACAACCGGGATGGAAAAACTGGTCAAAAATCCCGATGGTTACATATGCACTTTCTTGGTTGGTTTAGGCTTTTTTTGTACTATATTACCTATTGTATGAACTAAATATGTATAAATACGCTAGTCCCAACATTTTGTGCTAAGTTTTCTTTAGCTTTTTCTGGTTTTTAGCTGGTTTTCCGGTTTTTTAAGCTGGGTTTCCGGTTTTTTAAGCGGGTTTTCTGGTTATCGGTTTCAAACTGTCCAAATTCAAAATTTGAAATATAAATTTCGTTCGGGTTTTCCCGGGATTTCCAGTAACCGGCCGGTTACCGTTACCGGTTGCCGGCCGGGAATACCCCCGGTTTCGAGATTTGGAACCTTGTGTCCTGCCTTCTCATATGATTGTTTTCCAGAAGTATATCTCAAGGCAATGTTAATATTCAATGAAGTCTACTTGTCATGGTTTGTTAGATTTGTGGATGACTAGATTGATGAAATGATCTCTTGTTTTTGTGAGGATGGCATGGCTTGCATTTGCTCTTGTTGATATAATCGTCATTTTGCCAGGTCCAAACAATCTTTACTCAGAAGATCTGATTCCATTTACAAGATATCCAATTTTCCTTGTAATTGATAGCGAGAATAGCCATGCATTCAAGGCAGGTTTGTCAGAACTTATTCTTGGCTTGGTAGAAGAAAAATCATTACAATGAACATTCTGTTGTTTCTCAGCCTTATTACTAGATGATGTATATATTTCTTCTTTTTCTTTTAGAGCTCTTATGATTGGTTTATTGTATTCATTGCGTTTGGAGGGTCTGACATTCTCTGTCATTATTCTCATTTGGTTTTTTAAGTGGAGCTACCTTTGTCTTAGTAGAATAGAATATAGGCATCTGCAATAGTTAAGTTGGTATTATTGTCCTGTGGGTTTTCTCCAGCTTCAATGACTGCTTGATCTTTAAACCACTGAAAAAAGCTTAAGTTGGTTATCAACCTATTAATTGGTCACCGCAGATGATAATTAAGGATTGATGTGTAGCATTGTGAGAAGGTTGCCTTCTAGTTGGGAGTGAACTCAGTATTATGGAACTCTCCCCCTTTTCATTTACTTTGTAGCCATAGCCTCTTTCATACAGAAAACACCCAAACATAGCCATGTTAGTATCCTGTGAAGGCATCCTATGGATTCCTTAGTTCTTTGACTGCATTTTTTTGGGCATAAAGTTGTATTACAATTGATAATGATTCTAGCCATAATTTCTTGGAGTGGTTCTTTCTCCATAACTACCTTTTTCCCCCAATAAAGTTGGTATTGCAATTGATAATGAATTCTATTCTTAATTTCTTGAAGTAGTTCTTTGACTTCTTTCTCCATTCTGTTTGCAACAATACAACGGAAGAAATTTCTTTGAACAAATTATCATTTGATTGTATATTTGCCAGGTCATACATAATGCAGAGAAGGGAGAGCCAGCTGCCTTACTTCTTTCTCCTAGGATAGCATCAGCCATGCCTGGCGCAGAATCTATGGGTAATGGAAGCCAATTTACGTACTTCCTGACTGCTCCAATGCAAGCCTTTTGCCAACTAGCTGGAATAACTCCTGACATAGACAGCGTATGTTCTTTGTTTTGAGAATTGAGTATTCCCAAAATATTAATTTCCATGGTCTGATTTTTTTGGCTTGGTTTCAGGATACATATGCTAATGCAGAAAACATGCTTTTTTCTGCTTTGGAACAATACGAAGAAACCCTCTGCATGTCTGTTGGATTTAACAATGTGTGGGGACAAATTTTACCAGATCCATTTCTCAGGCGCCTGATTCTCAGGTACCTTACTGCATACATCTTCCACACTCCATGTACTCGAGTATCTGGCAGTTAGTTGCATGGTTACCTTAGCAATATAACATGGAAAATTATCTTGATTTTAATCCTCTAGTTCATTGATATGAAACATGAACTCACTTTTCTGTCTATTTGCACGCATCATCCTTTGGTGTGAGAGAGAGCATTTGCATTGAAAAATCATCACATTTCCACCATTTGGCATACTGAGGAGTTAAGTCGGGCCAACTGCACCCCAAGTATGAAAGTTATTATTAAACTTGAAGTACTAGAAAATGGCTCTTCCATTGTAGCCCTGCGAATTGCACCAGTTGCTTGCACACTACTCTATGTGCGATACCATTTTTTTTACGTATCTGGGCTCCAAATGTGCAGTGTTGATAGACTAGGAACATTAGTGGCTGCTAAGTGCTAACCAGGCACTGAGGCTTGGAGCTTATGTGCCAAGGGTTGTATAGGGAACAATTATGGCATACATATTAATGGGACCAACTAACTTCAACCTAGCAACATGGATGGCTAGCTAGATATATTGTGTTGCATATTCTATGTCTTCTCTTTCGGAGTTCATCAACAACCTAAAAGGCATTATTTTTTCTCACAAAAACTTTGATGCTAGCAACTTATAGCCCCAAACATTCTTATGCTCTGGAAAAGGAATGAATAAGTAGAAAAAACGTTATAAAAACAGTATTCGTTGAACTTGTGTTCTGTGAAGTAAAATTTTGGATTAAATGTTCTGTGAAGCAAAAGATGACCCCTTCCCAAAGGACAGGATGCATTGGAGTTATACAAGATTGAACAGCTGATGAACAGGAACACCTTTCTATCCACAACAGTTTTACTTTTCTCGATTCTCTGTTTCTCAAATACTATTTATATTCAATTGTATCACATACTGCATTTATTGTTTTCCTGCATTGTGGACACTGCTGATCCCATGTATGTGCAATGTTTATTAAAAAAATATTCCTTATCCATTGGCAGGTTTATTTTCTGTCGAGCAGTGCTCTTCTATTTCCACCCTGATGATCATGGTGAACATCTACCAACCTGCCTACCAAGTCTTCCAGAGTCAGTCTCCCCAAATGCTGAAGCCATCAAGACTCCCATCCTTCTGCTTGCAAAAAACCTTGTTGTCAGCAACAGGTTTCATTTTCGAGATTCCATCCGCAACAAGAAATGATGATCAAGAGCAATAACTGAAGCCTTCTGTAGATACCTCCATGGTAAATATAGTCCAGCTATTTGTTGATTGTTTCGCATTTATACAGCCAACGGAGGATGACTCAGTGTCAACAAGCTATCTGCAGCCTGGGTGGGGTGAATGCTGATATATAGGCTCCATTCTTTTGCGCTGCGGCTGGTAGGTCTAATGAATAGTATCGATAGAAGTTGAACTTGAAAACTAGCTGAAAAGCCAAAAAGAATGGGGGCATAAAGAATTTTGTCTGCTGCTTATCTCCGTTGAGCACCTGTACAAGTTTAGGTATTACTTTGCCTTGCTGTAGGCAGTGTAGGGCTTCTCTTTCCTTTTCTTTGGGGTTTGTTGGAGAGGACAGTTTGTAAGCTGGAAGAGACATTTTTTCAGTACTCTGGAAGGCAGATTGTTTTGTAGGTTTAGTTCAACATTTTGAAAGTATTTTACGACTTCCATCTTACTCTGTTCCGTTTGTCTTGTGCTTCCCACGTTCGTGATTGGTGTTTGTTTTGCTATAAGGGCTCTGCGTACGCGTCCAATTTGTCCGTTATTTACTTTTTTGGCAATGATTTAGGCCTGTTCGGGACACGGGAATCTTGAAAGATTTATGTGGGAACCATATTGCTTTCTATAAAATTTATGCAAAATTCCTATGAATTCATGCGTTCCAAAACAGTCCCACAGTAGGTAACCACTGGAGCAATGCGGCACATTTTGCTTTTAAGACAAGTCATGCGTAAACCCAGTAATGATTAATTTATTTTGGCAAAGATTAGGAGAAGGATGCTCTCCGTTGTTTTGTTTCTTTTTCCCCTAGCGAATTTAACACAGATTATTTGATGACATTCCCAGTTTTTGCACTGATCAAATTGCAGAACCAAACAGCGACACATGGAAAATGGACCGCGCCCGGATTCCAAGCGACCGAAAGTGTCTTTCACGCAGCTACGCTAATTGTTTAGCCGCAAACAGTAGTTTCGTGACCGCATCAGGCTGCTGGCGCATGCACGACAGCACGAGCCCCCCGGTAAAGTCGACGTCGCCCGCCCCTACCTCGAACACTTCCAGCTTCAGCACGCATGCCACTTAACGCACAAATCCTAATTATTGTGTACTGACAAAGGAGAGCTTGCTTGAATACGAAACCCGAAATGCAAGGGACTAGTAAAGTAGCTGGGATCGGGAGAGGTCCGAAGCCACGTGCTGTGGAAAAGATGCAGCGTGTCTTGTCGCAACAGCTGGTTGTGAGCTCGTGAGACAACTGCACAATTAGGAGTACCTAAGGCTGTTTTGATTTCAGCTTTTGACTTTCGATTTATTTTTTATTATTTATAAATTTTATTTTTTTTAACTTTTGACTTTTTATTAACCTTTTTGACGATTTTTTCTCGTATTTGTTTGTATTATACGTAATGGGCTAACATATTTTATATATTTTTTAATTTTTTAAATTTAATTATGCTAAATAAGGCTCTGTCAGTTACAGTGTTTTTTCAGTCAGCTACAGTGTTTTTCAGTCATAAATCACCAAAAAGTCCAAATGATCGCCACATAATCTGAAATTATTATCCTAAGAAAAAAAGTACGTGACGTTATTCCACTGCTTAATTCAAAAGTCTACTCTCTTAATAGATAGGGAAAAGTGTAAAAAAAAAAGTGCACGTGACACAGAGAAACGAAGCGGGCATTTCAATTCACGGTTCAGTAACATGTGTGCATGCAGGTGGTTTAGCCAAGACCCAAGAGTGGTGGTCGTGGACGAGGTCCGGGAGGCGCCGTGCAAGGCGTCGGTTCTTTTCCCGCGGAGCGGCGGCAGCATCCGCTCCCTCACCGCCGTCACCGCACCGTGCGCGCTCCTCGACATGATGGCGCCGCCGTACGCCGAGGACCTCGGGCGGCCGTCGACCTACTTCTCCGACATTCCCATCCCTTCTCTCCCTGGTAAGCACGCGTATACCACATAACTACTACAATGCATAGTAAATTCCTTGTGCATGCATCATGCATGGACGTGTATCAGTCTTTGCAAGGAATGGGCATGTATTTGTTGAGGGTGTTCTTTTTCGACCGCGGTTCGTAGTTTTTTGTCTAATACGTTTCTGCGGACAAATTATATATTGATAAGTTATTTTAAAATAGTAATAGATAGACTATCTTATTTATTTATTTAAAAAAATATAAACTGAAAAGAATTCAGTCATGCGACGCGCAGATGGATAATCTCTAACACAACCTGATCACCAATTCAGGTTTTGCAGTGCTGGAGGGGTAGACTTGACCGAGAATTTTTGTGTTGCAGGGGCCATCTGACTTTTACGACTAGATAGCTCTCAGTTTTTCCAAAGCAGCTACACAAGTTGCGCGTGCGCGTGTTGTGGACAATACATTGTACCTGCCCTCCTTTGCTGGCATATACGTACGCCTGAATAGAGTTTGAAAATATCACTCTAATTATTTTTTATTTGCCAATTTAATAAATAAATGTTGTTTTTGTGAGTTTAAGCTTTGGACCTACCGCACACAGCACAAACTCTACCGAGCTACTGTAGGCTGTTGTGTGCGCGGCAGGTCTACTATAGTGCTATCACATCTGATAGATCAGGAGAGGTGGCTAGATTTATAAAATAGACATTCGGTGATCAAATTTGAAAATAAAATAATTAGAGTGATATTTGTGTGATAGAATTTCTACTTCCTTTTTTACTTGTTGGAGTTGGAATGCTTTCTGAAAGCATGAATTTGTAATGGGAGCAACTGGATATGTATGCATTTACGTCACTGGTTGCCCTCATTAGACCTGTACCTATCTGATTAGCATGTGCTGCTACCACATTAGTTTTTTGAGGTTAGGCCCGTGTATGCCATTAGCTGATAGATTAATCATGACCTTTGTACAAAAAGCTCTTGCCCATTTAGGTACTATTTATCTTTGCAGGGCCAAGAACCAAACCTTGATGTAGCCTTTGGCTAGCCTTATCATTTACTAGAGGCTATGATAATTAATTGGCTCGATTTCTCAATTATTTCTCATCAATTAGCAAGAAGCAGAAGCTCTGAAACCATTCTTATAGCTAGGCACAGAACTGGAGCACGACCTAAAACTCTGTCAATACATTACTCCCATATCAGAGATCTCGAACACCTACCGGAGCTCAGAAGTCCACCACCCGGGATACCACCACCTCCGCCTCCACCGGCGGCGAGCCGTTGGCGACGCGGCAGTTGCGCCGTATCTCGCCCTTCCTGGGGTTCTGCAGCTCGCCCATCTTGATCATCCCCTCGATGAAGGCCCTGAAGAAGGCGTCCTGGTCCTCGCTGAACTGCCTCACCACCAGCCGGGTCTTAGGCGTTGTCCGAGAAGAGCGTCTGGTCCGGAGTTCAAGAACCCACGGAGGTGGACGAGGTCCTTGAAGTACTGGTTGTCGAAGACGACGGGGGTGGCGTCCATGCCGCCGGTGACGTTCTCGTCGCCGCCCAGGGGGCAGAGCGCGTCGAGCGCGGCGCGGTAGGCCGGGGTCCATGTTGGGGTCGGGTCGGCCGGAGCCGGACTGGTTGTAGAGGCGGAAGACGATGGAGAAGCAGCGGGCCTCGCCGATGGAGTGCGAACCGGAGAGCGCGACGAGGTCGGTGACGGTGAGGTTGTAGCCGGCGAAGAGGCGGATGAGCGCGCTCGCGTTGGCGCGCGGGCTCGGCATGATATTGTTCGAGTCCTCCTGGCTCGCCGTCAGGCTGTCCTCGCGCCCAAGCCTCACGTCCCAGTGGGGCCCACCGGTCTGTGACAGGACAGAAAAACAAAGAGTTAAGAAGTCAAAAAAGTCAACATATTGACTCCTTGGTCAAACAAGCTTACTACCTATGTCTCCCAGTAGTATACCACCAAGCTAGCATTGTGACTTGCACATGAATCGGCTTACTAAAATTAAATGTAAATTTACTTGCATTCAGTTATGCCGGAGTTCTTCACAAAATTTGGGACTGTTCTTTTTGGCTGATACTTATGGGTTTTAGCTATGGCTTATGGTTTTTTTGGGTTGTTCATACGAGAGATTACAAAGTAATAAAAACCAACATATGGTTTTACTAATATAAACGAAGTCGGTACAGTATATACTATAATTAACTAGTGAAATCTATCTTAAAAAGATATTCCATTTAAAAATTAATTACTATAAAAAAAATCAAAAGCAGAAACCAAAATTAAAAAAGAACACGTCCTTTAGCCAAAACCATAAATCGCCGCCCGTAAGAGCTATATACGTTTTGTTTAGAAAGCCACATTTACAGCTATAGCATGCTCCATTAGTTGGTGCCAAACTTAAAACACATGTGTACATATGACTAACTAATTCAGTTAGCATTTGATGAATCGATCATTCGGGTGCATCTGCAACGCATTTTGTTTCAAGAAAACACCATCAATTCTACGTTACCAAGCAATTAAATAGGACCAACTAGAATGGAAACTGAAGACAGCAGCAGCGTCTCCTGCATCAATCAATTGAACTCCACGGCAACCATCTGGAATCTCGCTGAGAAAAAGAAACAAGAAACGTATGGCTGGCATAGTTACAACGTGCCAAAGCAAAGTTGTTTGTCCCCAAGCTTGGAATGAGAACTTTTGTAAAGGAACGAGGGAACATGCAAAGCCAAAATCTCCTTCACATCATCATCTGATCCGAGGGAACGGAGCCAACAAAACATCTCTCGTCGATGATGGAGCCAAGGTCCGGCCTTTAGCGCATGTTCATAAGCGAAAAGACAAAACAACAGGCTTCTCTAAATGATTTCTTCATTTCTTTCGCTCTAGAGATAAAACAGAGAATTTATTTTTCTCACTACTCACATCTTTCTTCTAAAAATTACTACTTTTAACCACTGCTATTAAGCTATAATCCAAAAAAAGCACCCCCTTCAACTAATACGATCAGACTGCTATTCCTGGTGTCGGGGACCAGATTGACAGCACCCAACATGGTGCGATTGTCTGCTCGAAAAGACGCAGGCTACTACACTACAGCAGCAGCCCGGGGCGTTCGAGCTTTGCCTGGCGTTTCCCGGCTCGTCGCACCTGCTAAATGCATCATAAGGAGGTGCAAAGGTGCACGCGGCTGGATGAGTTATGCCGTCCTACCCGCTTCTTGTTGGGTGTGGTGGCAACAGGGAGCAAGGGGGGCAAGTAATTAAGTGTACATGACTACATGCACCGTCCCTGTCAAAGCACTAGGAGGGCGGTGTAGTATCTGATTCACGATTTATGGTATCGGGAAAGTTCGAAGCGCTGCCTAGAAAGATTAAATGCAGAAACTGGGTGAGGCACACTGAGTGGTGGGCTGGTGGCCGTGGTGTGCATGCGCAAGCGACGACAGCGTCCCAACCAACTTAGAGCATCTTCAGTAATACCACCTTACCTATTTTTTAATATATTAAATAAGTAAAATTTTATATGAAAAAGACAAAAGAGGATAAAGATAATATGCTGTCTTTTATATAAAAGATGACTGAGGCAACAAACCGATGCAAATAGTGCGATATTGTGAGATAGAATGTTAAAGTGGAAATATTATAAAATAGTTAAAAAATGATTTATCGTTAAAAATATTATCTCTAGTGTTATCTTTAGGTGAGATAAAAGTTATAGAGATAATTTTAAAAGAAAAACTATTGTACACGCTCACTGGAGAAAACTTTTTATGGTTACGATCGTTAGTTTATGATTTGTAGTTTTTTGAACAAGACAGGTTTTTCGAAACGATAAGTCCTTCGTTCCGTACTAAAAAACGCATGAATCTGCGCCCCGCCCCCCGGGTCATGCGAGGGAAACGCACGTACCAGCACGACGGCATCGCGGGCAGCCATGACGACGATGTGGCGCAGGAGACGACGCCGGGGCAGTGTCCCTCCAGCGCCTCCTTGACCTCGTCGATGACCTCGAACGACCGCAGGGAGTTGATGTTGGACAGCGCCTCCTTCTCCCCGAGCATCGTCCGCGTGTCGTCCATCAGCACCGACCCGTCGCATCCCTACACGACGACGAGCGAGAAACACAAATCGCAGCAAAAGATCAGTCAGAAATCACGCACCACCGTCGCGAGACGAAATCGCTCACGTTGACGAAGCAGTCGTGGAACTGGAGGCGCATGACGGAGGCGACGCTGCGTGCCTCGCGCGCGAGCGCGCGGGCCATGACCTTCTCCACGATCTCCTCCGCCTCGGGGCACGTCTCGGCGTAGTACCCGACCTTCAGCTCCTTGACAGCCGCCTCGGCGCGGCACAGGAACACAAGAAACGCCACGAGGCAGAAGAGGACGCGGCCGCGGGGGAACGCCATGGCGAGGGCCGAGCCGGGCTCGCACGCGCGCACACGCACACGCACAGGAGTAGGGCAGGCTGCTACTCTGCTCTGCTCTGCTCTGCTCTGGTGTGTGGCAGCGTACTAGTGCAACTGGCAAGGCCCCGGCCGGTCGTTATACAAAGGGACAAGGGCAGCGCCGCAGCGGGAGCGCGATACAGGGGAGGCAGTGGTGCCGTCGGTGGGAGGAGGCTTACTAAAATGAACGAGGCTTTCATGTTCTCTTCTCTTTGTTCCTCTCATGTTTTGGTGGAAATTCAAAGCATCATAGGAATATAAAAGGATAAAAAAATACTCTAAATCTTTGATATGTCGACGAAAATATGAGAGGGACAGAAAAAAGGGAGCATTGACGGGCCATGGCTTCGGCCATCCGGTCTCCCGTTGTGTTGGTGAGCGCGCGTCAAAAATATCCGGGTGGAGACGAATCGTGCTCGGTGACAAGTATTTTCATGGCCGGCTATTGGCAGGGGAAAGGGGAGCATTGACTTCGACTTTCTTGACTTTCTTTGTGTGTGTGTGTGCATCTCTCTATGTGTGGCTGTGTTTTGGTCTTGGTTATGTTGATATTTTGGTAAGGTCCGAACATAGGTTTCTTATTTTAAGTAGGTCGTGCAGCTTTCTTATTTTACTAGTCAAGATGTATGAATAGGACGATATCGATAAGCGGATGAAAGAAAAATGGTGCACTCGATTTGTCACGTTACATGTCGCATTAATGCCGGTGCCTGGATCCTGTGGAGTACTGCTTGGAAGCCATTGTGCGTATACTACCTATATTTCATCCCGGGGTGCGACGTCAACTTCTTTATGAAAAAATCCTTCTACTTTTCGTGAAATCACGTGGGGTCCTTAGTTTTTGTAGAAAGACCCCACCACATCAGCATTTTCGCAAAAAAGCTCTTCATAGTTTTGAAATTGTGCATGGGTTCTTGGTTTTTCAGGGAGGCCCACCTTTTACATGATAAAGCCCCACTATTTTCTAGAATTACGTACAGATCCGTCCTTGATTTTTGCCTCTACTTTTCCAAAATTACATACGGATCCTCGATTTTTCAGGAACTCTCTTTTTACGTGACAAAGCCCCACGGTTTTTTCGGAATTACGTACAGATCTTTAGTTTTTTTTGCAGAAAAAGCTTATCTTTTTCCTGAATTACGTACAAGTCCTTTATTTTTTAGAAAAGCATCCCAATGAATTGTTGGCTCTTTTGCTTTGGTCCACACGGGTAGCTAGCGTGTCCGTGCTTCCACTGCTAGTTCCTTCCACCTTAGGGGAGTTTCACATCTCCTTATACCTTTTTCACATGACGCCATCACTACAAAATAATATCCCTTTTTTCAGTTTATGGTTTATAATTTTTTCTGAACAAACAAATAGAACGACTTCTCCATCGTTTTTCTGAAGTGATTTGTCGGGACAACTTTTTTGAAGCGGTTTATCAATATTTAATTTATTCGCACAAGTTATCGCGTTAGGACCAAAAGCCATCAGCTAGTATTACACCCCGGGGATTCACCACGAGAGGCATGCCACGTCAACTTCTTTATGAAAAGGCCTTCCTATTTTTGTGAAATCGCATGTGGGTCCTTGATTTTTGCAGAAAGGCCCCACCACGTCAGCATTTTTGTGAAAAACCTCTCTAAATTTCTGAAATTACAGTATGGGTCCCCGGTTTTTCCAAGGAGGCCCTCCTTTCACATGATAAAGTCCCCACAGTTTTTCTAGAGTTACGTACGGGTCCTTGGTTTTTTTGTCTCCGCTTTTCCGAAATCATGTACGGATCCTCGATTTTTCAGGGAGACCCTCTTTTTACGTGACAAAGCCCCGCGGATTTTTTTTCGAAATTACGTACGGGTCCTTAATTTTTTCAGAAAAAAGCTTCGCTTTTTCCTAAATTGCGTACATATCCTTGATTTTTTATTAGAAAAGCCTCCCCACTGAATTGTTGGCTCTTTTGTTTTGGTTCACGCGATAACTAGCACGGCAGTGCACCGTGCTTCCTGCTGCTAGTTCCTTCCACCTTAGGGGAGTTTCACGTCTCCTTGGACCTTTTTTACATGTCGCCATCACTACATGATACTATTCGTTTTTTCAGTTTATGACTTATGATTTTTTTCTGAACAAATAAACGGAACGGTTTCTCTATTGTCTTTTTAAAGCGGTTTATCGGAACAACTTTTTCAAAGTAGCTTATCAGTATTCGATTTATTTGCACAAGTAATCATATTAGGATCAAAAGTTATCAACTATAACCATATAGGTGGGTCCTTTCTTAAACATTGTTCGCACATGTTTTGATGAACCTTCGTTCCGGGTAGGCTGTGCGTCGCTGCCATGTCTATCTTGTTCATTAGGGCAGAAGGCTGGGCAACGTTTGAGAAAGACTGATGGTGGTGGTACCTAGTGCACTGGCTCACGTGAATGAATTTGTCGTAGTGAGTTTGTACCAAAATAATTGTACGTGAAGCATTTTCTTTATGACATTTCTTGCCTCCGCTTTTCTAAAATTACGTATAGGGTCTTCAGTCCTTTTACATGACAAAGTCCCGCGATTTTTTTTCCAGAATTACATATAGGTCTATAATATTTTTAGAAAAAAGCCCTATGAATTGTTAACTCTTTTGTTTCGATCCATACGGTAATTAACGTGACGTGCGCCGCGTTTTCACTGCTAGTGTGAGTAATGGCTTCCGCGTCTATGGACTCAGCAATTAAAGATGTCAAGATACAGGAGCTTTATAATGCATCGAATCCGAGTATTGTAGCAGCGATATTGTAGCAATCCATTTATGAGTACTATGATTTTAAGTAGATAGTTAGAGCAAGTTTAATAGTATAGATAGCTGCTACCTCCAATACATTTCCATGTCATCAAAAGGTAAGATGCAGCCAACTCATACAATAAGCTGGCTATAAGTTGTCTCTACAAGAGCTCTCAATCATTTAATACATACATGGGTATTGGTCATTTAATACATGCATGGGTATAGCAGTTAGTTCTATTGGTACATGCATAGATAACGCCTCTTTTCCTGTGCTATAGCCTGACTCTTGCATGGGAGCCGGCTTGGCTCTCTCTCTCCTTTTCTCTCCCTTCCACATAGGACTATGCTGACATGGATTCCCTTATAGCTAGCACAGTCAGCCTTATTAAACTTGCTCTTAGAAATGCACCAACATGCATCACTGTAGTTTAGCGCAGTTTTCACTTTCTACTCTATCACACCTTACCCATGCCGACGCATGTCATGTTTGCTCTAGTCAACAAAGCATAAAAAACCAGCTAGGTCCTAATAAAGAAATTGAGATGCGGTGAAAAAAATAATGCATACAAATATCACTCTAGCAATGCATTTAATAGGGAGACAGGCAGAAAGAAGATTGTCATTGAGGCAATGACTGCTATAGTGGTTGGAGGTTCAAGGGAGTTTTTCTGGGAGCTTACGAAGGTGACAGACGGTGCCTTATCAGGGCAGTACATGAAGAGTGCAAGCAATGCTAGTGCGATAATATATGGGAGGCCGATGGTGTATGTGCAATTTGTGCCGAGTCCTTTGTGGATGCCGAGCCTGGTGAGGTGCGACAATATAGTTAGGACTTGGTTGTACTCTGTGTGACCTACAAGGGTTTGTATGATGGTTCACAATGTACTACAGGCGAGGAGCCGAACCTTGTCATTTGCTACACCTTGCTGCAGTTGTGGACCTTGTGGTCGTAGGAGCATTTCCCTGTTGGACGGTTGTACTTTTGGGCGCCTGTGCACTTGTACCAGCTGGAGGCACACTTATGCGATGACGACGATGATGAGGACCCAGTGGATGGACCCGCCATGAGTACTCGTTGGATAGCTAGCTAGTTGGGATGGGCACAGGCACGATGAGTGTACCCCAAAGTTTCACAACGAATTCGAGACCTTGCACGATGATGACATTGTTTGGATACCATGGACCCTGTAGTTCATCTTAGAGGTAGCGCCATTTGGCTTGTCTGTGCAGTGCGACCAGGACACTAGCTGACTACTTGCCACCTGTTCTTCTCTCATATAGTGGAGCCGTATGTCTCCGAGTGAGTTATGAGATAGTTTAGAATTCACCAGCTGGTGACACCACCACCAGGGTGATCTCTCCCTAGACACATTCACTTGTAAGTACATGAATTTGGTTGCTCTTTTCGTACGTCACATGCAATTCGATACGTTCATGTTTCCCTACTAAACTGACCATTCTATACCACGCTTGTTTTTTACAGGCAAACGAAGAAGGGACAGAAGAGTGATGGCTAGAGGTAGACACAACTGCCATGGACCACGACATGGGAGGAGTCTGCGAGGATGTAGTTCATACAAGAGTGACAACCGTATGACCCAGAAATGTACGTCGTATACTTGCGGTGGTACATGCTGGTCACCTATAGTAGACTGATGGGACCCCCTCCGTAGTGTCCGATAGAGGTCACGTACGCCAACAGGTTGGGATTTGACCCTGATCAACACCGTGCAGCACGATATGATGAGACGGTACAACATTTTAAGTTCATATTTCTACTGTATTGATCACACATACATGACTAGCCAATTTCTTCTTTCTTTGATGTACCGCTGCCTGAGCTATCTACACGTATGAGGATTACCACGTGAGTCATGTCTGTCCGTATTTCACATTGTGTATGCATTTCAAACATAGCTAGCTATATTCATGTATCGCAACCAGAAGAGCGTTACTACTTCTTCCAGTGGATTGATGGTCTGGACAAGTACGTCAAGGCATTCATTAAACAGAAATACGTACTGAGCTATGCAATTGCACCTAAAGTGTTCATACATTGGAAACCTCCATTAGTCGGGAACGGGGAAGGGAAGGGAAAAGGACCAATGGATGGCCCTTCCGAACCACAGAACCATGAGAGCCTTGTTCCACTGATGAGGCATGATGACTATGTACTAGAAATTGTACGTTGTTGTTGTAGTGTGTAGGCTAAGTACAGACTTGTTGGGGGTAGAAAACCAAGATGGATACATCTGCGGGAACAGTACAGCATGGCCACATATGAGTCTTCTATTGAGATTTTGATTCTACCTCTTTTGAATAGTGCTAAGTTCTTCGTCAATGCCAGCAAGGAAGAAGGTGCACATGAGAATGGTGACTGACTAAAGAGGACATGGATCTTATCACGTACTAGCCTGCGGCTGTTGCTAGGTGGAAGGAGCATGAACATGAATAGTACGAGAGGAAAAATGAAGAATACATGGAGAAGATATGCGGAGAATACCTTGAAGACAAGAGGAGAGCCCGCAGGGAGGAGTAAGCCTAATTTGATTTCCATCTATCAGGTATTATCCTTTCCAAAAGACATATTTGTATCATTCTTGTAGTTTGGATCCAAGGTTCGTGCATGTTACCATTTGTACCGTAGAAATAGCGAGGCAAATATATGTATCTAACTAAACCCTATGCGTCATGTAATTCGCACCTTCGTTATCAACTGTTATATTGGATATTAAATCTTATCTTCACAGCTTTATTCTCGCTTAAGCCAAAGCTTGCAAAATATTAGCTATTTGAACACAAAATAAAAACCCTACGTAGTTTCGGTAATACTAATTTTGTGTACCTTTCAAACCATATAGCTGATTTATTTACAAAAGTTCTAAAATAGTATAGCATCGATGATTATTAGAAAACGAGGTACTACTGAAGATTATTGCAAATTAGCCACACTGAATATTATTAAAGACCAGACGAGCGGCAGGAAATCTGCTAACCATATAGCTGATTTATTTACAAAAGTTCTAAAATAGTATAGCATCGATGATTATTAGAAAACGAGGTACTACTGAAGATTATTGCAAATTAGCCACACTGAATATTATTAAAGACCAGACGAGCGGCAGGAAATCTGCCGCGGAGCCACACCCGGGCGGCACATCAGGTGGTGCTGCAGTTGAGTAGCACGGCATGCCGGTGGGGCCCACCACTTGCCACGCTCGCTTGCCGTCTACCTTGTTGGACCGATGTGCCGTGGTGAGGGTAGTATGGCAGATGATATGTGTTATTTGTTACTGTTGCTGTAGTCACGAATGGGACTAAAAATACAAATCTGCGCAAGAGAAGACTAGATTTGAAAAAAAGTGCTATAAAGAAAACTAGATTTAAAAAAAGTGCCATAGGACCATATATGCATGGATTCGATGCCGCAGAGGTGCACGCGTCAAGACTGGAATGAGCATTTTTCTCGTAGTCATACGAACGCTGTCCTATGTTTTGCTCACTCATCGGGAATACCGCATCCATTTAATTACAAGAGTAAGAAAATAGTATCATCGGAAATAGTATCGCCCATTTAATTTGATTTGTTTAGGGAGCGACATTTTGCTCCAAACAGCATTATCAAATAGGGAAATTCGGCTCATCAATAGCATTCTTAAAAGATGCAAATTTAGTCGGATAACATCACAACCATCCTTGACTAATGCTATTATATCCTGATTAAGAGATACTACTATGCCAGATGGTACTACCGTCACAATTTTCATCTAGTTGGTTTTCAACAAGTTAGGTTAAAGACCAATTAAGCCTTGTCTTCCTCAGGGTGTTAGGTGGGTAGGGAGGGAAGTTAAGGGTGTGTTTGGTTGCCTGAATCTCCTTCGTCCTGGCTGGGTGGATCCGTATAATCTGAGAAAGAACCTGTTTGGTTGCCTGTATGAGCGGATGCAAAAATACGCCCTCATCCTGGATGGGTGGATACGCTCAAAATGAGCTTCACTGGCCATCCTGGATGGGTTGATGCAGTGTATCTTATGCGGTCCCACATGTCAGCCTCTCAGGTTTGGTAGACTGCATCCGCTCATACAGGCAACCAAACAGCATCTCAGTTTTTTTTGCATCCACTCATGCAACCTCACCAAACATCTTCTTTTTCTGAAATACGATTCCACTCAGCCTGCATCCACTCAGTCAGGATATACGATACAACCTCCATCCACGAACCAAACACACAGCGAAGATGACTATGGCTGTGGTTGAGAGGACGGGGTGGAGACTGAGTTCACGGTGGATTATTTTGTTTTATGGTTTATGATTTTTTTAATAAATAGTTATGATGTTTTTTTATTATTTTTTGAAGCGGTTTATCGGGATAGTCTTTTCGAAGTGGTTTATTGGCCTATCGACATTCAGTTCGTTTATACGAGCATTCGTGCTAGAACAAAAACCTATCAGTCACAGTCCCACTTGTATGAGAAGTTGAAACCATAAAGTAGCATCTGTATATGGTCAGTACACAGTACAAGGTTGCCATGGTAAACATGGCCCAGTGCCGTGTCCTAAAATTCGATTACTTTCGCATATATACTCCACTATGAAAGTACAGACATACTGAAGACAAAACAACCAACCACCAAAAGAAAATCTTGAGTAGGACCGTCGCCCATACGAGAATAAATCCAGGACCGTGTAGAAGGAAACGATAACATATTTTTGCCTCACGCACTATCTTGATAAAATTTTTAGTATTTTGGCCGAGTTCAATGTTTAGCTTATCCTGGTCTCGAATTAAAGGTCACGTCAACTACTCCATTTGATTCCTCATGATATGTAATAATATGATATCATCTTAAATATTCGATAAGTAACTCAAAAAATATATAAAACTATATATATATATATATATATATATATATATATATATATATATATATATATATCATGATGCGGAATTGCTACTGTACATACGTTCGGAATAATAAAATGCGTCGTACACTTCCTACCCATTCACTTATCCATTCACCCCTCCGTAAAGCTTTTTTCCCCTCAGCACCATTCTTCTCTCCCTCATTCAAGCGCTATCGTCCTCTTCTTTCTCTAAAGCACCATCATTTTCCTCATCGGAGGGTAGAGGCGCGATCAGTGGCTGGAGATTGCGGGGGAGCTCCTCACCACGCGCTACCTCGTAGGCTGCAAGCGCTTTGCCGAGCGTACGGTGGAGGCGAACCAACTCCTCCTGGCGTCAATGAGCTCCTCACCGTTGCCGACATCCTCCTCACCTCTCCTCCCCATTGGCCACCCTGACCCGCTCGCCGCCCTCCATATGCTCCCCAACGCCAACCCCGCCGACCATGCCGCCGTCTCCCACACCTTCCGTCACCTCGTGCTCCTCCTCCACCCTCGCAATCCCACCCCGACATGGACGTCGCCCTCCGCACATGCCATCTCCCCGCCACTTGCCGCCGCTACACCCAAGGCCTCGCACGCCGCCTGCCATTAGAGGTATTTTATTGTTTTGTTGTAACATTTTAATTTTATGTATACAACAATCAGCAACAACTAATGCAATATCAAGTTTTTTATCAAATATTTTTGTTGCATACGGTGATTAAAATTATGTAATAGCCAAGGTTTTTATAAAAAATAATAGTAAAAATAATTTAAAATAAAAATAGTAAAAATAAGTGCCATGCAACACCTTTGTCGGATGAATGGTTGTGTTGTTTTCCTTACGTCATTTATCCGAAGTTTTCCTCCGTGTATGAATTCTCGGTTGTATCACAATATCACTTACCTTCCTACTTACGAATCATTGCTACCTCAATCATCCTCACAAAATTTTTCAGAAAATGTATTGCACTACAACAACATACGACGATTGCAAAATGTTATTACGAGTCTAACAGATTTCATACTATTCACAATCTATGATAATCACAAACAGATCAATCGACATTATTTACCCTTTTATTTAAAAAACAACTTTCAAACAAGATTTTCAAAATATTACCTACCTATAACCATTGCCATTTACCCCTACAATTATTTCCATCGGATTAATAAAATAAATATATATTTTTTAAAAATCGCCCAACGGTTGGGCAACTAGAGGATTATCACCCAACCGTTGAGTGACTTGAGGTCTTGTCACACCAGAGTTAGGCTACATGGTCTAATCGTCCACCCGTAGAGCGACATATGGTTAAACTTGCAAAACATTAAAAAGCAGGTACAGTATCCTAATTCGAAATTAAAAATGGATTATTTTTAAAAAACATTCTCACACACATATTGATCGATGCGCAGGTTGCTTTGAGGGTGCATGACAGGTTGACAACACATCGATCATCGGTGCAGGGATCAAGCAGATGATGATGTCCGGTAGATAACGCGCGCAGGTGCAGAAGCGTAGCATCATGGGCACCATGCGTACGACGGCCGGCATGGGCCAGGGCTGCGAGGCTGACGGCGGCCGGCCTGATGGAGACTGGATAAAAATCCGGCGCTACGTGCCATCGACTGGAGCTAGCTAGCACATAGGAATGGTCCAGCGCTAGTGCTAGACTTCCCGCTCGATGTGCCGTGCAGAGGTGCAGTGTTAGCCGTGTAGCGTACGAGCGAGCGAGACCTCTTGACACCCAACGCGTCGACAGCCCATCTCGTGGCAGACAGCATTCGATCGATGCGTGATCCGTAGGTGCCGTGCCCTGGGCGAGGAGAGCGAAGCAATCGATGGCAACTTGGGTAAAGGCGGCTTGACGAATTGTGCGCTGGATGCGTGCAGAGTACAGCACAGTGGTTTCTGACTTCCCGGTAGGGAGAAAAAAAGCTACAGGAGGGAGAGTGACCGGCGAGAGTCGCATTTGGTGGTCTGGTGCTGTCCCAATCCGGGCGTCTTTGGGCTTAAGACTGCGAAAATGGCCGGTTGCAGTGGACCGTCTATAGGTCAGGCCTACCCGGCTTTGTAAACGTGGTTCGGCCGTCTATGGTGGGCTTGGTATGGCGCCCCTGCAACTGACGAGGAGGCGAGGACAATCCTTTCGGAGAAGTTGCTGTGGCCGAGGCAATGCAATGAAGCTGACAAGAATGCGAGGGCAGAGTTTGGCAAGATGGAAGTCTGGTCATATCAAAAAAAAAAAAAGATGGAAGTCTGGGAAAAAAGAATTGATGTAATCTGTATTTTGAATGGTACCATTCTGGAGTGTAGGTGGTAGCGGCGGTGTTGCCGTCATCTATCATGTTTATTTTTCGCGCACAAACTTGGTTTAAACCTTGCGAACAGATTGTGAACTGCTGTGGTTTCATTAATAATAATGGATCCGTGGTGGTAACACCCTTTGATTCTAAATTTTTTTTGATGGGCTTGGTAGGTTGAAGTGGTGCTTGAACATAGTATATGCTTAGACAGAGCCTTGCCCTAAATTGGGCCACCATACAAATGATTGA
Source organism: Dendrocalamus latiflorus (assembly GCA_017311315.1). Taxonomy (NCBI): domain Eukaryota; kingdom Viridiplantae; phylum Streptophyta; class Magnoliopsida; order Poales; family Poaceae; genus Dendrocalamus; species Dendrocalamus latiflorus. The sequence continues at coordinate 33,108,809 of CM029657.1, forward strand.
GCATAACTGCATAAATTTAAAGAGATTAAGATTTGAAAAAGAAATCAAATACCAACAGAAAATGGTGACAGTACCAAATGCATTTACCGCGGTGGATGGAATTTTAAAGGCAAAACATACAAGCAATGAAAGTTACCAATTTACCATACCTATGCATCTTCAGGATGATACAAACCCTACAGGATAGCTGTAAGTATATAACGACTCAACGACACGTAAGTCGTACACAAATTATTGACACAATCGTTGAGGAGGAATTCCAACAGTAAGGGACATCAACGATATGATATGATGCGGCAAGACAAGGTGATAAGCTATAACAGAGTGATTACTTAACGCCCTGATTCTAGACCCTTAACGGCTTTCTTCTCGATGCTGAAATTTCCAGTGGTGACAACCACGGAGCTGACCATGGACGACGACTCCCCAAGCAAGCTCTCCATCTCTTCAGGACTCGGCTGAGCCCATGGATGCTGCATCACCTTCCTCAGCCTATCAAGCTTCTCTGCAACATCCTTCATTGTCGGCCTATTCTCACCACACATCTCCAAGCACTGCTTTGCTAACTCTGCAATCTCTTCAAGAAACTCCATATTCTCATCATTCTTGATTTGATCATCCAAAATGTCCTCAAGCTTGTTCTCCTTCATTGCAGACAGAAACCTCATCGATAGGCTCTTCTCGTGTTCAGGCGCTTCGAGGTTGAAAGCCTTCTTGCCCGTGAGCAGCTCCAGAAGAATAACTCCAAAGCTGTACACGTCACTCTTATCCGTTAATTGGCATGTCTGCATGTACTCTGGGTCGAGGTACCCGCAAGTTCTTTGGACGACTGTGACGAATTGTGACTCATCCGTTGGCGCCAGGATGGAGGCGCCGAAGTCGGAGACTTTCGCCGTGTAGTCTCCGTCGAGGAGGATGTTGGAGGACTTGACGTCACCATGGAGGATCGGCGGCGATGCCCACGAGTGGAGGTATGCTAACGCCTCGGCCGACTCGTGGGCGACTCGTAAGCGAGTGGCCAAGGAGATATGCCGACCGTGGTTGCCGTGGATGAGCTGGAACAACGTGCCGTTTGGGATGAACTCGTACACCAGCATTGGGACTTCCACTTCGAGGCAACAACCTAATAGTTTAACGATGTTTTTGTGGTTTATTTGGGATAGGATTAGCATTTCTTTACCGAATTCTTTCTTCTGTTGCTCATCGATTGTCATGCATCGTTTAACGGCTACTTCCACGTTGCCCTTGAGATGTCCCTTGTAGACAGTTCCATGGCCTCCATGACCAAGGACTTGTTGTTCATCGAACCTGTCTGTGGCTTGCTGCAATTCTTCTTCTAAGAAAATTTTGAATGCAAGACCTTGTTGTGACTTCATCTCCTCGAATAACAGCAGACCACCATGCTGATGAAAATACTTCTGTTTGATGCGTTGTAGCTTTCGTCTTTCTTGGATCAGGTATGCACAAGTGACGACAACCACAAGAACGACGATTCCAACACTTGCACCTACATGTTATCCAAACTGGTAAATGATTTAACCCTAATCAAGTATAAAATTAAAATAAATAAGCGGTCAGTTCTCTCTTAGAAAAAAACACAACCGAGCAGAAAAGTTCCAAACCCGATGTTGGTCAAGCTGGGTCTTAGCCAAACAAGATCGACATGTCAGATTTATACTGTTCTACCAAGTCTTCATGCATAGTGTTCCTACTTCTTACTGGAGTGAAATTAACGTACCAACGACAGGCATAACCCAAATGGATTTCTGATCTGGCAAGCAAATGCCATTCATCATCTGTTTTCCTCGAGGGCATGAACAGGTGTAATTTCCCAACGTGTTCTTGCATATCCCAGGGCAAGGATATTTAACACTGTCAAGGCACTCATCGATATCTGCAATCAAACAACTAAACTTGGTTAAATCTGTAACACACACATGCATCCAGAACAGGGATAAGAAGCAGGCGCGGAGCTGGACCTGTGCATCCACCCTTGATGTACGGATTGCCCTCGTACCCATCGGAGCACTTGCAGCGGTAACCGGCTGGGTTCGTGGTAGTATCGACACATTCACACTGTTGCTGCTAACACATGCATAGGGATTGCTCATGTCTTCTCTAGCCTCCTGACATGACCACGGTCTTATGTTGCCAGTCCATCACGACCGGGACTTTCCCCTTGTACGTGTCGTTGAACACCGTCGATGCGAGGTAAGTGGTGCTAAATTTGAAGGCCGCGTTTTCCATCACTACCATGTAGCTGCAGGGCCGGTCACTATCGGTGGTGTTGTATAACTCATTGAAATATGCTTCGTAGTACTGTATGTTTTTGGGAACATCCGCCTGGCAGCACCCGGCGCCTGAGCATGTGCCATTTATGAGGTTCAGTTTGTTGCACGTTGAGTAGCAGCCCACAACGTCCTGTTGTCATATGGGACCGTCATTAGCTAAATCAGCGTTCTCTCTTAAAAAAGTTCAAAAACACTTTACAGTGCAAGTAAGTACAGCAAAACGCGGGCAAAACTCCGGGAGAGTATCGAGTAGTTTTATACACCAACTAATTCACTTAAAGATTTTTTTAAAAAAGTACTCATACTTGCTATACAAAAATCTATAACAATATAGTAGTGGTTGGTTGCAAAAAAAAAGGGCATTCAATTGTCTATAAAATTTATTTTCCATTTTTGGCAGATGATCAAAGTATTACTGAAACATAGTATAACTGGCTTAATATATCAAGCAAACCCGTTAACAATCATTAATTCGAAAAGGTATTGATTTAGAACGAAAGTCATTGATGGATGGAAAGTCCTAATCATGAATGAAAAGTCTTAATCATGGAGCCTGAGCATCATTGTGCCCCATGCTAAATTAATGACTTCCTTTCTAAATCGATGCCTTTTCGAATTAATGAATGTTAATGGGTTTGTCCGATATATTATATATCATTGCACTTGCACGCATCTAAAGCAATTCAAAGGCATACACACACACACACCTTTTACTCCCGGGTGTAATTACACCCACCTCTAATATACCACCTAAACAACCTTGAAATACTCCTTTATCACTTTAGATATACTCATATACTAATTATAAGATACTCCAATGTGAACCACACGAAAAAATTGTAAGGAAGTCCATAGTTTTTAGCATATTTTATAAATACCTTTATATACGTACATAAAAAGGAGTATGTTAAAAAATATGCATATCACCTCTGAAAAATTGTTCATACCACCTATATGGTCTTAAATACTCGTATACTACACGTACATACTCTCCGTTACGCGAGATACTACCTATGTTTTGAGATACGACATAGGGTGTAATTACACCCGGGAGTAGAAAAGATGCTTTATATATATATATATATATATATATATATATATATATATATATATATATATATATATATATATATATATATATATATATATATATATAATGCACCATGGTGCCTAGGCACCAACATCCGATACACGTGTATGATTGATAATTTTTTTGAGTTTGGGTATGAAAATGTTTTATACCCTTGATATATTTATGGTAAGTTAGTTTTGAACTCAGTTCAAACTAGTCTGAACTACTTTTGAGTTCAATGCAACTACAGTGAGTATATACCATAAAAATAGTTCAAACTAATTAAACTGAAGTTGAATTTAAATTTTTTCGGAGTTTGACATCTCAAATATACTTTTTTATGGGTATATGAAGATACCCACATCAAACGTTGCGAATCTCGAAGCAAATCAACGGGTATTGATATTGGTGCCTAGGCACCATGGTGCATGAAACACTCGTCCTATATATATATATATATATATATATATATATATATATATATACGCTGAAATGGGACACCAAGGTGCCCGGGCACCAAGCCTCTCTGCCTTTGGATTGCTTTTAGATGCGTGCTAGTACAATAGTATGGAAATGAAGTCATTAACACGGATGGAAAGTCTTAATCATGGATGGCAAATCTCACTAATAGATGGAAAGTTTCATTCATGGAGCCTGGGCACCATGGTGCCCCTGTTATTTATACTATATATATATATATATATATATATATATATATATATATATATATATATATATATATATATATATATATATATATATAGTATAAATAACAGGGGCACCATGGTGCCCAAATTCCATGATTGAGATTTTTCATCCATGATTAAGACTTTCCATCCATGAATGAGACTTTCTATCCATGATTAAGACTTTCCATCCTGCTATATTACATATCATTGCACTTGCACGCATCTAAAAGCAATCCAAAGGCAGGGAGGCTTGGTGCCCAGATACCATGGTGCCCCATTTCAGCGTCATATATATATATATATATATATATATATATATATATATATATATATATATATATATATATATATATATATATATATATATATATATATACCCTCCGTTACGCAAGATACTCCCTACATTATGAGATACGATATAGGGTGTAATTACACCCGGGTGTAGAAAAGAGTCTTCCTATATATATATATATATATATATATATATATATATATATATATATATATATATATATATATATATATATATATATATATATATATATATATAGGAAGACTCTTTTCTACACCCGGGTGTAATTACACCCTATATCGTATCTCATAATGTAGGGAGTATCTTGCGTAACGGAGGGTATGTACATGTAGTATATGAGTATTTAAGACTATTTAGGTGGTATGAACAATTTTTTATAGGTGGTATGTATATTTTTTCGACATACTCCTTTTTATGTGCGTATATGAAGGTATTTATAAAATACGCTAAAAACTATGAACTCCCTTGCAATTTTTTCATGTGGTTCACATTGGAGTATCTTATAATTAGTATACAAGTATACTTGTAAAGTAGTATACAAGTATATCTAAATTACACCCGGGAGTAAAAGATATTTTTCATATATATATATATATATATATATATATATATATATATATATATATATATATATATATATATATATATATATATATATATATATATATATATATATATATATATATATATATATATATATATATATATATATATATATATATATATATAGTTATATTGTAAAATGCGCGTCGAAAAGTTACTGCTGTGCGCGAGTGAAGTTAATGTCAAACACATGTAGAGTTATCGTGAGTTTTAACACTACACAACTAGCAGTAAATCTATATGTATTCGATAGTAACTTCACTCACGCACGATAGTAACTTTTTTCAGAATAGCACAACCGTATATATACATACACATATACACATACATGTATGTACACATATATGTATATGTGTGTATGTATGTATGTATGCATGCATGCATATATATAATTTACATCGTTACAATCTAGACCCAACAGTCGACGGTGTAGATTTCTCTTTTTTCACTGATTACCATGGTAATTTTTAGTACTGAGAGCGAATATGATGACTTCTTTTTCTATCGTTTTAATAATATAATAGATATTAAGAGTAAATTTCATGAAGGATAATATACTCTTAAATTTCATAAAACCTTATGCTTTACAGTAATAAGGTTTCACAAAACTCCTCCCTAACAAAATAGCAACATGTTAAAGCTGGGATAGAGGTCGCTGGGTGACCAACGATGGAAGGGAGCCCTCCGACGAATTTGCTCGCTGGAGCCGACAGGGATGGTGGGAGGAAAGAACACATTTAGTTATGGTAGGGTTTTGTGATACCTTGTGATCATAAAACATAGGTTAAATGCCACTAACTAAGAAAGCTAACCATAAACACTGGGGTTTTCTGAGATTTACCTTTTAAAAATGAATTAAAATTCTCTCAGAAAATTGAACACCGGCTCTAGTCATCTCCGGTTAATAACGGGAGCGAACGGAAGTAGGTTGTACTCACAGAGGCACCCAACATGTAGGCGAGCGAGTTGCACCCGATGACGAAGATCTTGTTGTCCACGTGCGAGAACGAGAAGGGCGTGTCGGTGAAGTTCACCCACGGGTTGGCGCCCCAGGATGCGTATCCTCTACCTTCAAAGTCACTGACTTTGGGTCACTGACGTGTGGGCCCCATGGCTCGTGGGGCTCACGCGTCAGTGACCCAAAGTCAGTGACTTTGAAGGCAGAGGATCTCAATCCCTTCACCCAGGCTTTGCTGTCCGGCACAGAGATTTTCGTCACCTCGAACGGCCCGTTGAAGGGCCTGTTGGTGCCATCTACGGTCGTGCAGTTGAGCCGAAAGCCGCTGTGGATCGCGCACTGATCCCCGATGCCGAAAGGGTATGGTATGTCCACGTCGCCGCACCTCGTCGGGCAGCCTAGCCTCTCAGCCGCCGTCGGTGCTGGTCCATCTGGCGCGGCCGGCGCCGAGAGGGCAAGGCAGAGAAGCAGCAGCAGACACGACCGCAGACGAAGCAGCGGTTGCGTGCGGTTCGCCATTACGACCTGAAGCCTGGTCTCCCCGGTGTCTGAGCGGTTGTGCTTGTGCCCCGTAGATTAGTATAAGGTAGCCAGCGACTGGTTCGTTGAAGGGAAAGTATTACTAACCTCTGTAGTTTGCAACCACGTTTCGTCCATTGAATCCAGTATCGCTACACGCACGCGTTGTGGAAAAAGCAAACACGAATCCGTGTGGGAATACGTGGTGCAAACGCATCTATGTGGGAATACATGGTGCAAATGCATCTATGTGGACCTTGTATTTGTAGGCTACATGCCTACATGTCCTATCTACCTAAACATGATTTCCTTTTGCTGTTCTAGACTGGAGTTCTGCTCTAGGTGTCTTGTCTTATAGATGTATACAATTTCCTTTGCTCTTCCATCCTCATTTTTAGTACAGATTGGCTTGTAAAGTTTTTTTCCCTTGATTTTCTTTCTCTGTCCTGAACGGGAGCTCATCATATTCAGTTTGGATTGGTTTGTAAAGTTTTTCCCTTGATTTTCCTACTCCATCCTGAACGGGAGCTCTGCCCCAGGTGCTGTTCCAAACATATAGATCAATCTTAAATGGTACCTAGATCCATCTCAATCTCCACCATTATAATTTGGACCCATATCAATCGATGGTACACATCGGTATAATCCGGATCCATCTCAATCTCAACCATTATAATTTGGACCCACATCAATTGACAATACAGATCTTTTTCTTTTTTTCTTCAATTAATGTGGTAATTTCTACCCCTTGAGAGCAAATGTGGTGACTCCTTTGGCTTCTAGCCTGTGTATTTGCACGACTATATTTATTTTAAAGTTAGTAATATGAAAATATATAGCTTAGATGTTTTAGCTATTTAGTTTTTTAAGACATTGTAAACATTAGAAATGACAATAGAAGTTTGAAGTAAAATACAATTTACGGAGCATAATTGAAGTACAAGCTTTCACGGAAGAAAATTATTGGTCGTAATAAGTTACTAGCAGCATAGGCGCGGCGACACGCCGCGCCAGCCACCGTGTGCACCGAAGTAAAAGAGGCGATAATTTGTGAGGAGTTTTTTAAAAAAAATCGAGGGTACATGCGTATTTTCGAAAAAGTTAAAGGGTTTTTTCGTAAAAATTGAGGACCCGTATGTAATGAAATGAGGACCCGTACGCAATTTAGAAAACCGCGGGGCGCCATCCTGCAAATTGGAGGGGGTTTTTCAGAAAAATCCGCCGCAAAAAAAACCCGCCAGGACCTGTTCGCGAGAAAAAAGGACCTGTTCGCGAAGAAAAAGGACCTGTACGTAAATTCCGGAAAACAGGAGGAAAATCCCTCCCCTAGCCGTACAGGAATCCCCCCGCCACGCGGCGGCCAGCGCGCGCGGGCGGGGGACGTGGCCGAGCGGGGGGGCGGGGAATCCCCCCGCTATAATAGGGGGTAGTATTAGGGTTCTTAGAAACGTAACCACTATCCATCATACTTGGATTATGTAGCTGCATGCCAATATTATTTTTCTATTAGTTACTCTTTTTCAAAATATATGCATGCATATGTACTTTTATTTTAATCTCAAGCAATATGTTGATTATGCGTGCGGCAAATTATTTGAGTAGTTTTTCGGATATTAAAGTACCTTGCTTATGCATACATTGATGGATCATGGGCGATGTACCTTAAACCTATCTTCCCTCATATAACAGCTGCCCCATCGAACTGTGTCTTCTATCTTCTCACCACCATAACTTTTGTGCTTCAACATCCAACAACAAGCCTAAATCTTGATCAATCCTTGCTGCTACCCCTTCCAATGCAATACTGTACTACATATTTTCTACTCCTCTCCAATTATTGTTTAATGCTGACCGTTGTGACATCAAACACGCATGCATGTACAACCATCACCGATCCCTGCCAGGGATACCCATCACGCTCTCTCCAGTGACTCCAAACCTATTCTCTACGGTTGCACCATTTCTACTCCAAGCTCTCTCCCACGTACGGATGCATTGTGTTATGCATTCTTGACATTCTCTTCTCCCATGTTGGTCGCTTTTCTTCTTCGACATTGGCCAACTCAACACTGTGGCTTCCTTGTTAACTGCGGTGACCTCCCATATTCATTGAAATAGACTCATTGTCTAACGAGATAGAGAATCTTCTCACTATCGTCGATGACATCGTGCCCCTCACCAACAATGACACACTCCTAGCTACCCGAAGGCCTCATATCGTCCATAACTCATCTTTAACAATGCCAACGCTCACCACTTATCGTCGTGGCCCTTGGATACTTTTGACTCTCGCCTTCTTTTCAATAGCCCGGCAAGCGGCATGACATTGTGCTTGCTAGTGGCGAAGCTAGAAATGAAATTGAGGATGGGCTAAACTATTTATAAGTCGAAACTAAGTTGACACAAAATTAGTCTTTTACTTGTATAAAATTTCAAATTCATATAGAAATTATAAATTGGATGGAGACAAACAATGAAAAATAGAGAAATAGAAAGTAGATACCTCAATAATAGAAAGCGCCATGAGTGGTCCCCCCACACCGCCCTCACCAGGACCGGCGACAGCAACAGCAACAGATCAATGAGCTAGAACTTCAACGCCGCATCGGCGCAGCCAATTGATGTGAGCGGCGGTGGCGGCAGGGGCATTGCGTTGCCGAACGGCTGGGAAGAGAGGGGGTAGTGTGGCGCCTGCTGCTGCAGTGGGGGGCTCGGCGGTGGCGGTGCCTTTGGGGCACGTGCAAGACCATATCATCGCGGAGCGGCGGCGGAGGGAGAAGATCAACCAGAGGTTCATCGAGCTCTCTACTGTCATCCCCGGACTCAAGAAGGTTCATATATATGTCACTTTCTTTCTTTAATTGATTATCTCTTCTTTAATTTTATGATTTTCACTACTCCTCCTCCTCTTCTTTAATTTTATGATTTACATATATTATTTCACTTTATTTCTTTCTTTGATTGATTAGCTCTTCTTTAATTTTATGATTTTCGCTTCTTCTCCTCTCCTTGTCTTCTTCTTTAATTTCATGCTTATTATCAACATTCTCATAAAAAAGAGCTAGCTTCTCTTTGGGTTTATTAATCCCTCTCTCTTTCTCTCTTTATTTTTACTATATACAAAGTTGTCACGGGAGAGGTGAGGCTCAAGCCTTACTTAGCTCCCCCGGTAGCTATGCCCCTGGTGCTTGCCGAACGTCTAAGGTGAGCAGCACGACACTATCCTCATCTCCGCCACCGCCACCTCAGCTCTTTGCTTTCTTGAAGGTCAATGTCTTTTCGCAATTGCACTCTTTTGTGGTGTAGTTCCTAGTTGAATTTGAATAATAGGTTGGTCTTTACGGTTTTCTGTAAACTCTATACCGTGAAAATGCACAAAAATAGAGTTATTTGAAGCAGCTAGTTTTGAAGGTGCGGTTTTTACTCCGGTAATCCACACCATCTAGATAAGGATGGACATACTCAAGCTTGTATGAAAGATCATCCTAAAGACCCCAACAAAAACCATGGGTAAGTGCACACGCATATGGAACAAAAAATTCACCAGTGATGTAGCTACCCAAATAGTAAATGTCACAGAAAGGAATGTTAGATGTATGTTAGGTTATCTAAAAGACACAGAATATATCACCAATAAACGATGAAATGAACCAATGCTTCTTAATGATGCTAGCAAGCATGTATGTGTGCCTTACACACCATTTGACTACATTTTTTATATAACATATACATCACATGCTATAGTTTAGTTCTTTTATATTGTAGTGGAATGCCAATAAATGCCCGTAGTTTTTTAATATATATTTCAATAGAACAGAAAAAATCAAGTTCCACATTTCATGCACAGCACAACTAATTAAAAACATAATTTCTTTAGGTGGCTAAAGTAGGACCATGACTTGAATCTTGTTTCTTTTGTAAATGCAAATGGAATCGTAGACAGTTATAAAAGTACACTTTCAGTATGGTAGTGTAATGAGATAAACAAACTAACATGCGATCAAGAATGCCACACTAAACTCAACCTGTGAATTCTTGCTAAACATCATTCCTCTTACATGCCGATAGCACCAAATGGCTGATCTAACAGTAATAAAAACAACAACAACAAAGCTACACAAAAACAAAACACTCATTACCAACTAACCTGAGGGTTGAGCAGGTTGTTGGATGTAACAGAACCAACAATAGATCTGTTTAGACCATAGATGTTGCGGTGCTCAAATGACACAGTTCCTCCAGGTTGAATGGATTCCTAAAAGAAATATGCCATCAGATATGAGGTTGCACAACAAGATTTCAATGCTGTGTGGTTTATTCATGCTGTTGTTGTCTAGCAATTTTAAATACACATTCCACAAAGAACAGAAGGTTGCAAATCAGTAGGTACATTACCAGAGTTGGACGGCCTTGACGCCCAGGTACAATACTCCACTCTGTACTTACTTTAGCTGATACTTTAGCTGACTTTGCTTCTAGTTCCTTAAGCTTAATTTCAACTACTATACCCCCTTCTTTTGTCTCATCAGGGCATGGATTCACTTCTATATTGGAGAATAAAGCGAGCGAAGTTATATTCTTTAGAGCTTGTTTTCCTACTCCAATGTTAAAGATATGGCCAGGTCGAAGCTGTAAGAGAGTAACAGAGGTAAAAGTTAAATACTGAAGTCCATAAATACTAACAGACATTTCATTGCAAAACATTCATATCAACATAAAGAGCATTGGAGAATCATAATCAGATATGCACAACCAAGCAATTTATTGCACATCAAACAACAACATCACAGTAAGCACAACAAAACCATTATTTTTCGTGAAGACCTGCACAGGCACGCCTAATCACTAACAGTGGCAGTAAGTATGTCATGAAAGGGTAGGGTATGGGCTATTACTCTTCTAGCTAACCAACGCGTTGATAAAATTATACAGAAGCACTAAAAAAGGTTTTCAACCTCACCCCAATGTCATAGGATATTGGAACTACCACTACACTTAAACCTTTCTGAAACGAGTCAAAGTAGAGTTACGTTAGTCAAATTAAAATGCTACACACATCACTATAAGCTATTTCTATATATGTTAATGAATTATGGAATTTCATAGTAAGGCTAACAAAATTATCCTCCCATCTTGGTTTTAGTAACTACTGGTATTCGGTATACCTGCTGGGGCAGCTCTCGGTCTATGATAGGGATCTGGGTATTCCCCTCGACCATATTTCAAAGCTTATTCTAGAACTGGTACTCCACCTTGGTTATGTCCCCCTCGACCACCTCGCACACAACCTCGCTGGTGTTAAGGTTTCCAAAGTTCACCACCTGAGCGCACACGAACCCCTCATTGTGGTACCACTTCTGGACGTGGTTTCTGATCCTCTGCAGCAGCCTGGCGCTCACCTTCTCCTGTTTCTTCATCATTCCCAGTACCTCCCCTCGCACAGATTCTGGTAATATGCACGGCTTGGAGCCGCGAACACGCTGCTGGTAATCACGTTCCTGCTTCCGGAGGTAGTCCATCTTCTCCCTCTCTGTCATGTCCTGATCAAAGTCAACCTACCCTGTCTATGCCATTGATGCACTTGAACTGCTTCGCTGCACTCTAGACGCTCTCAACGAAGGAGACGATGAGGCCATGGATGCCATCGGGCTTGGCCTTCCCCTCGAGATCGACCCGCTCGAACATGCCGCAGGAGACAAGTGTCTGAAGCTCCTTCAGCAGCTGCGACTTGGTGTACACGCCGCCGGGGTGCAGAGTCACCATGTCGAAGAAGAAGTCCTCCGGCCCCGTGTACGTGCCGCCGCTGGCCGCGGCGCGGTCGAAGGACTTGAGCTCCGACACCTTGTACCTCTTCAGCGCTCTCAGCTTTGTGAGCGGGACCGAGATGTTAGCCGGGAGCCCGTGTGGGTCCCAATCCCCCAAAGACTTCTCGTCCGTGTTCGCCGCGCCGGCGGAAAAGACCCGTGACCAAAAGTCCCCGCCGCCGCCGGCACCACCACCTCCGGCGCCCCATCCGCCGCTCGGCGCCGCCCCCAAAGCCACCAGACGATGATGGCGGAGGCGAGGGCTAGGGTTTTAGGGGTCCCGGATTCAGATTCGTATTTGGGGCTGGAGGATGAGATGGCGAAGGGGTGGTTGTGGGGCTGCGAGTTGTGCGAGGCGGTGGCGGACATGGAGGCGGAGCGCCCCCGGCCCCGGTCTCGCCGGGAAGGGCTGGCCGCCAGCAGGGAGAAGAAGAGGCTCTGGGAGGTGAGCGCCATTGCGGCCGCGGATGTGGCGGTCGGGGGAGGGGGAGGAGGAGGGGAAGGATTTCCTCTGCTAGTCCAGGGTAAGGGTTATTTCCTCTACATGTATTTGCTAGAGCAACTCCAGCAGAGCCCCTACTTGAACCCTCATCCTACTTTTGAGGGCTAAGAAGTAAAAATCTCACTCCAGCAGGGCCCCTACTTGAGCCCTCAAAAGTAGGGGGCCCTCAAATCTCCCCCTCGAGCCCTCATTCCTGAGGGTCTGGAGGGAGCCCCTACTTTTAAGGACTCAAGTAGGGGCCCTGCTGGAGTGAGTTTTTTGTCCCTCGACCCTCAAAAGTAGGATGAGGGTGGGTCCTATGTGTCATCCCCTCTAAGAATGAATTTGAGGGTCTTGTTTTGAGGGCTCCTGCTGGAGTGTAGCTTAAAAAAACAGACCCTCAAAAGTAGGGAGAGCCCTCAAATAAAAAGTAGGGCCCTGTTTTGAGGGCTACTGCTGGAGTTGCTCTAATATGAACAGGGACTAAAACTTCACATAGCCAGCCTTAGGCAATTTGATTAATTTGATTTATCATAATTGAAAGTGTACATCTTTTTCTTTTTTCTCTAGTAATTTCTATTTGTTGAGATCAATCTCAACCATTACAATCTAGATCTACCATAATCAACGGTGTAGATTTTTATCTTTTTTTCTCCGATTAATATAGAAATTTCTATCCTTTAAAAACGAACGTTGTGGCTATTTTTATTTCGGCTTTAATAATATAATAGATCTCATTGTATGGTAATGTTGTTTGCTCTGAAATAACGATCTCCATGCACATGATTACTGTAATTTTCTTGTTGCATTGGTCTGACAGAGATCGACTTGGATTGAATGGCAAAGCAATTGGCTTATGTACCGTATTATGCCACTCTCTTTTGACATTACAGCAAAACAGCATCTGAGATTGAACAAAAACACATTTCATGGATCTGGATAGTTTGATAGGGTAGTTTGCTATTGCAACAATGACCAAAAACCTTTCAAATTTTACATAAAATTGGCCTAGTAAGCTTGCTGGGCTAAGTTGTATGTTGTAGCTGAATGGTTATCGATAGCCTGTTAAGGTGTGAAAATACACTTACAGTACAGACCTTACGGATTCTAACCTCTTGAGAGCTCTGTATTGATTTGCACGTTAGCAATTATGATTTGATCAACGTGAGTATCAAATGGAAGGTGTACAAAGTATGAAACACAAATGCTATGGCAGACAGATTTTGAAAATCCAAAGTACAATAGTGATGACTGATGAAAGCATTTACCGTATAAATCTTACACAAATCTTTGCATAGCCGAGGAGGCACCTATGGCAAAAGGATATCAATGATATGGTACAATGTAATGAGATATAGTATACGATATATTGATTAACGCCTTAATTCTTGTCCCATGTAATGAGATGTGATATATACAATATAGTGATTAACGCCCTGATTCTAGATCCATAAGAGCATCTCCAGCAGGGCCCCTACTTGAGCCCCCAAAACCAAATTTAGGGGCTTGAGACAAAAATAGAGCTCCAGCAGGGCCCCTACTAGAGCCCTCAAATTTGAGGGGCCCCTCAAATCCCCCCCTCACCCCTCATTCCTGGGGGCTCTAGACCAAGCCCCCAAATCACAGTTGGAGCAGTTTTCCTCCCGCCTCCCGTGCGTGCCCTCCCCGCCCGACTCTTTCCCTGCCCGACGCTTTCCCCTCCCGCGCCCGCTGCTTCCCCCGCCCGCCTCTTTCCCCTCCCCGCCGGCCTCTTTCCCTGCCTGCGCTCGCCGACGCCCGCCTCCCCGCTCTCCTCCGCCCGCCTCTTTCCCCGCCTGCGCTCGCCGACGCCCGCCTCTTTCCCCGCCTGCTCGCCGACGCCCGCCTCCCCGCTCTCCTCCACCCGCCTCTTCCCCCACCCGCCTCTTCGTCGCGCGGCCGGATCCAGCGGCGAAGAGCGGAGGCGGCCGGATCTGGTGCGGGGTCGCCGGATCCGGTGGCGGAGAGCGGAGGCGGCCGGATCTGGTGCGTGGTCGCCGGATCCGGCGGCGGAGAGCGGACGCGCGCGGCCTCCTCGGCCCCTGCCTCCGCTGGCTCCTCTCTGCCCCGGCCCCGGCCTCCTCTGGCTCCTCTCGGGACGGACGCGCGGCCTCCTCGGCCCCGGCCCCTGCGGGGCCTCCTTCTTCCCCGGGCGCGGCCTCCTCCCTCGTCTGCTTCTTCCCCGGGTGCCTCATCAAGCAATATCAAGCGGGGAATACGCCCAACGTACGGCGGCACCCAACGACCGGCGACGGCATAAGCCCGACGCAGCGCGGCCACGCATGAGGCGGCTCACGGCCGGCGGCGCCCGAGCCCAAAGCACGGCCGACGGCGCCCAAGCCCGAGGCGGCTCACGGCTCACGGCGAGGTCGGCGGAGGCGGCGCGGCCTGACGACGGCGTGGAGGCCGGCGCGGGAGGCGCGGCTGGCGGCGCCCGACGGCGTGGTGGCAGCGGCGCCAAAGGCCCAACGTACGGCGGCTCCCAAATGGGCAATGGTCTCCTCATGACGAGTGGGCCCTACATGTCATTGTCCATTGGAATGAATTTGGGGGCCTTGATTTGAGGGCTTCTGCTGGAGTTTAACTCAAAAAAACAGGGCCCTCAAAAATAGGGGGAGCCCTCAAATCAAAAGTAGGGGCTCTGATTTGAGGGCTCCTGCTGGAGATGCTCTAACAGATTTCTTCTCAATGCTGAAATATCCTGTACTGACAACCTCTGAGCTGACAGTGGACGGCTCCCCGAGCAAGCTCTCCATCTCTTCAGGACTTTGCTGCGCCCACGGATGTTGCATCACTCTTCTCAACCTATCAAGCTTCTCCGCAACTTCCTTCATCGATGGCCTATTCTCACCACACATCTCCAAGCACTGCTTTGCTAACTCTGCAATCTCCTCAAGAAACTCCATGTTCTCGTCGCTCTTGATCTGATCATCCAAGGTCTCCTCAAGGTTGTTCTCCTTCATGGTAGACAGAAACCTCATCGATAGGCTCTTCTCGTGGTCAGGTGCTTCGAGGTTGAAAGCCTTCTTGCCCGTGAGCAGCTCCAGAAGAACAACTCCAAAGCTGTACACGTCACTCTTATCCGTTAATTGGCATGTCTGCATGTACTCTGGGTCAAGGTACCCACAAGTTCCTTGGACGAGTGTGACGAATTGTGACTCATCGGTTGGTGCTAGGATGGAAGCGCCGAAGTCGGAGACTTTCACTATGTAGTTGCCATCAAGAAGGATGTTGGAGGATTTGACGTCGCCGTGGAGGATCGGCGGTGATGCCCATGAGTGCAGGTAGGCGAGCGCTTCAGCGGATTCGTGGGCGATCCGCACGCGAGTTCCCAAGGAGATGTGACGGTTGTGGTTGCCATGGATGAGCTGGAACAACGTGCCATTTGGGATGAACTCGTACACCAGCATAGGGACTTCCACCTCGAGGCAACATCCTAATAGTTTAATGATGTTTATGTGGTTTAATTGGGACAGGATTAGCATTTCTTTACCGAACTCTTTCTTCTGCTGCTCATCGATTGTCTTGCACCTTTTGACGGCTACTTCAACATCTCCCTTGAGAAGTCCTTTGTAAACAGTGCCATGGCCTCCGTGGCCAAGGACTTGCTTCTCGCTGAATTTGTCAGTGGCTTGCTGCAACTCTTCTTCTGAGAAGAGTTTAAATGCGACACCTTGCTGTGACTTCATCTCCTCGAATAGCAGCAGACCACCGTGCTGTCGAAAATACTTCTGTTTTATGCTGTGTAACTTTCTTCTTTCTTGGATCAAGTATGCACAGGTTACAGTAATCACAAGGACGACAATTCCAACACTTGCACCTGCATGATTCTCCAAAGTGATATATGATTTTACTCAAAAGTGATAAGTAGTGCCTCGTTTGCCAACCTGAAAGTTGGCCAAACAGGACTAATGTGATTGATTCCTACTCTGTTGTGTGATATGAACTTCGTGTGTGTGTTTCAGACTGATGTCATGTACAGTACTCTTGCTGTGAAGACTGAAGAGAGTAACCCACCTACGACAGGCTTCTCCCAAGAAGAGGAACCCTGTTTGCAAACGCCATGAAGCATATGTTCTCCCCGCTTACATGAACAGGTGAAGCCCCCCGATGTATTTTCGCAAATTCCCGCGCAAGGATAAGTAGCATTGTCAAGGCACTCGTTAATATCTGAAATCAAACAAAACACTTTCTTAAAAGTTCAAACCATTGCATTGTCTTTGCATGAGTAGAGAAATAACATTGACAGGAAAAGACCTTTGCATCCATCGTTGATGTATGGGTTGCCTTCGTATCCGTTGGAGCAATTACAACGGTAACCTCGCCCATTACTGGAATCGACACACTGGCTGTAGCTACTAACACATGCGTAGGAGGTGGAGTTTCTTTTAGCTTCCTCACATGTGTCCCGTGTTATCACCCAGTCCATGACAACCGGAACTAGCCCATTGTATGTGTCGTTGAATACCGTCGAGGTAAGATAAGTGGTGCTAAAGTTGAAGACTGCAGTTTCCATGACTGCCATGTAGCTGCAAGGGCTGTCCCTCCAAATTAGAGTGGTGTTGTAGTTTTCGTTGAAATAACCTTGGTAATACCGTATGTCTTTGGGGACATCCGCTTGGCAGCAGCCAGCGCCAGAGCATGAGCCGTTCTTAGGGGTTACATCCTTGTTGCATGTGGACGAGCAACCGATCACATACTGCCTGGATCGCTGAGTTATCCGCTGCAAACAAAATACGAAAGCTTGAGAACAGGGACGTTATAAATTGTTTTAAGACGTGCAAGATTATATAAACATTGAAATACTCCAGTACGACGTTTGGTTCTAGTTTTCAAAAGGAAGCATCCAGCCAACTGTATCCCTTACGGGATAGTAGGTTTCAAGCAAGTTGTTAGGGTTACGCATTAAACAGTAGGTGGCAGGGCTTCGAGTGGCTTGAGAGGAATATCTGTAGCCTAAAACTCAAGTGAGTGGAGAGGTATAGAATGGACGCCTTGTCCTCAATCGGACAATGGACTCTTCTTTCTTGGTATTTTTTTCTCCTCTTCTCCCATTGTGTTCCATGGACAATGGTCTCTTCTTTCTTGGTATTTTTTTCTCCTCTTCTCCCATTGTGCTCCATGGCCATATTTATAGTCATTGGTGAGGATGTTTACATAAATGTATCTCTTGGAATCTTTACTAATAGGGTATACATGCATTTTCCTTAGCATACCCTATATGGGCATACCTTTTGCTTACATATATACTTAAACTTGTGCACGGTGGGCTGACTGGACCAAGGTGAGGTCACCTTCCTAACAATAGCCTCATGGGTAAGGGCTTTGCAATGGGTAGGCTGAAACCATGTAGTTCGCGCTTTGGCCCACTCCATCCCTTCGGCATGCCATTGCAATCCCTCAGACAGTCAGACCAATGCTTTTCACGGGGTTCATTGCACTGGTGGGTAGGCTTCATCCCAATAGTCATGTAGTCAGCGGATAGGCTCGTCTTGGAAGTCGTTGAGCCGATAGTCGGGCTTTGTTGCCGAAGTCCTCTGGTCAACGGATAGGCTTCGTGTCAGAAGCCCCCCAGGCCAGCAGGTAGACCTCGTTGCGGAAGTCGTCAGGCCTATGTGCAAGCTTCATCGCGAAAGTCCTCTGGCCAGCGGGTAGGCTTCTTCTTGGAAACCTTCCCTATGCTGCCCGTCGCTTGGGGTACCGTGTCGGCCTCGTTACTTGAGCAAAGTGGTGGCATTGTCGGCTGTGGGTCATTAATCCTGTCTATGTGGCCACGATTATGGGGGCGAGCATGCCTCCTAAAAAGACATGCTTGTCCCATCATTATAAAAGTGCGCGGGCCCTCCATCATTTCCAATTATGCTTGCTATTTGTCTTCTTCCCCAACATGCCTTGGTGATCCTTTGTTGCTGCATTGGTCTCCCTTTTTCTTGTCGTCGGCGCATAGCTTTTTTGGTGATCGTGCTGCTCCACCTCCTTTCACTTGCCCATTGCTGGATTGTGACCCCAAGAGCCACCACGACCCGGGGAGGGCAACGTATGCCACGGTCAAAGCCATGGCGATCACTCTGGCCATCCGGCACTGCACGATAGTCCTGGCAATGGTGGGTCTGTGAAGCACATTAGGGTCGACGTGGCTGTGGCCTCGTCGAGCCTTGCCAACGGTAGACATGATGATGGGTCTCCTAAGGACGCATGGTCTAAGATTCCCTTTGGGAAACGTTGGAGATGGGCCGAGCGTAGTGGAATTTTCATAAACACACTTGGAAGGTCCCTAGTGATAGAGGAGTTTCAAGACACGCTACTTCAAGATGACAAGGTTGTTGATCGGTAGTCTGTTTGCCCTTCGGCGGAGGACAAAGTGGTGCCTCAGCCGAAGGATGGTGAAATTGTCATGTTCACAGCCTACTTTGATGCTGGGCTATGAATTTTGTGTGCCAGCTTTGTGGCAGAGATCCTTCCGGTGTATGATGTGGAGTTGGTGTAATTCATTGCCAACGCCATCGCGTGACTAGCCGTCTTCTCCTAGGCCATGCATTCAGAGATGACTGTGCCGACCGCTTCACTGTTCGAATCCTTACATTTGTCGGTCCATTCAAAGTCACCCAAGCCACAGAGGATTGTGAATAACATGAGTGCTTGCTCCGAGGCTTGTGACAGGAATCGACTAAGGGCAGCAAGGCGGCCCGCCAGCCTCTGGACTTCTTTGACAGTATTGGGAACCTCCATAGTTATTATAGCATTGATCTAATCTCGATTAGCTTCGATACCCCTCTTGGATACTAGGAAACCCAGCAACTTGCTCACTTGGGCCCCAAAGATGCACTTTTTGGGGTTGTCAAAGGTTTCTTGGAGGTCTACAATATGCAAAGTTGCATGTCTACTTTTCATGACTACGTCATCCACATATGCTTTCATGTTCCAGCCCAATTGTGAGGCCATGACTGGGTGATCAGTCTAGTGAAGGTGGCCCTAACGTTCTTCAGTTCAAAGGGCATTTTGATAAAGTAGAATGTCCCTCCAGGGACGATAAAGCTGGTCTTGTTTTCATCTTCCTTGGCCATTTGGATTTGGTGATATCAAAATTATGCATCAAGGAAGCATACCCTATTGAGGTTGGTGAAGTAGACACACATGCGCTACTTCCCATTGGCCTTCTTGACTAACACTGGGTTGGTGAGCTAGTTCAAATGGACAATGTCAAAGGCGAGTAGCTTGGCGACCTCTGTCTTAGCGGCCTCCTGCCTGTCAAGGGATATCCTTCATAACTTTTGTTTGATAGGCTTCACGTCAAATTGCCTTGCCAGCCTACACTCACTGATGGACTAGTCCACCCTAGTTTTATCGGAGGGGGACCACGTGAATACGTCCACATTCCACTGGAGGACCTCCAGTAGGCTTCGCTCGACATCCAACTGTTGTGGTTACATATCAAACAATAGGTGGCAGGGCTTTGGGAGTGGTGGTGGGGCTCCCTCCCAATGCACACACCTTTCGGTGGGTACTTCGTGTGCCTACCTCGATCTGCCATGTGAGACCCTGATCGCTGAGGACTGTAATGACCCCCTTCAACCGGGAAGCTTCATGTAGAGATAATTATGGTGTGGGACCACCCTAAACATGTTTAGAGTGGCTCTCCCTAGGATTGCATTGTACGGATCTAGGAGGTCTACCACATCAATATTGACCACCTTTGTCCTAGCTTGCTTACCTCTGCTGAAGGTGACTTTGAGCGCAACTTGACCTAACACTTTAACCAGACTTCTGCCAATACTTTGCAGCAGGACCCCAGACAGCTGAAGCCTACTTCGTAGGATGCCTATTTGGTTGAAGGCACCAATGAACAAGAGATCTGTGGAGCTACGCCGGTCTACCAGGACCCTCCTTACTTCACACCCCGCTATGTTGGCCACGACGACCAACGGGTCTTGGTGGGGGAAGTCTACCCTAGAGACATCCTTTGCCATGAAGGTGATGTCAACACCGGCCCATGTCGGGGGGGTACCTGCATCGAGTACATGGCGACGTGGTGTACTCAGTGCGCATAGGCCCTCCACTACCTTTTGGAAGGGAATTTGAGGAATGATCATCCCATGACGGCGTTGGTCACACGCTGGGGTCTAGCTTCGATGCGCAATATAGTCACAGGGGCTCGCACGAGCGGGGCCTATGAGGGCTGCTACACATGTGCCACTACTGCTGCTCTCTTGTCCTAACTGCACTCCCTGGACGTGTTCTCATGGAGCGCCATGATAGTATGGTAATCGCGTGTGATGTGCTCCCTGTTGCCATGTATCTCACACCATGCCCTGTGGGGACGCCTGTCATCCAAGCCACACCCCTTCCCATGGGCGCTCCCCTTTCCTCTACTGCAGCCCCAACCACTGGGGGCGGTCACTTTGTCGCTTCCCCCTTCAATGTTGAACACGTACCTCTTTCAAAGCCCTTGGCGCTGCTTGCAGGTCATGCTCTCCCCCTGGGCTGAGGGGGCGGCCTTACCCTCCATGCTAGGCCCCACAACATTGACTTCACAACTCACTGCGTCCTTCTCAGGCCTTACGTTACTCCTCCATTTTTTTGAAGAGTGTTAGACAATGTGGATAGGTCATGAATATAGCAATAATAAATAATTAACATTTGGGTTAAATTAAAATTTGTGTTTATGAAAGTTTTGGATGATGCACTTTTGCAAAATAGGAATTGCTGGAATATTCACGTTAAGCGGTTTGACTGGCAGACTTTGACCACGATCTAGAGTCGGAGAGTAGTTGGAGACTCCAGTTACTGTAGAAGTCGAAGACCCTAGAGTCGGAGAGCAGTCAGAGACTTTGGAGTACTATAGAAATTGAAGATCCCGAAGTCAAAGAGCAGTCAGAGACTCTGGAGTATTGTAGAAGTCAAAGACCCCGGAGTTGGAGAGCAGTCGGAGACTTTAAAGTACTGTAGCAATTGGAGACCCTGGAGTTGGAGAGCAGTCGAACACCCCACAGTCAGAGACCCTCCAAGTTACAATGAACCAGTCGTAAACTACAGTGAACTGGTCATAAGATACAGCGAATCAATCATAAGCTACAACGAACCGGTTGTAAGCTACAGCGAAATGGTCATAAGCTATAGTGAACCGGTCAGTAGTCATAAACTACAGTAACCGATCGGTAGTAGAAGCTACAGTAACTGGTCGATAGTCAGATGGTGTAGTGACTGGTCGATGGTCGGTTGTTTAGGCTTCGAGTGCTACAATTTTAGTGACATTCTGGTACCCTGAGTAGTTGTAATATTCGAGTACTCATTCATGTTGGGCCAACGGCCTGACCGGCCTATGCATGGCAGTTAGACTGGTTTTTCTGAGTGGTCTGAAGTTGATTTTTGGAAAGCATGAATTTGAGATTGTGGATGATTTGGTTGATGTTGTGGATGGACAAGGGTGTGTTATGTGTGTGGACTGATATTGGTCAAGTTGGAGAGAACTTGTGCTAGAAAAATGTTCTTTGGTCTTTGCATATGCAGGTTGGGCGTGGAGACGGCCATGATCGATGACGAGGAGAATCAGGACTAGGATGGAGAAATTTGAGGTCCAAGCAGTCGAGAATGTCACGAGGTGGTCAGACTCATGCTAAAGCACATGGAGATCAAAGGTGGATGATGTGTGGAGAAGCTACGGGAGGTGCAGTCCTGGAGGCTTCAACACGTGATGTGTTGGAAGGAGTTATGGAAGGTGCCCATAACTAGAGGGTTTAGAGATTTTGAAAAACTCGTATTTGGAAGGGTTTTGAGTCCCTTGATTTTTAGAATCGGATAGGATTTCATGTCCATGTTCGATGTGGACATGGTTTGGGGTTCTAACATATAAAAGGAGAGAGAGATTAAGGTTTAAGAGATGCCTTTCATGGCTTTCGACAAAGAAAATTTTTTAGAGCTTTTGCTAGGGTTTGAGGGCATGCCGTGAGAACACTTTGTAGCCACGGAACATAATTTAGACATAAAAGATCAGATCTATTCTGAAGAAGTTAGTCGGCGTCGGAAGCGTGTTTTCTGTGCATCGTCTTTGACTCATTCTTGTTACGAGCAGAGTAGTGCGTGGCGAGATAGCATGGCGAGATAGCGTTCCTCCATTAACTTGATCGTTCACCAAGTCATCCACTCAATTGTCGCCAACAACATTGGTAGGGAGAGCATACCTCAGAATGTCTACTCGAAAGCGCTAATTTCTCAAATACACAAGTGATCGAGAGGTTCTGCTCCCGGTGTTGAAGATTTGGAGTATGTGCAAACTGGTCAAAGATCAAAGTATCAAGCGATCGTAGTTTACGAATGGTAAGGAGCTTTCGATAGCTGAGCGATTGATTGAGTGGTCGAATGTTGAGCAGTCAAAACCACTGTCAAAGTTTATGACTGGTAAGAGTTTACGATAGCTGAGCGGCTAAACATCTAGTGGTCGAAACTTTCATCGAGCACTAAGAGATTTCAAAAACAGAGGCAATCATTCACCCCCTGATTGTGGTATTTGATCCTACAAGTGGTATCAAAGCTGGTTGCTATGGCATTAGAGAGGTATGTGAAACGTCCCCCATGCTAGATGATATTGATTTTGCTTTTTAGAAGTGTCGTATGCAACTTACATTGAGGCTCAAGATTGTGATGTTTAGAATAAAGTTTCTAAACCTTATGAAAGTCCTGCTACTGTTACTACTCTAAATAAAATAGATGTTGATTTAAATGATCAAGCTCGTAACTTGTTGTTTCAAGGGATTTCTCGCAAATAATTTGATTATGTAGCTCATATTAATTCTACCCACTTAATATGGAAAAGTCTTTGCAATTATCATGAAGGAACCACTAAAATTAAGAAAGTGCATAAAAATCTTTATCAAAAAGAATATTCTGATTTTGCTATGAAGCCTAATGAATTAATTGATGATTTTTTTGCTCATTTTGAGAAGATATTGAGTAATTTGTGCGGTGTTAATGTTATTCCTGCTGATGAAGATAATGCAACTAAGATTTTGAGATCCTTAGGTTCTGAGTGGTTGATGGTGGTCATAACTGTTAATCAAACTATCGATTTAGATACTTTAACCATGAATAATATTTATTCTAAATTTAAAACCAATGAGATGGAAGCTTTGCAATCTAAGATTGATAAATCTTCATCTTTACCACTTGTGACTAATCCCGTGCAGGCTGCTTCGTCAAATGTATTATCTTATGTTTCTTTGTCTGCTTTGACTTCTTTTTCAGAGGAACTGTTTGAATAGCTACCTGAAGAGGACTTGATGTTGAAATATAAGGCACTTAACAACGTGAGGATGAGGAAGCTGGTGGCGTGATGAGTTTGATCAGATGCTATGAGTGTGGCTAGCCAGACCACATTAAGATAAATTGCCCCAAGCTCAAGAGGAAGGTGATCAAGCAAGACGAGAATTATCATTATCGGCCATCAAAGAACAACACCATGGGTGGAAATTTCTGTCGTATATTTGTTGAAAAGGTCCTATGGCTATCGAACGTCTTGATTTGAGTGATGTGGAATATGAGAGTTGTGACAACGATGACCATGACGATGTTGATGCTAAAGGTAACAAGAAGAACGACGATCTTACGAGCATGTGCTTCATGAAAAGAAGTGGTGACGACGATAGTGATCCCGATGAGGTAAGTCCATCATATGATGAGCTTGGAGATAGTTTGATTAAACTTGCTACTGAATTGAAAAGGACCAAAAAAATGAAAGAAAATAATTTTGTTGTTGAAAGCTTAAATTCTAATATTAATACACTTAGAGCTTATATTCCTGATAACGAATCATGTGAGTCTTATCAAGTTTTACATTCTGAGTTGGATACTGTTAGGTCAATTAATACATCAAACTTGGTTTAACTTAGTGATGTAACTGCTAAACTTGATGAATTAAAATTAGTACATGACTCTTGTGATAAAAAGTTAACATTCAAATGATGAAATTAAAAAGCTTAAGTCTAGTTGTTCTATATGTTTAGAGTCAAGTATTTCAAATGCTCAATCTAAAACTTCCTCTAGTTGTGAATTGATAGAAGTTACACTTCATTCATCTTAGGAATCAATTCAACAAATATTTTATCATGGGACAATATCTTGCTCTAACTGTCATAAGCTTAACATTGAAATAGAAGCATTAACTAGACAACTTAATGATTTTTACTAAAAAAAGATAGATCGGTTCGATCCAATGCTTGTAAGAATCTTTCAAATGAATTTGTTAAGTGCACATCTGATTCCTCATTGGCTAAAGAAAATTAGTATTTTAAGGATACTTTAGAGATATTTTCTTTTGGCAAGAAGAATTTGAATATAATTGTAGACAAGTCAAAAACAAGTGTGAAAAATCATGGTCTAAGATTTAATTTTGTTGAGCAAACCAAGAGTAATCCTCCTAAGATTGTTAAAGTAATCATCCTAATTTGAAGTAAAATTTGAACAAAAAATTGTCTTTAAATATGTTGGTATCGTGAAGGATTAATTTACCAAAGTGGGTGTTATGAAGTCGATTGATATGACTTCTCATCAAGTCAAGTATCAATGCACTCATTGTAATAGAGATGATCATTCGGTTCAATTTTGCTTTCGAAAAGCGAAGAAAGAAAAGAAAGACAAGTTAAGAAAGGGTTCTCGAGTGGAGTCTATGCAAGCTCCTTGTTTTCGCTTTGCTCCCTCTAATCAATCTTCTGCAGGTTTGGGAGCTTTTGGAATAGGACCGATCGGACCAGCTTTTTCCATGCGATCAGACTGGTCGGCTGTTAGACCAGCCTTGCTAAGGGGGTCAGACTGTCTGGTTGTCAGATCAATGTTTTCCACAAGATCAGATCGGTCGACAATCAGACTAGCCTTACTGAGGCAGTCAGACTGCCCCATGGTCGGACCAGCATTTCAACAACTGTCTGATTAGAATTTGACAGAGGTTAATTCTTCACTTAAATCTTTATTAGTGCATGTCTTTGCTCCTGTTCGTTGAGTATATCAGTACTGGCTACCTAAATCTTTATTATCTAACCCTAGTACTAAGATACCAATGATTGTTCATGTTTTGTAGGCTCATTGCAAGCGGAAGGAGAACATATGATTCATTGACTCTGGTTGCTCTCGCCACATGACCAGCGACTCATGATGGTTTTTCTCTCTCACTCATTCCCCTGGTGATGAGATGATAACTTTTGGGGACAATTCTCAAGGATGAGTTCTTGCAAAAGGTGTTGTGCGCATCACCGACAAAATCATTTTAGAAGACATCACTTTTGTCAGTAAGTTGAGCTATTATTTACTTTTAGTTTCACAGTTGATAGACGATAATCTTGAGGTGAGCTTTTAAAAGCATTCATGCTGCATTTTAGATTCATCTGGTGATCTAGTATGCAAAATTATTCGAGTTGGTCGTTTGTTTAAAGGTGACGATAGCTAAGCGGTTGAACGCCTAGCGGTCAAAACTTTCATTGAGTACTAAGAGATTCCAAAAAGTGTAAACAATCATTCACACTCCCCTCTGATTGCAGTATTCGATCCTACGAAGAGCTTGGCCACCGTCTTTATAGGCTTTTGGGCATTGTACTCCACAAGGTACCCTTTTCGAAGGCCTCGGATGGCGACATTGATGATTCTCTTCTTGTTGACATCCTTGACCAGACATCTAACCATCACTAAGCGCTTAAAGTATTCTCATAGCTTCTCTCTGGGAGCTTGCTTCATTGCGAAAAACTGGTCGGCGTCGATCCGCTCTGCGTAGTTGCCCTGGAAGTCACTGTGCATGAGGTCATGGACCTGCTCCCATGCATAGATGGAGCCATGGACGATTGTGATGAACCAGGATAATGGTACTCCCTGCAAAGTGAGCGGCAGACCTTGGCCTTCATCAAGTCATCCCCTCCTGCAGCCTCGATAGCCTTCTTGTAGATGTGCTGGAACTCTTGGGGATCAATGTCATCCTTGTAGGCCTCCATCGTGGGCATCTTGAAGTCCTCTGGCTAGGCGTGCCACTGCAAACCTGCAATGAGGAGGGACTCAGAGTCCATCCGTCTGGTGCTGCAAGCACCGACGCTGGCATTCAGACTCTTTGTCCTTTCCGCGGTTGCCTCCGTAGCAATGTTGGTGGGGTCTATTGGCGCTGTGCCTCTTGCATCTCTTGTATGGCCCTTCGTAGATTCGCTAGCTCCAACTGAAGCATCCCACAGATAACCTCTAGCCCGCTACCGCCAACTCCTGGTGTGGGCACCAGAGTGCTCTTGGCTCGTAGTGTGGCGGTGGCATGGGCGTTGGAACTGCCAGGGATCGTCGTGGTTGGGTCCTTCGCTCGTGACGCCATCAGTTCCGCAACCTACGCCACTGTCGGGGGGCCTTCTTCGCAGCCTACCACGGTGCCAGACGTGGCCACCCTGGTGCGCTGCTGCCACGGGGGTGGGGGTCCTCGACCACCGACTCTACCGCCCCCACAGCTGTGACAGCCTTCCTTCGCTTTGGGGCCGGCACCGCCTTCCTCTTCGGTGCCATCAGACTCAAGCGGTTCGGTGGTGCCAGTGGCTCGGTCTTGACATGTGGTTTCTACACCGCTCCCCATGGATGACGCCATCTATAGGGTTACACACCAAATAGTAGTGTCAGGGCTTTGAAAAGGCCTGAGAGGGGTACCTGAGTCTAAAACTCAAGTGAGGAGAAAGGTGTAGAATGGATGCCTTGTCCTCAATCTAACAATGGTGTCTTCTTTCTTGGTGTTTTTTCTCCTCTTCTTCCATGGTGCCCTATGGCCATATTTATAGCAAGAGGTGGATATCAAGACAGCTCCTCGTCTCATCGAGCTTTTTTCGAAAATTAACACAGTTTGATTTAATATTATTTTATTGATAGTTTGGGAGTATTATTAGAATCGAGCTAACGAGCCGAGCCGAACCAAAACAAAATTTAATTTCATCCAAAATTAAACTCATTCAATGTTTAACCAATTAACAAGTGTAATTAAAGTAATTTTGAACCGAGCCAACGAGCCCCAGTAACGAGTTTTGTCCACCCCTATTTATAGCTATGGGTGAGGATATTTACACAAGTACCTCTCTTGAGATCTTTACTAACGTGGATATACATGTCTTTTTCTTGACATGTTTTAAATGAGCCTACCTTTTACTTATGTACATACTTAGACTGTGCATGGTGGGCCGACTGGGCCGTAGGGCCACTCCCCTAACACAAGTTTCATCCAGCTTTCAACTAGCCTCTTCTCCTGCGCCCATCCTTGCCGTTCTTGCCAGTGAGGTGGGGTGGTGCCGTGGCATTAGGGTAGGCCAGGGCGCCAGGCACGGCAGATCACGTTGGTTCGAGCTTGATAGCCAGCAACGGATGACTTGAGTGTCAAGGGGTTGTAAGATGTGGATATGATGTTCTAGCTAGAGTTTGGATCCAGTCATTCAGGGACCAAGGCGCTGGGGTACAGGGGTAGTCGTCGCCAACAAGATCACGACGATGAGCCATGAGGGAGGCGCGACGAGCCTATTTCAGGGCGAGAAAATCAGTGGAAGTTATTCTCCTTTTTTTTGAAGAAAAAAAACTTTAGTGTCTCACTTACGGAAGGTATTTGTTAGATCGCATAGCTAGTGTAATGTTTTGGTACTACTTTTCCTAGTGCCTAGTGCTGTACATGAAAACTTTCCGTTTTTTCAGAAGCCCAACAAAAATTTGACGAAATGCCAAAAAAATTACTTACAGAGGAACTCCTCATATAAGCGAGTGTGTCGCAGCCGATGACGATGATTTTGTTATCCACGTTCGATAGCCTGAAAGGTGTGTTAGTGATGTTGACCCTTGGGTTCCTGTACGACATTCCGCCCGTGGGCGGATCGTAGCACTGCGAAGATATCTTCGTCTTCATCCAGGCTTTGCCGTCGTGCACGGAGATCTTGGTCACCTCGAATTTCTTGTAGAAAGGCTTGGGGGTGTTGTTCACGGTAGTGTTGCAGCTGAGCTGAAAGTGGCTGCGGAACGCGCACCGCTGGCCGATGCCGAACGGGAACGGGATGTCAACGTCGCCGCACCTGGTCTGGCAACCAGGAAGCCCGCCTGCCGGTGCCGGTGCACCGGCGTTGGCCAGCATCCAGACGGCCGAGAGGCAGAGAAAAAGATGGCTGGCAAGAAGCAGCCGAGAATACCCCATCATCCTTGGTAATTTGGCAAGTCCAGTGGGTGGTCGTGTGTCCGGTGGTTGTGCCCTGAGTCCAAGTCTTGATGGGGCCTATAAATAGATGGACTAGCCTAGCTAGTGTTGCTCTCGTAAGGCAAAGTATGGCCGGCTAACCTCTGTAGTTTGCAACGACTGGTTCGTTGAAGCGGAAAGTATTGCTAACCTGTGTAGTTTGCAACCACGTTTCGTCTATTGAATCTAGTATCGCTACACGTATGCGTTGTGGAAAAAGTAGACACGAACCCGTGTGGGAATACATGGTGCAAACGCATCTATCTGGACTTTGCTATTTGGCAGGATATAAGCGATAGAATAGAATGAACAATATCACGCACGAATCCCTCGTGTGACGCAAACTTGCAACGTGCTCCGTTATGACTTATGAGACCCTATTGGCTACGTCCTACCGCAGATCCAACGATGGAAGTTTCTCCCTCGGGGAAAAAAAAACGAACGAAGTTTCACCTTGGGTAGATTGGACGGCTCCGATCTCAATCACCAAGGACAACGTACGGTCTCAATCTCCGTGGGTAGATCGGACGGCTCCGGTCTCAATCCACGAACGCAGCCGATTGTTCCCGAGGAAGCAGAACGCATTGAGATTTGGAACTACCTCTTATGATGGGCACGGTGGGTACTTAGGCCAGTCTCAGTGGGAGTTTCATCTGCATTTAATAGGCTGTCACATAGACATTTTTGATGATATAGCAACATTTTTAAGAAGAGAGAGAAGAAGTGAGTTTCATCTAGATGAAACTCTCTTGGCACGATTACCAACTTTATATGAGTCATGAAATTAAATGTCTATGAAACAATAGAATGAAACTATGGATGTTTCATCTATATTTCATTTCATTTTACATGATGTGGCAGTTTTGGAAACAACACCATGAAACTCTCCACTGAGAATGGCCTTATTGTGCGACTGCCCTGCGTGAAACTCTTAAGATTTATTTCTTAATAAGAATTATCTTCTATTCTAAATTAAGAAGAAATTTATCTTTAATCAATAACATCTTAATAAGGATTATGTCTCTTTTAAATTAAGAAGAAATTTATCTTTAAGCAATAATATCTGACGGTTGCTATAGTTTTGTTTAATTAGGACCCACTTGATTAAAGACCGGATGTTTTGTTTTTTTGTGAGAATTTTTAGCTTTTTCTCTTTTTTTCTTATCGACTCTAAAACGTCTGTCATCGGTTTTTAGTAATAAATAGAAGATGCCATTATAAGGTAATGTTTGCTCTGAAATAACGATCTGCATGCAAATGATTACTGTAATTGTCTTGTTTAATTGGTCCGACAGAGATCGATTTGATTGAATGGCAAAGCAATTGGCTTATGAACCGTATTATGCCACTCTCTTTTGATATTACAGCAAAGCAGCATCTGAGATTGAACAAAAACACATTTCGTGGATCTGGACAGTTTGATATGGTAGTTTGCTATTACAACAATGACCAAAAACCGTTCAAATTTTACTTCAAGTTGGCCTAGTTAGCTTGTTGGGCTAAGTTGTATGTTGTAGCTGAATGGTTATCGATCGCCTGCCGGTGCCGGTGTACCGGCGTTGGGCAGCATCCAGACGACCAAAAGGCAGAAAAGAAAAGGAAGCCGAGAATACTCCATGCTCAGATGTCCGTGGGTGGCAGGTCTGTATAATATAAATAGATGAAGGCACGGAGCAGCCGGCCAGCCGGGCAGGTCTTTTTTTTTTTTGAACTGGAGCCGGCCAGGTCTGAAAGACTGCAATTGACTCTGCTGGCATTGAATAGAATGACTGCCGGCCTGCCGGCCTGCTCCTTCCGGTTGAATAGAATGACTGCCGGCCTGCTCCTTCCGGTTGTAGATGTTGACTTCTGGCCAGATGTTAGTTTTTTTATAATCATTTAATTAAAGAAAAAAATAATAATAAGAAAAATAAATAGATAACGTGGTTATATCTCTGTAGATAATACAAAGGAATAAGAAAAAAAACCAAAAAAAACTGAAATTAAGAAGTCGACATGTTCATTCCAACTTCTAGAAGGTAGAAGCCAGAAGCCCAAGCTACTTAAAGCGAGGCGTCTGGCAAACTCCAATGCATCGATTGACCTGTTCCACTTTTTTCCCCGAAGACCCGGTATATCATGATTTTAAAAACTTTTTGAATATATATATATATATATATATATATATATATATATATATATATATATATATATATATATATATATATATATATATATATATATTCAATATTTAAAACTACGAAAGCTCTGGGCATGGTCTATAATTGTTGGTCTTCAAATTCTACTTTTAACGGATAATAAGTGGAATAACATATATAAGTGTTTTGTTTGCAAGGATCTACAATAAAATTCCACATCAGAAAGACCTGATTAAATGCATCTCTTTATATTTGAGGGAGAAAGAGAATAATCTACTATGTTTGTTTGTTTGATGCAATCTGATTATCCATTATAACTATTATAGTTATATACTATATCCATTTGAAAATATAAGAATATTGTTTCAAAATATAAGGCACACATGGAGATTTAATGACGTTTCTCTCATTAGTTCTCATTTATCTTCCGCCTCTCTTTAGATTTATGAGAAAAACATCCATGGTAACTATTTTGATATTTTCTCTCTTTTTTCAAAGACATTAACACTATGGATATCATGGTCATTTCCCTATACATCATACTCTCGAGTGTAGTTACTCCCATCCGTGATATATCACCTAACGAACCTAACATATTTTTTATCACCTTAAGTGTAGTTATATATTGATTCTAAGATACTCTAATGCCAACCACATGAAAAAATTGCAAGGGAGCACTTAATTTTTGGCATATTTTGCTACTACCTTTATATTCGTACATAAAAAGGAATATATTCAAAAAAAGTAAAAAAAATATAAATACCACCTTAAAAGTATATATACTACTTAGATTATGTTATATACTCATATACTGCACGTACATACCCTCATTGCGCGAAAAACTCCTTACTTTGTGAGATACGATATAAGGAGTAACTATATGTATATCTATGTGTGTATATATATATACATATATGTGTATGGAGACAAAGTCGAATTTGGTACTGTTTCGCATCGTATTATAAAACTAGTCGTATGTAGACAGTATTTGCAAAAATGGCACTTTTGCCATCTGGTGGGCGGGCGGCAACACGCGGGAGGCGACACGCGGCCAAGCCACCGACGGCAGACGCCTACCACCCCGTCAGTAGATGGCAGGAAGCCTACCACCTGGTAGAGGGACGGCAGGCAAGCCTGTTGTCTGGTGAGGGGCGCGGCAGGTGATTAAGCCGACTGATTAGCCAGCTTAATTACCTGCCCTAATTTTTTTTACATTTAGTACTTTTTTGAATTTTTAAATATATCAAATGAGCTAAAAAGATTACAAAAAATTATATACAGCCTCCTGATGCAATGTACCTCATAATGTAATTTTTGGGTAATTTTATCCATTGTGAATGTTGCTCAAAAATTCATAAAAGTTTGGTATTTTTATGAGTTTTTACATATAGCAAACGAGCTCCAAAAATTATGAAATTTTATGTGAAGCCTTCCGACATAGTCATAGTTAATGTGCAAGTTTTTTGGAATTTTATGTGGTCTAAATTTACCACGTTTATTCAAGTTAATTTAATCATGAATTTACAAATATTTTATGGTTTTTTACAATTTTATACATTAGGAATATTTGTACAAGTAAAAGTAATTATAGTAGTACAAAAAATACGTCACCCTGGATGCAATATGGCTCATCTATCTGAGCCACTGCTACCTCCTCCCCATACGTGGCCTAGTCTTCTGTTAAGCACGAGCATATCCTGTGGGGTACGTCAATCAGTCTGGAGGTTGCGTCTCAGGTCGAAGGAGGTATGGAGACTGTTCTATTTGCTTAGTGGCCGGCGGCGGTCCAGTAGGCTCAGGTGCAGTAAGCTGGGTCCAATAAGGGTCGTAGTCCTCCAGTTGAGACATGCCGAACTGTGAGCCGTCCGCAATAACGGCGTGAATGAAGGAATATAAAAATCCCCCTCGTGATGCGAAGGAGCTCTCGCCTTGACCGTACGATGTGGCAGCAAAGCCGGAGGACCTCTGCCCACTGAAGTGTCCAAACTCTAGGTATGTTGTGAACGCTAAGCACTGCCCTACGTACACTGCAAACCCTGGCACTATCTACTGCTCTCTGGAAGTATCTGGGAGGCCTGTGTCGTTATCAATGGACTCGTCGTCACCCCCACATTGAATTTGAAGCTGCAAGATGAAATGATATTAGTCACAATAAATATTCCGGATATACAATGCAAATCTCATACCTCCCGAATGTGCAACGAAGATGAATAACGGGGAGCGGTAGTGTATGCAGGTGGTGCGGACATCAAAAGCGATGCATCTCGATGATGGACCTGCGGCGGGAGAACGCCATGATGTGAGTGGAACACAAGACCTAATAGGAAAACAAAATGTAGATTCATACTTAAGTTACCCCCTCGTCGGTACATTGCATGGATGATCAGCGGCTAGTACTATGATGTCAGGCAGACTTAGTAGATTGCGATGGGTGGCAAGACTCGCTAGGTCACGATAACCTAGCAGGTGAGCATGGTACCCCCACTGGGTAGCTCATGTGTGCAGTGTGATCTGTGGAACATCCGTAGTTTATGTTGTGCACTATTTTTAGCCTACTTTAAGATGAACTCCATAGTCTTCTATAGGGACAGTGGTGTCTCGGTGCTGCTGATGGTGGCCTCTGACACGCTTGCGATGCATTGTGCCCACTCTAACTGAAGTGACATACGAAACATGTTTAGTAACGACTAGTATAAATTTTTTTGAATGAAACGATAAGATATTTGAACTGTCTTATGTTGTCATGCCACCATGAAGTATTGTGGGGATCGATCGAGCATTGCAGACTTTCCTCATGCGTGATTTGCTTGGGGCAATTTGGTGGAGGAATGGTGAGTCTGCTGCATAACCGGGGTACGTACCACTCCAAGTACTCGTTGTATGCCTGGATGTCGTATGGTCGTTGCTCCATGATGACATCGAGGTACGCCATGTCCGTCCATGCTGTCGTCCACTACTGCTCAGAGCCCGCCAGTCCATACCAGGCCGACCAGCCCTTGATTGTCTGCATTTCCAGAATCATCGACGTTACATAGCAAGACATATAAAGTGTATACAGTAGTTGGATGGAGTTTGACTCACCGGTGTACGGCTTGCGGTAGGAACTTGCCGTCTAGAGGGGGCACGGCCTGGTGCAAACTGAACTGTCACATCACGCGCAGTGACGCGTCGGCCTCCACCATGTACGAGAACTCCAGATGGTGTGTCATCGCCCATAGCTTCGCGTCCTCCAGGCAATGCAGGGACAGTCTGTACGGTGATACACGATGCAAAAAAATCTATTGTCCATGGACCCCATATGACGTCGCTGTCGTGCAACGACTTAAACTCATTGTGCCACAGCAAGTAGCATGTAACATCCTAATTTTCAGAGCCTGTTAAAGCTTTTAAAATAAAATTCACCATTTTGATTTTCTGGAATTAATTAAAGCTTAAGTGGAATTTTTGAATTAAAAGGATTCAATATGGCTAAATTAAACAATAACATTTAATAGAAATACTTTATTTGGGTTCCTTGTGATTCAAGGAATTTTCTAGAATTTTCTGTTATTTTTCTGGATTTGTTCGCTATTTTCTAGAGCTCAAAGGAATTTATGGAAAATTTTGAAAATAGAAAAGCCTAAAACCAGTTGGGCCGAGCCCATTACTACTCCTCCAGCCTAGCCCGCACCCTTCCGCCTTGCCACATGTTAGCAATCGGCTGCTACCACCGTATCCGATCCGTCCGCTCTGCCTGCCTCCGTTGCAGTTAGATTGCCACGTGTCGACTATACGAGGTGTCGGCTACTGTTCATCTTCCTCCTGAGAGCTTGTTGACGTGTTCATTTCGAATTGCACCACCGTTTTCCACGCCGTCCCTGCCTCGGTGTGCGTGCCCGTCTCGGACTCAATGCCGTGTCCTAGCTGCCTCCTCGATGTCTGGGTATAAATGGCCGGCCACCCCTCTCAGTTTTTCCATCCCGAGCTTCTACCACCCTAGTTGCTGTAGCCGCTTCTCCACCATCATCTTCATCTTCGGCCGTCGAGCTTCGCTTCCATTCGCTGTTTTTTCCTCGCCATTCCACCGCCGCCTTTGAGCCATCGTTCAAGCCACTGCCTCTCTCCCGCCCGGCCAGCCGCCACCGTCTTGTCGGCTAGTCCGCCGCCTCCCGCTCGTTCGTGACTTTAACTCCATACTCCACCGTCTGTCGTAATCATCACCTCTGTCTCCAGCTACGCAATCTTTGATTGACTGAACAAGTCTTCCTGGGACCATGATTCAAACAATTGAAAAATTCAATGCGTAGAGCGTGCTGTGTTCGATGATTCCCTCAGCTGCTTTGCATAACCGCAGCTTGGCAGTTGGAGCCAAACAGACTATATTGATAAGGTCAACTATAGAAGCAAAACTTGTAGCACTTGACACAACTACTGTTGAGGCTGAATGGCTGAGAGAGTTTCTGTTGGACTTGCCATTGGTTGAGAAACCAATACCAGCAATCCTGATGTGCTGTGATAATCAAACAGTGTTGGTCAAAGTCACAAGTACAAAGGATAATATGAAGTCCTCTAGACATGTGAAGAGTAGGCTTAGGTGGTGATCATTTCAGCTTCAGCTTTTAGCTTCCGGCTTATTTTTCACTATTCATAAATTTCGTCTTTTTCTGAACTTTTGGCTTTTTGTTGAGCTTTTTTTGCTGGTTCTTTTTTTCCCGTATTTGTTTGAATTATACGTAATGGGCTAACATATTTTTTAATTTTTTTAAATTTAATTATGCTAAATAAGCATCTGTCAGCTACAGTGTTTTTCAGCCAGCTACAATGCTTTTTAGCCATATGCCACTCAAAATAAGCCAAAATGATCACACAAATCTGTCAGAAAACTGAGAAACTCCAGAGTAATTGTTGTGAACTATATTCACATTGAGAAAAAATCTGGCAGAACCTTTTACTAAGAGGTTAGCACGGAAAGCGATTTCTGTTGCACCTATGGACATGGGAATGAGGTCTATTTGAGTTCCATCACAATGATAATCCATGCCTTCTTGATCGGAGATCCCATGACTTCGGTAATGGAAAACACAAGTCGATGTTGTAACAAAAGAGTACATAATCATTGTATTCATGTCCTAATAAACAAAGTACTCTCGACTGTATGGAATATTGGTATAAAGTCTTAATATATTCTGTTGTCCAATTGAGAAAAAGGTATTAGCCTACAGGATACCTAGAAAGAATACATCTACTTGAGCCTAACTGTGTGGTCGTAGTTCATGAGAACAGAGCATTCTCTCTAGAAACTTCATGAGCAGAAAAGGGAGCATGACCCTATAACACTCCGTTTAGGTGTGGTTCATTGGTAGCTTAGTACTTATTAAGATTTTAAGTGAAATCTGGTCATGAAAAGCTGTGAATTCAAGGCATAGTCCATTTATCAACTGTGAGAAGATGAATCTTATCATTCTAGATGTAAGTTCAATCTGTACGGGAATTACACTAAAAGATGTTATATTAACAGTACTTCAGCGCAATATCTTTGATATTTTTCTTTTACTTCTTGCTTTAGAATTGGTGGGGGATTGTTAGAAAGAAGCCCATATTAGTGAGGCTTATTTTCTATAATTCCAAAGTATGCATGATTTTGTAATATATTATTAAGGCAAGGTGGAGAAGACCAATTTATAAAATGGAGCTTTTGACATTCCTTGAATCATATGACATATGGATGAGGATGGCACGAAGAGGGTTTTGGCTAAACACACACATGCACGCACGCAAGCACGCGTATTTGCACATTTTCGCATGAAAATCGCATGACTTGTGATTTATAACGCGTGACCGTGCCGTGATGTGGCGCGCCAGTTGATAGACCAAGTCTACCTTTATTTTTGTTGAGTCAAATATCATCTCTCCTTTTAACTGGTCAACAGCCAACGCGCCAGTTGACAAGATTATTTTCATCACGAGCGAGTGAGACCTCTTGACACCCAACGCGACAACAGCCCTTCTCGTGGCAGACAGCATTCGATCGATACGTGATCGGTAGTAGACAGTAGGTGCCGTGCCCGGGGCGAGGAGAGCGCAGCAATTGATGGCAACTTGGGTAAAGGCGGCTTGACGAATTGTGCGCTGGATGCGTGTACAGTACAGCACAGTGGTTTCTGACTTCCCGGTAGGGAGAAAAAAAAGCTACAGTAGGGAGAGTGACGGGCGAAAGTTGCATTTGGTGGGCTTAAGACTGCAAAAAATGGCCGGTTGCAGTGGACCGTCTATAGGTTAGGCCTACCCGGCTTTGTAAACGTGGTTCGGCCGTCTATGTTGGGGGAAAAAAATTCGGTGGATGCTGTTTCCATAGAGCCTGCTGTGCATACGTACCTTAGATAGAAGCCACGCGAACACCGAATACATCGTACGGCAACCTCCGCAGCTCCCTCGTGATGCGCCAAGATCAACTTCCGGCTCCGTCTTCCGGCTCCTCGCGTACTCGCGTCATCTCGGCTCGTTGCTGGAGTCTATCTGTATCTTCGTCTCCTCGCTCCTCCAACTGGATGGTCAAACTTCAAGGAGCAACATTAAATGGGCGTGAGTAACCTTTTCCAGTTCTGTGTATGCTGGGCCCTGGGTTTGCTGCTCTAGACAAGAATGTCATCTCTATATTAAAACAACATATGCAATAGATATTAAGCTGAATATGCAATATTAACATAAAAGATCTTTACAAAAAAATTTTAAATAAGAGATCTTAACCAATTGAAATACACATCTACGGTTCTCTGTTGTGGGGCTAGTTCAGAGTCTACAGCATCAGAAGGCTGGAGTACATGGTGCAAATTCTTTTATTTAATCAACAAGAAGTCCATAAGCAAACTACACATTTCATTCTAGCAAATGATAGTAATCATACCTTCCAATTTTATGCATCTTTAATTTTCCTTTTTATCATCTACTTCATTATATCTTGGTATCACCGCAAATGATTTTTGTGCCTTTTGGCATCTGGTACCATTTTTCTCAATAGGTTGCAGCTTGGGATGCAAACCTTGTTACCCCACACAAACGCATGGGAAATGCTGGACTGTACCTTGAATCACTTTGCGATGGTAACTCTTTGTGTTGACAAAAAAATGACTGTCATTTGTTGTTCTTTTTTGTTATAAGAAGGGTTTTAAAACCCAGTTCTTAGTGGGAACTTATCCGTACAGAACCCTTGCCAAAATCCATAGTGAATCAGGCTGGAATTGGCCAGAAACCATAGAAGCTGATTAATTTCGTTCTATGAAGAAATTTGAAAAAAAAAGTGCATATTTCATTTTTTCTTTATGCTTATAGAGTATTGATTTTACATCAAAGAACAACAACAAGAAGAAGAAGAAGATTTATAATAAGCTTGACTCAGTCAAAAATAAGGCTAACTTGCCAATTCCACTTATTTGAGATTGTCCAAGATGCAACGCACTACCTGTACTGGGATTTCAGATATAGGATACAGTTGCTGTTGTTTTCTTTTTTATTTGGAACTCTGGTGGCAACCACACAGTTACTTGTTGCTCAGATGCATGTAATCTTGCTGATCTGTAGGATGGTCACTTTCTGGTGTGCTAGTTCATTTTTCAATTTTCATTGCCAGAATGTAGAGGAGGACACAACAATTGCAATAATGTGCAAACTGAACCAGACTTGCATACACTACACTGCTTCAAACGACTGTGCTAAAATTAACATATATCATCTAGATGCAACCAGAAATACATTTGGATATCTAAGATTCAAAATGTAGCATATATCAGATTACACATTTTCATGATTTTGACCTCCATCAAAATGTAATTTCCTAACAGTCGACTGCAATGTGGCATCTTGCTCAACTAAAAGACCTGTATATCCTCCTTGCATGTACGGAGAAGCCATGGTCGAAAAATCAGGGATGAAATTAAAGGGTGGCATTCTAGCATTATCATGTTCGTCTTGCATGAGTGGAACAGCCATGGTCGAAGATTGCCCGACATTAAGATCAGCACATTCATCTCTAGTCTGTACAATATTATTTGGATCCTCACCTACAATCAAACTTATATAAGATAAGAGAAGCTAAAAAATATAATGCGAAAGCTGCTAGAGTGGGTAGGATCACTACCTTTCTTTTGAGTTGTTGTCTTCTTCTTCCCTGACTTCTTTTCAACCACGTTTTTGAAGCGTGAAGTCTTTGGTCCTTTTATCACCCGAGGAACTCTAAAAGATATTGTACCATTTAATGTGTCACTGTCACGTTCATTCGGAATTAGCGGAACATCATTGGATTCTTCTTGTATCTGCCTAAGATAAGTATCTGCTTCCAAGTCCATTTTTTTAATAGCTTTCTGCAAATCATCAAGCAGTTCTTTTGACACAGAACACTTCAATGCAACAGATGTCGCATTTCGAGAGATAAGAGCAGCACGTGTTTTCAAATCTTCCTTCTCGCTTCCTTGTTTCTCAATATAAAATCCTCTTTTTGCATATTTTGTCCATCTATTCAGTATATATTGCGATGGCAAAATGTAAACTTGATTCATATTGAAGACTCTGAGTGCATGCTTGCACAATAGACCTGTAAAGATATGGATGCCATTTTATCAAATTGTAGTATAAAACCTATTGCAAAATAAATTGTGTGCACGTACCTATGGATTCGAACTTTCTGCAAGAACAAGCAATAGTGGAATCCGCAGAGTTGAATACCACTATTGCGCCATGATCAGATTGCATATGCGTAACAAAAAATGTTAAGTTTGTCCCCTCGGTTTGCAATAAATTACAAGACAATGTGAATTGTTTTTTAAATTCTTCCTCAAACTCTGAATACATCCTCCGTGTATATGACTCAGCTGCAGTCCTCAACATAGGTAAATTTGGGATATAAGTAACTGGGATTTTGCCACGTGACTTGAAATCATCATCCAGCTCATTTTCACGGAGACTAGCTGAAACCTTCTCACATTCTACAAGGAGTTCCGAAAGACCAAGTTTTCGACGAAATCTTTTCTTGAACACATTATTCATACCTTCGCTCCTCTGAGTCGAGTTCATATCCGCCGTAAAAGAGTCACGGTAGACAGCAGCCCACTTTGCCCTCATATTATACAGGTTTTTCATCCATGAGTTATCCTCAAGATTGTATTCCCTCAACAATCCATGCCACTTTTCAATGAAGTAAGCTTCTGATCTATCCTCATACACACATCTCTTAAAATCAGGTAGAAAGTTGTTATCCGAGTCATGAATTACATGCCCAAGATGTTTAGCAGCATTTAGGCAAATGTGCCACAAACAAAGACGATGACATGTATTTGGGAATACATATGCAATTGCTCCTGCCATGGCTGCGTCTTGATCAGTGAAAATTGTGCTAGGATGCTTGCCTGACATTGCTGTTAAGAATGTTTCAAAAAGCCAAACAAATGATTCAATAGTTTCATTATATAATAGTGCAGCCCCAAAAATTATTGTCCGCTTGTGATGGTTGGTTCCAAGGATCGGAGCAAAAGGCATCTCAAACTTATTAGTCTGAAAAGTGGTGTCAAATGACACAGCATCACCAAAGCACTTATAATCCATGATAGATTGACCATCTGCCCAAAAGAAATTTGCTATCCGACCATCTTCCTTATCTATCTGAATAGCATAGAAAAATGAAGGATCCTCCAACTGCTTATTTCTCAAGTATTCCAACAATGTTTGTGCGTCATTGGCTTCTAAGTACTTCCTGCGCTCACGACCAATCTCATTGTTGCAATCCATCTTAGAGAATGGCACCTTGTCCGCACCTCCATAAAATTCCTTCATGAACTCATACACCTGGGCTGGCTTCATCCCGGCTTCACGTATCTGGCCAATTAGCATTCTGTCCGCCTCTATAACACGTCGTTGGGACCTCAGCTTGTGTGACTTATTTGGACTAGCAAGATAATGATTATGATCAAGTACAACCTTTTGCACTCTCCAAATCCCCTCTCTACTGACACTAAACTGAACGCGAGCATTGCAACCTGTCCTTGTGGTGTCCATCTGTGATAAAGCATTTTCTCGATGTCCTTGGTTGCTGCAAACTATATATTTCTGACTTATAGTTTGATCTGCTCTGCGCTTTGTCAGGCTCTTTCTAATGCTGAACCCAACTTTACCGGCATAGGTGTTGTACATCTCATACGCTTTGTCCTCTGATTCGAAAGTCATTCCAACTTCAGGAACAATCAAAGTTTGCCCAACTTTATCAACCATCTCCTATCGATAAATTGAGAATTAAAGTTATATTGCCATTATATAAAAATAATTTCATGTTCTCCCTTTTTTCAAAGTGTAGGACATGTTGTTCTTGTTTAATTACCTCATCTGGTGCTTCATCCAACTCATCTTCCATGGCGATCGACTCGGTCGGTGCAATCTAGCATATGGTCACACAGATCAGTACTAATTACAATGCACAAGGAACGTAAATGATTGTCCAAGAAAACGAGTAAAACAACCATACTTGTGAAGTCTGTTCCATGCCGCCTGCACAACTCTCGGCGATCGCGTCATCCGCTTGTGTCCTTGTTGTGGCGAAGATGACGGCGGCGGCATCATCACCCTCTTCCCCTGCCATAAAGGCCACCGGTGCACACTAGAAAACTGATTCAGGGAGAATTTCTGCTGCCCGCAATGGCACCGGCGGCCTAGGGTTTAGCCTCTCGTACAGATGCGTATGGAGGAGCGAGGAGACGAAGAACAAATCGGGGGCATCGAGCTTGTCATACAGATAAACTCCAGCAACGAGCCGAGATGACGCGAGTACGCGAGGAGCCGGAAGACGGAGCCGGAAGCTGATCTTGGCGCATCACGAGGGAGCTGCGGAGGTTACCGTACGATGTATTCGGTGTTCGCGTGGCTTCTATCTAAGGTACGTATGCACAGCAGGCTATATGGAAACAGCATCCACCGAATTTTTTTCCATGTTGGGCTTGGTATGGCGCCCCTGCAACTGACGTGGAGGCGAGGACAATCCTTTTGGAGAAGTTGCTGTGGCTGAGGCAATGCAATGAAGCTGACAAGAATGCGAGGGCAGAGTTTGGCAAGATGGAAGTCTGGGAAAAGGAATTTGATGTAATCTGTATTTTGAATGGTACCTTTCTGGAGTGTAGGTGGTAGCGGCGGTGTTGCCGTCATTACTCATCTATCATGTTTATTTTTCGCGCAGAAACTTGGTTTAAACCTTGCGAACGGATTGTGACCTGCTGTG
Organism: Dendrocalamus latiflorus; assembly: GCA_017311315.1. Taxonomy (NCBI): domain Eukaryota; kingdom Viridiplantae; phylum Streptophyta; class Magnoliopsida; order Poales; family Poaceae; genus Dendrocalamus; species Dendrocalamus latiflorus. The sequence goes on from CM029657.1 coordinate 33,151,132, forward strand.
GTTTCATTCATAATAATGGATTCCGTGGTGGTAACACCCTTTGATTCGTTTTTTTTATGGGCTTGGTAGGTTGAAGTGGTGCTTGAACATAGCATATGCTTAGACAGAGCCCTGCCCTAAATTGGGCCACCATACAAATGATTGAGCATAACTGCATAAATTTAAAGAGATTAAGATTTGAAAAAGAAATCAAATACCTACAGAAAATGGTGACAGTACCAAATGCATTTACCGCTGTAGATAGAATTTTAAGGCAAAGTATACAAGCAATGAAAGTTACCAATTTACCATACCTTTGCATCTTCAGGATGATACAAACCCTATAGGATAGCTGTAAGTATATAACGACTCAACGACACGTAAGTCGTACACAAATTATTGACACAATCGTTGAGGACGAATTCCCACAGTAAGGGACATCTACGATATGATATGATGCGGCAAGACAAGGTGATAAGTTATAACAGTGATTACTTAACGCCCTGATTCTAGACCCTTAACGGCTTTCTTCTCGATGCTGAAATTTCCAGTGGTGACAACCACGGAGCTGACCATGGACGACGACTCCCCAAGCAAGCTCTCCATCTCTTCAGGACTCGGCTGAGCCCATGGATGCTGCATCACCTTCCTCAGCCTATCAAGCTTCTCTGCAACATCCTTCATTGTTGGCCTGTTCTCACCACACATCTCCAAGCACTGCTTTGCTAACTCTGCAATCTCTTCAAGAAACTCCATATTCTCATCATTTTTGATTTGATCATCCAAAATGTCCTCAAGCTTGTTCTGCTTCATTGCAGACAGAAACCTCATCGATAGGCTCTTCTCGTGTTCAGGCGCTTCGAGGTTGAAAGCCTTCTTGCCCGTGAGCAGCTCCAGAAGAACAACTCCAAAGCTGTACACGTCACTCTTATCCGTTAATTGGCATGTCTGCATGTACTCTGGGTCGAGGTACCCGCAAGTTCCTTGGACGACTGTGACGAATTGTGACTCATCCGTTGGCGCCAGGACGGAGGCGCCAAAGTCGGAGACTTTCGCCGTGTAGTCTCCGTCGAGGAGGATGTTGGAGGACTTGACGTCACCATGGAGTATCGGCGGCGATGCCCATGAGTGGAGGTATGCTATCGCCTCGGCCGACTCATGGGCAATCCGTAAGCGAGTGGCCAAGGAGATATGCCGACCGTGGCTGCCGTGGATGAGCTGGAACAATGTGCCGTTTGGGATGAACTCGTACACCAGCATTGGGACTTCCACTTCGAGGCAACAACCTAATAGTTTAACGATGTTTCTGTGGTTTACTTGGGATAGGATTAGCATTTCTTTACCGAATTCTTTCTTCTGTTGCTCATCGATTGTCATGCATCGTTTAACGGCTACTTCCACGTTGCCCTTGAGATGTCCCTTGTAGACAGTTCCATGGCCTCCATGACCAAGGACTTGCTGTTCATCGAACCTGTTTGTGGCTTGCTGCAGTTCTTCTTCTAAGAAGATTTTGAATGCAAGACCTTGTTGTGACTTCATCTCCTCGAATAACAGCAGACCACCATGCTGATGAAAATACTTCTGTTTGATGCGTTGTAGCTTTCGTCTTTCTTGGATCAGGTACGCACAAGTGACGACAACCACAAGAACAACGATTCCAACACTTGCACCTACATGTTATCCAAACTGATAAATGATTTAACCCTAATCAAGTGTAAAAATTAAAATAAATAAGCGGTCAGATCTCTCTCTCTCTCAAAAAAAAAAAACACAACTGAGCAGAAAACTTCCAAACCCGATGTTGGTCAAGCCGGGACTTAGCCAAATTAACAAGATCGACATGTCAGATTTATACTGTTCTACCAAGTCTTCATGCAAAGTGTTCCTACTTACTGAAGAGAGAAATTAACGTACCAACGACAGGCATAACCCAAATGGATTTCTGATCTGGCAAGCAAACGCCATGCATCATCTGTTTTCCTCGTGGGCATGAACAGGTGTAATTTCCCAACGTGTTCTTGCATATCCCAGGGCAAGGATAAGTAACATTGTCAAGGCACTCATCGATATCTGCAATCAAACAAAAATCTGTAACACACACTCATGCATCGAACAGGGATAAGAAGCAGGCGCGGAGCTGGACCTGTGCATCCACCCTTGATGTACGGATTGCCCTCGTACCCATCGGAGCACTTGCAGCGGTAACCGACTGGGTTCGTGGTAGTATCGACACATTCACTGTTGCTGCTAACACATGCATAGGGATTGATCATGTCTTCTCTAGCCTCCTGACATGACCACGGTCTTATGTACCAGTCCATCACGACCGGGACTTTCCCCTTGTACGTGTCGTTGAACACCGTCGATGCGAGGTAAGTGGTGCTAAATTTGAAGGCCGCGTTTTCCATCACTACCATGTAGCTGCAGGGCCGGTCACTCTCGGTGGTGTTGTAGTACACATTGAAAAATGCTCTGTAGTACTGTATGTTTTTGGGAACATCCGCCTGGCAGCAGCCGGCGCCTAAGCATGTGCCATTTATGAGGTTCACATTGTTGCACGTTGAGTAGCAGCCCACTACGTCCTGTTGTCATATGGGATCGTCATTAGCTAAATCAGCGTTCTCTCTTAAAAGAGTTCAAAAACACTTTGCAGTGCAAGTAAGTACAACAAAACGCGGACAAAATTTCGGGAGAATATCGAGTTTTATACACCAACTAATTCACTTAAAGATTTAAGAAAAAAAATGAGTACCCATACTTTAACAAGGAGTGCTTCTATGCTATACAAAAATCTATGACAATATGATAGTGGTTGGTTGCAAAAATAAGGGCCTTCAATTGTCTATAAAATTTGTTTTCCATTTTTGGCAGACGATCAAAGTATTACTAAAAGCAAACATGATAACTTCTTTTTCCACTAATTAACATGGTAATTTTTAGTACTGAGAGCGAATATGATAACTTTGTTTCTATCTTTTTAATAATATAATAGATATTAAGAGTAAATTTCATGAAAGATAATATACTCTTAAATTTCATAAAACCTTATGTTGTACAGTAATAAGGTTTCACAAAACTCCTCCCTAACAAATAGCAACTTGTCAAAGCTGGGATAGAGGTCGCTGGGTGACCAACGATGGAGGGGAGCCCTCCGACGAATTTGCTCGCTGGAGCCGACAGGGATGGTGGGAGGAAAGAACACATTTAGTTATGGTAGGGTTTTGTGATACCTTGTGATCACAAAACATAGGTTAAATGCCACTAACTAAGAAAGCTAACCATAAACACTGGGGTTTTCTGAGATTTACCTTTTAAAAATGAATTAAAATTCTCTCAGAAAATTGAACACCGGCTCTAGTCATCTCCGGTTAATAACGGGAGCGAACGGAAGTAGGTTGTACTCACAGAGGCACCCAACATGTAGGCGAGCGAGTTGCACCCGATGACGAAGATCTTGTTGTCCACGTGCGAGAACGAGAAGGGCGTGTCGGTGAAGTTCACCCACGGGTTGGCGTATGTCCACGTCGCCGCACCTCGTCGGGCAGCCTGGCCTCTCAGCCGCCGTCGGTGCTGGCCCATCTAGCGCGGCCGGCGCCGAGAGGGCAAGGCAGAGCAGAAGCAGCAGAGACGACCGCAGACGAAGCAGCGGTTGCGTGCGGTTCGCCATTAGTCTCCCCGGTGTCTGAGCGGTTGTGCTTGTGCCCCGTAGATTCCTATAAGGTAACCAACGACTGGTTCGTTGAAATGGGTAACAGGACTGGTACACACGCACCTAGCACATTACGGAAACATCGACACGGTCAATAACATTTCATTTATAGAATTGGTGCCCAAAATTCCACAAAAAAGATGGTGCACTTCTATCCGGCCTGATTGCGTACAATATATACAGAAGACTTGTACGTGTTGAGTGTGGGAAGGATGACTCGGCCATTTTGAATCAGTTTGGTGCCTCAACCAAGCCCTCAAGTCGCAGCTCCTGAAGTTTGGTGCTTCAATTAGGCACCCGAAATGCTCCTCCTCATGCCGCTACGCGGAAAGTATTACTAACCTCTGTAGTTTGCAACCACGTTTCGTTCATTGAATCCAGCATCGCTACACGTATGCGTTGTGGGAAAAGTAAACACGAATCCGTGTGGGAATACGTGGTGCAAACGCATCTATGTGGACTTTTCTATTTTGGCAGGATATAAGCGATAGAATGAACAATATCACGCACGACTCCCACTTTTTGTGACGCGAACTTGCAACGTAAGCGGAGACTCCGAGAGCCCCAGAATTAGTGCTCCGTTACGAGACCGGAGATCCAACGATTCCATTCCTTTTTATTGCAAATTAGAGCTATTCAGTCATTTAGGGATTTTATTTTGGAAATTGTATATAGATTAATTGATTATTTTATTTTTTGTTGGATTTTACTTGGCATGAAATTTTTTAAAATATAAACCATTATATTTTGGATGCCCCACAATCGATGGTGCAGAGTTTTTTTCCACCTGGTAATTTTGTTTTTTCTAGCCCTTTAGAGTGCATATTGTGCGCCTGTTTATAATATAATTCTACTTGGTGAAATATAATTATATTATGTTTTTTTTATGAGTTCTGCTGTTGAAACCCCTTTAATTAATAAACTCTGTATAAAGCTAGTTGAGATAATAGGCTAAGCACATATAGAGGAAATATAGTTTAAGCATCAGTGCATTCTTACTAAATTTGTAATCCAGTGCAAGTTTAATATTTTAATTTGCACGCTGGCCAAGCCTGCCATGATCAATGGCTTCGTGGAGATCCTCTTCAACTCTGTCAACGCACAGGTGTTGCAAGTTGCCGTCTTCCTCCTGGCCGAGCGCGCCTTCTAGGATGCAAGAAAGGGCTAGTCAAGGCCGTGGGTCTACATGGGACATTGTATTTGTAGGCTACATGTCCTGTCTACCTAAACATCATTTCCTTTTGCTGTTCTAAACTAGAGTTGTGCTCCAAGTGTCTTGTCTTATAGATGTATACAATTTCCTTTGATCTTCCGTCCTTGTTTTCAGTACGGATTGGCTTGTAAAGTTTTTACCTTGATTTTCCTTCTCTGTCCTGAACAGAAGCTCATCGTATTCAATTTGGATTGATTTGTAAAGTTTTTTCGCTTAATTTTCCTACTGTCCCGAACAAAAGCTTCGCTCCAGATGCTGTTCCAAACATTTAGATCAATCTTAAACAGTACCTGGATCCATCTCAATCTCAAGCATTATAATTTAGACCCATATCAATTGACAGTACAGATCAGTATAACCTGTATCCATCTCAATCTCAACCATTATAATTTGGACCCACATCAATCGATGATACATATCTTTTTCTTTTTTTTCTTCGATTAATGTGGTAATTTCTACCCCTTGAGAGCGAACGTGGTGGCTCCTTCGGCTTCTGGCCCACGTATTTGCGTGGCTAGATTTATTTTAAAGTTAGTAATATCAAATTATATAACTTAGATGTTTTAGCTATTTAGTTTTTTAAGGCATCGTAAACGTTATACACGCATACACGTACAACCATCACTGATCCCTGTCAGGGACACTCGTCACGCTCTCTCCAGTGACTCTGAGCCTATTCCCTACGATTGCACCATTTCTACTCCAAGCTCTTTGCTCCTCTACTTTTGTATGTCTGTATGTTTATTTGTACGGATGCATGATGCTATGTGTTCTTGATATCCTCTTCTCCCGTGTTAGTCGCTTTTCTTCTTCGACGTTGGCCAACTCAACAATATGGCTTCCTCATTCAACTACAGTAACCTCTCATATTCACTGATATTGGTATGTCTGCTTTAGTCGTTGTCTAACGATATAAAGAATCTTCTCCGTGCATGAATTCCCTGTTGCATCACAATATCACTTATCTTCGTACTTACGAATCATTGCCACCTCAATCATCTGCACAAAATTCTCCAAAAAATTATCACAATACAACAACATATGACGATCACAATATGTTATTGCGAGTCTAATAGTTTTCGTACCCTTGAGAATCTACGAAAATCTCAAATGGACCAACCTACCTTATCTCCCTTTTATTTCCAAAAAATAACCTATAAACAATATTTGCTACATGTATTACATACAAAAATTACTGTTTATCCCCTATAATTATTTTCATCAGATCAATAAATTATTATTATTATTATTATTATTATTATTTTAAAGAGGTGAACTGGTACGTGACTTGTCAACGTGTCGCCGACCGATCAACGACAGTACATTATTGTAATTTCAAGCAAAAATAAGATTATTTAAAAAAAATCATGTTACGGCCCTCCACAGTTAATATTTTATTTTTTCAGCTGATTTCCTATACCTAACAATCTCCACAAAAAATATTTTTTGAATTGTTTTTTTTTTTTGCAAAATTAGTGTAACTTCTTTCCTTAAATTATTTTTCCCACGGCCACCTCGTGCGCTGCCCGGGCGTGCCACCCGTCGTCGTGCAGCACCCGGGCATGCCAACCCTCTCATGCGCTACCTGGCTGCACTGCGATGTCTCGCGCGGTCGGCGTCCACACCACGCGCCTCGCACAGAAGGGCAACGCGCCACGGGGCCAAAAGGAGAAAAAACGCATGCAAAGGGCCACTTCCGGGAATTGGGCGCCACAGGGGACCAAAAACGTACGCGCTTCCTTCCTAGTTGAATTTGAATAATAGGTTGGTCTTTATGGTTTGCTGTAAACTCTATATCGTGAAAATGCACAAAAATAGAGTTATTTGAAGCAGCTAGTTTTGAAGGCGCGGGTTTTACTCCGGTCATCCACACCATCAGGATAAGGATGGACATACTCAAGCTTGAATGAAAGATCATCCTAAGGACCCCAACAAAAACCATGGGTAAGTGCACATGCATATGGCACAAAAAATCACAAGTGATGTAGCTACGCAAATAGTAAATGTCACAGAAAGGAATGTTAGATGTATGTTAGGTTATCTAAAAGACACATAATATATCACCAATAAACGATGAAACGAACTAATGCTTCTTAATGATGCTAGCAAGCATGTATGTGTGCCTTAGGGCACTCCCAATGCATGGTTTCTATAGGTAGTTTCTAGAGGAGAGATGGTGTAATTTAGACCCAACCATCCCAATGCATGGTTTCCTATAGCAGTTTCCATAGAAAATAACATTTAATTAGCACTTGCATGCACTACAAACAAAGAAGATCAGCTATGACAAAGTAACCGTGTGACATAGTATGCTGGTACATCTCAGAATCAAAAATAAAAAGGCAGCTGAATCAGAAATAGCTTGCGCCTCAAACTGAATCGTTTAGTTGACGCCACCAAGATTCCAAAACAGCTGAATCAAAAAACTCAGCAAGATTCCAACACAGTTTAGTTGACGCCATGAATCGTCCATTACAATAATAATAGAAATCTAGATACCAATGCCAAAATAAATAGAAAATAATATTTAGATAATCTTGAGTCATCCATCATCCTCCACGCAGCAGAACTCCAAGTCCATCATTGAGCAACCTGTAAAAAAAGACGATGGGCTAGTAAATTAACAAATTTATAGTAATATAGGGATAGGCAAGTATACAAGTAAATCTAAATTTTAAAAGTTGTTGAGCATAGGCAATTCCGAAAGATTGTTATCAGGGCATTTGTTCTTTTGCTCAGGTGCGGTTTGCTACCATATGAACTCCACGCAGCAGAACTCCAAGTCCATATGAACTCCAATGCCCTGAGCAAAATGCATGGTTTCTATAGAAACTACCTATAAAAATGCAAGTGCTAATTAAATCTTGAGCCATCCATCATCCTCCACGCAGCAGGCAAGTAAATCTAAATTTTAAAAGTTGTTGAGCATAGGCAAGTGTGTGTGTGTATATATATATATTCATATTTCTACCTAATCCACTGGGTCCATTGAGGTGCAGCAATGACAGAAGGTGGACAACAGAGAGGAGTCGCAGTGAGAAGGTGGACAACAGAATGTGTGGAGGGCAGAGGGAAGGATATTATTATGGTGTGGAGGGCAGACCGTGCATATATATACACATACATGTTCATACTACAGAATTACAGCAGCTAGTTCATACATGTCCATACATGGTGTGGAGGACAGAAGGTTCATACATGTTCGCACTAGTCAAAGAATTACATGTTCAGACTAGATGACTAGAGTTCAGACTAGTCCATACAGCAGCTAGTGTTCATCATCATACTCATACCTTAATCAGATAAGCATCATGTTCAGACTAGTGTTCATACTACAGATAAGCATCAATCTCATACCTTAATCATCTTTAGCAAATAAAAACAATCTCATACTCTCCACTGTAAGCATCAATAGCAACTTACCCTACAGTTTCTTCTTAAAAACTAAACACCCTACAGTTTCTGGCATATTAAACTGAAAAGCAAACATTGCAAGGAAACAAATTGTTCAAATAGCATGCAGAAAGATATCATAACATTGCAATGTAGTGTGTAGTACCTACAAAATTCTGAGCTAAATATCCTGGGCATATATCTTTACATGGGCCATCAAAGAATTACTGAACATTTCTTCTTATGGAGAACATTGCTAATTGTCTGAAGAGAAATGTGACAGTAGCAGTTTCAGCATATATGCTTCAGCATGAAATCTTTATCACTATGTTCAGAGGCATACATCTTGTCAGCAAGATCCATCAATTGGTCATCACTCATCCCACTTCTATACACTCTAGTTGTTCTTACCCAACAACCATGGAACATTCCGTAAAATTATTCAGTTTAAGAAAAACAATGGAACTTAAGTTTGTCCTCCGCAGAAATTTAACTGTGATAAATTTAGTAAAGTTGAATTTACAAGTCACTGGTGCAAATTATGACCCAATATGGAAATAAAAAAAATTATACACTGATTCATTCCTGAAAAACAACTGAAACTAAAAGTGTTTATCTACAGAGAATTCAGCAGATGCTAACTACGGACTGTAAACTGAAGTTTCAAGTGCTGAAGCAAACAGTAAACTAGAAAGAAAAAAACAATTATTTGCCACAGTACCTGAAGCAGGCGCGCGGTGGAGGAGCCGGGCGCCGCAGTCGACTCGGAGGCGGGCGACGCGGGCGAGCTGAAGCGGGGGCGCGGTCGCCGCGGTCGGCTCGGAGGCGGGCGACGCGGTCCAGCCGCGCACGACGCGGGCGCGCGGGGCCGGAGGCGACGCGGGCGGGCGGGGTCGGAGGCGACGCGGGCGGGCGGGGCCAGAGACGACGCGGGCGCGCAGGGCCGGAGGCGATGCGGGCGCGCAGGGCCGGATGCGACGCGGGGCCGAGACGAGCGCGCGGTGGCGACACGGGCGAGGCCGCCGGTGGCGACGTGGGAGAGCCGAGGCGGGCGCGCGGTGGTGGAGCCGGGCGAGCTGCCGAGCGCCGCCAGCGCCTGGATGCTAGGGTTTCAGTGGATGTGAATATCGGGCCCGCGCAGGCGGGAGAAGTAGGAGGAGAAGCGTGGGCGCGCGCGAAGGAGAAGGAAAAGCGCGGGGGCGCGGAGGCGTCGACGGCGGCGTACGGGATCCGCGCGCCCGGAGATAGAAACCACCAAAGTCTCCCCAACGCGATTTCACCGGTTTCTTCGAGCATCGATACTAGTGAAGACGTCGTTCCTAGCAGAAGAAACGATTTCTTCATTTTTCCTTCTCTCTCTTTGTTAATTACATTGCCACATCATCAAAATACTGATCTGTCAGTAAATTTAATTGGGATAGAAACCACCATCAATGTCCCATTGGGACTGCTCTTACACACCATTTGACTACATTTTATATCTAACAAATACATCACATGGGATTGTTTAGTTCTTTTACATTGTAGTGGAATGCCAATAAATGCCCGTAGTTTTTTTAATATATATTTCAATAGAACAGAAATAATCAAGTTCCACATTTCATGCACAGCACAACTACGTAAAAACATAATTCCTTTAGGTGGCTATAGTAGGACCATGATGTAAATGCAAATGGAATCGTAGACAGTTATAAATGTACACTTGTGTATGGTAGTGTAATGAGATAAACAAACTAACATGCGATCAAGAATGCCACACTAAACTCACCCTGTGAATTCTTGCTAAACATCATTCCTCTTACATGCAGATAGCACCAAATGACTTATCTAACAGTAATAAAAACAACAAACAACAAAGCTACACAAAAACAAAACACTCGTTACCAACTAACTTGAGGGTTGAGCAGGTTGCTGGATGTAACAGAACCAACAATAGAGCTGTTTAGACCATAGATGTTGTGGTGCTCAAATGACACAGTTCCTCCAGGTTGAATGGATGCCTAAAAGAAATATGCCATCAGATATGAGGTTGCACAACGGGATTTCAATGCTGTGTGGTTTATTCATGCTGTTGTTGTCTAGCAATTTTAAATACATATTCAACAAAGAACAAAACGATGCAAATCAGTAGGTACATTACCAGAGTTGGTCGGCCTTGATGCCCAGGTACAATACTCCACTCTGTACTTATTTCAGCTGACTTTGCTTCTTGTTCCTTAAGCTTAATTTCAACTACTATACCCCCTTCTTTTGTCTCATCAGGGCGTGGATTCACTTCTATATTGGAGAATAAAGCGAGCGAATTTATATTCTTCAGAGCTTGTTTTCCTGCTCCAATGTTAAAGATATGGCCAGGTCGAAGCTATAAGAGACTAACAGAGGTAAAAGTTAAATACTGAAGTCCATAAATACTAACAGACATTTCATTGCATAACATTCATATCAGCACAAAGAGCAATGGAGAATAATAATCAGATATGCACAACCAAGCAATTTATTGCACATCAAACAACAACATCACAGTAAGCACAACAAAACCATTATTTTTCTTGAAGACCTGCACAGGCACGCCTAATCACTAACAGTGGCAGTAAGTATGTCATGAAAGGGTAGGGTATGGGCTATTACTCTTCTAGCTAACCAACGCGTTGATAAAACTATACAGAAGCACTAAAAAAGGTTTTCAACCTCACCCCAATGTCATAGGATATTGGAACTACCACTACACTTAAACCTTTCTGAAACGGCTCAAAGCAGAGTTACATTAGTCAAATTAAAATGTTACATACATCACGATAAGCTATTTCTATATATGTTAATGAATTATGGAATTTCATAGTAATGCTAACAAAATCATCCTCCCATCTTGGTTTTAGTAACTACTGGTATTCGGTATACCTGCTGGGGCAGCTCTCGGTATATGATAGGGATCTGGGTATTCCGCTCGACCATATTTCGAAGCTTATCCTGGAACTGGTACTTCACCTTGGTTATTTCCCCCTTGACCACCTCGCTGGTGTCAAGGTTTCCAAAGTTCACCATCTGAGCGCACACTTTTAGACTTAGTTCCGTTATCTAAAAAAATCATTCCCAGTGCCTCCCCTCGCACAGATTCTAGTAATATGCATGGCTTGGAGCTGCGGACACGCTGCTGGTAATCACGTTCCTGCTTCTGGAGGTAGTCCATCTTCTCCCTCTATGACATGTCCTGATCGAAGTCAACCTGCCCTGACTGCGCCATTAGCCCCACAATGATGCAATTGAACTGCTTCGCTGCACTTCAGACGCTCTCAACGAAGGAGACGGTGAGGCCAAGGGTGCCATCGGGCTTGGCCTTCCCCTGGCGCTGCCCCCAAAGCCACCGGACGAGGCGAGGAGGAAAGCGCCAGAGGCGGCGGCAGTGATGGCGGAGGTGAGGGCGAGGATTTTGGGGGTCCGGATTCGGATTCGGATTCGGGGCTGGAGGATGAGACGGCGAAGGGGTGGTTGTGGGGCTGCGAGTTGTAAGAGGCGGAGCGCCCCGGCCCCGGCCTCGCCGGGAAGGGCCGGCCGCCAGCCGGGAGAAGAAGAGGCTCTGGGAGGTGAGCGCAATTGCGGCCACGGATGTGGCGGTCAGGGGATGGGGAGGAGTGAGGATTTCTCGCGCTAGTCCAGGGTAAAGGTTATTTGCTCTATGAGAGAGATTACAGAGATAAAAACTCTCATATGATTTTTTCGATATAAATAAAGTCGCTATAGTACATGTACTATAATTAATTAGTAGATCCGATCTTAAATAACAATCCATTTGAAAGCTAGTTACTGGAGAAACGTCAAAAGCGGGAAGCCAAAAACTGTAAAGAACAGGCTCATGGATGTCTATGGTTTATGACTTTTGGCTGCGGCTTGTGATTTATGAGCTGTTCACGAGAGATATTACATAGTAACAGAAACTCACGTGTGGTTTTTACTGATATAAATGAAGTCGTTATAGTGTTCAATACAATTAACTAGTAGATCTCGTCTTGAAAACACAATTCATTTAAAAGCTAGTTACTGTAGAAAAGTCAAAAGTCGAAAGCTAAAAGCTGTAAAGAATAGCCCATATTTGTTATGGACTTCTCAAAGCAGTTTGATTAATCTGATCCACCATAATTGAGAGCTATGTATTGATTTGCAAGTTAGCAATTATGATTTGATCAACGTGAGTATCAAATAAAAAGGTGTACAAAGTATCAAACACAAATGCTATGGCAGACAGATTTTGAAAATCCAAAGTACAATAGTGATGACTGATGAAACATTTACCGTATAAATCTTACACAAATCTTTGCATAGCCGAGAAGCCACCTATGGTAAAAGGATATCAATGATATGGTACAATGTAATGAGATATAGTATACGATATATTGATTAACGCCTTGATTCTTGTTCCATGTAATGAGATGTGACATATACAATATAGTGATTAACGCCCTGATTCTAGATCCATAACAGATTTCTTCTCAATGCTGAAATTTCCTGTACTGACAACCTCTGAGCTGACAGTGGACGACTCCCCGAGCAAGCTCTCCATCTCTTCAGGACACTGCTGCGCCCACGGATGTTGCATCACTCTGCGCCCACGGAAGTAGCTTGTCCGCTACTTCCTTCATCGATGGCCTATTCTCACCACACATCTCCAAGCACTGCTTTGCTAACTCTGCAATCTCCTCAAGAAACTCCATGTTCTCGTCGCTCTTGATCTGATCATCCAAGATCTCCTCAAGCTTGTTCTCCTTCATGGTAGACAGAAACCTCATCGCTAGGCTCTTCTCGTGTTCAGGTGCTTCGAGGTTGAAAGCCTTCTTGCCCGTGAGCAGCTCTAGAAGAACAACTCCAAAGCTGTACACATCACTCTTGTTATGAATAGCGCTTGTATTCATATGAGGCCAATGGGCCGGTATATATACACAAAGTACAGGTGGTAAATATGCAAAGAACCCCTCATAACAATGGGGAATAACAACTATACATATATCTCTAACACCCCCCTCAAACTCATGGTGGATCAACAACACTGAGTTTGGAGAGGTAGAAACTGTGCTGTGCTCGAGTCTGGGCCTTCGTGAAGAAATCCGCTATCTGAAGCTCTGAAGGCACATACTAAAGAGTAATCACCTGATCATGCACACAAGACCTCATGAAAGAAGCATCAACACCAATATGTTTGGTGAGCTCATGCTTCACAGGATCACGAGCAATACTGATAGCACCTGTACTGTCTGACAAGAGAGGGGTTGGTGTAGTGACAGAAACACCAAAATCCTCAAGTAACCACCGTAGCCAAGTAATCTCTGCTGTCAAGAGAGCCATAGCTCGCAACTCAGCCTCTGCACTCGAACGGGACACTGCAATCTGTTTCTTCGTCTTCCAGGCAATAAGAGAACCACCAAGAAAAACACAGTAAGCGGAGATAGACCGGCGATCAGAAGGATCGCTGGCCCAAGTAGCATCCGAATATGCCTGAAGCTGTAACGAGCTGGAACGTGGAAAGAAGAGACGGCGAGAGATAGTCCCGCGAAGGTATCGCAGAACTCGAAGAAGGTGGCTGTAGTGGACCTGAGTGGGAGCTGAAACAAACTGACTCAGAATATGAACTGGATAAGTGATATCCGGACGAGTAACAGCAAGGTAGACAAGACTCCCAACAAGATGACGATAGCGAGTCGGATCAGAAAGAGGCTCGCCATCAGAGAGTCGGAGGTGAACATTGAGCTCCATGGGAGTCTCAACAGTACGCTGATCAGTGAGAGAGGCACGTTCAAGAAGATCCTGAATATATTTCTCTTGGGACATAAAGAAACCATCTAGAGTAGAAGTAACCTCAATCCCAAGGAAGTAACAAAGAGGACCAAGATCCGACATAAGGAACTGCTCACTAAGACGAGCCTTAACAAAGGCAATGTACTCAGAATCATCTCCCGTAATGATCATATCATCAACATACAGGAGAAGAAGAGTCCGACCACGAGACGAAGTGTGGACAAAGAGCGCAGGATCATGATCACTAGCTGAAAAACCAGCAGCAGTGACCACAGAGGAGAAGCGCTCAAACCAAGCACGAGGAGCTTGCTTAAGGCCATAGAGAGAGCGACGAAGGCGACAGACCATGCCCTCAGGAACAGAATACCCAGGTGGCGGATGCATGTAGACCTCCTCACGCAACTCGCCATTAAGAAAGGCATTCTTGACATCAAGCTGAGAAACAGACCAGTGGCGAACAGATGCCACCGAAATAAGAGTGCGAACAGTGGTCATGTGGGCCACAGGAGCAAAAGTCTCGTCGTAGTCAACACCATGCTCCTGCTGGAAGCCACGAGCAACAAGACGCGCCTTATAGCGCTCAAGAGAGCCATCAGAGCGAGTCTTAATCTTATAGACCCACTTACACGTGATGGGATGGGAATGAGATGGAAAGGGAACAAGATCCCAAGTACCAGGACGCTCGAGGGCAGCAATCTCCTCGGCCATGGCAAGCTGCCACTCAGGGTGAGTAACAGCATCCCGGTAGGAGACAGGCTCACGAGTAGCTGCGCCAGCAAAGGCAAAACGGGCAGGAGGCCGAATCGACTAGCGATCGCGGAGAGCGTAGCGAGGAGAAGATGACCCATCAGAGGAAGATGGAGCATCAGAGGAAGATGGAACATCAGGAGAAGATGGCTCATCTGAAAGATCCGCAACACGAGGTCGACGAGTGTAGAAGATAAGGGGAGGAGGTACGGTAGTGGGAGGAGTCTGCGGAGTCGTAGGAGACGACACAGGCGACGACAACGGCGGAGAGGCCACAGAGGGAATATGTGGAGACTCAGTGGGATAGGTGGACGAGGGCAAAACAGATATAGGTGTATCTGGAAAGGTTAAGAAAGACAGAGACTCCACAGAGGAAGCCGAAGGAGAGGCAGGACGTGGGTAGAATGGACGAGACTCGTCGAAAGTCACATCCCGAGAAACCCACATCCGACGACCAACAGGATCCCAGCACTGATAGCCCTTGTGCTCGGCACTGTATCCCAGAAAGACACACTCAACAGACTGAGCGGTCAGTTTGGTGCGTTCTCGAGGGGCGAGGAGAACGTAGCAAACGCAGCCAAACAGATGAAGGGCAGAGTAGTCAGGAAGATGACCACAGAGACGCTCAACAGGGATCGCACCCTGAAGAGCAGAAGAGGGCTGGATGTTGACGAGATAGGTGGCAGTGGAAACAGCCTCGGCCCAAAAGTGAGGTGGAATAGAGGCGGCGATCATCAGAGCACGAGCAGTCTCAAGGAGCTGACGATGCTTGCGCTCAGCGACACCATTCTGAGCATGAGCACCAGGACAAGAGAACTGAGCGAGAGTGCCCTGCTCAGCAAGGAAGCTGCGCAGGTGACGAGAGAGGTACTCGCCAGCAGAATCAGCACGAAAGACACGAATAGGAGTGGAGAACTGTGTGTGAACCATGGTGGCAAATTGTTTATAGATAGGCAAGGCCTCACTACGAGAAGACATGAAATATATCCAAGTGTGGCGAGAAAAATCATCTATAAAAATGATATAATATCGATGACCCCCTTTCGAAACGAAGGGAGCCGGACCCCAAACATCTGAATGAACAAGATCAAAAGGGCGCTGAGACACAGACTCACTATGAGGATAAGGAAGCTGAATCTGTTTACCTAACTTACAGCCCTGACAATCTAAAGACACGTCTCCTGAGACAGACCCCAGAAGACCACGACGAACTAAGGACGACAGACGGGATCCACACAGATGGCCAAGACAGTGATGCCACTGCTGGAAAGAGCCGGTAGACGAAGTGGCAGAAGCGGAGAGACTGGCGGCGATGGTGGCAGCGGAAGGAAGGTGAAGCCAGTCAAGCTCCCAGAGACGCTGTGAGTCACGGCGCCGAGGGCCAGAACCAGCCAGAGCTCCCGTGTGGTAGTCCTGAACACAACAAGAGTCAGAGTCGAGAATGACCCGATAACCAAGGTCAGTAATCTGCCCAGCAGAAAGAAGCTGCAAGGTAAGACGAGGAACATGAGCAACAGAAGGAACATGAAAAGATGAGTTGCTAAGAGATCCTCGATCGGAGACAGAAAGAGATGTACCATCAGCAGTAAGAACACTGACAGGAGAATCAAGAGGTGTAATAGAAGACAGAGTGGAAGGATCAGGAGTCATGTGAAAGGATGCTCCAGAATCAAGAATCCACGGGGAGGTACCTGACTGTGTAGGAGGTGGTCTCTCAGTGCCCGAAGAGTCAGTAGCAGAACCTGCAGAACCTGTCGAGGGAGAACCTGAAGCGGCAAGTAGGCGTCGAAGTCTGGCTATCTCCTGCTCGGTGAGAGAAGCTGCTGAAGAAGTCGAGGTAGACGTCGTCGTAGAAGCACTAGTGCCAGTAGAAGAACGACGTGAAAGATGCCGCTTCTTCTTGTAGCACTGGGACTCAGTGTGGCCATCCTTGTCGCAGTAGGAACAGTGAGGACGGCCACCTCCAGACGGAGGACGGCCACCACCACCTGTGGTAGCCGCTGGAGGAGGCAGTGTAGCAGGCGGACGAGCGGCGAGCACAGAGGGGAGTGGCATCAGACCAGCACCACTCAGACGAGTCTCCTCTGCACGTATCTCGGTAAGAGCCTCCAGGAGAGTGACACGAGGGTGGCGTGCAAGGAGCTGGGCACGCCTTTGCTCAAACTCAGGACGAAGGCGAGTAAGGAACTCGTAAACCCGCTGAAACTCCAGGTCAGCACGTACATCCAGGCAGCACGGACAGGTACGACAGCCAGCAGTGCGAAGTGAGTCCAACTGACGCCAAACAGCAGAGCTCTGAGCGTAAAAGGCGTCAACAGTAGCATCACCCTGCTGAAGAGAGTGCTCCTGGCGGACCACGGACAGGTACAGGGCATCACCAGAGGGCTCGTAGCGCTGACGAAGATGAGTCCACATCTGGAAAGCCGAAGGGAGTCCCACCACCTCAGAAGAGAACTGAGGCTGGACACTGGCGATGAAGACAGCAGCAGCCCGAGCGTCGTCATCGTACCACTGAGTGTAGACGGTCAGACGATCCTTGTAGGAATCCAGATCCTCCTGGTAGGTAGAGGCAGCGTCATCATCAGCAAGGCGAGCGGCCTCAGTAGCAACCTTATCGGCTGTCGAAGGCAATGCAACAGGCGTAGGCTCCGTCGGAGGAATAGGACAAGGCGGGCAGGTGACATCGCCAGAGAGGACGCCCCAGAGACGAAGACCACGCATGTGGATGCGCATGTGAGACACGAAGTCGGTGTAATTAACACCATCAAAGATCACCGGGCAGCGAGGGAGGGAAACGGTGCCCATTGGTAGGCGACGCTGGACGGCGCGGCGACCAAGACAACGAAGTCTAACAGGCGGCGCTGGACGGCGCGGCGGTTAGAACCACGTTTTTTTTTGCTTTTTTTTTCTTTTCTTCTTCGGTCGGTTTACAAACCGACCGAGCGCTGGAAAGAGCCGAGCCAACCCTAGATCGGGAGCGGGAGGCGGCCCTGCGCATGGCGGCGGCCCGCGCGCGGGAGGCGGCGCGGGGAGGAGCAGCCGGTGGCGGCGGCCTCGGGCGAGGAAGGAGCAGCCGACGGCGGCGGCCTCGGGCGGGGGAGGAGCAGCCGCCGGCGACGGCCTCGGGCGAGGGACTCTTCTTGCGTGGGGAGGCCGGCGACGGCGCGTGGAGGCCGGCGGAGGCACCGAGCCGAGACCGGGCCCGGGGAAGGCGGAGGCGTTCCGGGCGAAGGCGGCGGCGGCCCGGGGAGTCGGCGGAGCCGACGAGTGGAGACGCGCGGGGAGGCGCGGGGGCGGCGCAGGGAGGCCGGCGACGGCGCGGGGAGGCCGACGGCGACCGGGGAGGCGAAGCGGGGAGATGGGATCTCTCAGGCGTCGCCAGGGATGGGAGGCCAGAGGCGGCACGCGGGCGCGGAACCCTAGGTAAACCAAAACCCTAGTTTTTGCTCTGATACCATGTTATGAATAGCGCTTGTATTCATATGAGGCCAATGGGCCGGTATATATACACAAAGTACAGGTGGTAAATATGCAAAGAACCCCTCATAACAATGGGGAATAACAACTATACATATATCTCTAACAACTCTTATCCGTTAATTGGCATGTCTGCATATACTCTGGGTCAAGGTACCCACAAGTTCCTTGGACGAGTGTGACGAATTGTGACTCATCGGTTGGTGCTAGGATGGAAGCGCCGAAGTCGGAGACTTTCACTGTGTAGTTGCCATCAAGAAGGATGTTGGAGGATTTGACGTCGCCGTGGAGGATCGGCGGTGATGCCCATGAGTGCAGGTAGGCGAGCGCTTCAGCGGATTCGTGGGCAATCCGCACGCGAGTTCCCAAGGAGATGTGACGGTTGTGGTTGCCATGAATGAGTTGGAACAACGTGCCATTTGGGATGAACTCGTACACCAGCATAGGGACTTCCACCTCGAGGCAACATCCTAACAGTTTAATGATGTTTATGTGGTTTATTAGGGACAGGATTAGCATTTCTTTACCGAACTCTTTCTTCTGCTGCTCATCGATTGTCTTGCACTTTTCGCAGCTGCTACAGTACCTAACTTTTAAACGGAGTATTTTCTCAAGACGGGGTCTACAAGTTAAACGTAGTATACGTTAAAAGCCCAACATCTGTACTAACCAAAATTGCAAGTGAGTATCGATCTTTCCGTAATCTGTACCGTAAACAGCCAAAATTCAAAAATTTCAGCCAAAAGCCATAAGCCGCAGCAAAAAAGAACACACCCAACATTGCCCTTGAGAAGTCCTTTGTAAACAGTGCCATGGCCTCCGTGGCCAAGGACTTGCTTCTCGCTGAATTTGTCAGTGGCTTGCTGCAACTCTTCTTCTGAGAAGAGTTTAAATGCGACACCTTGCCGTGACTTCATCTCCTCTAATACAAGCAGACCACCGTGCTCTAGAAAATGCTTCTGTTTTATGCTGTGTAACTTTCTTCTTTCTTGGATCAAGTATGCACATGTTACAGTAATCACAAGGACGACAATTCCAACACTTGCACCTGCATGATTCTCCAAAGCGATATATGATTTTACTCAAAAGTGATAAGTAGTGCCCCGTTTGCCAACCTGAAATTTGGCCAAACAGGATTAATGTGATTGATTCCTACTCTGTTGTGTGATATGAACTTTGTGTGTGTGTCAGACTGATGTCAAGCACAATACTCTTGCTGTGAAGACTGAAGAGAGTAACCCACCTACGACAGGCATCTCCCAAGAAGTGGAACCCTGTTTGCAAACGCCATCAATCATATGTTCTCCCCGCTTACATGAACAGGTGAAGCCCCCCAATGTATTTTCGCAAATTCCCGCACATGGATAAGTAGCATTGTCAAGGCACTCGTTAATATCTGAAATCAAACAAAACACTTTCTTAAAAGTTCAAACTATTGCGTCGTCTTTGCATGAGTAGAGAAATAACATTGACAGGAAAAGAACTTTGCATCCATCGTTGATGTATGGGTTGCCTTCGTATCCGTTGGAGCAATTACAACGGTAACCTCGCCCATTACTGGAATCGACACACTGGCTGTAGCTACTAACACATGCGTAGGAGGTAGTGTTCCTTTTAGCTTTCTCACATGTACCCCGTGTTATGGTCCAGTCCATGACAACCGGAACTAGCCCATTGTATGTGTCATTGAAAACTGTCAAGGTAAGATAAGTGGTGCTAAAGCTGAAGGCTGCAGTCTCCATGACTGCCATGGCCCATGTAGCTGCAACGGCTGTCCTTCCATGTTTCAGTGGTGTCGTAGTTTTCGTTGAAATAACCTTTGTAATACCGTATGTCTTTGGGGACATCCGCTTGGCAGCAGCCAGCGCCAGAGCATAAGCCGTCCTTAGGGATTGCATTGCATGTGGACGAGCAACCGATCACATACTGCATGGGTAGCCGAGTTATCCACTGCAAACAAAATACGAAAGCTTGAGAACAGGGACGTTATAAATTGTTTTAAGAGGTGCAAGGTTATATAATAAACATTGAAATACTCTAATACGACGTTTGGTTCTAGTTTTCAAAAAGGAAGCATCCAGCCAACTATATCCCTTGCGGGATAGTAGGTTTCAAGCAAGTTGTTAGGGTTACGCACCAAACAGTAGGTGGCAAGGCATAGAATGGACACCTTGTCCTCAATCCGACAATGGTCTCTTCTTTTGTGGTGTTTATTCTCCTCCTCTCCCATGGTGGTCCATGGCCATATTTATAGTCATAGGTAAGGATGTTTACATAAATATCTCTCTTAGGGTCTTTACTAATGGGATATACATATCTTTTCCTTGGCATGCTCTATATGGGCATACCTTTTTCTTACATACATACTTAGGCTTGTGCACAGTGGGCCGACTGTGCCAAGGTGAGGTCACACCTCCCAACAGTAGCCTCATTGGTAAGGGCTTCGCAATGGATAGGCCGAAACCATGCACTTCGCGCTTTGGCCCCCTTCATCCCTTTGGCATGCCATTGCAATCCCTCATACAATCAGACCGATGCTTTTCATGGGGTTCATTGTGCTAGTGGGTAGGCTTCCTCCTGGTGGTCCTGTAGTCAGCGGATGGGCTTCGTCTTCAAAGTCGTTGAGCTAAGAATCGGGCTTCGTTGCTGAAGTCCTCTGATTGGCAGACAGGCTTCGTGTCGGAAGCACCCTGGGCTAGTGGGTAGGCCTCGTTGCGGAAATCATCGGGCCTATGTGTAGGCTTCATCACTGAAGTCCTCTGGCCAGCAGGTAGGCTTCCTCTTGGATACCTTCCCTATGTAGCCCGTCGCTTGGGGTACCGTGCCGACCTCGTTACTTGAGCAAAGTGGTGGCATTGTAGGCTATGGACCATTAATCCCGTCTACGTGGCCACAACCCATCGGCAAGAATGTGGTCAGTTGAGTCAGTTATGGGGCGCACGTGCCTCCTAGAAAGACATGCTTGTCCCGTCGTTATAAAAGTGCACGGGCCTTCCATCATTTCCAATTATGCTTGCTATTTGTCCTCTTCCCCAACACACCTTGGTGATCCTTTGTCGTTGCATTGGTCTCCCTTTTTCTCGTCATCGGCGCATAGCTTTTCCGGTGATCGTGCTGCTCCACTTGCTTTGACCTGCCCATTGTTGGATTGTGACCCCAAGAGCCACCATGACCTGGGGAGGACAACATGTGCCACGGTCAAAGCCATGGCGATCACTCCAGCCATCTGGCATTGCATGATAGTCCTAGCGATGGTGGGTCTATGAAGCACATTAGGGTCAATGTGGCTATGGCCTCGTCGAGCCTTGCTGACTGTGGACATGATGATGGGTCTCCTAAGGACACATGGTCTGAGGTTCCCATTGGGAAACATTGGAGAGTGGCCGAGCATAGTGGAGTTTTCATAAACACACTTGGAAGGTCCCTAGTGATAGAGGAGTTTCAAGACACGCTACTTCAAGATGACAGGGTTGTTGATCAGTAGTCTATTTGCCCTTCGGCGGAGGACGAAGTGGTGCCTCGGCTGAAGGATGGTGAAATTATCATGTTCGCAGCCTACTTTGATGCTGGGCTATGAATTTTGTGTGCTAGCTTTGTGGCAGAGATCCTTTGGGTGTATGATGTGGAGTTGGTGTAGTTGATTGCCAACGCCATCGCATGACTACCTGTCTTCTCCTGGGCCATGCATTCGGAGATGATTGTGCTGACCGCTTCACTGTTCGCATCCTTGCACGATGCCCGGTGCCAGCCAAATAGGTTGGCCGATGGGCAGTTCTCCAACCTAGCAAGCATGAACTTCCAGGTTCAATCTGGCTGCTCGAAGGACTTCCCCTCTAACTTGACTTGAACTAAATGGGAGTTGAATTAGGTGAGGTAGTGGTTCTACCACCAGGTTGACCCCGGCAGTTGACTTAGCTGGATAGGGCAAAGCATTGACTTCGTTCCTTCACTGTGCATCAAGCTGGACAATGATGACGAGTTGCACGCAAAATGGCTTTGATGGCTAGTGCAGTGGATGAACATGCAGAACCTCATGAAGGAGTTTTGCATGCTCCACATGGCCCACTAGACTGGAATTGGATGCTGCATACTGCCCCCCATGAAGACAGGATCAGGAGTCCCATATACCACCTGGGGAGGCCTACTACCCCAGGTAAGCTGCTAACCTAGCCCTGTAGTTTTCTATCCCATTGACGGTGCTGATTTGGCCATGCGATTTTTTCTTATCCTAGTGGCCTTGCTGGAAGAGGCTGAGAGGACGGCCTCCGTGTTCCTAGGGCCATATATTCCCAAGGAGCATAGCCTTCGTGTCGACACCACCAACGACAGTCCTCGCATATACTGGGTGTGCCAGGCCCTCGGGCCTCCCATCCCTACTTGCCTCACTCCTTCGGTTGGTCTTGCTCGCGGCCACAGTTGTCGGGCCAGCGACACTGAGGAAGCTGGGGGTCTCAAGGACTCCCCTGCCCCTCTTGCCATGGTCCTATTGTCATATGTGGATATGATGTTCTAGCTAGAGTTTGGATCCAGTCATTCAGGGACCAAGGCGCTGGGGTACAGGGGAAGTCGTCACCAACAAGATCACGACGATGAGCCATGAGGGAGGTGCGACGAGCCTATTTCAGGGCGAGAAAATCAGTGGAAGTTGTTCTTTTTTTTGAAGAAAAAAACTTTAGTGTCTCACTTACGGAAGGTATTTGTTGATCGCATAGCTAGTGTAATCTTTTGGTACTACTTTTCCTAGTGCTGTACATGAAAACTTTCCGTTTTTTCAGAAGTCCAACAAAAATTTGACGAAATGCAAAAAAAAATTACTTACGGAGGAACTCTCCATATAAGCGAGTGTGTTGCAGCCGATGACGATGATTTTGTTATCCACGTCCGATAGCCAGAAAGGTGAATTAGTGATCCTGACCTTTGGGTTCCTGTACAACATTCCGCCCGTGGACGGATCGTAGCACTGCAAAGATATCTTCGTCTTCATCCAGGCTTTGCCGTCGGGCACGGAGATCTTGGTCACCTCGATTTTCTTGTAGAAAGGCTTGGGGGTGTTGTTCACTTTCGTGCAGTTGAGCTGAAAGCCGCTGTGGAACGCGCACCGCTGGCCGATGCCGAATGGGAACGGGATGTCAACGTCGCCGCACCTGGTCTGGCAACCAGGACGCCCGCCTGCCGGTGCCGGTGCACCGGCGTTGGCCAGCATCCAGACGGCCGAGAGGCAGAGAAAAAGATGGCTGGCAAGAAGCAGCCGAGAATACCCCATCATCCTTGGTAATTTGGCAAGTCCAGTGGGTGGTCGTGTGTCCGGGTTGTGCCCTGAGTCCAAGTCCTGATGGGGCCTATAAATAGATGGACTAGCCTAGCTAGTGTTGTTCTCGTAAATAGCTGTGCAGCGTTGCGCCGAGAGGGCAAGGCAGAGCAGAAGCAGCAGAGACGACCGCAGACGAAGCAGCGGTTGCGTGCGGTTCGCCATTACGACCTGGAGCCTGGTCTCCCCGGTTGTGCTTGAGCACCGTAATAAGGTAGCCAACGACTGGTTCGTTGAAGCGGAAAGTATTACTAACCTCTGTAGTTTGCAACAACGTTTCGTCCATTGAATCCAGCCGGTATCGCTACACGTATGCGTTGTGGAAAAAGTAGACACGAACCCGTGTGGGAATACATGGTGCAAACGCATCTATCTGGACTTTGCTATTTTGGCAGGATATAAGTGATAGAATGAACAAGGGTATATAACGCACGAATCCCTCTTTTGTCACGCAAACTTGCAACGTGAGCCGAGACTCGAGAGCCGGAGAATTAGTGCTCCGTTATGAGACCCTATTGGCTACGTCCTACCGCAGATCCAACGATGGAAGTTTCTCCCTCGGGGAAAAAAGAACGAAGTTTCTCCTTGGGTAGATCGGACGGCTCCGATCTCAATCACCAAGGATAACGGTCTCAATCTCCGTGGGTAGATCGGACGGCTCCGGTCTCAATCCACGAACGCAGCCGATTGTTCCCGAGGAAGCAGAACGCATTGAGATTTGGAACTACCTCTTATGATAGGCACTTTGGGTACTTATTGTGCGGCTGCCCTGCGTAAAACTCTTAAGTTTGTTTCTTAATAAGAGTTATCTTCTATTCTAAATAAAGAAGAAATGTATCTTTAATCAATAACATCTTAATAAGGATTATCGTCTCTTTTAAATTAAGAAGAAATTTATCTTTAAGCAATAACATCTGACGGTTGCTATAATTTTATTTAATTAGAATCCACTTGATTAAGGACCGGATGTTTTTTTTTGTGAGAATTTTTAGCTTTTTCTCTTTTTTTTCTTATCGACTCTAAAACGTCTGTCATCGGTTTTTAGTAATAAATAGAAGATGCCATTGTAAGGCAATGTTTGCTCTGAAATAACGACCTGCATGCACATGATTACTGTAATTTTCTTGTTGAATTGGTCCGACAGAGATCGATTTGATTGAATGGCAAAGCAATTGGCTTATGAACCGTAGTATGCCACTCTCTTTTGATATTACAGCAAAGCAGCATCTGAGATTGAACAAAAACACATTTCATGGATCTGGACAGTTTGATATGGTAGTTTGCTATTACAACAATGACCAAAAACCTTTCAAATTTTACTTCAAGTTGGCCTAGTTAGCTTGTTGGGCTAAGTTGTATGTTGTAGCTGAATGGTTATCGATCGCCTGCCGGTGCTGGTGCATCGGCGTTGGCCAGCATCCAGACGGCCGAAAGGCAGAAAAGAAAAGGAAGCCGAGAATACTCCATGCTCAGATGTGCGTGGGTGGCCGTGTATGTGTCCGGTTGTTGTGAGCGTCCCGGCACTCGGCAGTTATGTGCAATATAAGGGCCTGTTTGGCAGAGCTCCACCAGCTCCAGATCCATCAGATCCACCAGATCCACCATGGAGCAGCTCCACCGTGAATCTGGGATCCCACTATGGAGCTGAACAAACTGTTTGACTTCCACAGCAGCTCCAGATCCACGAAACTGAGTTTTTGGTGGGAATGGCCTGTTTTGCCCTTGAGGTTGTATGATATATATCTTTTTTCATATAGCACACATGTTTTGTTCATATTTATTCACAAAAAATGACGTATTTTTTTTTGTGAACACAAATGCAATATATCGACACAAATATTCATGAGCATTCAACATTGACGCACAAGATAGATAATTAATTAACCCATGTCCATGACAACGTCTCAACACTATTGCGGTTGTCCATACATAAAAATAACTAAAGAGTAGACTAGTCTTCCATTACATGCTAGTTCCAAGCAAGAGCAATAGCTGTGACCAAATCATCACGAAATACATCCATAGTGGCGGCATTGGCTTCCGAAGTAGAACCATCCGATGTAACTGCATATCGGTTATACCTTTCCGGTATTGTTGGGACAAAATGAGGATCACGATCGAAACGAGCAAAGTCCGAATCTTCACTATCATGCTCACGAATAAAATTGTGAAGGACCATACAAGCAACAACAACCATTTTTTGCTTCCACATCGGGTAGCTGGGCATCTTGTATAGAATTTTTCCTTAGGTGTTTTGGATTCCACAAACATTTGAATCTCTGCATTATGTATAGGACCAATGATTACCGATTTACCATAAAGGCATTTCTGCAGAGGAAAATTTTCAAACCAAGACATAAAAATGTACAGCATATTGTCATTGTACCGCTGGTGTCAACCCTAAGCAATGAAGTGACACAGAATGACAGAATTGGGAATGAAGTAACCAAATTTATCAGGACGAGCCTTTGAACAGTCAAGTTGAAACATGCTTAGTAAACAAAACCGATTTCTACTTCAAACAAGGAGCAGTATCCCCACTAATCATTTATCAGATGCAGTTTGCTGAATGTCACAGTACATCAGAATTCTCAACAGGGTGTCAGCTCCCATAATTTGATCATGCCAAACATAATTGACTACTGTGGCCATATGATTGAGATGTTAACAATTTGAGCGATTAACTTTCTACCGATTTGAAATAGAATGCCAATTTTGGATTGAAAAGATACATTCTCTGGGTTGCATTATTGAACGGACCAGAATTATGACTTAAAACTTCAAAGAAATAGATTAATCAAATCCTAAATAAACTTAGAAGTAATTTGACTTTCCTGCCAGCATGGTTTATTCAAAACTTCTTTAATAATTGATCACCATAATGCAGCTATAGTTTATTTCTTCCCATAAAAACGAGTACAAACAACACCAAGTAGCTAAATAACAATAACTGAACCATGACTGGTCATTGCTGAAGCACCAGGAAATAGATAGCAATATGACCTTGAACTTCTTACAGAATGTTGTCAGATAACCTGTACTTACAAAGAACATTGCTTTACACACATAACAGAGTTCAACTTGAATAACTTCAATGCATGCCCTATTTATCTGAAGGGACAAGCTCTTTAGCAATTGGTTAGTGCATGAAAATAAAATGGGCGAGAATTCAACTATACCATTCTCAAGCGCTTCTTGTGTTCTCTGAAGTAACAAAATTGATTCGGCGTATGGATCAGCACCGGAATGCATCCCTAATCCGTTCTCACCCTTCCCAACACTTCCCTTATCCCTAATCCGGTTGTCGATCGCACCTCCTCGCTAGGCTGCCCTTCATCACTGTGGTCGTCACCATCAGAAAGAACCTTATGAATGCCATTGTTGGTAATGCTGACACCAGATCGCCGGACGTTGATGGCATTAGAGCTGCGGAGGTCGGACTCCACGCTGGAGCGCGAGTTCTCAGCCTCAGCGGGAGAGACGGCAGAGTGAGCACGAGCCCTGTCGGCTCGCACGCACGCGGCGCGGGGGTTCTTCCCGTGCAGAGAGGCGCCGGGGGCGCGGGAGCGCGCCCTGTCCCGCTCGCACGTAAAGGGAAAGAAGTCGTGCCGCGGGGCGCTCGCGGCGGAGGACTTGCTACTCCGGTCCTCGCTGTTGTCGGAATCTGCGTCGACCTGGGCAGCCGAGCCCCCAGCCCCTGCGCCGGCCGCTGCCCCGAGCCCCCAGCCCCTGCGCCGGCCGCGCCCCCAGATCCGGCCATCGCCGGAGGTGGCGGCTCGCCGGAGCGCCGGAGGTGGCTAAGCGAGGAGGCGGCACGAGGAGGGTCGCGAAGGAGGCGGCGCGAGGAGGCGACGCTAGGAGGCGGCGCGAGGAGGCGGCTCGCCGGAGCGCCGGAGGTGGCGGCGCGAGGAGAGGAGCGCTCGGTCGCTCGGCGTGAGGAGGCGAGGAGAGGAGCGCGAGGAGAGAAAAGAAGGCCGAATAGAAAAAACGGTTGGGAGGGGAGTGTAATGGCATTGGTGGGTAATTACCACCTAACTCCACGAGTAGATACGAAACAAGTTTTCGTGGAGCACCCCTTGAGGTGCTCCATGGATTTCATGAATCTGGAGCTAGATCCAGTATTTTGGTGGATCCAGATTTCGTGGAGCAGGAGCGTTTGGGTAAAAATTTGTGGAGTGAAGTTGTTTTTGGTGGATCTGGAGCTGGTGGAGCTCTGCCAAACAGGCCCTAAATAGATGAAGGCATGGAGCAGCCGCCCAGCCACCAGTACCCCTCTGAAAGACTGCAATTGACTCTGCTGGCATTGAATAGAATGACTGCCGGCCTGCTCCTTCCGGTTGAATAGAATGACTGCCGGCCTGCTCCTTCCGGTTGTAGGCTTGTAGCTGTTGACTTCTGGCCAGATGTTAGTTTTTTATAATCATTTAATTAAAGAAAAAATAAATTAAATGCATCTCTTTATATTTGAGGGAGAAAGAGAATAATCTACTATGTTTATTTGATGCCATCTGATTATCCATTATAACTATTATAGTTATATACTATATCCATTTGAAAATATAAGAATATTGTTTCAAAATATAAAGCCCACATGGAGATTTAATGACGTTTTGAGACCATGTGGAGGTATCCCCCATGTTTGTGACGGTTGTGTTAGTGAGTTTGAGTTTGTTTTGGGTATTCTATATTTGAGTACCTTTCATTATTGCTAATATTGATTATGCTGTTTCGTGCGGTGCTATGTGACGGTTTTCTTGTCTGTGTAACTGCAGGACTTCGGAGCTAGGTCATGGTGAGGTGAGGAGGACCGGGACTAGGCACAGGAGGTGTTGAGGTCCAGACGGTCGGTGATGCCGAAGATGATCGAGGCTGCTGAGGTGGTTGCGAGTCGGGAGACGAGGAACCGGAGCTGGAACTACCGGTGGAGGACACGACGGGCAACGATGAGCGAACCGGGACTAGGCTCAGGGAGGAGTCGGAGGTCCCGACGGTTGGAGGTCAGTTGCGGTCATGTGCGATGGAACAGACCAGGACTAGACTCAGGTGGAGTCGGAGGTCTCGGTCAGTGTCGGGTGGACACGACGGGCAGCGGTGAGTGGATCTGGACTAGGCTCAAGGAGGAGTCGGAGGTCCAGACGGTCAGGATGCCGGGTGCGGTAGTGTGCAGCAGAGCGGACCGGACTAGATTCAGGGAGGAGTCGAGGTCCAGACGGTCAAGGTACCGGTTGCGGGAAGCTTCCAGGAATGTGCTTGAGGGGCAATTTGGTAAATTGACTCAAGCCATGAGTTGGAGGCTGGTTTTTCCCTCCAAAAGTGTGTGTTGACGTTTTGCCTCAATTGTGTGAGAGGCATGGAGTTCATTTGGGAGCTTCTGGAGCTTAATATTGACATAACTCAACTTGAACTAAAAGTGCATCACATGTTGAGGGGGAGCTGGATTTTCTTGCATTTCAGCAGTCTACATTGTAATATAACTACATGGAGCCTTGACTATTATCCTTTTATGACATGTTTACAGTGCTTTATATCTTGCCATGATATGTGCTTATTTGCTAGATTTATCATAACTTTATATGTGTCGTCAAGCCTTTGCCATTGATAAATTGATTAAACTGCTCAACTTGAATTAAGACATGTCATGTTAGTTCTTGAGACTAGTATGTCTTTAGTTATCCTTTTATGATTCATGCCATGTCAAATAGGCTAAGTTGAGCTTTGAATCTCTATTGAGCTCTAGATTGAGCTATACTAGTTTCTTGATGAACATGAGTTAGTACAACCTTTTAAGAAAGCAAAATGATCTCTTTTGTGCAAAAAAATTGATCTCACCAATTCTTTCTCGTGAGACTGCTTGCCATTGCACTAGGCATGAACTCAGGGGGAGTTTTGGATAACCAAGATCATCTCCTTAAGCTTTTTGCTTGGAATGATCGCATAAGGCTTGAGATCTAGCACATGACTAAAATATTGGTTAGAAACAACCATGAGTTTTAAAGAAAAATATGTCCATTGTGCTAAATTTGCTTAAATACAAAAAGAACCAAGTACTTGAACAAATGATTCATTCTTGAACTTGTAGCACTCTAAATTGACTCAATACTAGCTTCTTGGTTCCATTTAGACTATTGACATGGCTTGCATCATCTTTGGATACCTCTAGCTAGACTTTGATCTTGAATGGCTTGACATGCTAATAAATTCATCTAATATTCAGATCATTACTTATGTGGTTTGGCTTGATTATGCATATCTTGTCATGATCTTGATAGCATTTATATGAGTTATGGCTTGGTGTAATACTTAATGATCATTTTGGATAATCTTCATGGTTCTAATTGCTTAGATTGAATAAAATTCAGCCATTCTTCCATATCTATGCTATATTCTCTCTTTTGCATCTTGATAATTCTATTGCCAAAAGAGGGAGAATATTGGAGAAAAAGCCATTTTTGGGAGCTTTGGCAGCTTTTGAGGAAAACTTGCTCTTTCTTTGTCAACATGGTCATAAGTCTCTTTGCATTCCTTTTGGACCATGTGTGACTTTTTTCATTTTAAACAAACTCAATCTTATTCTTTTTGTGTGTTTGTCAATATACTCATCAAGGGGGAGATTGAGAGACCATGTGGAGGTATCCCCATGTTGTGATGAGTAATTCACAGTTGTGTTAGTGAGTTTGAGTTTGTTTTGGGTATTCTAGGTTTGAGTACCTTTCATTATTGCTAATATTGATTATGTTGTTTCGTGCGGTGCTATGTGACAGTTTTCTTGTCTATGTGACTGCAGGACTTCGGAGCTAGGTCATGCTGAGGTGAGGAGGACCGGGACTAGGCACAGGAGGTGAGGAGGACCGGGACTAGGCACAGGAGGTGTTGAGGTCCAAACAATCGGTGATGCCGAAGATGATCGAGACTGCTGAGGTGGTTGCGAGTTGGGAGACGAGGAACCGGAGCTGGAGCTACCGGTGGAGGACACGACGGGCAACGACGAGCGAACCAGGACTAGGCTCAGGGAGAAGTCGGAGGTCCAGACGATTGGAGGTCGGTTGCGGTCGTGCGCGACGGAACAGACCAGGACTAGACTCAGGTCGAGTCAGAGGTCTCGGTCGGTGTCGGGTGGACTCGACGGGCAGCGGCGAGTGGATTGGGACTAGGCTCAGGGAGGAGTCGGAGGTCCAGACGGTTAGGATGCCGGGTGCGATCGTGTGCAGCGGAGCGGACCAGTTTAAGATCGAGGAGGCCGACTAGAGGGGGGTGAATAGGCGGTTTAAAAATTCTCTACAAATTAATATTAGTGTGTGTGTGTTCTCATTTCTAACTGCCTATGGGGCAGTAGTGTGAGATGGCATGAGCTCATGTAATCATCCATGTCCTTGATTCAATATGAGAAAGACCTGATTAAATGCATCTCTTTATATTTGAGGGAGAAAGAAAATAATCTACTATGTTTATTTGATGCAATCTGATTATCCATTATAACTATTATAGTTATATACTATATCCATTTGAAAATATAAGAATATTGTTTCAAAATATAAGGCACACATGGAGATTTAATGACGTTTCTCTCATTAGTTCTCATTTATCTTCCGCCTCTCTTTAGATTTATGAGAAAAACATCCATGGTAACTATTTTGATATTTTCTCTCTCTTTTTCAAATACATTAACACTATGGATATCATGGTCATTTCCCTATACATCGTACTCTCAAGTGTAGTTACTACCATCATGATATATCACCTAACGAACCTAACATATTTTTTATCACCTTAAGTGTAGTTATATATTGATTCTAAGATACTCTAATGCCAACCACATGAAAAAATTGTAAAGGAGCACATAATTTTGGCATATTTTGCTACTACCTTTATATTCGTACATAAAAGGAATATATTCAAAAAAGTAAAAAATATAAATACCACCTTAAAAAGTATATATACTACTTAGATTATCTTATATACTCATATACTGCACGTGTATACCCTCATTGCGCGAAACCCCTTACTTTGTGAGATACGATATAACGAGTAACTCTATGTATATCTATGTGTGTATATATATACATATATGTGTATGGAGGCAAAGTCGAATTTGGTACTATTTCGCACCGTATTTATAAAACTAGTCGTATGTAGACATTATTTGCAAACATAGCACTTTTGCCATCTGGTGGGCGGGCGGCAACACGGGGGAGGCGACACGAGGCCAAGCCACCGACGGCAGACGCTTGCCGCCCCGCCAGTAGATGGCAGGAAGCCTGCCGCCTGGTGGAGGGACGGTAGGCAAGCCTGTTGTCTGGTGAGGGGGGCAGCAGGTGATTAAGCCGACTGACTAGCCAGCTTAATTACCTGCCCTAATTTTTTGCATTTAGTACTTTTTTGAATTTTTAAATATATCAAATGAGCTAAAAAGATTACAACAAAATTATATACAGCCTCCCGACGCAATGTACCTCATAATGTAATTTTTCGGTAATTTTATCCATTGTGAATGTTGCTCAAAAATTCATAAAAGTTTTGTATTTTTATGAGTTTTTACATATAGCAAACAAGCTCCAAAAATTATGAAATTTTATGTGAAGCCTTCCGACATAGTCATAGTTAATGTGCAATTTTTTCGGAATTTTATATGGTCTAAATTTACCACGTTTATTCGGGTTAATTTAATCATGAATTTACAAATATTTTACATTTTTTTTACAATTTTATACATTAGGAATACTTGTACAAGTAAAAGTAATTATAGTAATACAAAAAATGCATCACACTGGATGCAATATGGCTCACCTATCTAAGCCACTGCTACCTCCTCGCCACGTCTACCTCCCCATACGTGGCCTAGTCTTCTGTTGAGCATGAGCATGTCCTGTGGGGTATGTCAATCAGTCTAGAGGTTGCGTCTCGGGTCGAAGGAGGTATGGAGACTGTTCTATTTGCTTAGTGGCCAGCGATGGTCCAGTAGGCTCAGGTACAGTGAGCTGGGTCCAATAAGGGTCGTAGTCCTCCAGCTGAAACATGTCGAACTGTGGGCCGTCCACAATAATGTCATGAATGAAGGAATCTAGAAATCCCCCTTGTGGTGCGAAGGAGCTCTCGCCTTGATCGTACGATGTGGCAGCAAAGCCGAAGGACCTCTGCCTGACCTCTGCCTATTGAAGTATCCAAACTCTAGGTATGCTGTGAACGCTGAGCACTGCCCTACGTACACTGCAAACCCTGGCGCTGTGTACTGCTCTCTGAAAGTATCTGGGAGGCCTGTGTCGTCATCAATGGACTCGTCATCACCCCCACATTGAATTTGAGGCTGCAAGATGAAACGATATTAGTCACAATAAATATTCCGGATATGCAATGCGAATCTCATACCTCTCGAATGTGCAACGAAAATGAATAACGGGGAGCGGTAGTCTGTGCAGGTGGTGCAGACATCAAAAGTGATGCATCTCGATGATGGATCTGCGGCGGGAGAACGCCATGATGTGAGTGGAACACAAGGCCTAATAGGAAAACAAAATGTAGATTCATACGTAAATTACCTCCTCGTCGGTACGATGCATGGATGATCAGCGGCTAGTACTACGATGCCAGGCACTCAGTAGATTGCAATGGGTGGCAGGAC
Organism: Dendrocalamus latiflorus; assembly: GCA_017311315.1. Classification (NCBI taxonomy): domain Eukaryota; kingdom Viridiplantae; phylum Streptophyta; class Magnoliopsida; order Poales; family Poaceae; genus Dendrocalamus; species Dendrocalamus latiflorus. The sequence goes on from CM029657.1 coordinate 33,184,358, forward strand.
TCGCTAGGTCGCAATAACCTAGCGGGTGAGCATGGTACCCCCACTGGGTAGTTCATGTGCGCAGTGTGATCCGTGGAACAGCCGTAGTTTATGTTGTGCACTATTTTTTAGTCTACTTTAGGATGAACTTCATAGTCTTCTACAGAGCCAGTGGTGTCTCGGTGCTGTTGATGGCGGCCTCTGACACGCTTGCGATGCATTACGCCCGCTTTAACTAAAGTGACATACAAAACAGGTTTAGTAACGACTAGTATTAATTTTTTGAATGAAACAATAAGATATTTGAACTGTCTTATGCTGTCATGCCGCCGTGAAGTGTTGTGGGGATCGATCGAGCGTTGCAGACTTTCCTCATGCGTGATTTGCTTGGGGCGATTTGGTGGAGGAATGGTGAGTCTGCTGCATGACCGGGGTACATACCACTCCAGGTACTCGTCGTATGTCTGGATGTCGTACGGTCGCTGCTCCATGATGACATCGAGGTGCGACATGTCCGTCCATGCTGTCGTCCACTACTGCTCAGAGCCCGCCAGTCCATACCAGGCCGACCAGCCCTTGATTGTCTGCATTTCCAGAATCATCGACATTACATAGCAAGACATATAAAGTGTATACAGTAGTTGGATGGAGTTTGACTCACCGGTGTACGGCTTGCAGTAGGAACCTGCCGTCTAGAGAGGGCATGGCCTGGTGCAAACTGAATTGTCGCATCACGTGCAGTGACGCGTCGGCCTCCACCATGTACGAGAACACCAGATGGTGTGTCATCATCCGTAGCTTCGCGTCCTCCAGGCAATGCAAGGACAGCCCGTACGGTGATACACGATGCAAAAAATCTACTGTCCATAGACCCCATATGACGTCGCTGTCGTGCAATGACTTGAACTCATTGTGCCACAGTAAGTAGCATGTAACATCCTAATTTTCAAAGCCTTTTTAAAGCTTTTAAAATAAAATTCACAATTTGGATTTTTCTGGAATTAATTAAAGCTTAAATGGAATTTTTATGAATTAAAAGGATTCAATATGACTAAATTAAACAATAACATTTACTAGAAATATTTTATTTGGGTTCCTTGTGATTCAAGGAATTTTCTAGAATTTTTTGTAATTTTATAGGATTTGTTCGCTATTTTCTAAAGCTCAAAGGAATTTATGCAAATTTTTGAAAATAGAAAAGCCTAAAACCAGTTGGGTCGAGCCCATTATTGCTCCTCCAGCCTAGCCCGCACCCTTCCGCCTTGCCACATGTCAGCAATCGAATGCCGCCACCGTATCCGATCCATTTGCTCTGCCTGCCTCCGTTGCCGTCAGATCGCCACGTGTCGACTATACGAGGTGTCGGCTACTGTTCATCTTCCTCCCTAGAGCTTGTTGATGTGTTCATTTCGAATTGCACCACTGTTGTCTGCGCCATCCCTGCCTCGGCGTGTGTGCCCGCCTCGGACTCTATGCCGTGTCCGAGCCGCTTCCTCAATGTCCGGGTATAAATAGCTGGCCACGCCTCTCATTTTTTCCATCCCGAGCTTCTACCACCCCAGTTGCTGTAGCCGCTTCTCTACCGTCGTCTTCGTCTTCGGCCGTCGAGCTTTGCCTCCATTCGCCATTTTTTCCTTGCCATTCCGCCTTCACCTTTGATTCGTCGTTCAAGCCACTGCCTCTCTCCCGCCCGGCCAGCCGCCACTGTCTCGTCGGCTAGTCCGCCGCCGCCCGCTCGTTCGTGACTTTAACTCCGTACTCCACCGCTTGTCGTAATCATCACCTCTGTCTCTAGCTATGCAATCTTTGATTGACTGAACAAGTCTTCCTGGGACCATGATTCAAACAATTGAAAAATTCAATGCGTAGAGCGTGCCGTGTTTGATGATTCCCTCGGCCGCTTTGCATAACCACAACTTGGCAGTCGGAGCCAAACAGACTATATTGATAAGGTCAACTATAGAAACAGAACTTGTAGCACTTAACACAGCCATTGATGAGGCTGAATGCTGAGAGAGCTACTGTTGGACTTGCCATTGGTTGAAAAACCAACCGACAATCCTGATGTACTGTGATAATCAAACAGTGTTAGCCAAAATCACAAGTACAAAGGATAATATGAAGTCCTCTAGACATGTGAAGAGTAGGCTTAAATCTATTAGAAAACTGAGAAACTCCAGAGTAATTGTTGTGAACTATATTCACACTGAAAAAATCTGGCAGAACCTTTTACTAAGAGGTTAGCACAGAAAGCGATTTCTGTTGCGCTTATGGACATGGGAATGATGCCTATTTGAGTTCCATCACAATGATAATCCATGCCTTCTTGATCGGAGATCCTATGACTTCGGTAATGGAAAAAACAAGTTGATGTTGTAATAAGAGAGTACATAATCATTGTATTCATGTTCTAATAAACAAAGTACTCTCGACTGTATGGAATATTGGTATAAAGCCTTAATGTATTCTGTTGTCCAATTGAGAAAAAGGTATTAGCCTATAGGATACCTAGAAAGAATACATCTACTTGAGCCTAACTGTGTGGTCGCAGTTCATGAGAACAGGGCATTCTCTCTAGAAAGTTCATGAGCAGAAAATGGAGCATGATCATATAACACTCCGTTTAGGTATGGTTTATTGGTAGCTTAGTACTTATTTAGATTTTAAATGAAATCTGGTCATGAAAAGCTGTGAATTCAAGGCATAGTCCATTTATGAACTGTGAGAAGATGAATCTTATCATTCTAGATGTAAGTTCAATCCGTACGAGACTTACACTAAAAGATGGTATAATAACAGTACTTCAGCACAATATCTTTGATATTTTTTTTACTTCTTGCTTTAGAATTGGTGGGGGATTGTTAGAAAGAAGCCCATATTAGTGAGCCTCATTTTCTATAATTTCAAAGTATGCATGATTTTGTACTATATTATTAAGGCAAGGTGGAGAAGACATTGGCCAACTCAACGCTATAGCTTTCTCGTTACTGCGATGACCTCCCATATTCACTGAAATCGACATGTCTACTTCAGTCGTTGTCTAATGATAAAGGGAATCTTCTCGCCGTTGTCGGTGACATCGTGCCCCTCACCAACAATGACACACTCCTAGCTACCCGAAGGCCTCATATCACTCATAACTCATCTTCGATGCAAAGTTTCATCTCATCTGTCAGAGCTTTTCCATCATCAAGCTTCTTTGGCCACCAACTTCTTTAACAACGCCAACGCTCACCATTTATCGTCGTGGCCCTTGGCTACTTTCAACTTTGGCATTCTTTTCAATAGCTCCGACAAGCGGCATGACATTGTGCTTGCCGAACGACTAAAGTGAGCAACACGACACTATCCTCATCTCTGCCACCACCATCTCGGCTCTTCGCTTTCTTGTGAGTCAATGTCTTTTCACAATTGCACTCTTTTGTGGTGTAGTTCCTAGTTGAATTTGAATAATAGGTTGGTCATTATGGTTTTCTGTAAACTCTATACCGTGAAAATGCACAAAAATAGAGTTATTTGAAGCAGCTAGTTTTGAAGGTGCGGTTTTTACTCCGGTCATCCACACCATCCAGATAAGGATGGACATACTCAAGCTTGAATGAAAGATCATCCTAAAGACCTAAAGACCCCAACAAAAACCATGGGTAAGTGCACACGCATATGGAACCAAAAAAATCACAAGTGATGTAGCTACCCAAATGGTAAATGTCACAGAAAGGAATGTTAGATGTATGTTAGGTTATCTAAAAGACACAGAATATATCACCAATAAACGATGAAATGAACCAATGCTTCTTAATGATGCTAGCAAGCATGTATGTGTGCCTTACACACCATTTGACAAAATTTTTTATATAACAAATACATCACATGCTATTGTTTAGTTCTTTTATATTGTAGTGGAATGCCAATAAATGCCCGTAGTTTTTTAATGTATATATTTCAATATAACAGAAATAATCAAGTTCCACATTTCATGCACAGCACAACTAATTATAAGCGTAATTTCTTTAGGTGGCTAAAGTAGGACCATGACTTGAATCTTGTTTCTTTTGTAACTGCAAATGGAATCGTAGACAGTTATAAATGTACACTTTCAGTGTGGTAGTGTAATGAGATAAACAAACTAACATGCGATCAAGAATGCCACACTAAACTCACCCTGTGAATTCTTGCTAAACATCATTCCTCTTACATGCCGATAGCACTAAATGGCTGATCTAACAGTAATAAAAACAACAAACAACAAAGCTACACAAAAACAAAACACTCATTACCAACTAACCTGAGGGTTGACCAGGTTGCTGGATGTAACAGAACCAACAATAGATCTGTTTAGACCATAGATGTTGCGGTGCTCAAATGACACAGTTCCTCTAGGTTGAATGGATGCCAAAAAGAAATATGCCATCAGATATGAGGTTGCACAACGAGATTTCAATGCTGTGTGGTTTGTTCATGCTGTTGTTGTCTAGCAATTTTAAATACACATTCCACAAAGAACAGAAGGTTGCAAACCAGTAGGTACATTACCAGAGTTGGTCGGCCTTGACGCCCAGGTACAATACTCCACTCTGTACTTACTTTAGCTGACTTTGCTTCTAGTTCGTTAAGCTTAATATCAACTACTATACCCCCTTCTTTTGCCTCATCAGGGCATGGATTCACTTCTATATTGGAGAATAAAGCGAGTGAAGTTATATTCTTTAGAGCTTGTTTTCCTACTCCAATGTTAAAGATATGGCCAGGTCAAAGCTGTAAGAGAGTAACAGAGGTAAAAGTTAAATACTGAAGTCCATAAATACTAACAGACATTTCATTGCAAAACATTCATATCAACACAAAGAGCATTGGAGAATCATAATCAGATATGCACAACCAAGCAATTTATTGCACATCAAACAACAACATCACAGTGAGCACAACAAAACCATTGTTTTTCTTGAAGACCTGCACAGGCATGCCTAATCACTAACAGTGGCAGTAAGTATGTCATGAAAGGGTAGGGTATGGGCTATTACTCTTCTAGCTAACCAACACGTTGATAAAACTATACAGAAGCACTAAAAAGGTTTTCAACCTCACCCCAATGTCATAGGATATTGGAGCTACCACTACACTTAAACCTTTCTGAAACGACTCAAAGCAGAGTTACGTTAGTCAAATTAAAATGTTACATACATCACTATAAGCTATTTCTATATATGTTAATGAATTATGGAATTTCATAGTAAGGCTAATAAAATTATCCTCCTATCTTGGTTTTAGTAACTACTGGTATTCGGTATACCTGCTGGGGCAGCTCTCGGTCTATGATAGGGATCTGGGTATTCCCCTCGACCATATTTCAAAGCTTATCCTAGAACTGGTACTCCACCTTGGTTATGTCCCCCTCGACCACCTTGCACACAACCTCGCTGGTGTTAAGGTTTCCAAAGTTCACCACCTGAGCGCACACGAACCCCTCATTGTGGTACCACTTCTGGACGTGGTCTCTGATCCTCTGCAGCAGGCTGGCGCTCACCTTCTCCTGTTTCTTCATCATTCCCAGTACCTCCCCTCGCACAGATTCTGTTAATATGCACGGCTTGGAGCCGCGAACACGCTGCTGGTAATCACGTTCCTGCTTCCGGAGGCAGTCCATCTTCTCCCTCTCTGTCATGTCCTGATCGAAGTCAACCTACCCAGACTATGCCATTAGCCCCACGTTGATGCACTTGAACTGCTTCCCTGCACTCTAGACGCTCTCAACGAAGGAGACGATGAGGCCATGGGTGCCATCGGGCTTGGCCTTCCCCTCGAGATCGACCCGCTCGAACATGCCGCAGGAGACAAGTGTCTGAATCTCCTTCAGCAGCTGCGACTTGGTGTACACGCCTCCGGGGTGCAGAGTCACCATGTCGAAGAAGAAGTCCTCCGGCCCGTGTACGCGCCGCCGCTGGCCGCGGCGCGGTCGAAGAACTTGAGCTCCGACACCTTGTACCTCTTCAGCCCTCTCAGCTTTGTGAGCGGGACAGAGATGTTAGCCGGGAGCCCGTGTGGGTCTCAATCCCCCAACGACTTCTCGTCCGTGTTCGCCGCGCAGGCGGAAAAGACCCGTGACCAAAAGTCCCCGCCGCCTCCGGCGCCCCATCCGCCGCTCGGCGCCGCCCCCAAAGCCACCAGACGAGGCGAGGAGGAAAGCGCCAGAGGCGGCGGCGGTGATGGCGGAGGCGAGGGCTAGGGTTTTAGGGGTCCCGGATTCCGATTCGTAGTTGGGGCTGGAGGATGAGATGGCGAAGGGGTGGTTGTGGGGCTGCGAGTTGTGCGAGGCGGTGGTGGACATGGAGGCGGAGCGCCCCCGGCCCCGGCCTCGCCGGGAAGGGCTGGCCGCCAGCAGGGAGAAGAAGAGGCTCTGGGAGGTGAGCGCCATTGCGGCCGCGGATGTGACGGTCGGGGGAGGGGGACGAGGAGGGGAAGGATTTCCTCTGCTAGTCCAGGGTTAGGGTTATTTCCTCTACATGTATTTGTCATGGACTTCTCACAGCAATTTGATTAATTTGATCTATCATAATTGAAAGTGTACATCTTTTTCTTTTTTTCTTTAGTAGTTTCTATTTGTTGAAATCAATCTCAACCATTATAATCAAGATCTACCATGATCAACGGTGTAGATCTTTATTCTTTTTTCTTCGATTAATATGGAAATTTCTACCCTTTATGAACGAAATGTGGCTATTTTTATTTCGGCTTTAATAATATAATAGATCCCATTGTAAGGTAATGTTGTTTGCTCTGAAATAACGATCTCCATGCACATGATTACTGTAATTTTCTTGTTGCATTGGTCTGACAGAGATCGATTTGGATTGAATGGCAAAGGAATTGGCTTATGTACCGTATTATGCCACTCTCTTTTGACATTACGGCAAAACAGCATCTGAGATTGAACACAAACACATTTCATGGATCTGGATAGTTTGATAGGGTAGTTTGCTATTGCAACAATGACCAAAAACCTTTCAAATTTTACATAAAATTGGCCTAGTTAGCTTGCTGGGCTAAGTTGTATGTTGTAGCTGAATGGTTATCGATAGCCTGTTAAGGTGTGAAAATACACTTACTGACCTTACGGATTCTAACCTCTTGAGAGCTATGTATTGATTTGCACGTTAGCAATTATGATTTGATCAACGTGAGTATCAAATGGAAGGTGTACAAAGTATCAAACACAAATGCTATGGCAGACAGATTTTGAAAATCCAAAGTACAATAGTGATGACTGATGAAAGCATGTACTGCATAAATCTTACACAAATCTTTGCATAGCCGAGGAGGCACCTATGGTAAAAGGATATCAATGATATGGTACAATGTAATGAGATATAGTATACGATATATTGATTAACGCCTTAATTCTTGTCCCATGTAATGATATGTGATATATCCAATATAGTGATTAACGCCCTGATTCTAGATCCATAACAGATTTCTTCTCAATGCTGAAATTTCCTGTACTGACAACCTCTGAGCTTACAATGGACGACTCCCCAAGCAAGCTCTCCATCTCTTCAGGACTTTGCTTCGCCCACGGATGTTGCATCACTCTTCTCAACCTATCAAGCTTATCCGCAACTTCCTTCATCGATGGCCTATTCTCACCACACATCTCCAAGCACTGCTTTGCTAACTCTGCAATCTCCCCAAGAAACTCCATGTTCTCGTCGCTCCTGATCTGATCATCCAAGATCTCCTCAAGCTTGTTCTCCTTCATGGTAGACAGAAACCTCATCGATAGGCTCTTCTCGTGTTCAGGTGCTTCGAGGTTGAAAGCCTTCTTGCCCGTGAGCAGCTCCAGAAGAACAACTCCAAAGCTGTACACGTCACTCTTATCCGTTAATTGGCATGTCTGCATGTACTCTGGGTCAAGGTACCCACAAGTTCCTTGGACGAGTGTGACGAATTGTGACTCATCGGTTGGTGCTAGGATGGAAGCGCCGAAGTCGGAGACTTTCACTGTGTAGTTGCCATCAAGAAGGATGTTGGAGGATTTGACGTCGCCGTGGAGGATCGGCGGTGATGCCCATGAGTGCAGGTAGGCGAGCGCTTCAGCGGATTCGTGGGCAATCCGCACGCGAGTTCCCAAGGAGATGTGACGGTTGTGGTTGCCATGAATGAGTTGGAACAACGTGCCATTTGGGATGAACTCGTACACCAGCATAGGGACTTCCACCTCGAGGCAACATCCTAATAGTTTAATGATGTTTATGTGGTTTATTTGGGACAGGATTAGCATTTCTTTACCGAACTCTTTCTTCTGCTGCTCATCGATTGTCTTGCACCTTTTGACGGCTACATCAATATTGCCCTTGAGAAGTCCTTTGTAAACAGTGCCATGGCCTCCGTGGCCAAGGACTTGCTTCTCGCTGAACTTGTCAGTGGCTTGCTGCAACTCTTCTTCTGAGAAGAGTTTAAATGCGACACCTTGCTGTGACTTCATCTCCTCGAATAGCAGCAGACCACCGTGCTGTCGAAAATACTTCTGTTTTATGCTGTGTAGCTTTCTTCTTTCTTGGATCATGTATGCACAGGTTACAGTAATCACAAGGACGAGAATTCCAACACTTGCACCTGCATGATTCTCCAAAGTGATATATGATTTTACTCAAAACTGATAAGTAGTGCCCCGTTTGCCAACCTGAAATTTGGCCAAACAGGACTAATGTGATTGATTTCTACTCTCTAGTGTGATATTAACTTTTTGTGTGTGTGTGTGTTTCAGACTGATGTCATGTACAGTACTCTTGCTGTGAAGACTGAAGAGAGTAACCCACCTACGACAGGCTTCTCCCAAGAAGAGGAACCCTGTTGGCAAACGCCATCAATCATATGTTTTCCCCGCTTGCATGAACAGGTGAATCCCCCCGATGTATTTTCGCAAATTCCCGCGCATGGATAAGTAGCATTGTCAAGGCACTCGTTAATATCTGAAATCAAACAAAACACTTTCTTAAAAGTTCAAACTATTGCATTGTCTTGGCATGAGTAGAGAAATAACAATGACAGGAAAAGACCTTTGCATCCATCGTTGATGTATGGGTTGCCTTCGTATCCGTTGGAGCAACTACAGCGGTAACCTCGCCCGTTACTGGAATCGACACACTGGCTGTCGCTACTAACACATGCGTAGGAGGTGGTGTTCCTTTTAGCTTCCTCACATGTATCAAATGTTATGACCCAGTCCATGACAACCGGAGCTCGGCCCCCGTACGTGTCATTGAACACCGTCGAGGTAAGATAAGTGGTGCTAAAGTTGAAGACTGCAGTTTCCATCACTGCCATGTAGCTGCAACGGTTGTTCTTCCATATTTCAGTGGTGTTGTAGTTTTCGTTGAAATAACCTTTGTAATACCGTATGCCTTTGGGGACATCCGCTTGGCAGCAGCCAGCGCCAGAGCATGAGCCGTTCTTAGGGGTTACATGCTTGTTGCATGTGGACGAGCAACCGATCACATACTGCCTGGATTGCTGAGTTATCAACTGAAAACAAAATTACGAAAGCTTGAGAACAGGGACGTTATAAATTGTTTTAAGAGGTACAAGGTTATATAATAAACATTGAAATACTCTAGTACGACGTTTGGTTCTAGTTTTCAAAAGGAAGCATCCAGCCAACTGTATCCCTTACGGGATAGTAGGTTTCAAGCAAGTTGTTAGGGTTACACACTAAACAGTAGGTGGCAACGCTTCGAATGGCTTGAGAGGGATATCTGTAGTCTAAAACTTAAGTGAGAAAAGAGGTATACAATGGACGCATTGTCCTTAATCCAACAAGGTCTCTTCTTTCGTGGTGTTTTTTCTCCTCCTCCCCCATGGTGCTCCATGGCTATATTTATAGTCATGGGTGAGAATGTTCACAAATATCTTTCTTGAGGTCTTTACTAATGAGGTATACATATCTTTTCCTTAGCATGCCCTATATGGGCATACCTTTTTCTTATATACATACTTAGGCTTGTGCATGGTGGGCCGACTGTGCCAAGTTGAGGTCACCCTCCCAATAGTAGCCTCATAGGTAAGGGCTTCACAATGAATAGGCCGAAACCATGCACTTCGTGCTTTGGCCCCCTTCATCCCTTTGGCCAGCCATTACAATCCCTCATACAGTCAGATCGATGCTTTTCGTGGGGTTCATAGTGCTGGTGGGTAGGCTTCCTCCTGATGGTCCTATAGTCAACAGATAGGTTTCGTCTCAAAAGTCATCGAGCAGACAGTCGGGCTTCGTTGTCGAAGTCCTCTGATTGGCGGATAGGCTTCGTGTCGGAAGCCCTCGGGCCAATGGGTAGGCCTCGTTACAGAAATTGTTGGGCCTATGTGTAGGCTTCATCGTTGAAGTCCTCACCACAATCCATCGGCAAGAACGTGGTCAGTTGAGTCAGTTATGGGGACGCGCGTGCCTACCAAAAAGACATGCTTGTCCTGTCGTTATAAAAGTGCATGGGCACTCTATCATTTCCAATTATGCTTGCTATCAATCTTCTTCCCAACATGCCTTGGTGATCCTTTGCCACTGCATTGGTCTCCCTTTTTCTTGTCGTCGGCGCATAGCTTTTCCGGTGATCATGCTACTCCACTTCCTTTCACCCGCCCATTGCCGGATTGTGACCCCAAGAGCCACCATGACCCCAGGGAGGACAACGTGTGTTGAGGTCAAAGCCATGGCGATCGCTCAAGCCATCCGGCACTGCACGGTAGTCCTAGCGATGGTAGGTCTACAAAGTACATTAGCGTCAACGTGGCTGTGGCCTCGTCGAGCCTTGCCGATGGTGGGCGTGATGACCAACGGGTCTTGGTGGGGGAAGTCTACACCAGAGACATCCTCTGTTGTGAAGGTGATGTCAACACTAGCCCATGTCAGGGGTACCCACGTCGGGTACATGGCGACGTGGTGTACTCGGTGCGCATAGGCCCTCCTCTACCTTTTGGAAGGGAATATGAGGAACGATCATCCCGTGACGGTGTTGATCACATGCTAGGGTCTAGCTTCTATGCGCAATATAGTCAAAGGGGCTAGCACGAGCGGGACCTATGAGGACTACAGCATATGCGCCACTATTGCTACCCTCATATCCTAGCCGTGCTCCCTGGACGCGTTCTCATGGAGCGCCATGATAGTATGGCGATCACATGTAATGTGCTCCCTGTTGACATGCATCTCACACCATGCCCCATGGGGACACCCGTTGTCTGGGCCACACCCCTTCCCATGGCTACTCCCCCTTTCTCTACCATAGCCCCAACCATCGGGGGTGGTCACTTTGTCGCTTTCCCCTTCAATGTGAACACATACCCCCTTCAAAGCACTTTGCGCTACTTGCGGGTCATGCTCTCCCCATAGGCTGAGGCGGCGGTCTTACCCTCCATGCTAGCCCCGCAACATTGACTTCACGCCTCACTGCATCCTTCTTAGGCCTCACGTTACTCCTCTATTTTTGTTGAAGAGTGTTAGATTATGTGGATATGTCGTGAATACAGTGATAATAAATAATTAATATTTGGGTTGTATTGAAATTTGTGTTTGTGAAGGTTTTGGATGATGCTCTTTTGCAAAACTAGAATTGCTAGAATATTCGGGTTAAGCGGTCTGACCAGCAGACTTTGACCACGGTCTAAAGTTGAAGAGCAGTCGAAGACTCCGGAGCACTATAGAAGTTGAAGACCCTAGAGTTAGAGACTCTGGAGTATGGTAGAAATCGAAGACCCTGGAGTCAGAGGGTAGTTAGAGACTCCGGAGTACTGTAGAAGTTGAAGACCCTAGAGTCAGAGAGCAGTCAGAGACTCCGAAATACTGTAGAAGTCAAAGATCTTATAGTCAAAGAGCAGTTTGAGACTCCAGAGTACTGTAGCAGTTGGAGACCCCAAAGTCAGAGACCCTCCAAGCTATAGTGAACCGATTGTAAGCTACAGTGAACCGATCATAAGATACAATGAACTGGCCATAACCTACAGTTAACCGGTTGTAAGCTACAACAAACTGGTCGTAAGCTATAGTGAACTTGAGGTTGTGGATGATTTGGTTAATGTTTATGGATGGACAATGGTGTGTTATGCGTATGTAGACTGATGTTGGTCAAGTTGGAGAGAACTTGTGTCAGGAAAACGTTATTTGGTATTTGAATATGTAGGTTGGGCGTGGAGATGGTCATAATTGATAATGAGGAGTACCAAGACTAGGATGAGAAAATCTGAGATTTAAGCGGTCGAGGATGTCACGAGGTGGTTGGGCTCACGCTGGAGTATATGGAGATCAAAGATAGATAATGTGTGGAGAAGCTACGGGAGGAGCGGTCCTAGAGGCTTCAACACATGATGAGTTGGAAGGAGTTATGGAAAGTGTCCATAACTGGAAGGTTTAGAGATTTTAGAAAACCCGTGTTTGGAAGAGCTTCGGGTCCCTTGATTTTCGGAATCGGATAGGATTTCGTGTTCGTGTTTGATGAGGACACAGCCTGGGCCTCTAGCATATAAAAGGAGGGAGAGGTTAAGGTTTAAGAGGTGGCTTTGACGGCTTTTGAGACAAGAAGATTTTCAGAGTTTTCGCTAGGGTTTGAGGGGTACCGTGAGGGCACTTTGTACCCATGGAACATGATTCAGAAATAAAGGATCAGATCTATTCTGAAGAAATTAGTCGGCATCAGTGGTGTGTTTTCTGGGTGTCGTCTTTGACTCGTTCTCGTTACGAGCATAGCAGTACGTGGCAAGATAGCGTTCCTCCGTCGACTTGATCGGTCGCCGAGTCGTCCTCTCGATCGTCGCCAACAACATCAGCAGGGATAGTAGACCAGAGCATGTCTACTCAAAGGCACTAATTTCTCTAAGACATAGGTCATCGAGAGGTTTTGCTCCAGATGTCGAAGATTTCGAGTGCGTGCAAACCGATCGAAGATAGTATGAAGCGATCGTAGTTTATGAATGGTAAGGAGCTTTAGATAGCTAAGCGATCAAGCAAGCAGTCGAACGCTGAGCCGTTGAAACCATTGTCAAAGTTTATGACTAGTAAGAGTTTACGACAGCTGAGCGGTTGAATGCCTAGCGGTGAAACTTTCATCGAGCACTAAGAGATTCCAAAAAACGGAGGTGATCACTCACCCCTCTGATTGCGGTATTCGATCCTACAGAGGGCTTGGCCACCGTCTTTATAGGCTTTTAGGCATTGTACTCCACAAGGGACCCTTTTTGAAGGCCTCTGATGGCGGCTTTGATGATCCTCGTCTCATTGACATCCTTGACCTGACATCTAACCATCACTAAGCGCTTAAAGTATTCTCGTAGCTTCTCTCTGGGAGCTTGTTTTATTGCAAAAAACTGGTCGGCGTCGATCTACTTTACATAGTTGTCCTCCAAGTCATTGTGCATGAGGTCATGGACCTGCTCCCACGCATAGATGGAGCCATGGGCAATTATGATGAACTAGGATAATGGGACTCCTTGCAAAGCGAGCAGCAACCCCTTGGCCTTCATCAAGTCATCCCCTTATGCGGCCTCGATGGCCGTTTTGTAGATGCGCAGGAACTCTTGGGGATCGGTGCTACCCTTGTAGGCCACCACCTTGGGCATCTTGAAGTCCTCTGGCTAGGCATGCCACGGCAAACCTGCACTAAGTATGGACTCAGAGTCCATTCGCGGGGGGTGCTACGAGCACCGACGGTGATGTTTAGACTCTTTGTCCTTTTCGCAGCCACCTTCGCAACAACGATGGCGAAGTCTGTTGGCGTTGTGCCTCTTGTATCACTCGCATGGCCCTTCATAGGTTTGCCAGCTCCAACTGCAGCTTCCCCACAGATCGCCTCCAGCCCGCTACCGCCAACTCTTGGTGTGGGCATTAGAGCGCTCTTGGCTCGCAGTGTAGCAGTGGCGAGAGGGGCGTGGGGTCACCAGAGGTTGTTGCAGTGACAACGAGGGCGCTAGAACTGCCGGGGGTCGTTAAGGTTGGGTCCTCCGCCCGCGACGCCATCAGTTCCGCAACCTGCGTTGCTGCTAGGAGGCCTTCTTCCCAGCCTACCACGGTGCCAGACGCAGCCACCTGGTGCCCTGTTGCCATGGGGATGAGGGGGTCCTCAACCACCGACTTTGCCACCCCCACGACCGTGACCACCTTCCTTCGCTTTGGGCCGATGCCGCCTTCCTCATCAGTGCCATCGGACTCAAGCAGTTTGGTGGTGCTAGCGGCTTGGTCTTGACATGTGGTTTCTACGCCGCTCCCCATGGACAACACCAACTATAGGTTACACACCAAATAGTAGTGTCAGGGCTTTGAAAGGCCCGAGAGGGGTACTAGAGTCTAAAACTCAAGTGAGGAGAAAGGTATAAAATGGATGCCTTGTCCTCAATCCGACAATGGTATCTTCTTTCTTGGTGTTTTTTCTCCTCCTCTTCCATGGTGCCCTATGGCCATACTTATAGTTAGGGGTGGATATCGAGCCACACTACTACAGAAAGCCTAATACTAGACGGTCAATCACAGACGGTTTAACAAAACCGTCTGTGATCGACACTAACACATACGGTTTTAATTTGGACACCGTCTGTGTTGGTGGCGTCAGAGAAAACGAGTATCACAGATGGTTCTTACCGATGAACCGTCTGTGATACTCTAAGTATCACAGACGGTTTGTGTTAAAAACCGTCTGTGATAAGCTGATTATCACAGACGGTTTGTATTAAAAACTGTCTGTGGTAATCCCAGGATTATCACATGTGATTTTTTATTAAAAACCGTTTGTGATAATGACACTAGGCATTTATTGCGCTGCTCAGAACCGCATCTGTCTTCATTTCGATCCAAATCTAGCCGGTGCTTCACTCTTTCGCTTAGGAAGCAAGCTAGGCGATTTCAAGCCAATTAATTTGGTGGGAGAAGGCAGAGATTGAGCTTTGAAGCAGAGATTGAGCTTTGAAGATTCATACTTTCCAGCAGAGATTGAGCTTTGAAGATTCATACTTTCCTGGTTGATCTAGATATGGTTAGTAATGAAATTTATTTTTTCTTTGCATTACAATTTAGATGTAAGTAATTGGTGAGTGTTATTGAAGATGGTTTGCAAAATTGTTGGTTATATAATAGCTGTTGTGTTTATAATATGAATTAAGCTAGCAAAGCCTGAATGCATGTGGTATATATATGTAGTAATAATTAAATAATTTAATTTTTAATACTAAGTTGTTATATATATACATAACGTAGGACCGAAGCTGGATGTATGCCGCGAGCCGTGTGAGTGAAGAGTATATTAATGGCGTGTCTGCTTTTGCAAGAGCTGCCGATGAGGATATATATGCTGAATAAGGGGGTGGAATATATGTATTGTCCATGCACTGACTGCGAGAATTTAAAGATGTACTGTCCATATCACAGACGGTTTTTAGCTAAAAACCGTCTGTGATATTTACACCACAAACGGTTCGAAAACCGTCTGTGATAACCTTCGATTATCACTAACCCATAAATTCAGACGGTTCAAAAAACTGTCTGTGATGACGTTTTTGAACTGTCTGTAATTAGGCTTTCTGTACTAGTGCCAGCTCCTCGTCTTAACGAGCTTTTTTCAGAAATTAACATAGTTTGATATAAAATTATTTTATTGATAATTTGGAAGTATTCTTAGAATCGAGCTAACGAGCCAAGCCGAACCAAAGTAAAATTTAATTTCATCCTAAATTGACTCATTCAATGTTTAACCAATTAATGAGTGCAATTGGAATAATTTTGAACCGATCCAACGAGCCCCACCAACGAGCTCTTTTTCTACCCCTGTTTATAAATATGGGTGAGGATATTTACACAAATGACTCTCTTGGGGTCTTTGTTATGTGGATACACATGTCTTTTCCTTGACATCATAAACTCCATATAGCAGGGGGAAACGCTGCAAGGGCGCTCGGCCACGTCGCCCCGCCCGCGCGTCCGGCCGGCGCGTGGCGGGGCAATTTCTGTACGGCCAGGGGAGGTGTTTTCCTCCAGTTTTTCGAAAATTACGTAAAGGTTCTTTTTCCTCGCGAACAGGTCCCTGGTAGTTTTTTTATAAATTTTTTTTGCAAAAACACCCCTCCACTTTACCGAAATTTCGTGTACTTTGCAGGATAGCGCCCCGCGGTTTGCTAAATTACGTATGTGTCCTCGTTTAGTTACGTATAGGCCCTCGATTTTTTATGAAAAAACCTTCGTTTTCCCCGAAAATACACAGATGCCCTCAATTTTTTTTTAGAAAAGCTCCTCACAAATTATCGCCTCTTTTACTTCGGTACACACGGTGACTGGCGCGGCGGTCATAAACTCCATATAGCAGGGGGAAACGCTGCGAGGGCGCTCGGCCACGTCGCCCCGCCCGCGCGTCCGGCCGGCGCGTGGCGGGGCAATTTCTGTACGGCCAGGGGAGGTGTTTTCCTCCAGTTTTTTGAAAATTACGTAAAGGTCCTTTTTCCTCGCGAACAGGTCCCTGGTAGTTTTTTTATAATTTTTTTTTGCAAAAACACCCCTCCACTTTACCGAAATTTCATGTACTTTGCAGGATAGCGCCCCGCGGTTTGCTAAATTACGTATGTGTCCTCGTTTAGTTGCGTATAGGCCCTCGATTTTTTACGAAAAAACCTTCGTTTTCCCCGAAAATACACAGATGCCCTCAATTTTTTTAGAAAAGCTCCTCACAAATTATCGCCTCTTTTACTTCGGTACACACGATGACTGGCGCGGCGTGCCGCCGCGCCAATGAGGCTAGTATTTTAAATGGGCCTACCTTTTACTTATATATATACTTAGGCTGTGCATGGTGGGCCGACTGGGCCATAGAAGGGCCACTCCCCCAACACAAGTTTTATCTAGATTTCAACTAGCCTCTTCTCCTGCGCCCATCCTTGCTGTTCTTGCCAGTGAGGTGGGGTGGCGCCAAGGCATTAGGGTAGGCTAGGCACGGCAGATCACGTTGGTTGGAGCTTGATTGCCAGCAACGGATGACATGAGTGTCGAGGGGTTGTAAGAGGTGGATATGATGTTCTAGCTAGAGTTTGGATCCAGTCATTCAGGGACCAAGGCGCTGGGGTACAGGGGAAGTCGTCGCCAACAAGATCACGACGATGAGCGATGAGGGAGGCGCGACGAGCCTATTTCAGGGCGAGAAAATCAGTGGAAGTTGTTCTCCTTTTTTTTGAAGAAAAAAAACTTTAGTGTCTCACTTACGGAAGGCATTTGTTAGATCGCACAGCTAGTGTAATCTTTTGGTACTACTTTTCCTAGCGCTGTACATGAAAATTTTCCGTTTTTTCAGAAGCCCAACAAAAATTTGACGAAATGCCAAAAAAAATTACTTACAGAGGAACTCCCCATATAAGCGAGAGTGTTGCAGCCGATGACGATGATTTTGTTATCCACGTCCGATAGCCAGAAAGGTGTATTAGTGATCCTGACCCATGCGTCGCTGTACAACATTCTGCCCGTGGACGGATCGTAGCACTGCCAAGATATCATCGTCTTCATCCAGGCTTTGCCGTCGGGCACGGAGATCTTGGTCACCTCGATATTCCTGTAGAAAGGCTTGGGGGTGTTGTTCACGGTCGTGCAGTTGAGCTGAAAGCCGCTGTGGAACGCGCACCGCTGGCCGATGCCGAATGGGAACGGGATGTCAACGTCGCCGCACCTGGTCTGGCAACCAGGACGCCCGCCTGCCGGTGCCGGTGCACCGGCGTTGGCCAGCATCCAGACGGCCGAGAGGCAGAGAAAAAGATGGCTGGCAAGAAGCAGCCGAGAATACCCCATCATCCTTGGTAATTTGGCTAGTCCAGTGGGCGGTCGTGTGTCCGGTGGTTGTGCCCTGAGTCCTGACGATAGCTCTGCCGTAGACCATAAATAGATGGGCTAGCCTAGCTAGCTATGCAGCTTTGCGTGGACGACACTGTGGTTGACTACTGTTGCGATGAAGTGCCAAGTCATTAAAGATGCGGGCATCATAGATGCGTGTCTCATCATAGAAGACTTGGACTCGGTGGTCAGTCTTCAGATCGAATGAAGGCTTGACTCGGTGTGATGGGTCTTCGGATCGAGTGAAGGCAGTGGTACACTGACTGTTACGAGACCGAGAACACCAACGTGGACCACGTGGTCCAGTGGTAAAGCACAATCTTGTGGTTGGTGAGGTTTGAGATCTCCACTCTCCTCTAAATTGAAGATAAGTCATGTTCTTTCTTTTAACTACACTATTTTACTATGGAATCCTAGCAGATGAGATATTCTAGAACAAGCTCAATACAGAAGGAAGAAAAGGAAAGTATTCTTGACCTCAATATCATTATCACTTCTAATAACTTTAAGGGCTCTAGAAAAATCAACACTAAAATGACCAAATGCATTATTTTTAGATGCCAGGAAGTAAATTCAAGAGTACCAAGAGTAATCATCCACACTAACAAGCATCTAAGGTATTCAAGTGAAGAAGTTGTCCAGGACTAACAGTCATGACTATAGTAAGATGTGCATGAGAAGTAGCTACCATTTTACCATATCTACAAGGAAAACACATTAGATTCTTATCCCCCTTAAGCTTAAACAATCATCTAATGAGATCTATGCTACTGACCCTAGTCAAGTGATCAAATCGAATGTAACGTAATTTGTGATGATAGAAAATAAGATATCTGGAATACAAAGCCACAAGACATCTAAGCTTGTAAGAAGACTCTGAAAACTCAGCTCTAAAAACCTTGTCAAGATGTGATATCCTAAAAATTAGGTCCCCGGATTGATCTAAAACTCTGCAAGCATTCTTTTTAAAGATTATCTTAAGACCATCATTAATTGATTAGAAGACGGAGAGTAAGTTATATTTGAGCTTGCTTACCAAGGCAACATTCTTCAACATGAAGTTTTCATTGACTTGAATGGTGCCCTACATCGTGACGATATCAGTAGAATGAAGAAGTATTTCAGTCATTTCTTTCAACTTAATTTTGCTATCCTCACAATTAGAGCAATAATGATAATGATTAAACTTGAGGCTAATAATTTTTAGATTCAAGTTGTCAATCATAAGATCCCGATTCTTGTTTATTTTAGCTTGTTTCTTCAATTTTTGTTCAGTTGCAACAAAAGCACGCTCCATTTGTTAATCCAAGTGACGCACCTCATCAGGATCACTATAGAGATCATCATCAGAGGTGTCGACGTCGGTGATGCTGCCCTTGGCCATGAAACATATGTCGGTGAAGTTCTGGGTCTTTTCTTGTTCCTAGAGTCATCTTCGTCATCTTTAGTCTCTGAGTCCACATCGCTCATGTTGACGTTTTCAATAGCGGTAAGGACCCGACTGACGAACTTGCGGTAGTTGGGCTTTTTAAACTTCGCTTCACAAGCTTGAACATGCCTTCAAGATCCCTTCTCCTCCTTGCCTTTCAGCTTAGGACACTTAGCCTAAATGTAGTTCGGCTCACCACACTCGAAGCAAGTTACAGGACAACCCCTCTTTCTGTTCCTCACCTTGTGATAAGCACTTGCGAATTTGGTGGATAGGAGAACTAGGTCATCCTCAGAAAGCTTCTCTAGCTACTCATCGCTCAGAGAATGCAAAGCAAACAAAGAAAATCTAGAAGAACTAAAATTCTAAGGACTAGAAGAGCTATTCCGAGTAGGGTCAATTACAAGAGCCATCAACTTTGTCTTAGGAAGATGAGAGATGAAGTTAATATCATGCATCTTCAACCTCGAGTAGAACTTATCTATGGTAAGTTTACTCACGACAGTGTTGTCATTGATAGAAGTGATCTTTGTCCCCCAAAATTTCACATTAAGGGCACCCAACAAAGTGGCATTCTCAAAGTTAGAAAAGGTCAAGCCAAACTACACAAGTCATGGATAATTTTGTTAAACCTTTCCCACAACTTAACCAAATATTCATTGGGCCTTTGCTTGATCTTTGAATATTCTTTCTTAAGTCGGTTCCGTCTCACTTCTTTGATCGCGGTAGAGCCCTCATGGTAGTTAGCGAGGTTCTTCTAGATCTCTTGAGTAAATGCCAAATGGGCTAATCATTCAAACTCAGATCGACTAAGCCCTAAATCAGAAAACTAAGTGTGTTATTGTTTGTCTCTACATCTAGTGTAATCACCTGATCATCGGTAGGCACCACATAAGGATTGTTGACTTTGAGCCAAATTGAGTACTCTTGAGCCTCGATGTAAGAGTGCATCTGAGCTTTCCAACAAGTGAAATCAACCTCATTGAAGACGGATGGCTTGGTTAAATACCTGTATGATACCTTGGCTGTAAGACTAGTTAAGATATATTAAGAAGAACTAACTAGGCTCTAATACCACTTGTACGTCCGGAAGACACTAGAGGGAGGGGGTGAATGGTGCCTCACAAAATTTTCTCCAAGCATTCTCAAATTCTTCACTCTAGTAGCTACAAAGCTATGAAGATCAAAGTTGAAAGCCTAGACCAAAGCAACAACATCAAGAACCAAAGAGAGGAAAACTTCATAGCAGAGTGGAATGACCAGCTACTCAGAAGTGGTCTAATCAGCGGTAGCGCGGTGGTCTAATCGGTGTTACCCTAGCAGTCGGACCAACGCGGTTTGATCGGCGGCAAGGAAGTGGTCTGATTGGAGTGCGGTACGATCAGGCCAAAGAGTGGTATGACCACTCCCCTTTCTTAAAACAGAAAATCAGTCTGAATCTAAACCACTTTTGGTGTAACTCTAAAAATCCATAGCCAAATAAAATGAAAGTTTGCACACACCTTTCTTACGGTCTCTACAGCTTATTCGATCTGAAGATTTCTTGAATCTTTGTGAAAGTTCAGACCTGTCGTGAGATTAGACAAAGTTGCACCAAAACCGGACAAAAACCGAAAACTTAGAATATGACTTGCTCGTGGGTAGAAGATAGCCAAGATAGCTCTAGATATATTCTCACATATTACAGCAAGCAAGAATTCCTAAAGATTCGAAGTAAAAACAGCGAGATCAAGAAACTTCAAGACAAGGCCAAAACGAAGCAAAGCTGGGCAACCTCGAAATCCTTCAAGACCTAGTGCTTAGATGAATATTATATGATCTCCATTAGTCATGTCCATCATTTATGTCTTTGGCACACAACAAGATTAAGAAGGGAAAAGAAGAGATCAAAATCAATAAGAACAAGAGCAAATAAACCAATACAAGGAGACACCATGAGAGATGAATAAAATTAATATATTGCTACTTGAAAATAAAGGTTTTATAGCCACTCCACCTGAAGGACAAGAGAGCACACCATAACGCTCACTCTTCTAACCCTAACCCTAGAATATAAGGATGGAATGAGAAATAGTTGGATGGTTAACTTGCAAGTCTTCATCCTAACCCGTTAAATAGATAAGGCAACAATCCCATATCTAACTATAATGGATACTATCCATTAGCATATTTGGGGAAAACCCATTAACCTCACACAACACGGGTTTTACTTACATATTTAACTCATACATGCTTTTTAAAACATTGAGCCTGAATCCGCTAAGTTCTTAGCTTTTAATCCACTTGATCTTCTTAGCATCTTCTTAACCTAAATCGCTTTCCTAAGCACCGCTCAAGCATTGCGGTTTTGATACAATGCAGTTTCTGGTATTTGGAAAATTACCAAAATACCCTTGCCTTGATTCAGTCTTCATCTTCTATTGCAAGTAATTACTATGCATGCAACGTGTAGGTGCACCAATGACTTACCACGTATTAGCAAGTTTCTCCCATTTCGATTCCACTGTACCACATCTCACTTGGACCGACTAAGTCACTTGGTGCAACCCGTCATTCTAACATTCTCTTTAACATTTCTCATATTTCTCATGCTATGGTTGAGCTCAACCATCTCATCCAGCATCCTTGACTGTTTTGGGCCTTAGCTCTCCTATGAGTGTAGTCCCGATCCTCGTTGTTAACCACGCTTGACTTCAAAGCTTCCCTGCATATCCAAGACAAAGAAATTATTCCCAGACATAAGTTCTTCACAATTTGATCCACATTAGCTAAAACATGCATCATGCAACATTAATACGCTGACCAAACATAATTTAAATCACCCCATAACCAAATTTCCAAAAGCACAAAATCAATTTTAAGGGCCGGTCTAACCGCCAACTAGAGACTGGTCAGACTAGTCACACTCAGCGCAAACACAACCCGCTCTGAAAAATTGCAACAGACGCTTGCGGTCTGACCATTGCAGTCATACTACCCAGCGTGCTCTGACTGGTAACAAGCTAACTGTCAGATCGGCAGTTAGTCAGCGGATAGATTGGTTTGTCTGACAACAAACCTAACAAAAATGCAACTTTACAAAATTTAAATTCCACTTCACAAACATGATAATAGTTCATTACAATATTATCTTAGACCTTCTAATATGATCATTCGGGTCCTATTCAGCAACCAATATTGAGACCAGCTACTTCAAATTATGGTACATCGGCGCAGAGATTTAAGCAAATGATAATGTCCAGTAGATAACGCGTGCAGGTGTAGAAGCGTAGCATCATGGGCACCACGCATATGACGGCCAGCATGGGCCAGAGCCACGAGGCTGACGGCGGCCGGCCTGATGGCCGGCGTTACATGCCATGGACTGGAGCTAGCTAGCACCTTGGAATGGTCCAGCGCTAGTGCTAGACTGCCCGCTCGATGTGCCGTGCAGACGTGCAGTGTAGCGTACGAGCTGTTGGAAAGCACATGGATCAAAACCTGCAAGCACATGCTATCTGGATGGTTTCTGCACACACTGGAAGCACTGGTTTTCGCTAGGCTGAAAACTGCACACCAGGTTGCAGAGAACGGCTTCTTGCCGGAAGAACTACAGTCTACCGAAAACACATCGAAGCAGAGGAACACATCGCTGGGAACTCGTGAGAGCAGAGGAGAAAAACACACACAGCATGCGATGCAAAACTGCAACACCTTTTCTGATTTCTTTTCTTCTTACTAAATAGCGAAAGGACTCCAAAACTGATTACAAGATCAAATCAAACCAACTCTTTCTAAAACAACTTATCTGCTAACAAGGACTTCTATCAGCTAAAACAGGGAAACAAATACCGAACTGAATCTTATCTCTATATGGAAACTACTCGATTGACATGGTTTGACATCCTGAGCATCAACAACACTGAAACATTACCATGACAAGATTATTTTCATCAATCTCTCCCTAATCTTGTTCGGTAATTTCTACCATGCCAAGCTTCCTCCGCATCTCCATGAACCTAATGTGGCCAAGGGTTTTTGTCAATATATCCGCCAGCTGCTCACCTGTGTTAACTTGCTTAATAGCAATTCTTCCCTCTTCAATACAATATCTGATAAAGTGATATTCTATGTTGCATGGACACGGACACGTGTGTCCGACACGACATGACACGGACACGGGGGTTCGTTATTTCCCAAAAACACTGACACGGGAACATGGCTATATATATAAACGCTGAAATAGGGCACCATGGTGTTTGGACACCATGTTTCCCTGCCTTTGGATTGCTTTTAGATGCATATGCAAAAAATATCTTTTACTCCCATGTGTAATTACATCCATCTCTAATATACAACCTAAACAAACTTGAAACACTCCTTTATCACTTTAGATATACTCGTATACTAGTTATAAGATACTCCAATATGAACCACATGAAAAAATTGCAAGAAAGTCTATAGTTTTTAGCGTATTTTATAAATACCTTCATATACACACATAAAAAGAAGTATGTCAAAAAAATGTTCATACCACCTCTGACAAATTGTTCATACCACCTAGATAATCTTAAATACTCATATACTACACGTACATACCCTCCGTTACGCAAAATACTCCAAACATTGTGAGATACGATATAGGGTGTAATTACACCTGGGAGTAGAAAAGAAGCTTCCTATATAGGCATATGTATATAGAATTATAGATACAAGAGAATGAAGTATTAGTGTAAGTTGCAAATGTAAGCTTATCAACTATCTTTCTCAAACTTTTCTTTAAGTTCTTCTCAAAATCTAACATGAAAATGACCATGTTCTTTGTATTGTTATTTAGCATAGTGTGGCGTTGAACTTTTGTAGGGTGTTCTAGACAGTAAAGCTCTCACTGTCTCACATATCGATGTTTGTTGTTCAATATCATTTTGGTGGTTGTATGTTGAGAAGTTCTACATCAGGATCAAATCATCAACTATTGACTTATCAATGCAAATTGAATCCAGAACAGAGCACTAAGTAAATAGCATTGACAAACCTCATAGTACTCCAGCTTGTGAGAAATTCTACTCTACATCATAACTGGACAAGAACTCCTGCATGTGAAATTGAAATGCGGATTAGAGGTGAAGAACACAAGCAAGATCAGTTCAAGTGCTATTTGAAAGTAACGACACCATTCTTTCTCCAACCTCTAGTCCTAGGCCGTGGCGGTGCGCGCCTTGTGCGTGCATTGACCACGCCGTCTGGAGGGTGGAGGTTGTCCGGAGGATGGAGGCGGCAGTGGAGTTCCTGGGCCGAGATCTGGGAAGTGGGGACTGAGGAGCCTGCCGCCTAGAGGAGAAAGGAGGCTGGTCGTTGCCCGTCGGGATCTGGGGAGTGGGGAGCGTGCCGCCTGGAGAAGAGAGGAGGCGAAGGAGAGAAAGGAGGTGAGGAGCTGGCCGTCGCCTAGAAGAGAGAGCATGCGAGAAGGAGGAGATGGATTTGGCTGCCAGCCACTGAGATCGAGGAGCTGGCCGCCGCATGGAAGAGAGAACAGGCGAGGAGGAGGAGATGGATTTGGTAGCCAACCGCAGAAATCAAGGAGCCGGACGCCATCTAGAAGAGAGAGCAGGTGAGGAG
The DNA here is from genome assembly GCA_017311315.1 of Dendrocalamus latiflorus. Classification (NCBI taxonomy): domain Eukaryota; kingdom Viridiplantae; phylum Streptophyta; class Magnoliopsida; order Poales; family Poaceae; genus Dendrocalamus; species Dendrocalamus latiflorus. The sequence goes on from CM029657.1 coordinate 33,209,194, forward strand.
GAGATGGATTTGGCCACCAAGATCGGGGAACCGATGGCCGCCTAGAAGAGAGAGCATGCGAGGATGGGCAGAAGTGACGGGGGGGAGGTGAAAGGGTGATGGGATTAGGTTATTAGGGTGAATACTAATGGGCTCAACCAAATGGGCTGGCTTTTACATGGGTCGTGTCATCTAAATGGGCCAATACGTGTCCATCGTGTGTCCAATATATGTCCAAAATTAAAATTATTTTTCTTCAATCATGTATTTTTCGACACATTGTCAATACGTGTCCATGCCGTGTCTGAGCTGTGTCCATGTCCGACAAGGTGTCCGACATGGACACGGCGCCTCTCATGCGTGTCCATGCATCACAGGTGATATCTCGTATCTATGTGTTTGCTTCGATCATGAAAAACTGGGTTCTTGCTCAAAGATATAGCCTACTTGTTGTCTATTTTGAGCACAACCTTCATGACTTCCTGTGCCATGAGCTCTCCCAGTAACTAGGCCAACCAAATTCCTTGGCATGAAGTAATTGTGGCTGCTATATACTCGGCTTTGCAAGAAGAGAGCACCACAACCTTTTGTTACTGCAACTGCCAACTGACCACACTTCCTCCAAGCACATACATTACACCTGTTGTGTTTTTCCGATCATTAACATCCCTTACCATGTCGCTATCACTGTATCCTGTCAACTGAAAACCATCTCCACCAGCTCTCCCATAATGACAACCGAGGTATATTGTGCCACGAATGTGCCTCAGTATATGTTTCACCGCTGACATATGCTCTTATGTGGGGTTCTCCATAAAGCAACTTACATAACCCACCGCAAAAGCGATGTTCGTCATAGTATGAACCAACTGCCTCAAACTTTCGACAACACTTCTATATTCTTAGCATCAACCTAGGGACTGGAACTTGTATTGCTAAGCTTCAGCCAGTTCTTTGTTGGAACTTGACATGGTTTACAAGCTTCCACGCCGCACTTCTCCAAAATTTTTGGAGCATAAGCTGATTGACAAAGAGAGATGCCGACTGTGGATTGCTTCACCTCAATGCCGAGATAATGACTCAATAGCCCCAGGTCTATCATTTTAAACAACTTCATCATCTCTTCTTTAAACTTCCCAATCTCTTTCGGATTAGTCCCAGTAATTATCAAATCATCCACGTAAACACGTACAATCAACCTTGTATTCTCATTACCTCATGTATATACGGCATGTTTATATTGGCTTTGCTTGAAACCTAGAGACCAAAAACTTTTGTCAAGTTTCATATTCCATGCCCATGGCGCCTGTTTGAGCCCATACAAAACTTTGTTCAGTTTTAACATCTTCTCAGCCTGAGTCTTGCTCTGAAATCCCGATGGCAAGGCTATATGCACCTTCTCCTCAATTTCCTCGTTCAATAATGCTGATTTTACGTCCATGTGGTGGACATCCGATCCTCCATGGGTTGCCACCGCAATGAGTACATGGATTGTTCCAATCCCGGAGTCTTTGGGCTTAAGACTGCAAAAGTGCCCGGTTGCAGTGGACCGTCTATAGGTTAGGCCTACCCGGCTTTGTAAACGTGGTTCGGCCGTCTATGATGGGCTTGGTGTGGCGCCCCTGCAACTGACGAGAGGCGAGGACAATCCTATCGGGGAAGTTGCTGTGGCTGAGGCAATGCAATGAAGCTGACAAGAATGCGAGGGCAGAGTTTGGCGAGATGGAAGTCTGGGAAAAAGAATTGATGTAATATGTATTTTGAATGGTACCTTTCTGGAGCGTAGGTGGTAGCGGCGGTGTTGCCGTCATCTATCATGTTTATTTTTCGCGCAGAAACTTGGTTTAAACCTTGCGAACGGATTGTGAACTGTGGTTTCATTAATAATAATGGATTCCGTGGTGGTAACACCCTTTGATTCTAATTTTTTTTGATGGGCTTGGTAGGTTGAAGTGGTGCTTGAACAGAGTATATGCTTAGACAGAGCCTTGCCCTAAATTGGGCCACCATACAAATGATTGAGCATAAGTGCATAAATTTAAAGAGATTAAGATCTGAAAAAGAAATCAAATACCAACAGAAAATGGTGACAGTACCAAATGCATTTACCGCGGTAGATAGAATTTTAAAGGCAAAGTATACAAGCAATGAAAGTTACCATTACCATACCTGTGCATCTTCAGGATGATACAAACCCTATAGGATAGCTGTAAGTATATAACGACTCAACGACACGTAAGTCGTACACAAATTATTGACACGATCGTTGAGGAGAAATTCCCACAGTAAGGGACATCTACGATATGATATGATGCGGCAAGACAAGGTGATAAGCTATAACAGAGTGATTACTTAACGCCCTGATTCTAGACCCTTAACGGCTTTCTTCTCGATGCTGAAATTTCCAGTGGTGACAACCACGGAGCTGACCATGGACGACGACGACTCCCCAAGCAAGCTCTCCATCTCTTCAGGACTCGGCTGAGCCCATGGATGCTGCATCACCTTCCTCAGCCTATCAAGCTTATCTGCAACATCCTTCATTATTGGCCTATTCTCACCACACATCTCCAAGCACTGCTTTGCTAACTCTGCAATCGCTTCAAGAAACTCCATATTCTCATCATTCTTGATTTGATCATCCAAAATGTCCTCAAGCTTGTTCTCCTTCATTGCAGACAGAAACCTCATCGATAGGCCCTTCTCGTGTTCAGGCGCTTCGAGGTTGAAAGCCTTCTTGCCCGTGAGCAGCTCCAGAAGAACAACTCCAAAGCTGTACACGTCACTCTTATCCGTTAATTGGTATGTCTGCATGTACTCTGGGTCGAGGTACCCGCAAGTTCCTTGGACGACTGTGACGAATTGTGACTCATCGGTTGGCGCCAGGATGGAGGCGCCGAAGTCGGAGACTTTCGCCGTGTAGTCTCCGTCGAGGAGGATGTTGGATGACTTGACGTCACCATGGAGGATCGGCGGCGATGCCCATGAGTGGAGGTATGCTAACGCCTCGGCCGACTCGTGGGCGACTCGCAAGCGAGTGGCCAAGGAGATATGCCGACCGTGGTTGCCGTGGATGAGCTGGAACAACGTGCCGTTTGGGATGAACTCGTACACCAGCATTGGGACTTCCACTTCGAGGCAACAACCTAATAGTTTAACGATGTTTCTGTGGTTTATTTGGGATAGGATTAGCATTTCTTTACCGAATTCTTTCTTCTGTTGCTCATCGATTGTCTTGCATCGTTTAACGGCTACTTCCACGTTGCCCTTGAGATGTCCCTTGTAGACAGTTCCATGGCCTCCATGACCAAGGACTTGTTGTTCATCGAACCTGTTTGTGGCTTGCTGCAATTCTTCTTCTAAGAATATTTTGAATGCAAGACCTTGTTGTGACTTCATCTCCTCGAATAACAGCAGACCACCATGCCGATGAAAATACTTCTGTTTGATGCGTTGTAGCTTTCGTCTTTCTTGGATCAGGTATGCACAGGTTATTGTAATCGCAAGGATGACGAGTCCAACACTTGCGCCTGCATGATTATCGAAATTCAGAGTTATGATTTTGTTCGAGATGGACATAATTGCCATGTGCAGTGACCACTTCAAAGTATTTTGCTCAAGAAAAGCATGTGCAGTGAGAAAGAGAATGGTACTAGCTGTGCCTCGTGGGCCCAACCTGGAATTTGGCCAAACACGATTTTCTTGTGTGAAAATAAAACGGCTCTATCACATTTCTGCGATGTGGTATGATGCAAACTTTGTGACTTTTCAGATTGATGTTCATGCGTGGTGTTATTAGTTCTTACTGAAGAGAGGAACCCACCCACGAAAGGCACCGCCGGAAATGAGGATTTCCGATTTGGCATGCAAACGCCATTCAGCATGTAATATCCTGGATGGCATGAGCAGGCGAAACTCCCCACCGTGTTCTCGCATATCCCCGGGCAAGGATAAGTAGCATTGTCAAGGCACTCATCGATATCTGAAATCAAACCAGCACACTCGGTTAAACATGTCGTGTACTCTTATGCATATGTAGCAGAGATAGGAAGCATAAGCAGGCCAGAACTGGACCTTTGCATCCATCGTTGATGTATGGGTTGCCTTCGTATCCGTTGGAGCAATTACAACGGTAACCTCGCCCGTCACTGGAATCGACACACTGGCTGTTGCTACTAACACATGCGTAGGAGGTGGTGTTTCTTTTAGCTTTCTCACATGTATCCAGTGTTATGACCCAGTCCATGACAACCGGAGCTTCGCCCCCGTACGTGTCGTTGAACACTGTCGAGTTAAGATAAGTGATGCTAAAGTTGAAGGCTGCAGTTTCCATCAGTGCCATGTAGCCGCTAGGACTGCTCCTCCATATTTCAGTGGTGTTGTAGTCTGGGTTGAAATAAGCATTATAATACTGTATGCCTTTTGGGACAACCACCTGGCAGCAGCCAGCGCCGGAGCATGAGCCATTCTTAGGGGTTGTCTCATTGTCGCATGTAGACAAGCAACCGATTACATACTGCAAGTGTTGTCTGTTAGCCAAGGAGCAATATACAGTTTCCGCTTGATAGTAGAACTAGATACTAAGGAAGATTTGCCCCTTGATCATGCAACTTTATTTTTCTTATCAAAAAGTCGAAGTTTGAGGCATAAAATCTACAGGAAATAAGTCTGCAGGAGCCATTGCAACTTTTACGAAATCTAAAAGGAATAGATTCATTCGACCCTCCGCAACTACTAGAAAAGCTTAAATTTCAACACCCATCACTAAAATGGGATGTTTGACCTCTCTTAACTATCAAAAGCAAGCAACATACACCCCTCAAGACATTCCATCCTGATTTTAAACCCGCGTGGAGGTAGGCAAAACATGTCGAAGTCTCTGATCTCCTATTTCATATACAAGACAGTAAAAAAAATTGAATTAAGGAAAGCCCACATGTCAGTCTCCAATGCTCCTTCATCCCCCTATCTTCTGCTTCCCTATCTCTGCCTCTCCCTCCCTCCCCCATCCACAAATCCACATCGTCGGCGTCTGTTAGGCCCTTGCTGCCGGTGATCACCGTCATACACCGTCCTCGAGCCCCCTCCACACCTCAAGATCCTACTGTATATCAGGAAGGTTGCCGGAGCTTGGGGAGGATGCCTTGAGCAACGGCCGGAGCTGAGGGAGGAGACCGGGAACGACGACCGGAGTTGGCGTAGGAGTGGCGCATTGGCCACCTTCGTCGAGCGGCATGAGCCGGAGTTGGTGCCAGCACTGCAGCCCACGAGGCTGCCATCCTCACCACCACTTCCACCAAGGGCTCCTTTCTCTCACCTTGTGGAAGGAGGGGGAGGCAGTGCTGATGACTAGGGGGACGAGGATGCGGGGTTAGTTGGTCAGAGAAGGGGTAGGCGCTGCCAGTGACGAGGAGGATATGGGGGTGGAGGCACCATGGGGATTAGGGATGATGTTGTTGGCTGTGAGATCCACTCTTGCCCCTGTCGAAGCCGATCCGCCCGTTCCTGGTGTCGGCCCAACTCGGTTTTTTTCCTCTCTACCACCGGTCAGACCTCTCTCTCAGCCCGACTCTACAATCCTCTCTCACACCTTTGGTCGCCCCTGCGCTATTCAGCAGCCGTCTGCCACCGCCGGACGCCGTCTCCCTCACCGGAGAGCTCGCAAAGGTGGTACCTCACCTCCTCTTACTTTCCCTTGGTTGCCATTTCTCTTTTAGATGCTTATCTCTCGATGCCTTGAAACCCTAGGTGGAGGTGATCTTGTCCAAGCTTCATCTTCTCCTTCTCTAAGCCAGTAAATTTTCATTTTCTACTGGCATTGCTCTCTCTTTAAGTTTCCCCAATTTTTGGGTTTGAGGTGAATGTCCTTTAATTCCTTCAAATCAATGGAAAATATTTATTGAGCAAGTAAATTGGGTGTAGATCGATGAAACTCTAGTGTGCTAATGCTTGGACTTGTGGTGGAACTAGCTACCCAAAATTTATCCTTGATTTTGTCATACGCGATTTGTTTGCTACTGTGCATGCAGTTTGACTGCCAACCGGTCTAACTGGTGTGTGCACAGTGGTTTGACCGCCTGATAGAGATCAACAGTTAGCATTTGCACTCTGAATTTTTTATTCTACCCTAAACTTTCCTTGTGGATCCTTGTGCTCTCTTTGGATAGTGACCATGTCTTGTCGTGGCAAAGAGCCCACAGTAGTAGAAAGTGAAGAGGAGTATGTGGGAATTGAGGAAAATAATGATAGTGATGATAATGGAAATAATGATAGTGATGATGGTAATGCTAGGGATGATGATAAGGAATATGAACAAGATGATGATGATGAGATGTTATGAACTAGTTGCATCCCGTCCCTATGCTGATGCAAGTAATGAAGAATATGCAATATTGAGGGACGCAAATAAATTTTAAAAATATCTCCCCCTCCAAAAAAAGAGGCCGTTGGATCTCTAATCCAACGGACTCAAATCTGGATGATAGTTAAGAAGAAAACATCCAGATAATAGCTATACACACCCTAAATTTTAATATCCCCGAAGTGCAACCGAACATTTGTTTCATATAATGTTTTAATAAGATGTGTTTCATCTAGTCTATGAGAGGAAGAAGTTTGCAAATCGCGAATAGACATCATGTATTTATTAGTTGTGAGTTTTGCAACGGGATTGACAAAATATTGAAATACTTACAGAATCACTCTGCAGGTAAGCGAGGGTGTTGCACCCGATGACGACAAGTATGTTATCCACCTCCGATAACCGGAAAAGTGTATCAGTGATGTTCAACGAATCGCCGCTGTACATCATGCTGTTCGTGGACGGGTCGTACCACTGCATAGCTATGGTCATCCTCATCCACGCTTTGCCGTCGGGCACGGAGATCTTGGTTACCTCGACGTTCCCAGAAAAAGGCTTGTGGGCGCCGTCCACGGTAGTGTTGCAGCTGAGCTGAAAGCCATCGATCGAGCACTGTGGGCCGTCAGAGTCTATGCCGAACGGGAACGGGATGTCAACGTCGCCGCACCTCCTCTGGCAACCAGGACGCCCGCCTGCCGGTGCCGATGTACCGGCGTTGGCCAGCATCCAGACGGCCGATAGGCAGAAAAGAAAAGGTAGCCGAGAATACTCCATGCTCAGATGTCCGTGGGTGGCGGTGTATGTGTCCGGTTGTTGTGCGCGTCCCGGCACTCGGCAGTTCTGTAGAATATAAATAGATGAAGGCATGGAGCAGCCGGCCAGCCGCCAGTACCCCTCCGAAAGACTGCAATCGACTCTGCTGGCATCGAATAGGCCTGTTCTTTTTGGCTGCGGTTTATAATTTTTGGCTGAAATTTTTAAATTTTGACTGTTTACGGTACAGATTATGGAGAGACAAATACTCACTTGTAATTTTGGCTGGTAAAGATATTGAGCTTTTAACGTGTAGATCGTTTAACTTGTAGACCCCGTCTTGAGAAAATAGTTTAAAAGTTAGGTACTGTAGCAAAAGCCAAAAGCCGATTTCAAAAGCCCAAAAGAACAGGCCCAGAATGACTTCGGGCTTGCCGACCTGCTCCATCCGGCTGTGGCTGTTACTTCTGACGAGCTACTAGTTTTTTTTGAAGTCATTTAATTAAAAATAAATAGATAACATGTTTATATCTTTTTAGATAATACAAAGAAATAAAAAACTAGAAAAGGCTGAAATTATGAAACCGGCGCGTTCATTCTAGCTTCTAAAAGTTAGAAGCCACTTAAAGCGGGGTATCTGGCAAACTCCAATGCACCCGTTCCAACTTTTTCCCCCGAAGACCCGGTACATCTCATGATTTTAAAAACTTTTTTGAATATATACATACATACATACATACACACACACATATACACACACATAGATACATACATACATACATACATACATACATACATACATACATACATACATACATACATACATACATACATACATACACACACACATACATACATACATATACACATACATACATACATATACATATACATACACATACACACACACACAGATATATATATATATATATATATATATATATATATATATATATATATATATATATATATTCAAGATTTTAAAACTACGAAAGCTCTGGGCATGGTCTATAATTGTTGATCTTCAAATTCTACTTTTAACGGATAATAAGTGGAATAACATATACAAGTGTTTTGTTTGCGAGGATCTACAATAAAATTCCACATCAGAAAGACTGATTAAATGCATCTCTTTATATTTGAGAGAGAGAGAATAATCTACTATGTTTATTTGAAAATATAAGAATATTGTTTCAAAATATGAGGCACACATGGAGATTTAATGATGTTTCTCTCATTAGTTCTCATTTATCTTCCGTCTCCCTTTAGTATTTATGAGAAAAAACATCCATGGTAACTATTTTGATATTTTCTCTCTTTTTTCAAAGACATTAACACTATGGATATCATGGTCATTTCTCTATACATCGTACTCTCGAGTGTAGTTACTCCCATCCATAATATATCACCTAACGAACCTAACATATTTCTTTATCACCTTAAGTATAGTCATATATTAATTCTAAGATACTCTAATGCCAACCATATGAAAAAATTGCAAGGGAGCACATAATTTTTGGCATATTTTGCTACTATCTTTATATTCATATAAAAAATATATATTCAAAAAAGTAAAAAAATATACATACCACCTTAAAAAAGTATATATACCACTTAGATTATCTTATATATTCATATACTATACATACATACCCTCCGTTGTGTGAAAAACTTCTTATTTTGTGAGATACAATATAAGGAATAACTATATATATATGTATGTATGTCTGTCTGTATGTATATGTGTTTATGTAAAGATACTCCTCCGTCCGTCGTAATCGTCAGCTCTCAGTTTCAGTTACGTAATCTTTGATTGACTGAACAGGCTTCCTAGGGCCATGATTCCAACAATTGAAAGATTCAATGCCGCGTATGTGTAGGAAGTCTTTTTCATAATCTTAGAGCAACTCCAAGAGATTAGCCAAAAGAAGTATCTAAATTTAGTGATTTAGCTATTCTCTAAAATGGATCTCACCCAAAAAAACTAGACTACTCCAACAGGCTATCTAAACTAGAGGGCGCGCGGTGGGTCACATACGCGCAGGAATGGGGCGCAGCGTGCGGAAAGGAAACGCCGACCGCGCCAAGAGGCTGGATGGCGAGCGAGATAGGCTATCCAAAAATAGAGAGCGAAGGAGGAGGGATAGAGAGCTACTAAATTTGAAGAGTCATTTACAGAGTCTATTGGAGATGTTTTTTCTCCAATAATAGCTAAATTTACCTTTAGAAAATGATTTAGCTCTACTCTTGGAGTTGCTCTTAGAAATATATACTGATCTACTTTTTATATATTTTCTCTATCCTATAATATAAGTTTGAAGTCCATTATGCGCACAGACAAAAAAAATAAATTTAAGAAAAAAGTAATACCATTGGATTATACATACCTATATTTAATGGTATACTATAACTACTCATTTATTTTTTCAGTATTAAAATATAGGTATATGGTGGAAATATTAAATAACTACACTTTTGATCTCCACAATAGATTTATATTGTGAGACGATAATTTTCAACAATGAGGACTTATATTGCGGGATGGATGTAGTACCACTTAAATGAATATGCTATACTTCACTATCACTTTTCATATGGAAAGCCTTTTTCCGTACTCCTAAGGTATATACTCCTATTTTTCTAATATATCATTTAAATAAATATGTTATACTTCTCTATAATTTTCCCTATATATGAAGTATTTTCCATATTTATGTTAGTACATACTCTTATTTTTAGTATATCACTTAGACGAATATTATGTCTGTATGTATACGCGTGCGCGCACGCTCATACTCCACCGTCTGTCGTAATCATCACCTGTCTCCAGCTACGCAATCTTTGACTGACTGAGCAAGTCTTCCTGGGACCATGATTCAAACAATTGAAAAATTCAATGCGTAGAGCGTGCCGTGTTCATGAATTGAAAAATTCCCCCGGCCGCTTTGCATACCCGCAGATTGGCAGTCGGAGCCAAAGAAAATGAATGAACTGCATATGTCGCCAAACAGGTATAAATAGAAGCTCTCTCGTCTTTTTGGGATATACATGGTAGAAGTAATTAATTTGTATGATATAGATCATCTAAAGATTGATTTGTGTAACAGTTGTTACTCCGGTTGTGTGATCGTCTTAACTCCTAAGAAACATTAATGTTGGCTCACTGTTTAGGAATTGTTAACAAGTCGATCGTTAGGGCACTCCCAATGCTACATCTCAGCCCATGTCCATGGCCATAAATGAGATGCCACATAGACAAAAAGATGACATGGCATAGGAATAAATAAGGTGAGAGGTGGAAACCATATCTTACATGAGACACTAGCCGGACACATAAACCAAGATACAAGACATTAGCAAAAATAGCATTGGGAGTATAGTGGTGTCTATGGCACAATTTCAAATAAAAAAGCAGCCAATAAGATAGAGAGAGAGGTGGAGAGGGATTTATTGTTGGATCCGAGCAAGTTTAATAGTACAGATAGCTGCTACCTCCAATACATTTCCATGTCATCAAAAGATAATGATGCAGTCAACTCATACAATAAGCTGGCTATAAGTTGTCTCCACAAGAGCTCTCAATCATTAATACATACATGGGTATTGATAATTTAATACATGCATGTGTATAACAATTAGTTCTATAGGTACATGCATGGATAATGCCTCTTTTCCTGTGCTATAGCCTGACTCTTGCATGGGAGTCGGCTTGGCTCTCTCTCTCCTTTTCTCTCCCCTCCACATAGGACTATGCTGACATGGATTCTCTTATAGCTAGCACAGTCAGCCTTATTAAACTTGCTCTAATAGAAACAATGCATTGGGGAGGTGGTTTCTTAAGTTATGTCTATCCTAGGTGGCATCATATTAATTAGCATAGACATGCATATGGTGTCTAGCATTGGGAGTGCCAGCGGAGGACACGCAAGTTTTCCAGACTGATTTAATTTCCAGGCAGGTACCGAGTAAATCATGCTTACACGTTAGTCATTGTCCATCGATGCTTTCACCGTGGTTCTCTCAACGACTATCTTGGCTGGTGGCCTCTATTCGTCGATGCACGAGCGGGTGAAATTTCCACCTTCTTCCGATTCCCACGAAAAATTATTGGCCGATCACCTACGCTAGATCGAAGAGGGGTGATCATTTGGGCTTTTTTTATGGCTTATAGTTGAAAAGTACTGTAGCTGACTGAAAAAATATTGTAGCTGATAGAGGCTTATTTAGCATAATTAAATTTAAAAAAATTAATACATATAAAAAATATGTTAGCCCATTACGTATAATACAAACAAATACGGGAAAAACAGTAAAAAAGCTCAACAAAAAGCCAAAAATTCAGAAAAAAAATGAAATTTATGACTAGTGAAAAATAAGCCGGAAGCAGAAGTTGAAGCTCTTTCGATCACGATAATTAGAATCTAGAGCAGCCGAAGTACGAAAATGATCAGTCGTGTTGGTTCTTCGCCTTGCAAGATGTCAGAGAGCCTATCCCGCCACCTACGCTGGGTGTCGCACTCATAGTTAATCCTTATATGAAATAATCAAGATTTGTCCAAATTTATAGTGATCACGGAATGTCTACACCTTGCACGACAAGATAGATAGCAGAGTTCAGATATAAATTCACATCAAATTACTTTATGTTTTATTTTAGTTATTTCTTAGATAAATCTACGCATATACTATAAATATTAGCTTCAAAGTTAAGATCAAGCAGAGAAATACAGAAAAAATTGCCCTAAAAATATCTGTATTTTCTCATATGTGTTCCTATGGTTAAAATTAATAAGTGGTATTAAAGCCCTACGTTTAATCCCAATCTCTGGGCGGTACGCATGGCAGCAAGCACACGACAAAGTCATCATTAAGAAGCAGAGCGTGTTTCTCTTCCCTTGATCCCGACATCTCACGCATGCATCATCCTGAGGCCTTCGGTCCAACGCACGATAGAAAGCAACGTTCTCAAGGCATATCAAAGCCTTCGGTCTTTACCCTTCGGTTCTCCAGTCTTTTTCTTAGATTGGCACACAGCACAAAAAACAACAAGCAATAGGCGTTCTTGTTCGTTAGCAAGCAACAGTGAGTCACGTGGAGTGGGTCATTTAAAGCAGGCAACAACGCTAGATAGGAGAGAGAAAAAGAGAATTAAAGCCAAAGGTGCATGCTGAAGTAGATGTCGAGGCGTATGCAATCAGAGTCACTTGGATGAAGGTTCTATCGATAGGGTAATGACAAAAAAGGATAGTAATATTTCGCTATAATATCTTTTGCTTATACAAAATAACTATGCCACGTGATCGTTAAAGATGTGTGTCAATCTTCAGGTGCAAGGCATGTGGATCGCCATAACAAAAGATGACATCAATGAACGGAGGGATAGAATGGCTATCGCTGCCATCTATCAAAGCGTACCGAAGGACGTGCTCCTGACGTTGGCTGAGAAGGACTCCACCAAGGATGCGTGAGAGACACTCAGGATGATGCACATGGGCACAGATCATGTCAAGGAGGCAGATATTCAAACTTTGAGGAATGACTTTCGAGGTTATTCGCATGAACAAAGGTGAATCGGTGGATGATTTCGCCATGAAGCTAACGACGATCGCCAATAGTACCGAGCGTTGGGCCAGCAAGTGGAGGATACCACCATCATCCGTAAATTTCTTTGAGCGATTTTGGCAAAATTCTTGTCAATTGTAATGTTGATCGAGCAATTCAGTGATCTAAAGACCATGTCCATTGAGAAATTGGTCAGTCACCTTAAAGCCTTTGAGGAGAGGGTTCGAAGCTAGGCGTGGGCATAGAAGAGGATGTGGTCGTGACCGTGGACGCGGGCAAGGGTGGCTATGATGACACCTCACCATCTGCTAATGTCAATTGTGGCTCTAGAGGTGGCAAGGATAAAAGTAAGATTAAGTGCTTTAACTGTGATGTTTACGGCTACTATACATCTGAGTATTGTAAACCTTGCCACAAACATGATCAGGATGAGGAAACTAAGCTCACCTAAGCACAAGACAATGACCTTGCCTTACTCCTTTCTGTATGCATGCAGAAGACACGTGACATGGTGCTGATGAACGAGGAGAAGGTGACACCAAGGCTACACATTCATGGCGAGGCGCATCTCGTGTCCAACGAGTGGTACCTGGGCAACGGTGCCAGCAACCACATGATGGGTCAGCGGTCCGTGTTCAACAAGCTTGATTCAGTGATAGATCAACAGTGGAGATCAAAGGGAAGGTGCCAATCCTTCTCCAGTGCAAGAATAGTTAACAATGTGTATTGTTTGATGTATATTTCATTTTGAGCCTTTGCAACAACATCATTAGTCTTGGACAGCTTGCAAAAGATGGTTATAAGGTGGTTTTGTACCATGCATAGTTGTGGATCTACGAGCTTAGCGACAGACTCCTCATGAACGTAAAAAGATCCAATAACCAGTTGTAGAAGATTATGCTGGAGTCAAGAAACCCGATGTGTCTGACGGCCAGTTTGAAGGAGCCTGTAAGGCGATGGCATGCACAGTTAGTGCATGTGAACTTTTATGTGCTAAAGCAAATGGTAGAATAGGAGATGGCGCTAGGCTTGCCCAAAATTGACCACCTAATGAAACTGTGTGAAAGTTGTTTGGTGGCCAAGAAAACAAGAAGTCGATTCCGTCATAGGCGTACCATCTAGTGGAGAAGCAGTTGGAACTTATACACATGGATTTATGAGGGTCCATAACTCCACATACACTTGTTGGTAACAAGTACTTTATACTCTTCGATGATGATTTTAGCAAATATATGTCGGTGCACATGTCAAGAATGAGCGTGGGCTCAAGGTGAAGGTCCTCAGATCAGATTGTAGAGGCGAGTTTCTATTACGCGAATTCGGCACATTCTACCATGCCTGAAGTGATAGTATGACACTTTACGGCACCTTATTCACCACAATAGAACGGTGTTGTGGAACGCCATAATTGTACCGTGCTGTCCATGATGAGGAGTTTACTCAAGAGCAAACATGTACCTGCAGTAATGTGGGGGATGCAGTATTTGTTATACAGCCATAATGCCCATAAAAATATAGTTGTATTTGTTATACAATTGTACCATCTATAAAATCTTTATTCAATTAATTCACACCATTATAATTCGGCCTCGCAAAAAATGTACGGTGTAGACCATACTCTTTTAACATCTATTCATGAGAGAATTTCTAGAATTTTTCTTTTTTGATGAATCAATGTGAGATTTTTTTAACTCTCAAAGTGAAGGAGATGCCTTGATCTCACTACTTATTTATATTTAGGGATCGTCTAGATATCATCTAATTGATTTTTTATAAAAAAATTAGTGGAATTTTTTTTATTATTGAATTGAATTCCAACTACCCACCTTTCTCCCCTTTGCTATGTAATGTGATGCCCAGATTGGATCCAATCCTAATCGATGCAAATCTGTAGCAGCATGAGTCTGAGCACCACTTTGTCCTTTCTTCGAACCCACCTCCTCCTAAGGGCATCCATAGTGTATATAACACAAGGGACCTTAAGGTGGGTCCCATCTAAACCTTAAGGCCGATGCTTTAATGTATATAACCCAATGGGCCTTAAGATGGTCCCACTCGGAAGATAAAGAAAAATTGTATTTTAATGCTTGTGGCCAGGTCTTTAGCTTGAGGACCAACCTCAAGCCTTTTTTGCTTATAGCCTACTTAAAGTCACCCCTGTAATGTATAAGGTTGACCTTAAGGTGGCTTAAGACCCTCTATTTTCATACACTACAGATGCCCTAACCAGTGCCAGCGTGCCCTGCCATTGCCACCTCTTATAGCGGTCAACAACATCGAGGGCAGTGCCAATGACATTCGCCTCCTCTACCACCGCCAAGTCCCTCGCCGTCTCCTCCACCACAGCCTCCGACCTTCTCCATCTCTAGTGGCTCATCGTCATCAAATCTAATGCATCGGCCACCTCATGACATGAAAACATTTCTAGTACTCAATGAGAAACAAAAAACACAAGATCAGCTGAAAAGAAAATCTGAAACAAAAAGAAAAAGAAAAAGATAAAGCTACTATTCACTAAAATGTATCTTTTTTGTTTCTGAATATCCAAATGATTTAAATTGAATTTGGATATGAAATTTCATGAAGTCATAGATTATATCATACCCTATATGTGTAATTTTTTTTGGATTTTTTCATAAATATTTGAACCATTTTTTGAGCAATGGGAGCACTGGTAACACCAAATATGTTGGGAGCACTAGAAACCATCCCCTAACGTGAGTATTATAGTTATATGATACTCCTTCCAATAACAAAAGAGTGATGTCTTGTATATCGACATGGTCCCCACAATATCACTTTAACTACAAATTTCTATTGTAACTAGCTGATTGGTCCATGCAATTGCACGATGTAGTGTTATATAGTATAAAGATAATCTTTGTGCAATTCTAAATATTTTAAATTCCTAGTTTGTAAACAAAATTTAAATTTAGAATATTACCAATGTAGTCTTCTTTCTTTCTTTCTTTTCCATTCTAGAGCCTTGGTTGTAGTTATAGAAGGTTTCCATAGGTTAGCACTAGCATTGAATTCATAGGGGTTAGGGCAGCTATGCGACCATCATAAATATATACTTCCTTCATTTCTTTTATATGTCATTTTCGAATGTGTGCATGTAACATTTTAAATTTTTTATTTCTAATATATACAAAAATATTTGAATTTGTCACATAGAAATAATATTACTAGATTTGTCATAAAAGAATTGTTATAAAGCACACAACAAAAAGTAGAGGACCAAAAGAATAGCGGACACGGATTTATTGTGGAAACACTTGCGGGAAAACTACGGACGCACGAAGGTGAAATATCACTATATGAGGAGATATTATAATGAGGCTCTTAACTTTTCTATGGTCTAGAGGGGTATATTTATAGTTATTACAAAGAGACTTCAGGTAAGAGTAGAACTCCGTGTTGAAAATGGAAACAAACCGAAAAGGATTCAAATCAGAAACTCGATAATCTCCACTTTCAGCCAAATTCCCTCCTGTAGCCAAAACAAATCAAGTCTTCTCAAATCATAATCCACCATCAATGATGCTTGTGTGTTAAATGTCCATAGGAGTAATCGATGAGTAAGACTGGATTAGTCTTCTCCGTATGCTTCTTCTGTGATGTCGGATAACTGTAGTAAAGAACTCATCTCATAGAGTTTTTGCATGCTCATTGAAGAGAAACTTACACATGTGACCATCACATACATCAAATTGCTGATTGTAAAGTAACTGAATTCCATAAAATGGTTGAAAACCGCTTCTACAGAAGAACACCCCGACGAAACTAACTCTTGTGCCATCAATGGAGCAGAACCAATCTCTGCAATAGATTCCTCATATTGAGCTGTGACAATTAGAACATATTGCACTTGCAATACCAAACATTTGCATTATCTATGCAGATAAATAACTCCTTGCACTTTAAATCTTTAATCTTGAACTCATATTTGGAGCATAACCTTCACTAATAAATAAGAAACTCAAGAGAGTATTATGCTAGCTGCATCAGGATGCCACTAAACTTCTAAAATTGGATATCATCAAAGCCTCCATAATGATCGCGTAAGCGATCTAAATTGCAACATATCCAAACAATGATTGAAACACCAAATTTAGTCGATCCCACAACTGACATTGTTTATTTAATGCCTCAAAATCTGGATACCTGCAAGCCTCCACCTTGGACTCCACATGCACAACCGGATAATTGCCAAGAACGATCCAATGGATCTGGCCACAATAACCCGAAGTGGACAACAGATCTTCGAAGAAATTGCTAATGCTTAATCCTGCATAGAGGCCACCAATAATAGACACAACAGCCTGAATTAAAATGAAATCCACCTCCAACAAAAAAACATGCAGAGCTGGCGACACAACTTCTCGATGGAAGATGATGATTGATTGACGTAGAAGATCATCGATGGAGATGGCGCGACACAACGCCATGGCATGGCACCGGGCGGTGCAAGCAATGGTGCTGATGAACTTGGTGCTAGAACAGTCGTTGTGGTAGAGTGCGAATTGATGCTCAGTATGAAGTCGAGTCGTCAAACCGAGTTGAGGGGAGTCGAAATTGCCAAATTGAGGGTGCTAAAATCTTTGGATATGATTTCTTGTGTGTATTGAGCAGTTGTAGCACCCTAAAAACAAAAACGAATCAATCCCTATCTCTCTCTCTCTCCTATATTTATCTCTATCTCTATCTCTCTTTATCTCCCTCTTCCTCAAAACCCATCTATTATCTCTCCCTCTCTCCCTCTCTCTCCCTTTCCCAATGCACACGCAGCCATGGCAGCAGCGGCATGTGGCTTGGTGGCGGTGGTGCCTGTCGACGGGCGGAGACCGAGGGGCACGACGGTGGGGCGCATGGAGGCGGCGCGGCGCGGCCGCGTGCGACCGCACGCGCGCGCACAGCCATGGTGGCGGCGGCGCGCGGCGCGACGGCACAGGCCAACGAGTGGCTCGACATGGTAGCGATGGCCGGCGGGAGGCGCCATGGCTCTCGGCGACAGTGGCGTGTGGCTAGGGTGGCGGTAGCATGCGGCACGGCGGCGGCAGTGGCTGGTGGCAGGGGCGCGCCCGAATGGCCGTTCATGCAGCCGAATGTGGTATCGCATGGCCAAACGGCCATTCGTGTGGCCGAGTGTGGTTTCACACGGCCGAACAGCGTTTCGTAGCATCTTATGCTATAAAAACACTAAGGAGCTGCTCATTTGGTCTAAAAAAATAGTTTATATCTGAAATTTCATTATACCTGACTGAAATTATACTATAACTGATAGTGGCTTATTTGACGTAATTAAATTTAACAAAATTAAAAATAGAAAAATAGGTTAGCCTATCACAGACAATGCAAACGAATATGAGAAAAAAGAACCGGTAAAAAAATAAAAAACTAAAAAGCCAGAAAAAGACAAAATTTAGGAATAATGAAAATAAATCAGAAGTCAGAAGTTTAAGCAAAAATGAGCGGTGCCATGGTGTCCATTTAGGGTTTTAAGCCTAATTTTTTGGCTTTTTTAATACTGTAACGGTTAAAAATGTAATGTAGTTGCTGTTAGCTTTTCAATGTAATTAAATTTTAAAAAATAAAAAAAATTATGTCATCACAGATAATACAAAGGAATAAAGAGGGAAAAAGACATAAAAATGTGTAAAAAAACCCAAAAAAGATGAAATTATAAAAATTAGAAATTAAAAGGAAAATTTCGTTTGGAGCTGTGAGAGAAGATAGCCGCTGGCCACAGGGAATTCGATCATGTGCAAATTGCAATGTCGCGCGAAGCACATCAAATATATTGACGACTACTGCGCGTGCCTTTATGCCAGAGGGTGCATTGACCCGTGCCATCTCACACCTTCGTCTGTTCTGATCCTGGTTGATTACATTATTGGAACACAAATTGCAATTAATAAATTGCAGCTTTGTATGACCGGCAACAATAACAGGGGTTGAATTGTGCATTCTCCAATTTTTCCTTAAATACTATAAATCTTTCACTCCAAGCTAAAGAGATAAGAGACGGATCGAGTAAAGGCGGTGGGACACTGGTTGTTAAGAGACGGAGAACACCCACATGGCCTAGTGGTAAAACACAATGGTTGGGTTTTTTGGCATCATGTTTATGTTTTTTTAATTTTTACTATAGTAATTAGATTTTAAACGATATATTTTTAAGATAAAATCTATAAATTAATTGTAGTAGACACTAAATCGACTTTAGCTATACTGATCAAAATCGTATACGACTATCTCTCTTCATACTCTCTCTTACAAACAGTTAGAATTTAAAAGTCATAAATCATAATCTTAAAAACCCACCTAATATTATAGTTATTGAGGTTTGAGATTTCAAGTCTTTACTTTCCTTCTCTAAATAAAAAATAGATAGCTTCTCCTATCTATTCTATTTTTTTTAGTGTTAAGAGACCTACTAAGTAACTCAACAACCAGAGGCTGGAAGACTTGCCGAGCACTCCTCCTGGGACCCTGCCCTGGCACTCCAATTCCAGAGATAACCATAGTAGGACCGACCGAATCGTATGTGAGGCGTACTAGCTTTGTCTGCTGCTGGTCAGTCATTGCCGGGGACCGGCGTCTCGGTTGGTTTCGTCCCGAGCCGAGCAATCGTGATGCGTAGCGTTTCTTCCTTCTTTTCCTGGATTAATCTGAATCCATGCGTAGCATCTGCTTTTCAATTTCCACGAAAGGACGGATACGTACGGCCCGCTTGACCACAATTGATGTCTATTTGTCTCGCATGGACAGCTAGAAAATATATACCATATTCATCACATAGCCGTACTCAGCTAGGTATTGACCAGTTATCGAAGAACGGGAGAAATCAGCGTCACCAGCTGCCCTCACCGACCGAAGGAATCTTAGATCCACCTAATCAGTATGTATTTTGCTCTAAATTTCTCTCAATTCTTCTAATTTATTTGAAAATCATAGGCTAAATCTATGAGTTATGAGGGTTTCAATGTCATGGTTGTTGATTATTTTTGTCGAATTATAGAGTTAAGAGTTATAGATTCAATTTTGATTTTTTTAAATACTGGCAAAGGTCATTGCAAATCAGAAGCAAAATTATAGTATATAACCATAGTGTCAAGTAAGTAAGCTGCTGGACATATTTTTCTATTATATTGCTCTTGAACTGTTGATCATGCAAATACCTAATTGATCTTTTCAATTAATTGGTGATAATTTCATGAATGATATACTTATTTGCTATGTGGAAAACAAGGATTGACAAATTATCAATGATGTTTTATTAATTGGTGATGATTTCATGAATGATATATTTATTTGCTATGTGGAGAAACAAGAATTGACAAATTATCAATGATGTTGTGGTTCATCGCTTTATGAACTTTAAAGAATGTAAATATTAAAAGGTAATACATTAACTTACATTTGATCATTCTACTATTTTTTACTTAAAAATTTTAATGAATTTTGTTCTCTTTTAACAGTCCATCAGGGTCAGATGATGTATTTTTACCAATGTTGATTAACTTTTATATGTGATTCCGCCCTTAGTTCTTTCAGTGTGCTACAACTAACCAATATTATTATCAGATTTCTTCGTATTGGTAAGCATTTGGATCACTAATTCTTTATCATCATACATTATCATTGGTTATGTTGAAGTATTGATGCTAAAAATTATCGAACATATTACTATTTAGCATAATATTGCTTAAAAATTATGCATGTTGTTATATGTATGGCGAAATGGTGAACCCTGATAATTTTTGTTCTAGTTCCGGCCTAGGTTCCATCATCAACGCATAGCAGGATCTGCTCAGGGAACCAATATGCATCTTGGACAGACAACTACCGCCCATGGTCGATCAGACCGTTCTCCTATTAGACGCAGCCATGGCCGGTCAGACCGTCTCTGCAAGCCAATCAGATCACTGCCCTCCTAGCAACAAAGACCTAAGAGCAAATGACACAAAATTAAACTCGAATTTCGACAATGAAGCACAAACAAAGTTAAATACTCCATCACATTATATGGGGTTGCCATCGCATGGTCTTTCAGCATTCATTGATAGTATGTTGTTGTTTAGGGAGGGTCCCCATGCCATCTCGAGCCCACAACCACTTCAAAGTGGCGACACTCGTTGGAAGGTTCACCCTGAGCTAAGTCTACGAGACAACCTCAGCGAGGTTTGCAAGGCCAACCACGGTGAGGTTTGTGAGGCTACCCCAGGTGAGGTACGAAGACTAACCTCAGAGGGGTCTAGGGCCGGCCCCAAGGGAGGCCTAGGGCAAACCTCGGAGGGAGTCCAAAGCCAACCACGAACCAAACCCAGAGCACGGGACATAGGGGGACCCGCACCGGGCGAATGGCATAGATACCCCTAGGATTAGGCTGAGCCCTGAGGGCAAACTTGTAACTTTACTCACCTTCCTCTCCCTATATAAATAGGACTTCACGTAATGAGAGACGGGGAGGCTATTTGTAACTCTAGACACTCATATTGAATACACTTGATCATTCTTGTTCTTCTCTTTGAGTCCCTCTATATTCTTGGTGGTATTCGCATCCAACCAGGAGTGCTTCTAAGTTTATTGTTCGGTCTTGTATCGACGACAGTTGGCATGGTCACTAGTGAGACAGCGGCCTCCCGGGAGGTCGACCCACCAAATGCTCGTGAGGAGGTGGAGAGGGAGTTAGAGGACCTTCAAAGGCAGTTGAGGGAATCACAGACTAAGGTTTTGCTGTCCGCGGACGAGGCTCGCCAAGCAGGGAAACTCTAGGTGCAACTTGAGAGGGCGCGAGCCAAAGTAAGACCCCCGCTGCCCATGAAAGCCCGGGAAGCTGAGGAGCTAAGGAATCATCTAAAGAAAAAATGAATATTGGCATGAGAGACAACATGAATCGAGGTCCCCGAGGTCAAAGCCCTTTGAGTCGAGCTGACTGAAGTCCGCGCACGGGCGAACTTGCCACCTTTGGCCGGAGCCCAAGAAGCCGATGACCTCCGGGCACAACTCAACCAAGTGCAGAGGGAAGCCTTGACCTCAGCTGAGGGCGTGGGGACGAGCCGCGGACACTTAGGGTTGAGCTGCTCAAGGCCAGCCCGGTGCAGGACCTCGCACCCAACTTTGCGTCGGACTTCCCCGACGGCCTCCAACCTCAAGGGGCTTCTACCCACGAGGTTGCCTTAGCTTCTCTTGTTACAGCTTAGAGATTTTGTTTCTTGAGAAGGACGTAGCATTGCTTATAAATAGTGGGCTTGGCTTCTGGGAAAATCCTTTTGAATGTGTAATATATAGCAGCAGCAGCAGCCACCTCTCGCAGGACTAGCAAATGGTTCCAGGGAAGACCAGGATTAGTCATGAGTATGCTACAGAAGCCGTTACCAACCACCTTCTGATCAATGTGATTGCGAGATAATTTTGTTTACTCTTAAGTAAACTGCACGCACATGACTACTGTAATTGTTCATTTCGTTTGACAGCTTGAATTAATTGAATGGAAAAACAATTAGCTTATGGACCACATTTTGTCACCCTCTTGATTCTTGCAGTAAAGCAGCATCTGGATTTGAACAAAAACACATTATAGAGGTCATGATAATTGGATACAGTAGTTTGCCTTGCTTAAATCCACCCACATCATAATTTGTTGGCCTATTGGGGTTCTAGGTTAATTATTACTGATAGACTGTTAACTATGAAAACACACCTATAGACCTTATTGACCCCAGCCTCTTGTGAAGTATATGAAACAACCCTAAAATTTTCAAAAAAAAATTGAATTTTGTTTGAATTTTGCTTGAATTTAGAGTTTTTGCTAAATCCAAAAAGTTTCCTAAACCAAGCCGCTTTCTCTTTCTAGAAATGTGCTTTCCAAGCATACAGGCACACTTAAGCCTTTCCACAATCACTTTGCTCCCACTACCACGTGCCACACCATCACTAGCATCCACGCCAAAAGCCATACAATGCTGAAGAATCTAGTCTCATCATTATGTATTAACAGTGAGTTTTGGTAATTGATGATAACAATTTATGGAATTAATATTTTCCTTGAGTTTGTGAAATAGGTTAGATCTCACGATAATGGATAACTTGGGAAGGCATCATGAGTTTGTCGTTATCAAGTCAAGGTTTGGAATAAAACATGGCATCATGTCTTGATGGTTACTAAGTCAAGATCCCAAATGGTAAATGGCTTTATGTGTTGAAGGCCATCAAGATAAGAGGATGCATCATATATTGATGCATAACAAGACAAAGACCTAGACTTAAATTTAAGGTGTCTGTCATCAAACTTCAAGAGGATGTGAATGGGCAAAGATATAACTAGTATAGGCTAAGCATGTGTTCTTAGACTTTTACTGATCTCAGTGTTCAGTTGAGAGACCAGATTGTTAGTATAGATTATCGTACTATTAAGAGGGGTCTTGTCTAGTAGCTTAAATCTCATCATATGTTAATAGCTCAATATCACTTGCTCTAGTTATCCGTAGGATGATGCTATCTTTTGCAAATGTGTTTTGTAAATAGTTGAGATTTATGCATCCAATCCTTGTAGCATGTAACTAGAGTTTGCAAATGATTGAAATCCATGCAGCAAGCTAGCAGTCGTAGCAGCCGCCCTCTCGACCTGGCTTTTTCCCCCTTTGCCGCACTCTCCTCAGCAACTTCACATGTAATCATGTATAGACTGGTGCGTGTGTGAGTGGACTTCTTTGGTGTGCCGTGGGCCTAATTGGGTGTGGGCTTTAATATGCTGGAGTGGGCACTCACCCTGTACATGGCTGGTTACCTGATTATCCGAGTACTCGCCCGATTATACCGGTTAAAACTGCTAGCTACTTGTTTTTGCCTACTCATACTCGGTAAGTGGATCTATTACAAGTACTTGGGCAAGTACTCGGCTAAGTAGAACTAGTTTTAGAACATTACATGCTCCTTCAGGTCTTCAGTTCACCGACGTCACGAGAAAGGACCTCCAGCCTTTGCATCCGATTGCCTCCAACTTCAACCGAGCAGGGGGGATGTTAGCGATATGAATCTTGTACATGTTATCCAGGGGCAGATCTACCTATAGGGCAAGCATAGGTGGTCGCCCGAGGTAGACCATGCCACCGGTACACCGACCCCCGCCTCCATCTCCACATGGCCACATGGACCGTGGCCGCCTAACGGCCGTTGAGGTCTTCAGAGTTCAGACACTTGAGGAAGAAGATGAGTTACAGACAGAGAAGACAACTCACAGCCAAAGTGCCAAATGCGCACTGCCTCAGTGACTTTTGGGCCAACAACCGAAGGCTTGGCTCGGAGTAAAAAGCAACTAAGCAAGATCTAACTCCCAAGTGAAAAGCAATAGGCAAGTAGGTAATAAAGGGCAGAGATAGTGTCAACCCTAGAACAAGTGGAGGGCTGAGGAGGCAAGGACGCGCAACGACGGGTGTGCACGGCGCAGGCGAGCCACGGCGGCGGGCGCGCGGCATCTAGTGGGCTGGGCGGCGGGCGGCAAACACGCACAACATGGGACTCAGGCTGTCCACCCTAGTCGATCTAAACTTTTGTCCTAGATCAGCCACTGATGTTATCGTCATGATCCTGTACTAGTCGTGCACTGTTCACGTGTAACCCAGCGCATGTACATCTGTAGCTCTGTGTATTTAGTTGAGTCTGTTGTAACCTGATTTGCTAGGTAGTTATTACATCCGTGTTAATCATGGCTCATTATGAAAAATAAGATTGCATGAAGGCCGATTGCTCTGCGTGGCCTTTGTTGAGAAACCGTCGCTGGCGACCAGTCCGAGCGATTTCTCTGCTTAGAACAAGAACGAATCAATCACAGAATCACAGAGAGAATAGATTGAACACACAGAGAGGTAGAGAGAACTCCCGGTCTTTCTTTATTGCCTTTCTTTAATGCGTACATAATGAGGGGGGTATGGCTCTCTATTTATAGTCTATGGTGGGGTGCCCAATTAGATCAGGACTCTTGGATAGAGTCCAAGTTTCCTAACACTCCCCCTTGGGCACTCACCCAACATGCTCATGCCTCGTCAAAACTCCATAAAAACCCAGTGGGAAAAATTTGGAGAAAGAGTACATGATACATGTGATGTTGCGATGCACGAATTGCCTCATTAAAAACCTTGGTCGAGAAACTTCATGGAAAACTCGTCAAGGGAAAAAGAGTACAATTCACCCAAATTCATTTAGTCTGCAAGACTTTATTTTTGGGTACTTAATCTTCATGATCAAGATTTATTAGCGAGCTTGTGAGAATTCTCCCCCTGAATTCTGCACTTCTCTAAGTCTCATCATTCCAATTTCACGCACGCACCTTTCAAAGCTAGATGCGGGGAGTGACTTAGTGAATAAATCTGCGAGATTTTCACATGACTTAGTATGCAGTACTTTAATCTCGTCCATCTTTTGCAATTCATGTGCACAGAAGAACTTGGGGTTGATATGCTTTGTGAGATGACTCTTCACATAGCCCGTTTGCACTTGTGCAACGCAAGCGGCATTATCTTCATGGATAATTGTGGGGTTTTACACAATATTCATTCCACATGACTGCTGGATGTGGTGAACCGTTCAGCGGAACCAAGCATACTTTCGTGTGGCTTCATACAGTGCTATAATTTCTGAGTGGTTCGTCGAAGTAGCTACCAGGCTTTGCTTAGACGATTTTCATGAAATTGCAGTTCCACCACACAGAAATACATAGCCTGTTTGTGGCATAGCGGTATGCGGGTCTGACAGGTACCCAGCATCTGCATAGCCAATCAAGTTCAGATCTTGATTCTTTCTGTAAAACAATCCGAGGTCCTTGCTACCTTGGAGGTATCGGAAAATGTCCTTTATGCCCCGCCAATGCCTTTTGGTGGGCTCTGCACTGTACCTTGCTAAGAGGTTCACGGCAAATGTAATGTCCGGTCTAGTGCAGTTTGCTAAATACATGAGTGCTTCCACTGTACTCAAGTATGGGAATTCCGGTCCCAGGACTTCTTCCCCCTCTTCCCTAAGTCGGAAATGATCTTTTTCTTGCTGTAAAGACCTCCCGATCATCGGTACTTTCGATGGGAATGCCTTCTCAAAGTCAAACCTTTCAAGCACCTTCTGGGTGTAGGTTAACTGATGTACCAAGATTCCTTCAGGGACATGCTCAAGCTGCAGGCTTAAGCAAAATTTGGTTTTGCCCAAATGTTTCATTTCAAATTCTGACTCCAAGTAGGAGCTTGCTTCTTTTATGTCTTCGGCTGTCCCGATGATATTCAGATCATCTACATACACAGAGATTATACAGAATCCATTCTGGGATCGCCGTATAAATACATAAAGACAGTCTTCATTATTCGTGTAGTCTTTCTTGCAGAGAAAGTCGCTCAAGCGATTATACCACATTCTTCCAGATTGTTTCAGTCCATACAGTGACTTTCTGAGTTTCACACTGTACAGATTTCTATTTGCTCTGTCTTGGTTCGGGAGAGGGATTCCTTCAGGGACTCTCATGTAAATCTCCGAATCCAAGTTACCGTAAAGGTATGCAGTCACAACATCCATCAATTTCATTTCCAAATTCAAGTTCACTGCCATTGAGATCAAGTATCTAAAGGTAATTCCACTCATGACTGGGGAGTAGGTTTCTTCATAATCAACTCCAGGACGTTGAGTGAAACCTTGGGCTACCAGCCTTGCTTTGTATCTCACTACTTCATTTCTTTCATTTCTCTTTCGAACAAATACCCACTTGTGCCCAACGGGGTGTATGTGGGGAGGTGTGCGGCATACGGGCCCAAACACCTCTCTTTTATTCAGAGATAGCAATTCAGTTGCTATTGCCTTCTTCCTATCTTCCCAATCTGATCTTTTCTTACATTCAGCGAGCGATGCAGGCTCGGGATCAAGATCGATGATGGAGGCAATTTTCTTTGCGAAGTAGATATCGATATTAGCTGTTGTCCTATTCAGGGACTCTCCCGTGTGCACATAATTTATAGCTATTTCTTCATGAGTTGCTTCTTCTGGAGCTTCACCTTGCGCATCGCTTCTTTCAATTGCGGTGGCAAGTTCCTTTAGTTTTTCGGCTCCGATGTGTGCGCACACATCCATGCCGATGGGGATATTCAGATTCGGTATGCCCTTTTCTAAAGGTGTCATACTCGTGCCAGGTCTCAACTGGCTCCCCTTCTCATTCTGGGGGACTTCAATGATCGGCTGTGATAAATCCCTCTTATCCTTCTTCACCAGGCGTCCCCGGTTACTTAGGATTCGAGGAACCGGAGTTCTCGTCCTCTTTTTTATTTTTCTGAGGCCTCTGGACGAGATTAGGGATACCTTCTGCTTTCTTTGGTATTTCAACCCTCTCCGGTGCAGTGCGTGCAGGCACATGCGACTTAGTCACGCTCTTCAAATCACTAAAGTGATCAGGCAGCTGATTTGCTAATGCTCACAAATCAATTGTCTTCTGGACTTCTCTTGTCTTCTGGACTTCTATTGTCTTCTGGACTTCTCTAGTGCGCGGGTCATCTGCATGGATTCCCCAGGCTTGCCACGTAATTTCCCGACATTCTCCATCAAGGGGTTGATTTCCTCCACCTAATGTTGGGAAATTTTCGGTGGTGACCCTTGCGCTAGTTGCATAGGTGAATGGATGTTGTAGGCCGAAGGTCTAAGGTTGATGAGATTCGCTGCATGTAGGACTGCGGGTCCCCGACATGTAGCTGGCAAATTACAATTATGCAAGAGGGGTCAGGCAATAAATTTAATTTTCTTAATTAAAGTCTCTGCCAAACCATTCTGGGTATGGACATGCGGTACCGAATGCTCAACTGTAATTCCCATCGCCATGCAATAGTCATCAAATACCTTTGAAATAAATTCTTCGGCATTGTCCATTCTAGTGGACTTGATCAGAAACACATTTCTGATACAAATGATCTGCGAGATCAATTTGGCAAAGGCGTGGTTTCTTGTGGATAACAAAACCCACATATGACAACTTCGAGGAAGCGTCAATGAGCACCATAAAATACTTAAATGGCCCTGAGATGGGCTTAATGGGACCGCAAATGTCTCCCTGGATGCGTTCCAGGAATGCAGGGACTTCATCCTTCACTTTCAGAGTGGAGGGTCTAGTTATTTGTTTCCCGGTGGCACATGCAGGGCACACAAAATCTTCATGATTCGAGAAATTCTTCATTAATATTATGCCCATGCGAGTTATTATGTTTCTCATCATCCTAAGACTTGGGTGGCCTAATCTGTCATGCCAGAGACAGAAGAGTTCAGAGCTTCTAAGTACTGTCTTCAGGACAATGTACGCTGCAGGCGCCTTAATGTTGGTATAATATAGCCCAATTTCTAGTGAAGGGAGTTTTTCTGATTCCATTCTCGTCGCGCTTCGTAATGAGCAGGTATTCCGTACCGTACTCTTCTTTAGTCTCAACGTGGAAACCATTTGCGCGGATATTCTTAAAAACTTAGGAGAGTTCAAGTCGATTCTGGGTACAATAAGACTTCTTCAATAACCAAAGTTGTGCCCATTGTGGCTCTTCTGGAACCGATCATACATGCATCGCTTCCAGCGATTGTCGTAAGGCTGCCAGTGCTCTTACGAATCGACTGAAAATTCTTAATCTCTCTTAAGATGATATTCCTTGTGCCGCTGCTAGCTCAGCACACTTCCTTCATAGGGCGCTACACGTGTTCTAATATAGGGTATTTATTAATATGTATGAGAAGGCAATCAACACATAAATAAAATACTCCAATATCAGAACATATCATGCCATCATAAACTGAATAAATGAATGAATTCTTCAAATATCATCCAACCATCACGAGAAGATAACAATTCTTAAGTACCATCCATGCAAATTCTAACATATTCTTCCACACAAAATAAATGACAATTAAAGTCGAAATGCATTCAGTGCACTAGACTTCTTCTGCTATTTTTTTTTTCGGGTTGACATTCTCTTCAAGAGAAATCATGGCATTGGCTGCTTCTAGGTCGAGAGGGGTGCTGCTGTCGTAATGGTCTCAAACACCATCAACGCAGGCAGCTGCTCAGAATGCTCCCCCTCAACCGATGCAGAGTGGACTTCATGTGCCCTTTACCATCCCGTTTTGGCTTGCTAGCCTTATTCTCACGTGGAGCATCTAATTTTGCCTTTCTGGGCTACGGCCATACCCTTCCTTCCCGTTTTCTTCATAAAGGGCTTTCGCACCTTGTAGCTCCCAGCGTTGGCTTCATGGCCAGTGGAGCTCCCAGATGGCTGAGTGACTTAGTTCTTGCGGAGAACTTCATCCTGAGCCTCCGCAACTGCATCATATCAATCAATTTGGCGTATTCCTCATAGCCATCTTGACGATAGTTGCGTGCGGATTGTACTGCATTGGGGTGGAAGGATTTTCTCAATTTTCTGTTTTCGGGTACAAATCCTGTGCAAGGCAGAATTGTTTTCCCTGACCGTCTTAAAGTCGGCAAACCTCAGTCTGATCCACTCATACTCTGCTTGAGGAAGAATGATGTACTTTAGCCTCTTAAACCGCTTCTTGAGTGCGATCCAGAGTGCTAGCGCGCTTTTCTCCACCATATACTCATTCTTGAGAGTTAGGCAGAGGTGGTGCCTGAGAAAATGAAGTGCCTGATCATTCTCTTTAGGCATGGGTTGGGCGTCATTCAGTCCACCAATCCCAATAGTCGCGCGGAGCTTCCTGACTCCAAGCACAATCTCGACATCGGATGCCTACGTCAGATAGTTTTGGCCATGCTGGGCCAGCTCCTCGAACTTCTAGTTCGTGATGCTAGTCATCTAAATGTGTGTAAGTCTACTGCTGGTAGACATGCACGGAATAATTCACTGCGGGTAAATAAATGGTACAAAAGGTTCTCGTAATGTTTCATAATTTTCTATGTATTTTCTATAATTTTACTGCTGATTTCAGTGATTAAAAGCAATTTAAACAATTACAATTAACCAAAACAGTAAATAAATACAGAAAATACATAAAACAGTAATGGCATAAATAAATAAGCTTCAAATGCTAAAAATAATTCAAAATTCAGATTCCCGAGGCCCTTTTATGCTAAAATATGAAATTTCAGCAAAATCTGCAATTCCAAAGGGGTTTTACGCAAATTTTCAGTTCAGAGAAAAATTCGCGCAATTTCCCGATTTACAGAGGGGTTTTCTGCAAAATTCTGGACCCACTCGTAAATTTGAGGGCTTATTCGCAATTTTCGGAACTGCTACGCCTTTTCTGCAAACTTCTGGGCTTAAATTAAATGAATAAGGGCCTTTCAGTAATATACAAGAGTTCGGGGCCTTTTCTGCAATTTCACCATGGCCCCCCAACCAGCCGGGCCCTTTCCCCCCCCTTTTTTTTTCTTCTTTCCACCGTCCGGCCCATTCGCTCCCCCCGGCCCACTTAATCTCGGCTGGTTGGCCCATATGGCCAGAGGCCCATCCAGCGGGTTCATTTGGTGGCGCTAGGGTTTCCTACCCAGGCGGCGGCGGCTTTGACCGCTTGGGCGCAGGCGCGGGAGGCGGCCGACTGAGGCGCGGGCCGCTTCGGGCGGCGCGGTGTGGCGGCACAAGGCGGCGGGGAGGCCGCACGAGGCGGCGGGGAGGCCGGCGGTCAAGCGTCGGGCTGCGGCGGACCGCACGGGGCGGAGGCGGCTTTGGGTGAGGGCAGCCGGTGGCGCTGCTACGGGCAGCGGCGGCCGGTGGTGCTGCTTCGGGCAGCGGCGGCGGCGGTCAGGCGAGGTCAAGCGGCGACGCAGCAGAGGCCGGCGAGCCGGTGCGCGGGACGGGCGTCCTCGGGCAAGTCCGGCACGGCAGGGTGGCGCCGAAGCGCATACGGGCGCAGTTGACCGGCTTGGGGCGGCGCGGCGGGAAGAAGCCGAAGCGGCGGCACGGGCCCCGAGTGGCGGCGCGAGCTTCGGGCGCGGGGCCGGACCGGGCGGAGCGGCTGTGCGGGGCGTGTGCTCGGCGACTTCGGCTTCAGGCCGGGTTAGGAGGCTGAGGCCGGCGGGGGCGCCGTGCAGGGCGTGGCGGCCGAGCGGCTTCGGGTGGCGCTTCAGGCTCGCGTCCGACCGGGTTGGGAGGCTGAGGCGGCCGGCGGCGGCGCCTCGGGCGTAGTGGCGGCCGTGCGGGGACTCCACGTGGCGCGGCCAAGCCGGGCGGCCGTCCGTGCAGGGGCGGCAACCGGCTCTTCGGGTGTGGCCGGCCAGATCTGAGGCGGCTGTCTGCCGGCAATGCCGTGCGGGGCATGCGGCCGAGATTAGCGCATGCGGGCGCAACCTATCCAGCGGCTGACGTCAGGATCAACAACGACTTCGAGCCGGTGATTCACGGCGATGAGAGGCCGGCCGCATGCAGGCAGCGGGCGTCTACCGATGGTGTAGCCGGCGGCTTCAGGCCGATGCTTGTTTTTTTTCTTTTCTGTGTGATGCTTTGCATGAACAGAACAGATGCCTATATAACGATCATGCAGGATCAAACAAATTAATGCAAAATTTCCAATCTATGATGCAATCGACATCTACCCCGTTTCGCAATCTACCGATCGACATTGTGCCGGCGATTTCAGATCTGCTCGCGGTAGATTTAGGGCGGATTTGCATCGTTCTACAGTGCAATCAACATCTACCCCGTTTCTCAATCTACCGATCGGCATTGTGCCGGCGACTTCAAGTCTGCTCGCGGTAGATTAGGGCGGATTTGCACCGTAGAATTTCAATCTAGAACGCGAAAAGAAAATACAGATTCAAAAGCGATCTAGAAAAATTCAATCTGTGCTTCGATGATTACCTCGTTCACCGGAGCGAAGTCGTGCTGATAACGTGTTGAGAAACCGTCGCTGGCGACCAGTCCGAGCGATTTCTCTGCTTAGAACAAGAACGAATCAATCACAGAATCACAGAGAGAATAGATTGAACACACAGAGAGGTAGAGAGAACTCCCGGTCTTTCTTTATTGCCTTTCTTTAATGCGTACATAATGAGGGGGGTATGGCTCTCTATTTATAGTCTATGGTGGGGTGCCCAATTAGATCAGGACTCTTGGATAGAGTCCAAGTTTCCTAACAGCCTTCTCCCATTTGGTTCTCTCTTCTCGTTCTCTCTCGACGGCACAAATCAATACGCAAAAAGAAAAAGCCCATGCTAGCTTCTCTTGTTTCGCATTCAGGGCGATGACGCTATTTTGCTCGCTACATCACGGTGACGGTGGCCATGACCGAGGCGGAGGTCGTGCCATTCATGCACTCCAGAAACTGCTCTCGATGCACACTGCTCGTCGCATCGCGAAGCTAGTAGCGTTTGCAGATATCGGGCGGGTTCGTTTGCACTTTGACTTTTGGTTGACCGACTAATGTTACTTCGGTTGTACTTGTGCCTCCGCCAGCGTGGACGTGTACGCCGTCACATACCCATTGGCCGAGGAGCACGCGACGGCACTGCAATTTACTATACGTACGTGTAAATTTTAAATTTTTTTAATAATAAAATTTCAATTTTATTCTATGCTGAGAGTGAAAACATTGAGAAAAAACTGATAAATTTGTTCATTATGACATGTACAATGGAATAGACAGTGATAATCTGTAATAGACCTCTGTGTCATTTATAGGCAGAACTAAAGACAACTCATACCATAGATTGTTTACATAGTTGTCTGTAATAGCCTAACATAATTAATAGGTTGTTGGCCTAACATAATTAACAGGTTGTCTATACTATGGTATAGACGGTAGAAAACCATCTATAATATTTCTCTCTCTCACATCATCTAAAATCTTTTATGTTATAGATTTATAGATAGCTAACATATAGATTTATAGATAGCTAACATATACTACTGTATATGTCCATAGTACTGTTACGTTTGGGGCCAGCCCACTGAACAGTTAACCTAGAAGCCCATCAGGCGGCTAGTGTGAAATTTCAGTCCATAATTTGCTCGCTTCGCGCTTTTCCGATCCGTAACGGGCCCAAGCGAGCCCGCCTAACTCTCCCCAGTCCCCACGACCTCCTCGCCTTTTCCTCCCACCTCCCTCGCCGCCATTCCTAAACCCCACCGGCAACCGCAGGCGCTCAAACTCCTCACCTCCCTCGCGCCACCGCCACCTTCCTCCGTTCCACCGCTTAGGGAGGCCGCAGCAGCAACAGGCCAGCAGCTGCAGAACGTGAGGTTAGAGGGAGATATGGGAGGCGGCATGAAGCGCGGGCGCACGCAGTGCCGCCACTTCAAGCAGGGGCGAGAGAACGTCTGGAAGCACAACCCCCAGCGCCCTCCCGCCGCCGGCGGCGGCGGCGAAGGCGGCGAGGACCGCCAGGGAAACCCGTCCTGGCAGCCGTTCGCCACTGAGAACCCGGCCTTCGAAGACTACTACAAGGTGCTGCCTTAGCTTTTGTTGTGATTGCTTATAGCCTTAGTTCTTCAGCTGTATGTATCATCGCTTAGAAACTGTGGATGTGGTTTCTGCTAAATCCTATTGAATGTGTAAACATGTGTATGCCTAACAGGAGCAGCGAATTGTTCCTGAGGAAGAGTGGGGTGACTTCATGAGCATGCTCCGGAAGCCATTGCCAGCCACTTTTAGGATTAATGCGAGGTAATGATTCTTTCTCTGTGTTATGAACGGAACTCAAGTGGCGAAGGTTGTATGAGTGGAGAATAGGAGGGCGAGGCTTCAGTTGCCGGGGGTGGAGAGGTGCTGTGCCGGCAGAGGATGGCCATGCGCCGGCAAGGCGCACCAGCCGCAGGAGAGGAAGAAAGGAGTAATTTCTTCTTTTCCTATTTCTTGCTTCTCAATCTGATTACCCATATATGGGCTATCTCCTAACAATCAACTTCTAATTCAAAAGGAAAGCAACCTCTAATATCATATATTGGAAAGCAAATCGCTAAACGTGGGAAGTCCATGGACTCCAGTTGTGCCACTCCTGTACCGTGTCCGGCACGGACTCTCCTTCTGCCGCAACGCTGCCTGCTTGTCTGTCGCCTGGCTTGCACACAGCTACCGCACCTAGCTGCCTGTGTCGCCTTGTATAATGTTGTCCCACCATGACATCTGTCCCATTCTCCGGAAATAGCTCATCCTTGAGTTGAAAATCTTGGTAACACTGCCGAAACTCCAGAACATGTTCCCATGTGGCGTCTGTTGGTGAAGAACCTTGCCATTCGATGAGGACTTGCAGTTACCATTTGCCATAGGCAAGGCACCCCTTGATGGTGTTAGCCGGGGTAGGAATGATCATGGTTATCACGGCGTCGCCTAGGCGTCCAGTTGGTCGGAGGAGGACGCCGGAGACGGTCGCCCAGTGCTCGAAGACTTAGATGATGCTAGGCAACGCCTAGGCATCCATGGCGTCGCCAGGACGTCGAGGCGGCCGACTGGGGTGGGGGAGTGGGCTTCAAAAGGCCGAAACGGTGAAAGTGCGAAACAGAAAGGCAAATACCAGAAGTCCTGAAGTAGTCTTCTCGCCGCCACCACTGGTAGGGTTTCTCCAAAAGATCTCCCGCTGCTGGCGCCGTCTCGTTGAGCTGCTGCTTGCTCCCGCCGATCTGTTGCTTCCACTGGCCGATCTGCAGCCTCCTCTTGCTGTCGCCGCCGAGCTATTGCGTCACCTCCTCCGCCGGCACCGATCTGCTACTTCTCCTGTCGCCTTCGGCTTCCCTCTCCAGTGCCGCCGCTTAGGTGATCTCAGATCTCCTCCCTCCTCCGACTTCCCTCTTCTCTGCTTTCTTCCCTCCTCTTTGCTTTCTAGGGTTTGTGGAGTATGGCGATTGGACTGGAGAGCCGAGAGTCAGAGTGGTCGAGGCCTCAGGGGAGAGCGGAGAGTTGGAGAATGGAGGCAGCCTTGGCTGCTCGCTCATCTGCGCCACCTGTGTGGCTGTGTATTTATCGAAGAGACAGAGACTAAGAGACGACGAAGTGCTAATAGTGATTGCTATTTTGTTTCTGACATGTATTCAATATCTAGTCATTCATCATGTTTAGATTAACAGTAAGAAAATACATTAGATTTTAGTGCGAATGTGCTTACGGCTTGTGCTCTTTGTGTGCTTACAGAGTAACAAATGTCTACACAAGCTGGGGATGGCGGTGAGAGTGAGACTTATGATCCATCTAAGGATCCAAAGAGAAAGGCTAAGTCAAAGGGCCCAGGATGGAAATACATATTTTGGGCAACTAAAGACAAAGATCTGGTGGAATATACCCTTTGTGGGAGGCATGTGCACTCGAGCATCAAGAGGCTAAAGCAACATCTCCTTGGGGGCTTTGGGGATATTGTGAAGTGCCCACAAACCACTACTGAGATAATGAAAGAAATGCAAGAATGGATGAGTAAAACCACTCGAAAGGTGTCGGTCACCATTGAAGAAGAGAGTGGAGGGGAGGTGGATAGTGCTGATGAAGTCCAGGAGGTGCAGCAAGAGGAGGCATCCTCCAAGACCTCATGTCCATCTCCGGCAGCGACAAAGGTGACTTCAAGCTCCGGAACAGCCTCCAAAAGGAAAGCTGCAGCTGCTGCCTTATTCAAGAAGATAGGGCCATCGAAGCAAGCTAAAATCCCTGCAATGCTATTGAAATCCCCAACAGAAGTAGTAAGACTAAAGCATATCCAGGGGTTAACCAAATCAGCATGTATAGAAGTGGAAAGAGCAAGGAAGAAAGACATACGATGATCAAGTACATTGCTAAGTTCTTTTATGAGAATGGCATTCCATTCAATGCCGCAAACTCGAGGAGCTATGAGGAGATGGTTGAAGCAATTGGGCAGTATGGGCATCGGTTGAAGCTGGCTAGTTATCATGAGTTGAGGGTTCCGTTGCTAGAAGAGGAAAAGATGGAATTTAGCCTGTTGAGGGTTAAGCATGAGTTATCTTGGAAAAACTATGGTTGTTCACTATTGTCGGATGCATGGTCAGATAAGAGGGGAAGGCACTTGATCAATTTCCTTGTCAATAGTCCAGATGGGACTTTCTTCTTGGAGTCAGTGGATGCATCCATGATGTTCATGATGCTAACTATTTGGCCAACTTACTTGAGAAGCAAATGAATGAAATTGGTACTGAGAATGTTGTTCAAGTAGTCACTGACAATGGGGCTAACTACAAGGCGGCGGGAAGGATTCTAATGGAGAGATTCCCTAGTTTATATTGGACCTCATGTGCTGCCATTGTTTGGATCTTATGCTTGAGGACATTGGAGGTATGGTAGAGTTCAAGGGTTGGATATCCAAAGCAAGGTATGTGACAACATTTCTCTACTCCTTAAAAGTTTGAGTTGGTGGTAGTAGGTTCATTCTTCCTTAACGCTCAATAGTCGTCCATTCTTCCTCGACTCTCCATAACTGTTGGATCTCACAATCTCCCTTTCCACACGTACGCAGATCTCCAACTGCTCCCCATGACTGGTAACCTCCCCTGTCTCAACTCCCCTTCCTCTCAGACGCGCTCCTCTTTCCCCCAAAATCCTAATCCCAACTCTCTCTGACGCGACCACTCCTCGCCGAGTGATGCGACGGCCTCCATGGTTCCACCCTCCTGTTCCCCGCGTGGCATGACCATGACGAGTCGCCGCTGGAGTCGTGGGCTCGGCTCACTCCCGGCCCTCACTACCGTTGTCTTCCTCCTCCTTGCCGCTGCCGTAGCGGCCGCCGCTGGTGCTCCCACTCACGCTCTCATACCCCAACGCCAACCAGCTCTCCTCGGCCCAACGCGGGATCGGCAACGGTGCTCGGCCTAACGCCCGCATGCGCCTCCATAATGATCTCCTCACCAATGGGTCGGTACAGCTCAACCCCCCTCTCGCTGTTTTGTTGCTCTATTGGATCTGAGGCGGGGAGGTTTATACTTGTTGTCGCGTTGGTTAGGTATACATGATGAGGCTGTACATCTGGACGCCGCCGTAGGAGTTCGCGCTGATCGTGGATGCGTTTGTCGTAGCCAGTGGTCATAGTGAGTGGTTGAAGACTGTGGTCATAGCGAGTGGTCGAAGACAGTGGTCGTAGCCTGTAGTCATAACCAGTGGCCATAGCCTGTGGTCGTAGTCAGTGGTTGTAGCTCATGGTTGTAGCCTGTGGTCGAACACTGTGGTCGTAGCGCATGGTCGTAGCCTATGGTCATAGCCAGTGGTCGTAGCCAGTGGTCATAGCTCGTGGTCATAGTCTGTGGTCGTAGCCAGTAGTAGAACACTGTGGTCGTAGTTACAATGGTCAACGGTCGATTGTCGTAGCTACAGTCGACCTCGGTGCTAGAAGACCTGTGTGGTCGGAGATGCAGTCGAGTTGTTGTGGTCGTAGCGAGTGGTCGAAGATTGTGGTCGTAGCCTAGACTACAACAATGTTTTTTTTGTTTTTTGATGTGATTCCCACCGGTCTGTTAGGAAACAGTACATCTATTCATACATTCATATGTGTACACACACAGGAACTGGAGGCTAGTTGTGATGATTCTATCAAATCTAAGTACTTTTACAAGGACTGCCTCTTTCTCCATTGGTTTATGTGGGAGGTGATATACTGCTCTCACACATGCATGCATATACACATACACTCAAGTACTCAAAATCTCAGTATTGGCAATGACAGCTTCCTGTTAAGCGAATATTGCTATGTATGATGATGATATGATGGTTATTTGTATCATAATATGCTGAGCACCTCCAGTTCCATTGACTCTTTTGCTGCTGCTGTTGTTGCTATCTATATTTGTTCTGTTTTCTCTGGAGTATGCTGTGAACTAGCATTTTCAGAGCAAGGCATACATGTTAAAAGAGTTAGGATGAACATACTAAAGTGATGACTTACCTCTATCTTCTTTTAATAAAAAAATTGGGAGGCTACAACAATGTTTTTTCGTTTCTTAAAAATCGATCCATCATCAAATGTTTTCCTTTGTTAATATTTCATGAATTATCAGCTATGTCTTCAAGTTATTACAACTATTACAGGTTTCAGGTAGATCAAGAAGTATGGTGTATAATCCTCTAAAAACATTGTCCTTATCCTTACATGAGATGCAGAATATAGTCTCAACAGAATCAGAATGTAAAGGAGCAACCCTAGACAACTCTAACTCAGTTAGCAAGCTAACATTTTCCACCTTAATCAAATCCAGCTCAGAAATCATACTATCATGTGAGGTTCTTGGTTTCTCCATATTGCCAAGTAAGGAAGCACATACATTGCAATCGTCATGGGATGTAGCAGATCTAAGTGAAGTAAGCTCCCGTGACAAGCTCTTTACCTCCTCTAACTCACCATACCTAGTCCTAGACATAGCATAAAACTTTTCTAACTTGCGAAAAGTATCACTGAGCTGGTCGTAGGAGGGACATACCTTATCGGAGTCATTGTAGAGATCGTCATCACTTATGTCGTTCTCGCCAGCCGTGAAGCACATGCCGGTGAAGTCATCGCCATACTTGGTGTCCTTGTGCGGATCATCCTCACAGTTGTCATCAGTCCATCCATCCATGTCGTTGAAGTCAAAGTTTTCGAAGGCGGTGAGGACACAGTGAAAGAGCTTGGCCTTACCAAGGTTACGATACTGATGTAGTTGTTTTTGCTCATGCCGCTATTGTCGTTCTTGTCTTTCTCCAGCTTGGGGCAGTTTGCTCGAATGTGGTTGGGCCCACCACACTCGAAGCAAATCATCGGACCTCCTATCTTCCTCTCTCTAAACCTATTATATGCATGTGAGAACTTTTGGCTAGGACTATATCAGCCTCTAGAAACTGCTTGAATTGGTCATCGCTCATCTCACATAAAGTCGCCAAAGAGAATCCAGAAGCACCAACAGACGATGCTCTAGAGGCAGAAGTGGGATCGGTAATCAAAACCATCGATTGCGACTTCGTCTTGCGAGAGATGATGTCAATCTCATGAGTCTTAAAGCAAGAGTACAACACGCCAAGAATCAAGGTCGACAGATCAATCGTGTCCTTGATGGTGGTCACTTTCATCTCCCAAACCCTGAGGTCCAACGCAGAAAGTATCTGGCGAGCATTATTCGAGTATGAGTATGTGAGACGAACAGCTCGGAGATTGCTCAGAATCTTATGAAATCTGCCAAAGCACTCATCAAAGGACTCACCAGCAAACATCTCGAATTTGTTATATTCTTACTGTCCCGAACGGGAGCTCTGCTCCATGTGCTGTTCCAAACATGTAGATCAATTTTAAATGGTAACTGGATCCATCTCAATCTCAACCATTATAATTTGGACCCATATCAATCGACAGTATAAATCTTTTTCTTTTTTCTATGATTAATGTGGTAATTTCTACCCCTTGAGAGCGAACGTGGTGACTCCATTAGCTTATGGCCCGCGTATTTGCACGACTAGATTTATTTTAAAGTTAGTAATATCAAATTATATAACTAATGTTTGAGCTATTTAGTTTTTAAGACATCGTAAACATTAGAAATGACAATAGAAGTTTGAAGCAAAATACAATTTAAGGAGCATAATTGAAGTACAAGCTTCCATGGAAGAAAATTATTGGTCGTAATAAGTTTTTGGGGTTCTTAGAAACGTAACCACTCTCCATCATACTTGGATTATGTAGCTGCATGCCAATATTATTTTTCCATTAGTTACTCTTTTTCAAAATATATACATGCATATGTAGTTTTATTTTAATCTCAAGCAATATGTTGATTATGTGTGCAGCAAATTATTTGAGTACTTTTTAGGATATTAAAGTACCTTGCTTACGCATATACACTGATGGATCATAGGCGATCTACCTTAAACTTATCTTCCCTCACACAACAGTTGCCCCACGAACCGTGTGTCTTCTATCTTTTCTCACCACCATAACTTTTCTAATTCAACATCCAACAACAAGCATAAATCTTGATTAATCCTTCTTAGCTGCTACCCCTTCCAATGCAATACTATACTACATATCTTCTACTCCTCTCCAATTATTGTTTAACGCTGATCGTTGTGATATCAAACATGCATGCATGTACATCACCAATCCCTACCAAGGACACCCATCACGCTCTCTCCGGTGACTCCAAGCCTATTCTCTATAGTTGCACCATTTCTACTCCAAGCTCTTTGCTCCTCTGCTTTTGCACATCTGTATTTCTATTTGTACGAATGCATGGTGTTATGCGTTCTTGATATTCTCTTCTCCCATGTTGGTCGCTTCTCTTCTTCGACGTTGGCCAACTCGACACTATGGCTTCCTTGTTAACTACGTTGACCTCCTATATTCACTGATATCGACATGTCTGCTTTAGTCGTTGTCTAAATATATAAAGAATCTTCTCGCCATCGTCAGTGATGTCGTGCCCCTCACCAACGATGGCATACTCCTAGCTACCCGAAGGCCTTATATCGTCCATAACTCATCTTCAATGCAAAACTTTATCTCTTATCTGTCAGGGTTTTTCCATCATCAAGCTTCTTTGGCCACCAACTTCTTTAACAACGCCAACACTCACCACTTATCGTCGTGGCCCTTAGCTCCTTTCGACTCTGGCCTTTCTTTTCAACAGCTCCGGCAAGCGGCATGACATTGTGCTTGCCGAACGACTAAGGTGAGCAGCACGACAGTATCCTCATCTCCGCCACCGCCACCTCGGCTCTTCACTTTCTCGTGGGTCAATGTCTTTTCACAATTGCACTCTTTTGTGGTATAGTTCCTAGTTGAATTTGAATAATAGGTTGGTCTTAATGGTTTTCTGTAAGCTCTATACCGTGAAAATGCACAAAAATAGAGTTATTTGAAGCAGCTGGTTTTGAAGGTGCGGTTTTCACTCCGGGCATCCACACCATCCAGATAAGGATGAACATACTCAAGCTTGAATGAAAGATCATCCTAAAGACGCCAACAAAAACCATGGGTAAGTGCACATGCATATTTTACAAAAAAAAATCACAAGTGATGTAGCTACCCAAATAGTAAATGTCACAGAAAGGAATGTTAGATGTATGTTAGGTTATCTAAAAGACACAGAATATATCACCAATAAACGATGAAATGAACCAATGCTTCTTAATGATGCTAGCAAGCATGTATGTGTGCCTTACACACCATTTGACTACATTTTTTATATAACAAATATATCACATGCTATTGTTTAGTTCTTTTATATTGTAGTGGAATGCCAATAAATGCCCGTAGTTTTTTAATATATATTTCAATAGAACAGAAATAATCAAGTTCCACATTTCATGCACAGCACAACTAATTAAAAACATAATTCCTTTAGGTGGCTAAAGTAGGACCATGACTTGAATCTTGTTTCTTTTGTAAATACAAATGGAATCGTAGACAGTTATAAGTGTACACTTTCAGTATGGTAGTCTAATGAGATAAACAAACTAACATGCGATAAAGAATGCCACACTAAACTCACCCTGTGAATTCTTGCTAAACATCATTCCTCTTACATGCCGATAGCACCAAATGGCTGATCTAACAGTAATAAAAACAACAAACAACAAAGCTACACAAAAACAAAACACTCATTACCAACTAACCTGAGGGTTGACCAGGTTGCTGGATGTAACAGAACCAACAATAGATCTGTTTAGACCATAGATGTTGCGGTGCTCAAATGACACAGTTCCTCCAGGTTGAATAGATGCCTAAAAGAAATATGTCATCAGATATGAGGTTGCACAACGAGATTTCAATGCTGTGTGGTTTATTCATGCTGTTGTTGTCTAGCAATTTTAAATACACATTCCACAAAGAACAGAAGGCTGCAAATCAGTAGGTACATTACCAGAGTTGGTCAGCCTTGACAGCCAGGTACAATACTCCACTCTGTACTTACTTTAGCTGACTTTGCTTCTAGTTCCTTAAGCTTAATTTCAACTACTATACCCCCTTCTTTTGTCTCATCAGGGCGTGGATTCACTTCTATATTGGAGAATAAAGCGAGCGAAGTTATATTCTTTAGAGCTTGTTTTCCTACTCCAATGTTAAAGATATGGCCAGGTCGAAGCTGTAAGAGAGTAACAGAGGTAAAAGTTAAATACTGAAGTCCATAAATACTAACAGACATTTCATTGCAAAACATTCATATCAACACAAAGAGCATTGGAGAATCATAACAGATATGCACAACCAAGCAATTTATTGCACATCAAACAACAACATCACAGTGAGCACAACAAAACCATTATTTTCTTGAAGACCTGCACAGGCACGCCTAATCACTAACAGTGGCAGTAAGTATGTCATGAAAGGGTAGGGTATGGGCTATTACTCTTCTAGCTAACCAACGCGTTGATAAAATTATAAAGAAGCACTAAAAAAGGTTTTCAACCTCACCCCAATGTCACAGGATATTGAAACTACTACTACACTTAAACCTTCCTGAAACGACTCAAAGCAGAGTTACGTTAGTCAAATTGAAATGTTACATACATCACTGTAAGCTATTTCTATATATGTTAATGAATTATGGAATTTCATAGTAATGCTAACAAAAGTATCCTCCCATCTTGGTTTTAGTAACTACTGGTATTCGGTATACCTGCTGGGGCAGCTCTCGGTCTATGATAGGGATCTGGGTATTCCCCTCGACCATATTTCGAAGCTTATCCTGGAACTGGTACTTCACCTTGGTTATTTCCCCCTTGACCACCTCGCTGGTGTCAAGGTTTCCAAAGTTCACCACCTGAGCGCACACGAACCCCTCATTGTGGTACCACTTCTGGACGTGGTCTCTGATCCTCTGCAGCAGCCTGGAGCTCACCTTCTCCTGTTTCTTCATCATTCCCAGTACCTCCCCTCGCACAGATTCTAGTAATATGCACGGCTTGGAGCTGCGGACACGCTGCTGGTAATCACGTTCCTGCTTCTGGAGGTAGTCCATCTTCTCCCTCTATGACATGTCCTGATCGAAGTCAACCTGCCCTAACTGCGCCATTAGCCCCACAATGATGCACTTGAACTGCTTCGCTGCACTCCAGACGCTCTCAACGAAGGAGACGGTGAGGCCAAGGGTGCCATCGGGCCTGGCCTTCCCCTGGCGCTGCCCCCGATGCCACCGGACGAGGCGAGGAGGAAAGCGCCAGAGGCGGCGGCAGTGATGGCGGAGGTGAGGGCGAGGGTTTTGGGGGTCCGGATTCGGATTCGGATTTGGGGCTGGAGGATGAGACGGCGAAGGGGTGGTTGTGAGGCTGCAAGTTGTGCGAGGCGGTGGCGGACATGGAGGCGGAGCGCCCCGGCCCCGGCCTCGCCGGGAGGGGCCGGCCGCCAGCGGGGAGAAGAAGAGGCTCTGGGAGGTGAGCGCAATTGCGGCCGCGGATGTGGCGGTCAGGGGAGGAGGGAGGATTTCCTCTGCTAGTCCAGGGTAAAGGCTATTTGCTCTCTATGATCTGTTCTTTTTAGCTGTGATATATGATTTTTTATTATTTATAAAAGAGATTATAGAGTAACAAAAATTTACGTAGAGTAACAAAAACTTACAGTATGATTTTTGCCGATATAAATAAAGTTGCTATATTATCAAACGCAAATAAAAGGTGTACAAAGTATCAAAAACAATTGCTATGGCAGACAGATTTTGAAAATCCAAAGTACAATAGTGATGACTGATGAAAGCATTTACCGTATAAATCTTACACAAATCTTTGCATAGCCGAGGAGGCACCTATGGTAAACGGATATCAATGATATGGTACAATGTAATGAGATATAGTATACGATATATTGATTAACGCCTTCATTCTTGTCCCATGTAATGAGATGTGATATATGCAATATAGTGATTAAAGCCCTGATTCTAGATCCATAACAGGTTTCTTCTCAATGCTGAAATATCCTGTACTGACAACCTCTGAGCTGACAGTGGACGACTCCCCGAGCAAGCTCTCCATCTCTTCAGGACTTTGCTGCGCCCACGGATGTTGCACCACTCTTCTCAACCTATCTAGCTTCTCCGCAACTTCCTTCATCGATGGCCTATTCTCACCACACATCTCCAAGCACTGCTTTGCTAACTCTGCAATCTCCTCAAGAAACTCCATGTTCTCGTCGCTCTTGATCTGATCATCCAAGATCTCCTCAAGCTTGTTCTCCTTCATGGTAGACAGAAACCTCATCGATAGGCTCTTCTCGTGTTCAGGTGCTTCGAGGTTGAAAGCCTTCTTGCCCGTGAGCAGCTCCAGAAGAACAACTCCAAAGTTGTACACGTCACTCTTATCCGTTAATTGGCATGTCTGCATGTACTCTGGGTCAAGGTACCCACAAGTTCCTTGGACGAGTGTGACGAATTGTGACTCATCGGTTGGCGCCAGGGTGGAGGCGCCGAAGTCGGAGACTTTCGCCGTGTAGTCTCCGTCGAGGAGGATGTTGGAGGACTTGACGTCACCATGGAGGATCGGCGGCGATGCCCATGAGTGCAGGTAGGTGAGCGCT
Organism: Dendrocalamus latiflorus; assembly: GCA_017311315.1. Classification (NCBI taxonomy): domain Eukaryota; kingdom Viridiplantae; phylum Streptophyta; class Magnoliopsida; order Poales; family Poaceae; genus Dendrocalamus; species Dendrocalamus latiflorus. The sequence continues at coordinate 33,253,263 of CM029657.1, forward strand.
TCAGCGGATTCGTGGGCGATCCGCACGCGAGTTCCCAAGGAGATGTGACGGTTGTGGTTGCCATGGATGAGTTGGAACAACGTGCCATTTGGGATGAACTCGTACACCAGCACAGGGACTTCCACCTCGAGGCAACATCCTAATAGTTTAATGATGTTTATGTGGTTTATTAGGGACAGGATTAGCATTTCTTTACCGAACTCTTTCTTCTGCTGCTCATCGATTGTCTTGCACCTTTTGACAGCTACTTCAACATTGCCCTTGAGAAGTCCTTTGTAAACAGTGCCATGGCCTCCGTGGCCAAGGACTTGCTTCTCGCTGAATTTGTCAGTGGCTTGCTGCAACTCTTCTTCTGAGAAGAGTTTAAATGCGACACCTTGCTGTGACTTCATCTCCTCGAATAGCAGCAGACCACCGTGCTGTCGAAAATACTTCTGTTTTATGCTGTGTAGCTTTCTTCTTTCTTGGATCATGTATGCACAGGTTACAGTAATCACAAGGACGAGAATTCCAACACTCGCACCTGCATGATTCTCCAAAGTGATTATATGATTTTACTCAAAATTGATAAGTAGTGCCCCGTTTGCCAACCTGAAATTTGGCCAAACAGGACTAATGTGATTGATTCCTACTCTGTAGTGTGATATGAACTTTGTGTGTGTGTATGTGTGTTTCAGACTGATGTCATGTTCAGTACTCTTGCTGTAAAGACTGAAGAGAGTAACCCACCTACGACAGGCTTCTCCCAAGAAGAGGAACCCTGTTGGCAAACGCCATCAAGCATATGTTCTCCCCGCTTACATGAACAGGTGAAGCCCCCAGATGTATGTTCGCAAATTCCCGCGCATGGATAAGTAGCATTGTCAAGGCATTCGTTAATATCTGAAATCAAATAAAACACTTTCTTAAAAGTCCATTGCATTGTCTTTGCATGAGTAGAGAAATAACATTGACAGGAAAAAACCTTTGCATCCATCGTTGATGTATGGGTTGCCTTCGTATCCGTTGGAGCAATTACAACGGTAACCTCGCCCATTTCTGGAATCCACACACTGGCTGTAGCTACTAACACATGCGTAGGAGGTGGAGTTTCTTTTAGCTTCCTCACATGTGTCCAGTGTTGTCACCCAGTCAAAGACAACCGGAGCTCGGCCCCCGTGCGTATCATTGAACACTGTCGAGGTAAGATAAGTGGTGCTAAAGCTGAAGGCTGCAGTCTCCATGACTGCCATGTAGCTGCAACGGCTGTCCTTCCATATTTTAGTGGTGTTGTAGTTTTCGTTGAAATAACCTTTGTAATACCGTATGTCATTGGGGACATCCGCTTGGCAGCAGCCAGCGCCAGAGCATGAGCCGTTCTTAGGGGTTACATCCTTGTTGCATGTGGAGGAGCAACCGATCACGTACTGCATGGATTGCTGAGTTATCAACTGCAAACAAAATTACGAAAGCTTGGGAACAGGGACGTTATAATTTGTTTTAAGAGGTGCAAGGTTATATAATAAACATTGAAATACTCTAATACGACGTTTGGTTCTAGTTTTCAAAAGGAAGCATCCAGCCAACTGTATCCCTTACGGGATAGGAGGTTTCAAGCAAGTTGTTAGGGTTACGCATCCAACAGTAGGTGGCAAGGCTTCGAATGGCTTGAGAGGGATACCTGTAGCCTAAAACTCAAATAAGGAGAGAGGTATGGAATTGATGCCTTGTCCTCAATCCGACAATGGTCTCTTCTTTTGTGGTGTTTTTCTCCTCCTCTCCCTTGGTGGTCCATGGCCATATTTACAGTTATGAGTGAGGATGTTTACACAAATATCTTTCTTGGTGTCTTTACTAATGGGATATACATATCTTTTCCTTGGCATGCCCTATATGGGCATACCTTTTTCTTACATACATACTTAGGCTTGTGCACAGTGGGCCGATTGTGCCAAGATGAGATCACCCTCCCAATAGTAGCCTCATAGGTAAGGGCTTCACAAGAGAAATTTGATGATTTGCCCCACCTTTCTTTGCAAACAGCTGATTTGCCCTATCTTTCATATAAATTGATTATTTGCCCCATTTTTGAATTTTTAAATGATCATTTGCCCTCTTTACATTTATAAACCATTTCCTATTTTTATAATGCTAATTTATATTGAAAAATTACCAAATTGCCCCTGGGTTACAAAATAAGGTTCCCCTGTTTACAGAGCAGCGTTACAGAGCAGCCACGCAGCATTACACCATGAGTAAGAACGCTGTACTGGTCCTCCACCCCGTCAATCCTACACCATAAGTAGATGACCAACAATTAACACTTTGATCCGCACATACATCAAAGCAACTCAAAACACATCAGGTTGGCCTGATTTTGCGGTTTAATCCCAATTAAGCGCAACAAAATATAGGATCGAGGAAACTACGCAGTGCCTATCAAAACTACCCAGATTGCATCAAGTCAGGGGCGGATCCAGGACAAAATCTGAGAGGGGGCACACCCACAAAGCCAAGTATACCTGGGCCTTTTAGTAGAGGGCAAAATGAAGGCTTCCTTCATCAATTTGATAAATCACAGATGAGTGAGGGCCTTTTAGTTGGGCTGAGTGGGGGCACTAGCATTAAATCTTGGGCTATATACCTGGACTTCTGCGAATTGAGTGGCGGCCTGTGCCCTCACTGGGTCCTCTTTGGATCCGCCCCTGCATCAAGTTGACCAATAGAGGTCTAAGGAAGCAAAGCACGCAATGGTATGAAGCCATAAAGTAGCAGTGATCAAGCGAGATACCTGACGATGCGCATCTCGAGCATTTGGGGGACGAAGGCGCCGCAGAAGCGGCAGAAGTCAGCGTAGGTCATGTGGTTAGGTACGGCCGGCATGCACACCCGCGGCTTCCTCCCTACCTACACGCGCGAGAGAGCCTTGGAGGTCACTAGACCCTAACCATGGAAAGGCCAATAGAGAACCCTAGAAGGGGACGGACTCAAGCGCGCAGGGCGGACGAGGAGGGCAAGGCGGATGGGGGAAGGGAAGTGGGCTCGCCAGAGTCGCTAGCGGTCACCATCGCGTTCGCCGGAGAGGATCAGAAGCCAAGGGCGACGGCGAAGAAGGGGCTGGAGAAATTTGAGTGGCTGCTCTGTAAACAGGGGAACCTCATTCTGTAATCCAGGGGCAATTTAGTAATTTTCCAATGTAAATTAGTATTATAAAATAGGAAATGGTTTATAAATACAAAGAGGGCAAATGATCAAATACAAATTCAAAGATAGGGCAAATAATCAATTCATATGAAAGATAGGGCAAATCAGCTGTTTGCAAAGAAAGGTGAGGCAAATCATCAAATTTCTCGCTTCACAATGGATAGGCCAAAACCATGCACTTCATGCTTTGGCCCCCCTTTATCCCTTCGGCCTGCCATTGCAATCCCTCAGACAGTCAGACCGATGCTTTTCATGGGGTTCATTGTGCTGGTGGGTAGGCTTCCTCCTAGTGGTCCTGTAGTCAGCTGATAGGCTTCGTCTTCAAAGTCGTCGAGCTGACAGCCGGGCTTCATTGTTGAAGTCCTCTTATTGGCGAACAGGCTTCGTGTCGAAATCCCCTCGGCCAGTGGATAGGCCTTGTTGCGGAAATCGTCGAGCCTATGTGCAGGCTTCATCGCTAAAGTCCTTTGGCCAGTGGGTAGGCTTCCTCTTGGAAACCTTCCCTATGCAGCCCATCGCTTGGGGTATTGTGCCGGCCTCGTTACTTGAGCAAAGTGGTGACCTTGTTGGCTGTAAGCCATTAATCCCGTCTACGTGGCCATGATCCATCGGCAAGAACGTGGTCAGTTGAGTCGGTTATGGGGGCGTGTATGCCTCCTAAAAAGACATGCTTGTCCCATCGTTATAAAAGTGCATGGGCCCTCCATCATTTCCAATTATGCTTGCTATTTGTCTTCTTCCCCAACATGCCTTGGTGATCCTTTGTCATTGCATTGGTCTCCCTTTTTCTCATTGTCGACGCATAGCTTTTTTGGGTGATCATGCTGCTCCACTTCCTTTCACCTACCCATTGCCGGATTGTGACCCCAAGAGCCACCATGACCCTGGGAGGGCAACGTGTGCCACGGTCAAAGCCATGGCGATCACTCCAGCCATCCGGCACTGCACGATAGTCCTGGCGATGGTGGGCTTGCGAAGCACATTAGGGTCGACGTGGCTGTGGCCTCGTCGAGCCTTGCCGGCGGTGGACATGATGATGGGTCTCCTAAGGACGCATGGTCTGAGGTTCCCATTGGGAAACGTTGGAGAGGGGCTAAGCGCAGTGGAATTTCCATAAACACACTCGGAAGGTCCCTAGTGACAGAGGAGTTTCAAGATGCGCTACATGAAGATGACAAGTTTGTTGATCAGTAGTCTATTTGTCCTTTGACGGAGGACGAAGTGGTGCCTCGGCCGAAGGATGGTGAAATTGTCGTGTTCGCAACCTACTTTGATGCTGGGCTATGAATTTTGTGTGCCAGCTTTGTGGTAGAGATCCTTTGGGGTGTATGATGTGGAGTTGGCGTAGTTGATTGCCAACGCCATTATGTGACTAGCTATCTTTTCCTGGGCCATGCATTCGGAGATGACTGTGCCGACCGCTTCACTGTTCGCATCCTTGCATGATGCCCAGTGACAGCCAAATAGGTTGGCCGATGGGTAGTTCTCCAACCTGGCAAGCATGAACTTCCAGGTTCAATCTGGATGCTCGAAGGACTTCCCCTCTAACTTGACCTAAACTAAGTGGGAGTTGAATTGGGTGAGGTAGTGGTTGTACCACCAGGTTGACCCTGGGAGTAGACTTTGCTTGACAGGGCAAAGCATTGACTTCGTTCCTTCACCGCACATCAAGCTAGACAATGACAACGAGATGCACGCAAAATGGCTTTGATGGCTAGTGCAGTGGATGAACATGTGGGACCTCGCGGAGGAGTTTTGCATGCTCCACATGGCCCACTAGACTGGAGTTGGGTGTAGCATACTGCCCCCCATGAAGACAGGATCAGGAATCCCATCTGCCAGCTGGGGAGGCCTACTACCACAGGTAAGCTGCTAACCTAGCACTGTAGTTTTCTATCCCATTGACGGTGCTGACTTGGCCCTGCGATTTTTTCTTATCCTAGTGGCCTTACTCGAAAAGGCTGACAGGATGGCCTTTGTGTTCCTGGGGCCATATATTCCCAAGGAGCACAGCCTTTGTGTCGACACCATCAACGACGGTCCTCAGCATATATTGGGTGTGCGAGGCCCTTAGGCTTCCCATCCCTACTCGCCTCACTCCTTCGATTGGTCTTGCTCGCAGCCATAGTTGTCAGGCTAGTGACATCGAGGAAGCTAGGGGTCTCGAGGACTCCCCTGCCCCTCTTGCCATGATCCTGTTGTCCTTGACACCCCCTACTCCACTTGGCACCGAGGGATATGCCGAGGGCATTAGCAATGATAAGGGCAAAGCAGAGTGGGCATGGAGGGAGATGGGGAGAGCGAGGAGGGCGATGACAATAAAATGATGATGAGTTAAGAGTTGGCGTCGAGGGGGAGGAGGGAGGTGAAGAGGGGAGAGAGGCTCCTGCTAGCTTAGTGGCGGTTGTGCTACTAAAAAACTCGGTGGCTACAACATCACCAGCCTAGCCCATGACGCGGGATTGATTCAACTCTCCCCCCGCCATTCCCACTAAGGGGTACCATGTGGCCCTCGAGGTCCTGGAGGAGATCAAGTTCCAAGATCGCTGCCCCTAGAGTCCATGCGGCGAAGGGGAGGACTTCGCGCTGTCGAGCCCCATGCAATCAGAGGGCGACTAGACCCCTGTCCATTGTTCCTGGTGGTGCCGTTGCTGGTTTGAGACCTTCTGTCGGTTCCTGGGACTTCGTGCATCTATCTTTACTATGCTCATTGATGTTATCACCCCCAGTAGCTGCTTTGCCTTCTCCGACAATGGTTGCACAGACAACTGAGCTACCTCGGGAGGGTATCATGGTGTGCTGGTCGAAGAGGCTTCCTCTCCTTCCACGGTGGAGGTCTCAGCCCCAGATGCAAGCTGGCTATCCCTGGCCAATTTTGTCTGATGGTCGAACGCCCTTCGAACCCTATAGGCCACTGTGGATAGTGTGGACACATCGTTGGACTGGAGAGCATTGCGGTCCTATGGGTTGGACCTGCTCCTCGGGGCCCTCAAGGCTTGCGAGATGAATGTCCACCCTTCATTGAACTTGCTTTTCATTTTCTTTCATAAGTTACCTTATAATGTCTCCCTTCTTTAGGTAGTGGCACTATCGTGCGCTGTAGCCGACCATCCATCACAAGGTTGCCATCACCCAAGAACAATGTGAAGTCACCCAAAAGCCTGTGGTGGACACCTCGCTACTTGCTGCTAAGTGTGTGGAGCAAATTTGCTTCCTCGAGGTAGAGGGAGTGAAGGCCATAGCGGCAGTGAAGGCCATGGTGATGGATGTAGTATCTCGAGCAACAATGGAGAGGGAGAACTTTCTCCAATAGATTGCCATCCTCGAGAAGGAGCGTGCGTGGCTCGGGGAGGAGCTGGCTGATGAGCACTGGCTCCACGATCAGGCCATCACTTCCACTTGGGAAATGATGGAGGCGCTGGAAGGGACCCTTGGTGACCTCACCGTAGCAGTGCCCGCATGATCGCATGTCTTCAAAGACCTCCTAGGCAACACTCGCCGCATCCATGATGCTTCTACGCTTGCCCTCAATGCTACGAGGGCCTACGGGAACCATTGTTCGCAGGTGACGGCGCAGCTCCTTCTCGGCTTGCTCCATATTAGGGGCTATGTCCACATGGGTGAGCTGGTGGACCCCCTCCTGGATCTACCCTCCGGGGTTGCGACCATGATGAACACCATCCATGGAAAGTGAAAGGCTATCTACGCATTTCACGAGTGCATCTGGTCCTACCTCGGTGAAGTCACGGTGAAGGTCTTTCTCCGTCAGGCATAGGGCAGCAACGTTGCTGTGGGGTCTTGGCTAGGCAACCATGCCCTGGCAGACTGGAGGAGGAGATGTGTCGTTGTTCCACTGCCTAGACGGGGGATCGTTAGGTGCAAGGCCATCAAGTTTGCATTTTGTTTTGTTTGTTTTTGTATCTATGGGCGAGTCACATCCACCCTTCTATCCTTGGAACTTGTGTAGCAAAGCTTTCTCTGAGTATTTTTCCTTTTATTTTGTGTGCTAGGCCTGTTATTGTTTGTGTTGGGCAGGTCTGTGAGTCATTACTATATTTACATTGGACAGGTCCCTTTCATGGAACATTTTCTTTGCTATAGGTTTCATCGCTGGGATCACTGAGAAGACTCACAACGATGCTGGGAGGCCTTCTGGTCACACCCGCATGTGCACCATGTAGAGTATGTGTAAAGATAGAGTGCTTCGATGAGGGTGATGTAACTTGATGATAGTGCAGACTGAGATATAATTGATGTTATTACTGATGCCCCTTCTATGGCATGATCGCACCTTCTCTTTGCCCCAGTGGAGTCCGCATGCATTTCGCCCCTACCCTTCAAATGAGTATCATCGGAGATGGCACACTGGCTTCATAGGTTCACGTGCGCTCCTCCTCACCCTTCAAATGGGTGTCATCGGAGACAGTACATAAGCTTTGTAGGCTTGTGTGTGTTTCGACCCCCACCATTCTAACGAGTGTTGTCGGAGACGGCATGTGGTGCTTCGTAGGTTCACACGTGTTTTGAATGGGTGTCGTTAGAGATGGCATGCTGATTTCATATGTTCAAGTGCGCTCCATCACCCACCCTTTAAATAGGTGTAGCCGGAGATAGTGTGTTGGCTTTGTAGGTTTGTGTGTATTTGAGAGACCATGTGGTCGTGCTCCATGAGAGTGATGAGTAATTGACAAGGGTTTAGGTCGGTTGAGTTTGGTTTGAGTGGTTCGGAGTCGAGTCGTTGCGTGGGCAACGGGCTCGGTCGGACTTTGGTCAAACCTGGTCATTTGGGCTTAGGATGTATATTCTAATGTTGTGACAGGTTTGGACTTCATATGTGGTAAGTGTAATGGTATTTACGCTTTCATGTGTCGAGCGGTGCTATTTGACGTGTTTCTTGTCTGTGTGACTGCAGGACGTCGAGTTGGAGTCGTGGCGAGACACGGTGGACCGGACTAGGCGCAGGTGGCGCTGAGGTCAGAACGGTCGGGATGTGTCGAAGACGACGTGGACTCGAGGTGGTTGCGAGGCGTGCGAGGCAAGGAGCGCGGAAGCTTCCCGGAAGGTGCAGAAGGGGCGAATCGGGAAATTCGCAAGGCTGCACAAGCGGGAGCGGGCTCCGTTGGACGTAGCGGGCGTAACGAGGCGGAGACCCGTTAGCCAGGCGCTATAAAAGGAGAGGAGGGGCTGCATGCCCTCTTTGAGCACTTGGGTAGAATTAGGGTTTTAGAGTCAAAAGAAGCTTTGGTGGCTTGCTTTGGCTTTAGGGCTTTAGTTGGTGAGTTGGTGGAGAAGGCAGAGAGTGCTCCCTCTGTCCACCTTCGATGTGTTCTAGGTGATAGAACAGGGTGTGTGTTGTGTTCTTCCTCCCTTCATGAATGATGAAGTGTGCTCTTGAGTTGGGAGAGTGAGGAGATGGATTGAGAGGTTGTAATCCTTCCTTTGTATCAAGACGGGGTATCGGGACTCCTCTGTTTTCCCTGTGATTCAATGAATGAAAATCTGGAGTTTTGAGTTCTATGTTCGTAGCCTCTGTTCTTCTTTTTCCCATTTCTTGATTTTCATTGTCTTGAGTTCTTGCTTGCTGGGATTGGCCAAAATGGGTTGCTATGACATGGGTGATGCTCAAAAGCCATTTGGCTATTTAATCCCAAGAGCAAACGGAGTTTGATTCTCAGATTTCACTTTGAGCCCTCTGTGTTCTTGTTCTTCGTTTCTTGGTTTTGGTCCAGATTTTGACTCTCTTGTTAAGATGGCTTGAAATTTGGTATGAAGAGTCCAGAGGCTATTATTTAGCTTCCCTCAAAATTTCATAGCCAAAGGATCAACGGTTGGGGAGTTATTCGGATTTTGGCTCGGTTCTTGCAAGATTTCAGATTTTTACCCAAATCTGAAATTCTTGATTCTTGGAGTGGATTTCTTGTTATTGGTTCTTGGCTTAGTCTTCTGGGAGTGTTCCCTAGCTATCCTCAAAGTTTCTCAAGCCAAGAATCCAAGAATCGGTGCGAATCTCTCAATTTTCTGAATTTCCTGTTTGCTGTTTTTCTCGAGAGGTACTACCGCTCGGAGAGCGGTACTACCGCTCAAAGGTACTACCGCTCTGACCAGCGGTACTACCGCTCAGCGGTACTACCGCTCGACCAAGCGGTACTACCGCTCGAGGTCAGATTTGCGCTGAATCTTTTTTCTTGATTGCTTCCTTCTAGGTCTAGTTTTTCAGTGTCTCTGTGATTTCCAGTGAGGGCTTATTTTCTCCTTCATAGCTCTCATAGCTACTGGAGATGAAGATATTTGTCGGGGGCGATTTTTAAAGATCGACATTCACCCCCCCCTCTGTCGCCATTTCAGGTCCAACAATTGGTATCAGAGCCGGTTAGCTCTAATTCATAGATCTTAACCGGTCTCAAGAGCCATGGCGACGGACAAGTACTCGACCAAGCCGCCCGTTTTCGATGGCATCGATTACCCCTTCTGGAAGAGCCGAATGGAGACATACATCCAGGCTCAGGGGTACGCTATCTGGCGCAAGGTTAAGGTCCGGTTTGTTGTTCCGGCCGATGAGAACATCAATGCTGGGAATATGCATGATGTTGAGGCAAACGCTAAGGCAAGGAACATCATTATCCAGGGCCTGAGTCGTAGCGAGTTCGATCGCATCTCCCACCTGTCATCCGCCTACGATATCTGGGTGACCCTCGACGCATACCATGAGGGCACCACCCAGATCAAGACGGTTCGACAGGACCAGTTCAAGCGCGAATACAACAAATTCGAGATGCTTGCTGGTGAGTCCCTAGATGAGTGCTTCGCCCGTTTTCACAAGATCTTGAGCAACCTCCGAGCGGTCGGTCTCACATACCCCGACTCGGACAACGCTCGTCAGATGCTTGCGGCACTCGATCTGCGAGTGTGGGAGATGAAAGTGACCACCATCAAAGACACGACAGACCTCTCGACCTTGACTCTTGACGCGCTGTACTCGCGCCTCAAGACTCACGAGATTGACGTTGTCTCTCGTAGGTCGAAGTCACAGTCGATGGCTTTGGTCACCGATCCCAGTTCAGCTTCTGGTCTCTCTTCTGAGTCTTCTTGCGGTTTCTCCCTTGCTGCTCTCTGTGACATAACTGATGATCAGTTAGAGCAGCTTGCGGATGATCAGCTGGCCCTCCTAGCCCGAAGGTTTTCCCATGCCTACAAGGGTAGGAGAGACAGAAAGAGAGGAGGACCAGTCATCTGCTTCGAGTGTGGTGGCCCCAACCACATCCGAGCAAACTGCCCCAAGCTTGGAAAGGGTAAAGGTGACTACGGCGGTTCGGGCAAGAACGACTACACCGACAAGAACCGCAACACGAAGCCTTCAGCACCTGCTCCGGGAAAGAAGAAGTTCCACAACTTCGGGAAGGCCAAGAAGCTCTTCCACCGCGTCCTCACCGCCTTCGACGACCTCGACCTCAGCGAGGTGGAGGGATGGAGCGACGACGACGGGACGGGTGACCAAGAGCCCAAGGATGGCGGCGACGACTTCTCCGGCATGTGCTTCATGGCCCTCGAGGGCGAGATCAGCGACAGCGAGCTGTACTCCGACTCGGATGAGGTACTCCCTTCTTATGACCAGCTCAATCATGCTTTTCTTAAGCTAGGTGGTTTTCATGCTAGAGCTAGGGCTAGGTGTACTGAGTTAGAGAAGGAAGTAGATAGACTATCACGGGAGCTTACTTCACTTACATCTGCTCCCTCCCGTGATGATTGTGATACATGCTGTGCTCTGTTGGGTGACATGGAGAAACTAAGGACCTCGCATGATAGTGTGTCCTCCGAGCTTAATATTGTTAAGGTGGAGAATGTTAGTCTGCTTGCTGAGTTAGAGTTGAGTAGGATGGCTGTTACCCTACTTACTACTGATGAGACTACTTCTCCCACCTCATGTGAGGATAAGGACATTGCTGCTAGAGGACCTTATGCCATGCTCCTTGATCTGCCCGATCCTTGTAAAAATTGCAATAACTTGAAGATGAACTTAAAACGGGCAGATCATAAAATTGCTGAACTCCAAGCTTCTTTACTTGAGCCGATTGATTCATGCTTGAACTGTCCCAAGTTAACTGCTGAACTTGAAGCTGTCTCCAAACAGTTTCAAGAAATGATTGATCATGATAGGAAAATGGCTCAGTATGCTTCTAAGGACCCTGTTAGCTCACCATGTATTAACTGTAACAAACTAAAATCTGATTTGATTGCATTGGATGAGAAATGTGTGAAGCTAACTAAGGACTTACTAGAGAAGCAACCATCAGCTTGTATTGTTTGTGCTGAGAAGGGGGAGAAGCCCCAGGGTAAGGGTGAGACGACTAGGAACGTGAACCAACTGACTAGCAGTAGGACTGTCCATTCAGAGTCGGCTGTGCGTGCACAAGCCATTCTTCCCTCTGCTGTTGGTTCTTCATCTGCTCCCTTACCTCCTGCTGTTCCCTCTTCCCCCTGCTCTTCTTGCACCTCTCTCTTTCGGGAGTGTCAGTATCTTATGAACACTCTCGAGAGATTTGTAGGAGGCAAGAAGAAGCTTAATCTTATTCTAGACCAATCCAAGATTTGCAAGTTCAATCAGGGTCTAGGATATGATTTCTATGAGGATATGAGGAAGCATCCACCTAGCTGTGCTCAGACCCATAGCACCAGGTGTGATCGAGACCGAGCCCTAGGACCGAGAAAGTCCAATTTAAGTCAGCGGGCTATGTCCAGGGGATTTCTGACAGCAAAGTGTTTGCACCTGCTGCTTCGGCCTCTCAGAAGGCGAAGCCTGACCGTGCTACTTCTACCTCTCAGAGGATGAAGTATCACTGCACCTTCTGTCAGAAGGATGGACACACGGTTGATCGATGCTTCAGGCGCGCCAAGATCGCGCGTAGAGACCGTGTTGAGTCTCCTAGGCGTATTCAGGGTCAGCCCCAGATCCTGAGTGCACCTAGGACCAGCACGAGGTCTAGGTTTACTGCTGTTGATGGGTTTGGGCAGCATCGAGGACTTGGTTTTTCTGAGTCTTCTGTTTTTCGTCCTCATGCTGCTCCTGGTCATGACTTCCGCCGTCCTGAGGGTACATCTCGTTTCCCCCGTCGAGACAGTTACCCGCGGCGTGTTCAGCGTGTTGCCGGTGTTCCGACTCGCTCTCCCGTAGCAGTCGGACCCCGCAACAGCTTCAGGTCTGCTCACAGACCTTCTGCTATGAGTGACAGAGAGCGTAGGGTAGATAGAGGTCAGTCGTGCTTGACTACTTCATCTGCTCGACGTGTTGTTCAGTATTGGGTGCCAAAATCACTCTTGATTTACCCCAGTACTGAGACTTTACTCTCTGTTTGACTCAGGTTCGCCGGGCAGGGAAGGGAAAGGTTTGGCTTGTAGACTCCGGGTGTTCACGACACATGACCGGAGACTTCCGTTGGTTTTCTTCCCTTGCCCGTGCTCCAGGTGATGAGACGATCACCTTCGGAGATGCTTCATCTGGGCGCGTCATCGCCAAAGGTACAGTGCGCATTAATGACTCTTTCATTTTGAAAGATGTAGCCTTGGTTAGTAAGCTGCAGTACAATTTGCTTTCCGTTTCTCAGCTTACCGATGACGGTTTCGAGGTGAGCTTCAAGAAAAATAATTGCAAAATTCTTGATTCTTCGGGTAGTCTGGTTTGCGGGATTTCTCGTTTTGGGAGGATCTTTCGTGCTGATTTTTCTGAGTCTTCTGGCGATCCTCTCAGGTGTTTAGTTGCTTCTGAGTCCCGCGATCTCTCTTTCTGGCATAGGAGACTTGGTCATATAGGCTTTGACCATTTGACCCGAGTTAGCGGCCACGATCTCATTCGTGGTCTGCCGAAACTCAAGATGGTCAAAGATCTTGTTTGCGCTCCATGCCGGCACGGCAAGATGGTTGCCGCTTCTCACCCTCCGGTCACAGTTACTATGACCGATGCACCGGGACAGCTGCTCCACATGGATACAGTGGGACCAGCTCGAGTGCAGTCAGCAGGAGGGAAGTGGTATGTTCTTGTCGTGGTCGATGACTTCTCAAGGTATTCTTGGGTGTTTTTCTTAGCCTCGAAGGATGAGACGTTTTCGCATTTCCGAGGTCTTTTCGGTAGGCTTTCTGTTGAGCTCCCGGGTGCCTTACGAGCGATCCGCAGTGACAATGGCACGGAGTTCAAGAATTCCTACTTCGAGAGTTTCTGTGGTGAGACAGGTGTAGAGCACCAGTTCTCTTCTCCGCACGTCCCACAACAAAATGGAGTTGTGGAGAGGAAGTACCGTACCTTGGTCGAGATGGCCAGGACGATGCTTGATGAGTACTCTACACCGCGGAAGTTTTGGGCTGAGGCTATAGCCACCGCGTGCCATGTCTCAAATCGAGTATTTCTTAGGGCACACTTGCATCGCACGTCTTATGAGCTGAGATATGGGCGAAAGCCTAGCGTCTCTCATTTTCGTGTGTTTGGTTGCAAGTGCTTTGTTTTGAAGTCCGGGAACCTAGACAAGTTCGAGTCACGTTCTTGTGATGGAATCTTTCTAGGTTACTCGCCTTCTTCGCGGGCTTATAGGGTCTGGAACTGCGAGTCTAGCAAAATGGTAGAGACCTGTGAGGTGACCTTTGACGAGGCCAGTCCGGGGACTAGGCCCGATATCTCAGGTTCTTTAGAGCAGTCCGAGACCATCTTTGTGGATGATGAGGATGATGGAGACGACGGTTGTCTACCTGATCCTGTCCCTCATCCACCCCTTGAGGTGCCGTCTTCCACCGCACCTCGAGGTGATCAGCCCATGCCTTCTGCTTCTTCTGGAGCTGATGGCTCTCTTCCTACCTCGTCAGCTCACGAGGTAGAGGCCACTTCTTCATCTCATCCTGGACCTCATAGACATATCCAGAAAGCTCATCCTTCAGAGCAGATCATTGGAGACCTTTTCGAGCGTGTGACCCGCTCAAAATCTGGCTTATCTCAATTCTGTCTCCATTCTGCTTTCATTGCCTCCTTTGAGCCCAAAGATGTTTCTCATGCTCTATCTGATGAGTCTTGGGTCAATGCTATGCATGAGGAGCTAGAAAATTTCGAGAGGAACAAGGTCTGGTCGCTTGTCGAGCCCCCGCGAGGTCACAATATTATTGGGACTAAGTGGGTGTTCAAGAACAAGCAGAGCGAGGATGGAGTGGTTATTCGGAACAAGGCTAGACTGGTAGCTCAGGGGTTCTCCCAGGTTGAGGGTCTAGATTTCGAGGAGACCTTTGCCCCTGTAGCTCGACTTGAGGCCATTAGAATCCTGCTTGCCTTTGCAGCTTCTAAGGGTTTCAAGCTCTACCAGATGGACGTCAAGAGTGCCTTTCTCAATGGCCTTATTGAGGAAGAGGTCTACGTCCGACAGCCTCCTGGTTTCGAAAACCCCAAATTCCCAAACCATGTCTTTAAGCTTTCCAAAGCGTTGTATGGACTTAAGCAGGCCCCCAGGGCTTGGTATGAGAGGCTTAAGTCCTACTTGTTGAGTCATGGGTTTGACATGGGTAAAGTTGATAAGACCTTGTTCATCCGCCGGCTTGGCGCTGACCTTCTGCTCGTCCAGATCTATGTCGATGACATTATCTTTGGCGGCTCTTCCCATACTCTGGTTTCCCAGTTCTCGGATGTCATGAGCACCGAGTTTGAAATGAGTATGATGGGTGAGTTGACCTTCTTCCTTGGCTTCCAAATTAAGCAGACTCGGGAGGGTACATTTCTTCATCAAGGAAAATACTCTCGTGACCTCCTGAAGCGCTTCGATATGAGTGATGGTAAGCCGGTGTCAACTCCCATGGCTTCGACAGCCTATCTTGACCCAGATGAGGATGGCGAGCCAGTTGATCAAAAAGAGTTCAGAAGTATGAT
This sequence comes from Dendrocalamus latiflorus, assembly GCA_017311315.1. NCBI lineage: Eukaryota > Viridiplantae > Streptophyta > Magnoliopsida > Poales > Poaceae > Dendrocalamus > Dendrocalamus latiflorus. Next base: position 33,268,336 of record CM029657.1, read on the forward strand.
CGGCTCCCTTCTTTACCTCACTGCCTCGAGACCAGACATACACTTCTCCGTGTGTCTGTGTGCTCGTTTTCAGGCTTCTCCTCGCGTATCTCACCGCCAGGCGGTGAAGCGCATCTTTCGGTACCTTCGAGCTACCATTGACTATGGTATCTGGTACTCTTCCTCATCCTGTCTTTCCTTGAGAGCCTTTTCGGATGCAGACTTCGCTGGCTGTAGGATAGATAGGAAGAGCACTTCCGGCACCTGCCAATTCATTGGCACTTCTCTCGTTTCCTGGTCTTCGAGGAAGCAGTCCGGTGTTGCACAGTCCACTGCAGAGGCCGAGTACGTTGCTGCAGCCAGTTGCTGTAGCCAGATACTTTGGATGGTTTCGACCCTGCGGGACTTTGGGTTAGCTTTAGACAGTGTTCCACTCTTTTGTGATAACACGTCTGCTATCAACATTGCTAAGAACCCAGTGCAGCACTCTCGGACCAAGCATATTGATATTCGCTTCCACTTCCTTAGAGACCATGTAGAGAAAGGTGACATAGTGCTTCAGTTTGTGGAGAGTGACCACCAGTTGGCTGATATCTTCACCAAGCCTTTGGACAGTTCAAGGTTTTCAGCTCTGCGGGGAGAGCTTGGGGTGGTGTGTCCTTACGGATTATAGTGAGGGGGAGCTTTGGGTTTTACTGCTTTACTATATTAATTATGCTTCTGTCTCATTTCTGTTGCTTTGCACTCGGGGTGCACTTGGGTTTAGTCCTCCTAGCATAGATTAGAGGGTTTCTCTTGTCTAGCTGCTTAGACTCCTACTCTTATCTTGTGCTTCCAGGATTAGCTGTTTCTTACCTCACTAGATTGAGCTCACTCACTTCTTGTAGGTTCTAGCGAGGGTCGGGCCATCCTCGGGTAGACAGGGTACGTGTTTGCTCTCTAGTGTGTGATTTACTGTCAGCTGATTGTCCTGGAGTCATATGGGGTAGATGAGAGTCAGTCTGAGCCATAGTTGCCTCTATATCTTTTCTATGCTTTAAGGACTGCCTGTTTGCTGTTTTCTTTCCCAGCTTCTCGATTCTATTGCTTTGGTTCAGGGGGAGTTCAATTGGGAGCTTCTGGAGCTTAATTCTGACATAACTCAACTTGAACTAAAAGTTGCATCTAATGTTGAGGGGGAGCTGGTCTTTCATGCATTTTCAGCATTTCGCATTATAATCAAACTGCATTGAGCCTTGATTATTATCCTGTTATGACATGCTTCAATGCTTTACACCTTGCCATGACTTGTGCTTAGCTTGCTAAATTTATCATGACTTCATATGTGTAGACTAGCGTTTGCCATGATAAGTTAAGTAAAATTGATCAACTTAAATTAAACTTGTCATGCTAGCATTTGAGTTTAGTCTTTCTTGAGCTATCCTTTTATGATTCATGCCATGTCAAATAGGTTGAGTAGAGCGTTGAATCTATATTGAGCCTTAGTTTGAGCTGTTTTAGTCTCCTGATGATACATGAGTTAGTACAATGTGTTAAAAAGCAAAAAGATCTCTTTTGTGCGAAAAAACTGATCTCACCAATTCTTTCCTATGAGACGGCTTGCCATTGCACTTGGCATGAACTTAGGGGGAGTTTTGGATGACCTAGACTATCTTCTTAAGCTTCTTGCTTGGAGTAGTCGCATAAGGCTTGAGATCTAGCACATGATAAAACAAAATGTTGGTTGACAACCACCATATTTGTGCGAAAAAACTGATTTCACCAATTTCTTCTCATGAGACAGCTTGCCATTGCACTAGGCATGAACTCAGGGGGAGTTTTGGATGACCTAGACTATCTTCTTAAGCTTATTGCTTGGAGTAGTCGCATAAGGCTTGAGATCTAGCACATAAACAAAAATTGAGTTGAAAACAACCATATGCTTTCAAAAGACAATGTTTAATGTGCTCAATTTGCTTAATCTACAATCAGAACCAAGTACCTTAAACAATATTTCATTCTTGAGCTTATAGCACTCTATTTGGACTCAATGTTAGCTTCTTTGTTCCGCTTAGCTTATTGACATGGCCTGCATCATCCTTGGATATCTCTAGTTAGACTTTGCTCATTGATGACTTGACTTGCTCACTAAATACATTACATTTCAGATTGTCATCTATGTGCTCTAGCTAGCTTATATATATGTTGTCATGATCTAGATAGCGTTTTATTGAGTTATGGCTTGGTGTATTACATGTTGGTCATTATGGATAATTCTCATGGCTCAAAATGCTTAAATAAACAAACTTCAGCCATATTCATCCATTGACATGTCTTATTCTCTCTATTGCATCTTGATGTGTTTATTGCCAAAAGGGGGAGAATAGAGAATAGAGAAGAAAAAGTCTGTTGGGAACAGTTTAGAGCTTTGTAGATCAATTTGCTCTTTCAGTAGTTGCTCTAGTGTTCCTTCTGTCGACATGGTCATTAGCTTCATTTCTTTCCTTGGACCATGTTGGTTTCTTCAAACTCAAACTCTTCTTAAAAGCTTTTTCTGTGTTTGTCAATATTCTCATCAAGGGGGAGATTGAGAGACCATGTGGTCGTGCTCCATGAGAGTGATGAGTAATTGACAAGGGTTTAGGTCGGTTGAGTTTGGTTTGAGTGGTTCGGAGTCGAGTCGTTGCGTGGGCAACGGGCTCGGTCGGACTTTGGTCAAACCTGGTCATTTGGGCTTAGGATGTATATTCTAATGTTGTGACAGGTTTGGACTTCATATGTGGTAAGTGTAATGGTATTTACGCTTTCATGTGTCGAGCGGTGCTATTTGACGTGTTTCTTGTCTGTGTGACTGCAGGACGTCGAGTTGGAGTCGTGGCGAGACACGGTGGACCGGACTAGGCGCAGGTGGCGCTGAGGTCAGAACGGTCGGGATGTGTCGAAGACGACGTGGACTCGAGGTGGTTGCGAGGCGTGCGAGGCAAGGAGCGCGGAAGCTTCCCGGAAGGTGCAGAAGGGGCGAATCGGGAAATTCGCAAGGCTGCACAAGCGGGAGCGGGCTCCGTTGGACGTAGCGGGCGTAACGAGGCGGAGACCCGTTAGCCAGGCGCTATAAAAGGAGAGGAGGGGCTGCATGCCCTCTTTGAGCACTTGGGTAGAATTAGGGTTTTAGAGTCAAAAGAAGCTTTGGTGGCTTGCTTTGGCTTTAGGGCTTTAGTTGGTGAGTTGGTGGAGAAGGCAGAGAGTGCTCCCTCTGTCCACCTTCGATGTGTTCTAGGTGATAGAACAGGGTGTGTGTTGTGTTCTTCCTCCCTTCATGAATGATGAAGTGTGCTCTTGAGTTGGGAGAGTGAGGAGATGGATTGAGAGGTTGTAATCCTTCCTTTGTATCAAGACGGGGTATCGGGACTCCTCTGTTTTCCCTGTGATTCAATGAATGAAAATCTGGAGTTTTGAGTTCTATGTTCGTAGCCTCTGTTCTTCTTTTTCCCATTTCTTGATTTTCATTGTCTTGAGTTCTTGCTTGCTGGGATTGGCCAAAATGGGTTGCTATGACATGGGTGATGCTCAAAAGCCATTTGGCTATTTAATCCCAAGAGCAAACGGAGTTTGATTCTCAGATTTCACTTTGAGCCCTCTGTGTTCTTGTTCTTCGTTTCTTGGTTTTGGTCCAGATTTTGACTCTCTTGTTAAGATGGCTTGAAATTTGGTATGAAGAGTCCAAAGGCTATTATTTAGCTTCCCTCAAAATTTCATAGCCAAAGGATCAACGGTTGGGGAGTTATTCGGATTTTGGCTCGGTTCTTGCAAGATTTCAGATTTTTACCCAAATCTGAAATTCTTGATTCTTGGAGTGGATTTCTTGTTATTGGTTCTTGGCTTAGTCTTCTGGGAGTGTTCCCTAGCTATCCTCAAAGTTTCTCAAGCCAAGAATCCAAGAATCGGTGCGAATCTCTCAATTTTCTGAATTTCCTGTTTGCTGTTTTTCTCGAGAGGTACTACCGCTCGGAGAGCGGTACTACCGCTCAAAGGTACTACCGCTCTGACCAGCGGTACTACCGCTCAGCGGTACTACCGCTCGACCAAGCGGTACTACCGCTCGAGGTCAGATTTGCGCTGAATCTTTTTTCTTGATTGCTTCCTTCTAGGTCTAGTTTTTCAGTGTCTCTGTGATTTCCAGTGAGGGCTTATTTTCTCCTTCATAGCTCTCATAGCTACTGGAGATGAAGATATTTGTCGGGTGCGATTTTTAAAGATCGACATTCACCCCCCCTCTGTCGCCATTTCGGTCCAACAGTATTTCATCCCCCATCCTTCAAATAGTTGTCGTCAGAGATGGCACGTTGCCTTCATAGGTCCACACGCGTTCTGTCATCCACCCTTCGAACGGGTGTCATCGGAGATGGTATGTGGCGCTTTGTAGGCTCATGTGCATTCCATCCCCCACCCTTCGAATGGTGTCGTCAGAGACAACGTGCTAGCTTTGTATGTTCACGCATGCTCAGTGTCCCACTCTTTAAATGGAGGTCATCGAATATGATGCATGGGCTTCATAGGTTCTCACGTGTTCCGTCCCCCACCCTTTGAATAGTGTCATCGGAGATGGCGCGTGGTGCTTCATAGGTTCATGTGTGTTTCGCTCCCCACCCTTTGAACGGGTATCATCACAGATGGCACGTGGCGCTTTATAGGATCATGTGCATTCCGTCCCCTACCACTTGAATGGGTGTCACCGAAGACCGCACGTGGCGCATTGTAGGATCGTGCACACTCCATCCCCTACCTATCAAATGGGTATCATTGGAGATGGCACGTAGCCTTCGTAGGTGCATGTGTTCCATCCTCCACCCTTGGAACGGGTGTCATCAGAGATGGTGCATGGTGCTTCATAGGTTCAGGCATGTTCCATGCCCCACTCTTTGAACTGGTGTCATCAGAGACAGCGTGCTAGCTTCGTATGTTCCTGTGCGTTCTGTCCCCCACCCTTCAAATGGGTGTCACTGAAGGACGACACGTGGCGCTTTGTAGTATCGAGCGTGCTCTGTCCCCCACCTTTTGAACAGGTGTCGCTGAAGATGGCACATAGCCTTTGTAGGTCTGCACACGTTGCCCAGATTACTAGGGTACGTTGGGGCTATTGGGGCCCTATTCGGTAGTTATTTGACTTATTAGGGTATGACTGGGCTCTATGACCTTCATGCATTTTTTGACTCTATAGAGTACGCCGAGGCTGTGTAACCTCTGGGCATTATTTTTTTATTCCATAGAGTATGTCGAGGCTCTATGGCCTCCATGCAATATATTATTATTTTTATTTGTTTTGACTCTATAGAGTATGCTAGGGCTCTATGGCCTCTGTGTGTTATTTTTTAATTCCATAGGACTCTATGGCTTCCAGTGTGCCATTTTTGACTCCGTAGAGTACACAGGGGTTATGTGGACACCAGGCATTATTTTCTGACTTTGTAGAGTACAATGGGGTTCCATGGCCTCTGGGTATTATGTTTTGACTCTATAGAGTATGCCAGGGCTCCGTGGCCTCTGGGCGTTATTTTTTTGACACTACAAAGTAGGCAAGCAATTATTTACGAATCTATGGAGCTATGCTGAGGAAATTTTATTTTATTCCACCCTGGTTGCACGGGTGAGCATTACATTACTTGGCAGATTCATCGAGTGCGGCACGCAGGCCAGCAATCTTGGACGCATACCATCACTGCGATTGGCGTACCCACCCATATGACTAGAAGTAGTAACGTCAGAGACGGTCGCCATTCCAAATGTACTTTAGTGGTTCACCCTCTAGGGTGGAAAGGTGATATGAGCTGGCCCTGAAAGAAGTCATCACTATGTATGGCCTTACCACTTGGAATCCAACTTCCGCATTGTGTTCATGTGAAGAGCTTTCTTAAGGATGAGGTCTCCCACCGCTAGGTGGCATGGTTTGACCTTTTTGTTGTAGGAGGCCATGGTCGCCCTGAGGTACTTTGTGATGTTGTTGGCCGTTTGAACTCTGGTTTTATTGACGAGGTCCAGTGAGAGCTGGTGTTCTGCTGAGGGTGCCTCAGTCAGCGTGTGATGGGACTTTGCCTTTAGTTCTTTGGGTGTCATGTTATCATAACTAAAGAGTAGTTTGAACGGGGTGAAGCTGGTGGGCCACGTGGCCATGGTACTATGGACCAACTTTGGCAACTCCTTCAGCCACTTCCCTTTAGGTAGCCCGACCAACCACTTTTTACGCCTTCTGAAATGGTGCCATTCATGCACTCCATATGCCCTTGGATTGGGGGTGACCCACAAAGATATAGCATATCTTGATGCCCATATGCTCACAGAAGGATTGGAAACCTACTGAGTCGAACCGTAGGTCATTGTCCACGGTGATTTCCTTGGGGACCCCGAATTGCCATATGACGGTTCACCAAATGAACTTCTACGCCATGAGGGAGGTATCTTTGCTAGGGGCTGGGCTTTGACCCATTTGGAAAAGTAGTCGTAGGCCATGGCAACCAACCTAAGGTCGCTGGGCTCCTGGGGGAGTAGCTCTATGATGTTGAGTCCCCAGCATGCCAATGCCCATATCAGGGGTATGGGCTGTAGAGGGGTCTGTGGGAGTGGGTGAACTTCCCCGTTCATTAGCATCCTTGACAGTGTTTCACCAAGTTGTGCACATTCGACGCAGCCGTAGGCCAATAAAAGCCTTGAAGGAAAGCCTTCCCTACTAGGGCTGGTAGGGCCAAGTGTGCTTCACAATGGCAGGGGTTGATTTCTGCGAGGAGCTCTTGGTCCTCATGTCGTGATAGGCATGGGAATAGTGGGGCTCATATACCCCTTTTGTAGAGCACTCTGTCTGCTATGTTGAAGGCTCATGAGCTAGACAACGTCCGATGCTCCTGCGGGTCATCCAGCTTCTCTGTCCCCAGGAAGAACTTGACGATAGGTTTTCTCCAGTCGTCTTCTTGGCAATGCACAAGATGTTGGGCTTGGGTCCCTATTCTTGGGAGATGGACGGGATGCCATGACTTTGAAAAACACATCGAACAGTGGCTTGTGACTTAGGCTGGCAACATTGGCCAAGGTGTCTGCATTCGTGTTGTTGCCCCTTGGTATCCCTTTGACAGTGACACCCAGGAAGTGGTGTTATGTAGCCTTGACTACTGTGGGGTACTTTGTCAGCTCTGGGTCCTTAGCCTGGTAGGACTTGTCGATGTGGCTTGTGACCAATCATGAGTTGCTGTGGACGAGGACTCTTCGAGCTCCAAGCGCCTTTACTTTATGGAGGTTGAAAAGCATGGCTTCATTCTCCACCATGTTTTTTTGTAGTTGGGAACTCGAGATGTGATGCATAGGATAGCCTTCGTCCTTCTGAGGTTGTGATGACGATGCCCACTTTGGTCCCCGGGTGCCCTATGCATCGTCGGAGTGTAGTGCCCATACTGATTTTGGGGGTGATTGGCAATTCGGCTATTGTGCGTGTGTCCACTTGACAATGAAGTCTACCAGGATCTATGATTTTATCATTGTACAGGGCACATAGTTAATGGAGAAGGGTGCCAACTCGATGGCCAACTTGTCGATGTGACCTGTGGACTCCCTATTTTGCAGCATCTCCCTAAGGGGGAAGGAGGATGTTGGACCATGCGATCCTACAGAGGAATGCACGGTGATTTGGTGTGCCAAGAAGTAGTGTCTTAACTTTCGTGAGGCCATCAACAAGGCGTTGGCTAGCTTCTCCACCTCGATGTAGCATGTTTTTGCGTGGTACAGCATACATTGCATGGTCCTCTCCTCAGCACCAACATCGTGCTCACGGCCTAGGGTGCCATTGCCAAGTACAAAAGGAGTGGAGACTCTTGCGCTGGGCACACGAGGTTTGGGTGTTCCCCAAGGTATACCTTTAAATCTTTAAAAGCTCACGCACATTCGTCGGTCCATTCAAAGTCACCTGAGCCACAGAGGATTGTGAAGAATAGGAGTGCTTGCTCCGAGGCTTGTGATAGGAATCAGCTAAGGATAGCAAGGCGGCCCGCCAGCCTCTGGACTTCTTTGACGGCATTGGGAACCTCCATAGTTATAATAGCATTGATCTAATCTCGATTAGCTTCGATACCCCTCTTCGATACTAGGAAACCCAACATCTTGCTCACTTGGGCCCCAAAGATGCACTTTTTGGGGTTGTCAAAGGTTTCTTGGATGTCTGCAATATGCAAAGTTGCATGTCTACTTTTCATGACCACGTTATCCACATATGCTTCGATGTTCTAGCCCAATTGCGAGGCCATGACCTAGGTGATCAGTCTAGTGAAGACGACCCTGACATTATTTAGTTCAAAGGGCATTTTGATGAAGTAGAATGTCCCTCCAGGGACGATAAAGCTGGTCTTGTTTTCATCTTCCTTGGCCATTTGGATTTGGTGATATCAAAAGTATGCATCAAGAAAGCTCATCATCTCACACACAGCTGTGGCATCCACTAGCTAGCCAATGCAGGGCAGAGGGTAATTGTACTTGGGGCATGCCCTATTGAGGGTGGTGAAGTCGACACACATGTGCTACTTTCCATTGGCCTTCTTGACTAACATTGGGTTGGTGAGCTAGTTCAAATGGACAATGTCAAAGGCGAGTAGCTTGGCGACCTCTGCCTAGCGGCCTCTTGCCTGTCAAGGGTTATCCTTCATAGCTTTTGTTTGATAGGCTTCACGTCAAATTGCCTTGCTAGCCTACACTCAATGATGGACTGGTCCACCCTAGTTTTATCGGCGGGGGACCACGTGAATACATCCACATTCCGTTGGAGGACCTCTAGCAGGCTTCGCTCGACATCCAACTATTGTGGTTACGTATCAAACAATAGGTGGCAGGGCTTTGGGAGCGGTGGTGGGGCTCCCTCCCAATGCACGCACCTTTCGGTGGGGACTTCATGTGCCAACCTCAATCTACCGCGTGAGATCCTGATCACTGAGGACTGCAATGACCCTCCTTTGACCGGGAAGCTTCATGTAGAGATAATTATGGTGTGGGACCACCCTAAACACATTTAGAGTGGCTCTCCCTAGGATTGCATTGTACGGGTCTAGGAGGTCTACCACATCATATTGACCACCTCTATCCTGGCTTGCTTGCCTCTGTTGAAGGTGACTTCGAGCGCAACTTGACCTAGCACTTTAATCAGACTCCTGCCAAAGCTTTGTAGCAGGACCTCGGACAACTGAAGCCTACTTCGTAGGATGCCTATTGGTTGAAGGCACCAATGAACAAGACATCCATGGAGCTACCCCGGTCTACCAGGACCCTCCTTACTTCACACCTTGCTATGTTGGCTGCGACAACCAACGGGTCTTGGTGGGGGAAGCTACCCTAGAGACATCCTCTGCTTTGAAGGTGATGTCAACACCGACCCATGTCGGGGGTACTTGCGTTGAGCACATGGTGACGTGGTATACTCAGTGTGCATAGGCCCTCTACTACCTTTTGGAAGGGAATTTGAGGAACAATCATCCCTTGATGGCGTTGATCACATGCTGGGGTCCAGCTTTGATGCGCAATATAGTCAAAGGGGCTCACATGAGCGGGGCCTATGAGGACTACTACACATGTGCGACTACTGCTGCCCTTGTGTCCTAACTGCACTCCCTGGACGTGTTCTCATGGAGCACCATGATAGTATGGCAACTGCATGTGATGTGCTCCCTGTTGCCATGTATCTCACACCATGCCCCATGGGGATGCCCGTCATCCGAGCCACACCCCTTCGCATGGGCACTCCCCCTTCCTCTACCGCGGCCCCAACCGCTAGGGATGGTCACTTTGTCGCTTCCCCCTTCAATGCTGAACACGTTCCTCCTTCAAAGCCCTTGGCGCTGCTTGCAGGTCATGCTCTCCCCTGGGCTGAGGGGCGGTCTTACCCTCCATGCTAGGCCCCACAACATTGACTTCACACCTCACCGCGTCCTTCTCAAGCCTCACGTTACTCCTCTATTTTGTTGAAGAGTGTTAGACCATGTTGATAGGTCGTGAATATAGCGATAATGAATAATTGACATTTGGATTGAATTAAAATTTGTGTTTATGAAAGTTTTGGACGATGCTCTTTTGCAAAATAGGAATTGCTGGAATATTCACGTTAAGCGGTCTGATCGACAAACTTCGACCACGGTCTAGAGTTGGAGAGTAGTCAGAGACTCTGGAGTACTGTAGAAGTTGAAGACCCCGGAGGTAGAGAGCCGTCAGAGACTCTGGAGTATTGTAGAAGTTGAAGACCCTGGAGTTGGAGAGCAGTCGGAGACTTTGGAGTACTGTAGCAATCGGAGACCCTGGAGTTGGAGAGCAGTCGGACACCCCACAGTCAGAGACCCTCCAAGCTATAGTGACCCAGTCGTAAACTACAGTGAACTAGTCGTAAGATACAGTGAACCAATCATAAGCTACAACGAACCGATTGTAAGCTATAACGAACTGGTCATAAGCTACAGTGAACCTGTCAGTAGTCGTAAGTTGCAGTAATCGGTCGGTAGTAGAAGCTACAGTAACCGTTTGATAGTCAGATGGTACAGTGACTAGCCGATGGTCGGTTGTTAGGCTTTGAGTGCTACAATTTTAGTGACCTTTGGGTACCCTGAGTAGTTGTAATCTTCGAATACTCATTCATGTTGGGCCAGTGGCCTGACCGGCCTGTGCATGGTAGTCAGACCAGTTTTTTTGAGTGGTCTGAGGTTGATTTTTGGAAAGCATGAATTTGAGATTGTGGATGATTTGGTTCATATTTATGGATGGACAAGGGTGTGTTATGTGTGTGTGGACTGATATTGGTCAAGTTGGAGAGAACTTGTGCTAGAAAAATGTTCTTTGGTCTTTGCATATGCAGGTTGGGTGTGGAAATGGCCATGGTCGATGACGAGGAGAATCAGAACTAGGATGGGGAATCTGATATCCAGGCGGTCGAGGATGTCACGAGGTGGTCATACTCACGCTAAAGCACATGGAGATCAAAGGTGGATGATGCATGGAGAAGCTACGGGAGGTGCGGTCCTAGAGACTTCGACACATGATGTGTTGGAAGGAGTTATGGAAGGTATCCATAACTGGAAGGTTTAGAGATTTTGAAAAACTCATGCTTGGAAGGGTTTCAGGTCCCTTGATCTTTAGAATTAGATAGGATTTCATGTTTGTGTTCGATGTGGACATGGTTTGGGGTTCTAGTACATAAAAGGAGGGAGAGATTAAGGTTTAAGAGGTGCCCATGATGGCTTTCAATAGAGAAAGTTTTTCAGAGCTTTTGCTAGGGTTTGAGGGTGTGCTGTGAGGGCACTTTGTAGCCACATAACATGATTTAGAAATAAAAGATCAGATCTATTCTGAAGAAGTTAGTCGGCGTCGGAAGCATATTTTCTGGGCATCGTCTTTGACTCATTCTTGTTACGAGCAGAGTAATACGTGGCGAGATAGCGTTCCTCTGCTAACTTGATCGTTCACCAAGTTGTCCACTTAATTGTCGCCAACAGCATCGGCAGGGAGAGCAGACCTAAGAATATCTACTCAAAGGCGCTGATTTCTCAAGGGCACAGGTGATCGAGAGGTTCTGCTCCTGGTGTCGAAAATTTGGAGTACGTGCAAACCAGTCGAAGATCAAAGTATGAAGCGATCGTAGTTTACGACTGGTAAGGAGCTTTCGATAGCTGGGCGATTGATTGAGCGGTCGAAACTATTGTCAAAATTTATGACTGGTAAAGTTTATGATAGCTGAGCGGCTGAACGTCTAGTGGTAAAAACTTTCATCGAGCACTAAGAGATTTCAAAAGTAGAGGCAATCATTCACCACCTGATTGTGGTATTTGATCCTACAAGTGGTATTAAAGCTGGTTGCTATGGCATCAGAGAGGTATGCGAAGCGTCCCCCCATACTAGATGATACTGATTTTGCCTTTTGGAAGTGTCGTATGCAACTTACATTAAGGCTCAAGGTAGTGATGTTTGGAATAAAGTTTCTAGACCTTATGAAATTCCTGCTACTGTTACTACTCTAAATAAAATAGATGTTGATTTAAATGATTCATGAAGGAACCACTAAAGTTAAGAAAGTGCATAAAAATCTTTAACAAAAGGAATACTCTGATTTTGCTATGAAGCCTAGTGAATCATTTGACGATCTTGCTCATTTTGAGAAGATATTGAGTAATTTGTGCGGTGTTAATATTATTCCTGCTGATAAAGATAATGCAATTAAGATTTTAAGATCCTTAGGTTCTGAGTGGTTGATGGTAGTCACAACTGTTAATCAAACTATTGATATAGATACTTTAACCATGAATAATATTTATTCTAAATTGAAAACCTATGAGATGGAAGTTTTGCTATCTAAGATTAATATATCTTCATCTTTAGCACTTGTGACTAACCCTGTGTAGGCTGCTTCGTCGAATGTATTGTCTTGTATTTCTTTGTCTGCTTTGACTTCTTTTTCAAAGGAATTGTTCGAATAGCTACCTAAAGAGGAATTGGTGTTGATCTCCTCATGGGCATATAAGGCACTCAACAATATGAGGATGAGGAAGCGAGGTGGCATGATGAGTTTGATCAGATGCTATGAGTGTGGTGAGCCAAGCCACATTAAGATAGATTGCCCCAACTCAATGGAAAGCGATCAAGCAAGACAAGAATTATCATTGTCGGCTATCCAAGAACAACACCAAGGGTGGCAATTTCCGTCGTATATTTGTTGAAAAGGTCCTATCGGCTATCGAGCGTCTTGATTTGAGTGATGTGGAATATGTGAGTTGTGACAACGACGACCATGACAATGCTGATGCTAAAGGTAACAAGAACAACAATGATTTACGGGCATGTGCTTCATGACAAGAAGTGGTGACGACGACAGTGACCCCGATGAGGTAAGTCCATCATATGATGAGCTTGAAGATAGTTTGATCAAACTTGCTACTGAATTGCAAAGGACCAAAAAATTGAAAGAAAATAATTTTGTTGTTGAAAGTTTAAATTATGATATTAATACACTTAGAGGTTCTATTCTTGATAATTAATCATGTGAGTCTTGTCAAGTTTTATATTCTAAGTTGGATACTGTTAGGTTAATTAATATATCAAACTTGGTTCAACTTAGTGATCTAACTATTAAACTTGATGAATTAAAATTAGTACATGACTCTTGTGATAAAAAGTCAACATTCAAATGATGAAATTAAAAAGCTTAAGTCTAGTTGTTCTACATGTTTAGGGTCAAGTATTTCAAATGCTCAATCTAAAGCTTCCTCTAATTGTGAATTGATAGAAGTTACACTTAATTTATCTTAGGAATCAATTCAATAAATACTTTATCATGTGATACTATCTTGCTCTAACTGTCCTAAGCTTAACATTAAAATAGAAGCATTAACTAGACAAGTTAATGATTTTTACTGAAAAGATAGATCGGTTCGGTCCAGTGCTTCTAAGAATCTTGCAAATGAATCTGTTAAGTGCACATTTGATTCCTCACTGGTTAAAGAAAATTAGCATTTTAAGAACACTTTAGAGATATTTTCTTTTGGCAAAAAGAATTTGGATATAATCCTAGACAAGTCAAAAATAAGTGTGAAAAATCATGGTCTAAGATTTAATTTTATTGAGCATACCAAGAGTAATCCTCGTAAGATTGTTAAAGTTCTAGAACCCAGAAAATTTGAAGTAAAATCTGAACCAAAAATTGTCTTTAAATATGCTGGTATCATGAAGGATTCATCTACCAAAGTGGGTGTTGTGAAGTCAATTGATATGACTTCTCATAAAGTCAAGTATCAATACACTCATTGTGATAAAGATAATCATTTGGTTCAATTTTTCTTTTGAAAAGCGAAGAAAGAAAAGAAAGACAAGTTAAGAAAGGGTTCTCGAGTGAAGTCTATGCAAGCTCTTTGTTTTCGCTTTGCTTCCTCTAATCAATCTTCTGCAAGTTTGGGAGCTTTTGCAATAGGACCGATCGAATAGGGCTTTTCATGCGATCAGACTGGTTGGTTGTTAGACCAGCCTTGCTAAGGTGGTCAGACCATTTGGTTGTCAGATCAGCGTTTTCCATGTGATCAGATTGGTCGGTGGTCAGACTAGCCTTACTGAGGTAGTTAGACTGCCCCGTGGTCGAACCAGCATTTCAACAACCGTCTGATCGGAATCTGACAAAGGCTAATTCTTTACTTAAATCTTTATTAGTGTATGTTTTTGCTCCTGTTTATTGAGTATCTCAGTACTGGCTACCTAAATCTTTATTCTCTAACCCCAGTACTAAGATACCAACAATTTTTCGTGCTTTGTAGGCTCATCGCAAGCGGAAGGAGAACATATGGTTCATTGACTCTAGTTGCTCTCGTCACATGACCAATGACTCACGATTGTTCTTCTCTCTCACTCGTGCCCCTAGTGATGAGATGATAACTTTTGGGGACAATTCTCAAGGATGAGTTCTTGCAAGAGGTACTGTGCGCGTCAATGGCAAAATCATTTTAAAAGACATCGCTCTTGTCAGTAATTTGAGCTATAATTTACTTTTAGTTTCATAGTTGATAGACGATAATCTTGAGGTGAGATTTAAAAAGCATTGATGCTGCATTTTAGACTCATCTGGTGATCTAGTATGCAAAATTACTCGAGTTGGTCATTTGTTTATGGGTGACGATAGCTAAGCGATTGAACGCCTAGCAGTCGAAACTTTCATTGAGCACTAAGAGATTCCAAAAAGTGGAGACAATTATTCACACTCCCCTCTGATTGTGGTATTCGATCCTACGAAGAGCTTGGCCACCATCTTTATAGGCTTTCGAGCATTGTACTCCACAAGCTACCCTTTTCAAAGGCCTCGGATGGCGACATTGATAATCCTCGTCTCATTGATATCCTTGACCAGACATCTAACCATTACTAAGCACTTAAAGTATTCTCGTCGCTTATCTCTGGGAGCTTGCTTCATTGCGAAAAACTGGTCGGTGTTGATCCACTCTGCGTAGTTGCCCTGGAAGTTGTTGTGCATGAGGTCATGGACCTGCTCCCATGCATAGATGGAGCCATGGATGATTGTGATGAACCAAGATAATGGGACTCCCTGCAAAGCGAGCGGCAGACCCTTGGCCTTCATCAAGTCATCCCCTCCTGCGGCCTCGATGGCCTTCTCGTAGATGTGCAGGAACTCTTGGGGATTGGTGTCATCCTTGTAGGCCTCCACCACAGGTATCTTGACTCTGGCTAGGCGTGGCGGTGGCATGGGGTCTCCAAAGGTTGTTGCAGCGACAGCGGGGGCGCTGCAACTACTAGGGGTCGTCGAGGCTGGGTCCTCCGCTCGCGACGCCATCAGTTCCGCAACCTGTGCCACTGCCGAGGGCCCTTCTTCACAGCCTACCATGGTGCCAGACGCGGCCACCCTAGTGCGCTGTTGCCATGGGGGTGGGGGTCCTCGACCACCGACTCTACCACCCCCACGGCTGTGACAACCTTCCTTCGCTTTGGGGGCCGACACCGCCTTCCTCTTCGGTGCCATTGGACTCAAGCGGTTCGGTGGTGCCAGTGGCTCGGTCTTGACATGTGGTTTCTACGCCGCTCCCCATAGACGACGCCAACTATAGGGTTACACACCAAATAGTAGTGCCAGGGCTTTGAAAGGCCCGAGAGGGGTATCGGAGTCTAAAACTCAAGTGAGGAGAAAAGTGTAGCATAGATGCCTTGTTCTCAATCCGACAATGGTGTATTCTTTCTTGGTGTTTTTTCTCCTCCTCTTCCATGGTGCCCTATGGCCATATTTATAGCTAAAGGTGGATATCGACCTAGCTCCTCGTCTCATCGAGCTTTTTTTTCAGAAATTAACATAGTTTGATTTAATATTATTTTATTGATAGTTTGGAAGTATTATTGGAATCGAGGTAACGAGCCGAGCCAAGCCGAACCAAAACAAAATTTAGTTTCATCCAAAATTGACTCATTCAATGTTTAACTAATTAACAAGTATAATTAAAGTAATTTTGAACTGAGCCAACGAGCCCCAGTAATGAGGTTTTTTCCCACTCCTATTTATAGCTATGGGTGAGGATATTTACACAAGTACCTCTCTTGAGGTCTTTACTAATGTGGATATACATGTCTTTTTCTTGACATGTTTTAAATGGGCCTACCTTTTATTTATATACATACTTAGACTGTGCATGGTGGGCAGACTGGGCAGTAGGGCCACTCCCCTAACACAAGTTTCATCCAGATTTCAACTAGCCTCTTCTGCGCCCATCCTTGCCGTTCTTGCCAGTGAGGGTAGGCAGGGCGCCAGGCACGGCAGATCACGTTGGTTCGAGCTTGATAGCCAGCAACGGATGACTTGAGTGTCGAGGGGTTGTAAGATGTGGATATGAGCTAGAGTTTGGATCCAGTCATTCACGGACCAAGGCGATGGGGTACCGGGGAAGTCGTCGCCAACTAGATCACGACGATGAGCCATGAGGGAGGTGCGACGAGCCTATTTCAGGGCGAGAAAATCAGCGGAAGTTGTTCTCCTTTTTTTTGAAGAAAAAAACTTTAGTGTCTCACTTACGGAAGGTATTTGTTAGATCGCATAGCTAGTGTAATCTTTTGGTACTACTTTTCCTAGTGCTGTACATGAAAACTTTCCGATTTTTCAGAAGTCCAACAAAAATTTGACGAAATGCCAAAAAAGTTACTTGTTTTGGTGGTTTAGGGGATCTTTTGAGGGGTTTTTTTTTCACTAATCACCAAAATTTGTTTTAGGGGATATTTTAGCCCATCTCTTGAAGTTGCTCTTACAGAGGAACTCATATAAGCAAGTGTGTTGCAGCCGATGACGATGATTTTGTTATCCACGTCCGATAGCCAGAAAAGTGAATGAGTGAACCTGACCTTTCCGTTCCTGTACAACATTCCGCCCGTGGACGGATCGTAGCACTGCCAAGATATCTTCGTCTTCATCCAGGCTTTGCCGTCGGGCACGGAGATCTTGGTCACCTCGATATTGCTGTAGAAAGGCTTGTGGGCGCCGTCCACGGTAGTGTTGCAGCTGAGCTGAAAGCCACTGTGGATCGAGCACTGTGGGCCGTCAGAATCGATGCCGAACGGGAACGGGATGTCAACGTCGCCGCACCTCGTCTGGCAACCAGGACGCCCGCCTGCCGGTGCCGGTGCACCGGCGTTGGCCAACATCCAGACGGCCGAGAGGCAGAGAAAAAGATGGCTGGCAAGAAGCAGCCGAGAATACGAATTTTTTGTACGGATAATCCATTTTTTATTCGAAATTACAGAAATATACCCGCGGGAAAATTTTTTACAAGAATATGCTCCAGTCGCCTAATGATTGGGCGACTGGAGCCTTTCGCCCAACCATTGGGCGACTTTAATCCAGTCGCTGTACCCTC
The DNA here is from genome assembly GCA_017311315.1 of Dendrocalamus latiflorus. Taxonomy (NCBI): domain Eukaryota; kingdom Viridiplantae; phylum Streptophyta; class Magnoliopsida; order Poales; family Poaceae; genus Dendrocalamus; species Dendrocalamus latiflorus. The sequence goes on from CM029657.1 coordinate 33,285,684, forward strand.
GGGCGACTGCATCCAGTCGCCCAACCATTGGGCGACTTAAATGCAGTCGCCCAATGGTTGGGCGACTTCACTCAAGTCTCCCGTGAATGTTTTAAATTTTTTCAATTTTGTAGTTTTAAACTGGTAAGAAATCTGCTGGAGTTGTAATAAAAGTTTATGTTCATTGTATATTATAGGTGTGTAAAAAATTTAGGAAATTTTTTTTAGGAAAGATTGACCGTAGAACGATCGGTACATACGATGGTAAGTGATATTTTAATGTTATTGAGAATTCGTGTCTCTGGGCTAGGATTGGGTTGAGGAGGATCGACAGACCCAGCGGTCAGATTATCACAGACGGTTCTACATACAAATCATCTGTAATACTCTCTATCACAAGTTTTATATATCGATGCAATATAAACAACTAGTCTGAAAAGATAAAATAGCAAAGTTTTATATGGCTTATATATACTCATTTAAAAGGTTTCGACGAGATCTACAACTTTTCAGTTGAAGCAAAATCCAAATTCCAAAAGGAAGACCAAGAAAAAGGGCAAAAACAGAAACCAAAAACTTACGACGCGGGTTTAGGTCCAAAGATGACCGATTTTCGGGGTCTTGAAGAGCGACTGGCATGAGCCGGTCGTTTTTATTGGATCGGGCTCGTCGTTAGCTTTCCAACGAGTACAAGAACGTCGAAAACGGACACCGTATGCAAAAGTTATGCCCGTTTTACTGAAGGTGTGTCGAAAACAGACTGAAACTGCTATAATTTTTGATCCCGTGGCTGAAATTGCTCAAAGTTTTTCTAGAGGCTGTTGGATGTATGAAGAACAGCTCCACCAATTTTCACTTTTTTTGGCGAAGGTTTGATGCACTTTCCAAATTCTCAGTAAATCAAAATATTACTTACCATCGTATGTACCAATTGTTTTATGGTCATTTGTTCCTAAAAAAAGTTTCCCAAAATTTTTTACACACCTACAACATACAATGAACATAAACTTTTATTACAACTTCAGCAGATTTTTTACCAATTTAAAACTATAAAATTAACAAAATTTAAAACATTCACGGGGTCCTGAGTGCAGTCGCCCAACCATTGGGCGACTGCATGAAAGTCGCCCAATGGTTGGGCGACTGGATGCAGTCGCCCGAGGGTAGAGCGACTGGATTAAAGTCGCTCAATGGTTGGGCGAAATGCTTCAGTCGCCCAACCATTAGGCGACTGGAGCCTATTTTTGTAAAAAATTTTCCCGCGGGTATATTTCTGTAATTTTGAATAAAAAATGGATTATCCGTACAAAAAATTCCCGAGAATACCCCCATCATCCTTGGTAATTTGGCAAGTCCAGTGGGTGGTCGTGTGTCCGGTGGTTGTGCCCTGAGTCCCAAGTCCTGATGGGGCCTATAAATAGATGGACTAGCCTAGCTAGTGTTGCTCTCGTAAATAGCCGTGCAGCGTTGCGCCGAGAGGGCAAGGCAAAGTATTGCTAACCTCTGTAGTTTGCAACGACTGGTTCGTTGAAGCGGTAAGTATTACTAACCTCTGTATTTTGCAACCACGTTTCGTCTACTGAATCTAGTATCGCTACACGTATGCGTTGTGGAAAAAGTAGACACGAACCCGTGTGGGAATACATGGTGCAAACGCATCTATCTGGACTTTGCTATTTTGGCAGGATATAAGCGATAGAATGAACAAGGGTGTATCACGCACGAATCCCTCTTTTGTGACGCAAACTTGCAACGTGAGCCGAGACTCGAGAGCCGGAGAATTAGTGCTCCGTTATGAGACCCTATTGGCTACGTCCTACCGGCTACCGCAGATCCAACGAAGGAAGTTTCTCCCTCGGGGAAAAAAACGAACGAAGTTTCTCCGTGGGTAGATCGGACGGCTCCGATCTCAATCACCGAGGATAACGGTCTCAATCCACGAACGCAGCCGATTGTTCCCGAGGAAGCAGAACGCATTGAGATTTGGAACTACCTATGATAGACACGGTGGATACTTATTGTGCGGCTGCCCTGCGTGAAACTCTTAAGATTTATTTCTTAATAAGAATTATCTTCTATTCTAAATTAAGAAGAAATATATCTTTAACCAATAACATCTTAATAAGAATTATCGTCTCTTTTAAATTAAGAATAAATTTATCTTTAAGCAATAACATATAACGGTTGCTATAGTTTTGTTTAATTAGGACGCACTTGATTAAGGACAGGATGTTTTATTTTTGTGTGAGAATTTCTAGCTTTTTTTCTTTTTTATTATCGACTCTAAAACGTCTGTTATCTGTTTTTAGTAATAAGTAGAAGATGCCATTGTAAGGTAATGTTGTTTGCTCTGAAATAACGATCTGCATGCACATGATTACTGTAATTTTCTTGTTGAATTGGTCCGACAGAGATCGATTTGATTGAATGGCAAAGCAATTGGCTTATGAACCGTATTATGCCACTCTCTTTTGATATTACAGCAAAGCAGCATCTGAGATTGAACAAAAACACATTTCATGGATCTGGACAGTTTGATATGGTAGTTTGCTATTACAACAATGACCAAAAACCTTTCAAATTTTACTTCAAGTTGGCCTAGTTAGCTTGTTGGGCTAAGTTGTATGTTGTAGCTGAATGGTTATCGATCGCCTGCCGGTGCCGGTGTACCGGCGTTGGCCATCATCCAGACGACCAAAAGGCAGAAAAGAAAAGGAAGCCGAGAATATTCCATGCTCAGATGTCCGTGGGTGGCGGTGTATGTGTCCAGTTGTGGAAATTTTTGTACGGATAACCCATTTTTTATTCTAAAATACAGAAATATACCCGCGACAAATTTTTTTACACAAATAGGCTCCAGTCGCCCAACCATTGGGCGACTAGAGCCTGTCGCCCAACCAAAACGCGACTTATGAAGAATGTGGTAACCGTTGGGCGATTAAATGCGATCGCCTCCCCGTTGGGCGATTAAATGCAATCGCCCAACGGTTGGGCGACAGCACGGGAGTCGCCCAACGGGGGGGGGGGGGGGGGGGCGACTTCATGTGATACAGCCCGACGTCCTGCCTCCCCACGCGCCACGCCTGCTCGCCCCAACCCACTCCTCTCGGCCGCGCGAGGAAGAGAAGCAGAAGAGAGGAAGGAAGAGGAGGAGAGGGGAAGAAGGAAGAGGAGGAGAGGGGAAGAAGAGAAGGAGAGGGGGAGGAGAGAAGGAGAGGGAAGAAGAGAAGGAGAGGGAAGAGGATGAGAGGGGGAGGAGAGGGAGGAAGAGAAGGAGAGAGAGAGAGAGAGCAGAAGAAGCCGCGGGATTTGCAGGTATTTTTCTAATTTTAGAAATTTTATTTTAGAAAATTTGTTTAGATAAATTTAGTTTAGAAAATTTAGTGTAGATATTTAGTTTACAAATTTAGTTTAGATATTTAGTTGAAATATTTAGTTTAGCAAAATTTAGTTTAGAAAATTCGTTTAGAAATTTAGTTTAGATATTTAGTTTAGAAAATTAGTTTAGATATTTAGTTTAGAAATTTAGTTTAGATATTTACTTTAGAAAATTAGTTTAGAAAATTAGTTTAGATATTTAGTTTAGATATTCAGTTAAGAAAATTTAGTTTAGAACATTAAATTTAAGTTTACAAATTTAGATGTACAAATTTAAATGTAGAAAAATATAGTTTTTTGTATAATATTTGTAATACATTATTGTGGAAAATTTACTTTAGAAATTTATTGTAGATCATTCAATGTATAAATGTAGGTGCAGTTTACAAAATTTAAATGAAGAAAATTTAAATGTAGAAAATTGTTGTATCGAAATTTTGTATACTATTTTTCATATATTATTGTAGAAAATGTAGTGTACAAATTTACATTTACATAATTTTGCAGTTATGACGGGTGACTGGCGATACCCGCTGTTGGACGAGCACTTGGACCGCGTGCACCGCGCTTCCCGTCGTGCGCCGGCACCGGGGAGCACGGACGAGTCGACTGAGCTGGGAGTGGTCCGGACACGCACACCTCGTGTGGCCTGGGGACTCGACCCCCGTTGGACTGCCAGGTTTGCACTACGCCAACGTTTTAGTATTACCATAAGAACATTTCATGCTGACCTTCACTTTATTTGCAGGCTGCGGGATGCCGGACTTCTCCCTCTTGCCCGGATGGTGCAGGCCACGGATGAGGACGGAGGTGCCTTGGCCGGGGAGGGGGACGAGGCGGGCGTGGAGCGATCACGACGCTTCCCGTTCGACCGTTCCCTGCTGACGGCTTTGGTGGACCGTTGGCGGCCCGAGACGCACACTTTCCACCTACCAGTCGGGGAGATGGCGCCGACCCTGCAGGACGTGTCCCTACTCCTTGGCCTTCCGATCGCGGGAGACGCTGTCTTCCTACCGGCGGTCTCCACACCTATGCCCAGTGCACCCCGACCAGCGTGGCACTACTCCGGAGGTACTACGTGGACACGTCCACCTCCCCCGGAGCAGCCAGGGGGTAGTACGTGGACACGTCCACCTCCCCCGGACCAGCCAGGGAGTTCTGCTTGGTCACGGCCTCGTACACCTCCTACGTACATCCCCGGCTTCTACACGGATGATTTCATGGCGCCATCTACGGGTACGCATCGTCCGATCTTGTTTTTATCCTAAGACGACATGCAACGAACTAACGATATTACTATTGCAGGTCCTTACCAGCAGCAGGGACGCTTCTCCCCGGGCCACATTGATGTGGACTAGTTTTTTGAGGACTGGCCTGGGCCGTCCTCCGACGCAGCACCGGAGGTTCTCTCCGGCAGTGGCCTCCCCGGTGCACCGGAGGCCACACAGCCAGAGGTGCAGCTGACTCCATCGGCGCAGCCGCGGGTGCGAAACCCACCTGCTCGTTTTACTTTTTCGGACCCTCGTCACCCGCCTCGTAATCCGTTGCACCGGAGGACGGCCAAGCGGGGCCGTATGGGAGGACGCGGGCGCGGTGACGGAGCACCTTAGGGTGGGGAGTGAGGGGTGTATATCATGCATGTAATGGATAAATACCCAGCATGTTACTGAGTTATATTATAAAGTTTATTGAAATTCAAACTATGCTATTATCTCTTCTTTTCGCATTTAATCGTTTCTATATCAAGTCATGTAACAAATATTAAATACTAGTTTCTCGTCCTCGAATTCTCAACGTATATCACTTAACAGTGTATATGGCGATAGTTCTACGGTCAATCTTTCAAAAAAAAAGTTTCTAAAATTTTTTACGCATCTATAACATCCAACAAATTCTTTCGGGGGCACCATGTAGTCACCTAGGGGTTGGGCGACTTCATGCAAGTCGCCTAACCATAGAGCGACTTCATGCGAGTCGCCCAATGGGAGGGCGGCTAGCTGGGGTCGCTTGTTGGTTCGGCGACTGCAATCGTGTCGTTTTCTGGTTGGGCGACAGGCTCTAGTCGCCCAATGGTTGGGCGACTGGAGCCTATTTGTGTAAAAAATTTTGTCGCGGGTATATTTCTGTATTTTAGAATAAAAAATGGGTTATCCGTACAAAAATTTCCCAGTTGTGAGCGTCCCGGCACTCGGCAGGTCTGTATCACTCCCTATTACGAGCGGCGGGTTTCGCGCGAGGAGAGGGCGGCCACGTCGCCCCTGCGTGCGCTCGCGCCGGCGCGTGGCCGCCGAATTCCTGTACGGTCGGGTGCCCTATTTTGCGAAAAGGTCCCTCCATTTTCCGGAAATTACGTAAAGGCCCTTGGTCCTCGCGAAAAGACCCCTGCCAGTTTTTTTAACCCCTCCACTTTGCAGGATGGCGCCCCGCAGTTTTCTAAATTATGTACGGGTCCTCGTTTAGTTACGTACAGGTCCTCGATTTTTTACGAAAAAGACCTTTAGCTTTTTCGAAAATACACATGTGCCCTCGATGATTTTTTTTTTAAAAAAAACTCCTCACGAATTATCGCCTCTTTTACTTCGGTACACACGGTGGCTGGCGCGGCGTGACGCCACGCCTATGAGGCTAGTAATATAATAGATGAAGGCACGGAGCGCCCGGCCAGCCGCCAGTACCCCTCTGAAAGACTGCAATTGACTCTGCTGGCATTGAATAGAATGACTGCCGGCCTGCCGGCCTGCTCCTTCCAGTTGTAGATGTTGACTTCTGGCCAGATGTTAGTTTTTTTATAATCATTTAATTAAAGAAAAACATAAAAATAAGAAAAATAAATAGATAACGTGGTTATATCTCTGTAGATAATACAAAGGAATAAGCAAAAAGCAAAAAAAAAACTGAAATTAAGAAGCCGATATGTTCATTCCAACTTCTAGAAGGTAGAAGCCAGAAGCCAAAGCTACTTAAAGCGGGGCGTCTGGCAAACTCCAATGCATCGATTGACCTGTTCCACCTTTTTTTTCCCCGAAGACCCGGTATATCATGATTTTAAAAACTTTTTTGAATATATATATATATATATATATATATATATATATATATATATATATATATATATATATATATATATATATATATATATATATATATATATATATATATGACATGTTTACAATTCTTTACATCTTGCCATGATCTGTGCTTAATTGCTAGATTTATCATAACTTTATATGTGTCGTCAAGTCTTTGCCATTGATAAGTTGATTAAAACTGCTCAACTTGAATTAAGACATGTCATGTTAGTTCTTGAGACTAGTCTGTCTTTAGTTATTCTTTTATGATTCATGCTATATCAAATAGGCTAAGTTGTGCTTTGAATCTCTATTGAGCTCTAGATTGAGCTATACTAGTTTCTTGATGAACATGAGTTAGTACAGCCTTTTAAGAAAGCAAAATGATCTCTTTTGTGCGAAAAAACTGATCTCACCAATTCTTTCTCGTGAGACTGCTTGCCATTGCACTAGGTATGAACTCAGGGGGAGTTTTGGATGACCAAGATCATCTCCTTAAGCTTCTTGCTTGGAATGGTCGCATAAGGCTTGAGATCTAGCACATGACTAAAATTTTGGTTAGAAATGACCATGAGTTTCAAAGAAAAATATGTCCATTGTGCTAAATTTGCTTAAATACAAAAAGAACCAAGTACTTGAACAAATGATTCATTCTTGAACTTGTAAAACTCTAAATTGACTCAATACTAGCTTCTTTGTTCCATTTAGACTATTGACATGGCTTGCATCATCTTTGGATACCTCTAGCTAGACTTTGATCTTGAATGGCTTGACATGCTAATAAATTCATCTAATATTCAGATCGTTACTTATGTGGCTTGACTTGATTATGCATATATTGTCATGATCTTGATAGCATTTATATGAGTTATGGCTTGGTGTAATACTTAATGGTCATTTTGGATAATCTTCATGGCTCTAATTACTTAGATTGAATGAAATTCAGCCATTTCTTCCATATCCATGCTATATTCTCTCTTTTGCATCTTGATGATTCTATTGCCAAAAGGGGGAGAATATTGGAGAAAAAGTTATTTTTGGGAGCTTTTGAGGAAAACTTGCTCTTTCTTTGTCAACATGGTCATAAGTCTCTTTGCATTCCTTTTGGACCATGTGTGACTCTTTTTCATTTTAAACAAACTCAATCTTATACTTTTTCTGTGTTTGTCAATATACTCATCAAGGGGGAGATTGAGAGACCATGTGGAGGTATCCCCATGTTTGTGATGAGTAATTGATAGTTGTGTTAGTGAGTTTGAGTTTGTTTTGGGTATTCTAGGTTTGAGTACCTTTCATTATTGCTAATATTAATTATGCTGTTTCATGCGGTGCTATGTGACGGTTTGCTTGTCTGTGTGACTGCAGGACTTCGGAGCTAGGTCATGGTGAGGCGAGGAGGACCAGGACTAGGCACAGGAGGTGTTGAGGTCCAGACGGTCGGTGATGCCGAAGATAATCGAGGCTGCTGAGGTGGTTGCTAGTTGGGAGACGAGGAACCGGAGCTGGAGCTACCGGTGGAGGACACGACGAGCGAACCGGGACTAGGCTCAGGGAGGAGTCGAAGGTCCAGACAGTTGGAGGTTGGTTGCGGTCGTGTGCGACGGAACAGACCAGGACTAGACTCAGGTGGAGTCAAAGGTCTCGGTCGGTGTCGGGTGGACATGACAGGCAGCGGCGAGTGGATCGGGACTAGGCTCAGGGAGGAGTCGAAGGTCCAGATGGTCAGGATGCCGGGTGCGGTCGTGTGCAGCGGAGCGGACTGGACTAGACTCAGGGAGGAGTTGAGGTCCAGACGGTCAAGGTACTGATTGCGGGAAGCTTCCAGGAAGGTGCTTGAGGGGCAATTTGGTAAATTGACTCAAGCCATGAGTTGGAGGCTGGTTTTTCCCTCCAAAAGTGTGTTTACTTTTTTCCTCAATTGTGTGAGAGGCATGGAGTGGAAGGTGTATGACACTTCTTGTATTTCTCCTTGAGGGTGTGCCCTGGTTGTTAAAAAGGAGGACTGAGCTCTGGAGTGTAGGCATTCCAGTAGAGAGAGCTTTGGAGTGTGCCCTGTGTGAGTGTGTCCAGGAGAAGCATGTATTGTGTGTGTTCTCATTTCTAACTGCGTATGGGGCAGTAGTGTGAGATGGCATGAACTCATGTAATCATCCATGTCCTTGATTCAATATGAGATAGACTGATTTCTTTCTTTCAGTGATGGATTTCTGGTTTAGTTTGTTGTCTGTGTTCTTTGCTGATTCTTCTGTTTTGAGTGATTCTTGTTTGAATAGCTTTTGATTTCTGGCTCTGTGATGGGAGTTGGTCTCAAGACCATTTGGTCAGTTGATTCCCAAAGAACCAAATGATAGAATCAAAACGTCTCATTTCTCATTCATGGGCTGCACTTCCTCTGTTATTCACTGTAGCTAGGGTTTGAAGTCAGGGGTTGTGTGATTCTCTTGATTTCTCTCCTTTAGGTGGCTTCAAACTTGTGGTGTGATGCTGTGAGATCATCTCCAGTTGAGTTTCTCGAGTTCTTGAGCAAAGGGTTAGAGATTGATGAGAAATCTGAAAATCAGCTTCATTCTCAATTCATTTTCAAACTTGTGCTCAAATCTCAATTCCTTGCTCTCTTGATGGATTCCCTTGGTTCCCTAGGCCCTCCTTGCCTTTTAGGTTGTTATCTTGCTGTTTTGGACTGAAAAGATCAGAAGCAAACACTCAATTTCTCAGTTGTTTGAAGATCTGCAAGAATCTACTCTGTTTTTAGCCGTTCAGCCTGAAATTAGGGTTTGGCCGGTCTGACTGGTCTGTGTATGGTGGTCAGACCGGCCAGACAACACCGGTCAGACCAGCGGCAAAAATGCGGTCAGACCGGCCTTAGTAGGGTGGTCAGACCGGCGCCTACTGGGCGGTCAGACCGGCCTCAGTAGGGCGGTCACACCGACGCCTACTGGGCAGTCAGACCGGCCCATGGCCTCCAGTCAGACCGGCCCCAGTCTTTGGCTCTGGAATGTCCTGTTGTTCTGTGTTTTTCTCATTTGTATAATTTGCGTTGATTTCCAGTAGGCTTGACTCCTTTTCTTCATAGCTTTTGTAGCTATCGGAGAAGTGATGTTGTGTGAATACTTTGGGGGCAAATTTTAAAAAGGCACCATTCACCCCCCTCTGTTGCCATATCCGATCCTACACGTTTCTCTCATTAGTTCTCATTTATCTTCCGCCTCTCTTTAGAATTATAAGAAAAACATCCATGGTAACTATTTTGATATTTTCTCTCTTTTTTCAAAGACATTAACACTATGGATATCATGGTCATTTCCCTATACATCGTACTCTCAAGTGTAGTTACTGCCATCCGTGATATATCACCTAACGAACCTAACATATTTTTTTTATCACCTTAAGTGTAGTTATATATTGATTCTAAGATACTCTAATGCCAACCACATGAAAAAATTGCAAGGGAGCACATAATTTTTGGCATATTTTGCTACTACCTTTATATTCGTACATAAAAAGGAATATATTCAAAAAATTAAAAAAATAAATACCACCTTAAAAAGTATATATACTACTTAGATTATCTTATATACTCATATACTGCACATGCATACGCTCATTGCGCGAAAAACTCCTTACTTTGTGAGATACGATATAAGGAGTAACTATATGTATATATCTATGTGTGTGTATATATACATATATGTGTATGTAGACAAAGTCGAATTTGGTACTGTTTCGCATCGTATTTATAAAAATAGTCGTATGTAGACAGTATTTGCAAAAATGGCACTTTTGCCATCTGGTGGGCGGGCGGCAACACGCGGGAGGCAACACGTGGCCAAGCCACCGACGACAGATGCCTACCACCCCACCAGTAGATGGCAGGAAGCCTACCGCCTGGTGGAGGGATGGCAGGCAAGCCTGTTGTCTGGTGAGGGGGCGGCAGGTGATTACGCCGACTGATTAGCCAGCTTAATTATCTGCCCTAATTTTTTCACATTTAGTACTTTTTTTGAATTTTTAAATATATCAAATGAGCTAAAAAGATTACAAAAAATTATATACAGCCTCCCGACGCAATGTACCTCATAATGTAATTTTTGGGTAACTTTATCCATTGTGAATGTTGCTCAAAATTCATAAAAGTTTGGTATTTTTATGAGTTTTTACATATAGCAAACGAGCTCTAAACATTACAAAATTTTATGTGAAACCTTCCGACATAGTCATAGTTAATGTGCAATTTTTTTAGAATTTTATGTGGTCTAAATTTACCACGTTTATTCGAGTTAATTTAATCATGAATTTACAAATATTTTATGGTTTTTTACAATTTTATACATTAGGAATATTTGTACAAGTAAAAGTAATTATAGTAGTACAAAAAATATATCACACTGGATGCAATATGGCTCACCTATCTGAGCCACTGCTACCTCCTCGCCGCGTCTACCTCCCCATACGTGGCCTAGTCTTCTGTTGAGCATGAGCATGTCCTGTGGGGTACGTCAATCAGTCTGGAGGTTGCGTCTCAGGTCGAAGGAGGTATGGAGACTGTTCTATTTGCTTAGTGGCCGGCGGTGGTCCAGTAGACTCAGGTGCAGTAAGCTGGGTCCAATAAGGGTCATAGTCCTCCAGCCGAGACATGGCGAACTGTGAGCCGTCCGCAATAATGTCGTGAATGAAGGAATATAAAAATCCCCCTCGTGATGCGAAGGAGCTCTCGCCTTGGCCGTACGACGTGGCAGCAAAGCCGGAGGACCTCTGCCCACTGAAGTGTCCAAACTCTAGGTATGCTATGAATGCTAAGTACTGCCCTACGTACACTGCAAACCCTGGCGCTGTGTACTGCTCTTTGGAAGTATCTAGGAGGCCTGTGTCGTCATCACCCCCACATTGAATTTGAAGCTGCAAGATAAAATGATATTAGTCACAATAAATATTCTGGATATACAATGCAAATCTCATACCTCCCGAATGTGTAGCGAAGATGAATAACGGGGAGCGGTAGTCTATGCAGGTGGTGTGGACATCAAAAGTGATGCATCTCTATGATGGACCTGTGGCGGGAGAACGCCATGATGTGAGTGGAACACAAGGCCTAATAGAAAAACAAAATGTAGATTCATACGTAAGTTACCTCCTCGTTGGTACAGTGCATGGATGATCAGCGGCTAGTACTACGATGCCAGGCAGACTCAGTACATTGCGATGGGTGGCAAGACTCGCTAGGTCGCGATAACCTAACGGGTGAGCATGGTACCCCCACTGGGTAGCTCATGTGTGCAGTGTGATCCGTGGAACAGCTGTAGTTTATGTTGTGCACTATTTTTTAGCCTACTTTCAGGATAAACTTCATAGTCTTCTACAGGGACAGTGGTGTCTCGGTGCTACTGATGGTGGCCTCTAACATGCTTGCGATGCATTGCGCCTGCTCTAACTGAAGTGACATATGAAACATGTTTAGTAACGACTAGTATAAATTTTTTTGAATGAAACAATAAGATATTTGAACTATCTTATGTTGTCATGCCACCATGAAGTGTTGTGGGGATCGATCGAGCATTGCAGACTTTCCTCATGCGTGATTTGCTTGGGGTGATTTGGTGGAGGAATGGTGAGTCTGTTGCATAACCGGGGTACGTACCACTCCAGGTACTCGTCGTATGTCTGCATATCGTACGGTCATTGCTCCATGATGATATCGAGGTGCGCCATGTCCGTCCATGTTGTCGTCCACTACTGCTCAGAGCCCGCTAGTCCAAACCAGGCCGACCAGCCCTTGATTGCCTGCATTTCCAGAATCATTGACGTTACATAGCAAGACATATAAAGTGTATATAGTAGTTGGATGGAGTTTGACTCACCGGTGTACGACTTGCGGTAGGAACTTGCCGTCTAGAGGGGGCACAGCCTGGTGCAAACTGAACCGTCGCATCACGCGCGGTGACACGTCGGCCTCCACCATATACGAGAACACCAGATGGTGTGTCATCGCCCATAGATTCGCGTCCTCCAGGCAATGCAAGGACAGCCCGTACGGTGATACACGATCCAAAAAAACTACAGTCCATGGACACCATATGACATCGCTGTCGTGCAACGACTTGAACTCATTGTGCCACAGCAAGTAGCATGTAACATCCTGATTTTTAGAGCCTTTTTAAAGCTTTTAAAATAAAATTCACCATTTTGATTTTTCTGGAATTAATTAAAGCTTAAATGGATTTTTTATGAATTAAAAGGATTCAATATGACTAAATTAAACAATAACATTTAATAGAAATATTTTATTTGGGTTCCTTGTGATTCAAAGAATTTTCTGTGATTTTTCTAGGATTTGTTCGCTATTTTCTAGAGCTCAAAGGAATTTATGGAAAATTTTGAAAATAGAAAAGCCTAAAACCAGTTGGGCCGAGCCCATTACTACTCCTCTAGCCTAGCCCGCACCCTTCCGCCTTGCCACATGTTAGCAATCGGCCGCCGCCACCGTATCCGATCTGTCTGCTCTGCCTGCCTCCGTTGCCATTAGATCGCCACGTGTCGACTATACGAGGTGTCGGCTACTGTTCATCTTCCTCCCGGGAGCTTGTTGACGTGTTCATTTTGAATTGCACCATTGTTTTCCACGCCGTCCCTGCCTCGGCGTACGTGCCCACCTCGGACTCTATGCCGTGTCCAAGCTGCCTTCTCGATGTCTGGGTATAAATAGCCGGCCACCCCTCTCAGTTTTCCATCCCGAGCTTCTACCACCCTAGTTGCTGAAGCCGCTTCTCCACCGTCATCTTCATCTTCGGCCGTCGAGCTTCGCCTCCATTCGCCATTTTTTCCTCGCCATTCCGCCGCCGCCTTTGAGTCATCGTTCAAGCCACTGCCTCTCTCCCGCCCGGCTAGCCGCAACCGTCTTGTCGGCTAGTCCGCCGCCGCCCGCTCGTTCGTGACTTTAACTCCATACTCCACCGTCTGTTGTAATCATCACCACTGTCTCCAACTACGCAATCTTTGATTAACTGAACAAGTCTTCCTGGGACCATGATTCAAACAATTGAAAAATTCAATGCGTAGAGCGTGTCGTGTTCGATGATTCCCTCGGCCGCTTTGCATAACCGCATCTTGGCAGTTGGAGCTAAATAGACTATATTGATAAGGTCAACCATAGAAGCAGAACTTGTAACACTTGACACAACCACTGTTGAGGTTGAATGGCTGAGAGAGTTTCTGTTGGACTTGCCATTGGTTGGAAACCAATACCGGCAATCCTAATGTACTGTGATAATCAAACAGTGTTGGCCAAAGTCACAAGTACAAAGGATAATATGAAGTCCTCTAGACATGTGAAGAGTTGGCTTAAATCTGTCAGAAAACTGAGAAACTCCAGAGTAATTGTTGTGAACTATATTCACACTAAGAAAAAAATCTGGCAGAACCTTTTACTAAGAGGTTAGCACGGAAAGCAATTTCTGTTGCGCCTATGGACATGGGAATGAGGCCTATTTGAGTTCCATCACAATGATAATCCATGCCTTCTTGATCGGAGATCCCATGACTTCGGTAATGGGAAAAACAAGTTGATGTTGTAACAAGAGAGTACATAATTATTGTATTCATGTCCTAATAAACAAAGTACTCTCGCCTGTATGGAATATTGGTATAAAGCCTTAATGTATCCTGTTGTCCAATTGAGAAAAAGGTATTATCCTATAGGATACCTAGAAAGAATACATCTACTTGAGCCTAACTGTGTGGTCGCAGTTCATGAGAACAGGACATTCTCTCTAGAAAGTTCATGAGCGGAAAAGGGAGCATGACCATATAACACTCTGTTTAGGTGTGGTTCATTGGTAGCTTAGTACTTATTAAGATTTTAAGTGAAATCTGGTAATGAAAAGCTGTGAATTCAAGGCATAGTCCATTTATCTACTGTGAGAAGATGAATCTTATCATTCTAGATGTAAGTTCAATCCGTACGGGACTTACACTAAAAGATGGTATATTAATAGTACTTCAGCGCAATATCTTTGAGATTTTTCTTTTACTTCTTGCTTTAGAATTGGTGGGGGATTGTTAGAAAGAAGCCCATATTAGTGAGGCTCATTTTCTATAATTCCAAAGTATGCATGATTTTGTACTATATTATTAAGGCAAGGTGGAGAAGACCAACTTATAAAATGGAGCTCTTGACACTCCTTGAATCATATGACATATGGACGAGATGGCACGAAGAGGGTTTTGGCTAAACACACACATGCACGCATGCAAGCACGCGTATTTGCACATTTTCGCATGAAAATCGCATGACTTGTGATTTATGACGTGTGACCGTGCCGTGATGTGGCGCGCCAGTTGGCAAACTAAGTCCAATTTTATTTTTGTTGAGTCATGTATCATCCCTCTCCTTTTAACTGGTCATAAGACTATTTAATTATCATCATTTGGTTTGAATGTTATCAGTTACAAGTGAATAATTGAGCAGTTATCAATAAATTATTTCAGTTCAATAGGGGGCAGTTACTAGAGAGTAATTGTACATCTATAAAAGAACTAGAGATATCCAGGCTTGGAGAACTGAACTCTTTCATTTCCATCTCACATTGTCTTCTTCCTCTCTGGTGATATTGTGCTGCTGTGCTGTGCGACCGAACCTTACCGGCCTTTCTTCTCGGCGTACACCTGGAAGGAGAGAGAGTGGCTATCTCTGAACCATTGCCTCAAAGAGTACCTGCACAGGGCGGCAACAAGGTTTCTGGGCAGCGCATTTGTGCGACCGCTCCTGCACTACGTCCTCTATGTTTCTGCATTGAATCGAGTCTGCGCTACTTTTTGTTCTTTATCATGCCTAACAATAAGTCGTTCGCATGTTTGATCGACTTTGATACTGTATTTTCTTTGCATATTTTGTAAAGTACAATAGGTAGCCTGCTATTAGTTTTGTGTTTTGTATCACTAGTTTTTTATTATATTTGTCTTCTAGTAAAATTTAGATTTAAAATAGTGCCCACATTTCCAACTGAAGTAGAGGAACACATCGCTGGGAACTCATGCGAGCAGAGGAGAAAAACACACAGCGTGCGGTGCAAAACTGCATTTACCTTTTCTGATTTTTTTTTCTCTTCTTACTAAATAGCAAAAAGACTCCAAAACTGATTACAAGATCAAATCAAACCAACTCTTTCTGAAACTTATCTGCTAACAAGGAATTCTATCCGCTAAAACAGAGGAACAAACAAGGAATTCTATCTGCTAAAACAGAGGAACAAATACCGAACTGAATCTTATCTCTATATGGAGACTACTCGGTCTCAAAACAGAAAATAACTAAGACATGACACGGTTTGACATCCTGAGCATCAGCAACACTGAAACAATACCGTGACAAGATTATTTTCATCACGAGCGAGTGAGACCTCTTGACACCCAACGCGCCGACAGCCCATCTCGTGGCAGACAGCATTCGATCGATGCATGATCGGTAGCAGACGGTAGGTGCCGTGCCCTGGGCGAGGAGAGCAAAGCGATCGATGGCAACCTGGGTAAAGGCGGCTCGACGAATTGTGCGCTGGATGCGTGTACGGTACAGCACAGTGGATTCTGACTTCCCGGTAGGGAGAAAAAAGCTACAGTAGGGAGAGTGACGGACGAAAGCTGCATTTGGTGATCTGGTGCTGTCCCAATCCGGGCGTCTTTGGGCTTAAGGATGCAAAAAATGCCCGGTTGCAGTGGACCGTCTATAGGCTAGGCCCACCCGGCTTTGTAAACGTGGTTCGGCCGTCTATAGGTTAGGCCCACCCGGCTTTTTAAACGTGGTTCGGCCGTCTATGATGGGCTTGGTATGGCGCCCCTGCAACTGACGAGGCGAGGACAATCCTTTCGGAGAAGTTGCTGTGGCTGAGGCAATGCAATGAAGCTGACAAGAATGCGAGGGCAGAGTTTGGCAAGATGGAAGTCTGGGAAAAAAGAATTGATGTAATATGTATTTTGAATGGTACCTTTCTGGAGTGTGGGTGGTAGGCTGGTAGCGGCGGTGTTGCCGTCATCTATCATGTTTATTTTTCGCGCAGAAACTTGGTTTAAACCTTGCGAACAGATTGTGAACTGCTGTGGTTTCATTAATAATAATGGATTCCGTGGTGGTAACCCCCTTTGATTCTCAATTTTTTTTGATGGGCTTGGTAGGTTGAAGTGGTGCTTGAACATAGTATATGCTTAGACAGAGCCTTGCCCTAAATTGGGCCACCATACAAATGATTGAGCATGACTGCATAAATTTAAAGAGATTAAGATTTGAAAAAGAAATCAAATACCAACAGAAAATGGTGACACTACCAAATGCATTTACCGCGGTAGATAGAATTTTAAAGGCAAAGTATACAAGCAATGAAAGTTACCAATTTACCATACCTGTGCATCTTCAGGATGATACAAACCCTATAGGATAGCTGTAAGTATATAACGACTCAACGACACGTAAGGCCCTGTTTGGCACAGCTCCACCATCAGCTCCTTGGAGTTGTTTGGAGCTGTTTTGTGCCAAACGGGGTAAAACAAAATAGCTCCACCCAAGGAGTTTCTTAAAACCTGCTGAGACAAAAGTAGCTCAACCTAAGGAACTGAAAAAAGTAGTTTCATCTGGCTCCACTTATGAAGTCAAAAAAAACAGCTCCATTTGTGGAGTGGAGCCCTGCCAAACGGGGCCTAAGTCGTACACAAATTATTGACACAATCGTTGAGGAGGAATTCCCACAGTAAGGGACATCTACGATATGATATGATGTGGCAAGACAAGGTGATAAGCTATAACAGAGTGATTACTTAACGCCCTGATTCTAGACCCTCAACGGCTTTCTTCTCGATGCTGAAATTTCCAGTGGTGACAACCACGGAGCTGACCATGGACGACGACTCCCCAAGCAAGCTCTCCATCTCTTCAGGACTCGGCTGAGCCCATGAATGCTGCACCACCTTCCCCAGCCCATCAAGCTTCTCTGCAACATCCTTCATCGTTGGTCTATTCTCACCACACATCTCCAAGCACTGCTTTGCTAACTCTGCAATCTCTTCAAGAAACTCCATATTCTCATCATTCTTGATTTGATCATCCAAAATGTCCTCAAGCTTGTCCTCCTTCATTGCAGACAGAAACCTCATCGATAGGCTCTTCTCGTGTTCAGGCGCTATGAGGTTGAAAGCCTTCTTGCCCGTGAGCAACTCCAGAAGAACAACTCCAAAGCTGTACACGTCACTCTTATCCGTTAATTGGCATGTCTGCATGTACTCTGGGTCGAGGTACCCGCAAGTTCCTTGGACGAGTGTGACGAATTGTGACTCATCCGTTGGCGCCAGGATGGAGGCGCCGAAGTCGGAGACTTTCGCCGTGTAGTCTCCGTCGAGGAGGATGTTGGAGGACTTGACGTCACCATGGCGGATCGGCGGCGATGCCCATGAGTGGAGGTATGCTAACGCCTCGGCCGACTCGTGGGCGATTCGTAAGCGAGTGGCCAAGGAGATATGCCGACCGTGGCTGCCGTGGATGAGCTGGAACAACGTGCCGTTTGGGATGAACTCGTACACCAGCATTGGGACTTCCACTTCGAGGCAACAACCTAATAGTTTAACGATGTTTTTGTGGTTTATTTGGGATAGGATTAGCATTTCTTTACCAAATTCTTTCTTCTGTTGCTCATCGATTGTCATGCATCGTTTAATGGCTACTTCCACGTTGCCCTTGAGATGTCCCTTGTAGACAGTTCCATGGCCTCCATGACCAAGGACTTGCTGTTCATCGAACCTGTTTGTGGCTTGCTGCAGTTCTTCTTCTAAGAAGATTTTGAATGCAAGACCTCGTTGTGACTTCATCTCCTCGAATAGCCGCAGACCACCATGCTGATGAAAATACTTCTGTTTGATGCGTTGTAGCTTTCGTCTTTCTTGGATCAAGTATGCACAGGTTATTGTAATCACAAGGATAACGAGTCCAACACTTGCGCCTGCATGATTATCGAAATTCAGAGTTATGATTTTGTTCGAGATGGACATAATTGCCATGTGCAGTGACCACTTCAAAGTATTTTGCTCAGGAAAAGCATGCGCAGTGAGAAAGAGAGTGGTACTAGCTGTGCCTCGTGGGCCCAACCTGGAATTTAGCCAAACACGATTTTCTTGTGTGAAAATAAAACGGCTCTATCACGTTGGATTTCTGCGATGTTGTATGATGCAAACTATGTGACTTTTCAGATTGATGTCCATGCGTGTTGTTATTAGTTCTTACTGAAGAGAGGAACCCACCCACGAAAGACACAGCCGGAAAAGCGGGTTTCTGATTTGGCATGCAAGCGCCATTCATCATGTAATATCCTGGATGGCATGAGCAGGCGAAACTCCCCGGCGTGTTCTCGCATATCCCCGGGCAAGGATAAGTAGCATTGTCAAGGCACTCATCAATATCTGAAATCAAACCACCACACTCGGTTAAACATGTAGCAGAGATAGGAAGCATAAGCAGGCCAGAACTGTACCTTTACATCCATCGTTGATGTATGGGTTGCCTTCGTATCCTTTGGAGCAATTACAACGGTAACCTCGCCCGTCACTGGAATCGACACACTGGCTGTTGCTACTAACACATGCGTAGGAGGTGGTGTTTCTTTTAGCTTCCTCACATGTATCCAGTGTTATGACCCAGTCCATGACAACCGGAGCTCGGCCCCCGTACGTGTCGTTGAACACCGTCGAGGTAAGATAAGTAGTGCTAAAGTCGAAGGCTGCAGTTTCCATCAGTGCCATGTAGCCGCTAGGACTGCTCCTCCATATTTCAGTGGTGTTGTAGTCTGAGTTGAAATAAACATTATAATACTGTATGCCTTTTGGGACATCCGCCTGGCAGCAGCCAGCGCCGGAGCATGAGCCATTCTTAGGGGTTGTATCATTGTCGCATGTAGACAAGCAACCGATTATATACTGCAAGTGTTGTCTGTTAGCCAAGAAGCAATATACAGCTTCTGCTTGATAGTAGAACTAGATACTAAGGAAGATTTGTCCCTTGTCGTGCAACTTTATTTTTCTTTATCAAATGGTCAAAGTTTGAGCCATCAAATCTACAGGGAATAAGTCCGTATGACCTATCGCAACTTTTACCAAATCTAAAAGGAATAAATTCATTAGACCCTCCACAACTATTAGAAAAACCTAAATTTCAACATCCATCTGTAAAATCGGATATTTGACCTCTCTTAACTATCAAAAGCAAGCAACATTCCCCCTCAAGACATTCCACACTGATGTTAAACCTGCGTGGAGGTAGGCAAAACATGTCGAAGTCGGTGGTGATCAAAAGGGCTTCAGCTTCTGGCTTCCGGCTTATTTTTCACTATTCATAAATTTCGTCTTTTTCTGAACTTTTGGTTTTTTATTAAGCTTTTTTGCTGGTTCTTTTTTCCCGTATTTGTTTGTATTATATGTAATGGGCTAACATATTTTTTATATTTTTTAATTTTTTAAATATAATTATGCTAAATAAGCCTATGTCAGCTACAGTGTTTTTTCAGCCAGCTACAGTGCTTTTCAGCTATAAGCCACCAAAAAAAAGCCCAAATGATCACAGCCATATATATACAAGTCAGTAAAAAAATTGAATTAAGGAAAGCCCACACGTTAGTCTCCAATGCTCCTTCATCTCCCATCTTTTGCTTCCCTATCTCTGCCTCTCCCTCCCTCCCCCCTCCACAAATCCACATCGGTGGCGTCTATCGGGCCCTTGCTGCCGGTGATCACCGCCATACACCGTCATCGAGCCCTCCACCAAGGGCTCCTTCTCCCACTTTGTGGAAGGAGGGGGAGGTAGTGCTGATGACTAGGGAGACGAGGATGTGGGGTTAGTTGGTCAGAGAAGGGGTAGGAGCTGTCGGTGATGAGGAGGATGTGGGGGGTGGAGGCACCATGGGGACTAGGGATGATGCTGTTGGCTGCAAGATCCACTCTTGCCCCTGTCGAAGCCGACCTGCCCATTCCTGGTGTCGGCCCAACTCGGTTTTTTCCTCTCCACCACCGGTCAGACCTCTCTCTCTCTCTCTCTCTCAGCCTGACTCTACAATCCTCTCTCATCCCTTTGGTCGCCCCTTGCGTTCTTCGGTAGCCATCCGTCACCGCCGGATGCCGTCTCCCTCACCGGAGAGCTCGCAAAGGTTGTACCTCACCTCCTCTTACTTTCCCTTGGTTGCCATTTCTCTTTTAGATGCTTATCTCTCAATGCCTCGAAAAGAATTCATCTTCAAGCTTCATCTTCTCCTTCTCTAAGCCGGTAAATTCTCATTTTCTACTAGCATTGCCCTTTTTTAAGTTTCCCCAATTTTTAGGGTTTGAGGTGAATGTCCTTTAATTCCTTCAAATCAATGGAAAATATTTATTGAGCAAGTAGATTGGGTGTAGATCGATGAAACTCTAGTGTGCTAATGCTTGGACTTGTGGTGGAACTAGCTACCCAAAATGTATCCTTGATTTTGTCATACACGGTCTGTCTGCTACTATGCATGCAGCTTGACTGTCAACCAGTTTGACTGGCGTGTGCACAGTGGTCTGACCGCCCTGATAGAGATCAACAGTTAGCATTTGCACTCTGAATTTTTTATTCTACCCTGAACTTTCTTTGTGGATCCTTGTGCTCTCTTTGGATAGTGACCATGTATTGTAGTGGCAAAGAGCAAACAGTAGTAGAAAGTGCAGAGGAGTAAGTGGGAATTGAGGAAAATAATGAAAGTGATGATAATGGAAATAATGATAGTGATGATGGTAATGCTAGGGATGATGATGAGGAATATGAACAAGATGATGATGATGATGAGATGTTCGAAGATGAACTAGTTGCATCGCTTCGCTATGCTGATATCAAGTAATGAAGAATATGCAATATTGAGGCACACAAATAAATTTCAATATCCCCAAAGTGCAACCGAACATTTGTTTCATATAATGTTTTAACAAGATGTGTTTCATCTAGTCTATGAGAGGAAGAAGTTGGCAAACCGCAAATAGACATCGTGTATTTATTAGTTGTGAGTTTTGCAACGGGATTGACAAAATATCGAAATACTTACAGAATGGCTCCCCAGGTAAGCGAGCGTGTTGCACCCGACGATAATAATTTTGTTATCCACGTCCGATAACCGGAAAGGTGAATTAGTGATGTTCAACGAAGCGTCTCTGTACATCATGCTGTTCGTGGACGGGTCGTACCACTGCATAGCTATGTGCGTCCTCATCCAGGCTTTGCCGTCGGGCACGGAGATCTTGGTTACCTCGATGTTCCCAGTAAAAGGCTTGCGGGTGTTGTTCACGGTCGTGCATTTGAGCTGAAAGCCTCTGCGGAACGCGCACCGCTTGCCGATGCCGAATGGGAACGGGATGTCAACGTCGCCGCACCTGGTCTGGCAACCAGGACGCCCGCCTGCCGGTGCCGGTGCACCGGCGTTGGCCAGCATCCAGACGGCCGAAAGGCAGAAAAGAAAGGGGAGCCGAGAATACTCCATGCTCAGATGTCAGTGGGTGGCGGTGTATGTGTCCGGTTGTTGTGAGCGTCCCGGCACTCGGCAGGCCTGTACAATATAAATAGATGAAGGCATGGAGCAGCCGGCCAGCCGCCAGTACCCCTCTGAAAGACTACAATTGACTTCTGACGAGCTATTAGTTTTTTCAAAGTTAGTTAATTAAAAAAATAAAAATAAGAAAAATAAATAGATAACATGGTCATATCTCTATAGATAATACAAAGGAATAAAAAAAGCCAAAAAAAAGGCTGAAATTATGAAGCAACACGTTCATTCCAGCTTCTGAAAGTTGGAAGCCACTTAAAGCGGGGTATCTGACAAACTCTAATGCACTTCACATCAGAAAGACCTGATTAAATACATCTCTTTATATTTGAGGCAGAAAGAGAATAATCTACTATGTTTATTTGATGCAATCTGATTATCCATTATAACTATTATAGTTATATATTCTATCCATTTGAAAATATAAGAATATTAATTGTTTCAAAATATAAGGCACACATGGAGATTTAATGACGTTTCTCTCGTTAGTTATCATTTATCTTCCGTCTCCCTTTAGTATTTATGAAAAAAAACATCCATGGTAACAATTTTGATATTTTCTCTCTTTTTTCAAAGACATTAACACTATGAATATCATGATCATTTCTCTATACATCGTACTCTCAAGTGTAGTTAGTCTCATCTTTGATATATCACCTAACGAACCTAACATATTTCTTTATCACCTTAAGTATAGTCATATATTAATTCTAAGATACTCTAATACCAACGACATGAAAACATTGTAAGGGAGCACATAGTTTTTGACATATTTTGCTACTACCTTTATATTCGTACAAAAAAGGAATATATTTAAAAAAGTAAAAAAATATACATACCACCTTAAAAAAGTACATATACCACTTAGATTATCTTATATACTCATATACTACATATACATAGCCTCCAATGCGCGAAAAACTTCTTATTTTATGAGATACGATATAAGGAGTAACTATACGTATATGTATGTATGTATGTATACCACTCGTTATTTTTACTCTCTCTCTCTCTCTCTCTCTATATATATATATATATATATATATATATGTGTGTGTGTGTGTGTGTATGTGTGTGTGTGTGAAGATACTCCACCGTCCATCGTAATCGTCAGCTCTCATCTCAGTTACGTAATCTTTGATTGATTGACTCAACAGTCTTCCTAGGGCCATGATTCCAACATTTGAAAGATTCAATGCCCGCGTATGTGTAGGAAGTCTTTTTCATAATCTTAGGAATATATACGTCTACTTCTCATATATTTTCTCCATCCAATAATATAAGTTTAAAGTCTATCATATGTACAGACAAAAAACATTAAATTTAAGAAAAAATTAATATCATTGGATTATACATACCCATATTTAATGGTATACTATAGCTACTTATTTATTTTTTAGTATTTGAAGTATAGGTACATGATGGAAATATTAAACAACTACACTTATCTCCACAATAGACTTGTATTGTGGACAATGCTTTTCAATAATGAGGACTTATATTGCAGGATGGATGGAGTACTACTTAAACGAATATGCTATACTTCACTATCACTTTTCATATAGAAAGCCTTTTTCCGTACTCCTAAGGTATATACTCCTATTTTTTCAATATACCATTTAAACAAATATATTATATTTCTCTATAATTTTCCCAATATATGAAGTATTTTCCATATTTATGTTAGTACATACTTTTATTTTTAGTATACCATTTATAATAGTATACCATTTAAACGAATATTATGTATGTATGTATGTATGAATACGCGTGCGCGCACGAACATACTCCACCGTCTGTCGTAATCATCACCTCAGTCTCCAAGCTACGCAATCTTTGATTGACTGAACAAGTCTTCCTGGGACCATGATTCAAACAATTGAAAAATTCAATGCGTAGAGCGTGCCGTGTTCGATGATTCCCCCGGCCGCTTTGCATACCCGCCGCTTGGCAGTCGGAGCCAAAGAAAATGCATGAACTGCATATGTCGCCACACAGGTATAAATAGAAGCTCTCTCGTCTTAGAGCAAGTACAACAATGATCTTATAGCCAAGTTAGTCAGCATTTTTACTGATGTGGAGGAGAGAAGAGAGGAGAGAGAGGAGAGCTTGGCTCTTATGCAAGCAACAAGCTAAACACGGGAGCCTATGCAGTGGTGGGTCCAGATAATAAATGTATGTGAGGAGGAGTAGGAAAGAGAATGTGAGACATGGTATCACATAATAATAAAAAAATCTTTTGTAGACAAGTAGAAGACAGATTATTGTATAACCTGGCTCTTATAACTTGGCTTATAGCCAAACACTTGGCTCTATTATTGGACTTGCTCTTATTGGGATATAAATGGTAGCAGTAATTAATTTGTATGATATAGATCATCTAAAGATTGATTTGTGTAATAGTTGTTACTCCGGTTGTGTGATCGTCTTAAGAAACATTAATGTTGGCTCACTGTTTAGGAATTGTCAACAAGTCATTAGCATTGCCGTCGACAGTGGAGGACACGCAAATTTTCCAGACTGATTTAGGGCCTGTTTGTTTCAGCTTCTGACAGCTGCAGCTACTCTCAGAATCTGCAGCTCCCTCAAACAGTCCAGATTTTCATCCAGATTCTAAGTAGCCAGAAGCTACAGAATCCAGAAAATGAATTAGTAGCCAGAAGCTGGGGTTATCCGGCTACTCCAGATTCTGACTAGCTGGATACTCACCAGCTACTTCTCAGAATCTACAGCTGAAATAAACAGGCCCTTAATTTCCAGGCTGGTACCGAGTAAATCATGCTTACCCGGCCAAGCACTAACCATGTACGTCAGTCATCGTCCGTCGACGCTCATCGATGCTTTCACTGTGGTAGCTCTCAACGACTATCTTGGCTGGTGGCCTTAATTTGTCGATGCACCAGCGGGTGAAATTTCCACCTTCTTCCGATTCCCACGAAAAATTATTGGCCGATCACCTACGCTAGATCGAATCGATCTAATCTAGATAACTAGAATCTAGAGAAGACGAAGTACGAAAATGATCAGTCGCGTTGGCTCTTCGCCTTGCAAGATGTCACAGAACCTATCCCGTCACCTACGCTGGCTGTCGCACTCATAGTTAATCTTTGTACGTAATAATCCAGATTTGTCAAAGGTTATAGTGATCACGGAATGTCTACGTCTTACACGACAAGATAGATGATAGAGTTCACATATAAATTCATATTAAATTACTTTATTTTTTATTTTAGTTATTTTATAGATAAATTTATGCATATGCTATAAATACTAGCTTTAAGATCAAGATGAAGTAGAGAAATACAGAGAAAAAATTGCCCTAAAACCATCTGTGTTCCCTCGTATGCATTTCTATGGTTGAAATCAACAGGTGGTATTAAAGCCCTGGGTTTAATCCCAATCTCTGGGCGGTACACATGGTGGCAAGAACACGACAAAGTCGTCGTTAAGAAGCAGGGCGTGTTTCTCTTCCCTCGATCCCGGCGTGTCTCATGCATGCATCATCCCGAGGCCTTCGGTCCAACACACGACAGAAAGCAACCCTCTCGAGGCATAGCAAAGCCTTCGGTCTGTACCCTTCGGTCCTTCAATCTTTTTCTCAGATTGGCACATAGCACAAAAAGCAACAAGCAATAGGCGTTCTCGTTCGGTAGCAGACAACAGTGAGTCACGTGGAGTGGGTCACTTAAAGCAGGCAGCAACGCCAGATAGGAGAGAGAAAAAGAGAATCAAAGCCAGCGGAGCATGTTGAAGTAGATGTTGAGGCACATGCAATCTGAGTCACCAATTCGACACTTCGACGAAGGTTCCATCGATGGGGTGATGGCAAAAAAGGACAACAATATTTCACTACAATATCTTTTGCTCATATGAAACAACTATGCCACGTGATCATTAAAGATGTGTGTCAACCTTCAGGGGTAAGGCGTGTGGAACGCCATAGCAAAAGATGACATTGACGAATGGAGGAGTACAATGGCTATCACTGCCATCTATCAAAGCGTACTGGAGGACGTGCTCCTGATGTTGGCTGGGAAGGACTCTACCAAGGATGCGTGAGAGACACTCAGGACGATGCACATGGGCATAGATCATGTCAAGGAGGCAGATATCCAAACTTTGAGGAATGACTTTGAGGTGAAGTGGTGGATGATTTTGCCATGAAGCTAACGACGATCGCTAATAGCATCCGAGCGTTGGTCCAGCAGGTGGAGGAGACCACCATCATCCGTAAATTTCTCTGAGCAATTTTGGCAAAATTCTTGTCAATCGTAATGTTGATCGAGCAATTCAATGATCTAAAGAGGAACTGGTCAGTCGCCTTGAAGCCTTTGAGGAGAGGGTTCAAAGCTACGGTGATAAAGAGGAGAACCAGCATTTATTGCTCATACACTTAGAGTGAATGGCATGCATGAAGAATAAAAGAGGAGGGGAGTCTTTCTTCAACTCGAAGGGACACGGCGGTAGTGGTAGCAAAAGGCGTGGGCACTGAAGAGGATGTGGTAATGGCCGTGGACGTTGCAAGGGTGGCTATGTTGACAACTCACCATCTGCTAATGTCAACCGTGGCTTTGGAGGTGGCAAGGATAAAAACAAGATCAAGTGCTTTAACTATGATGTTTACAGCTACTATACATCTGAATGTTGTAAACCTTGCCGCAAACATGATCAGGATGAGGAAGCTAATCTAACCTGAGCACAGGACAATGACCTTGCCTTACTCCTTTTCGTATGTATGCAGAAGCCGCGTGACATTATTGATGAATGAGAAGGTGACACCAAGGCTGCGCATTGATAGCGAGGCGCATCTCATGTCCAACGAGTGGTACCTAGGCAACAGTGCCAGCAACCACATGATGGGTCTGTGGTCTGTGTTCAATGAGCTAGATGAAAAACTCTATGGACAAGTTTGATTCAGTGACAGATCAACAGTGGAGATCAAAGAGAAGGTGTCAATCCTTCTCCAGTGCAAAAATAGATAAGAACGTGTATTATTTGAGGTATATTTCATTCTAAGCCTTTGCAACAACATCATTAGCCTTAGACAGCTAGCAGAAGATGGTTGTAAGGTGGGTTTGTACCATGCACAGTTGTGGATCTATGAGCGTAGCACCAGACTCCTCGTGAAGGTAAAAAGATCTAATAACCAGCTATACAAGATTATGCTGGAGTTAAGAAACCTGATGTGTTTGATGGCCAGTTTGAAGGAGCCTATAAGGCAGTGGCATGCACAGTTAGGGCATGTGAACTTTCATGCCCTAAAGCAAATGGTAGAACAGGAGATGGCATTAGGCTTGCCCAAAATTGATCACCTAACGAAACTGTGTGAAAGTTGTTTGGTGGCCAAGCAAACGAGAAGTTGATTCCATCATAGGCGTACCATCGAGTGGAGAAGCAGTTGGAACTTATACACATGGATTTATGAGGGTCCACATCTCCACAAACACATGTTGGTAACAAGTACTTTATATTCTTCGTTGATGATTTTAGCAAATATATGTCGGTGCACATGTCAAGAACGAGCGTGTGCTCAAGGTGAAGGTCCTTAGATCAAATTGTAGAGGCGAGTTTTTGTTACGTGAATTCGGCACATTCTGCCATGCCAAAGGGATAGCACGACACTTTACGGCACCATATTCACCACGATAGAACAATGTTGTAGAACGCCATAATTGTATCGTGCTGTCCATGATGAGGAGTTTACTCAAGAGCAAACATGTACCTGCAGTAATGCAGGGGATGCAGTATTTGTTATACAGCCCTAATGCCCATGAAAATATAGTTGTATTTGTTATAGAATTGTACCTGCTATAAAATCTTTATTCGATGAATTCACACCGTTATAATTCGGCCTCACAAAAATGTGCGATGTAGACCATTGTCTATTAACATCTATTCATGAGAGAATTTCTAGAAGTTTTCTTTTTTATGAATCAATGTGAGATTTTTTTTAACTCTCAAAGTGAAGGAGGTGCCTCGATCTCACTACTTATCTATATTTAGGGATTGTCTAGATATCATCTAATTTATTTTTATAAACAATCAGTGGATTATTATTATTATTGTTATTGTTGTTGTTGTTATTATTATTATTATTATTATTATTATTATTATTATTATTATTATTATTATTATTATTATTATTATTATTATTATTATTATTATTGGATTGAATTCCAACTGCCCACCTTTCTCCCCTTTGCTATGTAATGTGATGCCCACATTGGATCCAATCCTAATCGATGCCAACTAGCAGCAGCATGAGTCTAAGCATCACCTGTGCTATCTCTGAACCGACCTCCTCCTAACCAGTGCCAGAATGCCCTGCCATTGCTGCCTCCTGCAACGGTCAACAACATCGAGGGCAGCGCCAATGACATTCGCCTCCTCTACCACCGCCACGTCCCTCGCCGTCTCCTCCAACATAGCCTTTGACCTTCTCCATCTCTAGTGGCTCACCGTCGTTGGATCTGATGCACCGACCACCTCACGACATGAGAACATTTCGAGCACTCCTAACATATTCGGTGTTACTGGTGCTCTCGTTGCTCGAAAAATGTTTCAAATAGTTACAAAAAATTCCAAAACAATTTTCACAGATAGGGTATGATATACCTATCACTCCATGAAGTCTCAAATCCAAATACGATTTGCACAATGAGAAACAAAAAAAAGACAAGATCAGCTGAAAAGAAAATCTGAAACAAAAAAAAGGAAAAAGATAAAGCTACTATTCACTAAAATTTATCTTTTTTGTTTCTAAATATCCAAATGATTTAAATTGAATTTGGATATGAAATTTCATGAAGTCATAGATTATATCATACCCTATCTCTGTAAATTGTTTTGGATTTTTTCATAAATATTTGAACCATTTTTTTTTGAGCAATGGGAGCACCGGTAAACACCAAATATGTTGGGAGAACTAGAAACCATCCCCTAACTTGACTTTTGTATCTAGTTATATACTATAGCTGTTACAATTACATGGTACTAACAAATGCAACTTATAGGTATTATAGTTATAGGATACTCCTCCCAATAATAAATGAGTGATGTCTTGTACATCGACACGGTCCCACAATATCACTTTAACTACCAATTTCTATTGTAACTAGCCAATTGGTCCATGCAATTGCATGATGTAGTGTTATAGAGCACAAAGATAATCTTTGTGCAATTCTAAATGTTTGAAATTCCTATTTTGTAAATAAAATTTAAATTTAGAATATTACCAATGTAGTCTTCTTTCTTTCTTTCTTTTCCATTCCAGAGCCTTTGTTGTAGTTATAGAAGCTTTCTATAGGTTTGTACTAGTATTGGATTCATAGGGGCTAGAGCAGCTATGCGACCATCATAAATATATACTTCCTTCATTTCTTTTGTATGTGATTTTAGAATGTGTGCATGTAACCTTTTAAAATTTTGACTTCTGATATATACAAAAGTATTTGAATTTGTCACATAGAAATAATATTACTAGATTTGTCATAAAAAATGTTATAAAGCACACAGCATAAAGTAGAGGACTAAAAGAATGGGGGGACACGGATTTACCATGGAAACCCTTGTGGGAAAACTTTGGACGCACAACCAACATTGTTTTTTTTAATGCCTCAAAATTTGGATACTTGCAAGTCTCCACCTTGGACTCCATATGCGCGGCCGAATAATTGCCAAGAACGATCCAATAGATCTAGCCACAATAACCCAAAGTAGACAATGGATCGTCAAAGAAATTATCAATGTTTAATCCCGCATAGAGGCTACTAATAGGCACAACAACCTGAATTACAATGAAATCCACCTCCAACAAAAAAAAACATGCAAAGCTGGCAACATAGCTTCTTAATGGAAGATGATGATCAACTGACATATAAGATCATTGATGGAGATGGCGCAACACAACGCCATGGCATGGCACCGGGTGGAGCAGGCAATGGTGCTGATGAACTTGGTGTTAGAATAGTCGCTGAGGTAGAACGCAAATTGATGCTCAGTATGAAGTCGAGTTGTTGAACCGAGTCAAGGGGAGTCAAAATTGCCAAGTTGAGGATACTGAAATCTACTGATATAATTCTTTGCGTGTATTTACCAGTAAACTGTAAACTTCTTGGTACATCTTCTATGTACGCAAATCAGAATTGTTAAAATCTTCCTAGTAGCCTTCTTAGAGCAAGTATAATAAGAGGCTGTTAGTAGGCTGTATGCTGAGGTGGAGGAGAGAGAGGAGGAGAGAGAAGAGAGGTGGGCTGTAAGTTTACAACCAGCTGAAGCACAAGAACCAAGAAACTTTGTGAGAGAAAGGGGTGGGTCATACAGCCTTCAGCTGACTGTAAACTACTATATGAATGGGCTGATAAGTGGACTGTAAGTGTCCATACAGCCAGCTGAAGGCTATATTATTAGCCTTGCTCTTAGGGCGCACCTAGCAAATTCAGCCAAAATTAAGCAAGCCAACGGAATCTCTACCTTTACTGCTGCTCGGGTTCTGTGTTACTCTATGTAACGTGCTCAGGCCCTGGACTAGACACTTGCTTCTTGGGACGTGATTGGCTATTTTGCCTACATCTGTCGTTGCACCAATTTATTTTGCTTTCGAGGCGACATGGTTTGAGAGTCCCGATATGCCTCAGCTTCAGATTCAAAGATCTCTTCGAGCTCGGTCTATGAGGAAAAATCGCCAACTCGATGGATCAATCGGGTGATTTTTTTCAAAATCTCCCATGCGCTGCCTCCTGTGGATACCGTTCCTGATGTTGATGCCATGTCCTGATGCTACACAGATGACGCCTGTAGCACCCCACATACAGCTAATCTGGGATACTACTATGGAACATCGTCGCCAAAATAAAGAATAAATAATAACAACAACAATAGAAATTACAAGGAAAGCAAAACCTTAAGGTACTTTAATAGAGACTCAACAGAAGCTGAAATAAATGTTTGAAATATGGGACCGATCCACTTCTAACCAAATGGAAAATAAATAAAATAACATGAATAGTGGCAAGCCACAGTGCTGATAACTTGAGTACTCCCACCCATACATGTTGCTATCACTCCACTGGCCTTTTACCTGATAATGGAAAGAGCAAGCGTGAGATTTGAAAATCTCAGCAAGTACCCAACAACGGTCACAACACGGTAAGTAAAGGACAGGTAAGTAATCAAGGTATGAGAAGGATAAACAATGAAAGCAAGTAATTGTCACAGGTTAAAACAATGGACTTAGGTTACCAGAACACTGACATAGATTGGAGATAGAGTTTGCAGAAACAGTGTAATTAGAGATAATTATGATTTAGCAAGAAACAACATGTTATAGAAAGTTTGGCAAGTTATAGTAAGTTATAGCAATGGCGCCGGCGACCACTCCTCATATACTCGGTTATATGAGAATAGCTAGGCACACATTTGTTCTCGATTGTATAACCACTGACGGGGTGTAATATCCTGTATAATGAGAATGTACGGCCTCTCGTATGTTACTAGGTGGGTGAAAATCTCCTCTATATGTAGGTAATTCCGGGCCAGGTAACCGTCATCTCTTTTATTAATGAGTTAACCATAGTGTAATTAGGAAGTTAAGGGTGAAATAAGGTAAAGTTATGAGAGAGGAAGGTTGATACAGTTGAGAATAGAGAGACTTGATTTGTGATACGACACGATGGGAAATGATGGTATGATAATAGCGTACTAGACCTTGTTCTAAAGAAGGTATTAAAATAAGACATATAAGAGTTGTCAAACATACAATTTTTATTAAATGATAAGTGATTATTGGTCAGATTAATGGCACTATAATAAATCCGCCGAGGCTCACAATCAACCCTATGCAAACAAAGGATTATGGAAGCGAAGCATATAGATAAATCGCCCAAGGTTAAAAGATTACTAGTGGTTGTCCTTAAATTTGAACATGCTTATACGCTACCCCCATCAGTATTTTAAGCATTTATTCCCATCCCTAAATAAAACATGAATTGTTTATTTGAGCATTACGCCAACTACAATTGTACAGCACTAGCTAGCCCAGCGCATCAAAATATACCCAATCTACCCATAACATACAACCGACAATCAATACAATGAAACAATCGGATATTATGCTAATGGCAACAGTTAATCATGGAATAGTAATGTGTGAAAAGGACAGGTTATGACCGCGAGGTACCTGCCTTGAGCACGCTCAACAGACACGCTGCACGATAGATCCGAAATGCGCAACTGCCCAACTGCTCCCTCAATAGCTGCGTGCGAATCTACAGGATGGAATGGAAGGCAACCGATCAGGCACAGATGAATTTGATAAAGGAATAACAAGAGACGAACTTGATTAAAGAGAAAACAGGTTCGCAAGCCCTACGGCCAAGCGAAACGCCATTCGGCCGCGCAAAATCACATTCGGCCGCTCGAAATCGCATTCGGTCGCACGAACGGCCGTTCGGCCGCTCCCTGGTCACCGGCCACTGGTCGCTGCCGGTCGCCGACCGTTGCCATGCGCCGCCGTGGGTCGGCCACCGCTGCTGCACCGCACCGCCGACCGCTCCCGCGCCTACGGCCTCCACTGCGCTCACAGCCGCGTGTGCGTG
The DNA here is from genome assembly GCA_017311315.1 of Dendrocalamus latiflorus. Lineage (NCBI taxonomy): Eukaryota > Viridiplantae > Streptophyta > Magnoliopsida > Poales > Poaceae > Dendrocalamus > Dendrocalamus latiflorus. Next base: position 33,318,273 of record CM029657.1, read on the forward strand.
CGCGCTGCTGCCAGCCGCCGCCGTGCCCACGGCCGTGTGTGCGTGCGTGTGCGCGCTGCCGTCGGCTGGCCGCCGCACCCGCAGCCGTGCCACGCCGCCAGAGTCGCTGCTGCCGCACGCGTGAGAGAGGAGAGAGAGAAATAGTAGATGGAAAAGACCTGGATCTAGAAAAGCTGCGTGCGGAAAAGAATAGGGTGGTCCCCCTTTTTAAGGCCATGTCCAGATTAGGGTTTTATTTTTATTTTATTATTTTTTGTCTTTATTTTATTTTTTCTGAGTGCTATAACGCCGCACAATGGCCATCTCTAGCGGTGGCTTGATTTGAAACCTCGTACTCTGATATCATTTATTATAAAACATATGATAAAAAGTAGAGGATCAAAAGAACATGAGATATAGATTTAATGTGGAAACCTTTACAGAAAAAAAAGCACAGACGCATGAAGGTGGAATATCACTATATAAGGAGAGATTACAATAAGACTCTTGTCTTCCATATGGTCTACAAAGTATATTTATATTGATTACTATATGAAAAGAATTCCATGTTGGAAACGAAAAGAAACAAGATTCGGATCAGAAACTCAATAAATACTTTCATATAATTATACTTTGAATAATTTTTGCTAATGTATAATTTAAAAATATAATGATCAAAGATATTATATTAAAGATCACATGATGTTCAAAATGACAAAGAACAGAGGCAGTACGTCTGAATCACGAAGGACTTGCACTTGCCCCGTCTTCCAAGCAAAACCGCACAGGTTAGAAAGAGATACTCCATGTCCGTCGTAATCATCAGCTCTGAGCTACGGAAGAGTTTGGTTGACTGACCGAGTCTTCGTGGGACCATGATTCAAAAATTGAGAGGTTCCAGTACGTAGAGCGGGAATGCGTGCCCGATTATTAAACGTCTTCTTGGGATATTGATCTAAAGATTTATTTGTGTGACAGTTGTTAGGTGTGAAATCGTCTTAAGAAATATTAATGTTGATTCACTGCCTAGAAATTGACAAGAAATCGTTGGCATCATACTTACCCGGCCAACTTGAAAGTTAATTTTTTTCCGAAATTGTTTCGATTTCCTGATAGGTACCGAGAGTAAATCATGCTTACTCGACACATGCATTGACCACGTACGTCAGTCATCCTCCACCGATGCTTTCACTGCAGTAGTTCTCAACGACTGGCCATCTTGTCGACGCAGACTGATCGGCCGCGTTGTCTCTTTCTAGCTTTGCAAAATGCCAAGAGCCCAAGACCCAATCCCGTCACCTACGCTGGGGTCTCGCACTCGCGGAGTTAAATCCTATCGGTATGAACACACACCGTGTGTGAGCAGTGAGGGCATCATGTTGCATTCTGCTAGATATTTTAACGCAGACAAGTACGTCTGGAGAATTAGTCATGGAGATGTTGTACTAGTTGTGATGTAGAAGCATGTTTGAACTATCACAATTCTACCTAGACACAGACGCATGATTCTCGAATATATTTAAAATAATCTTGATTTAGAGTTTAAATCGAGTTTGAGATACAGTGGAGCCCATTTCTATATGTATTTAAGTTGAAATCATGACTAATTAGAAGTTCCAGTACATATGTTAGTCGAAGATTAACTATATAATAAATAAGTTTGTAGCCAATTTTATAGGAGAAAGAAGATAATAGAGAAATTTAGAAAACTCGGCTATGCAATTGCGGTCGGGGATAATTTTTCTATATACTCTTTATTTATTTTTCTTCTATTATGAATTTATGCAATATATGAGTTTTTCGTAGAGGGTGGACCAATAATTGGTATCAGGGTTGAAACCAATGTCCTGGGCGGCACGCACGGAAAAATCGCCGGATTTTTTTCCTCGGTCCTGGCGTGTCCCGCGGCGCAAGATTGCAGCAGAGCGCGCCGTCCCGATCGCAGCGCAGCGTTCTGTTCCCTTGGTCGAAAGGCTTCGCACAATGTTCTGTCCTTCGGTCCAGCGCACGCCACGCTTCAGTTGGCAGGCAGCGGCACTTGTCCCTTGCGCCATGGCAGCAAAAGTCGCTAGGAAAAGAAAGCGAAGTCCAGCCATTTCTAGCGCTCGCGCTCCCTGTAATTTTAGATTTAGCCCCGGCGAAATGGCAAATATGGTCTCTTGATGCGCTTGGAGACCACGACAGAGAGATGACGCGTCTGAGGGCCGCGTGAACCGGAGGTGGCGCGGTCACTCCGATCTGACCTGACCGCCTTGCTTGCTTGCCTCCTGTTTAAAACCGGCATCCCTTCAATTACCAATAGTCACACATCATTGCCTCGGGCCAGTTTTAAAGTTAACTACTCAACCCAAAGCTACCGATTTGCATGCATGGTTGCCGTTTTATCACAAGCACATGACACATGATTAACCCCCTCAGCTTTTACTACTTTGCATCCACAATAGGTAAAAGCATACCTATGAACATAGCTAGTCACCTTACCTAGTCCCTATGTGTATGCACACCTGTCCAATGGGCCGAGCCAGGCCTGACATGGCACAGGCCCGATGCAAACACGATTTGTTTAGGCACGACCCGTTTGCCCATTTAGGCCAACCAAATAAACGGGTCGTGATGTGCTAGCCCACAGGCCGCGGTCTAAGCCCAGGCACGGCCCACGATCGTGCCGTGTCGGTACAGGTATGGTTAGGGCTTAATGGGCTATGCCAGCACGGTCAGCCTGTTAAGCCGGGAAAAAGAGAAAAAAAAATCAGAAAATTGTAGAAAATTATGAAAAAATGTAGAAAAATTGTAGAAAATTAAGAAAAATTATAGAAAATTATAGACATGTTAATCATCAAGGTAATTAGTTTTTAATGATATAATGAGCTTTATAATTTGTTAAATTACATGGGATGGCTGCCTCGTTAAAAACTTTACCAAGTAAAAAACTTAACTTGAGAAAACATTGATAAAAAAAGAGTACAGCCTATAAAGCTCACAACTACATTTGAAGAAAGATATTGAAAATCCTATTCATTGCTATGTAGATATATATTCTCAAAAGATTCTTCTAAGTCTCTATTCTTTGCAGTATGTTGGGGTTTTGATTCAGTTTGTTCCCAGCCTTTGACGGTCAAAAGAATTTCGACTATCTCGTTTGAGAGACTTGTTCGTCGCTCCTCGTTTATTCTTCCAAATAGACTGAAGGCTGACTCCAAGGAGACTGTAGAGACAGAAACAGTCAACACATCCCATGCTAATATGGATAGTACTGGATATGTCACTTTCTGGGTTTGCAACCATGAGAGGATGTTCAACTCTTGCTCGAAGCTGATGTTATCACTGTTGAGATAGCTTGATAGGTCTCCAGTGCTTTGTCGCCTTCCTACTCCTGACTGATATGTACCTATATCTGCACAAGAATCTCTAGAGAAAAAACCAAAAATCTTACCCCTTGCATACCTCATATACCTCATTTAATTTATCCTTAACTACTATTATCTCTTTTGCAGCTCTCAGAAAATTGTTTGAAGATTTTTGAATTTTCTGAATTTAGCACGAATTTTCCACTAATTTTACCAAATTTGCGCAAACACTATCGGTTTTTCACAGCTAAACAGAGAGATGAGAGTCAGGTTTGAGGTGTGGAGAATGGAGGCTGGATGCCCCCTATTTATAGAAAAAATTCCATATATATATATTTAAATTTTTTGCTATTTTTTTTCTAATTTTTTACACCCAACAGTCAAAAAAGGCTATATTCGATAGGCTGAACCGTGCCATGCCGACACAGCCCACGACTATAAATAGGCTGTGCCATGCTGGCCTGCCGTGCCGCCCTCTCGGCACAAGCACGGCATGGTCCACAGGGCCGTGTCGTGCTTGGACCGGGCCAATAATATGAGATCACAGGCTGGCACGGTAAGGCTTAGCTCACTAGCCACCTCTATGTGCATGGCTCTTCCTGCACGGTACCTCCTTGGCGCGATGCCCAAGCACGCCACCTTCGGTTTGTGCGGCCGTCAGATGCGCCAAGCGGCTAAATTTGCTATTTTACCGTGACGGGACCAAATCTAGAATTACAGGAGCACGGTGCAGAAATGGCTAGAACTCAAACAAAGCAGACAGAACAAGACAGGAAAGAGAAAAGGCAGCATCAGGGAGAGAGAAAAGGCAGCACCAGGTGACCAAGGAGGGTATCAAGTTCGATTGCTGGAGACTTTGAGACTGCTGTTGCACGATTCCCTCTTTCCCTGTGAAACAGGGCGAATTGTAGCAGAGAGAGAACAGTAGCGGCGGGTTTTTTCACCTCGGTCCAATCGGTGTTTTCGATCCGAGCCTTCCGGCGGCAGAAATCGAGCTGTCTAGGGGGCGACAACAAAAAGCAACGCTTTGGTTTCTCGGTCCAAGTGAAAAAATATAATTAACGCCATTACCAACCATCAGAATTAACGCGGTTGCGAGGTAATGATATTTGCTCTAAAGGAACAATCAACTCGCACATGATAACTGCAAGGTATATGTTTTTATGCTTTTCTCAATAGTGATTTGTGTAATTAATTATGTTTATTTGGTCTGACAGATTGGCTTTAATTGAATTGAATAGCAAAGCGACTTATGAACCGTTTCTGTCAAGCAGTATCTGAGTTTGAACAAAAGCACACCCCAAATCATGATAATAGGATTCTGTTACAACTTTGATCCCAGGCGAAAACGTACACATCGCAAATAATCTGAGAGAACACCGAAGAAATTTCTGAATTTCTTTATTCTCTTATTTGCTCCCCCTCTTTCTTGCTTTTCTTCTCTTGGATACAAAACTGGGTACAAGTCTCCCTAATATATAGGGATAAAACTCTCATACTCTTATTCCGATTCGGACTTCAAATTGGACTCAACTTCAACTTGAGTTATACTTGAAAACGGACTCTACTACGACATGTACTCTAAGTCAAAATTATTTCTAACAATCTCCCCCTTAATCTTGACTTGACACACTCTAATTTTAGTCTCAATACATTATGAACTACCAACCACGCCTCCACATGAAGCGTTCTACATGCAAGCTACATGTAGGAACCCAACTCAACTGGTACGGGTCCATCCAGATGAAAAGATTCTAAAACTATTGATGTAGTCGGACTCAACTACGACTTACTAAACTCATAATTTGACACGGAACGGTGACATATCTCCTCGACGTTTCGATCACAACACGGTTTACTTGAGTTTGGACGGCGAACGCATCTTCTCAACGTCCAACACTCCTTGAGCCTTCATGTGCACCCTCATCTTGATTGCCCATGCTGCATAATTGCTCGTCGTGAACATCGGATAATGCAGCGAGACAATGGAACTCTCCTTCGCCATCATACCGGATGATGCCTTGTCACCGGCGACACCACTTCTCGGAGAACGCGACATGATCTTGAGCACATGTCAAGATCTTGGGCTACTTTGAAGTAGCTCTTGGACCGAGGGAATGGAAGGACGTACCGCGCACTTCTTTTTCCCGGGAGAGCTGCGCGAAGATGAGTGACGTGCACCTCAGGAGCGCCGTGTGAGACGCGCTGAAAACAGAATCGCCGAGACGATTTTTCCAGCGACTCGCTTCTCGCCTAGGCTCTGATACCACTTGTTACAACTTTGATCTCAGGAGAAAACGCACACATCGCAAATAATCTGAGAGAACACCGAAGAAATTTCTGAATTTCTTTATTCTCTTATTTGCTCCCCCTCTTTCTTGCTTTTCTTCTCTTGGATACAAAACTGGGTACAAGTCTCCCCAATATATAGGGATAAAACTCTCCTACTCCTATTCCGATTCGGACTTCAAATTGGACTCAACTTCAACTTGAGTTATACTTGAAAACGGACTCTACTACGACATATACTCTAAGTCAAGATTATTTCTAACAGATTCAATAGTTTGCCATAATAAGAGATGACCAAACGCTTACAATTGTTCTTAATTCAACCCACTTAATAATTTATTTGAGGTTCTGTGTTCTACACTTCTATGTGAATTACAACAGATAGGCTGTCCAAATGCGAGCAGCTGAAAATACACCTATAATCATTACTGATCCTAACCCCTCAGGAGATGTTGATTGCATGTTAGCAATTGTTATTTGATTAAAAGTTGCATCAATTATAAGATAATTACCTTAATAGATAAACTCCAAAGTACACAAGCAATGAAAACCACTACCTCGCCCTTGCAACTTCAGAACAATACAATCACATATGGTGACACATTAAGTTTTACGGCCCAGGAGCACGGCACGCACTTTTCTGCCGTGCGCAGGACATATCAGGCATCGAACAACCCATCTTCTTGGAAGTATCCCCAATATCTACAATTCAATCCATCTGACCGCAGGCGTCACAATTCCGAACCGGCGGCGCCAGCCACAGACCATGAATGTCTAAAACTGGAAGCACAACCACTGCCCTTCGCCCTCCCGCCACCGAGCGGAATTCGAATCGGCATTGTCTTTTCCATTCCAAACATTGATAATTTTACATATATCAATTTGCCTGCGTCTGCCGGCAAACCATTCGATAAAGAACTACCGTTCATTCGTTCTTCCGGACTGAATGCGGTGGAACAGCAGTACAGCAGGAGCCAAACATTTCCACACTTCCGCCGTGGACTCCATGACCAGGGGTGGATGCAGTACAGGGATGTGGGTGTACATATGTACATTCAATTTTTTTTTGCAAAATACCCATATATAGTAGGTATATTAGATGTATATACTACTAACTAGGCTCATTACTGCGTATTTCAACCTCCACTTGATTTCAACCCATCCCACGTACTCCCTCTCCATTCACACCTGTCTAAGGCCCAAGCAGAAGCAACAACCCAAGTGTTCTGTGGGCTAGGGTGCGGTGGTGGCGGGACAAGGAGAAGAAGGCGGCGACCGGCAGGGTATGAAGCAACGCAAAAACATCAGACAGCAACTGAGCATAAGGCAGCTACACATGTGCATGTAATTTTTCTTAATTATTTTTTTAATTTTTTAATTATTTGAGATGTTGTTTGTAATAGGAACAATATGTACTTTGTTTTTTTGTATGTATTTTGTTTTTTTTTGCTATCGTGACCCCTTATATTTTACGTTGAAAAACATTTTTATAATCCTGAACACTCATTCTGGATGTTGACTCCATCTACATGAAAAGGAAGCAACCCACCACGTCTGTTTATTGCGATGTGGCTTTCTTCTTTCCTTGAATGAAGCACAAGGAAGACATGACCAACATCCAATCCAACACTATTACAAGCACGATTATCCTAATTTACCGGCTGGCGGCTGCCCTGGCGTCGAACAACAAAGAGCTTAAAAAACGAATCTCGATCATTAAGCTTGCCGATTCGACTAAATTAACTGACTGCATCATTAAGCAACTCTAGCTCCTCTATCGCTTATTCCCTGAAAGAATGAAAAGTATTGAGTTGCGGAAGTGAATAGTACTTCATACACTCTTGGAATGACTGTTTAACCGAACTCCAACTGGGCTTACAGTAGTTTTCTTTTAAGGTTCTCGAAGTTTTCTAGACAAACTAGTTGGCGACAAGTCAATTGTTAGAAATTGGCCTATTTGAGCATGGTCCATTTCCTTAATTCCAAAGTATTCATGGTTTAATACCATATTACTAAGACAGGGTGAGGAAGGCCGATTTATAAGGTGAAATCCTCATCACTCCTTGAATATGGATAGAGATGGTATGAGAAGGATTCTACCGTTGTGTGCCTGCGCCGCCGCGCGCCGCGCGCCCTTGCCGCTGTGTGCCCGTGCCGCCTCACGCCGAGCCGCTTCGCGCCCGCACAGCCTCACGCTGAGCCGCTTGGTGCCGCACCGCTTGGCGCCGCGCCGCCTCGCGCCGCTAACCGCGTGGCCCCTCACCGCTAGACGTTGCCTTCGGCGCCGCCCTGCCATGGCCAGCCGCCACCGCGTGCTCGCTCACGCACTGCCGCATACTCGCCTGCGTGCCTGCCCTTGTCGCCAGCTGTCGGCGCCACCAGCGCCGCCGCCACACGCGATGCAGCCACCGCTGGGGTCCTTGCGTCACCGCTCGGGGGAGAGAGAGAGTTGAGGGCACATTGGTTAGGTTAGAGAGAGAGATATATAACGGGAGAGAGAGATTAGGGATATATTTTTTTTGGGTGCTACATATGTATTGATTTACATGTTAGCAATTATGATTTGATCAACGTGAGTATCGAATAAAAGGTGCACAAAGTATCAAACACAGATGCTATGGCAGACAGATTTTGAAAATCCAAAGTACAATAGTGATGACTGATGAAAGCATTTACCGTATAAATCTTACACAAATCTTTGCATAGCCGAGGAGGCACCTATGGTAAACGGATATCAATGATATGGTACAATGTAATGAGATATAGTATACGATATATTGATTAACGCCTTAATTCTTGTCCCATGTAATGAGATGTGATATATGCAATATAGTGATTAAAGCCCTGATTCTAGATCCATAACAGGTTTCTACTCAATGCTGAAATTTTCTGTACTGACAACCTCTGAGCTGACAGTGGACGACTCCCCAAGCAAGCTCTCCATCTCTTCAGGACTTTGCTGCGCCCACGGATGTTGCACCACTCTTCTCAACCTATCAAGCTTCTCCGAAACTTCCTTCATCGATGGCCTATTCTCACCACACATCTCCAAGCACTGCTTTGCTAACTCTGCAATCTCCTCAAGAAACTCCATGTTCTCGTCGCTCTTGATCTGATCATCCAAGATCTCCTCAAGCTTGTTCTCCTTCATGGTAGACAGAAACCTCATCGATAGGCTCTTCTCGTGTTCAGGTGCTTCGAGGTTGAAAGCCTTCTGAGAGACCATGTGGTCGTGCTCCATGAGAGTGATGAATAATTGACAAAGATTTAGGTCAGTCGAGTTTGGATTGAGTGGTTCGGAGTCGAGTCGTTGCGTGGCGCAATCGGGCTCGGTCGGACTTTGGTCAAATCTGGTCATTTAGGTTTAGGATGCATATTCTAATGTTTTGACAGGTTTTGACTTCATCTATGGTAAGTGTATTGGTATTTACGCTTTCATGTGTCGAGCGGTACTATTTGACGTGTTCTCTTGTCTGTGTGACTGCAGGACGTCGAGTTGGAGTCGTGGCGAGACACAGTGGACCGGACTAGGCGCAGGTGGCGCTGAGGTCAGAACGGTCGGGATGTGTCGAAGACGACGTGGACTCGAGGTGGTTGCGAGGCGTGCGAGGCAAGGAGTGCGGAAGCTTCCCGGAAGGTGCAGAAGGGGCGAATCGGGAAATTCGCAAGGCTGCACAAGCGGGACCGGGCTCCGTTGGACGTAGCGGGCGTAACGGGGCGGAGACCCGTTAGCCAGGCAGCTATAAAAGGAGAGGAGGGGCTGCATGCCCTCCTTGAGCACTTGTAGGGAATTAGGGTTTACACTAGTCAAAAGAGGCTTTAGGAAGGTTGCTTCCTTTAGCTCTTTAGTTGGTGTGAGTTGGTGGAGGCAGAGCGTGCTCCCTCTGTAGCTTCATCGATGGTTTCTATGTGAGCTCCTCTCTTTGTGTGTTCTTCCTCCCAAGTTGCATGTGTGGCACTTGGTGTTCTTGAGGATTGAGAGGAGAGGGATTGAGTTGAGAGCTTGTAATCTTTCCTTTGTATCAAGTCAGGGTATCGGGACTCCTCTGTATTGCTAACATATCTGCAAAGTCTCTTAGCCATAGGATCAAAGGTTTGGAAGCAATTTGATTTTTGGCTCGGGTTGTGCAAAAATTCAGATTTTTACCCATAATCTGAAATTCTTGCTTCTTGGTTTGATTCTCTTGTTTCCCAAGGTCCCCTTACTATTTAGTATGTTGTAGTAAGGTCTTGGATCAAAAAGATTGAGAGCAAGCCTTCTTTTTAGCCAAAAATCCGAAGTCTCAAAGTTTCAGCCTGAAAATCTTGTTTGCTGTTTTTCTCGAGAGGTACTACCGCTCCTGGAGAGGTACTACCGCTCGGCTCAGCGGTACTACCGCTCATGTTCGGACCAGTCCGATCGGGAGCGATGAGACGTTCGGACGGTCCGAACGGTAAGAGGTACTACCGCTCGGCATAGCGGTACTACCGCTCAGAGGTACTACCGCTCCGGGAGAGGTACTACCGCTTGAGGCCAGAATTTTCCCGATTTATTTTTTCTCGCTTGCTGGTCTCTGTATTTGTGTTTTTTCTGCTGCTGGGGTGTCTTGTGAGCACTGGTCTTCTACCTTCATAGCTCCCATAGCTATTGGAGAAGAAGATACGTGTTGGGGGCGATTTTTAAAGAGCGACATTCACCCCCCCTCTGTCGCTATTTCGGTCCAACAATTGGTATCAGAGCCGGTTAGCTCTTTTCAATAGATCTTAACCGGTCTCAAGAGCCATGGCGACGGACAAGTACTCGACCAAGCCTCCTGCCTTTGACGGCCTGGATTACCCCTTCTGGAAGAGCCGAATGGAAACATACATCCAGGCTCAGGGGTATGCCATTTGGCGGAAGGTGAAGGTCAGATTTGTTGTTCCTGCCGATGAGAACATTAATGCTGGAAATATGCATGATGTTGAGGCAAACGCTAAGGCAAGGAACATCATAATCCAGGGCTTGAGTCGTAGCGAGTTTGACCGCATATCTCATCTTTCGTCCGCCTTCGATATTTGGGAGACCCTCGATGCTTACCATGAGGGCACCACCCAGATAAAGACGGTGAGACAGGACCAGTTCAAGCGAGATTACAACAAGTTTGAAATGCTCGCTGGCGAGTCCCTTGATGAGTGTTTTGCACGCTTTCACAAGATTCTGAGCAACCTCCGAGCGGTCGGTCTCACATACCCCGACTCGGATAACGCTCGACAAATGCTCGCTGCACTCGACCTTCGTGTTTGGGAGATGAAGGTGACTACCATCAAGGACACTACGAACCTCTCGACTTTGACTCTTGATGCGCTGTACTCGCGTCTCAAGACTCACGAGATTGACATTGTCTCTCGCAAGTCGAAGTCACAGTCGATGGCTCTAGTCACAGATCCCAGCTCGGCTTTTGGTCCCTCTTCTGATTCTTCTTGCGGTTTCTCCCTTGCTGCTCTCTGTGACATAACTGATGATCAGTTAGAGCAGCTTGCGGATGATCAGCTGGCCCTCCTTGCTCGAAGATTCTCCCATGCTTACAAGGGGAGGAGGGACAGAAAGAGAGGAGGACCCGTGATTTGCTTCGAGTGTGGTGGCCCCAACCACATTCGGGCAAACTGCCCCAAGCTGGAGAAGGGCAAGAACGACTACGGCGGTTCGGGCAAGATCGACTACACCGACAAGAACCGCAACAAGAAGCCTCCAGCTCAGACGCCGGGAAAGAAGAAGTTCCGCGACTTCGGGAAGGCCAAGAAGCTGTTTCACCGCGTCCTCACCGCCTTCGACGACCTCGACCTCAGCGAGGTGGAGGGATGGAGCGACGACGACGGGACGGGTGACCAAGATCCCAAGAGCGGCGACGACTTCTCTGGCATGTGCTTCATGGCCCTCGAGGGCGAACTCAGCGACAGCGAGCTGTACTCCGACTCGGACGAGGTATGTCCCTCCTATGACCAACTTAATGAAGCTTTCCTTAAGCTAGGAGGTTTTCATGCTAGAGCTAGGACTAGGTGTACCGAGTTAGAGAAGGAAGTAGATAGACTGTCACGGGAGCTTACTTCTCTAACATCTGCTCCCTCCCGTGACGACTGTGATACATGCTGTGCTTTGCTGGGTGATTTGGAGAAGTTAAGGACCTCACATGATAGTGTGTCCTCCGAGCTTGATTCTATTAAGGTGGAGAATGTTAGTCTGCTTGCTGAGTTAGAGTTGAGTAGGATGGCTGTTACCCTACTTACTACTGATGAGACTACTTCTCCCACCTCATGTGAGGTTAAGGACATTGCTGCTAGAGGACCTTATGCCATGCTCCTTGATCTGCCTGAGTCTTATGAAAATTGCAATAACTTGAAGATGAATCTAAAACGGGCAGATCATAAAATTGCTGAACTACAAGCTTCTTTACTTGAGCCGATTGATTCATGCTTGAACTGACCTAAGTTAACTGCTGAACTTGAAGCTGTCTCCAAACAGTTTCAAGAAATGATTGATCATGATAGGAAGTTGGCTCAGTATGCTTCTAAGGACCCTGTTAGCTCACCATGCATTAATTGTAACAAACTAAAATCTGACTTGGTTGCATTGGATGAGAAATGTGTGAAGCTAACTAAGGACCTACTAGAGAAGCCACCATCTGCTTGTATTGTCTGTGCTGAGAAGGGGGAGAAGCCCCAGGGTAAGGTTGAGACGCTTAGCGACGTGAACCAACCTGCTAGCAGTAGGACTGTCCAATCAGAGTCGGCTGTGCGTGCACAAGCCATTCTTCCCTCTGCTGTTGGTTCTTCATCTGCTCCCTTACCTCCTGCTGTTCCCTCTTCCCCTTGCTCTTCTTGCACCTCTCTCTTTCGGGAGTGTCAGTACCTTATGAACACTCTCGAGAGATTTGTAGGCGGCAAGAAGAAGCTCAATCTTATTCTAGACCAATCCAAGATTTGCAAGTTCAATCAGGGTCTAGGATATGATTTCTATGAGGACATGAGGAAGCATCCCCCTGCTATTCTTAGACCCATAGTAGGAGGTGTGATCGAGGTTGAGCCCAGATCCGATGAGGTTAAGTTTAAGTCAGCGGGCTTTGTCCAAGGGATCTCTGACAGAAAGGTGACCTCACCCGCAGCTTCGGCCTCTCAGAAGGCGAAGCCATATCATGCTACTTCTGCCTCTCAGAAGGCGAAGTATCATTGCACCTTCTGTCAAAAGGATGGACACTCGATCGAGAGATGCTTCAGGCGCGCCAAGATCGCGCGTAGAGACCGTGTTGAGTCTCTTAGGGGTATTCAGGGTCAGCCCCAGATCCTGAGTGCACCTAAGACCAACACGAGGTCTAGGTTTGCTCTTGTTACGGAGTTTGGGCAGCATCGAGGACTTGGTTTTTCTGAGTCTTCTGTTTTTCGTCCTCATGCTGCCTCTGATCGTGTCTTCCGCCGTCCTGAGGGTAGATCTCGTTTTCCCCATCGAGATAGCTACCCGCGGCGTGATCAGCGTGTTGCCGGTGTTCCGACTCGCTCTCCCGTAGCAGTCGGACCCCGCAACAGCTTCAGGTCTGCTCACAGACCTTCTGCTTCTTTGAGTCTCAGAGAGCGTAGGGTAGATAGAGGTCAGTCGTGCTTGACGACTTCTTCTGCTCGACGTGTTGTTCAGTATTGAGTGCCAAAATCTCTCTTAATTTACCCCAGTACTGATACTTTACTCTCTGCTTGACTCAGGTTCGCCGGGCAGGGAAGGGAAAGGTTTGGCTCGTAGACTCCGGGTGTTCACGACACATGACCCGAGATTCCCGTTGGTTTTCTTCCCTTGCCCGTGCTCCAGGTGATGAGACGATCACCTTCGGAGATGCTTCATCTGGGCGCGTCATCGCCAAAGGTACTGTGCGCATTAATGACTCTTTCATTTTGAAAGATGTAGCTTTGGTTAGTAAGCTGCAATATAATTTGCTTTCAGTCTCTCAGCTTACCGATGACGATTTCGAGGTGAGCTTTAAGAAAAATGCCTGCAAAATTCTTGATTCTTTGAGTAGTTTGGTTTGCGGGATTTCTCGTTATGGGAGGATCTTTCGTGCTGATTTTTCGGAGTCTTCTGGTGATCCTCTCAAGTGTTTAGTTGCTTCTGAGTCCCGCGACCTTTCTTTCTGGCATAGGAGACTTGGTCATATCGGATTTGATCATTTGACCCGAGTTAGCGGCCACGATCTCATTCGTGGTCTGCCGAAACTCAAGATGGTCAAAGACCTTGTTTGCTCTCCATGCCGGCACGGCAAGATGGTTGCCGCTTCTCACCCTCCGGTCACAGTTACTATGACCGATGCACCGGGACAGCTGCTCCACATGGACACAGTTGGACCAGCTCGAGTGCAGTCAGCAGGAGGGAAGTGGTATGTTCTTGTTGTGGTCGATGACTTCTCGAGGTATTCTTGGGTGTTTTTCTTAGCCTCGAAGGATGAGACGTTTTTGCATTTCCGAGGTCTTTTCAGTAGGCTTTCTGTAGAGCTCCCAGGTGCCTTACGAGCGATCCGCAGTGACAATGGCACGGAGTTCAAGAATTCCTACTTTGAGAGTTTCTGTGGTGAGACAGGTGTAGAGCACCAGTTCTCTTCTCCGCACGTCCCACAGCAGAATGGCGTCGTGGAGAGGAAGAACCGTACCTTGGTCGAGATGGCCAGGACGATGCTCGATGAGTACTCTACACCTGGGAAGTTTTGGGCTGAGGCTATTGCGACCGCGTGCCATGTTTCGAATCGAGTTTTTCTTCGGGCACACTTGCACCGCACTTCTTATGAGTTGAGATACGGGCGAAAGCCCAGCGTCTCTCATTTTCATGTGTTTGGTTGCAAGTGCTTTATTCTGAAGTCCGGGAACCTAGATAAGTTCGAGTCACGTTCTTGTGATGAGATCTTTCTAGGTTACTCGCCTTCTTCGCGGGCTTATAGGGTCTGGAACTGCGAGTCTAGCAAAATGGTAGAGACCTGTGAGGTGACCTTTGATGAGGCCAGTCCGGGGACTAGGCCTGATATCTCAGGTTCTTTAGAGCAGTCCGAGACCATCTTCGTGGATGACGAGGACGATGGAGATGAGGGTTGTTTACCCGATCCAGTCCCTTATCCACCCCTTGAGGTGCTGTCTTCCACCGCACCTCCAGGTGATCAGCCCATGCCTTCTGCTTCCTCTGGAGCTAGTGGCTCTGTTACTATCTCGTCAGCTCACGAGGTAGAGGTCACTTCTTCATCTCATCCTGGACCTCCCCGACATATCCAGAAAAGACATCCTTCTGAGCAGATGATTGGAGACCTGTTCGAGCGTGTTACCCGCTCAAAATCTGGCTTATCTCAATTCTGTCTCCATTCTGCTTTCATTGCCTCCTTTGAGCCCAAGGATGTTTCTCATGCTCTTTCTGACGAGTCTTGGGTCAATGCCATGCATGAGGAGCTAGAAAATTTTGAGAGGAATAAGGTCTGGTCGCTTGTCGAGCCCCCGCGAGGTCACAATATTATTGGGACTAAGTGGGTGTTCAAGAACAAGCAGAGCGAGGATGGAGTGGTTATTCGAAATAAGGCTAGACTGGTAGCTCAGGGGTTTTCCCAGGTTGAGGGTCTAGACTTCGAGGAGACCTTTGCCCCTGTAGCTCGACTTGAGGTCATTAGAATCCTGCTTGCCTTTGCAGCTTCTAAGGGTTTCAAGCTCTATCAGATGGACGTCAAGAGTGCCTTCCTTAATGGCGTTATTGAGGAAGAAGTTTACGTCAGACAGCCTCCAGGTTTCGAGAACCACAAATACCCACACCATGTCTTCAAGCTTTCCAAAGCGTTGTATGGACTTAAGCAGACCCCCAGAGCTTGGTATGAGAGGCTTAAGTCCTACTTGTTGAGTCATGGGTTTGAGATGGGTAAAGTAGACAAGACTTTGTTTATCCGTAGGCTTGGTAGTGACCTTCTGCTCGTCCAAATCTATGTCGATGACATCATCTTTGGCGGCTCTTCCCATGCTCTGGTTTCTCAGTTCTCGGATGTCATGAGCACCGAGTTTGAGATGAGCATGATGGGTGAGTTGACTTTCTTCCTTGGCTTCCAAATCAAGCAGTCTCGGGAGGGTACTTTTCTACATCAGGGCAAGTACACTCGTGACCTTCTGAGACGCTTCGATATGAGTGATGGGAAGCCGGTGTCAACTCCGATGGCTTCTACGGCCTATCTTGACCCAGATGAGGATGGCGAGCCAGTTGATCAGAAAGAATACAGAAGTATGATCGGCTCCCTTCTTTACCTCACTGCCTCGAGACTAGACATACACTTCTCAGTGTGTCTGTGTGCTCGTTTTCAGGCTTCTCCTTGCGTATCTCACCGCCAGGCGGTGAAGCGCATCTTTCGGTACCTTCGAGCTACCATTGACTATGGTATCTGGTACTCTTCCTCATCCTGTCTTTCCTTGAGAGCCTTCTCGGATGCAGACTTTGCCGGCTGTAGGATAGATAGGAAGAGCACCTCTGGCACCTGCCAATTCATTGGCACTTCTCTCGTTTCCTGGTCTTCGAGGAAGCAGTCCGGTGTTGCACAGTCCACTGCAGAGGCCGAGTACGTTGCTGCTGCCAGTTGCTGCAGCCAGGTACTTTGGATGGTTTCGACCCTGCGGGACTTTGGGTTAGTCTTAGACAGTGTTCCACTCTTTTGTGATAACACGTCTGCTATCAACATTGCTAAGAACCCAGTGCAGCACTCTCGGACCAAGCATATTGATATTCGCTTCCACTTCCTTAGAGACCATGTAGAAAAGGGTGATATAGTGCTCCAGTTTGTGGAGAGTGACCACCAGTTGGCTGATATCTTCACCAAGCCTTTGGATAGTTCGAGGTTTTCAGCTCTGCGGGGAGAGCTTGGGGTGGTGTGTCCTTATGGATTGTAGTGAGGGGGAGCTTTGGGCTTTACTGCTTTACTTTATTGATTATGCTTCTGTCTCATTTCTGTTGCATTGCACTCGGGGTGCATTTGGGTTTAGTCCTTCCAGCATAGGTTAGAGTGCTTCTCTTGCCGAGATGCTTAGACTTCTAACTCTTATCTTGTGCTTCCAGGATTAGCTGCTTCTTATCTCACTAGGTCGAGCTCACTCACTTCTTGTAGGTTCTAGCGAGGGTTGGGCCACCCTCGGGTAGACAGGGTACGTGTTTGCTCTCTAGTGTGTGATTTACTGTTAGCTGATTGTGCTGGAGTCATTTGGGGTAGATGAGAGTCAGTCTGAGCCATAGTTGCCTCTATATCTTTTCTATGCTTTAAGGACTGCCTGTTTGGTTTTGTTTGCCAGCTTCTCGATTCTTTTGCTTTGGTTCAGGGGGAGTTCAATTGGGAGCTTCTGGAGCTTAATTCTGACATAACTCAACTTGAACTAAAAGTTGCATCTAATGTTGAGGGGGAGCTGGTCTTTCATGCATTTTCAGCATTTCGCATTATAATCAAACTGCATTGAGCCTTGATTATTATCCTGTTATGACATGCTTCAATGATTTACACCTTACCATGACTTGTGCTTAGCTTGCTAAATTTATCATGACTTCATATGTGTAGACTAGCGTTTGCCATGATAAGTTAAGTAAAATTGATCAACTTAAATTAAACTTGTCATGCTAGCATTTGAGTTTAGTCTTTCTTGAGCTATCCTTTTATGATTCATGCCATGTCAAATAGGCTGAGTAGAGCGTTGAATCTATATTGAGCCTTAGTTTGAGCTGTTTTAGTCTCCTGATGATACATGAGTTAGTACAATGTGTTAAAAAGCAAAAAGATCTCTTTTGTGCGAAAAAACTGATCTCACCAATTCTTTCCTATGAGACGGCTTGCCATTGCACTTGGCATGAACTTAGGGGGAGTTTTGGATGACCTAGACTATCTTCTTAAGCTTCTTGCTTGGAGTAGTCGCATAAGGCTTGAGATCTAGCACATGATAAAACAAAATGTTGGTTGACAACCACCATATTTGTGCGAAAAAACTGATTTCACCAATTTCTTCTCATGAGACAGCTTGCCATTGCACTAGGCATGAACTCAGGGGGAGTTTTGGATGACCTAGACTATCTTCTTAAGCTTATTGCTTGGAGTAGTCGCATAAGGCTTGAGATCTAGCACATAAACAAAAATTGGGTTGAAAACAACTATATGCTTTCAAAAGACAATGTTTAATGTGCTCAATTTGCTTAATCTACAATCAGAACCAAGTACCTTAACCAATGTTTCAATCTTGAGCTTATAGCACTCTATTTGGACTCAATGTTAGCTTCTTTGTTCCGCTTAGCTTATTGACATGGCCTGCATCATCCTTGGATGTCTCGAGCTTGACTTTACTCATTGATGACTTGACTTGCTCACAAAATGCATTACATTTCAGATTGTCATCTTTGTGCTCTAGCTGGTTTATATATATGTCGTCATGATCTAGATAGCGTCCTTTTTTGAGTTATGGCTTGGTGTATTACATTATGGTCAATATGGATAATTCTCATGGCTCTAAATGCTTAAATAAACAAACTTCAGCCATATTCATCCATTGACATGTCATATTCTCTCTATTGCATCTTGATGCGTTTATTGCCAAAAGGGGGAGAATAGAGAAGAAAAAGTCAAGTCTGTTGGGAACAGTTTAGAGCTTTGGAGATCAATTTGCTCTTTCAGTAGTTGCTCTAGTGTTCCTTCTGTCGACATGGTCATTAGCTTCATTTCATTCTTTGGACCATGTTGGATTCTTCAAAATCAAACTCTTCTTAATGCTTTTTCTGCGTTTGTCAATAGACTCATCAAGGGGGAGATTGAGAGACCATGTGGTCGTGCTCCATGAGAGTGATGAGTAATTGACAAAGGTTTAGGTCAGTCGAGTTTGGATTGAGTGGTTCGGAGTCGAGTCGTTGCGTGGCGCAATCGGGCTCGGTCGGACTTTGGTCAAATCTGGTCATTTAGGTTTAGGATGCATATTCTAATGTTTTGACAGGTTTTGACTTCATCTATGGTAAGTGTATTGGTATTTACGCTTTCATGTGTCGAGCGGTGCTATTTGACGTGTTCTCTTGTCTGTGTGACTGCAGGACGTCGAGTTGGAGTCATGGCGAGACACGGTGGACCGGACTAGGCGCAGGTGGCGCTGAGGTCAGAACGGTCGGGATGTGTCGAAGACGACGTGGACTCGAGGTGGTTGCGAGGCGTGCGAGGCAAGGAGCGCGGAAGCTTCCCGGAAGGTGCAGAAGGGGCGAATCGGGAAATTCGCAAGGCTGCACAAGCGGGACCGGGCTCCGTTGGACGTAGCGGGCGTAACGGGGCGGAGACCCGTTAGCCAGGCGCTATAAAAGGAGAGGAGGGGCTGCATGCCCTCCTTGAGCACTTGTAGGGAATTAGGGTTTACACTAGTCAAAAGAGGCTTTAGGAAGGTTGCTTCCTTTAGCTCTTTAGTTGGTGTGAGTTGGTGGAGGCAGAGCGTGCTCCCTCTGTAGCTTCATCGATGGTTTCTATGTGAGCTCCTCTCTTTGTGTGTTCTTCCTCCCAAGTTGCATGTGTGGCACTTGGTGTTCTTGAGGATTGAGAGGAGAGGGATTGAGTTGAGAGCTTGTAATCTTTCCTTTGTATCAAGTCAGGGTATCGGGACTCCTCTGTATTCACTGTGATCCAAGAAATGAAAATCTGAAGTTTCTTTCCCGTGCTCTCTGTTCTTCCTTCGTAGCTCTTTTGTTTGATTTCTTGGCTTTTTGATTTTCGAGTTCTTGCTTGCTGGGATTAGCCAAAATGGGTTGCTCCATGATGGGATAGTGCAACAAGATCATTTGATCAAGTTTCCCAAGAGCAAACCTCGTTTAATCTCAGTTTTGTTTTTTTTTGGGTTGCTCTGTTCTTCTTTAGCCCCTCTAGGGTTTTTGAGCAATTTTTGTTTCTCTTTGCAAGATGGGCTGAGATTTGGCATGGAGAGTCCTATGGCTATTGCTAACATATCTGCAAAGTCTCTTAGCCATAGGATCAAAGGTTTGGAAGCAATTTGATTTTTGGCTCGGGTTGTGCAAAAATTCAGATTTTTACCCATAATCTGAAATTCTTGCTTCTTGGTTTGATTCTCTTGTTTCCCAAGGTCCCCTTACTATTTAGTATGTTGTAGTAAGGTCTTGGATCAAAAAGATTGAGAGCAAGCCTTCTTTTTAGCCAAAAATCCGAAGTCTCAAAGTTTCAGCCTGAAAATCTTGTTTGCTGTTTTTCTTGAGAGGTACTACCGCTCCTGGAGAGGTACTACCGCTCGGCTCAGCGGTACTACCGCTCATGTTCGGACCAGTCCGATCGGGAGCGATGAGACGTTCGGACGGTCCGAACGGTAAGAGGTACTACCGCTCGGCATAGCGGTACTACCGCTCAGAGGTACTACCGCTCCGGGAGAGGTACTACCGCTTGAGGCCAGAATTTTCCCGATTTATTTTTTCTCGCTTGCTGGTCTCTGTATTTGTGTTTTTTCTGCTGCTGGGGTGTCTTGTGAGCACTGGTCTTCTACCTTCATAGCTCCCATAGCTATTGGAGAAGAAGATACGTGTTGGGGGCGATTTTTAAAGAGCGACATTCACCCCCCCTCTGTCGCCATTTCGGTCCAACACCTTCTTGCCCGTGAGCAGCTCCAGAAGAACAACTCCAAAGCTGTACACGTCACTCTTATCCGTTAATTGGCATGTCTGCATGTACTCTGGGTCAAGGTACCCACAAGTTCCTGGGACGAGTGTGACGAATTGTGACTCATCGGTTGGTGCTAGGATGGAAGCGCCGAAGTCGGAGACTTTCACTATGTAGTTGCCATCAAGAAGGATGTTGGAGGATTTGACGTCGCCGTGGAGGATCGGCGGTGATGCCCATGAGTGCAGGTAGGTGAGCGCTTCAGCGGATTCGTGGGCGATCCGCACGCGAGTTCCCAAGGAGATGTGACGGTTGTGGTTGCCATGGATGAGTTGGAACAACGTGCCATTTGGGATGAACTCGTACACCAGCATAGGGACTTCCACCTCGAGGCAACATCCTAATAGTTTAATGATGTTTATGTGGTTTATTTGGGACAGGATTAGCATTTCTTTACCGAACTCTTTCTTCTGCTGCTCATCGATTGTCTTGCACCTTTTGACGGCTACTTCAACATTGCCCTTGAGAAGTCCTTTGTAAACAGTGCCATGGCCTCCGTGGCCAAGGACTTGCTTCTCGCTGAATTTGTCAGTGGCTTGCTGCAACTCTTCTTCTGAGAAGAGTTTAAATGCGACACCTTGCCGTGACTTCATCTCCTCTAATACCAGCAGACCACCGTGCTGTCGAAAATGCTTCTGTTTTATGCTGTGTAACTTTGTTCTTTCTTGGATCAAGTATGCACAGGTTACAGTAATCACAAGGACGACAATTCCAACACTTGCACCTGCATGATTATCCAAAGTGATATATGATTTTACTCAAAAGTGATAAGTAGTGCCCCGTTTGCCAACCTGAAATTTGGCCAAACAGGACTAATGTGATTGATTCCTACTCTGTTGTGTGATATGAACTTTGTGTGTGTGTTTCAGACTGATGTCATGCACAATACTCTTGCTGTGAAGACTGAAGAGAGTAACCCACCTACGACAGGATTCTCCCAAGAAGAGGAACCCTGTTTGCAAACGCCATCAATCATATGTTCTCCCTGCTTACATGAACAGGTGAAGCCCCCCGATGTATTTTCGCAAATTCCCGCGCATGGATAAGTAGCATTGTCAAGGCACTCGTTAATATCTGAAATCAAACAAAACACTTTCTTAAAAGTTCAAACTATTGCATCGTCTTTGCATGAGTAGAGAAATAACATTGACAGGAAAAGACCTTTGCATCCATCGTTGATGTATGGGTTGCCTTCGTATCCGTTGGAGCAATTACAACGATAACCTCGCCCATTACTGGAATCGACACACTGGCTGTAGCTACTAACACATGGGTAGGAGGTGGTGTTCCTTTTAGCTTCCTCACATGTATCCCGTGTTATCACCCAGTCCAAGACAACCGGAACTAGCCCATTGTATGTGTCGTTGAATACCGTCGAGGTAAGGTAAGTGGTGCTAAAGTTGAAGACTGCAGTTTCCATGACTGCCACGTAGCTGCAACGGCTGTCCTTCCATGTTTCAGTGGTGTTGTAGTTTGCGTTGAAATAACCTTTGTAATACCGTATGCCTTTGGGGACATCCGCTTGGCAGCAGCCAGCGCAAGAGCATGAGCCGTTCTTAGGGGTTACATACTTGTTGCATGTGGACGAGCAACCGATCACATACTGCCTGGATAGCTGAGTTATCCGCTGCAAACAAAATACGAAAGCTTGAGAACATGGACGTTATAAATTGTTTTAAGAGGTGCAAGGTTATATAATAAACATTGAAATACTCTAATACGACGTTTGGTTCTAGTTTTCAAAAGGAAGCATCCAGCCAACTGTATCCCTTACGGGATAGTAGGTTTCAAGCACGTTGTTAGGGTTACGCACCAAACAGTAGGTGGCAAGGCTTCGAATGGCTTGAGAGGGATATCTGTAGCCTAAAACTCAAATAAGAGAAGAGGTATAGAATGGACACCTTGTCCTCAATCCGATAATGGTCTCTTCTTTTGTGGTGTTTTTTCTCCTCCTCTCCCATGGTGGTCCATGGCCATATTTATAGTCATGGGTGAGGATGTTTACATAAATATCTCTCTTGGGGTCTTTACTAATGGGATATACATATCTTTTCCTTAGCATGCTCTATATGGGCATACCTTTTTCTTACATACATACTTAGGCTTGTGCACAGTGGGCCGACTGTGCCAAGGTGAGGTTACCCTCCCAACAGTAGCCTCATTGGTAAGGGCTTCGCAATGGATAGGCCGAAACCATGCACTTCGCGCTTTGGCCCCCTTCATCCCTTTAGCCCGCCATTGCAATCCCTTAGACAGTCAGGCCGATGCTTTTCGTGGGGTTCATTGTGCTGGTGGGTAGGCTTCCTCCTGGTGGTCCTGTAGTCAGTGGATGGGCTTCGTCTTCAAAGTCGTAGAGCCGACAATCGGGCTTCGTTGCTAAAGTCCTCTGATTGGCGGGCAGGCTTCGTGTTGAAATCCCCCTGGGCTAGTGGGTAGGGCTCGTTGCGGAAATTGTCGGGCCTATGTGTAGGCTTCATTGCTGAAGTCCTCTGACCAGCAGGTAGGCTTCCTCTTGGATACCTTCCCTATGCAGCCTGTCGCTTGGTGTACCGTGCCGACCTCATTGCTTGAGCAAAGTGGTGGCATTGTAGGCTATGGGCCATTAATCCTGTCTATGTGGCCACAATCCATCGGCAAGAACATGGTCAGCTGAGTTAGTTATGGGGCGTACGTGCGTCCTAAAAAGACATGCTTGTCCCGTTGTTATAAAAGTGCAAGGGCCCTCCATCATTTCCAATTATGCTTGCTATTTGTCTTCTTCCCCAACACACCTTGGTGATCCTTCGTCGCTGCATTGGTCTCCCTTTTTCTCATCATCGGTGCGTAGCTTTTTCGGTGATCGTGCTACTCCACTTCCTTTCACCTGCCCAATGTTGGATTGTGGCCCCAAGAGCCACCATGACCCGGGGAGGACAACGTGCCCCACGGTCAAAGTCATGGCGATAACTCCAGCCATCCGGCATTTTATGACAGTCTTGGCGATGGTGGATCTGCGAAGCACATTAGGGTCGATGTGGCTGTGGCCTCGTCGAGCCTTGCCGGCGGTGGACATGATGATGGGTCTCCTAAGGACGCATGGTCTAAGGTTCCCATTGGAAAATGTTGGAGTGCGGCCGAGCATAGTGGAGTTTCCATAAACACACTCGGAAGGTCCCTAGTGATAGAGGAGTTTCAAGACGCGCGCGCTACTTCAAGATGACAAGGTTGTTGATCAGTAGTCTGTTTGCACTTCGGCGGAGGACGAAGTGGTGCCTCGGCCAAAGGATGGTGAAATTGTCGTGTTCGCAGCCTACTTTGATGCTGGGCTATGAAATTTGTGTGCCAGCTTTGTGGCAGAGATCCTTTGGGTGTATGATGTGGAGTTGGTGTAGTTGATTGCCAACGCCATTGCATGATTAGCTATATTCTCCTAGGCCATGTATTCGGAGATGACTGTGCTGACCGCTTCACTATTTGCATCCTTGCACGATGCCCGGTGCCAGCCAAATAGGTTGGCCGATGGGCAGTTCTCCAACCTGGCAAGCATGAACTTCTAGGTTCAATCTGGCTGCTCGAAGGACTTCCCCTCTAACTTGACCTGAACTAAGTGGGAGTTGAATTAGGCAAGGCAGTGGTTCTACCACCAGGTTGACCCTGGGAGTCGACTTCGTTGGACAGGGCAAAGCATTGACTCCGTTCCTTCATCGCGCGTCATGCTGGACAATGACGACGAGATGCATGCAAAACGGCTTTGCTGGCTAGTGCAGTGGATGAACATGTGGAACCTTGCGGAGGAGTTTTGCATGGCATACTGCCCCCCCGTGAAGACAGGATCAGGAGTCCCATTTGCCAGCTAGGGAGGCCTACTACCCCAGGTAAGCTGCTAACCTAGCCCTGTAGTTTTCTATCCCATTGACGGTGCTGACTTGGCCCTACGATTTTTTCTAATCCTAGTGGCCTTGCTGGAAGAGGATGAGAGGATGACCTCCATGTTCCTAGGGCCATATATTCCCAAGGAGCATAGCCTTCATGTCGACACCACCAATGAAAGTCCTCGCATATACTGGGTGTGCAAGGCCCTTGGGCTTCCCATCCCTACTCGTCTCACTCCTTCGGTTGGTCTTGCCCACGGCCACAGTTGTTGGGATAGTGACATTGAGGAAGCTAGGGGTCTCGAGGTCTCCCTTGCCCCTCTTGCCATGATCCTATTGTCCTCGACACCCCTACTCCACTTGGCACTGAGGGAGACGCCGAGGGCATTAGCAATGACGAGGGCGAAGCAGAGTAGGCATGGAGGGAGATGGGGAGAGGGAGGAGGGCGATGACAATGAAATGATGATGAGGAGTTAAGAGTTGGCGTCGAGGGGGAGGAGGGAGGTGAAGAGGGGAGAGAGGCTCCTACTAGCTCAATGGCGGGTGTGCCACTGAAAAACCTGGTGGCTACGGCATCACCAGCCTGGCCCATGAAGCGAGATCGATTCAACTCTCCCCCAACCATTTCCACTAAGGGGTACCACGTGGCCCTTGAGGTCCTAGAGAAGAGCTCAAGTTCCAAGATCGCTGCCCCCTAGAGTCTGTGCGACAAAGGGGAGGACTTCGCACTGTCGAGCCCCATGCAATCTGAGGGCGACTAGACCCCTGTCCATGTTCTCGGTGGTGTTGTTGCTGGTTTGAGACCTTCCGTTGGTTCCTGGGACTTTGTGCATCTATCTTTGCTATTCTCATTGATGTTATCGCCCTCAGTAGCTGCTCTGCCTTCTTCGGCAATGGTCGCATAGACAACCGAGCTACCTCGGGAGGGTGTAATGGTGCGCTGGCCAAAGAGGCTTCCTCTCCTTCCACAGTGGAGGTCTCAGCCCCAGATGCAAGCTGGCAATCCTTGGTCGATTTTGTCTGACGGTCGGATGCCCTTCGAACCCTGTAGGCCACCGCGGATAGTGTGGACACATCGTTTGGACTAGAGAGCGTTGCGGTCATGTGGGTTGGACCTACTCCTCGGGGCCCTCGAGGCTTGCAAGATGAATGTCCGCCCTTCATCAAACTTGCTTTTCATTTTATTTCATAAGTTACCTTATAGTGCCTCCCTTCTTTAGGTAGTGGCACTATCGTGTGCTGTAGCCGACCATCCATCACGAGGTTGTAGCACCCGAGAACAATGTAAGGTCACTCAAAAGCCTGTGGTGGATGCCTTGCTACTTGCCACTGAGTGTGTGGAGCGAATTCGCTTCCTCGAGGCAGAGGGAGCAAAGGCCATAGCAGTAGTGAAGGCCACATTGATGGATGCAGTCTCTCGAGCAACAAAGGAGAGGGAGAACTTTCTCCAACAGATTTCCATCCTCGAGAAGGAGCGTGCATGGCTCAGGGAGGAGCTGGCTGATGAGCATTGGCTCCACGACCAGGCCATCACTTCCACTTGGGAGATGATGGAGGCACTGGAGGGGACCCTTGGTGACCTCACCGTAGCAGTGCCCGCACGATCGCATGTCTTCAAAGACCTCCTAGGCAACACTCGTCGCATCCATGATGCCTCTACGCTCACCCTCAATGCTGCGAGGGCCTACGGGAACCATTGTTCCCAGATGACGGCGCAACTCCTTCTCGGCTTGCTCCATACAAGGGGCTATGTCCACGTGGGTGAGCTGGTGGACCTCCTCCTGGATCTACCCTCCGGGGTTGTGACCATGATGAACACCATCCATGGAAAGCACAAGGCTATCTGCTTATTTCATGAGTGCATTTGGTCCTACCTCGACGAAGCCATGGTGAAGGTATTTCTCCATCAGGCATAGGGTAGCAACGTCGCTGTGGGGTCTTGGCTGGCAACCATGCCCTGGTAGACTGGAGGAGGAGATGCGTCGCTGTCCACTGCCCAGATGGGGGATCATTAGGTGTGAGGCCATCAAGTTTGCATTTTGTTTTGTTTGTTTTTTGTATCTATGGGCTGGTCACACCCGCCCTTCTATCCCTAGAACTTATGTATCAAAGCTTTCTTTGAGTATTTTTCCTTTTATTTTGTGTGTTGGGCTTGTTATTGTTTATGTTGGGTAGGTCCGTAAGCCATTACTATATTTAGGTTGGGCAGGTCCCTTTCACGGAACATTTTCTTTGCTATAGGCTTCATCGTAGGGATCACTGAGAAGACTCACAATGATGCTGGGAGGCCTTCCGGTCGCACCCACACATGCACCATGTAGAGTATGTGTAAAGATAGAGTATGTAGGGTGATGTAACTTGATGATAGTGTGGACTGAGATATAATTGATGTTATTACTGATGCCCCTTCTTCGGCATGATCACACCTTCTCTTTGCCCCAGTAGAGTCCACGCATGTTTCGCCCCCACCCTTCGAATGAGTATCATCGGAGATGGCACGCTGGCTTCATAGGTTCATGTGCGCTCCTCCCCACCCTTCAAATGGGTGTCATCGGAGACAGTACATAGGCTTTGTAGGCTTGTGTGTGTTTCGTCCCCCACCATTCTAACGGGTGTTGTCGGAGACGGCATGTGGCACTTCGTAGGTTCACTCGTGTTCCGAGTGGGTGTCGTCGGAGATGGCATGCTGATTTCATATGTTCGCGTGCGCCCCCACCCTTTAAATTGGTGTAGTCGGAGATAGTATGTGGGCTTTGTAGGTTTGTGCGTGTTTCATCCCTCATCCTTTGAATAGGTGTCGTCAGAGATGGTACATAGCCTTCATAGGTCCACACGCATTCCGTCATCCACCCTTTGAATGGGTGTCATCAAAGACGGTATGTGGCGCTTTGTAGGTTTGCGTGCATTCCACCCCCACCCTTCGAATGGGTGTCGTTAAAGACAACGTGCTAGCTCTCTATGTTCACGCGTGATCAGTCTTCCACCCTTTAAATGGAGGTCATCGAATATGATGCATAGGCTTCATAGGTTCTCACGTGTTCCGTCCCCCACCCTTTGAATGGATGTCATCAGAGACGATGCGTGGCGCTTCATAGATGGCACGTGGTGCTTTGTAGGATCATGTGCATTCTGTCCCCTATCATTTAAATGGGTGTCATCGAAGACCGCACATGGCGCATTATAGGATCGCGCACGCTCCACCCACTACCTTTCGAATGGGTGTCATCAGAGACGGCACGTAGCCTTCGTAGGTCCACGTTCCATCCCCCACCCTTGGAATGGGTGTCATCAAAGATGGTGCATGGCGCTTTGTAGGTTCAAGCATGTTCCATGCCCCACTCTTTAAACTGGTGTCATCGGAGACAACGCGTTGGCTTCGTATGTTCCCGTGCGTTCTGTCCCCCACCCTTCAAATGGGTGTCACTGAAGATGGCACGTGGCGCTTTGTAGTATCAAGCATGCTTTGTCCCCCACCTTTCGAACGGGTGTCGCCGAAGATGGCACATGGCCTTTGTAGGTCTATGCATGTTGCCCAGATTACTAGGGTATGTTGGGGCTGTTGAGGCCCTGTTCGGTAGATATTTGACTTATTAGGGTATGACTGGGCTCTGTGATCTTCGTGCAATTTTTGACTCTATAGAGTACGTCAAGGCTGTGTAACCTCTCGGCATTGTTTTTTACTTCATAGAGTATGTTGAGGCTCTCTAGCCTCCATGCAATATATTATTATTTTTATTTGTTTTTGACTCTATAGAGTATGCTAGGGCTCTATGGCCTCTATGCGTTATTTTTTAATTTCATAGGGCTCTGTGGCTTCCGTGTGCTATTTTTGACTCTGTTGAGTACACCGGGGTTTTGTGGCCATGGGGCGTTATTTTCTGATTTTGTAGAGTACACTGGAGCTCCGTGGCCTCTGGGTGTTATGTTTTGACTCTGTAGAGTACGCCAATGCTAGGTCATTGTCCACAGTGATTTCCTTGGGGACCCCGAATCGGCATATGATGGTTTACCAAATGAACTTCTACACCACCAAGGAGGTATCTTTGCTAGGGGCTGGGCTTTGACCCATTTGGAGAAGTAGTCATAGGCTACGACAACCAACTTGAGGTCGCCGGGCTCCTGGGGGGAGTAGCCCTATGATGTCGAGTCCCCAGTGTGCCAATGCCCATATCAGGGCTATGGGCTATAGAGGGGTCCGTGGGAGTGGGTGAACTTCCTCATCCATTGGCATCCTTGACAGTGTTTCACCAAGTTGTGCACATTCGATGCAGCCGTAGGCCAATAGAAACCTTGAAGGAAAGCCTTCCCGACTAGGGCTCGTAGGGCCAAGTGTGCTTCGCACAAGTACAGGTTGATTTCTGTGAGGAGCTCTTGGCCCTCATGTCATGATAGGCATGGGAATAGTGGGCTCATATGCCTCTTTTGTAGAGCACTCTGTCTGCTATGTTGAAGGCTTGTGAGCAGTAGGACAACGTCCGATGCTCCTGCGAGTCATCTAGCTCCTCTTTCCCCTGGAGGAACTTGACAATAGGTTTTCTCCAGTCATCTTCCTGGCCAATGCACAAGATGTTGGGCTTGGGTCCCTATTCTTGGGAGATGGACGGGGATGCCATGACTTTGAAAAACACGTCGAATGGTGGCTTGTGACCTAGGCTCACAGCATTGGCCAAGGTGTCTGCGTTCGTGTTATTGCATCTCGATATCCCTTTGACAGTGACACCTAGGAAGTGGTGCTCTGTAGCCCCGACTACTGTAGGGTACTTTGCCAGCTCTCGGTCCCTGGCCTGGTAGGACTTGTCGATGTGGCTTGTGACCAATCGGGAGTCGCTCTGGACGAGGACTCTTCGAGCTCCAAGCGCCTTTACTTTATGTAGGTTAAAAAGCATGGCTTCATACTTTGCCATGTTGTTCATAGTTGGGAGCTCGAGATGTGATGCATAGGATAGCCTTCATCCTTCCAGTGTTGTGATGACGATACACACTCTGG
This sequence comes from Dendrocalamus latiflorus, assembly GCA_017311315.1. Taxonomy (NCBI): domain Eukaryota; kingdom Viridiplantae; phylum Streptophyta; class Magnoliopsida; order Poales; family Poaceae; genus Dendrocalamus; species Dendrocalamus latiflorus. The sequence continues at coordinate 33,347,396 of CM029657.1, forward strand.
TCCCCGTGGTGCACTATGCACCGTCGGAGTGTAGTGCCCATACTGATTCTGGGGGTGATTGGCAATTCGGCTATCATGCATGTGTCCACTTGGCAATGAAGTCTACCAGGATCTATGATTTTATCATTGTACAGGGCACATAGTTAACGAATAAGGGTGCCAACTTAGCGGCGCACTTGCCGATGTGACCTGTGGACTCCCTATTTTGCAGCATCTCCCTAAGGGGGAAGGAGGAATGCACGGTGATTTGGTGTGCCAAGAAGTAGTGTCTTAACTTCCGTGAGGCCATCAACAAGGCGTAGGCTAGCTTCTCCAGCTCGTTGCAGCATGTTTTTGTGTGGTACAGTAGACACTGCATGGTCCTCTCCTCCAGCACCAGCATCGTGCTCACGACCTAGGGTGTCATTGCCAAGTATAAAAGGAGTGGAGCCTCTTGCACTAGGCACGAGAGGTTTGGGTATTCCCCAAGGTATACCTTTAGATATTCAAAATCTTACGCACATTCGTCGGTCCATTCAAAGTCACCCGAGCCACAGAGGATTGTGAAGAACAGGAGTACTTGCTCCGAGGCCCGCCAGCCTCTAGACTTCTTTGATGGTCTTGAGAACCTACATAGTTCTTATAGCATTGATCTTATCTTGATTAGCTTCAATACCCCTCTTGTGTACTAGGAAACCTAGCAACTTGCTCACTTGGACCCCAAAGATGCACCTTTTGGGGTTGTCAATGGTTTCTTGGAGGTCTGCAATATGCAAAGTTGCATGTCTATTTTTCATGACCACGTCATCCATATATGCTTCGATGTTCTAGCCCAATTGCGAGGCTATGACCTGGGTGACCAATCTGGTGAAGGCGCCCCAGCGTTCTTTAGTTCAAAGGGCATTTTGATGAAGTAGAATGTCCCTCCAGAGACGATAAAGCTGGTCTTGTTTTCATCTTCCTTGGCCATTTGGATTTGGTGATATCAAAAGTATGCATCAAGGAAGCTCATCATCTCACACACGGTTGTGGCATCCACTAGCTGGTCAATGGGGGTAGAGAATAATTGTCCTTGGGCCATGCCCTATTGAGAGTGGTGAAGTCGACACACATGCGCTACTTCCCATTGGCCTTCTTGACTAACACTAAGTTGGTGAGCTAGTTCGAATGGACAATGTCAAAGGCAAGTAGCTTGGCGACCTCTGCCTTAGCGGCCTCCTGCCTGTCAAGGGATATCCTTCATAGCTTTTGTTTGATAGGCTTCACGTCGAATCACCTTGCCAGCTTACACTTAATGATGGACTAGTCCACCCTAGTTTTGTCAGCATGGGACCATGTGAATACGTCCACATTCCACTGGAGGACCTCAAGTAGGCTTCGCTCGACATCCAACTATTGTGGTTACGTATCAAACAATAGGTGGCAAGGCTTTGGGAGTGGTGGTGGGGCTCCCTCCCAATGCACGCAGCTTTCAATGGGGACTTCATGTGCCTACCTCGATCTGTCGTGTGAGATCCTGGTCACTAAGGATTGTAATGACCCCCTTTGACCAGGAAGCTTCATGTAGAGATAATTATGGTGTGGGACCACCCTAAACACATTTAGAGTGGCTCGCCCTAGGATTGCATTATATGGGTCTAGGAGGTCTACCACATCAATATTGACCACCTCTATCCTAGCTTGCTTGCCTCTGCTGAAGGTGACTTCGAGCGCGACTTAACCTAGCACTTTAACTAGACTTCTGCCAAAGCTTTGCAGCAGGACCCTGGACGGCTAAAGCTTGCTTTGCAGGATGCCTATTTGGTTGAAGGCACCAATGAACAAGAGATCTATAGAGCTACTTTGGTCTACCAGGACCCTCCTTACTTCATAGCCCACTATGTTGGTCGCGATGACCAATGGGTCTTGGTGGGGGAAGCTACCCCAGAGACATCCTCTACTGTGAAGGTGATGTCAACACTGGCCCATGTCGGGGGTACCTGCATCGGGTACATGGCGACGTGGTGTACTCAATGCGCATGGGCACATGCACCACATGATAGCATTGATCACACGCTGGGGTCCAGCTTCGATGCGCAATATAGTTAAAAGGGCTTACATAAGTGGGACCTATGAGGACTGCTGCACATGCACCACTATTGTTGCCCTCGTGTCCTAACCACACTCCCTGGACATGTTCTCATGGAGCGCCATGATAGGATGGTAATCGCATGTGATGTGCTCCGTATTGCCATGTATCTCACACCATGCCCTGTGGGGACGCCCGTCATTCGAGCCACACCCCTTCCCATGGGCGCTCCCCTTCCTCTACTATGGCCCTAACCGCCGGGGGCGTTCACTTTGTCGCTTCCCCTTCAATGTTGAACATGTACCTCCTTCAAAGCCCTTGGAGCTACTTGCGGGTCATGCTCTCCCCTTGGCCTGAGAGGGTGGTCTTACCCTCCGTGCTAGGCCCTACAACATTGACTTCACACCTCATCGCATCCTTCTCAGGCCTCACGTTACTCCTCTATTTTGTTGAAGAGTGTTGGACCATGTGGATAGGTTGTGAATATAGTGATAATGAATAATTGACATTTGGGTTGAATTAAAATTTGTGTTTGTGAAAGTTTCAGATGTTGCTCTTTTGCAAAATAGGAATTGCTGGAATATTCACGTTAAGTGGTCTGGCTGGCAGACTTCAACCATGGTCCAAAGTCGGAGAGTAGTTGGAGACTCCAGAGTACTGTAGAAGCCGAAGACCCTGGAGTCAAAGAGCAGTCAAAGACTTCAGAGTACTGTAGAAGCCCAAGACCTTGGAGTCAGAGAGCAGTCAAAGAGTCTAGAGTATTGTATCTAAGACCCCAGAGTTAGAGAGCAGTCGGAGACTTCAAATTATTGTAGCAGTCAGAGACCCTGGAGTCAGAGAGCAGTCGGACACCCCAGAGTCAGAGACCCTCCAAGCGACAATGAACTGGTCGTAAGCTACAGTGAACTGGTCATAAGATACAGTGAACCAGTCCTAAGCTACAACGAACTAGTTGTAAGCTACAATGAACTGGTCGATAGTCGTAAGCCACAGTAACCGGTCAGTAGTCAGATGGTATAGTGATTGGTCGATGGTTGGTTGTTAGGCTTCGAGTGTTACAATTCTAGTGACCTTCAAGTACCCTGAGTAGTTGTAATCTTCGAGTACTCATTTATGTTGGGCCAGTGGCCTGACCGGCCTATGCATGGCAGTCAGACCTGTTTTTCTGAGTGGTCTAAGGTTGATTTTTGGAAAGTGTGAATTTGAGATCGTGGATGATTTGGTTCATGTTTATGGATGGACAAGGGTGTGTTATGTGTGTGTGGACTGATATTGATCAAGTTGAAGAGAACTTATGCTGGGAAAACGTTCTTTGGTCTTTGCATATGCAGGTTGGGCATGGAGACAGCCATGGTCGATGACGAGGAGGATTGGGACTAAGATTGGGAAATCTGAGGTCTAGGAGGTCGAGGATGTCACGAGGTGGTCGGACTCACGCTGAAGCACATAGAGATTAATGGTGGATGATGTGTGGAGAAGCTGTGGGAGGTGCAGTTCTGTAGGCTTCAACACGTGATGCATTGGAAGGAGTTATGGAAGGTGTCCATAACAGGAAGGTTTAGAGATTTAAAAAAACTCATGTTTGGAAGGGTTTTGGGTCCCTTGATTTTTAAAATCAGATAGGATTTTGTGTCCGTGTTTGATGTGGACATGGTTTGGGGTTCTAGCATATAAAAGGAGGAGAGGTTAAGGTTTAAGAGGTGCCTTTGATGGCTTTCGACAGAGAAAGTTTTTCAAAGCTTTTGCTAGGGTTTGAGGGCATGCCGTGAGGGCACTTTGTAGCCACCGAACATGATTTAGAAATAAAAAATCAAATCTATTCTGAAGAAGTTAGTCAGCATCGGCAACGTGTTTTTGAGCATCATCTTTGACTCATTCTCATTACGAGCAGAGTAGTGTGTGGCGAGATAACGTTCCTCCGTTAACTTGATCGTTCACTGAGTCATTCATTCGATTGTCGCCAACAACATCGGCAGGGAGAGCAGACCAAAGAATGTCTACTCGAAGGCGCTGATTTCTCAAAGACACAAGTGATCGAGAGGTTCTGCTCCCATTGTCAAAGATTTCGAGTACGTGCAAACTGTTCAAAGATCAAAGTATGAAGCGATCGTAGTTTACGACTGGTAAGGAGCTTTCGATAGCTGAGCGATTGATTGAGCAGTCGAATGTTGAGCAGTTGAAACCATTGTCAAAGTTTACGACTGGTAAGTGTTTACGATAGCTGAGCGGCTGAATGCCTAGCGGTCGAAACTTTCATTGAGCACTAAGAGATTCCAAAAGCAGAGGCAATCATTCACCTCCTGATTGTGGTATTTGATCCTACAAGTGGTATTAAAGCTGGTTGCTATGGCATCAGAGAGGTATGTGAAGCATCTTCCCATGCTAGATGGTACTGATTTTGCTTTTTGGAAGTGTCGTATGCAACTTACATTGAGGTTCAAGATAGTGATGTTTGGAATAAAGTTTCTAGACCTTATGAAGTTCCTGCTACTGTTACTACTCTAAATAAAATAGATGTTGATTTAAATGATCAAGCTGGTAACTTGTTGTTTCTAGGGATTTCTAGCAAAGAATTTGATTGTGTAGCTCATATTAATTCTACCCACTTAATATGAAAAATTCTTTGTGATTATCATGAAGGAACCACTAAAATTAAAAAGTGCCCAAAAATCTTTATCAAAAGAATATTCTGATTTTGCTATGAAGTATAGTGAATCAATTGATGATCTTTTTGCTTATTTTGAGAATATATTAAGTAATTTGTGTGGTGTTAATGTTATTCCTGCTGATGAAGATAATTTAACTAAGATTTTGAGATCTTTAGGTTTTGAGAGGTTGATGGTGGTCACAACTGTTAATCAAACTGTTGATATAGATACTTTAACCATGAATGACATTTATTCTAGATTGAAAACCTGTGAGATGGAAGCTTTGCTATCTAAGATTGATAAATCTTCATCTTTAGCACTTGTGACTAACCCCGTGCAGGCTACTTCATCGAGTGTATTGTCTTGTGTTTCTTTTTCTACTTTTACTTCTTTTTCAGAGGAACTGTTCGAATAGCTACCCAAAGAGGACTTGGTATTGATTTTCTCACGGCATATATGGCACTCAACAACGTGAGAATGAGGAAGCGAGGTGGCGTGATGAGTTTGATCAGATGCTATATGAGTGTAGCGAGCTATGCCACATTAAGATAGATTGCCCCAGGCTTAAGGGGAAGGTGATCAAGCAAGACAAGAATTATCATTGTCGGCCATCCAAGAACAACACTAAGGGTGGCGATTTTCGTTGTATATTTGTTGAAAAGGTTCTATCGGCTATCGAGCGTCTTGATTTGAGTGATGTGAAATATGAGGGTTGCGACAACGATGACCATGACGATGCTGATGCTAAAGGTAACAAGAAGAATGTCGATTTCATGGGTATGTGCTTCATGAGAAGTAGTGATGACGACAGTGATCCCGATGAGGTAAGTCCATCATATGATGAGCTTGAAGATAGTTTGATTAAACTTGCTACTGAATTGAAAAGGACCAAAAAATTGAAAGAAAATAATTTTGTTATTGAAACTTAAATTCTGATATTAATACACTTAGAGCTTCTATTCCTGATAATGAATCATGTGAGTCTTGTCAAGTTTTACATTCTAAGTTGGAGACTGTTAGGTCAATTAATACATTAAACCTGGTTCAACTTAGTGATGTAACTATTAAACTTGATGAATTAAAATTAGTACATGACTTTTGTGATAAAAAGTTAACTTTTAAATGATGAAATTAAAAAGCTCAAGTCTAGTTCTTTTACATGTTTAGAGTTAAGTATTTCAAATGCTCAATCTAAAGCTTCCTCTAATTGTGAATTAATAGAAGTTACACTTAATTCATCTTAGGAATCAATTCAACAAATGATTTATCATGGGACACTGTCTTGCTCTAACTGTCATAAGCCTAACATTAAAATAGAAGCAATGACTATACAACTTAATGATTTTTACTAAAAAAGATAGATCGGTTTGGTCCAGTGCTTCTAAGAATCTTGCAAATGAATTTGTTAAGTGCACATCTGATTCCTCACTAGCTAAAAAAAGTAGTATTTTAATGACACTTTAGAGAGATTTTCTTTTGGCAAGAAGAATTTGAATATGATCATAGACAAGTCAAAAACAAATATGAAAAATCATGGTCTAAGATTTAATTTTCTTGAGCATACCAAGAGTAATCCTCCTAAGATTGTTAAGGTTCTGGAACCTAGAAAATTTGAAGTAAAATCTAAACCAAAAAATTTGTCTTTAAATATGCTGGTATCATGAAGGATTTATCTACCAAACTGGGTGTTGTGAAGTTGATTGATATGACTTCTTATCAAGTCAAGTATCAATGCACTCATTGTGATAGAGATGATCATTTGGTTTAATTTTGCTTTCGAAAAGCGAAGAAAGAAAAGAAAGACAGATTAAGATAGGGTTCTTGAGTGGAGTCTGTGCAAGCTCCTTATTTTCGCTTTGTTCCCTCTAATCAATCTTCTGCAGGTTCGGGAGCTTTTGTAAGAAGATCAATCGGACCAGCTTTTTCATGCAATTAGACTGGTCGGCGGTTAGACTAGCCTTGCTGAGGTAGTTAGACCGTCTGGTTGTTAGATCAGCATTTTCCACGCGATCAGACCGGTCGGTGGTCAGACTAGCCTTACCGAGGCAGTTAGACCGCTCTGTGGTTAGACCAGCATTTCAACAACTATCTGATCGGAATCTAACAGAGGCTAATTCTTCACTTCACTTAAATTTTATCAGTGCATGTTTTTGCTCCTGTTCATTGAGCATCTCAGTACTGGCTACCTAAATCTCTATTCTCTAACCCTAGTACTAAGATTCCAACGATTGTTCTCATACTTTGTAGGCTCATCGCAAGCGGAAGGAGAACATATGGTTCGTTGACTCCGGTTGCTCTCACCACATGATCACGACTCACGATGGTTCTCTCTCACTTGTGCCCCCGGCGATGAGATGATAACTTTTGGGGATAATTCTTAAGGATGAGTTCTTTCAAGAGGTACTGTGCGCATCAACGACAAAATCATTTTAAAATACGTCGCTCTTGTCAGTAAGTTGAGCTATAGTTTACTTTTAGTTTCATAGTTAATAGACGATAATCTTGAGGTGAGCTTTAAAAAGCATTCATGCTGCATTTTAGATTCATCGGTGATCTAGTATGAAAAATTATTTGAGTTGGTCGTTTGTTTAAGGGTAATGATAGCTGAGCGGTTGAACGTCTAGCGATTGAAACTTTCATTGAGCACTAAGAGATTCCAAAAAGCATAGACAATCATTCACACTCCCCTCTAATTGCGGTATTCGATCCTACGAAGAGCTTGGCCCATAAGGTACCCTTTTTGAAGGCCTCGGATGGCGACATTGATGATCCTTGTCTCGTTGACATCCTTGACCTGACATCTAACCATCACTAAGCGCTTAAAGTATTCTCATAGATTCTCTTCGAGAGCTTGCTTCAGTGCAAAAAATTGGTCAGCGTCGATCCGCTCTACGTAGTTGCCTTGGAAGTCATTGTGCATGAGGTCATGGACCTGCTCCCACACATAGATGGAGCCATGGGCGATTGTGATGAACTAGGATAATGGGACTCCCTGCAAAGTGAGCGGCAAACCCTTGGCCTTCATCAAGTCATCCCCTCCTGCGGCCTCGATGGCCTTCTCGTAGATGTGCAGAAACTCTTGGGGATCGGTGTCATCCTTGTAGGCCTCCACCATGGGCATCTTGAAGTCCTCTGGCTAGGCGTGCCACTACAAACCTGCACTAAGGAGGGACTCAGAGTCCATCCGTCGGGGTGCTACGAGCACCAACGCTGGCATTCAGACTCTTTGTCCTTTCCATGGCTGCCTCTGCAGCAACGATGGTGCGGTCTGTTGGTGCCGTGCCTCTTGCATCTCCTGTATGGCCCTTCATAGGTTCGCCAGCTCCAACTGTAGCATCCCACAGATCACCTCCAGCCTGCTACTGCCAACTCCTGGTGTGGGCACCAGAGCGCTCTTGGCTTGCAGCATGGCGGTGGCATGTGGTCACCAAAGGTTGTTGCAGCGGCAGCGGGGGCGCTGGAACTGCCAGGGGTCATCGAGGCTGGGTCCTTCGCTCACGACACCATCAGTTCTGCAACCTGCGCCACTACCGAGGGGCCTTCTTCGTAGCCTACCACAGCGCCAGACGCGGTCACCCTGGTACACTGCTGCCACGGGGGTGGGGAGTCCTCGACCACTAACTTTGCCACCCCCATGGCCGTGACAGCCTTCCTTAGCTTTGGGGTAGACACCGCCTTCCTCTTTGGTGCCATCGGACTCAAGCAGTTCGGTGGTGCCAATGGCTCGGTCTTGACATGTGCTTTCTACGTCGCTCCCCATAGACGACGCCAATTGTAGGGTTACACACCAAACAGTAGCGTCAGGGCTTTGAAAGGCCATATTTATAGCTAGAGGTGGATATTGAGCCAACTCCTCATCTCATCGAGCTTTTTTCAGAAATTAACACAGTTTGATTTAATATTATTTTATTGATAGTTTAGAAGTATTATAAAAATCGAGCTAACGAGCCGAGCCGAGCCGAACCAAAGTAAAATTTAATTTCATCCAAAATTGACTCATTCAATGTTTAACCAATTAACAAGTGTAATTAAAGCAATTTTGAATCTAGCCAACGAGCCCCACTAATGAGCTTTTTTTCCACCCCTATTTATAGCTATGGGTAAGGATATTTACACAAGTGCCTCTCCTTTACTAATGTGGATATACATATCTTTTCCTTGACATGTTTTAAATGGGCCTACCTTTTACTTATATACATACCTAGACTGTGCATGGTGGGCCGACTGGGCCGTAGGGCCACTCCCCTAACACAAGTTTCTTCCAGATTTCAGCTTTCAACTAGCCTCTTCTCCTGCGCCCATCCTTGCCGCTCTTGCCAGTGAGGTGGGGTGGCGCCGTGGCATTAGGGTAGGCCAGGGCGCCAGGCACGGCAGATCACGTTGGTTCGAGCTTGATAGCCAGCAACGGATGACTTGAGTGTCGAGGGGTTGTAAGATGTGGATATGATGTTCTAGCTAGAGTTTGGATCCAGTCATTCAGGGACCAAGGCGCTGGGGTACAGGGGTAGTCGTCGCCAACAAGATCACGACGATGAGCCATGAGGGAGGCGCGACGAGCCTATTTCAGGGCGAGAAAATCAGTGGAAGTTATTCTCCTTTTTTTTTTTGAAGAAAAAAAACTTTAGTGTCTCACTTACGGAAGGTATTTGTTAGATCGCATAGCTAGTGTAATCTTTTGGTACTGCTTTTCCTAGTGCTGTACATGAAAACTTTCCGTTTTTTCAGAAGTCCAACAAAAATTTGACGAAATGCCAAAAAAAATTACTTACAGAGGAACTCCCCATATAAGCGAGTGTGTTGCAGCCGATGAAGATGATTTTGTTATCCACGTCCGATAGCCAGAAAGGTCCATGATTGAGCCTGACCCATGCGTTGCTGTACGACATTCCGCCCGTGGACGGATCGTAGCACTGCGAAGATATCTTCGTCTTCATCCAGGCTTTGCCGTCGGGCACGGAGATCTTGGTCAACTCGATATGCCTGTAGAAAGGCTTGGGGGTGTTGTTCACGGTCGTGCAATTGAGCTGAAAGCTGCGGTGGAACGCGCACCCCTGGCCGATGCCGAATGGGAACGGGACGTCAACGTCGCCGCACCTGGTCTGGCAACCAGGACGCCCGCCTACAGGTGCCGGTGCACCGGCGTTGGCCAGCATCCAGACGGCCGAGAGGCAGAGAAAAAGATGGCTGGCAAGAAGCAGCCGAGAATACCCCATCATCCTTGGTAATTTGGCAAGTCCAGTGGGTGGTCGTGTGTTCGGTGGTTGTGCCCTGAGTCCAAGTCCTGGTGGGGCCTATAAATAGATGGACTGGCCTAGCTAGTGTTGTTCTCGTAAATAGCTGTGCAGCGTTGCGCCGAGAGGGCAAGGCAAAGTTTTGCTAACCTCTGTAGTTTGCAACGACTGGTTCGTTGAAGCGGAAAGTATTGCTAACCTCTGTAGTTTGCAACCACGTTTCGTCTATTGAATCTAGTATCGCTACACGTATGCGTTGTGGAAAAAGTAGACACGAACCCGTGTGGGAATACATGGTGCAAACGCATCTATCTGGACTTTGCTATTTTGGCAGGATATAAGCGATAGAATGAACAAGGGTATATCACGGACGAATCCCTCTTTTGTGACGCAAACTTGCAACGTGAGCCGAGACTCGAGAGCCGGAGAATTTGTGATCCGTTATGAGACCCTATTGGCTACGTCCTACCGCAGATCCAACGATGGAAGTTTCTCCCTCGGGGGAAAAAAAGAACGAAGTTTCTCCTTGGGTAGATCGGACGGCTCCGATCTCAATCACCAAGGATAACGGTCTCAATCTCCGTGGGTAGATCGGACGGCTCCGGTCTCAATCCACGAACGCAGCCGATTGTTCCCGAGGAAGCAGAACGCATTGAGATTTGGAACTACCTCTTATGATAGACACAGTGGGTACTTATTGTGCGGCTGCCCTGCGTAAAACTCTTAAGATTTGTTTCTTAATAAGAATTATCTTCTATTCTAAATTAAAAAGAAATGTATCTTTAACCAATAACATTTTAATAAGGATTATCGTCTCTTTTAAATTAAGAAGAAATTTATCTTTAAGCAATAAGTTTAATTAGGACCCACTTGATTAACGACCAGATGTTTTGTTTTTGTGTGAGAATTTCTAGCTTTTTCTCTTTTTTTTTCTTATCGACTCTAAAACGTCTGTCATCGGTTTTTAGTAATAAATAGAAGATGCCATTGTAAGGTAATGTTGTTTGCTCTGAAATAACGATCTGCATGCACATGATTACTGTAATTTTCTTGTTGAATTGGTCCGACAGAGATCGATTTGATTGAATGGCAAAGCAATTGGCTTATGAACCGTATTATGCCACTCTCTTTTGATATTACAGCAAAGCAGCATCTGAGATTGAACAAAAACACATTTCATGGATCTGGACAGTTTGATATGGTAGTTTGCTATTACAACAATGACCAAAAACCTTTCAAATTTTACTTCAAGTTGGCCTAGTTAGCTTGTTGGGCTAAGTTGTATGTTGTAGCTGAATGGTTATCGATCGCCTGCCGGTGCCGGTGTACCGGCGTTGGCCAGCATCCAGACGACCGAAAGGCAGAAAAGAAAAGGAAGCCGAGAATATTCCACGCTCAGATGTCCGTGGGTGGCGGTGTATGTGTCCAGTTGTGAGCGTCCCGGCACTCGGCAGTTCTGTATCGGGAGAAATTAAAACCAGCTCCCGTTTGCTCGCACCACAGAGTTTTGGGCGGCGTGGACGCAGCGGCGGGTCGACACGTTCGCGTGCGCTCGGCCTCCTCGCTTCTCCACTCGCCTCCTCCCACCCAGCGCAGTCGCCGACTTCTCCGCACGCGACGTCGCCGCCTGTATCCAAGCCCCTCGCCGTCGCCTCATCGCACTGCCGTCGCCTCTCCCTCCCCGCGACACCCCCGCCGCTCCCCGGTCGCGCTGCCTGTTTCGGCACGCCGCCGCCCTCCTCCTCCCAGTCGCCGGCATCCCGTCAACAGCTTCGCAATCGCCGCTCGACGGTGACATCGAGGCCCCGCTCCTCTCCTCCGGCTCGTCGTTCTTCCAGGACGCGGCCTACGAGGACGGCTTCGGCGAGGGCGACGAGGAGCAGCGCCGGCGCCGGCGGCTGTTCCTCCTCGGCGGCCGCTCGCAGTCAAACACCACCTCCCAGGTCGCGCTCGTCGGCGCCGACATCTGCCCCATCGAGAGCCTCGACTACGAGTACGACTTCCCCCCAGCTCCCAAATCTGAGGCGATTCACCTGCTTGCTTGCTTGATTCCATTTGGTCTTGATTCCATCGATGTGGGATGGGCGTGCAGGTTGATCGAGAACGACGTGTTCAAGCAGGACTGGAGAGCGCGGGGGCGGGCAAACATCCTGCGCTACGTGGCGCTCAAATGGGCCCTCTGCTTCCTCGTCGGGGCCCTCGCTGCCGGCTCCGGCTTCGTCGCCAACCTCGGCGTCGAGAAAACTAAGCCCCAATCCCGGCGCCACCACTGCCCGGTGAGCATTCCGACGCTTCCTCCTCCGTGAATTTGCTCGCGATCCCAAAGTGATCGTTCGTTTCGTGTTGGTCTTGGGGGGATTGGGGCGTGTGGTTTCTGACGATTTTGGTCGGGTACTCGGGTGGATCTGTGGGTGGGTGTTGCAGACCAGGTGTTCGACGGGATGGCGTAGCAAAAGGCCAATGGCAACGGCGAGCACACCACCCGCCCGCCGCCGACGCCCTCGCCGCTCCGCTTCTCCAAGTTCTTCCAGGTACGCGTAGGGTCTGATCGCTGGATCCCGCCGCTCGATCGTTCGTGTTTTGACCGATCGGTGCTAATTTGGGGTTGGGCAGGCAAACCTGCGAATCCTGGTCACCGGCGGAGCTGGATTCATTGGCTCCCACCTCGTCGACAAGCTCATGGAGAACGAGAAGTACGAGGTACGGATGAGATCCCGTGGCATCGATCATTGCGTTGCTTGCTTGTTGCGGTTTCGCGATATTGACCTGTGTCGGTGAGCGAGGTCAACTCCAATCCCGTCGTGAGGGAGAGTAGCTAGATCTGAGTGATACAGTCAGGGTGGTCTAGATCTGTGCGAAAGGGGCGTTGTGAGTGGAGCTGCTTTGTGCCAGATCACTGGGGTGCAAGCTTTTCTGTTAAAGTCTCGCATGGTGTGGGGCATTGCTGTCTAGAGCTTAAGCTGGAAGATTTGCTTGTGTTAAGTTCCTGAGAAAATTGTTGGGAATGGGAGAGATCAGAGATCCAGCGGGAATGCTTTAGAGGTCTTGCTGCAGTTACTTCATTCAGTACTTCATTCAGAGTTTTGAGCTTAACTTGGATCTGTTTGGGAATGTGAGAGATCACAGTGATCCAATAGCAATGCTTTAAAGATCTTGCTGCAAGTACTCTGTTCCGTCAGATACGTGAGAAAGTTTTCGAATTATGCGAACTACCATGCTAAGGATTGAGAGCTCTCTTGTGTAGTGTTGTTTACATGCTTTGGGTTTCACTAGAATTTGTAGAATTGCGTAAGGTACTATGTGGATCTGTATTATAGACCTTTTAGCTGAGAAAATGTAGACACCTTTGATCATATGTTCTTTTCGGTTCAGGTCATTGTTGCTGATAACTTTTTCACTGGTTCAAAAGACAACCTGAAGAAGTGGATTGGCCACCCAAGATTTGAGCTCATCCGTCATGGTAATAAGTACATTCTTAAGGCATCACCGAGTAAATTCTCAATGCAGCTCATTTCTACATAGCCACAAACTATTTTGTTGTGGTTACAGAGAATTGACAGCCTTTGAGTCATTTCTTGCAAAGTTTCCTGGAAATTATAGATCCTGATTAGTCAATGAGAAACAATGTACCATAAGTTTATCTTGGCATATAATCAATGCTTGTCCAAAAACATGTCCTGAGTTGTCTGTTGAATGGATGTTAAAATTTTCTGAATGTAGTTTAATACATCTTAATATCTCATTTGACTATGGGTATGTGTATGTGACTTTCTATTGGTAACTTCTGTTCCAAATAAAAGTGCATCCATGCATGTCAATATTGTGAGACCAGGTGTTAGTCTAACCATTTAAACATACTGTTAGACCATGTGGCTAGATTTATGATATTTTGGTGATGAATAATTGACAATGGTTAATTTGTTATGATGAATAATTGGTGATTTCGTTTAGCGGTGTTATGCGAGTTGTGTTGCATGTGTGCGGACTGATGTTGGCCAAGTTGAGACGAACTTGTGCCGGAAGAATGTTCTTTGGTCTTTGCATGTGCAGGTTGAGCATGGAGGCGATCATGGTCGGTGACGAGGTGGACCGGAACTAGGATAGGGAGATCTGAGGTTCAGACGGTCAAGGAGGTCACGAGATGATCGGGCTCATGCTTGGGGCGCATGGAGATCGAAGGTGGATGATACGTGGAGAAGCTACGGGAGGTGCGGTCCTGGAGGCTTCGATACGTGACGTGTTAGAAAAGTCGTGAGTGTGAAAAACCTGTGTTAGGAAGGGTTTCAGGTCCCTTGAAAATTAGTGGGCCAAAAGTTTAGTTGAGGTAAAAAGGCCCAGGTCTAGTTGGAGTTGGATTAGGATTCGAAGTCCTAGTTGGAGTTGGATTAGGATTCGAAGTCCTAGTTGGAGTTGGATTAGGATTCGAAGTCCTAGTTGGAGTTGGATTAGGATTCGAAGTCCTAGTTGGAGTTGGATTAGGGTTCGAAGTCCTAGTTGGAGTTGGATTAGGGTTCTAAGTCCTAGTTGGATTAGGATTCTAAGTCCTAGTTGGAGTTGGATTAGGATTTTAAGGCCTAGTTGGAGTTAGGCTGTGTGTGTATATATATGCATGCGGTGGCATGGCAAGAGTGGTACCGAGCAGCCGTGGAAGAAAAATATATATACGGCTTTTGGGGTGGCCAAACGTTTTCTTTGGCATGGCATCTTTTTGATCACGAAGCGCACGACATTGTTCAGCCATCGGTCAGGCAAGCGATCTCATATTTTGCTTAGTTGCATAATTAGGGCTTAATTTATTTTCGTCACTATTTGCATCAGCGATCTTGTTTATTTTATATCTCAAGATCTAGAGCTCCGATTGACGTAATTCCAGTTGGGTTAGTTCAATAACTGTCTCTAGTTTATTCTGAAAAAGTTTGAGGTTAATCGGAGGTACGGATTTTTATCGAGATCAGTTTTAATAAGGATACATTATTCTGTCCAGAATTATTAAATGAGGCTTAAATAGGTTTTGTGTTTAGGGGAGAGTCTTAAAATTTATTTTTAGCTTCCGCAATCATTCACCCCCCTCTGATTGCCTATCTTAGTGTGAATCGATCCTGCAAGTGGTATCAGAGCAGGTTTATTTTTCTAATTGATCTTAACCGGTGATTAGAAAACATGTCGACGGATAGGTATTCCACAAAACCTTGTGTTTTCAATGGTGTTGATTTTCAGTATTGGAAAGCGAAGATGGAGGCATATATTCAAGCTCAAGGCTTTGCAATATGGGAGATGGTCTACAAGCCTTATCAAGTGCCCGAGAACGATAATGTGACAGCGGCGAACATGGCACAAGTGGAGACAAATAGCAAGGCAAGGAACCTGATAATTCAAGGACTAGGAAGGAGTGATTTTGATCGTGTTGTGCATCTTAAATCCGCATATGAGGTATGGAAAGCATTGTGTGATTATCATGAGGGTTCATCTACTATTAAAGAGGTACGTCAAGACATGTACAAAAAGGATTACATGCGTTTTGAGATGAAACCTGGTGAATCAATAGATGATCTCTTTGCCCGCTTTAATAAAATTCTTAGTAACCTACGTGCTGTTAATGTTACTTATACTGATGCTGAAAATGCACGTCAATTACTTGGAGCATTAGATATGTCGATATGGGAGATGAAGGTTACATCCATTAGAGAATCTACTGTCATGAGTACACTTACATTAGATGTACTTTATTCTAAATTGAAAACTCATGAATTAGATGTTTTTGCTAGAAAAAATAATGGTAATAAATCAATTGCTTTAGCTTCACAATCTAGCAAGTCTAATGGTGATAATTCTTCTACTAGCTATACTTTGTCTTCACTAACCGATGAACAGCTAGAGCAACTCCCAGAAGATGTTTTGGAACTCCTCTCTACACGCTTTACAAGAGCCTTACAGAATGTGAGATCAAGAAAGAGAGGAAATTTTGGTCCTCAAAGGTGCTATGAGTGTGGTGATCTCAATCATATTCGTCCTAAATGTCCAAAGTTTCTAGCAAAATTTGCAAGGGAAGAAAATGAGAAGGAAGAAGAGATGGAGAAAGAAAAAAGGACGAATAAAAAGAATGGCTATATAAATCGCAAGGTGGTGCATCGTGTTCTTGCAGCTCTTGAGCAAATTAATTTGAGTGATGTGGACACGGACAGCGAGGATGATACTCCCAAAGGCAAGAAAGATTTAACTAGGTTGTGTCTAATGGCAAGTAGCAAAAGCTCCACCGACAATGATGATCTTGACAGCGACAACTACAATGAGGTAGAACCTTCTTATGATGATTTAGCTAAAGCTGTTGCTAAACTTGGTACTTTGCTAGAAAAGAAAACTAAAAAGATTAAGAAATACGATACTTTGATTGAATCTCTAAATTCTGAAATTGCAAGACTTAGAGTTTTAATTCCTGATGATGAATCTTGTGAGTCCTGTCAAATTTTACATTCTGAGTTAGAGAATGCTAGGTCACTGAATGCTTTAAACATGGATCAACTTAGAGATGTAACTACTAAATTTGATGAATTAAGATTGGCACATGACTCTTGTGATGAAAAATTGAAATGTGCTAATGATGAAATTGGAAAGCTCAAGTTTAGTTCTTCTTCATGTTTAGAATCAAGTATTTTAAATGCTCAATCTAAAGCTTGCTCTAAATGTGATTTGTTAGAAGCTAGACTTAGTTCATCTCAGGAAACAATTCAACAGATGCTTTATCATGAGATTTCTTCTTGCTCAAATTGTCCTAAGCTTAACACTGAAATAGAAGTTTTGACTAGACAACTTAATGATTTTACTGAAGAAGAAAGATTGGCTCAGTCTAGTGCTTCTAAAAATCTTGTGAATGAATCTAATAAATGCACAACTTGTCCCACTCTAGCTAAAGAGAATGAGTACCTAAAAGACACTTTAGAGAGATTTTCTTTTGGCAAGAAAAATTTGAATATGATTCTAGACAAGTCAAAAATAAGTGTGAAAAATCATGGTTTAGGATTTAATTTTGTTGAGCATGCCAAGAATAATCCTCCTAAGATTATTAAGTCTCTTGAACCTGGAAAAATTGAAGTGAAACTTGAACCAATTCAAACTGTGTTTAAATCAGCTGGCTTTGTGCAAAGTTCATCAAATAATAATGTAGGTGCTAGCTCATCGTCTCAAAAGAATTCTGGTTATGTTAAATTTCATTGCACCTATTGTGGAAGAGATGGACACTTGAATGAATTTTGCTTTAGACGTGTCAAGAAAGAGAGAAAGGAAAGATTGAATGCTTTGAGACAAAAACATGCAATGTCTTTTGTTCCTAGAACTAATGTGAAAGCTATGTTTTTTGAGAACTTTCATGATGGCTTTAAATCTGCTTCACATGCTAGATTGGGATTTAATTCAAATGATTCACGTTCTTTTCGGTATTCTAATCATCCACATGCACGTGATTTTGGTTCTAGCTTTGTTGCTCCTGTTCGTTGTGTGTCACAGTACTGGATTCCTAAATCTTATTTTACTAACCCCAATACTGTGAGACCGATGTTTCCTGTCATGTAAGAACAGCTGACAAGGATGGAGAAGATGAGCTAAATTGGGTTCCGTTTTTTTATCATCGCTTGATTGGAACACTTGATGGTTCTTCACTCCTTTGATGGTTTGCAAGAGATTTCACTGTTTAAAAGACCATGTGGAAAAGGTAATGTTGTCTTACATCTTGTTAAATTCTCAAGTTGCTAATTTGCACATGAAATTGTTTGATACTTCTCGTTTCCCTCAATTGCGAAGTAAGTTGGGAGTATTACATCTTATGGGATTATTCTGAGGGGGAGCTTGTTGTTTAAAAATTTTGAAAGCTTTGTTTATTATCCTTGTCAAATAACTCATCAAATCCAAGTCATTGAAATCAATTGAGTAGTAGAGCTTTCTTTATCATATCTATTCATATGTTGTGTAGTTTTGATCAGGACTGTTTATAATTAAATTGCTACATTTGAATTAAAAGTATGACATGGCGGAATATTTTGACTAGATTAATTATAGTTATTACTTTGCGATGTCCATCGAAAAGGATTAGCTTGATTGTGAGTCTTATTTTAACTCTTGGTTATGAGACTTGCATGTTTCATGTTCCAATTCTTATGATCACTCAATTTGGCATGTTATTAAAAAAAAGAGAGTATATAAAGAAAAAATTGAAAAGATGTATGCTTCAAGCATGCCATGGTGAAAAAAAAGTGGCACAAAAGTGCGCAAAATGAAAAGAAGTATGCTTCAAGCATGCCACCATCAAAAAGAAGAAGAAAAAGAAGAAAAGTATGTCATTATGAAAAGAAGTATGCTACAAGCATGCCACATGCCTAAAAATTGAGTGTGAAGCAATAAGTTGTTACATGAGACTGCTAGCCCGTCTAGAGTTAAAATTTGCTTCATTTTTAGGTTTTGACTTTTCGTTGTGATATCTCATTGTGCTCTCTATAATTGGTTTGGTCATTGTTGATATGCCTGTCATTGATATAAATTGCTTAATCATATTGAAAATTTGTTTTGACATTGCTATGTGATATATGGCTTAATATGATCTAGATAGCTCTACTCAAAAATATGTCTTGGTTGCTTTATTAAATAAATGCACAATGACTTGGATAATCTACAAAGCTTCTTGATTTTTACTTTCATTGCTCCGTCTTAGAATTATTCTTTCTTTAAATTTTCTTGATGATTACATTGCCAAAGGGGGAGGAATTTGGTGTGCTTTGCGAGAAATTAAAGAATTTGGGGAGAATAAAATTACCTCTCTTGTGTTGAGGGGGAGAGATTTGAGACTTATGGTTTAAAATATTTTTTCGGCTTTGGTTCTTCACTTATATCTATTTGAAGCTAGTTCATCATACAATTTTGTGGTTTTGTCAATGTATTCATCAAGGGGGAGATTGTTAGACCATGTGGCTAGATTTATGATATTTTGGTGATGAATAATTGACAATGGTTAATTTGTTATGATGAATAATTGGTGATTTCGTTTAGCGGTGTTATGCGAGTTGTGTTGCATGTGTGCGGACTGATGTTGGCCAAGTTGAGACGAACTTGTGCCGGAAGAATGTTCTTTGGTCTTTGCATGTGCAGGTTGAGCATGGAGGCGATCATGGTCGGTGACGAGGTGGACCGGAACTAGGATAGGGAGATCTGAGGTTCAGACGGTCAAGGAGGTCACGAGATGATCGGGCTCATGCTTGGGGCGCATGGAGATCGAAGGTGGATGATACGTGGAGAAGCTACGGGAGGTGCGGTCCTGGAGGCTTCGATACGTGACGTGTTAGAAAAGTCGTGAGTGTGAAAAACCTGTGTTAGGAAGGGTTTCAGGTCCCTTGAAAATTAGTGGGCCAAAAGTTTAGTTGAGGTAAAAAGGCCCAGGTCTAGTTGGAGTTGGATTAGGATTCGAAGTCCTAGTTGGAGTTGGATTAGGATTCGAAGTCCTAGTTGGAGTTGGATTAGGATTCGAAGTCCTAGTTGGAGTTGGATTAGGGTTCGAAGTCCTAGTTGGAGTTGGATTAGGGTTCTAAGTCCTAGTTGGATTAGGATTCTAAGTCCTAGTTGGAGTTGGATTAGGATTTTAAGGCCTAGTTGGAGTTAGGCTGTGTGTGTATATATATGCATGCGGTGGCATGGCAAGAGTGGTACCGAGCAGCCGTGGAAGAAAAATATATATACGGCTTTTGGGGTGGCCAAACGTTTTCTTTGGCATGGCATCTTTTTGATCACGAAGCGCACGACATTGTTCAGCCATCGGTCAGGCAAGCGATCTCATATTTTGCTTAGTTGCATAATTAGGGCTTAATTTATTTTCGTCACTATTTGCATCAGCGATCTTGTTTATTTTATATCTCAAGATCTAGAGCTCCGATTGACATAATTCCAGTTGGGTTAGTTCAATAACTGTCTCTAGTTTATTCTGAAAAAGTTTGAGGTTAATCGGAGGTACGGATTTTTATCGAGATCAGTTTTAATAAGGATACATTATTCTGTCCAGAATTATTAAATGAGGCTTAAATAGGTTTTGTGTTTAGGGGAGAGTCTTAAAATTTATTTTTAGCTTCCGCAATCATTCACCCCCCCTCTGATTGCCTATCTTAGTGTGAATCGATCCTACACATACCAATAGGACAATTACCCTGCTCATCTTAATTGTTTAATGTACTTACGGAATAACCTTTCTTTCAAATCACTTCCCTTAATGTTCCATTTTTAAAGGTATATTCTTGTGCATGAATTATGCTATAATTTTATTTTTGCTTCATTTCAGATGTCACCCAACCGCTGCTTGTGGAGGTTGATCAAATCTATCACCTTGCTTGCCCTGCTTCACCAATCTTCTACAAGCACAACCCTGTCAAGGTGTGCAGGCTCTCTGTTTTTGTGATCATCCTAACCGTTTCAAATATTTGTTTGTCATTTCATTTTATGTTATCTTGTCATGATTATACATAGACGTGGAATATTAGTTGTTCCTGTCCTGTCCTGGTATTGAAATGGGTGTAATTATCGTGTACAGACCATCAAGACAAATGTTATTGGGACCCTGAACATGCTGGGACTTGCAAAGAGAGTTGGGGCAAGGTCAGTGTTTATCGCACTGATTGATTCTTCCAATACATCTCATGAGAAAAACTATATTAAATGGAGTTTTATGTTCAATTGCATAATTTTGTTGACTTCAACCTCTGAAGTTTATGGTGATCCGCTTGAGCATCCTCAAACCGAGGCCTATTGGGGCAATGTTAACCCAATTGGTAAGTCTGTTCATCTGACAAATGCATTATATTTTACCCTGCCTTTTCTTAATCTATCTCCCAAAGTTCTCTTATCATTTCGAATTGATTTTCTTTATCAGGAGTGAGGAGCTGCTACGATGAGGGTAAGCGTGTAGCAGAGACGCTGATGTTTGACTATCACAGGCAGCATGGCATTGGTAATACTTCAACATGTACTTAAACTTCACGATTAGCTCATAACATTTTTGTCCAGTGATAAGTCTTGGATTATGATTTTTTTAATAAGTATTTGTCATCTACTTCTGTAGAGATCCAAATTGCCAGGATTTTCAACACCTATGGACCTAGGATGAACATTGATGATGGGCGTGTTGTTAGTAACTTCATTGCTCAGGCTGTACGGTAATGTAGTCAAAAGGGAAAGTTCTTGCACTGCCACACGTTCTCCTTTACATTGCTTTCTTTATTCTTTATCTATCAACAGCTTGCCTGTGCTTACTTTGCTCTGCCTTGCTTTTATCTGGTATTTGCTTTCTGTTGGATTTACCACCCAAGCATGGCTTATGCCCATCATTAGCAGCGCAGACACTCGGAAGATGCTTGCTTTTCGTTTGGCCTTCACCCGTAATTTGTCTCGCCGTTGTCAGGAAGCTTATGCAAATGAGATGTAAAAGATACCCTTTTTGCCTAATTAGGAATGGCATCAAGTAGTTAAGTACAAAGTGTTCCTGTGCTTCAGTAAAACTGAATTGCCTCAAACAAGTCTGATCAAAATTCAGATAGCTACTACAGCCTTGGCGATTGGTTGCAAAGAGAATGCTTTTTTTTTACTGTAAGAGAGAAAAGCAATGGCCGAGATGCTGACGTCCATAGCATGCACGTAAATTTGTCTTGAAATGGCGCGGCATGACCATTGCCGAAGGAAAAACACCAAGAACGACAAAAGGGAAGGAGCAGAAGAACATGGAGAGTAACATGGCGTTGGTGACGACAAAACGGAATGCTTTCCAAAAATTAACATGTTGACGAAAGAGAATCCATGGATGCAATGTACAGACAAATAGATATACAGGGCAGCAACAGCTATTCTTCAGTCCTTCCTTCCACAGCTCCCCCGGTCCCCCCCCCCCTCCTGACCTCAAGAACCATCTCAAACTTCCCCACCTTCTGATCCCAGCTATCTCATAGCACAAGCTCACTTTGGTTTAAGTAAACACTTTAAGTAAACACATACAAATGTGACCCCAAAAAAAAGCAAGCCAACAAATTAAAGAACCAAACACAAAAGGGCCCTAAAATTCTTATTGTTCTATCATGCAACATGTTCAAATGGTGGTGATATGGACCTGTGGACCTGGTTGGTGACCATATCTATAGAGCCAGGCAACTGGAACCTCAGGCGGATTCGACGGAGCTCTTGACCTTGAATCGGTACAGCAGCTTCTTTTTCTTGGATGCTGGGTTGTTGACTGTGAGCACAATCTTGCCGGGCTCGCCTACCTTGAAGCTACCCTTCATGATTGGTTCCTCATTGGCAGGCACCTTCCTCGTACTCCTAATTCATTTGAGAAGGGAACACGATTCATGTGTCAACCTCTTTGTTACCGGTTGCTATTCTCCAATTTAGCTTCCCAAGTTCCCATGTAACCATTATAGCTTACAAATGTATTGGGGAACTAGAAACCATTTATGCTGGATCTGGAAGGTTTCAGTTTACTTGGTCACCTGATTGTCATCTGCAGATGTAAATTTCTTGTATTCGGAAATAAAAAGGGACACCTGAGCTAAGATATGAATTTTCTATTTGTACAAATAGATCGATCACCTGTTGGGATGGTGGGTCACTTGTTAGAAATAAACGGATTGTCTTTTGGGATGATTTTATAACATAATAGAATATCTTGATCATGTGATAAACTACTGTTGTTTCCTGCCATGCAATTTTCTCGACAGTTTGTAGGTGCTATAGGTTGGTTGACTGAAACATTTTCTTGTAGTTTGTTAACAATGTGTACATTTCATATATATGGTTTAGGCTTCATAGCTAGACATTCAGGATGAACATGCTCTCTGATCAGAGCAGCAACTCATTTGGCTCTTCTGACTTTGGGTGGGATGATGAGGCCATAAACCCAGACTACACTTCTGTTTTTGTTCCAAATGCTGCCATGCCAGCATACGGTGAGGCGTCTTACCTGCAAGGTGGAGCGCCAAAGAGGATGAGGAACAATTATGGTGTAGCTGTCTTTCACTACCTATTATCTATATGAGTTCCTCTACATGCACTTTGTATTATTGTTTTATGAACTCACTTCAACAACGCCGTAAGGCGCCGCGAAGCGCGCTTCCTTTTCTAGTAATATAAATAGATGAAGGCATGGAGCAGCCGGCCAGCCGCCAGTACCCCTCTGAAAGACTGCAATTGACTCTGCTGGCATTGAATAGAATGACTGCCGGCCTGCCGGCCTGCTCCTTCCGGTTGAATAGATGACTGCCGGCCTGCTCCTTCCGGTTGTAGATGTTGACTTCTGGCTAGATGTTAGTTTTTTTTATAATCATTTAATTAAAAAATAAAATAAGAAAAATAAATAGATAACGTGGTTATATCTCTGCAGATAATACAAAGGAATAAGAAAAAAGCAAAAAAAAACTGAAATTAAGAAGCCGACATGTTCATTCTAATTTCTAGAAGGTAGAAGCCAGAAGCCAAAGCTACTTAAAGCGGGGCGTCTGGCAAACTCCAATGCATCGATTGACCTGTTCCACTTCCCCCGAAGCCCGGTATATCATGATTTTAAAAACTTTTTTGAATATATATATATATATATTCAAGATTTTAAAACTACGAAAGCTCTGGGCATGGTCTACAATTGTTGGTCTTCAAATTCTACTTTTAACGGATAATAAGTGGAATAACATATATAAGTGTTTTGTTTGCAAGGATCTACAATAAAATTCCACATCAGAAAGACCTGATTAAATGCATCTCTTTATATTTGAGGGAGAAAGAGAAAAATCTACTATGTTTATTTGATGCAATCTGATTATCCATTATAACTATTATAGTTATATACTATATCCATTTGAAAATATAATAATATTGTTTCAAAATATAGGCACACATGGAGATTTGATGACGTTTCTCTCATTAGTTCTCATTTATCTTCCGCCTCTCTTTAGATTTATGAGAAAAACATCCATGGTAACTATTTTGATATTTTCTCTCTGTTTTCAAAGACATTAACACTATGGATATCATGGTCATTTCCCTATACATCGTACTCTCGAGTGTAGTTACTCCCATCCGTGATATATCACCTAACGAACCTAACATATTTTTTTATCACCTTAAGTGTAGTTATATATTGATTCTAATATACTCTAATGCCAACCACATGAAACAATTGCAAGGGAGCACTTAATTTTTGGCATATTTTTCTACTACCTTTATATTCGTACATAAAAAGGAATATATTCAAAAAAGTAAAAAAATATAAATACCACCTTAAAAAGTATATATACTACTTAGATTATCTTATATACTCATATACTGCATGTACATACCCTCATTGCGCGAAAAACTCCTTACTTTGTGAGATACGATATACGGAGTAACTATATGCATATCTATGTGTGTATATATATACATATATGTGTATGGAGACAAAGTCGAATTTGGTACTGTTTCACATCGTATTTATAAAACTAGTCGTATGTAGACAGTATTTGCAAAAATGGCACTTTTGCCATCTGGTGGGCGGGCGGCAACACGCGGGAGGCGACACGCGGCCAACCCACCGACGGCAGACGCCTACCACCCCGCCAGTAGATGGCAGGAAGCCTACCGCCTGGTGGAGGGACGGCAGGCAAGCCTGTTGTCTGGTGAGGGGGGCGGCAGGTGATTAAGCCGACTGATTAGCCAGCTTAATTACCTGCCCTAATTTTTTACATTTAGTACTTTTTTGAATTTTTAAATATATCAAATGAGCTAAAAAGATTACAAAAAATTATATATAGCCTCCTGATGCAATGTACCTCATAATGGAATTTTTGGGTAATTTTATCCATTGTGAATGTTGCTCAAAAATTCATAAAAGTTTGGTATTTTTATGAGTTTTTACATATAGCAAACGAGCTTCAAAGATTACGAAATTTTATGTGAAGCCTTCCGACATAGTCATAGTTAATGTGCAATTTTTTCAGAATTTTATGCGGTCTAAATTTACCACGTTTATTCGAGTTAATTTAATCATGAATTTACAAATATTTTATGGTTTTTTTACAATTTTATACATTAGGAATATTTGTACGAGTAAAAGTAATTATAGTAGTACAAAAAAATACATCACACTGGATGCAATATGGCTCACCTACCTCCTCGCCGCGTCTACCTCCCCATACGTGGCCTAGTCTTCTGTTAGCATGAACATGTCCTGTGGGGTACGTCAATCAGTCTGGAGGTTGCGTCTCAGGTCGAAGGAGGTATGGAGACTGTTCTATTTGCTTAGTGGCCGGCGGTGGTCCAGTAGGCTCAGGTGCAGTAAGCTGGGTCCAATAAGGGTCGTAGTCCTCCAGCTGAGACATGCCGAACTGTGAGCCGTCCGCAATAATGTCGTGAATGGAAGGAATATAAAAACCCCCCTCGTGATGCGAAGGAGCTCTCGCCTTGACCGTACGATGTGGCAGCAAAGCCAGAGGACCTCTGCCCACTGAAGTGTCCAAACTCTAGGTATGCTTTGAACGCTAAGCACTGCCCTACGTACACTGCAAACCCTGGCACTATCTACTGCTCTCTGGAAGTATCTGGGAGGCCTGTGTCGTTATCAATGGACTTGTCGTCACCCCACATTGAATTTGAAGCTGCAAGATGAAATGATATTAGTCACAATAAATATTCTGGATATATAATGCAAATCTCATACCTCCCGAATGTGCAACGAAGATGAATAACGGGGAGCGGTAGTCTGTGCAGGTGGTGCGGACATCAAAAGTGATGCATCTCGATGATAGACCTGCGGCGGGAGAACGCCATGATGTGAGTGGAACACAAGACCTAATAGGAAAATAAAATGTAGATTCATACATAAGTTACCTCCTCATCGATACATTGCATGGATGATCAGTGGCTAGTACTACGATGCTAGGCAGACTTAGTAGATTGCGATGGGTGGCAAGACTCGCTATGTCGCGATAACCTAGTGGGTGAGCATGGTACCCCCACTGGGTAGCTCATGTGTGCAGTGTGATCTGTGGAACAACCGTAGTTATGTTGTGCACTATTTTTTAGGCTACTTTAAGATGAACTTCATAGTCTTCTACAGGGACAGTGGTGTCTCGGTGCTGCTGATGGTGGCCTCTGACACGCTTGCGCTGCATTGCGCCTGCTCTAACTGAAGTGACATATGAAACATGTTTAGTAACGACTAGTATAAATTTTTTTGAATAAAACGATAAGATATTTGAACTGTCTTATGTTGTCATGCCACCATAAAGTGTTGTGGGGATCGATCGAGCATTGCAGACTTTCCTCATGCGTGATTTGCTTGGGGCGATTTGGTGGAGGAATGGTGAGTCTGCTGCATAACCGGGGTACGTACCACTCCAGGTACTCGTCATATGTCTGGATGTCGTACGGTCGTTGCTCCATGATGACATCGAGGTGTGCCATGTTCGTCCATGCTGTCGTCCACTACCGCTTAGAGCCCGCCAGTCCATACCAGGCCGACTAGCCCTTGATTGTCTGCATTTCCAGAATCATCGACATTACATAGCAAGACATATAAAGTGTATACAGTAGTTGGATGGAGTTTGACTCACCGGTGTACGGCTTGCGGTAGGAACTTGCCGTCTAGAGGGGGCACGGCCTGGTGCAACTAAACTGTCACATCACGCGCAGTGACGCGTCAGCCTCCACCATGTACAAGAACACCAGATAGTGTGTCATCGCCCATAGCTTCGCGTCCTCCAGACAATGCAGGGACAGCCCGTACGGTGATACACGATGCAAAAAATCTACTGTCCATGGACCCTATATGACGTCGCTGTCGTGCAACGACTTGAACTCATTGTGCCACAGCAAGTAGCATGTAACATCCTGATTTTCAGAGCCTTTTTAAAGCTTTTAAAATAAAATTCACCATTTTGATTTTTCTAGAATTAATTAAAGCTTAAATGGAATTTTTATGAATTAAAAGGATTCAATATGACTAAATTAAACAATAACATTTAATAGAAGTATTTTATTTGGGCTCCTTGTGATTCAAGGAATTTTCTAGAATTTTCTGGATTTGTTCGCTATTTTCTAGAGCTCAAAGGAATTTATGGAAATTTTTGAAAATAGAAAAGCCTAAAACCAGTTGGGCCGAGCCCATTACTACTCCTCCAGCCTAGCCCACACCCTTCTGCCTTGCCACATGTTAGCAATCGGGCGCCGCCCCCGTATCCGATCCGTCCGCTCTGCCTGCCTCCGTTGCCGTCAGATCGCCACGTGTCGACTATACGAGGTGTCAGCTACTGTTCATCTTCCTCCCGAGAGCTTGTTGACGTGTTCATTTCAAATTGCACCACTGTTTTCCACATCGTCCCTGCCTCGGCGTGCGTGCCCGTCTCGGACTCAATGCCTTGTTCGAGCCGCCTCCTCGATGTCTGGGTATAAATAGCCGGCCACCCCTCTCAGTTTTTCCATCCCGAGCTTCTACACCCTAGTTGCTGTAGCCGCTTCTCCACCATCATCTTCATCTTCGGCCGTCGAGCTTTGCCTCCATTCGCTGTTTTCTCCTCACCATTCCGCCGCCGCCTTTGAGTCATCGTTCAAGCCACTGCCTCTCTCCCGCCCGGCCAGTCGCCACCGTCTTGTCGGCTAGTCCGCCGCCTCCCGCTTGTTCGTGACTTTAACTCCATACTCCACTGTTTATCGTAATCATCACCTCTGTCTCCAGCTACGCAATCTTTGATTGACTGAACAAGTCTTCCTGGGACCATGATTCAAACAATTGAAAAATTCAATGCGTAGAGCGTGCCGTGTTCGATGATTCCCTCGGCCGCTTTGCATAACCGCAGCTTGGCAGTTGGAGCCAAACAGACTATATTGATAAGGTCAACCATAGAAGCAGAACTTATAGCACTTGACACAGCCACTGTTGAGGATGAATGGCTGAGAGAGTTTCTGTTGGACTTGCCATTGGTTGAGAAACCAATACCGGCAATTCTGATGTGCTGTGATAATCAAACAGTGTTGGCCAAAATCACAAGTACAAAGGATAATATGAAGTCCTCTAGACATGTGAAGAGTAGGGTGGTGATCATTTCGGCTTCAGCTTTTAGCTTTTGGCTTATTTTCACTATTCATAAATTTCGTCTTTTTCTGAACTTTTGGTTTTTTGTTGAGCTTTTTTGCCAGTTCTTTTTTTCCCGTATTTGTTTGTATTATACGTAATGGGCTAACATATTTTTTTTATGTTTTTTAATTTTTTTTAAATTTAATTATGCTAAATAAGCCTCTATCAGCTACAGTGTTTTTCAGCCAGCTATAGTGCTTTTCAGCCATAAGCCACTCAAAATAAGCCAAAATGATCACACCCTAAGGGTAATTGAGAAACTCCAGAGTAATTGTTGTGAACTATATTCACATTGAGAAAAAAATCTGGCAGAACCTTTTACTAAGAGGTTAGCACGGAAAGCGATTTTTGTTGCCCCCTATGGACATGAGAATGAGGTCTATTTGAGTTCCATCACAATGATAATCCATGCCTTCTTGATCGGAGATCCCATGACTTCGGTAATGGAAAAAACAATTTGATGTTGTAACAAGAGAGTACATAATCATTGTATTCATGTCCTAATAAACAAAGTACTCTTGACTATATGGAATATTGGTATAAAGGCTTAATGTATTCTGTTGTCCAATTGAGAAAAATGTATTAGCCTACAGGATACCTAGAAAGAATACGTCTACTTGAGCCTAACTGTGTAGTCACAGTTCATGAGAACAGAGCATTCTCTCTAGAAAGTTCATGAGCAGAAAAGGGAGCATGACCATATAACACTCCGTTTAGGTGTGGTTCATTGGTAGCTTAGTTCTTATTAAGATTTTAAGTGAAATCTGGTCATGAAAAGCTGTGAATTCAAGGCATAGTCCATTTATCAACTGTGAGAAGATGAATCTTATCATTCTAGATGTAAATTCAATATGTACGGGACTTACACTAAAAGATGGTATATTAACAGTACTTCAGTGCAATATCTTTGATATTTTTCTTTTACTTCTTGCTTTAGAATTGGTGGGGGATTGTTAGAAAGAAGCCCATATTAGTGAGGCTCATTTTCTATAATTCCAAAGTATGCATGACTTTGTACTATATTATTAAGGCAAGGTGGAGAAGACCAATTTATAAAATGGAGCACACATGCACGCACGCGAGCACGCGTATTTGCACATTTTCGCATGAAGATCACGTGACTTGTGATTTATGACGCGTGACCGTGTTGTGATGTGGTGCGCCAGTTGGCAGACTAAGTCTACCTTTATTTTTGTTGAGTCAAGTATCATCTCTCTCCTTTTAACTGCTCATAAGACTATTTAATTATCATCATTTGGTTTGAATGTTATCAGTTACCAGTTAATAATTGAGCAGTTACCAATAAATTATTTCAGTTCAATGGGGGGCAGTTACTAGAGAGTAATTTGTACATCTATAAAAGAACTGGAGACATCCAGGCTTGGAGAACTGAACTCTTTCATTTCCATCTCACATTGTCTTCTTCCTCTCTGGTGATATTGTGCTGCTGTGCTGTGCGACCGAACCTTACCGGCCTTTCTTCTCGGCGTACACCTGGAAGGAGAAAGAGTGGCTATCTCCGAACCATTGCCTCAGAGAGTACCTGCACAGGGCGGCAACAAGGTTTCTGGGCAGCACATTTGCGCGACCGCTCCTACACTGCGTCCTCTATGTTTCTGCATTGAATCGAGTCTGCGCTGCTTTCTGTTCTTTATCAAGCCTAACAGTAAGTCGTTCGCACGTTTGATCGACTTTGATACTGTATTTTCCTTGCATATTTTCTAAAGTATAATAGGTAGCCTGCTGTTAGTTTTGTGTTTTGTATCACTAGTTTTTTTATTATATTTGTCTTCTAGTAAAATTTAGATTTAAAATAGTGCCCACATTTCCAACTGAAGCAGAGGAACACATCGCTGGGAACTCATGCGAGCAGAGGAGAAAAACACACAGCGTGCGGTGCAAAACTGCAGCACCTTTTCTGATTTTTTTTCTCTTCTTACTAAATAGCAAAAAGACTCCAAAACTGATTACAAGATCAAATCAAACCAACTCTTTCTGAAACTTATCTGCTAACAAGGAATTCTATCTGCTAAAACAGAGGAACAAATAAGGAATTCTATCTGCTAAAACAGAGAAACAAATACCGAACTGAATCTTATCTGTTATCTCTATATGGAGACTAAGACTTGACACGGTTTGACATCCTGAGCATCAGCAACACTGAAACAATGTCGTGACAAGATTATTTTCATCACGAGCGAGTGAGACCTCTTGACACCCAACGCGACGACGGCCCATCTCGTGGCAATGGCAGACAGCATTCGATCGATGCGTGATCCGTAGTAGACGGTAGGTGCCGTGCCCGGGGCGAGGAGAGTGAAGCAATTGATGGCAACTTGGGTAAAGGCGGCTTGACGAATTGTGCTCTGGATACGTGTACGGTACAGCACAGTGGTTTCTGACTTCCCGGTAGGGAGAAAAAAGCTACAGGAGGAAGAGTGACGGGCGAAAGTTGCATTTGGTGGTCTGGTGCTGTCCCAATCCGGGCGTCTTTGGGCTTAAGACTGCAAAAAATGCCCGGTTGCAGTGGACCGTCTTTAGGTTAGGTGTAACACCCCACGTAATCATATGGGATATTACTATGGAACGTCATCGTCAAAATGAAGAATAAATAAGTACAATAAAAGAAATCACAAAGAGTTTAAAACTTTATTAACACTTTAATAGAGAACCAACGGAAGCTGGAATAAATATTTAAAACATGGGACCGGTCCACTTCTAATCAAATAAAGAACGGACGAAACAACAAAACGGTGGCAAACCACGGTGCTGAAAACTCGAGTGCTCCCACCCATGCATGATGCTATCACTCCACTGGCCTTTTACCTGAGACTGAAAAGAGCAAGCGTGAGATTTGGAAATCTCAGCAAGTACCCAACTACGGTCGCAACACAAAAGTAAGACAGGCGATGCAACCATATGAAATAAAGGCAAGCATGACAAGTAAGCAATGGACAAAAGGCAACCAACGAGCAACTGATATCAGAGATACTGTCATGATTAGGAGACGGATATTATGAGAACTGTGTATTAAAGATATTTGTTATGTGACAAGTTATAGCAAGTTATAGCAAGGGTGCCGGCGACCTTATCCCACATACCCGGTTATACGAGAATAGCCAGGCACAACCTTGTCCTCGACTGTATAACCGCAGACGGGGTGTAATATCCTGTGTAACGAGAATGTACGGCCCCCCGTACGTTACCAGGTTGGGTGGAAATGACCCCTATATGTGGGCAACCCCGGCGTGATAACCCTTAGTTTGTTATTTAGTGAGTTATCCATGATATAATTAGAGAGTTGTGATTGAATTAAAGTAAAGTTATGAGAGTAAAGATTTAATCCAATGAGAACGAAGAGACATGATTGGTGAAACTAGGTGATAAAGTAACCGATACATCATGGACAGATTAAATAGAACAAAATTAGGGTAACTAAGAGATGGCGAGGATAAGGCTATAATAAAGTTATGAGAAGTGAAAAGATGTGCTAGGGTTGAAAATGGAAAGACATAGTTTCTGATAATAGGGCGATGTGGAATAATGATAAGATGATAGTGATGTAGTAATCAACCTAAAGAGGTATTATAATGTAGCTCACACAAGTTTATCAACCAATCAAGTTTTATTAGGTGATAAGTGATTATTAGTCAAATTAACATTTATTAAGGTATAACGATCGTGACTCACATAAGGAACTATACCGGCAATACATCATGATATCGAGAGGATTAAACACAGAAGCGTGATACTTAAAGGACTGCTAGTGATTTTAACCTATGTCTACAACATGATCACCCGCTACCCCCATTAACGGTTTAAGCATGAACTCTACACATTAATTAAAAGCATAAATCTTATAACATTATTAACTGAGTATTATGATAAACCTAAAGGCATGTGAAATAAGGTAATCTAGAACATCATGGCCGGAATACAATATTAAGGATATATAACCAGCAAGCATTAACAATAATCAAGCAAGCATTAACAATTTGATAAGAACTAGACAAGCATTAACAATATGATCATAACTAGGCAAGCATAATAATAAACAAACAAGCATGAATACTATTATAACAACCAGGCAAATACTAGAGAGATGATAATAACTGGGTAACTCTGGTGACAGGATATCAGCCAAGTAAATTCAGTGATATGATAATCGTACTCAATGGCAATGGTAACGAGTAATCATGAAAGATGTGATATGTGGAATTAAAATAATTGGAGATAAGTTCATGCATGATTACAAAGAGTGAAAAGGATTGCTGAGGTTGAGGACAGGAGATAAAATCAGATGGGAGATGAAGAAGGATAATACGACGGTGGTAGGGATCCATGAATGATTCTCACCCAGCATTACAACTTAACTCACATCCAGGGGTTGTCAAACAACTAGATTTTATTACGTGATAAGTTGTAATTAGTCAGGTTAACAATATCATACATAATTCCATCGAGACCAATCAAGCAATAACATACAAGTAATGAATCAGGGAACCAGTAATTAAATATATCGTTCCGAAGCTAAAGATTACTAATGGTTAACCTTATGTTGAAGTCACTCCTATACTACCCCAACCACAATTTAAACTTCAATTATAATTACCAATTAGAGCTTGCAACTTAGACATTAACCCTAGCATTCTAATACATTTAAAAGTCTAAGGCATTAATTAGCAACAAGCATTGCAATATGAAAATATCTAACAACATGTGACCAGGTAATCATCGCAATGTAATAATCATGGTCTAGGACAACGACAATAGTCAATCCAGGACAGGTGACATATGAAATGGAAAGGTTACGGCCGCGAGGTGCTTGCCTTGAGCACGCTTGACGGACACGCTGCACGATGGCTTCGGGAAACGCAACTGCCCAGCTACCCCCTCAACAGCTGCGTGAGAACCTACAGGGTGATACTAAGGATAACCAATCAGATATGATGAATCTTGATAAAGAAACGACGATAATTAAATAACTGGAAGGAAACAGCCGTTCGGCTGAGCGGAGCGCTGTTCGGCCGCGCGAACGCGCGTTCGGCCACGTCTGCCACCGGCCACCGCCGGCGAAGCCGTGCGCGCGGGCGTGTGCATCGTGGTCGAGCGTGCATGTTGGCGTGTGCGCGCCGCCGCCTCTGCCGTGCGCCGCCACCGCTGCCATGCACCGGCCTCCATCGGCTGACGTTGTCGTCGCCGCCGCAGAGCCCCTCACCGCCGCCACCGCAGCCCCCATGGCTGTGCAAGCGCGCGGCGAGCGCGTGCAGGCGTGTGGGCGAACGCATGCAGGCGTGTCGCCATTGCCGTCGGTCGGCCGGTCACCGGCTGCCGTCGCCATCGTCGCCGCAACGCCCCTCGCCGCCGCCGCCGCCGTCGCAGCCACCATGGCCATGCGAGCGCGCGGAAAAACGCGTGCGAGCGTGCTGGCAGGTGCCGCCGCGTGGCCGCCGCACCGGCCTCCGCCGCCGCCCACACCTGTGCGTTCCTCCACCAGCGCGTGCCCGCGCCGCCATGAGCCTCGCGCCGCACCGCTGCCTCCGCCGCGCGTGCGCGTGAGTTCGGACGGGAGAGGAAGGTTAGAGGCGTGAGGGAGCGAGACAGAGATTAGACGCGAGAGATAGATGAATAGAGAGAAGAATATCCATGCAATCTCGTATGTGAAAGAGATCCATGCAGATGCATACGTGAGAGAGATATTGGGAGAGAGAGAGTTAGTTAGGGAAAGAGAGATTAGGAAGGATAGAGAGAGGTAATGGGGGAGGGATATGCGGGATTTCTTTTCGAGGGTGCTACATTAGGCCTACCCGGCTTTGTAAACGTGGTTCGGCCGTCTATGTATGATGGGCTTGGTATGGCGCCCCTGCAACTGACGACTGACGAGGCGAGGACAATCCTATCGGAGAAGTTGCTGTGGCTGAGGCAATGCAATGAAGCTGACAAGAATGCGAGGGCAGAGTTTGGCGAGATGGAGGTCTGGGAAAAAGAATTGATGTACTACGCATTTTGAATGGTACCTTTCTGGAGTGTAGGTGGTAGCGGCGGTGTTGCCGTCATCTATCATGTTTGTTTTTCGCGCAGAAACTTGGTTTGAACCTTGCGAACGGATTGTGAACTGCTGTGGTTTCATTAATAATAATGGATTCCGTTGTGGTAACACCTTTGATTCTAATTATTTTTGATGGGATTGGTAGGTTGAAGTGGTGCTTGAACATAGTATAGGCTTAGACAGTGCCTTGCCATAAATTGGGCCACCATACAAATGATTGAGCATAAGAGATTAAGATTTGAAAAAGAAATCAAATAACAACAGAAAATGGTGACAGTACCAAATGCGTTTACCGCGGTAGATAGAATTTTAAAGGCAAAGTATACAAGGAATGAAAGTTACCAATTTACCATACCTTTGCATCTTCAGGATGATACAAACCCTATAGGATAGCTGTAAGTACATAACGACTCAACGACACGTAAGTCGTACACAAATTATTGACACAATCGTTGAGGAGGAATTCGCACAGTAAGGTTCATCTACGATATGATATGATGCGGCAAGACAAGGTGATAAGCTATAACAGAGTGATTACTTAACGCCCTGATTCTAGACCCTTAACGGCTTTCTTCTCGACGCTGAAATTTCCAGTGGTGACAACCACGGAGCTGACCATGGACGACGACTCCCCAAGCAAGCTCTCAATCTCTTCAGGACTCGGCTGAGCCCATGGATGCTGCATCACCTTCCTCAGCCTATCAAGCTTCTCTGCAATGTAACGCCCCCGTTTCCAGGGGCGCGTACGGACACGGCACCCCGTAACTATTCACGCATGAACAGTTATGGAATGTCGCGCAAGAGTATACCATTGCATGCTTACAACAAAAGTCCAGCATATATTTGATATAAGGATTAACATCCAGTTTTTACAGCGGGGCGTGCAAGCCCAAAATATAATACATCACAAAAGATTCCCAGGAACTGCTTCGAGCGCGGCGGAGACCTACAGCCAAGGGTCCTCGTCGAAGAAAAGATCCTCTGGGACTTCTTCAACAGGGAGACCTTCTCCTTCGTCTTGATCTTCTAAAGAGTGGATTAAGCAAGCCGTGAGCCAAACAACGGGCTCAGCAAATCCCAAAAGGGATCCTATCTTACTATATGCACGGAAAGTCAAAGGATGGGAGTATACTTGGTTTATTACATTTGATGGATGCAGTTTTATTTGCAAACATTTTAATAAGACGGACCCAAAACTTACTTCTTAAGATCTCAGGGGTTTTTCATCAAGAGTTCATTAACCAACTAACCAAGTTAAAGCACGTACAAAACTACTTAAGCTTTGCTGCTGGAATCACCCAAGTGACACAGCTCCAATAACCGGGAGCACGGCGTATTCGAATACCATTTATTTGACTCTGCAGAGTTTGCTCAGCTTTACCCACACGATCCCTTAACTCCCGCTAAAGAGTCAAGAAAACCAGGTCGTTTCACTGCTCAACTCTTTATATAGGCTCTACCCAGTAGAATTCACTCGGGTCTGGCTCACACCCCCCCCCCCACACACACACACAAGAGAGGACAACGTCCGCTTCGAGTGAGTTCTACTATTGTTAGGCATCCGCAGCACGGCCTGCCTAACCTCACTGCTACCCTCCTGTAGAGTTTCAAACGAGTTGAGCAGCTAATAGACAAGTGTTGACAAGTCAACTCCTGTGGTTGAGCGATCACTGTGACATTTGCTCAGCGTAAGGGTTTCAGTCCTTATATTTTCACATGGCCCGCAACCTCGCCAGGTCCGCGACCCAAACTAAGGTAAGCGGTGGGCGTAGACCGTCTCGCGGTTTCCCACTCACCCTTACCCTACTCCAGCCCTAGGATAAGAGGTGGGCAAAGACCGTCTCGCGGCTCTCCCCCAACCCTTACCCTACCTTGTGCACGCCGACACTCTCCGCTCTAAGATACGGTGTCCCATACCACCCTACCTTAGAGTCGGGTTTTTCAGATTCTATTGGCCCACAGCCACAACCTTATTAGTGTAACACTTTGCATGATAATAATAGCCTACAATTATCTAGATTATCAGATAATTTAATCCTAGGGTTTCAAAGACATGGCTTCAATTTAAACATGACATTTAACGGTGGTAGGACTAACTATATCACATGTCATTCTAAATATTTTATTTTATTTTCGAACTAACATTTCAGAACTAGCTCAATGCAAATAACATATTAACATAATTAAACATTATGGGATTCAACATGATCAAAGGATTTGGGACTTGCCGTCAATCCGGATGATCTCTGCGAGCTCGAACGTAGAAACGCCTGGATCCTGAGCCTGCTCTTGAACCTCCAGAACCTCTGACACTAGCGCAAACACATAAAATAAATTAAATCCAGCTTGAGACTAATCAAGCGAGGGAAAATAAACTAATTAAAAAGAAATAAAATGCATAAACACTCCAAATGGATTTTTAGGAATTTATTTGGGGAGAATCTGTGGAAATGGAGTTCACCAGAGAGTCTGGAATAATATTTAGAGCGAAGTGGTGAAATTTGGGAATTTTTGGGATTTTCTGTGATTTTCTGGGATTTATTTGAGTTTTCTGGAATATTGGAAATTGGAAAATCCGGGGGAAATCAAATACACAGCATCGGGCCGGTCCAGTCGCTACAGTGCGGCCCGGCCCAGGAATTTGAACGCGCGCGCGCGCGGGAGCGGAGCGGGCTGGGAGGCCGCGGCCCAGCTGTGCAGCGCCCACAAGCGGTGGATGGGCGACGCGCGTCCCCGCGGTGCGGGCCGGATGCGGCGGCGAAGCGGTACGCGCGGGCGATCCGACGAACGAGGGGTGGTGTCTTTACGAGGATCGGACGGTGGAGGTAAGAGGAAGGTAGTGAACCGGTACGGGGAAGTGGATGGCGGAGATTAGAGAGCGCTAGAGGGATCCGACGACGGGGAGGCGGCCACGTCGTCGTCATCTTCCTGCGGCCGAGCGCGAGCAGCAGAGAGACGGAGGTGGCGGGGCTGTGGTGCTCCGGCGACGTCGATGGCTCCCGAGGGCAAGGAGAGGTACCATCGGGTAGAGCAGAGCATGGGGGACCCTTTTTGGGTAGTTAGAACCTGCGGGGACCAAAGGGGAGAAAGGGAGGGAGAAGGGGTTGGCTCGGGGATTTCGCGGTGGAGAGGGCCACCGGCGGCGAGAGGGTCCAATCGGCCGCAGTTACACCATCATGGGGTCCAAGTGCTCACATTGACGGCGGAGGCGGGAGCTGGGGAGCTACGGAGCTGCGGAGCGAGCTGGCCACGGAGAGGGTGCGGCGGCCGGGGAGGGTCGTCGGCGCCGGCGCAGCACAGAGCTTCACCTGGCCAGGGGCAAACACCAAAATGATTAGCACACCGCGGAGGTGCTCTGGCCGGATGCAATCGAAGAAAAGAGAAGAGGAGAGGGAGTTTGGCTCCCGGGGGCCACCGGCATAGGGGAGACAGGCGGCGGCGCTAGGGGCGACGGGGGCTCAATCAACAGCTCGAGGAGGAGCTTGGGAGTGGCAGGAGGGGATTGGGGGTGCTTGGGAAGCTCGGGAAGCAAAGGAATGAGGGGGAGCCGAGAGGGGGTATTTATACCCAAGAGGAGGGGAGGGGGCTCCTTCGGGGAGAAGGCACGGCGGGCTCGGGGGTGACAGGGGAGGACGGGAGCTGTCGCGGGCGTTTAAAACCCGCACAGTGGAGGGGCCGGGATGACGCACGGCGCTGTGCAGCGGAGTGGCGACGCGACGGGAGCAGGTGAGCTGCGGCCGGGGCGAGGGCGCGTCCGCGCGCGAGAGAGAGAAGAGGCAGCGACCGCCAGGTGGGGCCAGAGCTGGAGCGGGCGACGTGGCGCGAGGGCGGCCACTCCTCCAGACCCGGGGGCTGTCGGGACGACGGAGGCGCGAGGAAGGACTGGGGCGGCGCGGAGATGGGCGCGGGCGCAGGCGCGGCCACGGGCGCAGCGCGCAGCGCACGCGCGTGCGCGGGGAGGAGGCGGGGAGGGGCTGGGCGCCTGCGGCCGAGGGGGAGCGGAGGGAGGCGTTGGGCGAGGGGGAAGGCGGAAGGGGAGGTGGCGCCAGCAGGAGGCGCGGGCGCGGGGTGCGTGAGAGAAAAGAAGGCGGAACGGGAGGCGGGGCGCCAACGGAGGGAGAAAGCGGAATGGCCCAAAAAGGAAAGCGCATTCCAGCGGAACTTTCCCGAAAAGGAAAGTTTCAGAATTTCACTCAAAAATGCAGCAAAAATTTGGAAATTTTTATTTTGAATTTTTGCAGGGCTTTTCAACCTACCCCCCTTAAAAGAATCTCGACCCCGAGATTAACTTGGTCCAGGGAGTAAGTTGGGGAAATCTCGCTGCAAATCTGACTCTCGTTCCCAAGTTGACTCTTCAGGTGTATGATTCTTCCACTATACTCTGCAAAACCTGACGTTCTTGTTTCTGAGCTGCCTCTCTGTCGTTTCAAGTATTTGTAGTGGTTCTTCAGCATATGTGCAGTCATCCTGCAATTCAATATCTGACAATGGCACTTCATCTGTTGGTTGGCGTAGACACTTTCGAAGCTGGGATACGTGGAACACGTTGTGAATTCTGGATAAGTTGGGTGGGAGCTGCACTTGATAAGCTACTTCCCCAACTCTTCCAATTATCTGAAACGGTCCCACATACCTTGGTGCTAATTTGCCTTTGACTTGAAATCTCTTGACTATTTTGAATGGGGTGACTTTGATGTAAACATAATCTCCAACTTCGAAGCTCAAGTCTTTCCTGCGGTTATCTGCATAGTTCTTCTGTCGGTCTTGTGCCATCTTCAGTCTGTCCCTGACAATCCTGACATGTGCTTCTGCGTCTTGAGCAATCTGGGGACCAATGAGTTGTCGTTCTCCCGTTTCTGTCCAATTCAGTGGAGTCCTGCATTTTCTGCCATACAGTGCTTCAAACGGTGCCATTTGAATGCTGGCTTGATAGCTGTTGTTATATGAGAACTGAGCAAATGGTAAACAGGTGTTCCATGTTGCTCCATACACTATCGCACAAGCTCTCAACATGTCTTCTAAAATCTGATTGGTTCTCTCTGTCTGTCCATCTGTCTGTGGGTGATATGCTGAGCTGAAATTCAGATCGGTGCCCATAGCTTCATGCAATTTTTCCCAGAACTTGGATGTAAACTGTGCTCCTCTATCTGACACAATCTTCTTCGGAACTCCATGCAGTGTCACAATTCTGGTCAAATACAACTCGGCGAGTTTATCCTTCCCACAGGTTTGCTTGATCGGGAGGAAATGAGCCACCTTGGTCAATCTATCGACAATGACCCAGATAGCATCATATCCCTCACGAGTCTTGGGAAGTCCAGTGATGAAGTCCATACCAATGCTATCCCATTTCCATTCGGGAATTGGCAAAGGTTGCAACAATCCCGATGGTTTTTGGTGGTCTATCTTGATCTGTTGGCAGACATCACATTTAGCTACATATTCTGCCACTTCTTTCTTCATCTGGTTCCACCAATACCTCTTCTTCAAATCTTGATACATCTTTGTGCCTCCTGGATGAATTGAGAATTGAGAGGAGTGAGCTTCAGCTAAGATCAACTCTCTCAACTCCTTCTTGTCGGGTATGCAATAGCGACCACGGAAGGTAAGGATTCCATGCTCGTCTATCGCATACTCTGATGAATTTTCTTCTTGAATATCCTTTTTCCGTTTTTGAATCTCTTCATCTTCATCTTGGGCTGCTTTAATCTGATCTGGCAGTAGTGGTTGAATCTCTAAGGCTGCTTCTTCACCTTGTTCTGTGATCACCAAGTTCAGCTGTAATATATCTCTCTGTAACTTTGGCGAGTACTCTGATTGACTGCCTTTGCTAGGACGAGCCTTGCGGCTAAGGGCATCAGCAACTACATTTGCCTTGCCCGGGTGATACTGGAGATCAACATCATAATCTTTGATCAGTTCTAGCCATCTGCGCTGTCTCATGTTCAATTCTGGTTGTGTGAACAAATACTTCAAACTCTTGTGATCTGAGAATATCTCACAACGATTTCCTAGCAAGTAGTGCCGCCAAATTTTGAGAGCATGCACCACAGCTGCTAGCTTTAAATCGTGTGTGGGGTAATTCTCTTCATGCGGCTTCAACTGTCTTGACGCATAGGCAACAACTTTTTCATCTTGCATAAGCACACAACCCAGACCTTGCTTTGAGGCATCGCAGTAAATCTGAAACTCCTTCTCTGGATTGGGTAAAATCAAGACTGGCGTGGTTGTCAACTTGGTCTTCAACATCTGAAAGCTTTCTTCGCATGCATCAGTCCATGTGAACGGTTTGTCTTTCTTCAACAATTGAGTGAGTGGGCGAGATATTCTTGAGAAACCTTCTATGAATCGGCGATAATAACCCGCCAATCCTAGGAAGCTTCTCACTTCCGTCACTGTCTTAGGCTGTTTCCATTCCATAACTGCTGAAATCTTTTCTGGATCGACCTTCACTCCATCTTCAGATATAATATGACCCAAGAAAGCGACTTCTCTCAACCAAAAACTGCTTTTATCAAATTTTGCATATAACTTATGCTCTCTCAATCTGGTCAAAACCATATGCAAATGCTGTTTGTGCTCTTCTTCACTCTTGGAGTATATCAGAATATCATCAATGAAAACAATCACAAATCGATCCAATTGGTCCATATGCACCAGGTTCATAAGATTCATGAAATACGCTGGCGCATTGGTCAAACCAAAGGGTACGACCGTGAACTCAAACAATCCATATCTGGTAATGAAGGCTGTCTTCTCTCGATCTTGCTCTCGGATCTTCAGCTGATGATAACCCGAGCGCAAGTCGATTTTGGAGAACACTTTGGCTCCTTTAAGTTGATCAAACAGGTCATCAATTCTTGGGAGGGGATACTTGTTCTTGATGGTGACAGCATTCAAACCTCTGTAATCCACGCACATTCTCAGTTCGCCATTCTTCTTTTTCACAAACAATACTGGGGCTGACCATGGTGAAGTACTTGGTCGAATGAATTCTTTCTCTTGTAGTTCATCTAACTGTTTCTTCAGTTCTTTCAACTCACTAGCTGACATTCTGTACTGATGTTTGGCAATTGGCTTGGTACCAGGTACCAATTCTATTGCAAGTTCTACTTGCCTGTCAGGGGGTCTTCCTGGCAATTCTTCTGGGAATACATCAGGGTACTCTTGTACTATTGGCACTTGGTCAGGTGTGGCTGCTAGCATGTTAATCATACGTTTCTTGGCATCTTTCAGCACTTTTCGATCTGTCTCTACTACTATTTTCTGACCTTCAGGGTTAACCAATGACACTGTTTTGATCTCGCAATCTACCTTGCCTTTATTCCTGGCCAACCAGTTCATGCCCAAGATGGCATCTAATCCGGACATATCTAACTGTAACAAGTCTGCTCTAAAGTCTACCCCTTGGATTTTTATGTTAAGTCCCGCACACCCACGGTGGGACTCCATTCTAACCCCAGGGGTTTCCACCACATAAGGTCTTGGCAATGCAACAGAAGGTAATTGATTTCTTGCGGCAAAACTCTTTGAAATAAATGAATGCGTTGCACCAGGGTCAAATAAAATCAATGCAGGTATGGAATTGATTGGGAACATACCAGCAATGATGTCACTTGCTCCAGCGGCATCCTCTGCAGATACATGGTTCACTCTGGCATAAAAAGGAGGTCTGACATTGCTTCTGCCTCTGCCTGTAGCTGAGAAATTCGCAGTGCCTGCAGGTGACTGAGGGCTGGCTGCTTTAATCTGTAGGAATCCTCCTTTGGGGGTACCGGGGGTTGCTTGTGACTTAACCTCTTGCTGCTGCTGATTTTGAACTTGTAGCTTGGCTGCGTCTGATGGCAAGTTCTTCCTGGGACACTGGTCTCTGTAGTGTCCTATCTCACCGCAGTGGAAACATGCGTTTGACCTTCGTGGGCAACTACTAGCCAGGTGATTTCCACCACAAGTGGGACACTTGAGAGCCAATGGTAGAGGGGAAGCATAATGCTGAGTCTGGTTGGATTGGTTCTTCGGCATCATCACATACTGTCGGGAGGATGGGGATTGATATGAAGAAGATCCCGATGTCTTGGCTCGTTGTGCAGTATGTGAAGATGACTGCGATCTATGAGCTGCCTTGCGTTTTCTATAGTCTTCCATCTCACTTCTGGCTTCTTCGGAGTTGATCAAGCCATCAACCATATCATTCAGATCTTTGAACTTCAAAGCTGAAATGTGGAATCTCAAGGACTGCTGCAAACCTGCACGAAACTTGTTCATTTTCTTGTCTTCGCTGTCAACATCCTCAGGGGCAAATCTGGAGAGGTGGTTAAACTGGTGCAAATACTCCATCACAGTACGGCCACCTTGCTTAAGCGCCAGAAATTCCCGGCGCTTTGCTTCCATAATGCCATCAGGGATGTGGGCCTTACGGAAGGCCTTGGAGAAATCTTCCCAACTAATCTCTCTATTCTGCAGTGTGCGCTGATAATTGATCCACCAAGTCGCTGCTGCACCCTGTAACTGGTGGGATGCATATAACACCTTCTCTTTATCGTCACACTGCGCAGTCTAAAGTTTTCTCTCTACATCTGCCAGCCAATCTTCAGCAACCATAGGATCAGCGGTTGTGGAGAAAGTGGGTG
The DNA here is from genome assembly GCA_017311315.1 of Dendrocalamus latiflorus. Taxonomy (NCBI): domain Eukaryota; kingdom Viridiplantae; phylum Streptophyta; class Magnoliopsida; order Poales; family Poaceae; genus Dendrocalamus; species Dendrocalamus latiflorus. The sequence goes on from CM029657.1 coordinate 33,390,116, forward strand.
GACGTGTCTTTAGAAAGTCATTCCACCGGGTGGTAATTGGAGCACCATCCCGTGGAATATTGCCTCCACCCTGTACTCCTGGAGATCTGGTGGCGAGCTGTTCAATCAATCTGGACTGTTGATCCAACATTCGTAGTATGTTCTGCTCTCCTTGATATCGATTCTGTTCTAACATTGCAATAACATTGGCGAGTGTGTTCTGGTCGGTGGCAGGTGCACCCTGCCTGCTGGTCTGACCCGTCTGCTCTGCCGGCTCCATCTGTTGATTGAGAACTTGAAGTTAGCTTTGCAGCGGCTTTGGCAATCAAGAACAGATAAGTAAGACTTTGAATTTTTCAAGGCAAGTATAGGACGAAAAGATAAGAACGAGAGTGAAAGGGGACAGGAGAAAGCTTTGAACACAGGAAGAACATACTGATAATTAGGCAAACAACATAAAGGATTAATTAACATAAGTTTACAATAAAGCAAGTGGTACGCAGACCACTTAGGGTTCGAGTTTGCACTTGCACTACATAACAAAAGTACAGCTATTACAAAAGGTCGGGCTACAACTAGCGTACAGCGTCTACTCCTCCCTGTCCCCGGGTGCTGGAAGAGCAAGAGGGGCTGCGGGGCGGAACCTGGCCCGGTACTGCGCCGCAGTCATCCTGCGCCTACGCCGAGGCTGCACCGTGGAACAGGAAGACTGAACGCTGGGCGACTCTCCGCAACCAGAGGCCTCGCCGAACTCTAAGGCCTCATAGCGGAGGAGGGACTCCCGCAGGTGCTGAACCTGCTCGCGAGCGTCCCAAAGCTCTCTCTGTAGCCTCCTGGACTCCTCGACTGTGCTGTCGTAACGGACCACCTGCTGCGTCATGAGGGCGGCGGTGGCCTCCAGGCGGGCATCGTCCTCCTCACTGAAACGGGGCACTAAGAAGTCCCCGAAGTGCGGTCGCGGCACCAAGTCGAAGGGGGAGCCTGCAAGCTCCTGATCGTAGTAGTCCCTGAGGTAGAGTGCAGCCTTCTGGGCTGCGTCCTGAACGGCGTCGTCTCTGCTGATCCGTCTAGCGACGAACCTGCGCTCCTGGTCGGGGCGGACAGGCACGGGTGTAAGGGTCACCCATGCCTTCCACTCGTAGAGCTGCTCTCCACGGGTGCGACTCACAGCACGGAACACCGGGCTACAGTGCTCCCTCGATCCGAGGTACCTCCTCATCTCCCAAAGCTTCCGGGGCCATCCATCCATACGGTCGGGACGGGAGAAGACGTAGTGCACCATCTGCCGGAAACGAAATTTTGAAATTAGACAAGTAAAGCAGTAAACGTTTTGCATAAAGTAAAACTTAAGCAAGATTAAACTAAGATAGAGAAGGTAGCACAAGAGAGGAAAAAGACAGCAATAATACTTATATTTTTCGTAAACCCTTTTTACAACTTAAATTAAGTTTTGCGATAAAATCGCTTCCTAGACTGCCTTAGGTCTCAACCTACGGTCAAAGAGCCTGCTCTGATACCACTTCTTGTAACGCCCCCGTTTCCAGGGGCGCGTACGGACACGGCACCCCGTAACTATTCACGCATGAACAGTTATGGAATGTCGCGCAAGAGTATACCATTGCATGCTTACAACAAAAGTCCAGCATATATTTGATATAAGGATTAACATCCAGTTTTTACAGCGGGGCGTGCAAGCCCAAAGTATAATACATCACAAAAGATTCCCAGGAACTGCTTCGAGCGCGGCGGAGACCTACAGCCAAGGGTCCTCATCGAAGAAAAGATCCTCTGGGACTTCTTCAACGGGGAGACCTTCTCCTTCGTCTTGATCTTCTAAAGAGTGGATTAAGCAAGCCGTGAGCCA